>CM035847.1:241307216-242649091 GCA_020510985.1 Pholidichthys leucotaenia | reverse complement strand
CAAATTTTGGGGAAAACCTGGTCTTATTAGACGAGATGGCTTCCATCTCACTTTGGATGGTGCGTCTCTTTTATCTAACAATCTGGCATCATTTTTATCCAAATTTCCAAAACATTGACAACTCAGAGTTGGGACCAGGAAACAGAGTTGCAGTCTTACATGCCTCTCTGCAGCTCCTCTTCATCTGCCACCCCTCAATTTAGCCCCTGTCTTCCCCATCAGAGAATCATTGTCTGCTCCCTCCAAAGCAAATAAAAATGTAATGTATAAACATCCCAAAGTGATTAAACAAAAAGTTGGTAAAACTCAAATTAAAACATGAAGCCTCTAAATTGAATGGTTTAGCCTCTGTTCCTCCTCATAATTTAAAAATTAAATGTGGTTTGTTAAATATTAGGTCTCTAACTCCCAAGTCTCTGCTAGTCCATGATCTGTTAATTGATCATCAGAGTGATTTAATATCCCTTACAAAGACTTGGTTAGGACAAGAGGATTATATATGTTTAAATGAATCAACTCCCTCTGGTTATTTAAACTGTCAAAATCCAAGAAGTTCTGGTCATGGAGGAGGAGCAGCAACAATTTACCATTCCAAATTACTAGTTAATGTTAAGCAAAAAACACGTTATCATTCCTTTGAGGGCCTGGTCCTCAGTATTGGGCATTTTAGCAATTTTAGGCTAAACCCAATTTTATTTCCCATAGTTTATCGTCCTCCATCAACCTACTCAGAGTTTTTATCCAAATTTGCCGAATTCTTAGCCGATTTAGTGCTGAAATCAGATAGAATAATTATAGTAGAGGACTTTAATATACATGTAGATGTAGATATTGATTGCCTTAATATGGCATTTAATTCAATATTAGACTTGATGGGGTTTTCTCAGAAAGTAAGAAATTCTACCCATTATCTCCACCATACATTGGACCTTGTTCTGACATATGGCATAGAAATAGAAAATCTGGTAGTGTCTCCTCATAATCCTGTACTGTCAGACCATTGTCTGCTAACCTTTGATTTTACTATTTCTGACTATTTGGTTCCTAAAGAAAAATATTACTACAGTAGATGCCTCTCAGATGATGTTGTTACCAAATTTATGCAGATTGTTTCCTCTATGCCATGTGTCAACACAACGGAAATAAGCTATAGACAGCTTGCTCCTTCTGTAATTGATAGCATGGTAGATAGTGTTACAGCTTATCTGCATCAGACTCTAGACTTGGTGGCCCCCTTAAAAAAAAAAAGTCTAATCAGAGATTTCTAACCCCTTGGTTCAACACAGAAACTCATAGCTTAAAACAGAAGACTCGTCAATTAGAAAGAAAATGGCACTCCACTAATTCAGATGAAATCTATTTAGCTTGGAGAAATCATCTTTTAATTTATAAAAAAATCTCTTAGAAAAGCTAGAATGAGTTATTATTCTGCATTAATAGAAGAGAACAAGAATAATCCGAGGTTTCTTTTCAGCACTATAGCCAGGTTGACAAAGAGTCAGGACTCTGTCAATCCTAGCATTCCCTTAGAGCTTACCAGTCAGGACTTTATGAACTTTTTCAATAATAAAATTTCATCTATCAGAGATAAAATCAATCAGATTCTTCCCACCGTTAAATACAGTAACTACTACAACTCCTTCAATTGGTATTTGTTTGGATGAGTTTACTCCAATTGACCTTTTAGAGTTAGACAAAATAATTTCCTCATCCAAGCCTTCAACTTGTCTTTTAGACCCTATTCCTACCAGGTTATTTCAGGTTCAGGTTCAGGTTCAGGTTACTTTATTTGTACCCGTAGGTAGATTTGTTTTGCAGTCTGGTGACATCCATATTTACAAGCCACAATTACATTCAACATAAACACAAACACAGGCACACATGAAACTGACTATAGACATGATAAAAATACTCAAGGCTCCATCAATCAGGGTATAAAGACAAAGAGATGAGAGAAAA
This sequence comes from Pholidichthys leucotaenia, assembly GCA_020510985.1. Taxonomy (NCBI): domain Eukaryota; kingdom Metazoa; phylum Chordata; class Actinopteri; order Cichliformes; family Pholidichthyidae; genus Pholidichthys; species Pholidichthys leucotaenia. The sequence continues at coordinate 242,647,132 of CM035847.1, read as the reverse complement.
ACCAGAGGTAAGAGAGAAGGGTCATATTAAAAAGTTAAAAACTAGTCAAAGAGGTTAAAAACTCAAAGGTCTAAAACCCAATAAAATATTTAGAACCCAAATAAAATCCTACAAAAACAAGTAAATATAAAATGGAGTTAATAAATAAGTACCTAAATTATGTGCAATATATTGTTACAACTTGTTCAACTCTTTGACAGCAGCAGGAACAAAGCTATTTTTGTAGCGCTGGGTTTTACTTTTTGGGACAGCAAACCTCCGTTGAGGGAAGAAGCTGAAAGTTGCAGTGCAAAGGGTGGGAGTCATCATTTAAAATGGAGGTAGCCATCCTCTGTACTTGTCTGGTGTACAGGGATGCCAGGCTCAGCTGTGACTCACCAAGCAAACGACTGGACCATCTAACTACCTGATCCAAGGATTTCCTCTGTTTCAGTTTTATCTGACCAAACCATGACACTAAAGAAAAGGATAAAACAGATTCAATAAAAGCCCGATAAAACATTGTCATTATGGTTCGGTCAGTTTGGAAGCATGCAAGTTTCCTCAAGCAATGCAAATGTTGCTGACCCTTTTTGCACACCCTTTCACAGTTCTCTTCAAAGTTTAAATTACTGTCAATAATCATCCCAAGATATTTGTAGGATTGTACACATTCGGTGGTCTGGCCTTTTAGTACGGTGACTTTGTGCCTGGGAGTTTTCCTCCTAAAGTCAATAATCATATCTTTAGTTTCTGTCGTATTTAAAGAAGTCTTCCCACCTATTGGTAGCTTTATTCTTCAAATAATCAATTCTTCATTAACTTTAGGCCATGTACTGCAGGCTTTTAAAACGGCTGTAATTAAACCCTTACTCAAAAAGCCAACGCTGGATCCAGGAGTTTTAGCTAACTATAGACCAGTCTCTAATCTCCCTTTCATTTCAAAAATCTTAGAAAGAGTTGTTGCTACGCAATTATTTGACCACCTGCTGGGAAATGGTTTACTTGAAGAGTTTCAATCTGGGTTTAGAATCCATCATAGTACTGAAACAGCCTTAGTGAAGGTCACTAATGACCTCCTTATCGCATCTGATAATGCACTTGTTTCTGTTCTTGTCCTTTTAGACCTTAGTGCAGCTTTTGATACTATCATAATATTCTACTTGTTAGATTAGAACACTATGTTGGACTTAATGGAACTTCGTTGCAGTGGTTTAGATCTTATTTATCTGATAGGTTCCAGTTTGTTCATGTCAGTAATGAGTTTTCTTTCAACTCAAAGTTCAGTCATGGAGTTCCACAGGGATCTGTGCTAGGCCCTACTCTTTTTAGTTTATATATGCTTCCGTTAGGCAACATTATTAGAACTCACTGTATACATTTTCATTGTTATGCAGATGACACACAATTATATCTGTCAGTGATGCCAGATGATAGTAATCAATTAGCCAATTTGGAAGCCTGTCTTAAGGAAATCAAAGCTTGGATGACTGCAATTTCCTGCTATTAAATTCAGATAAAACTGAGGTCATTCTTGTTGGTCCAAAAAATCTTTGAAGCACCTTTCCAAATCAAACTTTTAGTTTGGATGCAGTTACTCTTTCTCTTAATAGCTCTGTGAGGAACCTTGGAGTTATTTTTGATCAAGATCTGTCTTTCAATTCACATATTAAATTTGTTTCTAAGATAGCCTTCTATCAGTTGTGTAATATTGCCAAGATTAGGAGCATCTTGTCTCAGAGTGATGCTAAGAAACTGATCCACGCTTTTGTTAGCTCTAGATTAGATTATTGTAACTCTTTATTATCAGGTTGTCCTAAAACATCTTTAAAAAGTCTTCAGCTAATCCAAAATGCTGCAGCAAGAGTTTTAACAGGTAATAGAAAGAGAGATCATATCTCTCCAGTTCTGGCCTCCCTTCATTGGCTCTCCATAGAGTTTAGAATTAAGTTTAAAATCCTTCTTCTTATTTACAAAGCTCTAAACAATCGTATTACCGTATTATCCTAACAGAGCACTACGCTCCCAAAATGCAGGATTACTTGTAATACCTAGAATCTCCAAAAGCACAATGGGAGGCAGAGCCTTCAGTTATCAAGCACTTCTCCTGTCGAACCAGCTGCCAATCTGGATTCGGGAGTCAGACTCGATCTCTGTCTTTAAGAATAGGGTTAAAACCTTCCTTTTTGATATAGCCTACAATTAGGGAGGGATCATGTGTCTCTGAACCCTCCCTTAGTTATGCTGCTAATAGGTTTAGACAGCCGGGGGACCTCCAATAATGCATTGGGCTTCACTCCTTTCTTCACTCTCAATGAAATATTTATTTTTTGCTGGTCATTAACATCTGTTTGTTCTCTCCCATAGATTGAGTCCCTATCGTGCTGTTTGCTCTCTACATGTCTGTTCTTTTCATCTTCTCTATCCACTCACCCCCCAGCCAGTCGCAACAGATGACTGCCCCTCCCTGAGCCTGGTTCTGCTGCAGGTTTCTTCCTTTTAAAAGTGAGTTTTTCCTCTCCACCGTCACCAAGTGCTTGCTCACAGGGGATCGCCTGATTGCTGGTGTTTTTCTGCAACTGTGGGGGTTTCCCCTACAGCTGAAAGTGCTATGAACCGGAACTGGAAGATGACGCCACCACCCGTGTCATACCATAATATGGCCTATTAACAACACTACACCACTCACCTGCAGACAAATCAACCGAAGCTCTATAGAGCTGAATCGAAGTGTTGGGATTAACAAGGGTAGAAGTGTAAACACACTGCAGTCTCCCACCTTTGGGGAGGCAATTTATTTTCCCAGCTGTGCGGTCTGGTGGATAAATTTTGCAAACCTAAACATGACGGCTTTTTGTGGATTTACACAGTAGTTACAATTTATTTTCTATTATTAGAGTGTTCCGTCAATGTGCAGCGAAGCTGGTGTTATGTATCTGGTAGTTACAAACAGTGCTGGGCAAGTTACTAAAAATAGTAACTAGTTACAGTTAATAGTTACTTCTTTTCAAAAGTAACTGAGTTACTTACCAGTTGCTGCATGATTAAAGTAACTAGTAACTTGGAAAAGTAACTTTCACATTACTTTTAAATGCATACTTAAATCATCCTGCACACATAAGATAATTTAATTAATGGATTACATTAGGGGCTTATTAATGTCAAGCTGAAAATAAATGTTCATTCAGGGCCGTCTGGTATCCGCTCCTTATTTTGTGTTTTTAGCTGTATTTTTTGTGTTTTCAGCGCTCATGTTGCATTTACTTCGTAATAAATCAAGTTTAAACTTCGCCCTGCAAGTGAGTCAATTTATTTGCCCCAGAGGGGCGAATGTGACATGTTGTTGTTTTCCATCCTTATTCCTTCTTATCTTATACAGTGGGGTAAAAAAAGTATTTAGTCAGCCACCAATTGTGCAAGTTCTCCCACTTAAAAGATGAGAGAGGTCTCCAATTTTCATCATAGGTATACCTCAACTATGAGAGACAAAATGAGAAAAAAAATCCAGAAAATCACATTGTCTGATTTTTAAAGAATTTATTTGCAAATTATGTTGGAAAATAAGTATTTGGTTAATAACAAAAGTTCATCTCAATACTTTGTTATATACTCTTTGTTGGCAATGACAGAGGTCAAACGTTTTCTGTAAGTCTTCACAAGGTTTTCACACACTGTTGCTGGTATTTTGGCCCATTCCTCCATGCAGATCTCCTCTAGAGCAGTGATATTTTGGGGCTGTTGCTGGGCAATACGGACTTTCAACTCCCTCCAAAGATTTTCTATGGGGTTGAGATCTGGAGACTGGCTAGGCCACTCCAGGACCTTGAAATGCTTCTTACGAAGCCACTCCTTCGTTGCCCGGGCGGTGTGTTTGGGATCATTGTCATGCTGAAAGACCCAGCCACATTTCATCTTCAATGCCCTTGCTGATGGAAGGAGGTTTTCACTCAAAATCTCAGGATACATGGCCCCATTCATTCTTTCCTTTACATGGATCAGTCGTCCTGGTCCCTTTGCAGAAAAACAGCCCCAAAGCACGATGTTTCCACCCCCATGCTTCACAGCAGGTATGGTGTTCTTTGGATGCAACTCAGCATTCTTTCTCCTCCAAACACGACAAGTTGAGTTTTTACCAAAAAGTTCTATTTTGGTTTCATCTGACCATATGACATTCTCCCAATCCTCTTCTGGATCATCCAAATGCTCTCTAGCAAACTTCAGACGGGCCTGGACATGTACTGGCTTAAGCAGGGGGACACGTCTGGCACTGCAGGATTTGAGTCCCTGGCGGCGTAGTGTGTTACTGATGGTAGCCTTTGTTACTTTGTTCCCAGCTCTCTGCAGGTCATTCACTAGGTCCCCCCGTGTGGTTCTGGGAATTTTGCTCACCGTTCTCGTGATCATTTTGACCCCACGGGGTGAGATCTTGCGTGGAGCCCCAGATCAAGGGAGATTATCAGTGGTCTTGTATGTCTTCCATTTTCTAATAATTGCTCCCACAGTTGATTTCTTCACACCAAGCTGCTTACCTATTGCAGATTCAGTCTTCCCAGCCTGGTGCAGGTCTATAATTTTGTTTCTGGTGTCCTTTGACAGCTCTTTGGTCTTGGCCATAGTGGAGTTTGGAGTCTGACTGTTTGAGGTTGTGGACAGGTGTATTTTATACTGATAACGAGTTCAATCAGGTGCCATTAATACAGGTAATGAGTGGAGGACAGAGGAGCCTCTTAAAGAAGAATTTACAGGTCTGTGAGAGCCAGAAATCTTGCTTGTTTGTAGGTGACCAAATACTTATTTTCCACCATAATTTGCAAATAAATTCTTTAAAAATCAAACAATGTGATTTTCTGGATTTTTTTTTTCTCATTTTGTCTCTCATGGTTGAGGTATACCTATGATGAAAATTGGAGACCTCTCTCATCTTTTAAGTGGGAGAACTTGCACAACTGGTGGCTGACTAAATATTTTTTTGCCCCACTGTATATTGCACACACCATGAAGAGAGAGAGAAACAGCATTTCAATTCAACTGTATGTGCTGTACATATGGAAGTATTGACAAATAAAATCTTTGAATCTTTGAATCTTGTTTCAATGATAAACTGCTGGTTTTATTACCTCTGTGCATTTTGGTGTGCGTGCTCCCGCACCAGGTACCCAGATTTGTAGACAGCCCTATTAAGAGTCAACTTGCTCCTCCCACATATTTTAATTTATTTAGTATTTATTTTTCATGTATGTCTGTTCATCACACGCTTTTGCAGCTTGAAAACTAAGAAACTCAGTAGTAATTTAAACCAAAGAAACAATGGTCTGATACACTGTTTCCTATTAGCAACAACTTAGCATTATTTAGTTTTCCTGTTTCAAGAGTGAGATGGTATTAACGTTACTTACCTCCAATTAAAAGAAGGTTAGACGACTATCCTCTCTGACACAGCACCGTAGGAAACAGTCCCACATCCCTGGCATACAGAAGTAGTGGCTATTTGACCAAACTGTGAAAGTGGGGTTAGCTTATAAATCCAGTCCAAGGACAGATAATTTTTTCACACATAAGGAATTGTTCAGAACTCCTTATAAGAACTCCTGATACAAAGATATACAGTGAAGATATAGAGTTAAGTACGTGGCGGTAATGCACCTGTAAGCTGGTTGCCAACTGCCAAACAAATCTAAAAGAAAAAAAAAAAAAGAAGCTGCTGTGATAATCACCGGAATGTAGCCTGGCTACCCACCCACACAGCTGTTCTGCTGCCTGTACTGTGCGGGGAAGGCAGGGTGCTGACCAAATCCTGATATAGACCAGAGTTACCAACTTTTTAGAAAAGCCTGAAGTAAGATTTAGCGGGAATTGTGCAAGGGGGAGACTGGGGCATAGGGATGGAATGCGCATGAAGGTGCACAATACACATAAACTGTTTTTTTTTTAAAGATATTGTGGAGCGTGTAAATAATGAGGCTGATTTGGTTCAAGCGGTTTATTACACGACTCACACAAGGAGCATAGACAGAATGGCGTACAAGTAGGAACTCTTCCCTTAAATAACATGACACCCTTCTAGACTCTTCTCACACACAAAAGATAATCCCCGTCTAGACTCTTCTCACACACAAAAGATAATCCCCCCGTCCGACTGCAGTCAGTCCATTCATCCTTGACACCTCCCTGTTATCTTACTAGGACATCTAGAAACTTCTCACACACAAAAGGTTAACTTTGCGTCCTTTGTTCCTGTCTAAGGTGGTAAACCTGCACTCCCCAGGTTGCCACACCCCGCCCCCCAGCAACTTAGATAGGACAAAAGTGTAACAGTCCACATGCTGTGATAAAACCATTAACATCAGTCCACATGCTGTAGAACAATCAACATCAGTCCGCATGCTGCTTGGGCTTCAGTCTTCTGCTGTATCTGCTGTAGCCAGGATTCGCTGCCTCCGTGGCGCTGCCATGCTGGGGGGCTGATGTCTGTGGGTGAAAACTTTTTGACTGTCCGTGTGGGTGCTCTGGAGAATCTTTTCTCTGGGAAGCGCCCCGTGGGGGTCTTCCACGCCGAGGGGCCCTCGCCAACAGCACTTGCTCGTCAGCCACAACGAAAGCAGGTTTGAGTCTGTCTATGCCAATTTTTTCCCTCCTACCCCCCAAATCTAGCAAAAAATGCTTATCCCCTGTTTCCAGCACTCTAAACGGTCCATCATAAGGTGGGCGCAGTGGGGGGCGGTGGGCGTCGTGTCTGACAAACACAAACACTGCGTTTTTCAAAGCTTTAGGCACAAAAACGCGTGGAAAACTGTGGTGGGCAGGGCCCGGCAGCGTGCTTGAGTCTATGCAACGCTGCAGCAGCTGAGACGGGGAGCTGCCTGGCGCAGGATTATCTGGCAGAAACTCCCCAGGCAGCCGGAGTGGTTGTGCAAAAACGAGTTCTGCTGGGGAAGCTTCCAGATCCTCTTTAGGCGCAGAACATAACCCCAATAAAACCCATGGTAGCCTGTCTACCCAATTTGCATCCGTCAGTGAAGCCCTCAGAGCCGCTTTTAACGACCCATGAAAACGTTCGCATAACCCATTTGCCTGCGGGTTGTACGCGGTTGTGCAGTGAATTGAGACACCTAGGCTGCGGGCCATGGTTGGCCAGAGTTTAGAAACAAATTGAGAGCCTCTGTCGGACGTAATGTCCGACGGAACTCCAAAACGCGCCACCCATGCTGTTAAAAACGCGCGCGCCACCTCCTCGGCCGTGGTTGACGCCAGCGGAACCGCTTCTGGCCAGCGCGTGGTGTGGTCCATCATTGTCAGGAGATGCGTGTACCCCTGTGATAGCAGAAGGGGGCCTACGAGGTCCACGTGGACATGGTCAAACCTCTTAGCCGGGATGCGAAATGGCTCCAAAGGAGCCTTCGTGTGTCTGTGAACCTTGGCTCGTTGGCACGCCACGCAGGCTGCCGCCCACTCTTTCACTTGTTTGCGAAGGCCCGGCCACACATATTTCTCTCCTACCATTTTGATCAACGCGCGCACCCCTGGGTGTGCCAAAGAGTGAACCGACTCAAACACGCATCGGCGCTACGCGGCCGAAACCACAGGCCATGGGCGACCCGTAGAGACGTCGCAGATTAAGGGGGGAATGCTGTTAAGCAGCATCATCTTCTCCAGCCTTAACCCTGTTGGTCCAGACTGGAGCGCGTGCACGTCCGCGTCACTAGCCTGCTCCGCGGCCATGGCTGCGTAATCCAACCTTACACAGACCGTGGCCACAACGGCGCGCGAGAGGCAGTCTGCCACTACATTCAGTTTGCCCGACACATGCTGAATATCGGTAGTAAACTCTGAGATCGCGGCCAGCTGCCTCTGCTGCCGGCCCGACCAAGGTTCTGAAACTTTGGCCATCGCGAATGTTAGTGGCTTATGGTCAATGAACGCAGTAAAATTGCGCCCTTCCAGCCAGAACTGGAAATGGCGAATGGCCAGGTGGAGAGCCAGCAACTCTCTGTCGAACGCGCTGTATTTACGTTCATTGTCGCGCAAGGTTCTGCTGAAAAAGGCAAGTGGCTGCCAAGCCCCGGCGACGCACTGCTCCACGACAGGCCCTATGGCCACATCTGAGGCATCAGTGGTGAGGGCTATGCGGGCCGTTGGGTCTGGATGTGCCAACAATGCGGTGTTTGCCAGGGCTGCTTTAACTTCCGAGAACGCCTACTCTCGTTCCGGGGTTCATTCGACCTTATTCGCGGGTTTCTGTTTTTTGAGCGCAGCGTACAATGGCTGCATGAGCTGCGCTGCGTGGGGAAGGAAACGGTTATAAAAGTTCACCATTCCCAAAAATTCTTGTAGCGCCCTGACCATTTGTGGTCGGGGAAAATCTGTCACTGCGCGCACTTTGTCAGGCAGCGGAACCGCTCCTTCGGGAGAGACGTGGTGCCCTAAAAAATCAATCCCCGTCACCCTGAACTGACATTTCGCTGGGTTGATTATTAAACCGTGCTCTTCCAACCTACGGAAAACCGTCGTGAGGTGGGTTTCATGTTCATCTTCGGACGCGCTGGCTACCAAGATATCGTCCAGGTAGACGAACACGAAAGGGAGATCGCGCAGCACTGCATCCATCATGCGTTGGAACATCTGTGCTGCCCCTTTAAGCCCAAACGGCATGCGCAAGAACTCAAATAAACCAAATGGAGTTATTACCGCTGTTTTGGGTATGTCCTCAGCGCGCACTGGGACTTGGTGGTAACCACGGACCAAATTTATCTTAGAAAAAATGCGCGGTCCTGCGAGGTGAGCGGAAAAATCCTGAATGTGGGGAATTGGGTAGCGGTCATGCGCTGTAGCGTTGTTTAACCTGCGGAAATCGCCGCAAGGTCGCCACGAACCTTCAGCTTAGGGACCATGTGTAGCGGGGAAGCCCATGGGCTGTTTGAGCGCCTGATGATGCCTAACCTCTCTAGGTTAGCGAACTCCTCGCGCGCTATGGCCAGTTTAGCTGCGTCCAAGCGCCGAGGTCTTGCAAAAAACGGGTGCCCCGGTGGTGGTGATAAAATGCTCCACCCCATGTTTAGCGATAGCTGCTGAAAATGTCAGGACTGTGAGTGCTGGGAACTGAGCGAGCAGTGTGTGGAACTTATCGCATGCTGCTGTGACGTTGGCTTGTGCTGTTGGCCGGGTCACTTGAGCTATACAGGGGAGAGAGTCAAAAGTCAAAATATGTTAGCCATATTTACCAACAACCCATGTGCACATAGAAAATCAGCCCCCAGTAGATGGTAATCCAATGCTGCTACAACAAAAGTCCATTCAAATGTACGACCGTGTAGAGACCAGAGCAGAGTCCTCTCACCAAAGGTCTTAATGTCTGAGCCGTTTGCTGCTGCCATCTCGGGGCCGCTGTTTCCTGCCAGCCGGTCAGCGTAGGTCGGCCGGATGAAACTCCTCTGTGCGCTGGTGTCCACGAGGAAATGCATCCCCGAGCATGAGTCCGTCAAATAGAGCAGCTTGTTCTCCTCCCCGAGGGTCGCGGCTGCTACCGACCCCCGGTCTTGGCGTTTCCCGAGTGCTTGAACTGGCACGGTGGTATACATTTGCGTGCCCTCTCTGCAAAGAGGCAATGGTAGAAGCAAAGCGTGTCACCTCCACGTTCCTTGGCCCCGGCTGCTGCTGCCGTCGGTGGTTCTGCTGCTGCAGTTGGCGGCTCCTCTCCTCCTCGTGTCGACGTGCCTGGCTCCATCACTGCCACAATGGTCATGAAAGCCTTGGTGGCGACGATGATCCGGTCTGCCTCTCGGGCTAGCGCACGATAGTCCCATTTGGCCAGCAACGACGAATTGGCCAGGGCCGCTCTCGCCGCTGTCGGAAGGTTCCTGAGGAAAATGTGGGTGAAGATGAAGTGGTCGTCGTCCGTGCCCTTTAACCTCAGCATCTTCTCCATCATGTCCACGGCCGAACCGTCTCCCAACTCGGTCCGTGTCAGAAGCCTCTCTGCTCTCTCACCATCCGAGAGCATGTAGTGCTGGATGAGGGCAGCCTTCAGCGCGTCATATTTGCCGTCGGCTGGTGGCTGATCGAGCAGGCTCTCGATGTGCTGAGCCATGCTGGCATTGAGCGCTGCGACCACATAGTGGAATTTCCTATCATCCGCCGATATCCCTCGGAGGGCGAACTGCGCCTCGGTTAGGTGGAACCAAGAGCGCGGGTTGTGCTGCCAAAAATCAGGTAGTTTGATCGCTACAGCGCACGCGAAGCTGGGGGTTCCAGTCGAGGTTGGCTCCGGGATCTTCCGTTGTATTCCCATGATTAGTCTTGGGTCACCAGTGTGGAGCGTGTAAATAATGAGGCTGATTTGGTTCAAGCGGTTTATTACACGACTCACACAAGGAGCATAGACAGAATGGCATACAAGTAGGAACTCTTCCCTTAAATAACATGACACCCTTCTAGACTCTTCTCACACACAAAAGATAATCCCCGTCTAGACTCTTCTCACACACAAAAGATAATCCCCCCGTCCGACTGCAGTCAGTCCATTCATCCTTGACACCTCCCTGTTATCTTACTAGGGTATCTAGGAAACTTCTCACACACAAAAGGTTAACTTTGCGTCCTTTGTTCCCTGTCTAAGGTGGTAAACCATTATGCACTCCCCAGGTTGCCACAATATACACATTTTTTACCTCAGAATAAATTTTAGAACATGTTCAGTCTGCTTTATCCTGCCTTGAGAGCTCTTATTGTGAAAAAAATCTGATGGGAATTCAACATGATATTGCCAGTATTTTCCTCATTTTGGAGTGAGAAATAGAGTTTGTGGAGTGAGAGAGCGGGAAAAAAGACTGAGGACTCACTCCAAAAGAGTGAAGTCGGCAACACTGATATAGACCATAGAGGTTTAGATGAAATGATACACATTTTAGTTTGTCATCCATTATATATGTCAAGCGCACAGCTCTAATGGGAATTGTTTTGTATGTATTTGCCCAACTATGAGTGAACACAGATACTTCAGTCTAAACTGTATAGTTCAGGAAAGGTAAGGTGGAACCATCGTGGGTGCAGATGAAATTAGGAGCTTACGGCCACAATTTTCAGCCTAGTTTTTCATAAACAATCTTGATTATTCCAGACTGCAGTATGTAAATGGTGATGTAAGCACACTTTTTATTGTCATTCAATGCCATACAGCCAATCATGTACAGTAAGAATGAAATTACGTTTCTCTTTTCTACAATGTAATCACATCTAGAACCAGAGGGGTCGGTGCCATGCAAGGCGCCGCCACAAATTTCCCCTCCGCCATTCCATTATTGCTGAGCACCAAGCTGGACAGCAGGAAGTTCCGCTTGTATTATATGGTCTTCGGCATGACCTGGTTGGGATTTGAACCCCAGCTCCCAGGAGTGGGGCGGATGCTTTACCAACTAGACCACCACTCGGTGGTGATGTAGTATGTGGTTGAACAAAATGTGCTTGTAGACTAGAAGCAAGGAAGAAATCAACTACATATGGAACTTTGAAGTTTGATGGGTATTTTTTAATCTTGTCATTGTAGCTTAAAATGAAAAATCAATATCAAGGTTGCCCCTCCGGGTCTTAGGGACAGACTCACACACTGGGTGATATTTCAGCATATTGGTATTAATACAATGAAAGAAAAAGCACCTTGTGGGCTGAAACAGAGAATATCATCATGACGGTCAGACACAACTTATATGATGAACACACAGGTAGGATTTGGCCAATAATGACGAGCATGCCATACGGAGAGTAAGGTGTGCGGTGTATAAATAAGGCAGGAGCTGATTAACAAGATGAGGTGCAGCCGTGAATGATTAACAACAAAGACCTCCAATAAGTGCATAAAATAAACACATATGATGAGCAGGACAGGATAATAGCACTTATAATACAAAGGATAACACACAACTAAGGGCGAGGGCATAATAAACACCCATGAAAACTAAGGAGAGACATAACTTGAGTGGAACATATTGGCAAACACGTCCCCCATGACAGTGTCCCCCTCTTAAGAGCGGATTCCAGATGACCCCAAAGAGAAACATCAACAAAACAAAAATAACCCCTCTCAGGGTGGGCAGTGGAGGCACAAGGCCAGGCGGGCCAAAACAACTCCTTACCCCCCACAGAATTCAAACCCGAACACACAGTCTTGTGGAGTCAACCCAAGTCCAAAGCCCCAGAAGAGGTCGGGTGGTCTGTCCAAGTCCATGGCCCACTGGACCAGAGCACAGAATGGATCGGGTGGTCTGCCACAGTCCATAGGCCCTCGGAACGGAGGACAAAGTGAGTTGGAGGGCCTGCCCCAGTCCATGAACCCCCAGACCGGAATGCAGGGCCAGTCCAGCGGCCTGCCAATGTCCTTAGGCCACTAAACTGGAGAACAAGGTGGAACAGTGGCCGCAGGAACACAGAACTCACCAAACAAACACAAAGGAGCCCTATGCTCTGTGACCAGTGGCTACTGCATGCTGACCCTAGCCTCTGGAGTGAAAGGTGGAGGCCCGCCAGCCCCTGGGATGATGGTTGGAGGCCCACTGGCCTCTTGGGCTATGGTTGGAGGTCTGCCAGCCTCTTGGGCTACGGTTGGAAACATGCTGGCCTCCTGGGCTACGGTTGTAGGCATGCGAGCCTCTTGGACTATGGTTGGAGCAGACTGCTCAGACAGCCCCTGTGGAGTGGGCTACTCAACCACTAGAATGACAGGTGGAGGTCCCCCGACCTCTGAGATGACGGATGGAGGTCCACCGACCTGTAGGACGACGACAGGTGGAGACCCCCGGGCTCTGGAACGACGACGGGTGGAGGTCCAGCGACCTCTAGAATGGCAGGTAACTGAGCTGGAGCATGATCCTCCTGTGGCTCCATGCTCAACATGGTCACCTTGTACGTGAGGGGAAAACAGGAGGTCAGTAAGGTGGCACCATGGTCATCAGCAGCAGAGACTGGTGGGGAGGGCCAAGAGGCAGGTGAAATCTGCACTTGGGTCTCCTCACCAGCAGTAAGGCAAAATTGATGTACAAGATAATAGAAAGAGTACTTGCCTTAGCTCCTGGTCTCCTGCTGCTGAAGTGCAGACCTAGTTGAGCTGCAGGCGAAGCAGCAGTGGAACCAGGCTATGCAGGCTGATCAGCGGCAAACCCATTGACCCAGACCGATCAGCGACGACACCCAGTGATGACGGCTGACCACCAGGAGAAGGTGGAGCCGACAGAGTCACAACAGGAGCATGCATGTGGAGAGGAGCAGTCTCTGCAGGAGTGTGCACATGAAGACAAACAGTCTCTGTAAGAGCATGCACATGGAGAGGAGCAGTCTCTGCAGGAGCATGCATGTGGCGAGGAGCAGTCTGCAGGAGCATGCATGTGGGGCTGAGCGGGAACTGGAGTGTGCACTGTGGGAACAGCTGGAGCTGTGGCGTGCACCTCAGAAACAGTGGGAGCCGTTGTGTGTACCTCGGGGATAGGGGAGGCTGTTGTGCACACCTCAGGGATGGCTGGAGCTGTTGTGCACACCTCAGGGACAGCTGGAGCTGTTGTGCACACCTCAGGGACAGCTGGAGCTGTTGTGCACACCTCAGGGATAGCTGGAGCTGCTGTGCACACCTCAGGGACAGCTGGGGCTGTTGTGTGCACCTCGGGGACTGTTGAAGCTGTTGTGTGCACCTCGGGGACGGCTGGAGCTGTGACACGCACGTTACAAGCAACTGAAATTGTCTGGAGAAGAGCCAGAGCTACTACTGGAGCTTGGGAGCGGCATGGGGCTGGCACTGGAACCTTAGGATCAGCAGACACTTCCATGATCAATTGGTTCCCACCCAGTGTTGGCAAACATGAAAAAAGCAGAGGAGAAGTGGGAGAAGCAGATGAGGTGGAGGTGGCAGCAGAGACCGGAAAAGAGAGCAGAGCAATGGCTGGTGGCTGAGCCCCCCTCCCCGCGAACAAGACAAGACCCTTCACTGAGTGATGTAAATAAATGAAAAGGTACTTGCCTCTGTTCCCGTCCTGCTGCGACTGATTGGACAGGCAGGTCCTCACAGGGGCTGATCGACTTTGTCCGATGAGGGGTGCGTGCACGGTGGTACGGTGCTGGGATGTGCGCCCCTGGAACAGACGGCTGGGGCGTGCTGTCCTCCCACTCTCCCGCCGCTGAAGCTGCCGCTGATGGAGCACTTGAGGAGGGTGAGACCGCAGCAGCAGAATCCCTCGACAGGACCTCTAGTGAAGGGCCCGGGTGACGAGCGGAGCGACGCTTCCCTGAGGCTTGTTTCTCCACTGACCCTTTAGAAGCCAGCTGATCCTCTCGAGCCGGAAACAGCACCTCCTGAGTGAGCCAGGGCTTGTGCTCCAGCAAAATGTCCATCTGCGTGAGGATCACCTGCCTCCACTCCTCCTGCTCCATAGCGTCCGCTGTTGTGGCTGGTGATCTGGGGGCAACAGGCAGTGAAGAAGTGATGGGAATGGCGGGAGGTAGTTTACCAGAAGCAGAAGAAGGAGGTGATGACCCAGAGCCAGGTTGAAAGAGGTGACGTGGGCAGTCAATTCGCTCGAACGTGTGCTGGAGTCATGTAATACCCGAGCAGAGAGTGGCCATCTCAGGGAAACACAGCAGGTCCGGGCAGCTGAGAAACAGCTCCTCCATAGCAAGGTCCCCCAACCCCCCCCCCAGGGGTTGGAATGATCCTGGACTAGTTTGACAGGCAGATAGTCCGGTGGAGAAGCCCCAACAAATCTTCTTGGTTCCAGTCTTTCCTCCTCCTGCCGATTTCACCAGCTGAGTCCTTTGCTGAGGTGTGCTACTGTCAAGGTTGCCCCTCCGGTGATTAAGGACAGACTCACATGCTGGGCGACGTTTTGGCATATTTATTAATACAATGAAAGAAAAAGCATCTCATGGGCTGAAACAGAGACTAACACTGTGACGGCAGACACAACTTAAATGATGAACACAGGGGTAGGATTTGGCCGATAATGAAGAGCACTCCGTACGGAGAGTAAGGTGTGCGGTGTATAAATAAGGCAGGAGCTGATTAACAAGATGAGGCGCAGCCATGAATGATTAACAACAAAAGAATCCAATAAGCAGCGCAGCAGAATAAACTGAGAGCGCTGTCACAAAATGAGCACATGATGAGCAGGACAGGATAATAGCACTAATAATACAAAGGATAACACACAACTAAGGACAAGGGCATAATAAACACTAATGAAAACTAAGGAGAGACACAACTAAAGAGTGGAACATGTTAGCAAGCATGTCCTCCATGACAATCAAACCTTCCAATGTTTCAAAGAATGTGATGTGAAATAAAAAAAAACTATAATGAATTTGGAGTTCAGTACCTTTTGATCAACTTAATTTTAAATAGACATTGTAACGGGAGTGGTGGCTCAGTTAGTAGAGCATCCGCCCCACACCCGGGAGGCCGGGGATCAAATACCGGCTAGGTCATGCTGAAGACCATATAAAAGTGGAACTTCCTGCCATCCAGCTTGATGCTCAGCAATAATGGAATGGAGGAGGGAAATTTGTGGCGGCGCCCATGGCAGTGACCCCTCGGATACTAGCTGTGATAAACATTTCACATGAGAAATGTAATTTACCTTTTTAATGTGTAAAAAGTTGAGTTTCATACCTCCAGGACAGAATTTGTAATCATTATCAATTACTACATATATCTGGTTTCCTTTTTAAATAGTCAAACAAAGCTTCATCTTCTTTGGTACAAATTGTTATGTCCACAAACCTGGTGATAAAGGAGGCTGACAGAGATGCAGCACTGAACACGGCTTTATTATAAGTAGAGAACACACAGCATACGATACACCGTAGCAGAGTCATCCAGAGCAAGAGGAAGTCCTCATGGCGAATGCCCCTTAATATAGGGCGGTGTGATGGCTCAACAGGAAGGTGGCATCATCACACCGCACTTCATAATAAAACCCTATATAACACGCCCACTCCCCTTTACAAAGTACAGAAACACACACCGAACTAAACCCACCCTAATTTGGAAACAGAAACACAAAATGCACACCAAAATAAAACAAACAAAAGTAAAATCACAGCATAAAACACATTTAAAAACTAAAATAAGACTGATGGTTTGACCGCCACATGGCCTGCACAGCGCAGTGGGTTATTCTGCCACTTTTCTCTCTCTCTTTTTTTTTATAGAACGAACCAAAAATAGCCGTGCTCCTAACTAACACAGCAAGAACTATTCAACAACGTTGAATCTTTTTAGCACAGTCCTCCATGTAAATGGTGGGTCAGGTGGGGGAAAACAGTTCAGTCAATTCAATTCAATTCAGTTTTATTTATATAGTGCCAAATCACAACACAAGTCATCTCAAGGCACTTTACAAAAAAGGGTGGGTTTAGGCCACGCTCTCAAATTTATAGAACCCAGCAGAGAATGCTAAGAGCAAGCACTACGGCGACACAGGAGAGGAAAAACTTTCCTTTAACAGACAGAAACCTCGAGTGGAACCATAGCTCATAGAGGACGGCCATCTGCCTCAACCGGCTGGGTTGAAAAGAGAGGTAAAAAGCAGGAGGCTTGGCAGTAGCTACATTCAAAACAAGCATAACAAATACAATTCACCATTAACATTCACAGCCAGACCGTCCAGTATCAAGCCTGATTAGGCTCCACATGTGGGTGAAGGCCTGGCAGCGGCAACATTTTCAGCTATAGGTTTTATCAAAGAGAAATTAACTTTATTAATATGCCAATTAACTTAGGTTAATTGGCATCAAACTGGGGATTCTAAATTGTCTTTAGGCATGACTGTGAAAGTGAATGGTTGTCTGTCTCTCTGTGTTGGCCCTGCAATGGACTGGCGATCTGTCCAGGGTGTACCCTGCCTCTCACCCAAAGATGCTGGGATAGGCTCCAGCCCCCCCGTGACCCGAAAAGGCTTAAGTGGAAGAAGATGAATGAATGAATGTCTGTCTCCCGAACTGAACTGGGAAGATGGTTCCACAAGAGGGGGGAGCTTGATAACTGAAAGCTCTACCTCCCAATCTACTTCTGAAAACCTTGGGGACCACCAGTAGTTTTGATTTTTGGGAGCGCAAAGCTCTGGTTGGATGATAAGGAACTATGAGTTCTTGCAGGTACAAAGGAGCCAGACCATTAAGGGCTGTATAAGTTAGGAGTAAAATCTTGAATTCAATTCTATATTTTATTGGGAGCCAATGTAAAGAAGCTAAAACTGGGGTAATGTGATCTCTTCTCCCTGTTCTCATCAGGATATGTGCAGCTGCATTGTGAATGAGTTGGAGAAACTTTATGGACTTATTAGGACAACCTGATAAACGTGAATTACAATAGTCTAGCCTAGAGGTGATAAAGGTGTAGACAAGTTTCTCTACATCTTTATGAGACAGGATGGACCTAATTTTAGAAATATTACACCAATGGAAGAAGGCAGTCTTAATAGTTTGCTGTATATGAGAATGAAAAGACATATCTTGGTCAAAGACAACTCCAAGGTTCCTAACAGAGGACTTGGAAGCCAGCGCAATGCCATCTAGTGTTGTTATCTTACTAGAAAGAGTACTTCTAGCTTGTTTGGGGCCAAGAACAATGACTTCAGTTTTATCTGTACTACTAGAAAGTTGTAGTTCATCCAGGTTTTAATATCCTTAAGACACTCCTGGAGTGAACCCAAATGGCTGGGATCATCTGGATTGATGGATAAATATAATTGAGTGTCATCAGCGTAACAATGAAACTGAAAAGAATGCTTCTTCATAATGTCTCCCAAAGGCAGCATGTATAATGTGAACAGTATTGGTCCAAGGACCGATCCCTGCAGAACTCCATAGCTAACTGTGGTCTGGATAGAGGACTTGTTATGGACATAGACAAACTGGGAACGGTGTGATATTTAAGACTGGAACCATCTTAGTGTTGTTCCTTTCAAACCAATGTGCTGTTCAAGTCTTTCTGGCAGAATATGGTGGTCAATGGTGTCAAAAGAAGCACTAAGGTCCAGTAAAAGAAGGACAGAGACAAGTCCTTTGTCAAATGCCATAAGGAGGTCATCAGTAACTTTCACTAAGGCTGTCTCTGTGCTGTGGTGTTTCCTAAAACCTGACTGAAATTTCTCAAATATAAAATTATTTTCTAAAAAAGTGCACAGTTGATTGGCGACTACTTTTTCAAGGATCTTGGAAAGGTAGGGGAGGTTAGATATTGGCCTATAATTGGCCAAAATCCCAGAATCCAGCGAAGGTTTTTTAAGCACAGGTTTAATTACTGCCACTTTAAAAGACCGCGGTACATGTCCTGTCAATAGGGACATTGTGGGGGCATGGTGTGGGGTTTTTCTCCACCCAGAGAAGGCAAGGGGAAGGGAGAACAATGGAATGAAGAAGGAGGTGTCACTGGGGGGTATCAGATGGGATGGTTAGGTCTATGCACCCCCCGGGGAGAGTAACAACTGCCGGTGCCACTGACAGAAGAAGGTGGTTGGAGTGGCACTGGCATTATGTCATGTTGTGTCATGTACCACACAGGTCTTTGTTCAAATAACAATGTGTTATGGTCGGAAGTTCTGGGTCTCGATGCGTGGGAATAAAGATATAAAAGAGGAATGCACAGAGACCTGGGATTCTCTTTTGCTGTAAATTATGTTGGAGAAGGAATAAAGTTTCTGTGCCGTCCATCTTGTTGTCTCGCCTGCCTCCTTTCTCCACATTGGTGACCCGAAGATGTGCCATGGGAAAGCAACCGAGCACCACCCCGGAGACTGCCTGGAGGGAGAGCACCATGCTGCATGTGTGGTCTCCGTTGAGCTCCCAGACTTCTGGCTTCACAACCCAACAGTGTGGTTCTTGCACATAGAAGCCCAGTTTGCATTCCGGGGGGATAACAACGGATATGCCAGATAGTACTTCGTGGTCGCTGCACTAATGCGTGCGCCACGCAATAGGTGATAGGCCTGCTCCAGGAGCCACCAGCGCCAAGGAAAATATGAAGCACTCAAGCGGATGCTTCTCCAGCGCTATACCTTTCTGAGCAGTGAGAGGGCAGAGAGGGTCCTAACACATTCGGAGGTTAGGGACAATTCAGCAGTGAAGCTTATGGAGAGGCATGTTTGGCGCTGAGGGGGGAAGGATGACGAATCTTTCCTGTTTGCCCACTTGTTCCTCAGAACCTACTGGCTACAGTGAGGGCAATCCTGGCCAACTCGCCGCAGCTGGTTGCTAGGACTACCGCGCCCTGGCGCAGGAAGCAGACCACATCATCTTGGCGACCAGAGCTCCCAGTGCACAGACAGTGGCTCCGGCATCCATGAGGGACTCCAGCGAGGTTGAGAGCCATTTGTGGTAGCCGAGACGGACACCAGAAGACGAAGGAACAGGGCGATCTGTTTTTAGCACCGCCGTTCAGGCTCAAATGACCAAAGCTGCCTGTCGCCATGCCAATTCAAGAAACTGGAAGACGGCACGTTCGGAATTTGGTGGCAGCTGCAACCGATGGCGACAGGAACAGACTGCCTTATGTCACACGGACACACATTTCGGGAGACGGTTTTTGGTGGACTCTTGCTCCCAGAAGAGGCCTCATCCTGCTGGTCAACGCAGACAGGGTGACAGGATGCAGCAGTCCCGAGCTCATGGCCGCCAACAGAGCCACCATCAGGACATTTGGCAAGCGGACACTGATGATATGCTTACACGAACACAACTTTCAGTGGGACTTTGTGATAGCTGTATGTTCCGGCCCCATTTTAGGTGCAGATTTTTTAAGTGCTTATGGGTTATTAGTTGATGTGCTAATAGGAGACTAGTGGATGCTGTCTCTTTTGCCTCTCTGTCCTGTACAGCTCGGGGAGCTGGGTCGACAACACTGGCTAATGTTATAGCTCCAGGGAAAAGTATCAACAGTTACTCGGACAGTTCCCAGCACTCACGGTCCCGATGTTTTCGGCTATGATAACGAAGCACGGGGTCAAACACTTCATAACTACAAAAGGGCCGCCGGTATTCGTGCGACCTCGCCGCCTGGATGCGCTAACTGGCCAGCGCGCACGAGGAGTTCGCCAACTTAGGACAGTTGGGCATCGTCATGCACTCCAACAGCCCGTGGGCATCCCCACTACACATGATGCCTAAAGCCGATGGGTCGTGGCGACCATGAGGTAATTTCCGGCACTTGAACAACGTCAGGGAACACGATCACTATCCTATTCTACACATCCAGGATTTTTCTGTACACCTGGCCGGGGCACATGTTTTTTCAAAAGTAGATCTGGTCCACGGTTACCACCAGGTCCCGGTGCGCACAGAAGACGTTCCAAAAACAGCAGTAATAACTCTTTTTAGCCTTTTCGAGTTTTTACGCATGCCGTTCAGATTAAAAGGCATGCCGCAGATCTTCCAGTGGACGGTGGACGCAGTGCTTTGCGACTTGTCCTTCGTTCTTGTCTACCTAGATGACATTCTGGTAGCCAGTGCGCTTGAGGAGGAGCACATCACCCATCTCAAGACAGTTTTCCAGAGGTTGGAAGTGCACGGGCTGATAGTTACCCTGGTGAAGGTGCCAGTTCGGTGTGCAGTGATTGACTTTTTGGGCACCACATTTCACCGGAGGGTACGATTCCATTACCGGATAAGGTGTGCGCTGTGGCGGACTTTCCGCAACCACAGACCATGGGAGCACTACAGGAGGTTTTTTGCGAATGGTTATATTTTTATATTGTTTCCTTCCCCGGGCAGCCTAGCTGATGCAGCTGTTGTATGCCGTGCTCAAAGAAAAGAAGCCTGTGGAAGCCATCGACTGGACCCCCGAGCAAGTCCAGGCTTTTACTAACTCCAAAACAGCGCTTGCGGATGCCGCATTGTTAGCCCACAGGATCCGTCTGACGGATTGCCGCTCACGACGGATGCATCTGATGTTGCCATAGGGGCAATGGTGGAGCAGCATGTCTCAGGTTCGTGGCAGCTGCTCGCATTTTTTAGCCGAACTTTGCGTGACAAACGAACGCAAGTACAGTACATTTGATAGAAAACTGCTGGCTCTCCATCTGGCAACGGGTCATTTCCAGTTCTGGCTGGAGGGGTGCGAGTTCACCGTGTTCATGGACCATAAGAAGCTTGCGCACAACAATGTCCAAGACCTTGGAACCGTGGTCGGTTCGGCAAGCAATGGCATTTGGCCGCAATTTTGGAGTTTTACTTCCGACATTCAACACGTTGCCGGTACACTCAACGTTGTAGCCAATTGCCTGTCGCGTGCGTTAATCACCCCGATCTACATGGGGATAGATTTCCCCGCCATGGCCGCGGAGCAAGCCGGGGAGGCGGACATTTGTGCGCTCCAGTCTGTGCCAACGGGGTTAAGGCTGGAGAGCAGGGTGGTTCAAGTAGGGTGCCCTCCCTTGCTCTGCGACGTCTCCACCAGCGGCCCGCACCCGGTGGTTCCGAGCTCTTGGCGCCATCGTGTTTTTGAGTTGGTCCACTCCCTTTTGCATCCAGGAGTGCGCGCTTCAGTGAAGCTAGTGGGGGCGAAATTCGTCTGGCCACGCTTGTGCAAAGACGTGAAAGAGTGGGCTGCAGCTTGCGTCACGTGCCAGCGGGCCAAAGTGCACAAGCGCACCAGAGCCCCCCTCGAGCCATTCCAAATCCTGGATAGGAGGATTGACCATGTCCATGTGGATTTGGTGGGACCCCTCCCGCCATCGCAAGGTATCACACACCTTTTGACAGTCATAGACTGTACCATGCGCTAGCCTGAAGTGGTCCCACTGGCTTCTACCACATCCGTGGAAGTGGCATGCACTTTTTGTTGACTTGGGTTGCATGTTTCAGATCTCCATCGGACATCACATCTGACAGGGGTCCACAATTCGTTCCAGAACTCTGGTCTGTGATGGCCCAGAGCCTGGGGGTCAAAATTCACCACACTATTTCGTACAACTCCCAGGCTAATGGGTTATGCGAGCGTTTTCATAGGTCGCTTAAAGCAGCACTCAGATCTTCGCTCACGGACACAAATTGGGTCAACCGCCTGCCCTGGGTTCTTTTAGGGTTGCGCTCCGCACCTAAGGAGGATTTGGCAGCCTCCCCTGAAGAACTCATTTTTCCTCAGCCACTGCGGATTCCTGGAGAGTTTTTACTGGAAAACTCCACGCCCGAGGCTGATCCCCCTGTGCAATTTTTACTCAGTACGGAGGCTGTGAGCATAGGCCCAGCCCACCACTGTTTTCCCCACACATTCATCCCAAAAAGCTTGCAGAATGCTAGTTTGTTTGTTTTTTTTTTGTCAGGCACAATGCACACCAGACCCCACTGCGCCCTCCGTACGATGGACCGTTCAGGGTGTTGGAACCCTGGTGCAAAGCATTTTGTGTTTGACTTGGGTGGGACATAGGGAGACCCTCTGCATCGACAGGCTGAAGCCTGCTTTTGTGTTGGCAAGACGAGCAGGTGCTGTTGGCCCAAGCTCCCCGGCACGGATGCCCACCATTGGTGGCTCCGCAAGTTGATGATCCCTCAGCAGGGACCTGCGCTCGCGAAGCTGATGTGTCCCCCCCCTTCCCTCCACAGACTGATGTGCCCTCCTGTACACTCACCAGCAGGGCAGTTTGAATGGGATTGGCGACCCCCCGCTACAGTCGCTATGGGGCACCGGCTCAAGCCCAAAGGACGGGGGGGGGGGGGGGGTAGTGCCCCTTCTGGGTGTTCAGGGGGGGCGGTGTGGGGGCATGGTGTGGGGGTTTTCGCCACCCAGAGAAGACAAGGGGAAGGGAGAACAATGGACTCAAGGAGGAGCTGTCACTGGGGGTATCAGATGGGATGGTTAGGTCTATGCACCCCCCAGGGAGAGCACTGCCGGTGCCGCTAAGAGAAGAAGGTGGTTGGAGTGGCTCCGGCGTTATGTCATGTTAATGTGCCACACAGTTCTTTGTTCAAATAACAATGTGTTATGTCGGACATTCCGGGTCTCGATGCATGGGAATAAGATATAAAAGAGGAATGCACAGAGACCTGGGATTCTGTTTTGTTGTAAATGATGTTGGAGAAGGAATAAAGTTTCTGTGTCATCCAACTCGTTGCCTCACCTGCCTCCTTTCTCCACAACATGTTAATTATGTTCAAAAACGGTGAACTAATCAGCAGGTAGCAACTCCTTCAGGAGTCTAGCAGTGATTGGATCTAAGAGACAGGTAGTTGGTTTAGAGGCTAGATCAGAATGACTAATAAGAGAAAATTCGGAAAAGCAGAGTTCTGAGCCTGTGGACACTGCAGTGTTAGGCAGAGGCCTGGTATTTTTAAAGGGGCTATTTTTTGGAATATTATTCCTGATACTGATAATTTTATCATTAAAAATTTTCAAAAACTCATCAGCACTAAGAGTTGGAGGAATGTAGGGGATCTATGGCAATGTGGCTCTTGGTTAACTGAGCCACAGTGTTAAAAAGAAATCTATGGTTATTTTTTATTTTCTTCTATCAAGGATGAATAGTAATGTTCCTAGCATTACGGAGAGATTTCCTATACTGTAGGTGATAAGGGCTGGGCATTCCAGGCTGAACATGATTCTTCTGTCTTATTTTCACGCCAAAGCCTTTCACAGGATCTGACTTTATGTTTTAACTCACGAGCGTGGGAGTTGTACCATGGAGCTAATCTCCTATTTTTAATAGTGTGGTGAACACACATGGGACCTGTTGGACTGGTTTTGTGACTCACATTTTAGGTCAGAACAAAGGCAGGAATCTTAGCCTTGGTATGCAAGGCTGGAGACTGTGGAGGGTCAATTAAGGGATTAAGGAAAGGATGCATGGGAGACAGTGGAAGTGATATCATGGAGAGAAATGCATTGTGACTGTCTTTATTATGCAAGGTGGTGAAATGCATTGTGACTGTCTTTATTATACAAGGTGGTCTGTGTGACATGTGATCTTTGAGGTGTGAAGTCCCTGATATTTAAGGACGAGAGTTTACTGTTTCACTCTCTTTTTTTTCTCTGCTGTGAAATGATGGAGATGTGAATAAAGCTGACTCTGGGAAAGAACTCTGCCTCGTCATTTTCACATCTTCCACACTGGTGACCCGAGACGTATCATGGAAGAAGAAAATTCCCCCGGGCCAGCCGCGGCAGGAGCCCCCAGCCAAGCGAATGCCACTACAGTCCAGCTCCTGGACTTCTGGCAGAACAATCCGCGCTCCTGGTTCAACGCGGTTGAGGTGCAGTTCAACCTCCGGGGGATATCGGTAGATGCCACGAAATTCTACCACGTAGTCGCAAAGCTGGACAACAACACGGCCCAGCATGTGGAGACCCTGAATGACCAGCCGCCGGAGAGCGACAAATACGACGCGTTGAAGGCTGCACTCATGCAGCAATTCACCCCCTCGGCGGAGGAGCGAGCAGAGAGGCTCCTGGCGCTGACGGAGGGGGAAACGACATGCCCGCGAGCCTGATGGAGAAGTTGTTGAGGTTGAAAGACTCTGACGACGATCACTTCATTTTCACCCACCTCTTCCTCAGGACTCTACCGTCAGCAGCGAGAGCGGTTCTGGCCAGTTCGCCACTGTTGGCCCTATGGGACTACCACACGCTGGGCCGAGAGGCGCAGCGGATTGTCAATGCCACCAAGCGGCGCGCAGCCACGGCCCGCTGCAGCGGAACTCGGCGCAACGACAGGAGGCCAGAGGCAGCGGTGCCAGACTCACCGACGACGGCGGCGGCAAGGGCCAGGGAGCGTGGACCGGACGTCTTTTGTTTCTACCATCGCCGCTTCGCAGAGAGGGCACGCAAGTGTGTACCGCCGTGCCGGTTCGGGCGTTTGGGAAACGCCAAGACCGGGGGTCGGTAGCAGCCGCGGCCCTCGGGGAAGAGAACAAGCTGCTCTACTTGTTGGACGCACGCTCCGGGAGGCAGTTCCTCGTCGACACAGGCTCCCAGTTGAGTTTCATCACACCTTCCTACGCGGACAGACTGGCTGGTTCTGGAGGTCTCCGGGTGACAGCGGCGAACGGCTCGGAGATTAAGACCTTTGGTGAGAAGACTCTGCTTCTGTCTCTACACGGCCGTGGCATATGAGTGGACTTTTGTTGTAGCAACAGTAAATTTCAATAGCTGGGGGCTGATTTTTTGTGCTCACATGGGTTGTTGGTTGATCTCGCTAACAGGCGCCTGGTTAATGCACTTTCTTTTGATTCTATCCCCTGTACAGCGTGAGTGGCCCCGCCAACAGCACAAGCCAACATCACAGCAGCAGGCAGTAAGTTCCACACACTGCTCACTCAGTTCCCAGCACTCACGGTCCCCACATTTTCAGCAACAGTCGCTAAGCACGGGGTGGAGCATTTTATTACCACTACCGGACCGCCCATTTTTGCAAAAGCTCGGCGCTTGGACGCAGTTAAACTAGCCATAGCGCGCGAGGAGTTCGCCAACCTGGAGAGGTTGGGCATTATCTGACGTTCAAACAGTCCGTGGGCTTCCCCCCTACATATGGTCCCGAAAGCTGACGGATCATGGCGACCTTGCGGGGATTTCCGCAGGTTAACAACCCTACAGCGCATGACCGCTACCCAATCCCACATATCCAAGATTTTTCCGTTCATTTGGCAGGGGCGCGCATTTTTTCTAAAATAGACTTGGTCCACGTTTACCACCAAGTCCCAGTGCGCGCTGAAGATATACCCAAAACAGCAGTAATAACTCTGTTTGGCCTATTTGAGTTTTTACGCATGCCATTTGGACTTAAAGGGGCTGCTCAGACGTTCCAACGCATGATGGACGCGGTGCTTCGCGATCTCCCTTTCGTGTTCGTCTACCTGGACGATATTTTAGTAGCCAGCGCGTCCGAAGACGAACACGAAAGACACCTGGCCACAGTTTTCCGAAGGTTGGGAGATCACGGGTTAATAATCAACCCAGCGAAGTGTCAGTTCGGGGTGGCGCAGATCGATTTTTTAGGACACCGTGTCTCCCCCGAAGGAGCAGTTCCGCTGCCTGACAAAGTGCGCGCTGTGGCAGATTTTCCCCAGCTGCAGACAGTCAGGGCGTTGCAGGAGTTTTTGGGAATGGTGAATTTTTATAACCGTTTTCTCCCCTGTGCGGTGCAACTCATGCAGCCACTGTATGCCACGCTCAAAAAAAAGAAACCCGTGGATAAGGTCGAGTGGCCCCCGGAGCGGGACCAAGCATTCTCGGAGGTGAAAGCAGCCTTGGCAAAAGCTGCGTTGTTGGCACACCCAGACCCAACGGCCCGTATAGCGCTCACCACTGACGCGTCAGAGGTGGCCATAGGGGCGGTCGTGGAGCAACATGTAGCCGGGGTTTGGCAGCCCCTCGCATTTTTCAGCAGGACCTTGTGCGATAGTGAACGTAAATACAGTGCATTCGACAGGGAGCTGCTCGCTCTCCATTTGGCCATCTGTCACTTTCAGTTCTGGCTGGAAGGACGCGCTTTCACCGCGTTCGTTGATCACAAACCGCTAACATTCGCGATGGCCAAGGTCTCTGAACCATGGTCAGGCCGGCAGCAGAGACAGCTGGCCGCCATATCAGAGTTTACCACTGATATTCAGCATGTGGCGGGCAAACTCAATGTAGTGGCAGATTGCCTCTCGCACGCCGTGGCGGCCCCAGTCAGCGTAGGGTTAGATTATGCAGCCATGGCCGTGGAACAGGGTAATGACGCGGACGTGCGCGCGCTCCAGTCTGGACCAACAGGGTTAAGGCTGGAGAGCAGGGTGCTGCAAGACGGTATGCCCCCCCTAATCTGTGATGTCTCCACTGGACGGCCGCGTTCAGTAGTACCGGCCGCGTGGCGCCTCCGCGTTTTTGACTCGATTCATTCTTTGGCACACCCTGGAGTGCGCGCGTTGGTCAAAATGGTGGGAGAGAAATTTGTGTGGCCGAGCCTCCGCAAACAGGTCAAAGGGTGGGCAGCAGCCTGCACGGCGTGTCAACGAACCAAGGTACACAGGCACACGAGGGCTCCTTTGGAACAGTTTCACATTCCAGCCAAGAGGTTCGATCACGTTCATGTGGACCTCGTTGGACCCCTCCCGCTGTCACAGGGGTGCACACATCTTCTGACAATGGTGGACCACACCACGCGCTGGCCTGAAGTGGTCCCGCTGGCATCAACCACAGCCAAGGAGGTTGCGCGCGCGTTTTTAACAGCTTGGGTGGCGCGCTTCGGCGTTCCGTCGGACATTACGTCCGACAGAGGCCCTCAATTTGTTTCCGAGCTTTGGTCGACAATGGCCCGCACCCTGGGTGTCACAATTCACCGCACAACCGTGTACAATCCGCAGGCTAACGGGTTATGCGAACGTTTTCATAGGTCATTGAAAGCGGCTCTCAGAGCGTCACTGACGGATACAAATTGGGTTGACAAGTTACCATGGGTGTTATTGGGGTTGCGTTCTGCACCTAGAGAGGATCTAGAAGCCTCACCAGCGGAGCTCGTGTTTGCACAGCCACTCAGGCTGCCTGGGGAGTTTCTCCCAGATAACCCTGCACCAAACGCCTCCCCGTCTCAGCTGTTGCGGAGTAACATAGAATCAAGCACGCTGCCCGGCCCCACGCACCACAGTTTTCCATGCGTTTTTGTGCCTAAAACTTTGAAGAACGCAGAGTTTGTTTTTGTTAGACACGATGCGCATCGAACCCCGTTGCGGCCGCCTTATGACAGACCATTCAGAGTGCTAGAAACAGGGGACAAGCAATTTTTGCTAGATTTGGGGGGTAGGAAAGAGAAAATTAGCATAAACAGACTCAAACCCGCTTTGTGGTGGCAGATGAGGAAGTGCTGTTGGCAAAGGCCCCGCGGCGAGGTAGACCACCACGGAGGGTTTCACACAGTAATGTTTCCCAAAGTAATGTTTCCCCAGAACATCCGCAGAGACGGACAAAGGGTTTCCGCCCCCAGACGGCAAACCCCCAGCGTGACAGCGCCGCAGAGACGGTGAACCCCAACTTCAGCAGATACGGCAGGAGGCTGAAGCCTATCCAGCATGTGGACTGATGTGTATTAATGCTATCACGGCATGCATGTGGTTATGTTCTTGTTGTTCTGTTTTTCTAAAGTGCTGGGGGGGGCTTGTGTGGTGAACACACATGGGACCTGTTGGACTGGTTTTGTGACTCACATTTTAGGTCAGAACAAAGGCAGGAATCTTAGCCTTGGTATGCAAGGCTGGAGACTGTGGGGGGTCAATTAAGGGATTAAGGAAAGGATGCATGGGAGACAGTGGAAGTGATATCATGGAGAGAAATGCATTGTGACTGTCTTTATTATGCAAGGTGGTGAAATGCATTGTGACTGTCTTTATTATGCAAGGTGGTCTGTGTGACATGTGAGCTTTGAGGTGTGAAGTCCCTGATATTTAAGGACGAGAGTTTACTGTTTCACTCTCTTTTTTTCTCTGCTGTGAAATGATGGAGATGTGAATAAAGCTGACTCTGAGAAAGAACTCTGCCTCGTCATTTTCACATCTTCCACAATAGTTTTCTTTTTAAGAGGCGTTATGGAGTCAAGTGCTGTCCGCAGTGAGGCTGCAGTACTATCAACTAAAAGGTCTAATTCTCGATGGATTCAAGCAGTCAGTGCTGCCTCTGCTATATTGAGACATGGTAATAGAGTAAGTGCTGAAGGGATTAATTCTTTAAAGCAAGCCACAATACTATCAGGTAAGAATCTGGTAACTATGTTTCTGCTTGATGCTGTAAAATCAGGTAACACAAATTTGAAAGTTATCAAATAATGGTCAGTCAGTGTAGGATTTTTAGGAATGCCTAGCAGCTCATCAATTTCTACACCATAGGCCAAGACCAGGTCAAGCATGTGATTATGATGATGAGTTGGTCTACTAACACACTGAGGAAAACCAGTTGAATTTAAGAGGGAGAGAAATGCTACACTATGACTATCATTACACCGGTCAACACCAGATTTATTGTCTAAGGTTTTTTTTAGCTGGTTTAAGACAATTTTGATGTGCTGAATTCAAAAATCACTTTGGTTTTGCTCAATCAGGTCAACTTTTTGAACTATGGCCACATGTTTTCTTACGTTTTTGTTAACATGTACGGGTATTTTCGCTTTATATGATGCAAAATTCTTTTTTATTTCTTGAAATTCTCTGAATTTTGAACAATGATGACATAACATTCAATTTACATGTACTTACCTTTATCAATGTCTACTATTCCATCTAGCTACAATGCTCTGCACTGGGTGTGTTTATATTTATATTTATATATCTATATATTTATTCCATCTAGCTACAATGCTCAGCACTGGGTGTGTTTATATTTATATATCTATATATTTATTCCATCTAGCGACAATGCTCCGCACTGTGTTTTTATATATCTACATATTATTCCATCTAGCTACATTGCTCCGCACTGTGTGTGTTTATATATTTACATATTTATTCCATCTAGCTACAATGCTCTGCACTGTGTGTTCATATATTCATATATTTATTCCATCCAGCTACAATGCTCTGCACTGTGTGTCTGTGTGTGTGTGTGTATATATATATTTTATAGTAATATGTACATATGTATATTAGCTGCTCTTGCTTGCTTGTTTTTTTTTTTTGTTGTTTTTTTTTTTTTTTCTTGCCTTCTGATTGTTGCTCTGAGTGTTGCTATCCCTGTGCTGTTGCAATCCTGGAATTTCCCCGTTGTGGGACTAATAAAGGCTTATCTTATCTTATCTTATTCAATTTACAGTACAACTGTACAACTGCTGTACAACTGTTTATAACTTGGCATAAAAACCTGACCTGATCGAGGGAAACGGATGTCATTTTCAGATTCAGCAGTGCAAAATTGTATTAGATCAGTTGAAAAAACACAGACAACTTACAACAAAAATATTTTTGTTATGTTGTGTTATCAACGTCTGTATGAATATTAAAATCCCCAGCTATGATAATCTTGTCTGAACTGAGAACTAAGGTTGTTAAGAACTCAGAGAATTCAGACATAAATTCAGCAAAAGAAGCACTGGGAGGGCGATATACTGTGGTAAACAGAAGAGGCTGTCCTGACCTCCAGGATGGGTGTGCTCAGCTAAAAATTAAACATTCAAAAGAATTATAATTTGAGTTTAGCTTAGGCTGAGGGTTCATTGGTAATGTGGATTCATATATTATCCCAACACCACCAGCTCGGCCAGTGTTTCTAGGAATATGAATATTACCATAGCTGGGGGGGTGGCCTCACTGATACTGACAAAGTCTTTGGGGCGTAGCCATGTTTCCGTGAGACAGAGTATATTCATATTGTGATCCATAATCATATCATTAATTAATGTTGCTTTATTGGACAGAGATCTTATATTCAGCAGTCCACTTATAATTATTTTATTTTTCTGTGGTAAATTAATGGTTTTAATCTTTATCAAGTTATGTAGTATTTGTCTTGGGTTATAATGTTTTGGGTATCGGGGGACAGACACAATCTCTATGGGGTTGTGAATTAACGACTGATCTAAACAGAGAGATTTATTTGGATTAATAGGAGTAATATGAGAAGTGGAAAGAAAAAAAGCTGGTTGGCAGACCCAGGCACTTTCGGGTGAGGTGACACACCAGCTTTCAGTCACTATACTAAAAAATGCTGAATGGAATAAAACAGATTGTCCCTTAAAACACGTGCACTGAGTCTATTTGGATGAATACCATCTGGCCTTATAAATGATGAGCAATTCCAGAACAGGTTAAAATTATCTATAAAACCAGCGTTAAAAGTAGGACACGTTGAACACAACCAGGTATTAAGTCAGAGGGTCTTTGAGGCGGCCCTTCTCCCTGGAGCCCTGAAGCAGGCCCCCCCAGAGTTTTGAAACTGGCTCATGGTGGCCTCCTCCCAGGAGCTTTCGGACCCCCAGGGCCAATCTTCATGACGCTGGGGCCTGGGTCCCACACTGCGGCAGC
The DNA here is from genome assembly GCA_020510985.1 of Pholidichthys leucotaenia. NCBI lineage: Eukaryota > Metazoa > Chordata > Actinopteri > Cichliformes > Pholidichthyidae > Pholidichthys > Pholidichthys leucotaenia. Next base: position 242,616,211 of record CM035847.1, on the reverse strand, counting down.
TGACTTCCATGGAGCCCTGCCATCTGGAGCCACCGCTCAGATGCGCCGCAGTTTGTTCACGTGCCAAACTCAATCGTCCGTCAGCCGAACATACGCTGTTCCCAGCTTCGCCACGATCGTCAGCGGCGCCCGTTGTTTCACTGGCTGCAGTTCGGTCAGTCGCTGTCCCGGCCTCCCGCTGGCACAAACCCAAACCCAGTCCATGGCTTGTAGTGGCACTTTACTTGGTTTGATGTGCTGCCGTGTGTTTGCCAGTTCTGTGCTCTCCATCAGTCTGGTGCCTTCGTTACAGTGTGGCAGTTCAGCAGTCACCGTTGTCGCAGCGGACCCCTCACCGTTTGCTGGCTGAGACTCAGCCTGAGCACTGGAGGTGTCCGGTGCCTCCCCAGTGTCGCTCGTCGGAATGGACCCTCCACTCTCCACCTTCACTACATCCATGAATCTTCTCTGTGGTCTTCCTCTTTTCCTCCAGCTCCATCTTCAGCATCCTTTGTCCAGTATATCCACTATCCCTCCTCTGCACGTGTCCAAACCATCTCAGCCTTGCCTCTCTTACTTTGTCTCCAAACCGCTCAACCTGAGCTGTCCCTCTGATATACTCATTTCTAATCTTGTCCCTCCTAATCACTCCCATTGAAAATCTTAGCATTTTCAACTCTGCCACCTCCAGCTCCACCTCCTGTCTTTTTGTCAGCGCCGCCATCTCCAAACCATTCATCATAGCAGGTCTCACTGCCATCTTGTAAATCTTCCCTTTCACTCTTGCTGCTACCTTTCTGTCACAAATCACCCCTGACACTCGTCTCCACCCACTCCACCCTGCCTGCACTCTCTTCTTCACCTCTCTTGTGTATTTTCCATTGCTTTGGATGGTTGACTCCAGGTATTTAAACTCATCAGTCATGAATTGCCCCTCAGGGCAGAGATGAGAGACCCACGCGCTGGACTGCAGTTTGTGAGTTTTATTGAAAACAACAAACACATAGTCCCAAACAGTGCTCTAATACAAAATTCAAACACACGAGCAAACTTACGAATAAAGCACACCAGACCAAGGGCTGGGCTCTGGTGGGGACAAAGGAACAGAAACTCAAGACTCCGGCAAAGGAAAATGAAAATAACAGCCCTTAAATAGGATCACAACCATTAACACAAAGACTACCTGGTGCGAATCACATGAGCGAGCTGGGGAGAAAATGACAATCAGCTGTGAGCAATGAGAGGGGACAGAATGGGCTGACAGCTGACAGGACGCCGCCCACACGAAGCAGAAACCCGGAAGCGCTACTGACAGCTGTCAACCAGAGGGAGAATAGAACAGAATGAAAATATAATAAGATGGCAAAAATAAAGTGGAACTAAACCCAAATCTGAAAATAATAAAATTACGCACGCTGAACGTAACCAGGAAAAATAAGTCATACAAAGAAACAATACCGAACATGTGAAAACAAACTAGAAATAACACCAAAGGCAAAGAACTCCAAAATACAATATTATACAAATAAGGAAAAAACAAAAAAGCAAAGAAACAAAGCACTGTGAAATCCCCCCATGCTCAGATCGTGACATCATCTTCTTTCACTACTGCTACTCATTCCATCTTCCCCGTTGCACCTGCCTCCCTCTTATTCACACTCATGTATTCTGCCTTGACTTTCATTCTTCTTCTCTCCAGAGCATACCCCCACCACTACAGGTTCTCTTCCACCTGCTCCCTACTCTCACTGAAGATCACAGTGTCGCCTGCAAACATCATGGTCCACGAAGACTCCTAGCTGACCTTGTCTGTCAGCCTGTCCATCACCATGGCAAACAAAAGGGGCTCAGAGCCGATCCCTGATGTGGAGAGTCCACCCCACCTTGAATCCATCCATCACTCCTACAGTGTACTTCATCACTGTCTCGCTGTCCTCATACAAGTCTTGCACCACCCTCATACTCATACTTCTATGCCACTCCTGACTTTCTCATACAGTACCACACTTCCTCTCTTGGCGTCCTATCATATGTCCTATCATAACATATGCTTTCTCTAGATTCACAAAGACATAGTGCAACTCCTTGTGACCTTCTCTATACTTCTCCATCAGCACTCTTAGAGCAAACATTGCATTTATAGTACTCTTTCTTGGCATGAAACCATACTGCACTGATTGTCACCTCTCTTCTTAACCTGGCTTCAACAACTCTTTCCCATATCTTCATAGTGTGGCTGAACTTTTTGCCTCTGTAGTTACTACAGCTCTGAGCATCACCTTTGAAAATTGGTACCAAAACACTTCTTCTCCACTCTTCCGGCATCCTCTCACTCTCCAAGACTGTGTTAAACAATCTGGTTAAAAAGTCCACTAGCATCTCTCCTAAATATCTTCATACCTACCTATTACGCTGCATCACCTACTGTATCAACCACATGACTGTGGAAAAATGCATCAGGGTTTTTCCTAACCAGAAGCCTTGGATGACAAAAGAAGTCCAGGCACTCCTCAGAGCAAGTGATACAGCCTTCAGGTCAGGGGATGCAGATCTGTATAGCACCGCCGAGGCTAATCTGAAGAAAGGCATTAAGGAGGCTAAACAGACCTATAAGAAGAAAGTCGAGGACCATTTTTCTGATAATGATTCGAGACGAGTATGGCAAGGCTTTCACCATATCACAAACTATAAGGGCAGCAGCATCATTTCCAGTGACATCAGCGCCTCACTGGCAGAAGAATTGAACTGCTTTTTCGCACGGTTTGAGGCAAATACACCTCGCCCGGACCCACGGATGTTATTGAATGCCAGCTCTGATGTGCTTACCCTGCAGGATCATGAGGTGAGACAGACACTGAGAGCAGTTCACCCGAGAAAGGCTACTGGTCCCAATGGAGTGCCAGGAAAGGTGCTCAGAGCACGTGCAGATCAGCTACAGTGGGGCAAAAAAGTATTTAGTCAGCCACCAATTGTGCAAGTTCTCCCACTTAAAAGATGACAGTGGTCTCCAATTTTCATCATAGGTATACTTCAACTATGAGAGACAAAATGAGAAAAAAAAAATCCAGAAAATCATATTGTCTGATTTTTAAATAATTTATTTGCAAATTATGGTGGAAAATAAGTATTTGGTCACCTACAAACAAGCAAGATTTCTGGCTCTCACAGATCTGTAACTTTTTCTTTAAGAGGCTCCTCTTAAAGAAAAAGCTGAGAGGCTTCACTTCCGCCCTCCGAAGAGAGCAGACGCTTTTTCTTCCAGCTCCAGCTCCAGCTTCTTATCTCTCTCCTCCCCTAACTGACTGACTGGATCCCAGCTTGCTATTGTCTGTCTGCGTGTCTCTACTGCTGATTATCAGACGAAATTATGGATTTAATAGGCTGGGCTTTGAACGCAATTGACACTGTTTTTTTCAACGAGGAAAAGTGGCCCGGGGGAGCCGGTTTGCCCCGCAGGCACCGCGGCCGCGGGCTATTTGAAGGACACAAGTAATTGGAAACTCTTGTGCCTGTGTGATCTCTCTATCGAAGATGTTGAAGATTTATACCTCTTCGTAGCAATGGTCATCGAAATTCTACTGATTGGATCTGGGATTGTTCTGGTGTACCGTAAATTGAAGAAGATGGACGGAGCCTATCAAAATGCTGACCCGGCGAGGCTTAACCATCAAATTGACCAATTGGGCAGGACTCTGACAGCGGCTAATGGAGAACTGTCTAGGAAAATGGATTACATCATGATCACGCTGAGAGCCGTCCATGATAATTTCAGTGTCCAGCCATGAAGGATTTAAGTACTGAATCTGTAAGAGAATATAAAGTTTTTTTTCTCTGAAGTCAGTACTATTCGACTCATTCGACCTGCCCTCACAGTCACAGTCCTCCAGATTATCTGCAGTTTTTTGTTTTCAAAACGTGCGAGCAGCATTTGACTCTCAAGGACAGCCAGCTGTCTGGCAAACTATACCATCTGCTGTGCCAAGGACACACGCCTTTGCCAGACGGTAGACATAACATCTGCTGCTGAAAGAGACTTTGTTGTTCTTAACTGATATAAACACCCTCACTCAACACCTTCACTCACACTGACTCACTATACTGATGTGAAGATTATTCATTCACTGCTCTCTTTGTGTCCTTGTATAGATTCTATTGTCTGCTACTTGTGCATTGAGAGCTTTTTTTTTCTTGTAATCATAATATTGATCATTTATGACCTGTATTCTGATAAACAATGCTTTTTTTCTCTCTCCTATTGTGTTATCCTTTTCCTCCCCCATTGCTTCCTGTTCCCCGTCTGCTGACAGGCGCGTCACTGACGCTGCCGCGTCACTGAAAATGTCAACTATGTCGTTCTCAGTGTCAAGTCAAATCCCTCGTATGTTTATCAGTTGTTTACTGTGAATGTACTTGGCAATAAATCTTTTCTGAGTTCTGAGTTCTGAGTTCTGTCCTCCACTCGTTACCTGTATTAATGGCACCTGTTTGAACTCATTATCAGTATAAAAGATACCTGTCCACAACCTCAAACAGTCAGACTCCAAACTCCACTATGGCCAAGACCAAAGAGCTGTCAAAGGACACCAGAAACAAAATTGTAGACCTGCACCAGGCTGGGAAGACTGAATCTGCAATAGGTAAGCAGCTTGGTGTGAAAAAATCAACTGTGGGAGCAATTATTAGAAAATGGAAGACATACAAGACCACTGACATTCTCCCTCGATCTGGGGCTCCACGCAAGATCTCACCCCGTGAGGTCAAAATGATCACGAGAACGGTGAGCAAAAATCCCAGAACCACACGGGGGGACCTAGTGAATGACCTGCAGAGAGCTGGGACCAAAGTAACAAAGGCTATGCCGCCAGGGACTCAAATCCTGCAGTGCCAGACGTGTCCCCCTGCTTAAGCCAGTACATTTCCAGGCCCGTCTGAAGTTTGCTAGAGAGCATTTGGATGATCCAGAAGAGGATTGGGAGAATGTCATATGGTCAGATGAAACCAAACTAGAACTTTTTGGTAAAAACACAACTTGTCGTGTTTGGAGGAGAAAGAACACCATACCTACTGTGAAGCATGGGGGTGGAAACATCGTGCTTTGGGGCTGTTTTTCTGCAAAGGGACCAGGACGACTGATCCGTGTAAAGGAAAGAATGAATGGGGCCATGCATTGTGAGATTTTGAGTGAAAACCTCCTTCCATCAGCAAGGGCATTGAAGATGAAATGTGGCTTTTTCAGCATGACAATGTTCCCAAACATACCGCCCGGGCAACGAAGGAGTGGCTTTGTAAGAAGCATTTCAAGGTCCTGGAGTGGCCTAGCCAGTCTCCAGATCTCAACCCCACAGAAAATCTTTGGAGGGAGTTGAAAGTCCGTGTTGCCCAGCGACAGCCCCAAAACATCACTGCTCTAGAGGAGATCTGCATGGAGGAATGGGCCAAAATACCAGCAACAGTGTATGAAAACCTTGTGAAGACTTACAGAAAACGTTTGACCTCTGTCATTGCCAACAAAGGGTATATAACAAAGTATTGAGATGAACTTTTGTTATTGACCAAATACTTATTTTTCACCAGAATTTGCAAATAAATTCTTTAAAAATCAGACAATGTGATTTTCTGGATTTTTTTTCCCTCACTTTGTTTCTCATAGTTGAGGTATACCTATGATGAAAATTGGAGACCTCTTGTAACCCTTACGAACCTAGCAACTGGTCTACACTTAATTATCTCCCTTACCTAATTAACATAAGGCAAGGGTTACAATAAGAAGAATTAACGGGAATTTAAAAGTTGGATAACGAGGATTGCACTTCCTCTTCCCAAAATAACCGTTTTTCAAAATAAAATCACACACTTTCATTAATACAAATGAAATCTGAGAAAAAAGGTCATTTTCTCAGCTGGGTTACACCCTCCCCCGCTAAATATCATGCACGTCCCGTTGCATGTGTAACCAAGACTGTCCATCGTCAGTATTTAGAAACTCTGAGAAGGCTGTATTCAAACCTTGAAAAAGGGACTTTACAACAATACTAGAGGAACCTTCTGACAATTTAGTCGAGGGGCAAGAACACCAATCGAATGATTTGCCTGATGAAATGGACAAAAATGATCACATTGCAATTCAACCAATACGACGATCTGAAAGAATCAGACAACTCCCAAAAAGACTAGAGTATCCTGAATTAGGAAATCCTCTAGTGACTGTTGTTAAGTCCCTTTTTCAAGGTTTGAATACAGCCTTCTCAGAGTTTCTAAATACTGACGATGGACAGTCTTGGTTACACATGCAACGGGACGTGCATGATATTTAGCGGGGGAGGGTGTAACCCAGCTGAGAAAATGACCCTTTTTCTCAGATTTCATTTGTATTAATGAAAGTGTGTGATTTTATTTTGAAAAACGGTTATTTTGGGAAGAGGAAGTGCGATCCTCGTTATCCAACTTTTAAAGTCCCGTTAATTCTTCTTATTGTAACCCTTGCCTTATGTTAATTAGGTAAGGGAGATAATTAAGTGTAGACCAGTTGCTAGGTTCGTAAGGGTTACATTAGCGAATTAAAGTGAGTGTGGAATGAAATAGCTGGAGGCAAGAAATGAGCAATAGTGGTTGTTATTTATAGGAATAAACTGAGCAATATATACAGACAATTTACAACTGTACAAATATAACAACGGCCGGTATGAAATAAAACCCCAAAGATGTCCTACTGAGCTCAGTGTTTGTTTGTCCGTTTGGTTTAGTCGTTTGACCAGTCAAGATATCTTGTATCTCCAGGCTCAGGTTTCTTTTCCTCTTTTAAAGTGGTGACTAGGGTTGTTACCACTTTGAATCTTGGGCACTGGTAGAGAGGAAGGATGCTTTTCAATCGAGATCTTGGTTAGATCTCGGTTCAATCTCGGTTCAGTCTCGGGTCAGGCTCGCCATCTCCATATGGAGAGAATCCAGGATCCAGAAGGTTCTTGATCGGCAACCAAAAAAAACCTAGCCTGCACGACAATAATGGTATTATTGTTTACAGCTAGAGTAATTCGTCTTCCAATCCCTTCTTATATAACACCATAGCTTAGTGTTTAAATTCTTCTCTCATATTACTATTATCACAATCCAGCAATATAGTAATATCTTACATTTCACATCTTACATGCATGTGTTCTTTTTCTCACAATCTCGCTGGTAGCACATGAAATACCCTTTTTTTCATGTAACCAATTAAATGAATTCCTCTGTTCATCTCTACATCATTTAACCATGAAATTATGATTAATCCTCTCTAACCTTGTCTCTGGAAATCATGAAATGAAATACAATTAATTTATCACATAACCAGGGAATATACTGTCCCATCACTTCCAATATTCCCTTTTAAAAATCAGTAAAACCCGGTCTGAGCTACTGGGTTTAGCATAACCTATGCTTTTATATAGGGAACCAACACCATGTGCTTTTAGCATCAACCTACACATTTCATTTGACAGAAATAGTGCATAAGAACTTAAAGTACTTCAGCATACTGTTGAGAACTGAAATCACATTTAGGGAAACCATACAGACACAAAGACAGCCTTTTCCATTGCTTTTAAACAGGAAAAAATCCACTCACGATTAGCATTAGCATAACGCTAACGTTAGCATGTATCTGACTCACCAAGATGAGGTATCAGTGTGAACACAGCAAAGGACACAGCCACAATGCCCCTCACGCTCGTGCTCCCGTCAACTTAGGATAATAAAGGTTGCAAATTAGCGTTTGGAGAGTGTTTAGATTCATTTATAGCATTTTTTCTGAATTAACTCACCAAGAAGAGGTATCAGTGTGAACCAGATCGCTCACAGCCTCTCTCGTCCGCTCTCATATCGTGAAAGACCGAAACCTGAGTGCGCGCTTGCTGCCTCTACTCGGAAGGCGGGGCTAATATAGCTCTCAACGAATGGAAAGACCCAGATCACCCAACGTGACCATGAAACGGGAATTTAAAAGTTGGATAACGAGGATCGCACTTCCTCTTCCCAAAATAACCGTTTTTCAAAATAAAATCACACACTTTCATTAATACAAATGAAATCTGAGAAAAAGGGTCATTTTCTCAGCTGGGTTACACATGGTTAACCAAAGTATTACAAAAGGCGTGTAAAAAGAAAAATTCATTATATTGTGGTGGACACACATATGTGACCTGCTTTGTGACTCACATTTTAGATCAGAACAAAGGTAGAGCTTCCTTGGAAATTACAGGAAGCTGCAAGGATGTTAGCTTTGGTATGCAAGGCTTGAGACTGTGGGGGAGTAATTAAAGGATTAAAGAGGAGATGCATTGTTACTGTGAATTTTAATGCAACGTGGTCTGTGAGACATGTGACTTGTGAACTGTAAGGGTCCTGGTTTTTAAGGACGAGAGTTTCCTGTGTTGGTCTCTTTCTTCTTTGAGATGTTGGTGATGTGAATAAAGCTGACTTGAGAGAGAACTCTGTCTCGTCATTCCCACATTCCCACACTGGTGACCCAAGATGTATCATGCAAGAGGAGAATTCCCCCGGACCAGCCTCGTCAGGAGCCCCCAGCCAAGCGAATGCCGCTGCAGTCCAGCTACCGGACTTCTGGCAGAACAATCCGCGCTCCTGGTTCAACGCGATTGAGGCGCAGTTCAACCTCCAGGGGATATCGGTAGACGCCACAAAATTCTACCACGTAGTCGCAAAGCTGGACAACAACATGGCCCAGCATGTGGAGAGCCTGATTGACCAGCCGCCGGACAGCGACAAATACGGCACGTTGAAGGCTGCACTCATCCAGCAATTCACCCCCTCGGCGGAGGAGCGAGCAGAGAGGCTCCTGGCGCTGATGGAGTTGGAAAATGACATGCCCGCGAACCTGATGGAGAAGTTGTTGAGGTTGAAAGACTCTGACGATGATCACTTCATTTTCACCCACCTCTTCCTCAGGACTCTACCGTCAGCAGCGAGAGCGACCCTGGCCAGTTTGCCACTGTTGGCCCAACAGGACAACCGCGCGCTGGGCCGAGAAGCGCAGCAGATTGTCAACGCCACCAAGCAGCGCGCGGCCACGGCCGCTGAAGCGGAACTCGGCGCGATGACCGGAGATAACAGGGGCCCAGAGGCAGCGGTACCAGACTTACCGACGACGGCGGCGGCGGGGGCCAGGGAACGCGGATCAGACGTCCTTTGTTTCTACCATCGCCGCTTCGCAGAGAGGGCACGCAAATGTGTACCACCGTGCCAGTTTGGGCGTTCGGGAAACGCCAAGACCGGGGGTCGGTAGCAGCCGCGGCCCTCGGGGAGGAGAACAAGCTGCTCTACTTGTTGGACGCACGCTCGGGGAGGCAGTTCCTCGTGGACACAGGCTCCCAGTTGAGTTTCATCACACCTTCCAACGCGGACAGACTAGCGGGTTCCAGAGGTCCCGGGGTGACAGCAGCGAACGGCTCGGAGATTAAGACCATTGGTGAGAAGACTCTGCTTCTGTCTCTACACAGCCGTACATTTGAGTGGACTTTTGTTTGTAGCAGCAGTGAATTTCAATATGTTGGGGGCTGATTTTTTGTGCTCACATGGTTTGTTGGTTGATCTCGCTAACAGGCACCTGGTTAATGCACTTTCTTTTGATTCTATTCCCTGTACAGCGCGAGTGGCCCCACCAACAGCACAAGCCAATGTCACAGCTGCAAGCGGTAAGTTCCACACACTGCTCACTCAGTTCCCAGCACTCATGGTCCCCACATCTTCGGCAACCGTCGCTAAACACGGGGTGGAGCATTTTATTACCACTACCGGACCGCCCGTTTTTGCAAAAGCTCGGCGCTTGGCCGCAGTTAAACTGGCCATAGCGCGCGAGGAATTCGCCAACCTGGAGAGGTTGGGCATTATCAGGCGTTCAAACAGTCCGTGGGCTTCCCCGCTACACATGGTCCCGAAAGCTGATGGATCATGGCGACCTTGCGGGGATTTCCGCAGGTTAAACAACGCTACAGCGCACGACCGCTACCCAATCCCGCATATCCAAGATTTTTCCATTCATTTGGCAGGGGCGCGCGTTTTTTCTAAAATAGACTTGGTCCACGGTTACCACCAAGTCCCAGTGTGCACGGAGGACATACCCAAAACAGTGGTAATAACTCCGTTTGGCCTATTTGAGTTTTTACGCATGCCATTTGGACTTAAAGGGGCTGCTCAGACGTTCCAACGCATGATGGATGCTGTGTTTCGCGATCTCCCTTTCGTGTTCGTCTACTTGGACGATATTTTAGTAGCCAGCGCGTCCGAAGACAAACACGAAAAACACCTGGCCACAGTTTTCCGAAGGTTGGGAGATCACGGGTTAATAATCAACCCAGCGAAGTGTCAGTTCGGGGTGGCGCAGATTGATTTTTTAGGACACTGTGTCTCCCCCGAAGGAGCAGTTCCGCTGCCTGACAAAGTGCGCGCGGTGGCAGATTTTCCCCAGCCGCAGACGGTCAGGGCGTTGCAGGAGTTTTTGGGAAAGGTGAATTTTTATAAACATTTTCTCCCCTGCGTGGCGCAACTCATGCATCCGCTGTATGCCGTGCTCAAAAAAAAGAAACCCGCGGATAAGGTCGAGTGGTCCCTGAAGCGGGACCAAGTGTTCTCGGAGGTGAAAGCAACCTTGGCAAAGGCTGCATTGTTGGCACACCCAGACCCAAAGGCCCGCATAGCGCTCACCACTGACATATCAGATGTGGCCATAGGGGCGGTCGTGGAGCAACATGTAGCCGGGGTTTGGCAGCCCCTCGCCTTTTTCAGCAGGACCTTGCGCGATAGCGAACGTAAATACAGCGCGTTCGACAGGGAGCTGCTGGCTCTCCATTTGGCCATCTGCCACTTTCAGTTCTGGCTAGAAGGACGCTCTTTCACCGCGTTCGTTGACCACAAACCGCTAACGTTCGCAATGGCCAAGGTTTCCGAACCGTGGTCAGGCCGGCAGCAGAGACAGCTGGCCGTGATATCAGAGTTTACCACTGATATTCAGCATGTGGCGGGCAAACTCAATGTAGTGGCAGATTGCCTCTCGCGCGCCGTGGCGGTCCCAGTCAGCATAGGAGTAGATTACGCAGCCATGGCGGCGGAGCAGGTTAGTGACGCGGATGTGCGCGCGCTTCAGTCTGGACCAACAGGGTTAAGGCTGGAGAGCAGGGTGCTGCAAGACGGTATGCCCCCCCTAATCTGCGATGTCTCCACTGGACGGCAGCGTCCAGTAGTACCGGCCGCGTGGCGCCGCCGCGTTTTTGACTCGATTCATTCTTTGGCGCACCCCGGGGTGCGCGCGTCGGTCAAAATGGTAGGAGAGAAATTTGTGTGGCCAAGCCTTCGCAAACAAGTTAAAGAGTGGGCAGCAGCCTGCACGGCGTGTCAAAGAGCCAAAGTACACAGGCACATGAGGGCTCCTTTGGAGCCGTTTCACATTCCGGCCAAGAGGTTTGATCACGTTCATGTGGACCTCGTGGGCCCCCTCTCGCCGTCACAAGGGTACACACACCTTCTGACAATGGTGGACCGCACCACGCGCTGGCCTGAAGTTGTCCCGCTGGCATCAACCACGGCCGAGGAGGTGGCGCGCGCGTTTTTAACAGCTTGGGTGGCGCGCTTCGGCGTTCCGTCGGACATTACGTCCGACAGAGGCCCTCAATTTGTGTCTGAGCTTTGGTCGACAATGGCCCGCGGCCTGGGTGTCACAATTCACCGCACAACCACGTACAATCTGCAGGCTAACGGGTTATGCGAACGTTTTCATAGGTCATTGAAAGCAGCTCTCAGAGCGTCACTGACGGAGGCAAATTGGGTAGACAAGTTACTGTGGGTGTTATTGGGGTTGCGTTCTGTGCCTAAAGAGGACTTAGAAGCCTCCCCAGTGGAGCTCGTGTTTGCGCAGCCACTCCGGCTGCCCGGGGAGTTTCTCCCAGATAACCCTGCGCCAGACGCCTCCCCGTCTCAGCTGTTGCGGAGTAACATAGAATCAAGCACGCTGCCCGGCCCCGCGCACCACAGTTTTCCACGCGTTTTTGTGCCTAAAACTTTGAAGATCGCAGAGTTTGTTTTTGTCAGACACGATGCGCATCGAACCCCGCTGCGACCGCCTTATGACGGACCGTTCAGAGTGCTAGAAACAGGGGACAAGCAGTTTTTGCTAGATTTGGGGGGTAGGAAAGAGAAAATTGGCATAAACAGACTCAAACCCGTTTTTGTGGTGGCAGACGAGCAAGTGCTGTTGGCAAGGGCCCCGCGGCAAGGTAGACCCCCGCGGGGGGCTTCGCAGAGTAATGTTTCCCCAGAACACCCGCAGGGACTGATAAAAGGTTTCCACCCCCAGACGGCAAACCCCCAGCGTGACGGCGCCGCAGAGACGTTGAATCCCAGCTACAGCAGATACGGCAGGAGACAGAAGCCTAGACAGCATGTGGACTGATGTGTATTGATACTATCACGGCATGCATGTTGTTATTCTCTTGTTTGTTCTAAAATGTTGGGGGGGCTTGTGTGGTGGACACACATATGTGACCTGCTTTGTGACTCACATTTTAGATCAGAACAAAGGTAGAGCTTCCTTGGAAATTACAGGAAGCTGCAAGGATGTTAGCTTTGGTATGCAAGGCTTGAGACTGTGGGGGAGTAATTAAAGGATTAAAGAGGAGATGCATTGTTACTGTGAATTTTAATGCAACGTGGTCTGTGAGACATGTGACTTGTGAACTGTAAGGGTCCTGGTTTTTAAGGACAAGAGTTTCCTGTGTTGGTCTCTTTCTTCTTTGAGATGTTGGTGATGTGAATAAAGCTGATTTGAGAGAGAACTCTGTCTCGTCATTCCCACATTCCCACAATATAAAGCTTTTCTAAAGAAAAGGACAAAAGAAGCAGAGCAGCGGTATAAAACATACAAAAACAAGTTAACATATATAATGAGATGTAGTAAAAGAGACTATTACAGTAAAGAACTGGAGAAAAACAGAGAAAATATTAAAAATACATGGACAATACTTAACAATATTCTTGGAAATAAAAACAGAAATACAAGCTACCCAACCAATTTTTCAAAAAATAATAAAACGATTCAGAGTGTGAATGCAGTTTCACCTGCAGATGAATTTAATAACTTTTTTGTTAACATTGGTCCTAATTTGGCTTGAGAAATACCCATTACGGCACCTACGGGTGATACAATAAGCAAAAACACTGCTATAAAAGACTCCATTTTCATGAAGAACACAGACGAGAGAGAGGTCATTGAAATTGTTAAATCGTTTAAAAGTAAAACATCTACGGACTGTGATGGTATTGACATGCTCTTAGTCAAAACTATTATTGAATGCTTAGTGAAACCACTGACGTATACAGTATTTGTAACCTGTCTCTCCAAACAGGTATATTTCCCAATGCAATGAAAATAGCTAAAGTAATCCCGATATACAAGACGGGTGACAGAGGGGAACTTTCAAACTATAGACCAATTTCACGATTGCCACAATTTTACAAGATACTTGAAAAAATATTCTGTGAGAGAACTGGCAACTTCATAATGAAGAATAATTTATTGTGTGAGCAGCAATATGAGTTCAGACACAAGAGGACAACTGCATTTGCTCTAATGGAATTTATAGAAAAAATATCAACTCCATCCATCCATCCATCCATCTTCTATCGCTTTTCCGGAGGTCCGGGTCGCGGAGGCAGCAGTTCAAGCAGAGAAGCCCAGACTTCCCTCTCCCCAGCCACCTGCTCCAGCTCTTCAGAGGGGATACCAAGGCGTTCCCAGACCAGCTGGGAGACATAGTCTCTCCACCGAGTCCTGGGTCTGCCCCGGGGTCTCCTCCCAGTGGGACGTGCCTGAAACACCTCAAGTGGGAGGCGTCCAGGAGGCATCCTAATCAGATGCCCATACCACCTCAACTGACTCCTTTCAATGTGGAGGAGCAGCGGTTCTACTCTGAGCCTCTCCTGGATGACTGAGCTCCTCACCCTATCTCTCAGGGTGAATCCAGCAATCCTACGGAGAAAGCTCATTTCAGCCGCTTGTATCCGCGATCTCGTTCTTTCGGTCATTACCCAAAGCTCGTGACCATAGGTGAGAGTAGGAACGTAGATGGACTGGTAAATCGACAGCTTTGCCTTAGAACTAAGCTCCCTCTTCACCACAACAGACTGGTACAACGTCCGCATCACTGCAGATGCTGCTCCAATCCGTCTGTCGATCTCTCACTCCATTTTCCCCTCACTCGTGAACAAGACCCCAAGATACTTAAACTTCTCCACTTGGGGCAGGAGCCTGTCCCCAACCCGGAGAGGACAATCCACCTTTTTCCGGCTGAGGACCATGGACTCGGACTTGGAGGTGCTGATTCTCATCCCAGCCGCTTCACACTCAGCGGCAAACCGTCCCAGCAAGAGCTGTAGGTCATTGCTGGATGAAGCCAACAGGACAACATCATCTGCAAACAACAGAGATGAGATCCTGTGGTCACCAAGCATGATACCCTCCATTCCCTGGCTGCGCCTAGAAATCCTGTCCATAAAAATTATGAACAGGATCGGTGACAAAGGGCAGCCCTGGCGGAGTCCAACTCTCACTGGGAATGACTCCGACCGAGTGTTGGCAATACGAACCAAACTCTCACAATGGTCGTACAGAGACCGAATAGCTCGTAACAACAAGCCCGATACCCCATACTCCCGAAGCACCCCCCACAAAAATCCACGAGGGATGCGGTCAAATGCCTTCTCCAAGTCCACAAAACACATGTAAACTGGTTGGGCAAACTCCCACGAACCCTCAAGAATTCTCGAGAGGGTAAAGAGCTGGTCCGATGTGCCACGGCCAGGACGAAAACCACATTGCTCCTCCTGAATCCGAGGTTCGACCAACGGCCGGACTCTCCTCTCCAGTACCTTGGCATAGACCTTCCCAGGGAGGCTGAGGAGTGTGATCCCTCTAAAGTTGGAGCACACCCTCCGGTCCCCTTTTTTGAAGAGAGGAACCACCACCCCGGTTTGCCATGCCAAAGGCACTGCCCCCGACCTCCACGCAATGTTGCAGAGGCGTGTCAACCATGACAACCCAACAACATCCAGGGCCTTGAGGTACTCAGGGCGAATCTCATCCACCCCCGGGGCCCGGCCACCAAGGAGATTTTTAACCACCTTGGCGACCTCAGCCCCTGTGAAATAATCAAAATATCAACTCAGAGTACTCAGTTGGGGTATTCCTGGATCTTAACAAAGCATTTGATACAGTGGATCATAATTTATTATTAAAGAAACTACAAAATTGTGGTATTGGGGGGTAGCACTGTCCTGGTTATGTAGTTACTTAAAGAATAGATATCAGTATGTATGTGTTGGTAACAAAAACTCACAGTTACTGAAGGTTACTTGTGGAGTCCCACAGGGTTCAGTTTTGGGGCCACTGTTATTCAATATGTATATCAATGATATATGTAAAGTTTCGGAAAAATGGATTTAATATTGTTTGCCGATGACACTAATCTATTATGCAGTGGAAGCAATTTGGAACAACTTTTGGATACACTCGGAAAGGAATTAGGAAAGCTTAAACTGTGGTTTGATTCAAACAAATTAACACTCAATTTAAGTAAGACAAAATTTATAGTTTTTAACAACCATCACAACAACTTAAGATAAGATAAGATAAGATAAGATAAGCCTTTATTAGTCCCACAACGGGGAAATTCCAGGATTGCAACAGCACAGGGATAGCAACACTCAGAGCAACAACCAGAAGGCAAGAAAAAAAAACAAGCAAGCAAGAGCAGCTAATATACATATGTACATATTACTATAAAATATATATATACACACACACAGACACAGTGCAGAGCATTGTAGCTGGATGGAATAAATATATGAATATATAAACACACAGTGTAGAGCATTGTAGCTAGATGGAATAAATATGTAAATATATAAACACCCACAGTACGGAGCATTGCAGCTAGGTGGAATAAATATGTAAGTATATAAACACACACAGTGCGGAGCATTGTAGCTAGATGGAATAAATATATAGATATATAAAAACACAGTGTGGAGCATTGTAGCTAGATGGAATAAATATATAGACATATAAATATGAACACACCCAGTGCTGAGCATTGTAGCTAGATGGAATAAATATGTAAATATATAAACACACACAGTGCAGAGCATTGTTGCTAGATGGGATAAAACAGCATAACCGTCTACTTAGTTATCCTACATGGTATGATTATGTGCCCATACATATTCTCACCCTCCATAGCGACCGGTATTTTCCTAGTTGTATGCCGGAGGGGACCATTGTGTAAGTCTATTGCATCTTTTGCATTTAAAAACTATTAGTTTGTTACGTCTTTTTGCTATCTCTGCGAGCAGCCCTGCTTAGGTTGTACAGTCTGACAGCCGTTGGTAGGAAGGACCTACGAAACCTCTCGGTTGTGCACCTGGGATGATGTAGTTTGCTGCTAAATGAGCTCCTCAGTGCATTCAGTACGTACTGCATAGGGTGGAACTCGAACTCCAGGAGAGATGACAGTTTAGCCACCGTCCTTCTCTCTCCTATCTCCTCCACCGGATCAAGGCGCTGCCCCAGGACAGAGCTAGCTTTCTTAATCAGTTTGTTCAGTCTCTTCCTATCGGCTGCTGTAATGCCACTGCCCCAGCAGACCACTCCAAAAGTGATGGCTGATGCCACCACCGTGTCATAGAATGTCTTCAGCAGCGCCCCTTGTACACCAAAAGACCTGAGTCTCCTCAGCAGGAACAGCCTGCGCTGTCCCTTCTTGTAGAGTGCGTCAGTATTGTGTGACCAGTCTAGTTTATTGTTCAGATGAACACCCAGGTACTTATAGGATGTCACCATCTCGATGTCTGTTCCCTGTATATTTACTGGTGCTGTGAGGGGCTGCCCATGCCTCGGCAGTTCACCACCAGCTCCTTAGTTTTCCTTGCGTTGATCTGGAGGCAGTTCCGATGGCACCAGTCTACGAAGTCCTGGATAAGCCCTCTGTACTCAGCTTCATCTCCATTGGAGATGAGGCCAACGATCGCAGAGTCATCAGAGAACTTCTGTAGATGGCAGTGTGTTGTGTTGTGTGAGAAGTCCGCAGTATAAAGAGTGAACAGGAAGGGAGCCAGCACCGTTCCCTGGGGGGCCCCCGTGCTACTGATGATCGTGTCGGACACACAGTCCCGGGTTCTCACAAACTGAGGCCGGTTCGTGAGGTAGTCCAGGATCCATGATGACAGGTGCTGGTCCACCCCTGCGCGCAGCAGCTTGTCCTTCAGGATCATCGGTTGGATGGTGTTGAAAGCACTGGAGAAGTCAAAGAACATGATCCTCACCATATTCCCGGGCTTCTCCAGGTGGGACAGAGAACGGTGAAGGAGAAAGATCACCGCATCCTCCACCCCAATGCCATGCTGGTAGGCGAACTGGAGTGGATCCATCGCTGGTTCCACCAGGGGGCGGAGGTGAGCAAGGAGCAGTCTCTCCAGGGTCTTCATCAAGTGGGACGTCAAGGCCACTGGTCTGTAGCTGTTCAGGTCTTTGGGGTGGGAAGTTTTTGGTACAGGTACCACACAAGATGTTTTCCACAGCTGTGGTACCCTCCCCAGCTTCAGGCTCAGGTTGAAGATGTACGTCACAATCCCACACAGCTGGTCTGCACAGGACTTGAGGAGCTTTGCGCTGATGCCGTCCGGTCCCGACGCCTTCCTCGCCTTGATCTTCCTCAGCTCCGTCCTCACCTGGGTCCTGGTCAGGGTCAGGATGGGGGGCTGTGTGTTGGGGGTGGGGGGGTGTTGGTGGAGTGGGGAGTGGGCAGCAGGACTTGATTTCTTTAGAGGCAGCAGTGGTTGTTGTGCAGTCAGGGGGGAGGGCGGTTGGTCAAACCTATTGAAAAACAGATTCAGGTTGTTCGCCCACTCCCTGCCCCCCGTGGCCTGGGGGGAGGTATTCTGGAGCCCAGAGATGGTTTTGAGGTTTCTCCAGACCCCGCTGATGTCGCTCTGTTGCAACTTGTCCTCCATCTTCTTCCTGAAGCTGTCCTTGCCTTCTCTGATCTTTCTCCTCAGCTCCCTCTGTACGGACTTCAGCATCTCCCTGTTCCCTGACCTGAAGATCCTCTTCTTCTCTCTCAGAAGTGTTTTTATTTCAGGGTTGATCCAGGGTTTGTTGTTTGAGCAACACCGTATGGTCTTGGTGGGAACGGATTTGTCCACACAGAAGCTGAGGTAGCCCGTGAAGGTGTGAATGAGGCCATCAATGTCCTCACCATGTGGATCGCAGAGCTGCTTCCAGGCGGTGGCTTCAAAACAGCCTTTTAGAGTGTCCATTGTCTCCTCAGACCATAACTCCACTGTGCGCATGGCCGGACGTTGTCTGTGCACCAGGGGTTTGTACACCGGCCGGAGATGAACCAAGTTGTGATCCGATCTCCCGAGTGGGGGGAGTTGTGATGAGGTGTACGCCTCCTTAGTGTTTGCGTAGAATAAGTCCAGTGTTTTATTGTCTCTAGTGTGGCATGTGACATACTGGGTGAACGTGGGTAGAATGGGAGACAGTGAAACATGGTTGAAATCGCCTGAGATGAGGAGAAGAGCATCTGGGTGTTCTGTCTGCAGCCTGCTGGTTACTGAATGGATGACGTCACGCGCTGTCCCAGCGTTCGCCGTCGGATTTGCATAAACAACAATGCAGATCACGTGTGAGTATTCCCTCGGGAGATATGTAGGCCTCATGCTAACAGCTAGCAACTCAATGTCTTTGCTGCAGTGTCGTTGTTTAACAGTGATATGTCCCGGTCTGCACCAGTTGTTGTTAACATACATTATCACTCCACCGCCCCTAGCTTTGCCACTGTCTGGTGTTCGGTCAGCCCGTATCATGTGGAAACCCTCCAGCTCAATGTTAGCATCTGCTGCTAGTTCAGTTAGCCACGTCTCAGTATCTAACTTAGTATCTAAACTTAGTGTAAATGGTGTAGAGATTGAAAGGGTATCCGAAACTAAATTTCTTTGAGTAATAATTGATAATAAACTGTGTTGGAAGTCACATATTAATTATATTAAAGGTAAAATATCTAAATCAATTGCAATACTACACAGAGTGAAATATTTGCTGAATCAACCCACGCTATATACTCTGTATCATTCATTAATACTCCCATACATGACATATTGTACTGAAGTATGGGGAAATACATATAAAACAAACATATATCCAGTCTTTATGCTTCAGAAGAGAGCTATTAGAATAATAAACAAAGCTGCTTACAGGGAACCAACAAACCCACTTTTCTTAAATTAAAAGCTCTCAAGTTGAAAGATCTGGTTGACTTTAAAACTGCAGTAATTATGTTTAAAGTAAAGAATCTATCACTGCCCGCAAATATCCAAAAGTTGTTCCAAATAAGGGAGAAACAATATCATTTCAGAGGAACATGTATATTTCAAAAACCCTCAGTGAGAACTACCACCAAGCAACACTGTATTTCTGTACAAGGAGTCAGATTGTGGAACACTTTTGGACCTGAATTAAAATCATGTACAACACTTGGACAATTTAAACAAAAACTAAAGGAAGAAATATTCCAAACATATACTGTATACAAGATGACATGTAAAATCACATAAGGATTGTCATATCCAGTCTGTGTTGTGTTGTTGCTTAGTTTTCTTTTTGTCACATTTTGTCTTAGCTTTGTTCCAAATTGTAATCGCTCTTGTTTTGTTTTTCTTTTGAATTCTTGGATGGAATATGGGTGGGCAGTACAGTATGTTAAAGCATGAATGAACTGTGAGTGTGATAGTTTGTTTTTAGGGAGCAGTATCTCAATTTCGTTGCATTGTTTATTAGCAATGGAATGACAATAAAGGCACTTTGACTTTGACTTTGACTTGACTTTGATCTCCACAGGTATGTCATATAGACCAACCGCCTTTCCATTCTTCATCCTCTTCAAAGCTGCCTTCCCTTCTGCCTTGCTAATCCTCGGGACTTTCTTGTTCACCATCTTTCCTTCATCCATCCTCCTTTCGCTCTTATTTTCTTTACTCATCAGCTCTTCAGAGTACTCCTTCCACCTTCTCCACACACTCTTGTCATTTGTTAGTACATTATACATTACCATTTCTGTCCATTATAGAGTGTCAGGGAGGGATAGTACCTCTGACGGAGCAACAGTCGCACCTCCGGGTGGTCAGTCCACTTTGGGTCCCACTTGGCACTCAACTCTCACCTGTGGCTCCAAGTAGCTGTTTGTATGCCACAGTGGCCACACCCCGGTAAAGAGCTTTGACTGGCGCGCGAAACCAGGTGAGGGTAACTGACGGATTTGAAATCCTCGGTGAGGTAGGGCTTGTCTACCTACGCATGCGTAGACTGGACCCAGCGGACTGCACGGAGGAAACCACCAGATTGGCTCAACGAACAGGAAGGCAGACCCAGCAAAGTGTTGTGGGCCACATCTAGAGCACAGTAAGACACGTAGGACACTGATGGCCATCCACTGCATCCTAACCTATCTCCAGCCATCTTGATTATGTCTTGCCACTGGAATCAGATAGGCTGCGACGAGAGAGTAAGGCTGACAATCCTGCGCAACTCTCCCTCACTTAAATCAAATTCACGTGCAAGTCAAGACATCACCCCCCACACACAATTTCTTTCTCACAACACCCCCCCCCCCAAGTCCTGTGGCGATGGGCAAGTGACGAAGTAGCAGTTGCCGATACACTGGAAGCTGTAGCCACAATCCCACACACAAGTGGCCCAGGGCATAAGGTCGCGCTCTACTGGACCGAAGTAGCAGTGGAGTTCGACAGCCCCCTGGGTGTCTGAGCAGCCCTCTTTAGGATTCACTCTATTCACCTCCATGTCCTGAGGAAGGGGCCAGAAAAGGTGCCCTAAACATAGCCTGCTTTGCAATACCCTAGCCAGCAAGCCGCGGCCGGCGGGGATCCCACCCTAGCAGTTGAAATTATCAGAAGAAATCAACTAAGGTGACATCACTCTCCACTGGCACTTGGAATGTGTGAATGCTCATGAACAGGTCCAAAGCGGACAGACCTGAGAGACGGACAACACTTGTCGCAAGAGAACTCAGCAGGTACAACATCCACATCGCAGCTCTGAGCGAGACTAGGTTTGCAGACAAAGGTCAGCTGACAGAAGTCAAAGCCGGCTACACCTTTTTCTGGAGTGGTCAAGGCAGCGAAGAACACCGTGAAGCAGGAGTGGGTTTCACGATCAGATTCAATCTGATCAGCAAGCTTACCAGCCTCCCCAAAGGAACCAATGACCACCTTATGACCCTGCGGCTCCCCCTCCAAGGAAAATGCCATGCCACATTCATCAGTGCATGTGTCCCCACCATGACAAACCCAGATGAGATCAAAGCCAAGTTTTACGAGGACTTAGAGACTCTTATTGAACGTGTACCAAAGGAGGACAAACTCAGTGTTCTTGGAGACTTAACGCCAGAATTGGTACAGACTACCAGACATGGGTTGTGTGTGTGTGTGTGTGTGTGGGGGGGGGGGGGGTCCTTGGGAGAAATGGAGTTGGAAAGTGCAACAGCAGCGGTCTTCTCTTGTTGAAGATGTGCACCTCTCATGACCTTCTGATCACTAATATCGTCTACTGCTTGCCAAATCGCAACAAGGCCTCCTGGATGCATCCACGCAGCAAGCATTGGCATCTGATCGATTACATCATTGTGAGAAGGAGAGACAGGCAGGACGTTAGCGTGACGAAGGTGATGTGTGGTGAAGACTGCTGGACGGATCACAGACTCATTCGCTCAAAGCTCAACATGCACATCCAGCCCAAATGGCATCCACAAGGGAAAAAGGCAAACATGCGACTCAATGTCAGCAAGCTGGAACAGCACTCTGTGCGACAGAACCTCAGTGAGGACCTGGGCAGCAAGCTTAGTCAGCTTGACCTCGGGGCGTACAGAGCAGAAGAAGACTGGGCAGCTTTCAGAGACATGGTGTACGACACCTCACTCACTCATCTGGGTAAGAGCATGCACAAACACCAAGACCAGTTCGATGAAAATGATGAGGACATCCAAAAGCTGCTTGACGAGAAGCGTGAAGCTCACAGGGCATACCGGCAAGACAGCAGATCTGCCTCTCTAAGAAGGCAACCTTCAACTCCATCAAAGGGAAGGTGCAGGTAAAGCTCAGAGAGATGCAAGATTTCTGGCTCAGCAAAAAGGGAGATGAAATACAGCAGTATGCTGACAGCAACAACTCCAAACCCTTCTATGATGCCCTTAAGACCATCTACGGGCCTCAGTCTTCTGGAATATCACCACTGCTCAGTGCTGACGGGTTCACTCTCCTCACCAACAAGAACGCAATCCTGGAAAGATGGGCAGAACATTTCAGCAGCGTCCTGAACAGATCTTCGTCCATCAATGCAGAAGCCATCACTTGCATGCCCCAAGTAGAGGTGAACACGTCTCTGGCAGAACCTCCAACGGAATCAGAAGTCCAAAAAGCAACCAAACTCCTTTTGAATGGCAAAGCACCAGGCTCTGACACCATCCCAGCTGAAATCTACAAGGCAGGAGGACCAGTTCTAATACAGAAACTCACCGAGCTCTTTCAGACCATGTGACAGCAGGAAGTTATCCCCCAGGAGCTCAAGGATGGACAAGTTCACATACCTCGGCAGCACACTCTCCAGATCTGTCAACATTGACAACAAGGTCGATTCGCGCATTGCTAAGGCAAGCTCAGCATTCGGACGGCTATGTGCAACAGTGTGGGAAAGGAGAGGCATCAGGCTGACCACAAAACTGAAGGTGTACAAGGCAGTTGTCCTGCCTTCCCTACTTTATGCCTGTGAGACCTGGACAGTATACAAGCGCCATGCCAGAAAGCTAAACCGCTTCCACCTGAACTGCCTCAGAAAGCTCCTGAAGATCACTTGGCAGGACAAAATCACTGACACAAAGGTCCTCTCCAAAGTTGAGCTTCCTAGTATCCACACCCTGCTCAAGAGAGCCCAGATTAGGTGGGCTGGCCACCTTGTTCATATGCCTGACTCACGCCTACCAAAGAGACTTTTCTACAGTGAACTAGCAGAGGGAAAGCGCTCACAAGGTGGTCAGAAGAAGCACTACAAAGACACTCTTAGGGCCTCCCTGAAGAGCTTTGACATCAGTCCTGACACCTGGGAAACCCTAGCGCTAGACCGACCAGACTGGCGTAGTCATATCAGCAAAGGTGTTGCCTCCTTTGAGCTGAACTAGGATTGCCAAGGCCCAGAGAAAACGTGAGCTTCGCAAGTCCAGAGCCACCCATGTATCTTCTGCCTGTACAGACCACCTGTGCCCGACCTGCAGCAGAGCCTTCCGTGCCCGCATCAGACTGATCAGCTACAGCCAGACACACCGCACCCAGTCCTCTTCCCTGTGATGTCCTTGGTTATCATTGAGAATGACAAACAACAACACACACCATTTCTGTCCTTAATCAACCTAACCTGCTCTACGTCCTTTCCAACTCTTTCTGTCTAGCCAGCTGATACAACTGCTTTTCTCCTTCCTTAGGAGGAGAAAAGCAGCTACTCATACAACGCACTATATGCCTTATCCTTTGCCTTTGCCACCTCTCTCTTTTTGCCATGCACCTAGATTCCAAATACTCCTGTCTACTTTCTTCATCTCCCTCTCCCACATTTTCTTTGCTAACCTCTTCCTTTGAATACTTTCCTGTTTCTTCTCATTCCACCACCAAGTCTCCTTGTCTTCCTTCCTCTGTCCACTGGATACACCACATACCTTTCTACACCGTTTCCTTCAACTTCAACTTTCCTGCTATTAAATTCTGATAAGACTTAAGTCATTCTTGTTTGTCCAAAAAAACTTAGAAATACCTTTCCAAATCAAACTTTCAGTTTGGATGTGGTTACTCTTTCTCTTATAGCTCTGTGAGGAACCTTGGAATTAGTTTTGATCAAGATCTGTCCTTCAATTCACATATAAATTGTTTCTAAGACTGCCTTCTATCATTTGCGTAATATTGCCAAGATTAGGAGCATCTTATCTCAGAGTGATGCTGAGAAACTGATCCACGCTTTTGTTAGATTATTGTAATTCTTTATTATCAGGTTGTCCTAAAACGTCTTTAAAAAGTCTTCAGCTAATCCAAAATGCTGCAGCAAGAGTTTTAACAGGTACTAGAAAGAGAGATCATATCTCTTCAGTTCTGACCTCCTTCATTGGCTTCCCATAGAGTTTAGAATTAAGTTTAAAATCCTTCTTCTTACTTACAAAGCTCTAAACAATCAGGCTTCTTTTTATTTAAAGATCCTGATACTACCGTATTATCCTAACAGAGCACTACGCTCCAAAATACAGGATTACTTGTAATACCTAGAATCTCCAAAAGTACAATGGGAGGCAGAGCCTTCAGTTATCAAGCTCCTCTCCTGTGGAACCAGCTGCCAATCTGGATTCGGGAGTCAGACTCGATCTCTGTTTTTAAGAATAGGGTTAAAACCTACCTTTTTGATATAGCCTACAATTACGGAGGGATCATGTGTTTCTGAACCCTCCCTTAGTTATGCTGCTAATAGGTTTAGTCAGCCAGGGAACCTCCAATAATGCACTGGGCCTCACTCCTTTCTTCACTCTCTATGAAATATTTTTATTTATTTTTTTTTTGCTGGTCATTAACAACTGTTTGTTCTCTCCCATAGACTGAGTCCCATCATGCTGTTGCTCTCTACATGTCTGTTCTTTTCATCTTCTCTATCCCCTCACCCCCCAGCCAGTCGCAGCAGATGACTGCCCCTCCCTGAGCCTGGTTCTGCTGGAGGTTTCTTCCTGTTAAAAGGGAGTTTTTCCTCTCCACCGTCGCCAAGTGCTTGCTCACAGGGGATCGCCTGATTGCTGGGGTCTTTCTGCAACTGTGGGGGTCCCCCCTACAGTTGAAAGTGCTATGAGATGACTGTTGTTGTGAAATGGTGCTATACAAATAAAGTTGAATTGAAATTGAATTGAATTCAATACTTTTGCTGTACTTTTCCAGTCATTTGGTAATTCCTTCCTACTTCCCAGAGGCTGTATCAACTCCTTCCTGAACTCTGTGCGGCCTTCTTCCTTCTGTAACTTCCCCCACTTAATTCTTTGGCTCTGCCTTCACTGTTTTCCTCTTCTTGCTTTGCAAAGTCATGCTACAGACTACCATCTGATGCTGTCTAGCTACATTCTCCCCTGCCACCACCATGCAGTCTCCTCTCTCTTTCAGATTTCTCCTTCTGCACAAGATGTAGTCCACGTGTGTCCACCTTCCTCCACTCTTGTAAGTCACCTTATGTTCCTCTCTCTTCATCACACTGTGTTCACCACAGCCATTTCCATCCTTTTGGCAACATCCACAACCATCTGTACTTCCACATTTCTCTCCTTTAGACCATACCTACCCAGGACCTCCTCATCACCTCTGTTCCCTTCACCTACATGTTCATAAAAATCTGCTCCAATTACCACTCTGTCCCCCATGGGATCACTCTCTACTACTTCATCCACCTTACTCCAGAATTTATCTTTCTCTTCTACCTGACATCCGTCTTGTGGGGCACACACACTGACAACATTCAACATCACACATTTGACTTCTAGCTTCAAAGTCATGAGTCTGTCTGACTCCGTCTTTACCTTTTACACTCTTCACATACTCTTCCTTCAAGATTGCTCCTACTCCATTTCGCTTCCTATCTACACCATGGTAAAACAGTTTAAATCCACCTCCACTGCTCCTAGCCTTGGTTCTCTTCCATCTGGTTTCTTGTACACACAGTATATCTACCTTTCTTCCCTCTATCATTTCAGCCAACTCTGCTTTTACCAGTCATAGTCCCTACATTTAACGTCCCAACTCTCGCCTCCACATTTCTACCTTTCCTTTTCTCTCTCTCCCTCCTAACACACCTTCCCCCTCTCCTCCTCCTTGATCTTCGACCAATAGTAGCACAATTTCCACTGGCACCCTGTCTGTTAACAGCACTGTTGGTGGTTGTTGTTAAACTGGGCCTCAACCTATCTGGTAAGAAAATCTCATTTGTCATGATCTGCATGTTTGATTTGGCAAAGGTTTTACATAAGATGCCCTTCCTGACATAACCCTCCCCATTAACCGGCCTTGGAACCAGCACTAGGAGTACACTGGCTTGTGTACCACCTGTGGCTGGGTTTAAAGGTTAAAGCAAGGTTAAAGGATAAGTATTGATATTCAAATATTGAGGTAAGCAGGCAGGTATGAGTCCAAGAATGTGTCCAGAGTTGGTATATTAGTTCCCAAGGAGAGAAAAGGAGAGCTGGGATGAGTCAAAGGCAGAGTGAAGGCAAAAGTCATCAGAAATACAAGTTGTGATGGAAGAACTGGTAAAGGAGGCTTAAATACTCTGTAGATGAGGCAATGAGTAACAGCTGTGCTTCATACAGCTGGCCACACCTATCCTGAACTCCTTTAGAATAACAGAGAAGGGAAGGCTGAGCCCCACATGACCAAAATGGCTTATGCAGCCAAAACACTATATAGATAAACAAATGTGCATGACAGACAAAAGTCCCTTTGGCACTTTCATGTTCACAGGAGGAGCACTGTATTCATTTGGTTTTGATAAGAGCAGCGTTACATCTTGGCTTTCTGGTAGCTATTTTGGGACAGGATACTTGTAATGTCAAGCTGGCGACTGACCTCTGACAGAAAAGGAAGGCACCATTATACAGTGCAGCTGATTCACACACATTTTATAGCATTCATGGTCATTTTCATTTTATTTTTGATAACTGTTTTTTTTTTCTTTTTTTGATGTGGCAGACTTGACAAACTGAGTAGTGACAAACATTTTTTAAAGGCTGAGGGACAAATTTTTTTGTTTCCAAATATAGAACGATGCAATATTTTAAGAGACAGTTGGAATCCCGAATTGAACATGTAAGGGTCTGAGCATTGTCTGAGGACCATGCTCATGCTTTATGTTTATTCCTGTTATTTTCTGTTTATTATTATTATTATTATTATTATTATTATTATTATTATTATTATTATCCTGGGTTGTTTGTATTATTTATTCCCTGCAATGTCCTTTGCCCTGCATGTTCATTTGTCATCATCCATTGATCCATCTTCAACCGCTTTTCCAGAGGCCCGGGTCACAGAGACAGTAGTTCAAGCAGGGAAGCCCAGACTTCCCTCTCCCCAGCCACTTGCTCCAGGTCTTCAGAGAGGATACTAAGGCGTTCCTAGACCAGCTGAAAGACATAGACTGTCCAGCGAGTCCTGGGTCTGCCTTGAGGTCTCCTCCAGTGGGTCATGCCCAAAACACTTCAAGTGGGAGGCGTCCAGGAGGCATCCTGATCAGATGCCCAAACCACCTCAACTGGCTCCTTTCAATGTGGAGGAGCAGCAGTTATACTCTGAGCCCCTCCCGGATGACTGAGCTCCTCACCTTATCTCTAAGGGTGAGTCCAGCAATTTATGGAGGAAGCTCATTTCAGCCACTTGTATCCGCAATCTCAATCTTTTGGTCATTACCCAAAGCTCATGACCATAGGTGAGGGTAGGAACATACACAGATTGACCAGTAAATCGAGAGCTTTGCCTTAGAGCTCAGCTCCCTCTTCACCACGACAGACCAGTACAGCGTCCGCATCACTGCAGCTGCTGTTCCAATCTGTCTTTCAATCTCTTGCTCAATTCTCCCCTCACTCGTGAATGAGACCCCAAGATACTTAAACTCCTCCACTTGGGGCAGGAGCTTGTCCCCAACACGGAGAGGACGAGCCACCTTTTCGGGCTGAGTACCATTGACTCGGACTTGGAGGTGCTGATCTTATCCCAGCCACTCACACTCAGCAGCAAACCATCCAGTAAGACCTGTAGGTCATTGCTGGATGAAGTCAGCAGGACAACATCATCTGCAAACAGCAGAGATGAGATCCTGTGGCCACCAAAAATGACACCCTCCATTCCCTGGCTGAGCCTAGAAATCCTGTCCATAAAAATTATGAACAGGATTGTGTCAAAGGGTAGCCCTGATGGAGTCCAACTCTCACTGGGAATGAGTTCGACTGAGTGTTGGCAATACGAACCAAACCCTCACAGCAGTTGTATAGAGATTGGATAGCTCATAACAACAAGCCCAATTACCACATACTCCCGAAGCACCCCCCACAAAAATCCATGAGGGATGCAGTTGAATGCCTTCTTCCATCCATCCATCCATCCATCTGCTTCCGCTTAATCCTTTTCGGGTCGCGGGGGGTCTGGAGCCTATCCCAGCATCTTTGGGCGAGAGGCAGGGTACACCCTGGACAGATCGCCAGTCCATCACAGGGCCAACACAGAGAGACAGACAACCATTCACTCTCACAGTCATACCTAAGGACAATTTAGAATCCCCAGTTTAATGCCAATTAACATAAGTTGCATGTTTTTGGTATGTGGGAGG
Source organism: Pholidichthys leucotaenia (assembly GCA_020510985.1). Lineage (NCBI taxonomy): Eukaryota > Metazoa > Chordata > Actinopteri > Cichliformes > Pholidichthyidae > Pholidichthys > Pholidichthys leucotaenia. The sequence goes on along the minus strand of CM035847.1, from coordinate 242,587,734 downwards.
AAACCGGAGAAATCCCGAAGTAAACCCACGCAGACATGGGGAGAACATGCAAACTCCACACAGATCACTGCTGGTCGGGGGCTGGGATCGAACCCAGGATCCCCCGGCCAAGGGTGAGTTGCTGTGCTACCGCAGTGCTAACCACTTCTTCAAGTCCACAAAACACATGTAAACTGGTTGGGGGCAAACTCCCATGAACCCTCTAGATTCTTGAGAGGGTAAAGAGGTTGTCCATTTGCCATGGTCAGGGCCAAAAAACCACATTGACCTCCTGAATACAAGCTTCAACCAACGACCGGACTCTCCTCTCCAGTACCTTGGCATAGACCTTCCCAGGAGGCTGAGGAGTTTGATCCCTCAAAAGTGGGAACACACCCTCTGGTCCCCCATCTTGAAGAGAGGAACCACCACCACGGTTTGCCATGGCCAAAGGCACTGTCCCCGACCGCCACGCAATGTTGCAGAGACTGTCACCTATGAAAGCCCTATAACATCCATGCCTTGATATATTCTGGCAAATCTCATCCATCCCCCCGGGGCCCAGCCACTGAAGAGTTTTTTAACCAATTTGGCGACCTCGCCTCTGTGATGGGTGAGTCATCCCCCTTGTCCACAAGCCGCCTGCGTCCGTCTGGGAAGGCGTGTCAGTGGGATTTTTTTTATTTTATTTTTATTTTGTATACTTTTTATCCCCAGAGGGGAAAATGAGGGCATCCACCTGGATGATGAAGCAGCCGATGGTACGGCGCTATCCCTTAACCATTCACACACACATGCACATTCACCTAGGGCCACTTTAGAGTCTCCAGTTAACCTAACCTGCATGTTTTTGGTCTGTGGGAGGAAACTGGAGAATCCCGAGTAAACCAATGCAGATACGGGGAGAACATCAAACTCCACACAGATCACTGTTGGTCAGGGCTGGGATTGAACCAGGGATCCCATGGCCAAGGTGAGGTTGCTGTGCTGGCCGCAGTGCTAACCACTGCGCTGCCACCCACCCGCAACCGGCCCTAGATTTAAGGGACAGTCTCTCGAAGGTCATCCTTTCCAGCCACCCGACAATATCCCCAGTTGAAGATCAGCAAGCCCCCATCTGCACCCATACACAGTGTGGGAAGGGAGCTGCTTTCCCCCGCTCTGAGCCACCAGACAGTTTGCCAGGAATCTCTTCGAGGCTGACGCATAAGTCTGCTCCATGACCTCACCGAACTCCCGCCCCACACCCTAGTTTATGCTTCAGCAAGAAACCACGAGCTGCACTCTGCATGGCACTGCCGGTACAACTACCTCAGCTGCTTCGGAAGTCCCACAAGCCAACCAAGCTTGATAGAACTAATCCTTCTTCAGCTTTAATGGCCCCACCTCACCACCATGGCGGTGTGTCCCAACCACTTGGTTTGGGGGTCTGACCACCCCAATGATGCCACTGACGAACAGTTGCCGGCTGCAGCTCTGGGAAGCTGCTACAACAACTGGAAGGTGGAAACATGGCCCATTCAGACTCCATGTCTCCAACTCCCTCGGAATGTGGTTGAAGTTTCTTCTGGAGGTGGGAGTTGAAGACCTCTTGGATAGGGGCCTCAGCCAAACATTTCCCAGCACACTCCTCATCTATACATTTGGGTCTACCAGTTCTGAATGGCATCCTGCCCTGCCATCGGATCCAACTCACCGCCAGGTGGTGATCAGTTGACAGCTCTGCACCTCTCTTTGCCCGAGTGTCCAAGATATATGGGTGCAAGTCTGATGACATGATAACAAAACCGATCATTGACCCTGTGACCTAGGGTGTCCTGGTGCCAGGTACACAGATGGACACTCTTGTGCTTGAACATGTTGTCATGAGGCGGGGGGTTTTAAGTTTTTTTCCTACCCTGCACACATGACGTAGCGCGTTTCTCTATTATTTCTTTTGTGTCGTCATCTGTCATGGTCCGTATGTCAGCTGCTGAGAGCCTTGGGGTTCGCCTGCTTCCTGACACCGACAGCCACGCCCCCCCTGTCAGGGCCACAGACATGTTTGTCACTTGTGTTTCACTCAGCACACTCACTCACGACACATGCTGTACTCTGTAGCAACGCACACACCATTCACTCTCTCTTACATGCTCACACATCCACACACTCATTACACACACCGGCATGCACTCAGTTGATTAATCAGTTTGCAGTACTTAAGTTCTGTGTTCACTGATGTGCATTGCCGGTCATTGTTTGTTTCCACACAGTGTTTGTTCCCCTTGGTGTAGAACTAATTGCTTGTACTGCTTTAATGTGGATCGTCTTTCTCCACCAGCCTGCTCTCAGCCATTTTTGTTCCACTGGGACGGCTACCTGGGACTGTCTCGACTGCTCCAGCTCTGTAAGTTTTTCTTATATTGACCACGCCAAACCAGTTCCGTCTGGAAGCATCCTGGGTTCCTCTGTCTCCCTCCGCTCACAGTTCCGCCTGTAGCACCTGGGCCATTTCCTCCATGTTCTATTTTTCCATGAGCTGTAGAGTGACCGGGCAGTCTCCCTAGTATGCTAGTGACATTCATTGTTTGTATACTGGACATTCTCACGTTTTGTTAATAAACACACTCAACTTACTCCTGCATTTGGTTTTCATGTTCAATTCCCACATGAGCTGCACTAAGACGCACGCATATGACAATGGTGTTCGTTATGGACAAACTGTAGTTAGCACAGAAGTTCAATAACTGAACACCACTCGGGTTCAGATCGGCAGGCTGTTCCTTCAAATCACCCCCTCCAGGTTTCACTGTCATTGCCCACATGTGCATTGAAGTCCTCTAGTTGGACAACGGAGTTTTCAAGAGAAGCACTCTCCAGCACCCCAGTCAGAGACTCCAAAAAGGGTGGGTACTCTGAAACATCATTTGGTGCATAGGCACAAATGATGGTCAGGACCCGTTTCCCAATCCGAAGGTGCAGGGAAACAACCCTCTCATCCACCAGGAAAAACTCCAATATAGAGGCAGCAAGATGGGGAGGATACAAGAATACCCACCCCTGCTCACCGCCTCTCACTCAGGGCAATTCCAGAGTAGGTCAAGCTCCAGCCCCTCTCCAGGAAACTGGTTCCAGAACCGGAGCTGTGTGTTGAGGTGAGAGGTCAACTATATCTAGCTGGTATCGTTCAACCTTGTGCATCAGCTCAGGCTCCTTCCCCACCAGAGAAGTGACATTCCACACCCCAAAAGCCAGTTTAGGAAGCTTGGGATCAGACCCTCAAGGTCTCTGCCTTTGACTGCCACCTGATCCACATAGCACCAGACCCCCATGGTCCCTCCTGCAGGTGATAAGCCCACTGGAGGGCGGACCCATATAACTCCTTCGGGCTGAGCTTGGCTGGGCCCCATGGCCAGAAACCTGGCCACCAGGTGCTAGCCACTGAGCCCCACCCCCAGACCTGGCTCGAGGGTGGGGCCCCAGTAACCCCATACCGGGCAGGGTACACTAAATCCTTGTTCTAGTATTCATCATGAGTCTATTGGATTGCTCTAAATCTGGCCCTTCACCCAGGACCAGTTTATCTTGGGTGACCCTACCAGAGGTAAATTGCCCCAGACAACATAGCTCCTGGATCACTAGTGCATGCAAACCCCCCACCATGATAAGGTGACGATCCATGAGGGGATCTTGTCATCATGTTTTCATGTATATCCCCTGTCTGTGATTGTCTGTGCATCTCCGCTGTCGTGTTTTCCGTATTTTAGTCATTTCCTTGCTGTCTCTGGTTGCCCTTGATTGTTCCCATCTGTCTCATGTTTGTTGATTACTCCATGATGTTTTATTGTCTGTCTCAGTCCTGTCTCAGTTTGTGGTGTCCTTGGTTGGGTATTTGGTATGATTACTCATTTCTGTCCTGCCAAAACCTGTGTTGCCCTTTTGCCCTGCTTTTTCTGTTTTTTAATTTTTTTTTTCAGCATATGAGCTGTGTTTTGTTTCTTTAATAATATTCCAAAAACCAAGTTCCTGCATGTGGTCCTGCATTCCACCCCAGAGGGGCTCAAACGTTGACATAAGGACACCACCAGTTAAGTACCCAACAAACTCCGAGTTTGTTCAGCTATGGCCGCGTGTGTGCTGCTCACCCAGGGGGAGTTTAAGGCCATGAACCTGCTGAAGGGGTTGGTCGCCACGGTCCATCACTCCACCGACCTGGTAAAGGATGGCCTGTGGGTGGCAGCAGCCCTGGAGCTGGAGCACAATCCGCATCTGAGGGTGTTCCCGTAGATACAGGAGCTCCCCATCTGCGAGGCCCCACGGTCAGTCTCATCACCCAGGACTGTCAGTGGAGAGGCATGGAGAGTCGCGATGCCGTTCCTCCCGACAGTCCACCCTATCCCCGGCTCCAGCCTCCATAGCTCTTTACTGGACGTTCTCTGCAATCGACCAGGGGGAGTCGACCAGTGTTTCAGCGGCAGCAGAATGGAATCAAGAGCAAGTAACTTTTCAATTTTAAACATCATTTAATGAAAAGTCTTGTCTTGTTCCGGGGAGGGGGCTCAGCCAACCACCACTCCTGAGCACTCTCTCCCAGTCTCTGCTGCCACACTCTCCTCACCTTCTTCTTCTCCTCACCACCTGTACCTTTCTGTCTTCCTTCTCCTCGAGCTCACTGTCTGAGGTGCTGGGCTGAAGATGATTCCCAGACGTTTTGGCTTGAGGGGCTCCAGCCTGCATCATCTGGGTCATAGCTGATCAACCTGCTGGATTTGCCGGCAGTCAGCCTGTGTTTGTGTGGGGTTCGCCACTGATCAGCCTTTGTTGTCGGGGGTTTGTTTGCTGAATGGCCTGTATCTTCAGCTTCTATGGTCAGCAAGCTCCAGCCTTCAGCCCCTGAAGTCAGCAAGCCCCTGTCATCAGTACCTGAGGTCCACGCGCCTCAACTGTCTTCTCCTGAGACTGGTGCTCCCCAGTCATCCGTTGTCAAGGCCGGCGCACTCCATCGTTGGTTCCTGAGGCCATTGAGCTCCTGTCATTGGTCACCAAGGTCGGCGCTCGGCCTATTGTCATTGGGGTTCGGAGCTGGGGGCTCTCCAACTACCATCGCTGAAGTTAAAGCTTGTCTGCTGCAGTTTGCTGAACTAAAAGCCCCCTGCTACTTGCCTGCTCTGGCGGTCAGTGCGCCGCTGATGCCTGTTCTTATATTCCGCACCCACTGACATCTGCTCCTGAGTTCAGCAAGCCACTGACATCTGTCCCCAAGTGTGGCATGCTGCTGTCATCTGTTCCTGGAGCTCAGCACACCCCAACCATCAGTGCCTGAGGTCAGCACCGCCATTATCATTGGTTTCCTGAGGGGCTGCGCGCTGCTGTCACCTGTCCCTGAAGACAGCGCATCCCTGTCACCAATACCTAAGGTTAGTGCACAACAACTGTCTGTTTCTGAGTTTGGCGCACCCTGTCCAGCTGTTTCTGGGGTCAGCACACCGCAGTCGCATCTGTTGAGTGGAAAGCTCTTTGGTTACTGTTTTTTCAGAGGCAAAAAGCTCCTATATTGTTATCACCAGAGGAAGAGGCTCTTTCATTGCAACCTTCAGAGCAAGAAGTTACCATGTCATATTTTTCTGAAATTAAAGTCCCCCTACGGTCATCTGTCAGCTTATCTTGCTCTTCAGTCTGGTGGTTCATGGATGTTGGTAGGACCCCTGACCTGCTGTGCTCTCCGGTCCAGTGGCCCAGGGAACTCTAGAAGGCCACCCGATCTGCTCTGTTGTTTGTTTTTGGGCATTAGACTTTGTTTTGGCCCCTGAACTGTGTTTTTGTTTAGGACTCAAAAAAAAAAAAAAAAAAAAAAAAGAAAAGGGGAAAAAAGTTGTTTTGCATTAATTGCAGTAATTTGTAGCACAAAAAGCCTTAATTAAACTTTAATATGCTGCAAAGGAAATTAATATATTTCTGCATAAGGGTGTGTAAGGTTCTGGGTTTGGTATAGGTTCATGTTTGAATTGTTAAAGGAGAACAGCTTATGTAAGATGAGTGGATTGCACCAACTGACATTGCACACTTTGATTATTAAAAACCAGACTGACAGAGTGAACATTTGCAGGTGAAGCAAAAGTTGCTACATCTACTAACAGAAGGTGCAATCATGATGTTGTTTTTGTATTACAATGGGTACATAACTGCATTAAAAAAAAATTAGCCCAAATTTACATGTTATGGGTTTATACACGATGCGGAATGTTAAATGTTTTCCAGAGGTTAATATACATGCATATGTCCTTTGTAGGGGGAGAGACTGTTTCAACCCACCTGCCTCATGCCCGCCCCACCCACCCTGGTAGGGGTGATTTTTTTTTCTTTCTGTTTTTGGTGTTGTTTTGGGGTGTCTGTTTTAAAGCATAATCCACAGATTATGCCTTAAGTTATTATTTTGTTATTTTCTGTTTATCATTATTGTCCTGGGTTATTGTATTATTTATTCCTGCATTGTCCTTTGCCCTGCACGTTCATTTGTCATCATTTTTCATGTATGACAGATGCACAGTCTGTGTTGGGCTGTGGCATCCCAACCTGTCTGGGTTTTCTGTATCTGTAGCCATTTCCCCAACTGTTTCCAGGTGCCCTTGATTGTTCCACTCTGTCTCGTGTTCGTTGCTTACCCAGATGTTATATACGTAGGGCTGTCTCAGTCATTGTCAGTTGTGGCATCCTTGTTGGTATTTGTGTGATTACACACTCCTGTCCTGCCAAAGTTTTTGCCAAAACTGTGTTACCCTTTTGTCCTGCTTTGCCTGTTTTGTTTTTTTTTGTTTTGTTTTTTTCAGCATGCGAGCTGTGTTTTTGTTTTCTTTAATAAAACTTCAAACCAGGTTCTTGCATGTGGGGTCTTGCATTCCACCCCAGAGGGGCTCAGCGTTGACAGAACATGTTTTTGCTAAATCCTGGCTTCAGAAAGTAAAAGTCCTATCTCATAGTTGTTCCAACTATTCACTAACCCAGCTAACTTGGATAAGTACAGTTCTCAGAAGTGGAAGTAATGAACTCATCTACTTAGCTAGAGGAGAATATGGGATAGGACTTGTCTGAGCCAGGATTTTGCACCTCTGGTGCCATGCAGTAACAACAATGTTGTCTCTGAATATTTTAAACCACCGTCTGTCAATGTAAAGCATTCACCACCACTACTGGCACTTATCTTTCCAGCTGCTTTCTTGAATCCTCAATTACCTGCTTCCGTTTGTGGTTATAATGTTTTGTGGCTGTCTGGGAAATGAAGTGATGCAAGCTACAGATTATGTGCTCATCTGCTTTGGTTACACAAAAATACAGCAAAACATAAAGAAACACAGGAGTAGATGGGATTTTGAGCTGAAAAGCAGTGATTTCCAGCAGGCCTGAAAAAATATCAATGATATCAGACTAATTTGCATGTTTTATGAGTATTTCAGGTCATTAATGTAACCACAACAGCAACAAGAAGTGGGCTAGCATTGGCATTTGATACTTTGGTGTCTCAGGTAACTCATAACTAACTGTATGTCTGGCATTTAATATTTTCCTCCTGACCCTTAATCCCAACTACTTATTATACACTTTCATTAAATGATTAATACTTTGTGTCTGCTTTTGTACAGATCTTTGGCAGCAAGAACCTGCTGCAGGTTGGAGTGATCCTTCAGCGGGGCAACATCATCCTGCTATTGTTCTGTTTGCCCTGCTGGGGTCTTCTCCTTAATTCCGAGGCCATGCTGTTATGTATGGGCCAGGAGCCTGAGGTGGCAAGGTAACAAAAACAGTGGCCCCCCAAGTGGTGGCCCAGGGTGGCAACGGCCACCGTGATGCATCACTTTGGCCCTTCAGTGGCCCCCTTGCCACTGGACAGTCTAACATAATTTTATAACTTGTTTTTCTATGTCATATTTTACATGTGTAGATATTTTATAACAACTGATGTGTGTTATATATTATTAACAAATATTAACAAAATGCAGCAAACTAGGGACAGATCACACTGTCATACTCTGAACCTATCTCCTCCCACCACTTTCTGGTAGATACCAGGTGGCGTGAACATGTTATCAGGTGATGTTGAGAACTGCGCCATCAGTCAGGCTGAATGCCTAATTGCCTTAGCTGAGTGTGGACTATACAGTTGCTGGCTCGGTGCCTTTTTTGGATGCTGGGAGATGCCACTGCTAATGGGAATGCAGCGCAAGTTATCTATCTATAAATGCACGAAATCTGTGTGTATGTGTGTGTGTGTCTGTCTGTCTGTCTGTCTGTCTGTTCCACGCATATCTCTTGAATCATTCGTCAAACTTGCCTAAGATTTTATATGTGCTTTGTTGAGGTTACGAGGGTGTGACTCCCCGAGTATGAAGTTGCTCAATCAAAATATGTAATTTTTATCAATAAAAGTTTATCCACCATTTTGGCACTGCTCTGTCCCTTCATGCCCTGGCTTCAGGAGTGTGGGTGGGGTTTTGGATTGACTCTGTGCTGATTGGATAATACGCGGCATCACAGCCATGCTGTTTGGATAATACATGGCATCACGACTACGCTAATTGGATAATATGCGGCATGAACAAAACAAGGAAGTGAAAAACAACAAATCTGACTAGAAAAGATAATACTGAAGATTTAATGCTTAAAAAAAATTATACCATAAAGTTGCTGTGATTGTGTATGTCTAAAGGATAATTTGGCATATGCGGAGAACACGAGGTGTGCGAGCAGAGTGGGCGGAACGTTAAGTGAGGATCAGGTCTGACAAAGAACACCAGTGTATCCAACACAGAACATGCCAGGAGAAGTAGCGGCCCGACATGACCTGGCTCAAAGGCATGCTAACTGATAGTGAAAAAAAAAAAGTTAATTTTCAATAAAGTGAAAAAAAAGCCAAGATAATGTATGGAATGTGCTTTTAATGGGAGGCACAGTCAACAGCAAAGTGTGATTTTTCATGGAAAACAGTTGAGCACTGCACTTCGAGCGATCAGCTGCTTGGATCCTCCTCCTCCGGTGTTCTGACATTGTGGCATATCTATTAGAACAGCACAGGATAGCTGATGGTACAGACTGCAGTCAAAATAAAAACATGGGGGAAGGGCTAAACAGTTATTTGGATCTTTATCCTAAAGCTTGAAAGTACTCAGACACATCCCCGACAGGTCTCATTATACGAACAAGTATGTGTGTTTAGCTTTTTGTGTGTGTGTGTGTGTGTGTGTGTGTGTGTGTGTGTGTGTGTGTGTGTGTGTGCGCCTGCTGCAGGCAGCAGCTGAGCAGAGCTCTGTACGAGTTTTTCCTGTGAATGCTGCAAAGACGCCTTTATAGGGTAGCTCCAAGTTACAAACCCTTTCAGTAAGTTACACATAGGTTCAAAGAGCATTACTCATATGTTAGAAATAATTTGGGGGTACACTAGACATTAATCTCGATGTATTTCGACTTTTGAGGAACCATGAGTCGTTGACCAGTAACGTGCAAATAAACGCATAACTTCCCTACAACCTTTGCTCCGCAAATGCAGGACATATCAACCATATAATGGATACCGGTACGTCAGAAAATTTTCAGAGGAGCTCAGCAAACTACTCCATATACCAGCATTCTTCAGCATGCTTTTAACTTAGACTTAAACTTAGCCATAACTGATTCAAAGTACGCCAGCATATTCTCCAAATTTTTCATACATTTTGCAAATGCTATCTAAATTGTCTAGGAAGGGATCCATGTGAACAGCAGTTGAACATGGGTCAGTTGGTCCTAAGGGATGGGCGAACGCCGTTCGGAAGCGCGGGGCGATGTCCTACGTTGCCCCTGGCCGATCGAAAGGGAGTCGGGTTCAGATCCCCGAACCTGGAGGTGTGGAGATAGGCGCCGCCAGGCGCCCAGTGCGGTAACGCAAACAAAGGTGTGACAGGACCTAAACGTAGGACACAAAAATGCTCAAATAACAAAATAAATCATTTTAGTTACATATTTACTGACAAATTGGCAACACTGATGCAACGGTTGCAGTCAAACGGGTCTTTCTGCTGTGTATAAAAACATTGGATGTTTTGTAGTTAATTTGGTTGATTACAGTTTTAAAAACCTTTTAATAACAAAATATTGCTTAAGTGTAAAATAATGCACTACAGTGGGTCTCAAATATTTGTAAATGTGTCCTGTTATACTACTGCATGAGTTTATTGAGAATGTATTATTCTTGGAGCCACTAAAACTGTGATTGGCTACATCTTCACCGCTTAATGAGTCTGAACAGCAGCACTGTTGTTTTCCTAAACATAATAGCAAGTAAAGCTTACTATACTTATAATAGACCACACTGTCATTTACTCTGCAGGTTTTTGGCTGGGACTCCTCATTGCCGTCATTGTACAATCCACCTTGTGCATCACTGTCATCATTTTCAAGTTGAACTGGAAGAAAATGACAGAGGAGATATAATCAAAAATTCAGAATCATTCAAAACCATGTGATCATCCCAGTTTGTTTGTTTTTTTGGGGGGGGGATTACTTAGCAAGAAAAATCTGATAAACATGAATCATAAAGCAAGAAATAAAGCTTTTTATCTGGTTTTCAGGCTTTGAAACAAGCTCAGAAGACGCACTTCACACTGTCAGACACAGATGAAACTGTAAGTTTCTCAAGAAAAACAATCTGTTTGTTCAAACTTATTAATTCTCACCAGCCATCCTTCAGCTGAAGCTTATTGCCATATGAAAGAATACAATGACGGAAAATTTATGACTCATTTATTCAAGCCAGTGGATGGCTATGTCCCTGTCAGTACTGACATGCAGGACATGCAGATGCAGAACTCCAATAGCAGAAGAGAGGCCATCTTTCCACAATCCAGCTGATCATCAGGTGAGGTTACTGTGTTTGAAGCAATAGGGCTTCTTGCTGTGGGAGTAGGAGTGCACTTTCTTGCGACTTTAAAGACCAACTCTGCAATGGACTGGATCAATGCTATATATACTCCTGATCAATTATCTGCTGGCCTGGCTCAATAGAAAAGTTAGCCTGATCTTGTAAGGTCTGACTGTACATACATTAAAAAAAATGAGTTTAAGATTTTAGATATATTTTGTATTTGTGCTGGTTTTCATTTTAAAAAATTAAATTCATACGTTAAACTAGAAAGCACTCAGAGAGTGTAACATCAAGGCAGCAAATTTCTCCTTCAAATTTGAATTTCTCTTCACAGCACCCTCTACTGGTGACCATCAACACATCTGATTAGACACTACATTTATTTATCCCTCTGGAATTTTTTGAAAATTCTTAGAGGTTGCTAGTGGATCAGACAACCCAATCAGATCTCCCAAAATCTAATTTATTTGGTCAATTCCCCCCTTCTTCTGAAAATTTGATTAGAGTCTTTAACTGATTAGAGTCTTTAACTCTCTAATTTTTTTATTTAGGCTGCTAATACACACAAATGAACAAATAAACAGGCAAAAATAGAACTTCCTTAGCAAAGGTATTAAACGTTTCTCTATTTTAGTAATAAAAACAATATAATATGAGTGCATATACGGTATGTAAATTACTTCTTTGATCACAGATTAACAAACTCTACTATTCATATTTTTCCTTTTTTTGTCATACTATCAAAACTTGATAAACTTTAAATAAAAGGCTGAACTGGATTTATTGTGTTATTTTTTTGCCAACAAATTGTTATTCTTGGAATCTACAAGCACAGCACTGCACAATTCATAGATAGTAATAATTGTTATTATTATTATTATTATTCTCAAATACTGGGTTTGGGTTTGTCTCAGTTTTAGTTCATCTTTCTTTATAGCAGCTTTTTATTTATATGAATCAAACTCCTTTGAGTTTGACTATTATGGAACTGTTTACCATTGTCGGGTATCTGACAAACGAATCCATACAAAGTTTTTTCTGTAGAACTGCAGTTGCCATTTTTATTGAAAACATAACGTGTAAAGTTTTATTTTTGGAGTGCTAAAATGAGATGGTATCATTGTGGAGGATAACCTCAACTGACAAGAACCAGAAGTAGGTAATTGTGTTTTACTGATGTTTCACCCTTCAGACAGAAAGATTCTTGCTTTCAAGTCCCTCCTCCCATGTTAGTCTTTGCTGTGATTGTAGTTTTTGGTCTTTCTTCTCACAATCTGTGTTGTTTCAGCTGGCCTTGGATGACTTCCAGGGTAGCTTGACTGAATCCTTTGCAGTGTCCTGGAGAGCTACCAAGAGAAGCATTTGACAGGACAGACATGTTAGTGGAAGATCCTACATTAACATCTGGTACTGTAGACATGGATGGGTCCGATGACAAGCTTTTTTGCTGCAGATGGGTGAGCCACAGGGTTCCTGCAGCCCATAGAGAGGAACTATACCATACTCTGAGGATGACAGGGCCACTGGTAAGCACTGGCATTGTTCATGATGTCATGTTCTGTCAGAAAACAACTGTGTGGATTGAGGGTGCCCTTGCTGAAAGCAATGTATACAAGAGAAGATTGATGAGAGTCTTTCTTTGCCAAAGAAAAGGTTAAGGTGTTAGGAAAACAGTCTCCATGTCTGTGTCTTAAAAGCACAAATCAATAAAGCTGAAACTGTATTTGGCAGCTTTCAGTTGTTAGTTGTTTAGCAGTGTCTGCAAGCTGACCAACTTATGTCTGTGTGGTAGCTCATTTGCCAAGACACAGTCTGAGGGCAATAAAAGTTAATTCTAACTTGTGTTTACTCTAATATTACCTGTCAGATAGAATCTTTATCACCAGAACCTTGTTGATGTTTGCCTTTCTAGCTGCTTTCCCGGATCCTCAATTACATGCTCCCGTTTGTGGTTACAATGTTCTGTGGGCGTTTGGGAAATGAAGTGATGGCTGGCTACGGATTAGCTTCAGCTGTAAGTGGAATATGTATGGGCTTATGGCACACATCTGTAGAAGCTAAAATGGAAAACTGCACATGGAGAAGTGATTCCATGGGAGCTGGTGGAGGGAAAATGGAATGTTATTGAGCTCACGAATACATTTCTTTTCCTCCCAATAGTTCCTGATGGTTTCATGAATCTTGCTGTCTTGAGTCAGAAATATTCCTCACATTGTTCATTTATTGCAGACTATTAATGTCACCACTGCTGCAACAGGATATGGTCTTGGACTGGCATGTGATACTTTGGTGTCTCAGGTCTGTAAAATCCTTTTGATCTGATGGAATGACTTGAATTTCTTCTACCCCTGAAATATCTAAAATGTTAATTATACTGACAGACCTTTGGTGCCAAGAACCTGCTCCGTGTGGGTGTAATCCTTCAGCGGGGGATCATTATCCTGCTGTTGTTCTGTTTGCCCTGCTGGGGTCTCCTCATTAATGCCCAGGCCATCCTGTTATGTCTAGGTCAGGACCCTGAGGTGGCCAGGTAACTAACAGCAGCAAACATGCAGAAATACTAATGCACTGATTAGTATTTTAAGAGCATCTCTGCATTAAAATCAATTCACCACAAAGTAATCAGACAGATTTGTGATGCAAGTTCTCCAGGTCATAAAATGATGTCAGTTTTATTATTTAAGGCAATCTTCTTAATTATCCAGCTTCATAAATTATTTCACTGAGTGTAACCCAAGTTATTATCATCTAAAACAAAATGACCTGGAGGCCTAGATGTTTTGATAATTTGTACAGAAAGCATTTATAGGGCTAAAATCAGTTTAGCAAATGTGAGTTTGCCAGTCGTTTTGCTTATGAAAAACACACAAGGGTCAGAGCTAATACTATGCTAGACAAAGAATATCTTACTTTGTAGTGGTCAACTGCTATCTTTTAATACGGTATTTATCTATTAATCCCATTCATATACTGTACAAAGAATATGCCATAAATTTATTAGAAGGTTCTCAGTCTTTTTCATAGGTGGAGCATTTGACCAAGGTATGCTCTTTCAGTGCCATCATAACCACAGTGTGAAAAACCATTTGTATCAAAATTGGTTGCAGAATCCTAATTTGAATAAAAACCTCATCTTTAATCTGTCCGTACACTGGGTTTAATTCTCATTTTTCACAATACAGCCTGCAAATTATAGTGTAATTACAATGCAAGTCATTATTTCTACTTCCGGCGCCACACGAGTCGGCTGCCTTTTTGCAACAGCGGATCAATTTCTTCCTATTTCTATTTACTATCTGGCTCTCTTGTTAATCTTTCTGATCCGGCGACACCTTATCCATCACATACACGTAGATCACCCAAATGTCTCCTGAGCCAGCGGACGGAGCCACTGTTTATTGCAGGAGGCAGTACAATAGAGGCCAGCTGTTATCACTTAACTGGCCCACGATGCTAATGCAAAAACTCGACATACCGGGAGAAATAAGACGGAAACGGCATGGATGTCAAGCTGCAGTAAGATGGCGGGCGAGGAATATAAGGTACAGACCCGTCCTCCCATCCGTTATTATGGGGAACGTTCAATTGCTACTCAATAAGACTGATGAGCTAGCGGCTATCTCCCGCTACGAGAGCGTCTTCAGAGAGATTAGCATGATGTTGTTTACTGAGACGTGGCTAACAGAACTAGCAACAGATGCTAACATCGAACTGGAGGGTTTCCACGCAATACGGGCAGACCGGACACCAGACAGTGGGAAGGCAAGGGGCGGAGGAGTGATAATGTATGTCAATAACAGCTGGTGCAGACCGGGACATATCACGGTTAAACAACAACACTGCAGCAAAGACATTGAGTTGCTAGCTGTTAGCATGCGGCCTACCTATCTCCCGAGGGAATACTCACACGTGATCTGCATTGTTATTTATGTAAATCCGACGGCGAACACTGGGACAGCGCGTGACGCCATTCACTCAGTAACTGGCAGGCTGCTGACAGAACACCCAGGTGCTCTTCTCCTCATCTCAGGTGATTTCAACCATATTTCACTGTCCCCCATTCTGCTCACGTTCACCCAGTATGTCACATGCCATACTAGAGACAATAAAACACTGGACTTATTCTATGCAAACACTAAGGAGGCATACACCTCATCACCACTCCCCCCACTCGGGAGATCGGATCACAACTTGGTTCATCTCCTGCCGGTGTACAAACCCCTAGTACACATACAACCTCCGACCATGCGCACGGTGAAGTTATGGTCTGAGGAGGCAATGGACATTCTAAAGGACTGTTTTGAAACCACTGCCTGGGAGCAGCTCTGTGATCCACATGGTGAGGACATCGATGGCCTCACTCACACCATCACGGACTACATCAACTTCTGTGTGGACAACACCGTACCCACCAAGACCATACGGTGTTGCTCGAACAACAAACCCTGGATCAACCCTGAGATAAAAACACTTCTGAGAGAGAAGAAGAGGATCTTCAGGACGGGGAACAGGGAGATGTTGAAGTCCTTACAAAGGGAGCTGAGGAGGAAGATCAGAGAAGGCAAGGACAGCTTCAGGAAGAAGATGGAGGACAAGCTGCAACAGAGCGACATCGGCGGGGTCTGGAGAAACCTTAAAACCATCTCTGGGCTCCAGAATACCTCCTCCCAGGCCACGGGGGGCAGGGAGTGGGCGAACAATCTGAACCTGTTTTTAATAGGTTTGACCAACCGCCCTCCCCCCCGACTGCACAACAACCACTGCTGCCTCTAAAGTCATCGAGACCTGCTGTCCACACCCCACTCCACCAACACCCCCCACTCCCAGCACACAGCCCCCCAACCTGACCCTCACTAAGACCCAGGTGAGGACGTAGCTGAGGAAGATCAAGGCGAGGAAGGCATCAGGACTGGACGGCATCAGCGCAAAGCTCCTCAAGTCCTGCGCAGACCAGCTGTGTGGGATTGTGGAGCACATCTTCAACCTGAGCCTGAAGCTGGGGAGGGTACCACAGTTGTGGAAAACATCTTGTGTGGTACCTGTACCAAAGACTTCCCTCCCCAAAGACCTGAACAGCTACAGACCAGTGGCCCTGACGTCTCACATGATGAAGACCCTGGAGAGACTGCTCCTTGCTCACCTCCGCCCCCTGGTGGGACCAGCGATGGATCCACTCCAGTTCGCCTACCAGCATGGCATTGGTGTGGAGGATGCAGTGATCTTCCTCCTTCACCGTTCCCTGTCCCACCTAGAGAAGCCCGGGAACGTGGTGAGGATCATGTTCTTTGACTTATCCAGTGCTTTCAACACCATCCAACCGATGATCCTGAAGGACAAGCTGCTGTGCGCAGGGGTGGACCAGCAACTGTCATCATGGATCCTGTACTACCTCACTAACCCACCACAGTTTGTGAGAACCCGGGATTGTGTGTCTGACACGATCATCGGTAGCACGAGGGCCCCCCAGGGAACGGTTTTTGCTCCCTTCCTGTTCACCCTTTATACTGCAGACTTCTCACACAACACAGCATACTGGCATCTACAGAAGTTCTCTGATGACTCTGCAATCGTCGGCCTCATCTCCAATGGAGATGAAGCTGAGTACAGAGGACTTATCCAGGACTTCGCGGACTGGTGCCATCGGAACTACCTCCAGATCAACGCGAGGAAAACTAAGGAGTTGGTGGTGGACTGCGGCAGGCAAGGACAACCCCTCACAGCACCAGTAAACATCCAGGGAACAGACATTGAGATGGTGACATCCTACAAGTACCTGGGTGTTCATCTGAACAATAAACTAGACTGGTCACACAATACCAGCACAGGCTGTTCCTACTGAGGAGGCTCAGGTCTTTTGGTGTACAAGGGGTGCTGCTGAAGACATTCTATGACACGGTGGTGGCAACAGTTATCACTTTTGGAGTGGTCTGCTGGGGCAGTGTAATTACAGCAGCCGATAGGAAGAGACTGAACAAACTAATCAAGAAAGCTAGATCTGTCCTGGGGCAACACCTTGACCCAGTGGAGGAGATAGGAGAGAGAAGGATGGTGGCTAAACTGTCATCTCTGCTGGAGTCCGAGTCCCACCCTATGCAGGACATACTGGATGCACTGAGGAGCTCATTTAGCAATAGAATACATCATCCTAGGTGCGCGACCGAGAGGTTTCGCAGGTCCTTCCTACCAACGGCTGTCAGACTTTATAACCTGAGCAGGGCTGCTCGCAGAGATAGCAAAAAAAACGTGACGACCTAATAGTATTGAATGCAAAAGGCGCAACAGACTTACACAAATGGTCCCCTCCAGTATACAACTAGGACAATATCAGTTGCTACTGAGGGTGACAATATGTATGGGTACATATTCATACTATGTGGGGTAACTAAATAGACAGTTATGCTGTTTATTCCATCTAGCTACAATGCTCCGCACTGTGTATATATATTTATATATTTATGTGTACATATGTGTATTCACTGCTGTTATTTTCTTATCTTCTAAATTATTGCTCTGAGTGTTGCTATTCCTGTGCTGTTGCAATCCTGGAATTTCCCCATTGTGGGACAAATAAAGGCTTATCTTGTGGTGAACACACATACGTGACCTGCTTTGTGACTCACATTTTAGATCAGAACAAAGGCAGAGCTTCCTTGGTGATTACAGGAAGCTGCAAGAGTGTTAGCTTTGGTATGCAAGGCTTGAGACTGTGGGGGTATAATTAAAGGATTAAAGAGGGGATGCATTGTAGACAGTGGGGGCAATATCACGGAGAGAGGATGCATTGTTACTGTCATTATAATGCAACGTGATCTGTGATACATGTGACTTGTGAACTGTAAGAGTCCTAGTATTTAATGACGAGAGTTCCCTGTGTGGCTCTCTTTTTCTGCTTCAAGATGTTGGAGATGTGAATAAAGCTGACTTGAGAGAGAACTCTGTCTCGTCCTTCACACATTCCCACACTGGTGACCCAAGACGTATCATGCAAGAGGAGAATTCCCCCGGGCCAGCCTCGTCAGGAGCCCCCAGCCAAGCGCATGCCGCTGCAGTCCAGCTACCGGACTTCTGGCAGAACAATCCACGCTCCTGGTTCAACGCGGTTGAGGCGCAGTTCAACCTCCGGGGGATATCGGTAGACGCCACAAAATTCTACCACGTAGTCGCAAAGCTGGACAACAACACGGCCCAGCATGTGGAGAGCCTGATCGACCAGCCGCCAGAAAGCGACAAATACGGCACGTTGAAGGCTGCACTCATCCAGCAATTCACCCCCTCGGCGAAGGAGCGAGCGGAGAGGCTCCTGGCGCTGACGGAGTTGGAAAATGACATGCCCGCGAACCTGATGGAGAAGTTGTTGAGGTTGAAAGACTCTGACGACGATCACTTCATTTTCACCCACCTCTTCCTCAGGACTCTACCGTCAGCAGCGAGAGCGACCCTGGCCAGTTTGCCACTGTTGGCCCAACGGGACTACCGCGCGCTGGGCTGAGAGGCGCAGCGGATTGTCAATGCCACCAAGCGGCGCGCAGCCACGGCCGCTGCAGCGGAACTCGGCGTGACGGCCAGAGACGACAGGAGGCAAGAGGCAGCGGTACCAGACTCACCAACGACGGCGGCGGCAGGGGCCAGGGAACGCGGATCGGACGTCCTTTGTTTCTACCATCGCTGCTTCGCAGAGAGGGCACGCAAATGTGTACCACCGTGCCACTTCGGGCGTTCGGGAAACACCAAGACCAGGGGTCGGTAGCAGCCGCGGCCCTCGGGGAGGAGAACAAGCTGCTCTACTTGTCGGACGCACGCTCGAGGAGGCAGTTCCTCGTTGACACAGGCTCCCAGTTGAGTTTCATCACACCTTCCTACGCGGACAGACTAGCTGGTTCCAGAGGTCCCTGGGTGACAGCAGCGAACGGCTCGGAGATTAAGACCTTTGGTGAGAAGACTCTGCTTCTGTCTCTACACGGCCGTACATTTGAGTGGACTTTTGTTGTAGCAGCAGTAAATTTCAATATGTTGGGGCTGATTTTTTGTGCTCACATGGTTTGTTGGTTGATCTCGCTAACAGGCGCCTGGTTAATGCACTTTCTTTTGATTCTATCCCCTGTACAGCGTGAGTGGCCCCGCCAACAGCACAAGCCAACATCACAGCTGCAAGCGGTAAGTTCCACACACTGCTCACTCAGTTCCCAGCACTCACAGTCCCCACATTTTTGGCAACAGTCGCTAAACACGGGGTGGAGCATTTTATTACCACTACCGGACCGCCCGTTTTCGCAAAAGCTCGGCGCTTGGACGCAGTTAAACTGGCCATAGCGCGCGAG
Source organism: Pholidichthys leucotaenia (assembly GCA_020510985.1). Taxonomy (NCBI): domain Eukaryota; kingdom Metazoa; phylum Chordata; class Actinopteri; order Cichliformes; family Pholidichthyidae; genus Pholidichthys; species Pholidichthys leucotaenia. The sequence goes on along the minus strand of CM035847.1, from coordinate 242,568,567 downwards.
GAGTTCGCCAACCTGGAGAGGTTGGGCATTATCAGGCGTTCAAACAGTCCGTGGGCTTCCCCGCTACACATGGTCCCGAAAGCTGATGGATCATGGCGACCTTGCGGGGATTTCCGCAGGTTAAACAACGCTACAGCGCACGACCGCTACCCAATCCCGCATATCCAAGATTTTTCCGTTCATTTGGCAGGGGCGCGCATTTTTTCTAAAATAGACTTGGTCCGCGGTTACCACCAAGTCCCAGTGCGCGCTGAGGACATACCCAAAACAGCGGTAATAACTCCGTTTGGCCTATTCGAGTTTTTACGCATGCCATTCGGACTTAAAGGGGCTGCTCAGACATTCCAACGCATGATGGACGCGGTGCTTCACGATCTCCCTTTCGTGTTCGTCTACTTGGACGATATTTTAAGTAGCCAGCGCGTCCAAAGATGAACACGAAAAACACCTGGCCACAGTTTTCCGAAGGTTGGGAGATCCCGGGTTAATAATCAACCCAGTGAAGTGTCAGTTCGGGGTGGCGCAGATCGATTTTTTAGGACACCGCGTCTCCCCCGAAGGAGCAGTTCCGCTTCCTGACAAAGTGCGCGCGGTGGCAGATTTTCCCCCGCCGCAGACGGTCAGGGCGTTGCAGGAGTTTTTGGGAATGGTGAATTTTTATAACCGTTTTCTCCCCCACGTGTCGCAACTCATGCAGCCGCTGTATGCCGCGCTCAAAAAAAAGAAACCCGTGGATAAGGTCGAGTGGTCCCCGGAGCGGGACCAAGCGTTCTCGGAGGTGAAAGCAGCCTTGACAAAGGCTGCGTTGTTGGCACACCCAGACCCAACGGCCCACATAGCGCTCACCACTGACGCATCAGATGTGGCCATAGGGGCGGTCGTGGAGCAACATGTAGCTGGGGTTGGGCAGCCCCTCGCCTTTTTCAGCAGGACCTTGTGCGATAGTGAACGTAAATACAGTGCGTTCGACAGGGAGCTGCTGGCTCTCCATTTGGCCATCCGCGACTTTCAGTTCTGGCTAGAAGGACGCTCTTTCACCGCGTTCGTTGACCACAAACCGCTAACATTCGCGATGGCCAAGGTTTCCGAACCGTGGTCAGGCCGGCAGCAGAGACAGCTGGCCGCGATATCAGAATTTACCACTGATATCCAGCATGTGGCGGGAAAACTCAATGTAGTGGCAGATTGCCTCTTGCGTGCCGTGGCCGCCCCAGTCAGCGTAGGAGTAGATTACGCAGCCATGGCCACGGAGCAAGTTGGTGACGCGGAGGTGCGCGTGCTTCAGTCTGGACCAACAGGGTTAAGGCTGGAGAGCAGGGTGCTGCAAGACGGTATGCCCCCCCCTAATCTGCGATGTCTCCACTGGACGGCCGCATGCAGTAGTACCGGCCGCGTGGCGCCGCCGCGTTTTTGACTCGATTCATTCTTTGGCGCACCCGGGAGTGCGCGCGTAGGTCAAAATGGTAGGAGAGAAATTTGTGTGGCCGAGCCTCCGCAAACAAGTTAAAGAGTGGGCAGCAGCCTGCACGGCGTGTCAACGAGCCAAGGTACACAGGCACACGAGGGCTCCTTTGGAGCCGTTTCACATTCCGGCCAAGAGGTTCGATCACGTTCATGTGGATCTCTTGGGCCCCCTCCCGCCGTCACAAGGGTGCACACACTTTCTGACAATGGTGGACCGCACCACACGCTGGCCTGAAGTGGTCCCGCTGGCATCAACCACGGCCGAGGAGGTGGCACGCGCGTTTTTAACAGCTTGGGTGGCGCTCTTCGGCGTTCCGTCGGACATTACGTCTGACAGGGGCCCTCAATTTGTGTCCGAGCTTTGGTCGACAATGGCCCGCAGCCTGGATGTCACAATTCACCGCACAACCGCGTACAATCCACAGGCTAACGGGTTATGCGAACATTTTCATAGGTCATTGAAAGCAGCTCTCAGAGCGTCACTGACGGATTCAAATTGGGTAGAGAAGTTACTGTGGGTGTTATTGGGGTTGCGTTCTGTGCCTAAAGAGGACTTAGAAGCCTCCCCAGCGGAGCTCGTGTTTGCGCAGCCACTCCGGCTGCCTGGGGAGTTTCTCCCAGATAACCCTGCGCCAGATGCCTTCCCGTCTCAGCTGTTGCGGAGTAACATAGAATCAAGCACGCTGCCCGGCCCCGCGCACCACAGTTTTCCACGCGTTTTTGTGCCTAAAACTTTGAAGAACGCAGAGTTTGTTTTTGTCAGACACGATGCGCATTGAACCCCGCTGCGACCGCCTTATGACGGACCGTTCAGAGTGTTAGAAACAGGGGACAAGCAGTTTTTGCTAGATTTGGGGGGTAGGAAAGAGAAAGTTGGCATAAACAGACTCAAACCCGCTTTTGTGGTGGCAGATGAGCAAGTGCTGTCGGCGAGGGCCCTGCGGTGAGGTAGACCCCCGCGGGGGGCTTCACAGAGTAATGTTTACCCAGGACACCCGCAGGTGCTGACAAAAGGTTTCCACCCCCAGACGGCAAACCCCCAGCGTGATAGCGCCGCAGAGACGTTGAATCCCAGCTACAGCAGATACGGCAGGAGACAGAAGCCTAGACAGCATGTGGACTGATGTGTATTGATACTATCACGGCATGCATGTTGTTATTCTCTTGTTTGTTCTAAAATGTTGGGGGGGCTTTGTGTGGTGGACACACATACGTGACCTGCTTTGTGACTCACATTTTAGAACAGAACAAAGGCAGAGCTTCCTTGGTGATTACAGGAAGCTGCAAGAGTGTTAGCTTTGGTATGCAAGGCTTGAGACTGTGGGGGTATAATTAAAGGATTAAAGAGGGGATGCATTGTAGACAGTGGGGGCAATATCACGGAGAGAGGATGCATTGTTACTGTCATTATAATGCAACGTGATCTGTGATACATGTGACTTGTGAACTGTAAGAGTCCTAGTATTTAATGACGAGAGTTCCCTGTGTGGCTCTCTTTTTCTGCTTCAAGATGTTGGAGATGTGAATAAAGCTGACTTGAGAGAGAACTCTGTCTCATCATTCACACATTCCCACAATCTTATCTTATCTTATCTTATCTTATTAAGGTGCATAGGCTGTAAAATATGCAGTGAATATAGAAAAAGTAGAGTGCAAGTAGCATTTGATATAAGAGCCTTCATTTGTAATTATGGTGTAGTTATGCCACAATTATGGCCATTCAAAGTCAGCAAAGCAAATGACCTGTGTGCCTTTAAGTACTCCATTACTACGTAGTAATGAAGTACTTACTGGGTACTTAGCATTCTTACACTGTATTTACAATGTAATTATGGAAACTTATGGTGTGCTGACACTCTACAACATACTTTTACAAAATAGTTATGCTCTACTTAGAGTATATTTAGGATACTTAACATTCCTGTGATTATATTACAAAATGCTAAGGGGTACTTATAATATACTTTTGCTCTACTTCTTATGATGTTGGTACACTCTATGACTATTATTACAATGGTATACTTTTATTGTGATTACAGTGTATTTTGCATGCCGTAATCTGCCAATGAATTTCATATCTTAATTTATTTACATATAGGCAGTAAATTTATCAGAGTTTCTAAAGTGAATTAGATTAAATTGACTATACTGATTATTAAGTGGAGCTAAAACTTTTCTTTTGTTTTAAGAATAGCCCAACTGTATATTTCAGCCTTTCTTCCAGCTGTACCAGTGAGTAATTTCTCTTACATTTATAAAACATTTAATAAGCTATTGAATAATATTTAGTTCCTTAGCAATGAAGCGCTTTTATTTGTGCACCTAGTAAGAATATTTTTTTTTCTTTCTAGGCAATGTTTCTTCATCATCTTCAAGTGTCTTACCTGCAGAACCAGGTGCTCTATTGTCTAAATCTAAAGTCCAGTTCTATTTGGTCAAAGTTTGCAGTCATTCAGTCACCCTTTTGATGCATAAATGCAGTTTCTGGAGTTTGTCTTTTCAGGGTATAATACTGCCACAAATGTATGCTGCTGCTCTGGCAAACGTAGCAAACGTGGTGACAAACTACATCTTTCTTTACTGGCTGGATCTGGGAGTCAGGTTATTCAAGCTTCAGCATTGCACTTTAAATTGTATTGGTGAAATTGCACAGTTTAATAGCACTATAATTGTTTTTCCAGTGGATCTGCTGCAGCCCACACTCTGTCACAGGTGTATATCTGCACTTTCCTCTTTGCTTACATTTGGTGGAAGAGGCTCCATGTAACAACATGGGGAGGTAAGTGGTGGTGGTGACTTGGCGCCTCCACGCCGGGTTTCTCCAAGCTCATAAGTGAATCTCTCTCGCCCCCTGCAGGCTGGTCTGTGGAATCACTGCAGGAGTGGGGCTCCTACATGAAACTGGCCGTCCCCAGCACAATGATGAAGTGCTTTGAATGGTGGGTTTATGAGTTTGGGGGATTCTTTGCAGGTAAAATATTTTAAACCTTTTTTTAATAACCAAAATTGTACTTTAGCAAGTAGTTTTATAGCAGGGTACTTTTTGTTTTTGAAAGAAAAACCTGTACATTTGCTCAAGTACAATTGGCAATGTTCTTTGAGTTACCTGTAAAATGAGACTCACAGAAAATCTTAAAAAATCAAATTTAACTGGTAACACTCAAGTTATACTTTTTAGTTTGTCAGCTATTCTTTATACAGTGTACGCTGATTTCACGGCTATGAACTGCAAAACATTTTTCTCTTTTCATGATTTTCTTCCCATCAGATCTGAAATAATTTTTTACTCTGCTGAGGTTGAGGAAATATTTAATTTTACTTTTTTCTGCTACTTTATATGGATTATTATTTGAATCACATTAAAGGCAAATGTGGTCATGTCTGATTTTCTTAAGACTAACGTGTAGGAGAAAAAACTAAAACTTCACCTTCCTATAAGGGAAAAAAGCTAATTTATGAGAAGAAGTAAACACATAGAAAATGAGTAAAATCATTACACATTAACCACACAACTTTTAGCAGATACTATCTTACTCTTTTTCAATGATTTCTTTGGTACTACTTTTACTGACACTTAAGCTAAGTAATTAATATTATGTAGCAGAGTCAATAAAAGCATTCCTACTTGGCCTTGACAAGTGGGTCGACCTTCTTGGCGACACAGGGAGAGTACTGGACTCTGGAGGTTGTGGGTTCATGCTACCAGTTGGGCTTAACTGCCCGTCCCCTTTGCTACAATTATAAGGAAATGATTACTTTTACTTGAGTACAATTTCTAGATTCTCTACCCACTTCTGGACTTAACTAGTCTTTCTTCTCTGTCTGCAATGATAAGGGATGCTGAGTGAAGATGAGCTGGCGGCCCAACATGCAGTAATAATGGTGGCTTTCATAACCTACATGGTATTATGCATTCACTAAAAGTCACAACATCACGTTGTGTCTTTATAATTTTCCCTCACTCACATTCAAACCCATTTAAAAGTATTTCATGCACTTTTTTCTTTTTCCATATGATAACCCTATAGTTCCCTCTTGGTATTCAAGCTGCAGCCTGTGCCCGGGTAGGTAATGCTCTAGGTGCAGGGGACAGCGCTCGGGCCATCATATCCAGCAAAGTGTCCCTCACTCTTGCAGGTCAGTTAGAAATGTGCCGCAGCTGAATTCATTTCCCTGGAGCTTCTCTACTGTTTGACAGCTTCATTGTTCCTGTTTCAGCCAGCATTGCTGTTGTCGAAGGTTTAGTCCTTGGCTGCTCTAAAACAGTGATTGGCTTCATCTTTACCACTGATAAGTGAGTCCATCTGCATTCATTCAGTATTCACTTAATGGTCCCGTTCACTTTTTCCACATGTTGGCAGTTCCCATAGGTCTTAACGAAATCTCTGACATATTCTGGTCAAATTGCCTCTGCTAATTTAAATGTTGCAGCATAACTGTGAATCATCTTTCGCAGACCTTCCTCAGAATGGATCATTTCAGTGCATGCCTCTTTAAATGCTCATGAGCCCCAGTTAACCCCAACAAACACAAATTTGTCTTAAAGTGACCACCAAAAATCAAGTTTTTTCTGTTGTTAACATGTGTGGAACATGTTTTTTGTGTTTTTGCTGTAAAGTTTCACTTAACACCCCCCCCCCCCCAAAAAAATGCGAGTTTGGACAAAGCATTTCCAGTTACATAAATATTCCTGCTTATTTTTTTTTAACCTTTCTTTATACAGGGTATACACTGAGAGGAAACCTCTCTTTTTCAAGGACACCCTGTTCACACTCACCCCAACTGCTCCACTGGAGCAGTTGGGGTTAAGGGCCTTGCTCAAGGGCACCACAGTGGGGTTAAGGAGGGTGGGGCAAACACTGCTATGTTAACTGTTCCATCCAGATCTGATCCTGCTGGTCCAGGGATCGAACCCACGACCCTCCGCTCATCAGCTCACATCCCTAACCATTAGGCCACCACTGCCAATCAGGCTAAGTACTGGGCATGGCTACAGACCTGAGTTCACTGCCTCGGGGAAAAAGGGAGGAGCCAAGGAGCCCATCTGCTGGTAAAGCGAGCTCACTGAGGGCTGGTGGTCCAAGCAGTTTGCCTCAGAGCAGCTCGCCTGCAAAGTGAGCTGCTGGGTGGTCTGTTTGTTGGGGGCCAGCGGTTTGTTCCGCCTGCCGACCGGCTTGCCTCCTTCAGAGCGAGCTGGGGTGATCCACAGTGAGTGGGTAACCAGAGACCACCATGGAGCCCTCCAGCCTCTACGCGGGGCTGAGCAACAACTCTCCGCTCCACCGAGAATGTTCCTTCCGCAGGTTCATGTATGGAAACCTTGTTATGACTTTTACGTCCTCAGGTAAGATCGCCTTCTCAGAGCCTTGTACAATGTCCTTGTCTTCTACCAGCTATTGGTGGGCGGGAGTATGGGTGGAGCTAATTTGAATATTCATAGATCTGCCTATATATAAGTAGGTGGAAGATGTAAAAGCTCTTTCCAAGCAATTCTAAGGCAATGAAAGTTTTTTGTGTATTAAAAGCCACAGTATACTATTTTGGGAAATATATGTTGGTTTTTGAGGTGGTTTTAGAGCTGCCAGAGTGCGTCTTTAATTAATGAAATAAAGCATCACTGGTGTGTGGTTTCCATGAGCGATAGGATATGACCGGTCCCTGGAGTAGGTTACAATAAGCACAGGAAGAACCCTGAATGAGTGAATGGGAAACTGTTAATGGCTGCTAGCCACCTTTGGTCTTGGTTAGAATAAAATGATAAAATAATTCAAAATAATGTCAAAGAAGGATGTATGGTCAAGTGTTGGTAGATAAACAAGGATTCCAGTGAGGGTGGATAGAAAGAAAGAAAATAGATCACGGTCAGTTTTGGTGGTTAACAGTTAAGCTAATGATAAGTAGCCTGACCCCGACCGCCTAGCCAAGCTAATGCTAATGGTTTATCTACTGTCACAGCAAAAATCTAACAAAATAAGCCAGGATGATGCAAAATGCTATATATTATTGATTGTGATTTAGAAGACATCTCTGTTGTCATTCAGTCCATACAGCCAATCATGTACAGTAGAACAAAACTATGATTCTCCTATCTACAGTGTTAATCACATGTAGAATCAGAGGGGTCGCTGCCACGAACAACTTTTCCTTCCCCCATTCTATTACACTGAGCACCAAGCTAGAAGGTGTGAAGAAACATTTTTATATGGTCTTTGGTATGACCCGGCCAGGACTTGAAACCCCAACCTCCCGGTTGTGGGGCAGATGCTCTATCAACTAGGCCACCACTCCAATTACTGAACAAATTGGGAACAAAGATGTCTGTTAAGGTGACTGGAATTTAAAGACAGTAACAGTATAAACCACGCTTGATAAGCTAACTTCACAGTAGCACTGTTAGCTCTGAAGGTAACCACCAGAGCAATCACTAGAGGAGACCGTGAGGTCCCCCACAGATGTGTCACATTTGCTCAATCTGTGCTATCAGTGAGGGGCACCAAGATCTGGAATAATATACCACTTGCAAGCAGAGAATGTACCACACTAAACACTTCTGAGACTCACTGTAAAAACTGGTTTTTAAACAACCAAAACTGTACCCATAACTAGTGGGCACAGTTAATCCAGTTTAAAATCCTTCTTCTTACTTTCAAAGCTCTTAACAATCAGGCATATGCATATACATATGCCGCAGCGCAACCACTAGTTATGGGTACAGTTTTATATATGTGCCCACTAGATATGGGTACAGTTTTATATATGGGTACAGTTTTATATATGTACAGTTTTATATATGTGCCAGTGCGCCACACACATATGCCCCACCTCTTGTTTGTTGCTGTCTGTTGTTGCTGTGAGGTACTTAGGTGCATGTGTGTGTGTGTACGCATACACAGCACTTCATGCATGTGACATTTAAATGTTTTGTTTTGTAACACCTTAACTCTGCACTTTGTACATTTTCATTGCAGTTGTTCTGCTCGTCTATGATTGTTTGTTTGTGTGTTTTTGTGAGCCGCCGGGGGACTACAGATGCAGATTAGCAGCATTGCTAAATCTGGCATACTTACATTTGAATTAATGTTCATTAGTATGTAATGTCCCTTTCAAATAAACATTAAACTAAACTAAATTAAATGCTTTGGAGACATAAGCAGTTTTCCAAATGTCCACTCACTCCCTACCTCCCTACTCATTACAGTGAATTCAAATGTAGTGGACTATATGGTAAACTCTATATAACAATAAAATGTTCAGTTTTTTGACACTATTCTGCTTATTTTCTCAGCACCATTAATGACACCATCACGGTGAGACAGTAAAAGGTAACAGATTGTGTTAAACAGTGAATTCTGTTATGTCCACAAACCTGGTAAAGAAGACGGACGAGGATGCTGTGCTGGAACTCAGACTTTATTACATGATGTCAGCAAAAACAGTACACACATATGTGAGTGCTCGGCTCCTAACTGTGGCTCAGCGGGATGAGTCAAACAGGCCATAACATGGCTGACTCCCCTCTATAAAGGTCGGCGCGGTGATGACACCAACTGGCCACATCGCTCACTGCCTCAAATCCCTTCACAACAAATACCTGCATGTGTTTTGTACTAAATATACGTATATTAAATAATTTTTACTGTATTAATACATAAAAATACTTCAGGCAGTTTATGCTGTGATGTGAAGCTGTACTCACTGCTCTATTGGCTGTACATTGCATTATGGGATACATTGGCTAATGCAGCAACCATCAGTTGTACACTACTGTAGTGTATGTCACATCTGGGTGTTACAGTACTTTGAAAGGGTTAGACTGGATGTGGAATGTGTGTTAGAAGTTGCGTGTGTGCGGGGCTAAATACAAATGCCAGAACAGTTCCAGTAACAAGTCCTGTGAAGTATGTTGAAATGTATACAAGCATTACAATTGGCGACGAGGATATTGAAATATGGGAATGTCGTCCACCAAAGGTACAGCGGCTCAACTATGTCTAATCTGAAGGAGGAGGTTGAAGAGCAAGTAAAGCAAAACCTAAGTTAAAAGTTGATGCTAAGCTGGAGATGGTGCTAAATCTACCCTTGCTGGTGCCCTTTAATGTGCTTGTAAGAGTGCACTGGCAAAAGTGGATGAATAATTTTAAACTCTATTTAACCGCATCAGGAGTTTGGATCCTACAAGAAAAAGGGCAATGTTTCTACATTTAGCAGGCGCTGAAATACAAGATGTCTTTTCCACACTGGATGACACAGGAGAGGAAAGGGACTATGAAATAGCGGTAAAGTAAATGCATACTTTACACCACAAAAGAACATTCCATATGAAAGACGTGTTTAGACAAACTAAAAAAGCACAAGGACAATCTGTGGACAACTATGTGAGCAGATTAAAGACACTAGCAGCTACATTTGAGTTTGGAGAGAACAAACTCAATACATATAAGGGACCAAGTCCCTGATCGGTGCATTTTAAATACTCTACAGTGAAGGCTGCTGCGTGAGAAGGATTTAACCCTCACAGAACTGTTGAATATCACCAGGGCCATGAAGAATGCAGATCAACAGGCTGCAAGAATGGAAAAACTAACTGTGAATGTTGTGGAAAAAGGACCGTTAAAGAAAGTGTCAAAACAGTCAGAAAAAGAGAGGCCAGAGTTCAGGACCATCCATAAGGTGACATGCAAAGGGTGAAATGTTATAGGTGTGGTATCAAAGGACATTTTGGAAGAGACTGTAATGTTATGTCCATAACTCGGTGTAAAGAGGAGGAGGCTCAGCCTGCAGTTAAACATACTTTATTATAACAATAACAAGAACCACAGAAGCTCCGTATAGCACAAGGGGTCAACGGCGAAAAAAGGACTATCCTCTTCCTGTCCTGCTCTTTATACCCTGAGTGACGCCACCACCGGAAAGACAGTCCATCATCCCTCACTATTCCCCGGGTGCCCCGGCCGCCATATTACTATTTAACACCCCCCCATAGAAAAAAAAAAAGCCAAACACACCACTTACGCCCTCCCAAACTTTGCAACCCGATTCACGCACTAACAATGGAACCATATGTACAAAAATAAATTAACAAACCTATCCAAAAACTAGAGGGGTCAGGTAGACTGCTGGTGCCCCCTACATGGCCAGGCGGGTTATTCTGCCTCCTTGATTACCACAGTCCAAAAGGAAAACCAGCCATGTCCCTAAAATTTAATTAATCCCAGCAAAATACACATATATACATATACACATCCAAAAGTACACAGCAAACCACAATCAATACTATATACACTCTGTAATTGGCGGCCCCCCCCACCCCAACACTCCCACCCCACAACCTGGGCATTTCAACACTTTTTTTTGTTAAAAACAGTGGTGAGAATTTACTCAACATACATATAACTCAGGCTTACACACTAACAAAATGAAAACATGGCAGAACATACCAATTAAATGACCTGGGGCCTAAATTTAACACAAACAATCCCCATATAACCCCCCCCCCCCCCAAGTCATCTGACCAACCCGATGAAAGGGCCCCCTTTCGGGTCTCCATCCCGTGGATCCCGCTCAGAGTGCCTCCGCCTCTTGGCCTCCGGAGATGAGCTGCACTGGCGTCCCTTCTCCACCACACGCCGCAGCTCATTTGGGTGTCTCCACGATGTGTCAGACAATCCCAAGTAGCCATCTGCCCAGGCAGCCACCACTCTCAGCCACCCCTGTTCATCCAGTCGCTCTCTTCTTTTATGGACGCCCCTCAGCTGAGCTTCTACCTTGGTCGGACCTCATCACTGATGTGCAGGGGAACTCTATTGTGCTTCCGCAATCCACTATGTTGCAACCAGGCCTCCTTCCCGGGTCGGGACAGCCCACTGACCCGGTCCGAAGCCCTCCTCTGATGCTGGTGTCTGGCGCGCCGTAATATCACCCCAGCCGGTCCTGCTCTGCTCTCTTTCATTTCCGCACCAGCTGTCTTCCCGGCTGTCCCACTGTGCGGTCCAGTTCCCACATTCAGGGCAACTTGGACACTGGCATCGGGATCCTCCTGTGTTGGTTCCCCACAGCACCAATCTTCATCACCATCTAACTCGCCAGGCCAATCACTGTCCCAGACCACGTTGTCCTCCACGTGCAGAGGGGGCCAGTCCCACAATCCGCAGCCCGACCACTCCTCTCCAGCACTGCTGGTGACCTTAAATCCCAGGCCATAGAACATATCACAGCCTAAGATGTTGGACCCCAAAGCGGTCACCACAAACGGGACTCCGGTCATCACCACCGACATATCTTGCCGTCAGCTTCAGCGATCTCACTACGGTCATCCTGCTTCCTCTATAACCGTAACATGGCTCTGTGTACTCCCTCAGATGGTGGTATGGGAACAGTCTCTCCATGGTGGACAAGCTCAGCACCAAACCAATCGCTCCCGTATCCACCAACAGTGAAACCTCCACATCGTCCAGCAACACATTACAGTAGATGTAACCACTCATGCTTGGGGAAATGGTATGGACAACCGTGGGCTCTGCAGTGGGGCAATCTATTCCACCTCATTGGTCCTCCCGTTCAAAATTCCTGCAGGCTTTGGCAAAGTGATGCAACAGACCGCATTTACCGTACCGCTTGCCCCTTGCTGGACACTCTGTTGCCTTATACCGGTGCCTTGCAGACCCACAGCCATAGCACCTTGGCGACCCCGGGGCAGACGTACACTACCGTTCAAAAGTTTGGGGTCACCCAGACAATTATTTTGTGTTTCCATGAAAAGTCACACTTATTTACCACCACGAGTTGTAAAATGAATAGAAAATATAGTCAAGACATTGACAAGGTTAGAAATAATGATTTGGCCTGCTCGATTGGCATCAGGTGTGTTGGCAATGGAGTAGGTGTGTGCGTTGCTGGCTCCTGCTATATTTTTTTTTCCTTACTTTTTAAACCCTACTTTGCTGTAAGCTGTCAACGTTTTGGACATTTAATACGCGCAGAATCTGTTTTGAGTCGCGAAATATGTCTAAAACAAGAAAGCAGACTGAAAAGGAGGCAGCAGTGAACAATGCTAACACCAGCTTAGCTGAGGATGCTAATAAAAGCCTTAACCCTGCACTTGTTGCCTTGCTTAAGCAACACAGAATGTCCATAGCTGCTGACTTTAAAGCTTCATTTGAACTTATTAATGGTAAGCTGGACAAGATTCAAGCAGATGTGGCGAACCAGGAGCAACGCATTGGCGACCTTGAAAGCAACGCGGAGGACGTCAGCCAGCGCCTAGCGGCGCTTGAAGCTACGTGTGAGTCAATACAGGAGGAGAACAAACTTTTGAAAAACAAACTTTCTGACCTGGAGGGAAGAAGCAGGAGGCTGAATATTCGTCTGGTGGGTCTGCCGGAGTCCTTTGATGTGGGTCCACGGCCATCTGAATTTTTTTCTCGGCTGTTGGTGGACGTCTTTGGCACACAAACTTTGCCATCTCCCCCAGAGCTGGATAGAGCCCATCGCAGCCTCATGCCCAAGCCGGGTCCGAACGGGAAGCCGCGTGCTGTCATTATTTGTTTCCACCGGTTTCGGACCAAAGACTTTGTGATGAGAGAAGCGCGGAGACGCCATGGGACTTTGGAATATCGTGGGCATAAACTCTAGTTCTACGAGGATTATAACGCCGACGTTCAGAAGCAAAGAGCCGAATATAAGGAGGTTATGTCCGAGTTGTACAAGAGAGGTTTTCGTCCTTCTCTTCTCTTCCCCGCCAGGCTCCGGATAACTCTTCCAGACGGCAAAAACCAGTGGCTGGCGTCCCGTCTCGGAGGCCACCCGCTTCATGCAAACCATGGAGAGAAACCAGCGATTTTCGCCCTGAACTGGACATTCCTGGGTTGACCAGCTGCCGCGCTGGACTGCTTGATTGTTACTTCATTGAAGCTGCACTGACTGGACATTGATGCATTTTTTAGATGTTCAAAAACAAGGTAAAATTGGCTCCCTATACGTTGTTGTTTACTTAATTTTTTTTAATTTTTTTTTTTTTTTTTTAGGATAAAATGTTCATACTATGCAGGATTGAAGCCAGTTGTATGGGAGTATTTTGTTAGGATGAGAATAGAGCAGGAGATGGAGCGGTTGCTGTTTTTTGCAACCGGCTGGAGTGTTGTTATAGGTTTGGTTGTTGAATTTTTTTTAATTTTTTTTTTTGTTATGGATTTATTTACACCCCCCTTACCCCCTCCCCCCCCCTTTTTTTTTACCCGTACCTCACCCTATTCTTTTCTGGGCTACACAACACAATATATAAATTTTACTCTTGAATGAATAGTAATCTTACTTTGTAAGCTGGAATGTGAAGGGATTGAACCATCCAATTAAACGAAAGAGAGTCATGTCACGTCTAAAGCAATTTAAGCCTGGGGTACTGTTTTTGCAGGAAACCCATTTGCAGGATTCCGACCACTTGCGTTTGTCAAAATGTTGGTCAGGACAATTTTTTCATTCAAATTTTAAAGCTAAGGCCAGGGGCGCTGCTATTCTTATTGATCGAAATATCCCATTTATTCCCTCTAATGCTGTATTAGATAAAAATGGACGATTTGTAATAGTATCAGGTAAACTTCGCAATAAACATGTCACCTTGGCTAATCTGTATGCGCCGAATTTTGATGATGTTACACTTTTTTCGCAACATTTTTTCACAACTTCTAGATTTAAATACTCATTCTCTATTCTTGGGGGTGACTTTAATTTGTATATGGATCCGATCTTAGATCGCTCATCCTCAAAACCTGCTAGTCTTAATAAATCTGCAACTTATGTTAAGTCTTTTCTTGAGGAATATAGCCTTACAGATCCTTGGCGTTTTTTACATCCTAACGGCAGGGACTATTCTTTTTTCTCTCACGTACACCATACTTATACCAGAATAGATTATTTTTTTGTTGACAATTTATTAATTAATAACCTTTGCTCTTGCAGTTATGATAGCATCTCGGTTTCTGATCATGCCCCTCTTGTACTTAAAATTATCCTCCATGGATGTGACTCCATGAGAAAGCATTGGAGATTGGATCCATTATTACTTACAGATGAAAAATTGGTTGCGAATATTTCTTCTAAAATTAATTTTTTTTTGAAAGAAAATAAAACTCCTGGTATGCCAAATAAAACAATATGGGAGGCCATGAAGGCATTTCTTAGGGGGTATTTATCTCAATGGCAGCATTTAAAAGACGATCCATAATACAGAAACAGAAGGCTATTTTAGATCAAATCTTGGACATTGACAGACAATATGCTCAATCTCCATCACCCGCTCTGTACAAGGAACGTATGACATTACAAACTAAACTTAATTTACTTTCTACTCGACAAATTGAAGGTTGTTTAATAAGGAACAAGAGTGAATTTTATGAACATGGCGAAAAAACCAGTAAACTTCTAGCTAATCAACTGCGTGGTATTAGAGCTAAGCAAATTATTACTGGAGTTAGGACAGATAAAGGAGAGGTGACATCTGACCAACAAGTGATTGATGATATTTTCAGGTCATTTTATTCCAAATTATATACCTCAGAATATACAACAAACTTAAAGGATTTGGAAAATTTTTTTGATTCTATTGATATCCCTTTGATTTCTTCAGAATCTCGGCAAATTCTAGAAGCTCCCATCACAAAAGAAGAAATTCAGCTGGCAATATCATCCATGCAATCAGGAAAATCTCCAGGACCTGATGGGTTTTCCGCTGATTTTTTCAAAAAATTCTCTGATGACCTTGCCCTTTCCTTTGTCAAGTTTTTACAGAGTCGCTTGACTCCGGTACACTTCCTCCTTCATGTTATCAGGCCTGTATCACTGTGTTGCTTAAAAAAGATAAGGATCCTGTTGATTGTGCTTCTTACAGGCCTATTTCCTTGTTAAATACCGATGTTAAAATTTTGTCAAAGTTGTTAGCTTCAAGGTTGGAAAAGATTCTTCCTTTTATAATTTCACAGGATCAAACTGGTTTCATTAAAAATCGCCATTCTTTTTTTAACTTGCGGCGGTTGTTTTAATATTATTTATACTCCTCACCACAACATACCTGAATGTCTTAGTAGTTTGGACGCTGAAAAGGCATTCGATAGGGTTGAGTGGGAGTATTTGTTTTTTACTTTGGAGAGGTTCGGTTTTGGTTCTTCCTTCTGTTCCTGGATTAAACTTCTCTATGCTAGTCCTTTAGCTTCAGTGTTAACTAATTGTTGCTATTCTGACTATTTTAGACTTTACCGTGGTACGAGGCAAGGCTGTCCTTTGAGCCCGTTGCTTTTTGCCTTGGCAATTGAGCCGTTAGCTATTGCTATCCGTGGGAGCCGGGACTTTCTAGACATTCGTAGGGGTGGCATCGAGCATAGGGTTTCACTCTATGCCGATGATCTTTTACTATTTCTCTCCAACCCACTTACTTCATTACCCGCTATACTCAACATTTTGGATAGTTTTAGTAGGTTTTCTGGTTATAAAATTAATCTTAATAAGAGTGAATTGTTTCCGATTAATGAAAAGATTCAAGTTCAGGATCTTGAAAATTTTCCTTTCAAGGTTGTTATTGATCATTTTAATTATCTTGGGATATGTGTCACTAAACAGCTGAATTACTTGTTTAAAAATAATTTTCTCCCCTTATTTGACCAGTGCAAGCTAATACTTTCCAATGGTCCCCATTATCCTTGTCCTTAATTGGCAGAATCAATTCTGTAAAAATGATGTTACTTCCAAAGTTTTATATTTGTTTCAATGTCTCCCCATTTTTATTCCTAAATCCTTTTTTAAGTCTTTGGACTCTCTGATTACCTTATTTATTTGGAATGGTAAACATCCGAGATTGAGGAAAGTTTTTCTTCAAAGACCCAAATCAGCGGGTGGCATGGCTCTGCCTAACTTTCAATATTACTACTGGGCAGCAAATATCAGGTGCATGTTATATTGGAAACATTTCTATCTGGAACCCAAATCACCCATTTGGATCCTTATGGAGTCACATGTGGACAATCAAACCTCCCTACCGGCAATTTTAGGTTCACCACTTCCCCTTGCTTTGTCTACACTGGGTAATAATAAAGTAGTTCGTCAGTCTCTTAGAATTTGGTCTCAATTCAGGAAAAATTTCGGTCTTCAGTTTTTCTCCATTAGAAGTCCAATTGCCGCAAATCATTTATTTACCCCATCAACTATTGATAGTGCATTTCATATATGGCACAGAAAAGGTTTAAAATCTTTTGCGGATTTATATTTTGATGGTCAATTTGCAAGTTTTTCTCAACTTTCCACTAAATTCGACATCACTTCTACACATTTTTTCCGCTACGCATTTTTTCCACCATGCAAACCATGACAAAACAATTCCCTCAAAAACCTTCTGATAATCCTCTAGATGATTTTTTTATTAGTTAAACCAACTTCTAAGGGGGTAATATCAGTTTTATATGATTTAATTTCAAATTTACAATCTTTTTCTCTGGCCGCTATTAAATTGAATTGGGAACAAGATCTTAATTTTACTTTTACTGATGAACTGTGGGACTCTATTCTTGGCCAGGTTCACACTGCATCAATGTGTGCTCGTCACGTTCTTATTCAATTTAAGATTGTACACCGGGTGCACCTGTCCAAGGTTAAGTTAGCACGTATTTACTCGGATATAGACCCAACTTGTGAAAAGTGTGGTAGCGCTCCTGGCACTTTGCTTCACATGTATTGGTCCTGCCCTGCATTGATGAATTTTTGACATTCTGTTTTTATCACTATGTCTGAAGTCCTGCAATATCAAATTAAACCTGATCCATTATGCGCCATTTTTGGTGTGGCTCCAGAACTTGTCTTGCCAAATTCCAAATTAAAAGTATTCAAATTTTCATTATTATTGGCTAGACGTGCTGTATTACTGAAGTGAAAAGACTCTTCGCCCCCTTCACATTTACAGTGGATAAAAGATATAATGTCCTGTTTGGATTTAGAAAAAATCAGATATACAGTTCGTGGCTCTGAAAACAAATTCTATAAATTATGGCATCCATTTCTTGATTTCTTTGAAAGACCCACGATTATAGTTTCTGAGTAGCTCATATCCCCTTTACCCCACCCCCACCTCACACACACAATTTTTTTTTTTTTGTATTTTTTTAATTATTGTTTATTTAAAGGTTTTTGTGTTTTGAAGCATTTACATTTGTTAGCTTTAAATTCTAGTTTTGCACTGTTTGGTTAAAACAAAAATGAAAATTTCTAATACTTTGTATTGTATTGATACTTCAATTAATAATAACAAGAAGACCTTTGAAAGAAAAGAAATAATGATTTGTATTTGAAATAATATTTTTTTCCAGATACTCAACCTGCTCAAAGGAAGGTCAGTTTTATAGCTTCTCTAACCAGCAAAACTGTTTTCAGCTGTGCTAACATGATTGCACAAGGGTTTTCTAATCATCCATTAGCCTTCTGATGCAATGAGCAAACACATTATACCATTAGAACACTGGAGTGATAGTTGCTGGAAATGGGCCTCTATACACCTATGTAAACACTGCACCAAAAACCAGACATTTGCAGCTAGAATACTCATTTAGCACATTAGCAATGTATATTAGATATTAGAGTGTATTTCTGATTAGTTTAAAGTTATCTTCATTGAAAAAAACAGTGCTTTTCTTTCAAAAATAAGGAAATTTCTAAGTGACCCCAAACTTTTGAACGGTAGTGTAATTCTCACAACGGTGGCATATTCTTCTTCATTCATGCCATCTTCATTGTCCGGGGCCACAGCCAGCATCCTCTCACTCGGTTCTTCACGCCTCAACATGTCTATTTCAAGGAGGTCTTCAGCCAAATTTTCTGCTGCTTCACACTGCTGCGCAATAGCTATAGCCGTGGTTAACGTCAGTTCACCCATGTAGGTCAGGAGCCTCGACCGTGCTGCTGAACAAGAGACACGCTCTGTCAACTGGTCACGGACCATTTCATCCTCCAAGGCCCCAAAATGGCACTCCCCCACCGACTAACGTAGGTCTGCGACGAAATGCTGCACCGACTCTCCTGTCCGCTTTTGGCGCTGCCGAAATTTAATCCGCCGAACTATGACATTCTCAGGGGTGCGAAAATAGTGCGCCATTAACTCTACCACATTTTCATAGCTTTCAGCCTCTCCTAGCATGTTAAGGATTCTTTGGCCCTCTATACCAAGACTATGAACTAAAATAGCTCTCGCACGCAACTTTTCGAGCTTACCGAGGTCAAGGGCTATCAAATAAGTTTGAAATGCCGTGTACCATCTAGCCCAGGGCACAGGCGGCTCGCCCGGGACCTCCAAAAATGGCTGAAAAGTAGCGCCAGCTCGTTCCATACCTCTTTTCTCCTCGTTGCCAAATGTTATGTCCATAACTCGATGTAAATAGGACGAGGCTCAGCAGGCAGTTGAACGTACTTTATCATAACAAGAACAAGAACCACAGACGCTCCGTATAGCACAAGGAGTCAACGGCGAAAAAGGACTATCCTCTTCCTGTCCTGCTCTTTATACCCCAAGTTACACCACCACCGGAAAGGTGGTGAATCACCTCTCACTATTCCCCGGGTGCCCTGGCCGCCATATTACTACTTAACATGTACCATAGCAAAAAAAACAAAAAGTGCAACAAGTGTGGCAAAGAAAATGCACAAAGTGAACATTGTTAGATCTAATCACATTGTAAACAGTGACAGTGATGATGGATATGTGTTTACAGTCACTGACAGGAATGAAAATGCAATGTTAACTGTTATTGTAAATGAACAGCCAGTAGAAATGTTAATCAATTCTGGTGCTAGCTGTAACATGATAAAAACATGTCCACATTTAGGCAACTAAAAGCCAGAAGTGACATAACCCTACAACCCACAGAGAGGGAAGTGTTTCTCTTCGGTTCTAAAAACCCACTGAAAGCAAAAGGGGTTAGAAGCAGATCAGACCTAAATGAAACAGTCATTGTCGCCCCTGACCGACTGCTATGATGAGGGTTCTTTAACATATTTGGACATATGTATATTTAATATCAATGTTAAAAATACTGGGAGATTTGTGTAATACAGCTAAACAATTAAAAATGAATTAAAGACTTTTTCAAATTTTCTGTAAAATGTAATTCTAAACAAATAGGAACAAATTAGGACACCCCCCATCTTTTTAGGACACCCCCACGTTCATTCCCACTTAAAATGGCTAAAATAAATGTTTAAAAATGCAAATTTAAAAAAAAAACAAGGTTAGACATAGGTACAGTATGTGAACATTTCTTAATAAAGAACTGAATATGTAATGGGGTGTCCTATTTTTTCACATGACTGTACACCAGCTAACTCAACATGCTGTCCCCAATGCTTCCACACCAAAGCAACTGGAACAGCTGTCAGCAGAGGACCCTGTTCTAAGTGTTACAGAAATGTATAAGGACTGGTATTTGGAACAAGTGTGATGTGGAATATAAGACAGTGAAAAGTGAACGTTACACAGTGGGGAAAATAATTTTGAGAGTCTCTTGTATTGTTATGCCACAGAGCACAAGATAAAGAACACTGATGTTAGCACACGAAGGAAATCGGAATAGTAAAAACAAAAGGTGCATTCTGATCACCCAATAGCGGACTCTGAAGTGGACTGCACAGGGTATTCTGCCATATTAAGTGAGATTCCAAACCAAAGGGAGCGAACGGTCTTCAGTTCAAAGGGAACTGAGAACTGAGCAGGAAAGAAGTGAACAATTGGACATCACTTCACCAGAAGTTGACGAGAAGATTACCCATAAGCCAACGCACCTTAAATACGAGTAAAACAAACTATTGTTGCTAAATGAAACAGTCATTGTCGCCCCCGACAGACTGCTATGATGGATGATGATGCTAATGTTATTAGCAAGCTAAATTGATGTTAGATATTGTTTATATCAACTGATAGTAATAAAAATATATTTGTATTAATATTTTATTGTCAAGCTATTCCCATGTCAATAACTTTTGGCATAGGGTGGTGCCTATCTCCATTTTGAGACCCTAGGCCACACAGCTACTGTAGGTAGTGAAGGCTACAGCGGGGGGGTGGGGGGGGTGGGTCAGTCCTCTGGTAGCTCTGCGTGTTAACTTTCCTTTCCCCGTTCTGTAAAGGTAAGATAAGCCTTTATTAGTCCCACAATGGGGAAATTCCAGGATTGCAACAGCACAGGGATAGCAACACTCAGAGCAATAATTTCGAAGATAAGATAATAAGAGCAGTGAATATCTGTATGTACACATAAATATATATACACAGCGCAGAGCATTGTAGCTAGATGGAATAAACAGCATAGTGGTCTATTTAGTTACCCCACATACACTACCGTTCAAAAGTTTGGGGTCACTTAGAAATTTCCTTATTTTTGAAAGAAAAGCACTTTTTTTCAATGAAGATAACTTTAAACTAATCAGAAATACACTCTATACATTGCTAATGTGGTAAATGACTATTCTAGCTGCAAATGTCTGGTTTTTGGTGCAATATCTAGATAGGTGCATAGAGGCCCATTTCCAGCAACTATCATTCC
Source organism: Pholidichthys leucotaenia (assembly GCA_020510985.1). Lineage (NCBI taxonomy): Eukaryota > Metazoa > Chordata > Actinopteri > Cichliformes > Pholidichthyidae > Pholidichthys > Pholidichthys leucotaenia. Next base: position 242,547,538 of record CM035847.1, on the reverse strand, counting down.
AGTGTTCTAATGGTACAATGTGTTTGCTCATTGCGTCAGAAGGCTAATGGATGATTAGAAAACCCTTGTGCAATCATGTTAGGTCTGCAATGCTGTAATTGCTGCAAATGGAGGATTCTTTGACGAAAGCAAAGTTTGAAGGAAAAAAATATTATTTCAAATACAAATCATTATTTCAAACCTTGTCAATATCTTGACTATATTTTCTATTCATTTTACAACTCATGGTGGTAAATAAGTGTGACTTTTCATGGAAAACACAAAATAATTGTCTGGGTAACCCCAAACTTTTGAACGGTAGTGTAATATGAATATGTACCCATACAGCATATTATGTATTTGAATCAGCCTAGTTGTCACCCTCCGTAGCGATTGATATTGTCCTAGTTGTATAATGGAGGGGACCATTATTGTGCAAGTTTGTTGCATCTTTTGCATTCAATACTATTAGGTTGTAAAGTTTTTTGTTTTGTTTTTTTACCATCTCTGTGAGCAGTCCTGCTTAGGTTATAAAGTCTGACAGCTGTAGGTAGGAAGGACCTGCAAAACCTCTCGGTCGCGCACCTAGGATGATGCAGCCTACTGCTAAATGAGCTCCTTAGCGCATTCAGCATGTCCTGCATAGGGTGGGACTTGGACTCCAGCAGAGATGACAGCTTAGCCACCATCCTCCTCTCTCCTATCTCCTCCACTGGGTTGAGGTGCTGCCCCAGGACAGAGCTAGCTTTCTTGATCAGTTTGTTCAGTCTCTTCCTGTTGGCTTCTGTGATGCCGTTGGCCCAGCAGACCACTCCAAATGTGATGGCTGATGCCACCACCAAAACGCAGAAGGTCTTCAGGAGCACCCCTTGTATACCAAAAGACCTGAGTCTCCTCAGTAGGAACAGCCTGCGCTGTCCCTTCTTGTAGAGTGTGTCGGTATTGTGTGACCAGTCCAGTTTATTGTTCAAATGAACACTCAGGTACTGGTAGGATGTCACCATATCAATGTCTGTTCCCTGGATGTATACTGGTGCTGTGAGCGGTTGTCCTCGCCTGTGGCAGTCCACCACCAGTTCCTTCATTTTCCTCGCGTTGATCTGGAGGCAGTTCCGATGGCACCAGTCCACGAAGTCCTGGATAAGTCCTCTGTACTCAGCTTCATCTCCATCAGAGATGAGGCCGATGATCGCAGAGTCGTCAGAGAACTTCTGTAGATGGCAGTGTGTTGTGTTGTGTGAGAAGTCCGCATTATAAAGGGGGAACAGGAAGGGAGCCAGAACTGTTCCCTGGGGGGCCCCCGTACTGCAGATGATCGTGTCAGACACACAATCCTGTGTTCTCACAAACTGTGGCCAGTTTGTGAGGTAGTCCAGGATCCACAATGACAGGTGCTGGTCCACCCCTGCACACAGTAGCTTGTCCTTCAGGATCACCTTCCTCGCCTTGATCTTCCTCAGCTCCGCCCTCACCTGGGTCTTAGTGAGGGTCAGGTTGGAGCTAGGGGGCTGTATGCTGGGAGTGGGGGGAGGGGTGTTGGTGGAGGGGGGGGTGGACAGTAGGTCTCGATGACAGTAGAGGCAGCAGTGGTTGGTGTGCAGGTGGAAGGGAGGGCGGTTGGTCAAACCTGTTAAAAAACAGGTTCAGATAGTTCACCCACTCCCTGCCCCCCGTGGCCTGGGAGGAGGTATTCTGGAGCCCAGAGATGGTTTTGAGTCTTCTCCAGACCCCACCGATGTCACTCTTTTGCAGCTCGTCCTCCATCTTCTTCCTGAAGCTGTCCTTGACTTCTCTGATCTTCCTCCTTAGCTCCCCCTGTACGGACTTCAGCATCTCCCTGTTCCCCGACCTGAAGATCCTTTTCTTTTCTCTCAGTAGGGACTTTATCTTGGGGTTGATCCAGAGTTTGTTGTTTGAGCAGCACCGTATGGTCTTGGTGGGTACGGTGTTGTCCACACAGAAGTTGATGTAGTCCATGATGGTGTGAGTGAGGCCATCGATATCCTCACCATGTGGGTCGCAGAGCTGCTCCCAGGCAGTGATTTCAAGACAGTCCTTTAGAGTAACCATTGCCTCCTCAGACCATACCTTCACTTTGTGCATGACCGGAGGTTGTCTGTGTACTAGGGGTTTGTACACCGGCAAGAGGTGAGCCAAGTTATGATCCGATCTCCCGAGTGGCGGGAGTGGCAATGAGGTGTACGCCTCCTTAGTATTTGCATAGAATAAGTCCAGTGTTTTATTGTCTCTGGTGTGGCACTTGACATACTGGGTAAACGTGGGCAGAATGGAGCACAGTGAAATATGGTTAAAATCACCCTAGATGAGGAGGAGAGCATCTGGGTGTTCTGTCAGAAGCCTGCAAGTGACTGAGTGGATGATGTCACGTGTTTCCCCAGCGTTCGCCGACGGATTTGCATAAATAACAATGCAGATCACATGTGAGTATTCCCTAGAGAGGTATACAGGCCGCATGTTAACAGCTAGCAACTCAGTGACTTTGCTGCAGTGTTGTTCTTTAACCGTGATGTGCCCAGGTTTACACCATTCGTTATTCACATACATTATCACTCCTCCGCCCCTTGCCTTCCCACTGTCTGGTGTCTGGTCTGCCCGTATTGCGTGGAAACCCTCCAGTTTGATGTTAGCATCTGTTGCTAGTTCTGGTAGCCACGTCTCAGTAAACATCATGCTAATCTGTATGAAGGCACTCTCGTAGCGGGACATGGTCGCTTGCTTGTGTATCTTATTGAGTAGCGATCATACATTCCCCATGATAACTGATGGAAGGACGGGTGTGTACCTTATGTTCCTCGCTCGCCGTCTTACTCCAGCTCAACATCCACGTCGTTTCTGTCTGATTTCTCCCAGTATTTCGAGTTTTTGCATTTGCACCGTGGGGCGGTTAAGTGCTAACAGCTAGTCCCTGTTGTACCATCTCCTGCTATAAACAATGGCTCCGTCCACCGGCTCGGGAGACATTTGGGGCAATCTGTGTGTGCGTGATAGAATAAGGTGTCACTGGATCAGAAAGTTTGACCAGAGGAAGCCAGATAGTAAATAAGAAATAGGAAGAAAAACTCAGAATTGAGCCGCTATTGCAAAAAGGCAGCCAGCTTGTGTGGCGCCAGAAGATTATGCTGAGCACCAAGCTCGAGAACACTAGGACTAAGCTAGAAAGTAACATTTTTACCTGGTCTTTGGTATGACCGGCCAGGATTTTAACCCCAGCCTCCCGGTTGTGGTGGGGATGCTCTACCAACTAGGCCACCATTCCAGTCTTATTGAAGAAATATAAATTACCCACCGTAGTATCAGTACAAGTCATGGTTACCCTGGTGACTCACGGAGGAGGGGGTGACAGTTACAGGGTGTTTCAAATGGAGAAATTTGGTGAAGGGCATTTTAACTTTACTGATATTCACTGAGAAGGGAGTAGGGAATACAGATGAAGTAGACCTGTGGAACGGAATGTAGCTTAAGACTCAAAAACTAAAGTGTGGTGGCCTGGAATAGACAAAAAAGCAGAAAAATTAGTTAAATCATGTCAACTTAACACCTCAAATGCACAGAATGTTCCTACAGTAAGAACAGCGCTTCCAGCTAAGCTGTGGCAGATACTTGCACTGGAGATCTGCGGGCCATTCCTGACAGGAGACAATCTGTTAAAACTTTAAACTTATTTATTTACAGTGGGGCAAAAAAGTATTTAGTCAGCCACCAATTGTGCAAGTTCTCCCACTTAAAAGATGAGAGAGGTCTCCAGTTTTCATCATAGGTAATATCTCAACTATGAGAGACAAAATTGACAAAAAAAAAAAAAATCCAGAAAATCACATTGTCTGATTTTTAAAGAATTTATTTGCAAATTATGGTGGAAAATAAGTATTTGGTCATCTACAACAAGCAAGATTTTCTGGCTCTCACAGACCTGTAACTTCTTCTTTAAGAGGCTCCTCTGTCCTCCACTCGTTACCTGTATTAATGGCACCTGTTTGAACTCGTTATCGTTACACCTGTCCACAACCTCAAACAGTCAGACTCCAAACTCCACTATGGCCAAGACCAAAGAGCTGTCAAAGGACACCAGAAACAAAATTGTAGACCTGCACCATGCTGGGAAGACTGAATCTGCAATAGGTAAGCAACTTGGTGTGAAGAAATCAACTGTGGGAGCAATTATTAGAAAATGGAAGACATACAAGACCACTGATAATCTCCCTCGATCTGGGGCTCCACGCAAGATCTCAACCCGTGGGGTCAAAATGATCATGAGAACGGTGAGCAAAAATCCCAGAACCACATGGGGGGACCTAGTGAATGACCTGCAGAGAGCTGGGACCAAAGTAACAAAGGCTACCATCAGTAACACACTACACCGCCAGGGACTCAAATCCTGCAGTGCCAGACGTGTCCCCCTTGCTTAAGCCAGTACATGTCCAGGCCCATCTGAAGTTTGCTAGAGAGCATTTGGATGATCCAGAAGAGGATTGGGAGAATGTCATATGGTCAGATGAAACCAAAATAGAACTTTTTGGTAAAAACTCAACTTGTCGTGTTTGGAGGAGAAAGAATGCTTAGTTGCATCCAAAGAACACCATACCTACTGTGAAGCATGGGGGTGGAAACATCATACTTTGGGGCTGTTTTTCTGCAAAGGGACCAGGATGACTGATCCGTGTAAAGGAAAGAATGAATGGGGCCATGTATCGTGAGATTTTGAGTGAAAACCTCCTTCCATCAGCAAGGGCACTGAAGATGAAATGTGGCTGGGTCTTTCAGCATGACAGTGATCCCAAACACACCGCCCGGGCAACAAAGGAGTGGCTTCGTAAGAAGTATTTCAAGGTCCTGGAGTGGCCTAGCCAGTCTCCAGATCTCAACCCCATAGAAAATCTTTGGAGGGAGTTGAAAGTCCGTGTTGCCCAGCGACAGCCCCAAAACATCACTGCTCTAGAGGAGATCTGCATGGAGGAATGAGCCAAAATACCAGCAACAGTGTGTGAAAACCTTGTGAAGACTTACAGAAAATGTTTGACCTCTGTCTTTGCCAACAAAGGGTATATAACAAAGTGTTGAGATGAACTTTTGTGATTGACCAAATACTTATTTTCCACCATAATTTGCAAATGGACGGAGTGGTGGCTCAGTTGGTAGAGCATCCGCCCCACACCCAGGAGGCAGGGGTTCAAATCCTGGCCGGGTCATGCCGAAGACCATATAAAAGTGGAACTTCCTGCCATCCAGCTTGGTGCTCAGCAATAATGGAATAGAGGAGGGAAATTTGTGGCGGCGCCTTGCATGGCAGCGGCCCTCTGATTCTGCACTTGGGGTGTGTGTGATTAACACAGTAGATAGGTAAAAACACAATCTCGTTCTACTGTACATGATTGGTTGTGCAGTTGAATGACAATAAAGGGTGATTTAAATAAATTCTTTAAAAATCAGACAATGTGATTTTCTGGATTTTTTTTTTCTCATTTTGTCCCTCATAGTTGAGGTATACCAATGATGAAAATTGGAGACCTCTCTCATCTTTTAAGTGGGAGAACTTGAACAATTGGTGGCTGACTAAATACTTTTTTGCCCCACTGTATCTAGCACCTTTCATGCAACAAAGTGCAGCTCAAAGTGCTTTACAGTTAAAAACAATTCCAGACAAAACAAAAACAAAACAATAAAAAGACAAAAAGACACTTGGCACTGCTGGACTGTTACTCAAGGTGGGTGGTTGTTGACATTCTCAGGAACCCTACCTCTGCAAACATTATTAAATGTATGAAACATTCGTTTGCAACACATGGTATCCCAGAGTGCATTGTGACTGATAAAGGAACTGCATTCCTGTCTATAGATTTTACAGTGTACTTTCATGAAAATGGAATAGCACATCATTGCATCACACCATACTGGCCAGAGGCAAATAGTGAAGTTGAGAGACAGAACAGAACACTATGTAAAGCCATACGCATGGCTAATGCAGAAGGTACAGACTGGCGTACTGAACTGGATGTTCTCCTGATGGCTACCACAGCACACCTCATTGTGTCACAGGGCGCAGTCCAGCAGAAATGTTATTTGGTCGGCAGATCAGAACCAAGTTACCTCAACTGTCAGGAGATCAACAACAGACGGTGACTCGAGACAATACTGCTTGAGAAACTGATGCAGCAAGGAAGGAAAGAGGACGTGTGAATGCGGACTGAGCCAGAAGAGCAAAGGAGAGCACAGTGAGAAAGGCTGACAAAGTCCTTGTCCTCCAGCATAAACAGAACAAACTGTCAACACTGTTCGAACACGACCCATACAGTGTTGTGGGCCGGAAAGGAAACTGTCATTCTTGAAAAGGATGGAAGGAGGATGATGCATTATGCATAATTTGTGGAAAAAGGTAAAAGTGGATTCAACAGAACCAAGAGACAAATCCAACTTCTGACCCTGGAGACATACAAAATCCTCAGAAGGCAAGCCATCCAGAGAGAGCTAGACAAAAGCCAGCACAATGAATGAATGAATGAATCTTTATTTCGGAAAGATTAAAAGTAAAGATTAAAAGAAAAGAACAGAATAATATAACAAAGTGTGGGGGGGGGGGGGGGATCTAACAAGGTCAGATTAAACAATAGCTCATCTGATTATACAGTTGAACATAAGTTATCCGAAATGGGTGATGGCTGAAACTGCAGCTTATATTGCCCACCCATATTCCATCCAAGAATTCAAAAGTAAGACAAAACAGGAGCGATTAGAATTCAGAACAAAACTGTGACAAAAAAAAAAAACAAACTAAGCAACAGCACAACACAGACTGAATATGATAATTTTTATGTGATTTTACATGTCATCTTGTATATATGTTTGGAGTATTTCTTCCTGTGGTTTTTGTTTAAAATGTCGAAGCGTTGTACATGATTTTAATTCAGGTCCAAAAGCATTCCACAATCTGATTCCTTGCACTGAGACACAGTGTTGCTTGGTAGTAGTTCTTACTGAAGGTTTTTGAAATATACATGTTCCTCTGAAATGATATTGTTTCTCCCTTATTTGACAGAGTATGTCACATGAAAGAATACAGGAAGAATGTAAAAGTGGTCAAATTTGGCAAACCAGATCTGGACCACCAAAGGGCCATCATTCTTTGCGGCATGTGGGCCGAGTGTTAATTTTGCTATGTGGGGATCCCTGCTCCGTTCTCAGGGAATATCAGTTAACTGCCCTTCACAAAATTTCTCCATTTGAAACACTCCGTAACTGTCGGCTTGCTCCTCTGTGTGTTACCACAATAACCATGGACATGTACTGATACTATGGTGGATAATTTAATTTTTTTCAAGAAAATATTAATACAAATATATTTTACTATCACTTGAATTTATTTATTTATTTTTATTTATTTATTTATTTTCGGATAGTACATTACAGGTTAAAAGAAACTGTATAATATAACAACAAGGTCAAATTAGACAAAGACTCCTTCTACTATACAATTCCACGTGAGTTATCCGAAATGGGTGATGGCTGAAGCCGCAGCTTATATTGCCCACCCATATTCCATCCAAGAATTCAAAGGAGAAAAAAGAGAAAACAAGACAAGAGCGATTACAATTTAAAGCAAGGCTAAGACAAAATATGACTGAGAGAAAAAGAAAACTGAGCTAGTCTAAGTTAAGCGGTTACTATTCAAAAACAAATCTAAGACATAGTGTCACAGAGAAAAAAAAAGAAAAACTAAGCTATAACACAACACAGGCTGGAAATGTCAATCCTTATGTGAGTTTACATGTCGTCTTGTAAATATGTTTGGAGTATTTCTTCCTTTAGTTTTTGTTTAAATTGTCCAAGCTTTGTACATGATTTTAATTCAGGTCCAAAATCGTTCCATAATCTGACACCTTGCACTGAAATTGCAAGGTGCAAACTGCAAATTAGCTAATAGCTATACACTCTATGTGCAACACATCAGATTGATTGTCTTTGATTAATTGTCTATGTTTATTGCACTGTCCCTGTCAAATACAGTGTTGCTTGGTAGTTGTTCTCACTGTAGGCTTTTGAAATATACATGTTCCTCTGAAGTGATATCGTTTCTCCCTTGTTTGGAACAACTTTTGGATATTTGCGGGCAGTGATAGATTCTTCACTTTGAACATTATTATTGCGGTTTTAAAGTCGATCAGATCTTTCAACTTGAGAGTTTTTTGTTTAAGAAAAAGTGGGTTTGTTGGTTCCCTGTAAGCTGCTTGTTGATATTCTAATAGCTCTCTTTTGAAGCATAAGAGTGGATATATGTTTGTTTTATATGTATTTCCCCATACTTCATTACAATATGTCATGTATGGGAGTATAATGAATGATACAAGGTGTATAGTGTGGGTTGATTCAGCAAATTTTTCACTCTGTGTAATATTGCAATTGATTTGGATACTTTACCTTTTATATAATTAATATGTGGCTTCCAACACAGTTTGTTATCAATTATTACTCCAAGGAATTTAGTTTCGGATACCCTTTCAATCTCTACACCATTTACACTGAGTTTGGGTACTGGGTAGTTGTGATGGTTGTTAAAGACTATAAATTTTGTCTTGCTTAAATTGAGCGTTAATTTGTTTGAATCAAACCACAGTTTCAGCTTTCCTAATTCCTTTCCGAGTGTATCCAGAAGTTGTTCCAAATTGTTTCCACTGCATAGCAGGTTAGTGTCATCAGCAAACAATATTAAGTCCATTTTTTCTGAAACTTTACATATATCATTTATATACATATTGAATAATAATGGTCCCAAAACTGAACCCTGTGGGACTCCACAGGTGACCTTCAGTAGCTCTGAGTTTTTGTTGTTAACACATACAAACTGATATCTATTCTTTAAGTAACTTCTTAACCAAGACAGTGCTACCCCTCTAATACCACAATTTTGTAGTTTCTTTAATAATAGATTGTGATCTACTGTATCAAATGCTTTTTTAAGATCCAGGAATACTCCAACTGAATACTCTTTATTTTCAATGGCTGTTGATATTTTTTCTGTAAATTCCATTAAGGCATATGCTGTTGTCCTTTTGTGTCTGAACCCATATTGCTGCTCACACAATAAATCATTCTTCAGTATGAAGTTGTCAATTCTCTCATAGAATATTTTTTCAAGTATCTTGGAAAATTGCGGGTAATAGTGAAATTGGTCTGTAGTTGGAGAGTTCCCCTCTGTCGCCTGTCTTGTAAATCGGAATTACTTTAGCTATTTTCATTGCATTGGGAAATATTCCTGATTGGAGAGACAGGTTACAGATATACGTCAGTGGTTTCACTATGCATTCGATAACAGTTTTGACTAGTAGCATATCAATACCATCGCAGTCAGTAGATGTTTTACTTTTGAACGATTTAACAATTTCAATGACCTCTCTTTCGTCTGTGTTCTTTATGAAGATGGTGTCTTTTACAGCAGTGTTATTGCATATTGAATCACCTGTTGGCACCGTAGTGGGTATTTCTCGGGCCAGTTTAGGTCCAATGTTAACAAAAAAATTATTAAAATTCATCTGCAGGTGAAGCTATATTCACATTCGGAGTCGATTTATTATTTTTTGGAATGTTAGTTGGGTAGCTGGTATTTCTGCTTTTATTTCCAAGGATACTGTTGATTATTGTCCATGTATTTTTAATATTGTCTTTGTTTTTTTCCAGTTCTTTACTGTAATAGTCTCTTTTACTACATCTTATTATTATATGTTAACTTATTTTTGTATGTTTTATACCGCTGCTCTGCTTCTTTTGTCCTTTTCTTTATGAAAGCTTTATATAATAAATTTTTCTTTTTACACGCCTTTTGTAGTCCTTTGGTTAGCCATGGTTTGTCAGTAAATTTGTGTTTAAGCTTTTTTTTAACTAATGGGCAGTTTTTTTCATAAAGAGTGGTTACAATGTTTATAAATGTGTCATAGGCTTCATTTACATCTGATACATAGACTTCTGTCCAGTGTTGCTTCAGCAAGTCCTCTTTAAAAGAACTGATTGCGTTTGGTGATTTGTGTCTGAACGATTTTGAGATTTTTTCTGGGTTGGGCCCCGTGTGGCCATGGATAAGTGCAAAGATTGGCAAGTGGTCGCTTATATCATTTATCAATAATCCACTTTCTATTTTCTTGTCGAGAACATTGACAAACAGGTTGTCAATAAGTGTAGGCAGAGTGAGCTGTGATTCTACTGGGATGTGTTATTGTGGGATATAGACTCATGCTGTACATAGAGTTCATGAACTCTGTAACTACATTTTGTTGATTTGGATTAAGTAGATCAATATTGAAATCTCCACAAATTGCTACCATTTTCTTAATAGTAATATTATTGTACAGCTCGACTAATTTATCTCTGAATGTCTCAATGCAAGTTCCCGGCGTTCTGTATATGCAGCTTATGATTAGATTTTTTGTTTTGTCTAGGTCAGTCTCAACAGTAACACATTCCAGAATCCCTGGTAGTGCTGAGGACATTTCATTTACAAGCTTACATCTATATAGGTCATCAATATACAGTGCAACACCACCACCCTTTTTTTGAGATCTGTTAATGTTAAACATCTGATATCCCTCTATTGCCATCAGGGGAGCCTGGTCTTCATTAAGCCAGGTTTCAGAGACTGCTATAGCTGTGAATTTTCTGTTTAGCTCTTTTAAATAGTCCTGAATCTGTGAGAAGTTTTTGTTAAGACTTCTGCTATTGAAGTGTATTATTGACAGTTTACCATCTAATTGCACTTGACTTTTGAATTGCTTTTCAGTGTAATATTCACAGTGGTTATGAATATTATTGAAAAAGTGGTTATCAGGATCAATATCATTCTCCATCTCTTGTGGTTTATGTTCAGCATAGTGGCATATTTTTAGAGTTTGAGTTTCCTCACTCTGTGTTTCATAGTCAGTGTTCATCTGTATTTATCTAAGTCAGTAGCATCTCTGATCATTATACTTTTTGCTTGCTCAGGTGTTCCATTTAGTTTAATCCAAATTCTACAATTTCTTGTCCAGGTTGTCTGTATCTTATTATGTTTCGTTAGCATCCGTGCCTGCCGTGCTAATTCAGCGTTTTTTTTTTTGTCAGGTGTTCATTTAGGTAAACTTGAGTTTCCTTTAGTTTTTTGGCCTGCCTCAGTATGTCATTTTTCACCCTCCTGTTCACAAAGCGCATCACAATTGATTTCTTTGTTTTGTTATCTTTCTTCGGTAAAGCATAACAGGCTGAGATCGCATTGGCTTCTACCTTAATGTCTTTATCATTAAGGAACTGAAGCACTTGGTTTTCTAAGGACATTGATTCACTTATGGAAGCATGTTCACCACTCAGTCCTGTTGCGGCATGGGCGTACGACTGATATCTGATGTCTAGTCCACTTATAACTAGGTCATCAATGCGAGAACCTTGTTCAAGATCCTCGACGCGTTGCTCCAAAAGACGCCCGTGTTGCTCCAGGTCCATAATTTTTTTGTCTTTTTCTTTTATATTGAATGTAGGGCTTGTACCTCCTGTATTAGGTCTAATATTTTGTCCTGCTGGCTAGTCACTTTGGCCAATTCTTCTAACACAAAGTTCAGAGTTTTTTTAATTTCTTCCATTTCCTCTTTTTTGGGTGGCATTTTACTGACCTGTGGATAGAAATAAGCAGAGAATCCGGCTAGGCCTCAACTAGCTCGGTCGCTACTGGACCCGCCGCTCCTGCGCAGCTTCTCCGCCGAGTGACGCTGCTCAGCTCCGCAGATCACCGCCGTCTATCGCCGGCGCCTGCCTCCGTCTACCTGGCCAGTTATGTCGTGCACCGCCGGCGCAGCCGGAATCCACCGATCACAGCCACTCGTCGCCGTCTGGCTAGGCGGCTCCTCCGCTGGGCCCCGTCCCCGTCAGTATGTCGCCACTCCGCCGGCGCAGCTCTAATCCACCGATCACCTCCGCCGATCGGTGGCCGATCACCGTCGCTCGCTGTCGTCCGGCTGGGTGGCTTCTCCTCTAGGCCCCCTCTAGGCCCCGTCACCGACCGCCGTCAGTCTGGTAGTTCCTCGGCTGGGCCTCGCAATTGGGCACCAATTCAGGCCACTGTCCTGCTGGATCCAGGTGGCCCCCGTCTCTCACCAACGCCGCGCCCGAGCTCCCAATTGCCGCCTCGGTTGGTTCGTCCGGTAAACCCTCACCGGGGACTGAGCCGCCTCGGTTGGTTCCTCCGGTAAGCCCTTACCGGGAACTGAGCCGCTTCGTGTCGGAGTTAGGTGACGCACAGGGGCTAGTGGTACTTGACATAAACAATAACCAACATCAGTTTGGCTTGTTAACACAATAGTTTGTTTTACTTTTATTTTGTATACTTTATTAATCCCAGAGGGAAATTCAGGGCATCCAGATGGATGGATGAGGCAGCCATGGTACAGCACCAATCCCTTCACCATTCACATCTAGGGCCACTTGACAGTCTCCAACTAACCTAACTTGGATGTTTTTGGCATGTGGGAGGAAACCGGAGGAAACCCACATAGACATGGGGAGAACACGCAAACTCCACACAGAAGGGTCACCGATGGTCAGGGAGGTGGGATTGAACCCACCACGGTCAGGGGTGGAATCGATCCCGTGACTTTCTTACTGTGCTGCTACAGTGCTAACCACTGCACCACCGAGCTGCTCACTGGGTATTCTTATTGGTAATCTTCTTGTCAACTTCTGGCGAAGTGATGTACCGTTGTTCACTTCTTCCCTGCTCAGTTCTCAGTTCCTTTTGAACAGTTCCCTTTACCGGAGTGGTGGCTCAGTTGGTAGAGCATCCACCCCACACCCGGGAAGCAGGGGTTCAAATCCCAGCCGCGTCATGCCGAAGACCATATAAAAGTGGAACTCCCTGCCGTCCAGCTTGGTGCTCAGCAATAATGGAATGGAGGAGGGAAATTTGTGGCAGCGCCTTGCATGGCAGCGGCCCTCTGATTCTACACTTGGGGTGTGTGTGATTAACACAGTAGATAGGTAAAACACAATCTCGTTCTACTGTACATGATTGGTTGTACAGTTAAATGGCAATAAAGGGTGATTTAGTTTAATAACTGAAGACCATTCACTCCCTTTGGTTTGGAATCCCACTTAATATGGCGGAATACCTTGTGTAGTCCACTTCAGAGCACACTACTAGGCGATCAGAACACACCTCAAGTATCCAGAAAAGCAAAACCAGCTTCTGATCATTCTGCCTAAATGTTGAAATATAATTATTTCTAAGTGAAAAGAGATTTCAAGATTTTCACTGTAGTCACAGGACCCAAGAAAGCATTTTAGAAGGTTAAAACCTGCTGTTATGACTCTTCTGAGGCCACAGCAAATAACGAGCATGCACGCAGCTTTTGCAAAAAGAAAACAGTCTTTATTTCCAAAAAGTGAAAAATAGTGCAGTTAGCTAAAACAACAAGAAGTCTGGTGTTTCCAGGAGAGTACAGCAGCGGCAACTGCCCACAGATGAAAACCCTCCCAGTTGACTCTGACAACTTGTCTTTACTAAGCCGGCCATCCACACACGCTGTCAATAAGTCCTTATGGATCAGCTGATCACCTGTAGGAAGACAGCAACAAACCATCCTGCAACACTAAAGTCCAGGGAAAGCTGGCAACCATCACACCGCAAACACACCATGTTTGAGTGAATGGGACCTTTAAATACTATTACTTTATACAAAGAGTAAGTCAGATCTTAATGTTTAAACTTTTTTTTCAGGAAGATTATAGGCTTGGTGTCATATTTGATGAATGCTTACTGCTTCCTCCAGTTCTTTGATGGTCTTGTGGTGAGTTTATTTCTTGTCAATATGAGTACAAGGTCAAACGTATAACAAAACATCTAAAATGTTTATAAAACTGACTACAACATAATAATTATGACTTGTTTCTTCACCACCCAGTGTGTCTGCACAGGCATCTTCTTAGGTACAGGCAAACAGAAGATACCAGCTGTGGCTAACTTCATTGGATACTACTGCGTTGGACTTTCACTGAGTGTTACCTTAATGTTTGTTGCAAAGTTGAGAGTTCTGGGTAATTGTGCCAAGATATTTTTAATGATCATAAACTTTGTTTTCTCTATATGTTGTGAGAACTGATAAATATTTAATTTTCCTTCACAGGTTTCTGGCTCGGACTACTCGTTTGTGTCATTTTACAATCCATCTTCTACATCATTGTCATCTTCAAGCTAAACTGGGAGAGAATGACTGAGGAGGTATGGAAGTATCAGTCAACATGTCACAGAACCTAAAAGTGGATGTTTACGCTGACTTGGCTTGTGTCATAATAAACATACATAGACTTTGTATAGAAGGGACTGGGTGAATTTTGGCATCTGCTTGTTTTTCAGGCTGTAAAAACGAGCTCAGAAAAAGACTTGCGCTGTGTTATTTAGCATAACTGCCGTGCCAGGCTCCGTAGGTCACAGCAACGATGAACAGCCAGCAAGAGGCAGCAGTGTAAGTGAAAATAAACCTAAGAACAAACTAAACTCATTCAGGTGTTTATTTCCTAATATTTCAATGATTAAAAATAATTGTGATGTTTTTTCCTCCAGTCAGTGGATGGCTACATATCTGTGTGTACAGAATGTGAAGATGTGACCTCAGAGACACAAGGTGCTCCTGTGACTCAGCCGCTGGGGTCAGACCACCTGTCCTTGACCCAGCTGATTATCAGGCGAGGACTCACTATGCTGGCAGCTGTAGCACTTCTTGCTGTGGGAGTTGGTGTGCACTTCTTTGTGCCTTTGCCTGAGAATCTGTCAGAAAGAGTCAACTCTACAACAGAGTGGATCAATGCTACATATTCTCCTGATTAAGTTGTATTATTTTGTTCTAATGAAGAGACTGGTTGAGCCAAAATGATTAATTTTTTTTAACGATTTAGCCACATATTTTGACAAACTTCCTTTACTTTGACTATAATTGACAATTCAGTATGTGGTTGTGGCCTAAACATGGGCAGAGTCACTCAAAAACCTTGTTCAAGCCTTGTTTAAACAAAACTCTTGTTTAAGAGTACCATTTTAGTGTCAATGATTAAATCATAGAATATTCAACTTTGTGTTTTCTCTACTTGCTCTGAACATCTGCATCTCATCACTGAATCTCTGCAGGGCAAACACCTGTGGCATACTCAGCAGTGGTGCTTCAGAAGTACAGTCATATACCACAAACTCTAGTTATGTTCACGTGGCTAAATTAGAGATCACCAAATTTGTAATGATTCCGACAGCTAAGAGGAAGAGCATGCCAGCCAGAGCCAGGCCCCTACGCAGAACCACGGTCCTGAAAGGAAGCTCCTGTCCCGATATCCTTATTTCAAGTTCTTCTGGAGTGTCCATTTCATGCTGGAAGTTCTCTTGATCATCGACCTGGGTACCTAGACACATGCAAAAGTTACAGGTTTAGATCTCAATTTTTATAAGGTATAGTTGGTAAAAGCTTTTGGCAATGGAAACTCTGACATTCTTGTTTGCTAATGTCAAAAAAACATAAGAGTTAACTGATTGAAGTTGTTCTAAAACAGAATAAAATATTATATAATATGAATTCACTGACAATGACGGGCAAGATTGTTATACCAGCTGTATAAAATGTGTTATTTTATCACTATAGTACATGTGAGCTTGTCACAGTTGAGCTGATAATGTCTGTAGCCACATGGTGCTATGTCTGTTGGAAAACTAAAGATCTGATTCATAAATTAGTAAAACTTCTTTTGGCTGCTCCCTTTAGGGGTTGCCACAGTGGATCATCTCCCTCCATCTCACCTCATCTCTTGCATCCACCTCTATAACACCAACCCCCTCCATGTCCTCTTTCACTACATCCATGAATCTTCTGTGGTCTGTATTTAATGTGACCACAGAGCTTCAGAGTTTTACTTTTGGGCATAATTGGAAGACGCAGTCATCTACCTGCTGCAACAAGCTTAATTGCACCTGGATAGAAGAGGCGACACTGTGAGAATCACATTCTTTGATTTCTCCAGTGCATTTAACACTATTCAGCTGCTGCTGCTGGGTAAGAAGCTGCAGGTGATGGTGTGGACAGCTCTGTGATCTCCTGGATCACCGACTACCTGACAGGCAGGCCACCGTTTGTCCGGTTGGGGAGTGTTTTGTCTGATGTGGTGGTTAGTGATACGGGAGCGCCACAGGCGACTGTGCTCTCTCCTTTTCTCTTCACCTTATACACCACCAACTTTCAGTACAACACCGAGACATGCCACCTGAAGAAATTGTCTGATGACTTGCCTGTTGTCTGATGACTTGGCTGTCGTCTCTCCACCTCTAGGTGGAGAGGACGGACAGTACAGGGCACTCGTAGACAGATTTGTGGACTGGACCAAGCAGAAGCACCTGAGACTGAACATCCACAAGACCAGAGAGATGGTGACTGACTTCAGGAAGAAGAGGACCGCTTCACAGCCATTGGGGATTAGGGGGGAGGTTGTGGGGGTAGTGGAGGATTACAAACACCTGGGTGTCATGATCAGCAGCGGACTGGACTGGACATCTAACACCGATGCTGTGTACAAAAAGGGAATGACCAGACTCTAATTTCTGAGGATGTTGAGATCCTTCAACGTGTGCAACAAGTTGTTGGAGTTGGCACTCATGGACTTTGTTGAACAGATTACGGATGCAACAGATAGAAGAGAATACACAGTTGGAATATTTCTGGACTTACAAAAGGCATTTGATACAGTTGACCATAAATTACTCCTCAGTAAATTATATAAGTATGGCATCAGAGGAATTGCTTTTGACTGGTTACACAGCTATTTAGAAGACAGATATCAATATGTTCATGTGAATAATACAGACTCCGAGTTGCTGAAGATAACGTGTGGGGTACCACAGGGTTCTGTGCTTGGTCCATTGCTGTTTATTTTGTATATTAATGATTTATATTCTGTGTCTAAATTGTTCAAGTGTATTTTATTTGCAGATGACAACTTTTTTTTTGTAGTGGAGAAAATCTGAAGCAGCTTCTGGATTCAGTAGAAAATGAACTTAAACAAATCAATCAATGGTTCACTGCCAATAAATTATCTATTCACCTTGGAAAAACAAAATGTATAATATTTGGAAACTGCAAATTATATAATCACAGAAAAATTAAAATAAACAATGTTGAAATTGACACAGTTTTCGAACCCAAGTTCCTTGGGGTCATTGTTGATAAACTAAACTGGAAATCACACATAAATTATGTCAAAACTAAAATGTCTAAATCCATTGCCGTACTGTATAAAGTTAAGGATCTCCTGTGTCAGAAATCTCTTTGCATTTTATATAATTCACCGATAGCTCCTTATATGACATACAGTGGGGCAAAAAAGTATTTAGTCAGCCACCAATTGTGCAAGTTCTCCCACTTAAAAGATGAGAGAGGTCTCCAATTTTCATCATAGGTATACCTCAACTATGAGAGACAAAATGAGAAAAAAAAAATTCCAAAAAATCACATTCAAGGATTTTTAATGAATTAATTGGTAAATTCCTTGGTAAAATAAGTATTTGGTCACCTACAAACAAGCAAGATTTCTGGCTCTCACAGACCTGTAACTTCTTCTTTAAGAGGGTCCTCTGTCCTCCACTCGTTACCTGTATTAATGGCACCTGTTTGAAGTCGTTATCAGTATAAAAGACACATGTCCACAACCTCAAACAGTCAGACTCCAAACTCCACTATGGCCAAGATCAAAGAGCTGTCAAAGGACACCAGAAACAAAATTGTAGACCTGCACCAGGCTGGGAAGACTGAATCTGCAATAGGTAAGCAGTTTGGTGTGAAGAAATCAGCTGTGGGAGCAATTATTAGAAAATGGAAGACATACAAGACCACTGACATTCTCCCTCGATCTGGGGCTCCACGCAAGATCTCACCCCGTGAGGTCAAAATGATCACGAGAACGGTGAGCAAAAATCCCAGAACCACATGGGCGGACCTAGTGAATGACCTGCAGAGAGCTGGGACCAAAGTAACAAAGGCTACATCAGTAACACACTACGCCGCCAGGGACTCAAATCCTGCAGTGCCAGACGTGTCCCGCTGCTTAAGCCAGTACATGTCCAGGCCCGTCTGAAGTTTGCTAGAGAGCATTTGGATGATCCAAAAGAGGATTGGGAGAGTGTCATATGGTCAGATGAAACCAAAATAGAACTTTTTGGTAAAAACTCAACTTGTCGTCTTTGGAGGAGAAAGAACACCATACCTACTGTGAAGCATGGGGGTGAAAACATCATACTTTGGGGCTGTTTTTCTGCAAAGGGACCAGGACGACTGATCCGTGTAAAGGAAAGAATGAATGGGGCCATGTATCGTGAGATTTTGAGTGAAAACCTCCTTCCATCAGCAAGGGCATTGAAGATGAAACGTGGCTGGGTCTTTCAGCATGACAATGATCCCAAACACACCGCCCGGGCAACGAAGGAGTGGCTTCGTAAGAAGCATTTCAAGGTCCTGGAGTGGCCTAGCCAGTCTCCAGATCTCAACCCCATAGAAAATCTTTGGAGGGAGTTGAAAGTCCATGTTGCCCAGCGATAACCCCAAAACATCATTGCTCTAGAGGAGATCTGCATGGAGGAATGGGCCAAAATACCAGTAACAGTGTGTGAAAACCTTGTGAAAACTTGCAGAAAACGTTTGACCTCTGTCATTGCCCAACAAAGGGTATATAACAAAGTACTGAGATGAACTGTTTGTTATTGACCCAAATACTTATTTTACCGAGGAATTTACCAATTAATTCATTAAAAATCCTTCAATGTGATTTTCTGGATTTTTTTTTTCCTCATTTTGTCTCTCATAGTTGAGGTATACCTATGATGAAAATTGGAGACCTCTCTCATCTTTTAAGTGGGAGAACTTGCACAATTGGTGGCTGACTAAATACTTTTTTTCCCCACTGTACTGTGTGGAGATCTGGGGAAACACATATAAAACAAACACAAATTTAATCTTTTTACTACAGAAAAAAGCTGTACGCATTGCATCAAAGAAACCTTACTGTGAACCAACAAATCCAATATTCATTCAATTACATACTCTTAAATTTAGAGATCTAGTAGATTATAATGTCATTCAAATCATGTACAAAGCAAATAATAACCAATTACCTGTTAATATTCAGAGACTGTTTAAAAAAAAAAAGGGAAAGCAAATATGAGCTAAGAGGTAACTCTGTTTTTAATAAGCCAAAGGTTAGAACAAATACAAAATATCATTGCATGTCTGTCACTGGAGTGACACTGTGGAACTGTTGCTCTGAAAATATTAAAACATGTTCAACTCTGAAGCAATTCAAAAAATTGTACAAAGACGAGAAAATCTCCCAGTATCTCACTGTAAATGCTGGGAGATAAACTTGTAATAACTTAAAAGGTTTTTGTTTGTTTTCTTGCCTACTTGTTCTATTTGATTTTCTTTGTTGATTTTGGGTATGATTTAAATTCTTACATTATTGACTTTAAAATTGTAAAGGGATGGGCACTATGTAAGCACTAGCTTCAGCCCACACCCTTTCGGTTGTTCTTTTGTGTGTTCTTATTGTATTGTATTGTATGTATGTTTATTATTATTACCGAATAAAAATTCATTCATCCTTCAACTTGTGCAACAAGTTGTTGGAGTTTTTCCACCAGGCCATTGCTGCCAGTGCCATCTTCTTTGCTGCTGTCTGTTGGGGTAGCAGTATCAGAGCCAGCGACACCAATAGACTTGACAAGATTATCAAAAGGGCTGGCTCTGTGATTGGTCTCAGGCTTGAGACCTTTGAATCTGTGGTGGAGAGGAGGACACTGAACAAACTGCAATCCATCAGACAATCCTGATCACCCCCTCCACCACACACTGGACAGTCAGCGGAGCACCTTCTCCAGCAGACTGCTACAGCTTCACTGCCAAATGGTTAGGTACAGGAAATCTTTTCTGCCACATGCCATTTCACTGTGTGTAACTCACTTTGACGTTGAATTTTGGTCATAACAATGCTGCCATACTGCACCTTACAGTATAATTGGTATCTCATATTTCACCTTGTGCCTTATAATCCTTCTCTGTATAGTCAGTAGTATCCATTGACTCATAAGGATCATCTACATTAACCTAGTAGTAGCCCATGTTGTATATAAAGTTATCTAAGCTTTTTTTACTTTACTTCCCTGGGTCACTCCTTTTCTATTGTGCTGTGTGTTTTTCTGTTGGCTGGGTTGTCTGTGTCATGCTGCTGTTATACTGTAATTTCCCAATCCATCCGTCCATCTATCTATCTATCTATCTATCTATCTATCTATCTAAATGGCAAAGTTCATTAATAGAGACATGATCTGTAAGGTTGTGATTAGTCATAGCTTTCATAATGTGGTTTTGAAAGGTTTCAACAGTTCTGCAGAGTGTGGATGTCCAGTTTACACATTCAAGCCCATAAAGAACAACAATTAGAATGCCGTTATTATAAATGTTGGTCTTAATTCTATATGGAACCCATTTACATGTTAGAAGTTTTTTTTTTTTTTTTTTTTTTCTCAAATGCTGCCCAACAAGGGCAATTCTGTGTTTAACAGGAGTGGTGCCATCATTGGTAGAGGACAGTTTATGATCCAGGTAAACAAATTCAGAAACTTGCTTAATGAGTTTATTGTAGATTGTAAGATGGAGGGGTTGGCTTTGATCAGTTGTCATGCATTCAGTTTTAGAGATATTTATATAGAGTCCAACTTCTGCAGAATAGGTGGCTAGTGTATCAAGGAACAATTGTAAGTCAAACTACCATTTTGTAAATCTTTCCTTTCCACCCACTCCATCCTGTCTGCACGCTCTTCTTCACTGTCCATTACACTGGATCATTGATCCCAAATAAACCCGTCGACCTTCACTACCTCTACTCCTTGCATCTTTACTGTTACACCTGCCTCCCTCTCTTTCACACACATATTAAGTCTTGCTTCTACTGACTTTCATTCCTCTTCTCTCCAGTGCATACCTCCACCAATCCAAGTTATCTTCCACTTGCTCCCTACTCTTATTACAAGTCACAATGTCATCACACTTGGTAGCAGTGGTAGCAGTTAAGGGATAAGGACCTGTATTACTTTTCTTACTTGTAGCACTTTTCTATTCTCAAAGACCACTCAAAGCACTTCACTAGTACTAACCCTGTATTCTAAGGGCCTATCAGAGATGGATACTTTAGAATCACCAATTAACCTCACATGCATGTCTTTGGATTGTGGGAGGAAACCGGAGCTCCCGGAGTAAACCCACACAGCACAGGAAGAACATGCAAACTCCATACAGAAAGGTTTCCACCCCTGCCAGCCTGGCGATTTAAACCTGGAACCTTGTAACTGTTAGGCAACAGTGCTAACCACTGTACCATCATGCTGCAGTTATTAAATAGTTCAAAATGAACTGCTTGTTTCTGTTTTATATAATAGTACAATTATCTTTAAGTTTGGATAGGTTTTCTAAAACAAAAAACAACAACAAAACTTAAAACTTTTACAATTAAAAACAGAACATAGATTGTTGATAATAACAAAGCAATGTGGCTCCAGAAGTTGGTCTAATCTATTCATAAGTGCCTGTTAAGTTTTAACTTGTGGACTCCAGGGGCAGTGGTGGTCTAATGGTTAGGGATGTGGACTGGTGACTGGAGGGTCGCCAATTCATTCCCTGGACCGGCAGGATCAGATCTGGATGGGACAGATAACATAGCAGTGTTTGTCCCATCCTCCTTAACCCCACTGTGGTGCCCTTGAGCAACCTTAACCCCAACTGCTCCAGTGGAGCTGCTCAGTGGCCACAGGTCAGTCTGTGGTTGTACTGGGTAGCTTCCAGGTGTGAATGTGAACAGGGTGTCCTTGAAAAACAGAGGTTGCCTCTCAATAGACCTTCCCTGTATAAACAAAGGTTAACTATGAATGAATGAATGAATTTATTCAGTAATGAACATACATACAATAAGAACAACAAAAATATGTAGAACATATTAAAAAACAACCGAAAGGGTGTAGGCTGAAACTAGTGCTTCTATAGTGCCTACCCTGTTACAATTTTAAAATCAATAACTTAAAAAATAAAATAAATATGCACAATGATGATTTAAGTTTTATCTCAAAGGCTATGGTCACACTGCAGGTCTTGATGCTCAATTCCGACTTTTTACTGAGATCCGATTTTTTTGTGTGGGCATTTACATTCTAATTTAAATGCGACCCCCATCAGACTGGAGTATGAACAGTCTCCAGCTATGAAGTGACCTGCACGCGCAGAAGAAAACACAACGTCAGACACAGCGCTGTGTTTGAGGAAGTAAATCTGAGCACCGAACGATTGAGGGGACAGAACTTCTTCACCTTTGATGCAGCGCAGCAAAATACAGTAAATGTTAAAAAACATTCAGAAATGTTTATGCACAAAATAAATGAGGCTACCTTCATTCCTCTACATGCCAGATGACCACTTTTTTTTTTTAATAAATGTGCCATTACTGTGCACATGTAATGTCTATGGCTTCAGCCCCGAACTCCCTCCACCCCCCGTCCGCAATTTTGAAGTTAATGTGCAGCCTGAGCCAACAAAAATTACAATCCGGTGATAAAGGGAAGGAGATTGATTAAAAACAGAGCACAAATCAGCTGTGTCTCCCATGCTTGCTGCATCTGCCACCGCAGAATTGTAGCATCTGTCTCACTTCAATGAGGAAAAAGTCGGATGAAATGTGACATGACCGTTCAGACGGAGGTCGCTTTGGAAAATATCAGATACAATTCAGAATTAGGACCACATATGAAAGTGGCCTGGGTCTGGTGTGAAAAAAATCGGATCTGTGTTGTTCAGACAGTCATTAAAAAAAAAAAATCAGGTATGGGTCACATCTGTGCAAAAAAATCAGAATTGGGCATTAAAACCTGCAGTGTGACTGTAGCCTTTCATATTTGGTCCTAATTTGGATAAGTATCTGATATTTTCCAAAGCGACCTCAGTCTGAACGGTCATGTCGCATTTCATCCGACTTTTTCCTCATTGAAGTGAAACAGACGTGACAATTATGTGTGGACGGTGCAGCAAGCATGGCAGACAGCTGATTTGTGCTCTCTTTTTAATCTATCTTCTTCCCTGTATCACTGGATCATAATTTTGACAGCCCCGACTGCATAACAACTTCAAAATTTCGGGGGAGTTCGGAGCTGAAACCGTCAGACAAGCAGGCACACAGTAATGGCACATTTACTGGATGCTGCAAATTCCTTTTTCCCTGTAAACAGTACACCGTGAGTACTGGCCACTGTAATATCTAAAATGTAAAGTGAATACCGACATGACTGAAGTGGAATGGCCAGATACGGGGATAGGAAGACAGGAGAGGGAGTCTGTGGCGGCTTCTCCTTCTTGTGCGGACCGGTGTTACGTCAGTACAAGCCGTATTGTTTATTAGGGCCCAAGCCACTGACGTCAGTGGGCGAGAGCCCTACTGTAATCACTAAGATGATTTATTATTAACCTTATTTATACAGGTAATCCCATTGAGACACGGGGTCTAATTTTCAAGACAGCTGTTTAATCAATCAGTTCTGTTAAAGCAGAGCTGATCACAGCGGTCATCTGGCGTGTAGAGGAATGAAGCTGGTCTCGTATTTATTTTGTGCATAATCATTTCTGAATGATTTTAACATTTTATTTTGCTGCGCTGCATCAAGGTGAAGAAGTTCTGTCCCCCTTAATCATTCAGGCCTCATATTTACTTCCGTAAACACAACACTGTTTCTGACGTTACATTTTCTTCTGCAAAGGCAGGTCACTTCACAGCTGTAGGACCATTCACACTGGAGTCTGATGGGGATCGCATTTAAATTATAATGTGAACGTACACACACACACACACACACACACAAAATAAAAATCAGATCTCGGCAAAAAATCAGAATTGAGCATTAAGACCTGCAGTGTGACCATAGCCAAAGGCAGTAAGAAATATCACTGTAGATGGGGGAAGTGCAAAAGAGCAAATTCAGAGGGAGAAAATAATTTAAAATAAATGATAAGAGAAATAGTAATCCTTTAAAATGTATGAACTGTTGAAAATTGTGATGTTTGCAGATGACACAACTGTTCTGGGTACTGGTGAAGATCTGCAGCAACTTTTGAATATAATCACTACCAAATTCAGTAAAATAAAAGAATGGTTAAATAAAAATAAATTAACATTAAATAGGGATGTAATTTGGAGTTGGGGAAATTATATGAAAATTCAGCAGGGGGTCTGTAGGACGCAGTCCCCCAGTGGGGTCCGGGGCAGAGCCCCGGTGGGGGGACAAGGGGGGCAAAGCCCCCCGAAGCTCCTAGGTTTTTATGATTTTTTAGTACCAGAACTGTGCTTAAATGACATAAAACAAACAGCTGAATGCCACTTATTACTGTATAATATTGACTTATGTTCCAAGAAGATAGCATTCCTAAAATATTCCAACAAGCATTATCCATCACATGCTTTAACACTTGATCAAATCAAAATCAGTTAATTTTATCTATTCCATAATAGAAATAAAATTCCAACATACCATTACTTTTTATAATTTCAGCATTCATTTCAGATCACCAGTTTCAATCTCCATTGAGTCTTGAGCAGTTCATTTTGCACAATCACTGATGCAGCCAAGTCTTAGAAATATTCAAAAGTTATGAGTCAATGTCCACTGTGCACTGTCAATTTCAAACTGTTTGGAATCATAAAAGTAATCTAACTAAATTGTTTTGCTATTTTTTTCTCCTCAACATCAATGTCAGGGCATTGCAGGAGTTTTGGGGGATGGTTAACTTTTATAACCGTTTCCTCCCCCGCGCAGCCCAGCTCATACAGCTGTTGTACGCCGCACTCTAGAAATGGAAACCGGCGGACAGAGTTGACTGGACTCCTGAGCGGGAGCAGGCGTTCTGAGGTTAAAACAGCTCTGGCGAACGCTGCACTACTGGCGCACCCAGACCCGGTGGTTCGGATAGCGCTCAGTACCGACGCCTCGGACATGGGCATAGCGGCCATCGTGGAGCAATGCGTTGCCGGTTCTTGGCAGCAGCTCACCTTTTTTAGCAGGTCTTTGCACGACAGTGAGCGTAAATACAGCGTGTTCAACAGAGAGTTAATGGCTCTCCACCTGGCCATACGCCACTTTCAGTTCTGCCTGAAAGGGCGCACCTTCACTGCGTTCGTGGACCACAAGCCGCTAACGTACTTAACGCACTTTATTTTCCTGGAAGATAAAAAAAGCGGAATTCCACGAATTAGCGGAAAAATCACATCTCTAATTAAATTTGAGCAAAACAAAGTTCATATTATTTGGAAATGGTGGGGCAAATATTCAAGCAAAGATACAAATAGATAATATCAACATAGAAAGCGTTAAAGACAATAAATTTCAAGGTGTGATTATAGATGAAAAAATTTGCTGGAAACCTCACATTAAATACAGTGGGGCAAAAAAGTATTTAGTCAGCCACCAACTGTGCAAGTTCTCCCACTTAAAAGATGAGAGAGGTCTCCAATTTTCATCATAGGTATACCTCAACTATGTGAGACAAAATGAGAAAAAAAAAATCCAGAAAATCACATTGAAGGATTTTTAATGAATTAATTGGTAAATTCCTCGGTAAAATAAGTATTTGGTCACCTACAAACAAGCAAGATTTCTAGCTCTCACAGACATGTAACTTCTTCTTTAAGAGGCTCCTCTGTCCTCCACTCGTTACCTGTATTAAAGGCACCTGTTTGAACTCGTTATCAGTATAAAAGACACCTGTCCACAACCTCAAACAGTCAGACTCCAAACTCCACTATGGCCAAGACCAAAGAGCTGTCAAAGAACACCAGAAACAAAATTGTAGACCTGCACCAGGCTGGGAAGAGTGAATCTGCAATAGGTAAGCAGCTTGGTGTGAAGAAATCAACGGTGGGAGCAATTATTAGAAAATGGAAGACATACAAGACCACTGATAATCTCCCTCGATCTGGGGCTCCACGCAAGATCTCACCCTGTAGGGTCAAAATGATCACGAGAACGGTGAGCAAAAATCCCAGAACCACACAGGGAGACCTAGTGAATGACCTGCAGAGAGCTGGGACCAAAGTAACAAAGGCTACCATCAGTAACACACTACACCGCCAGGGACTCAAATCCTGCAGTGCCAGACGTGTCCCCCTGCTTAAGCTAGTACATGTCCAGGCCCATCTGAAGTTTGCTAGAGAGCATTTGGATGATCCAGAAGAGGATTGGGAGGATGTCATATGGTCAGATGAAACCAAAATAGAACTTTTTGGTAAAAACTCAACTTGTCGTCTTTGGAGGAGAAAGAACACCATACCTACTGTGAAGCATGGGGGTGGAAACATCATACTTTGGGGCTGTTTTTCTGCAAAGGGACCAGGATGACTGATCCGTGTAAAGGAAAGAATGAATGGGGCCATGTATTGTGAGATTTTGAGTGAAAACCTCCTTCCATCAGCAAGGGCATTGAAGATGAAACGTGGCTGGGTCTTTCAGCATGACAATGATCCCAAACACACACCACCCGGGCAGCGAAGGAGTGGCTTCGTAAGAAGCATTTCAAGGTCCTGGAGTGGCCTAGCCAGTCTCCAGATCTCAACCCCACAGAAAATCTTTGGAGGGAGTTGAAAGTCCGTGTTGCCCAGCGACAGCCCCAAAACATCACTGCTCTAGAGGAGATCTGCATGGAGGAATGGGCCAAAATACCAGCAACAGTGTGTGAAAACCTTGTGAAGACTTACAGAAAACATTTGACCTCTGTCATTGCCAACAAAGGGTATATAACAAAGTACTGAGATGAACTTTTGTTATTGACCAAATACTTATTTTACTGAGGAATTTACCAATTAATTCATTAAAAATCCTTCAATGTGATTTTCTGGATTTTTTTTTTTCTCATTTTGTCTCTCATAGTTGAGGTATACCTATGATGAAAATTGGAGACCTCTCTCATCTTTTAAGTGGGAGAACTTGCACAACTGGTGGCTGACTAAATACTTTTTTACCCCACTGTACGTACAAGCTAAACTGTCTAGAACAGGGGTCACCAACCTTTTTGAAACCAAGAGCTACTTCATGGGTATCGAGTCATGTGAAGGGCACCAGCTTGACACACTCCTCTAAAATAACAAATTGTGTGTGTGTGTGTGTGTGTGTGTGTGTGTGTGTGTGTGTGTGTGTGTGTGTGTGTATATACAGCATATATATATAAATAAATAATTATCAATAACTTAGAGTGGGTAACAGACAAGATCAATATTCAACACTTTATTTTTATTAATCTCAGCAATTGTTCAGATTATCCCTTCTACATTTCATAAAAAAATGTCCAGTTTTCACCAGTCCCTTTTAACCATAAAAAACTAAACCCTTTTAATTCATGAACTATGTTGAACCATGTTTGAAAAAGTTATGCAACATTTAAGAAAAATCAACTTTCATATTAAATAAATCTTATCACATTTTTAACTGAACAAATCTGCTGCAATTCTGCTCAAAATCTGTTACATTTAATAAACACACTTTTGTGTGTTCTTCTTCACTGGAATTATATCCATACAGTTCTTGCCAAGAATCATGCTTGAGCAACCAGCACTGTCCTTTCATGAGAAGAAGCTAAACAAGCACTGAGAGTGCTTATATGCATAGTGGCGCAGTGGTTAGCACCGCGGCAGCAGTTTACCCTCGGCCGGGGGATCGCGGGGATAAGATAAGATAAGATAAGATAAGATAAGCCTTTATTAGTCCCACAACGGGGAAATTCCGGGATTGCAACAGCACAGGGATAGCAACACTCAGAGCAACAACACAATCGTGGGTTCGATCCCTGCCCCCGGCCAACAGTGATCTGTGTGGAGTTTGCATGTTCTGGTGGTGCATGTTCTCATTTTTCATGCAAAAACATGCAGGTTAGGGAGTTAAGGGGCGCTTGCGCACGCAGCGGCTGGTGGCTTGTTACCGGACTGCAGAACAAATCTACCTACGGGTACAAGATAAGTCCAAAAAAAAAAAAAAAGAGTGGGTAGTGAAGTGGCGCTTTGCCATCGCCCCGCAAATGAAATACACGCAGCTTCCTTTCACGGTAGTAAAAAAGAACTCTTCCTCCCGCTCACTTTGAAAATGATAAATTTTGTCTTTTTTTTGCCATGTTTTTGGGCTTGGAAACCGTACTGCGCCCACCATCTTAACTGCCCGCTAGCTAAGCTTACGCTCCACAAGCGCGAAGGTTTTGTCATGCGCACAATACTGACCTTTGAACTAGGTCAGAGTTCACCTTAACTTTACGTATAATAAACATATTTTCATTTTTTTTATTTTTAAGACATTGTCATTTTAAAATCTATATAAATGCAAGTGTGATTTTAAAAAATATAAAAAATATAAAATAAAAAATAGCGGCAGAAAAAATTACATCTGCAGCTCACTTGCGAGTTGTGCTATTTTTTAGAACAGGCCTGCGGGCGACACATGTGGTCCCTGCGGGCGACATGGTGCCCGCGGGCACCGCGTTGGTGACCCCTGGTCTAGAAGTATTTCGGTCATGAGCCGAGCAAAACACATACTGGATCAGAGATCACCTCACACTTTACTGTTCTCTGGTTTTACCATATTTAAATTACTGTTCAGAAGTTTGAGGAAATACATATAAAAGTTCATTACAGCCGCTTGCTATTTTACAAAAAAGAGCAACAAGAATTATCCATAATGCTGGTTCCGTGATCCCACAATTTTTTTATTTTTTTTTTATTTTTACAATCTAAAAGTTTAAAATTATTTGATCTGGTGGACTTTAAAACTGCAATAATAATGTACAAAGTAAAGAACAATTTACACCCAGTCAACATCCTAACTTTGTTCTTTGAAAGACAAAAGGTTTATCACTTAAGGGGGGGGGAGTTACTTTTAAAGACACTGGGTGCACGAACAACAAAAAGATTTTGTGTTTCCATCTGTGGGGTCAAATTATGGAATGGATTAAATACAGAGTTAAAACAATGTCCAAACATTCTGAGTTTTAAAGCACAAAAAGGAGAAATTAGCTAAATACATGGAGGAAGAAGGCTTTGTTAATCACTGGAGTTGGTAGGGTTTTGGGAGTTCAGTGATCACCTGGGTGTTTGAATTCATGATGTCATGTACAGTGGTGTGAAAAAGTGTTTGCCCCCTTGCTGATTTCTCATTTTTTGTATGTTTGTCGCACTTAAATGTTTCAGATCATCAAACAAATTTAAATATTAGACAAAGATAACACAATTAAACTCAAAATGCAGCTTTTAAATGAAGGTGTTTATTATAGAGGGTAAAAAAAAAAATCCAAACCTACATGGCTTATCCAAACCTACATGGTTTATCACATCTTTTGAAAGCTGAGTTCAAGTTCTCTAGCCACACCCAGGCGTGATTACTGCCACACCTGTTCTCAATCAAGAAATCACTTAAATAGGACCTGCATGACAAAGTGAAGTAGACCAAAAGATCCTCAAACGCTAGGCATCATGCTGCGATCCAAAGAAATTCAGGAACAAATGAGAATTGTGATGTATCAGTTTGGAAAAGGTTATAAAGCCATTTCTAAAGCTTTGGAACTCCAGCGAACCACAGTGCGAGCCATTATCCATAAATGGCGAAAACGTGGAACAGTGGTGAACCTTCCCAGGAGTGGCCGGCTGATCAAAATTACCCCAAGAACATAGCGACGACCCATCCAAGAGGTCACAAAAGACCCCACAACAACATCCAAAGAACTACAGGCCTCACTTGCCCCAGTTAAGGTCAGTGTTCATGACTCCACCATAAGAAAGAGACTGGGCATAAATGGTCTCCATGGCAGAGTTCCAACACGAAAACCACTGCTGAGCAAAAAGAACATAAAGGCTCGTCTCAGTTTTGCCAGAAAACATCTTGATGATCCTCAAGACTTTGGGGAAAATACTCTATGGACTGATGAGACAAAAGTTGAACTTTTTGGAAGGTGTGTGTCCCATTACATCTGGTGTGAAAGTAACAGCATTTCAGAAAAGGAACATTATACCAACAATAAAATATGGTGGTGGTAGTGTGATGGCCTAGGGCTGTTTTGCTGCTTCAGGACCTGGAAGTCTTGCTGTGGTAAATGGAACCATGAATTCTGTTGTCTACCACAAAATCCTGAAGGAGAATGTCCAGCTATCTGTTTGTGACCTCAAGCTGAAGAACACTTGGGTTCTGCAGCAGGACAATGATCCAAAACACACCAGCAAGTCCACCTCTGAACGGCTTAAGAAAAACAAAATGAAGACTGAAGTGGCCTAGTCAAAGTCCTGACCTGAATCTGATTGAGATACTGTGGCATAACCTCAAAAAGGTGGTTCATGCTCAAAAACCCTCCGATGTGGCTGAATTACAACAATTCTGCAAAGATGAGTGGGCCAAAGTTCCTCCACAGTGCTGTAAAAGATTTATTGCCAGTGATCGCAAACACTTGATTGCAGTTGTTGATGCTAAGGGTGGCCATACCAGTTATTAGGTTTAGGGGGTAATCATTTTTTCACACAGGGCCATGTAGGTTTGGATTTTTGTTTCCCTTAATAATAAACACCTTCATTTAAAAGCTGCATTTTGTGTTTACGTGTGTTATCTTTGTCTAATATTTAAATTTGTTTGATGATCTGAAACATTTAAGTGTGACAAACATACAAAAACATGAGAAAACAGGAAGGGGGCAAACACTTTTTCACACCACTGTATATAGTTTGTAAATACAGACAGTTATAATACTGCTACTTTCACTGACAAAACGTGAGCTGTTGACAAAAAAAAAGGAAAAAATAAACGAATTAAGGGAACACTGGTTGGGGCTGGATATGGGTAGATACACATTGAAACAACAAATTATGGGGTAGATTTGTATAAGTGTTGACTTCTTCCTACTCCATTTCGTGCATGAGTATGGTGGAAATGGGTATTGTGAACAGAACTGCTCTGCAACTACTTCTTTTCTCTTTACTTTGTTGTTGTTAACTTTAATTTTTTTTTAATGTAAATTTTAGATGTTTGAAATAAAGGCATCAATCAATCAGTCAATGGTTGGGACAGCCCAGTAAATTTAAGTATAAATGTAAGAATACTAAACGAAACATATTTGTTCAAACTCAGTGAAGCTGATAGACTAGAACTATTGTGTGCTGTGTCACTATGAACTTTTCAGCCCCCACCCCCCACCCCCGGTAAGACATGGCTGCACAAGTCACAGGCAGGTACTAAGGGTGCTTGTCACTGAATGAGTCAGCATAGTTTTATAAACATTTACAAGGTTTAATTGGATTCAAATGTCATTCCAGTCACACTTTTATTCTTTTTCTTAATAGTGTCTATCTTCGTAGTTTCAGATGGCTAAAGTGTGACCGTTAGGGATAGGAGCAATTCACACCACTTACAGACATGAACATATTTTTTGGTAACCTTCCGTTAAAGAAAGAAAATCCCACAATGGTCACTGAAATAACATGAAACTGACAAAAATTTGTAATAACTAATGAAATTCAGACATTGCTTTTGAATTTTGGTTCAACAGAATCATTAAAAAAAAAAAACTAATGAAACTAACCTAGACCAAAATGATGATACCCTTAATTAATATTTTATTGTACAACCTTTTGATGCAATCACAGCAATCAAGCGATTTCTGTAATTTTCAATGAGGCTTCTGCACCTGTCAACAGGTATTTTGGCCCACTCCTCATGAGCAAATTGCTCCAGCTTGTCACCATGGGATGAGATGCCGTCTCAGCGCTCAGCCCATGTTTCCCTTCATCCCTGCTTCTCATTGAGCAACGTCTCAGCAGGCTCCCAGCTGGCAGCATTACGGACGGCTGGGGCCAATTAATCCTCATCAGCTGGGGCGCTGCCAATGAGAA
The DNA here is from genome assembly GCA_020510985.1 of Pholidichthys leucotaenia. NCBI lineage: Eukaryota > Metazoa > Chordata > Actinopteri > Cichliformes > Pholidichthyidae > Pholidichthys > Pholidichthys leucotaenia. The sequence goes on along the minus strand of CM035847.1, from coordinate 242,515,582 downwards.
TAAATAGGAGCAGCCTCGATGACTCGGGGCTGCGACATAAGCACTGCTAGGCTGAAGCCCCTTCGTCTGGTGTCAGTCTCTACTCCCCTTACAGCATTCCTGTGATTGTTACCCGCTGAGAGTATGTATGTCTTGTTACCCCTATGTCCGGTACGAGCTCCCTGCTCCTGCGCTGTGCAACTTGTGAGTGTACCTCTGTACGAGTATCTGTGCTTTCCTCATCCCTCATCCCTTATCTTTAATAAAACATCACGACTCACTGGCTCGTCCTTGGCTCTTATTGCGTGGCTCCCTAGAGCCCCGCGTGACACAGCTGTCTCAGAGACTGCATGTTTCAGCCTCTTCCACAGATGTTCAATAAAATTTAGATCAGGGCTTATAGAAGGCCACTTCAGAATAGTCCAGTGTTTTGCTCTTAGCTATTCTTGAGTGTTTTTAGCTGTGTGTTTTGGGTCACTATCCTGTTGGAGGACCCATGATCTGTGGTTGAGACCAAGCTTTCTGACAATGGGCAGCACATTTTGCTCCAGAATGCCTTGATAGTCTTGAGATTTTATTGTGCCCTGCACAGATTCGAGACACCCTGTACCAGAAGCAGCAAAGCAGCCCCAGAACATAGCCGAGCCTCCTCCATGTTTCACAGTAGGTACAGTGTTCTTTTCTTTGTAAGCTTTATTTCTCCTTCTGTAAACATAGAGCTGATGTGACTGGCCCAAAAGCTCCAGTTTTGTCTCATCAGTCCAAAGGACATTCTCCAAGAAACTTTGGGGCTTGTCAGTATGCATTTTGGCTGGCTTTTTAATGTTTTTCTGTCAGTAGTTAAGCTCTCCTGGTCTTCTTCCATGATGACCATTATTGTTCAAAATGCAGCCCATGGTGCGATTATAAAGTGACATACCTTGACCTTGGAGTTCAGCTTAAATGATTCTGGAAGGTTTCCTAGGCTCTTTTTCAACAGTACACAATACTCTAAAGATCAACCTGGGGTTGCATTTCCTTTTTCCCTCCCCTTGTCCTGTCAGGCAGCTAGGCAAGCAGAACAGGGATCTGTCACCCTTATTGTGCCAAAATAGATTTACTTTGCCAAGAGGAGCTTATACAGTACCTGACTGTGTATTGTATATTGTTGTAAACTCCTCCTGTAATAACTTTTAATACTCTATTTTAATTATTTTACCCATGGAAGACCCAACAGGATGGGGAAGAGGGAAAGGAAGTGTGGAGGGGGAAAGAAAAGGGAGGGGAACAGACAAAAAAACAAACAAACCAACAACTAAAATAAACAAAAGACAAACTGTTTCTTCCACCAAAGATGTCTCAACACGAGTTTGTTTTCCGCACCTGTTAAAAGAGAGACACTTGTGCGTGTACGTCTGCGTACATATATATGAGAGCACGTGCAAACTAAGTGTGTGCATGTGAGTGGTTTGTCAGGAAACATACGAAGCGGAGGGCCGGTTGCAGCAGCTCTCCCCTCGGGAAGAAACAAACAAACAAACCAACAACTAAAATAAACAAAAGACAAACTGCTTCTTCCACCAAAGATGTCTCAACACGAGTTTGTTTTCCGCACCTGTTAAAGGAGAGACACTTGTGCGTGTACGTCTGCGTACATATATATGAGAGCACGTGCAAACTAAGTGTGTGCATGTGAGTGGTTTGTCAGGAAACATACGAAGCGGAGGGCCGGTTGCAGCAGCTCTCCCCTCGGGAACCGCGAGCAGGCAAGGCAGCGCCACCAACCCCCACAGGGCACAAATATCCGAGGTCAGCAAGCCGCAGGACAGCCAGGCATCCGCCCCCGGAGGGACGATTGAGGGAGGCCAGGTTGCTCGTCAGCCAGCGCAGCGAGCCCACACCCCCGGACCCGCCCGACCCCCACCCCCCCCAGCAGGGCCAACACCCGCCCCCAGGCCCCAGGAGGCCATCAACCCCACCCCCCGGGCCAGAGACCAGCTTGTGGCCCCCGGCGCAAGCCCCCCCAGGCAGAATCAGAATCAGGTTTATTGCCATTGTTCATGTAGTACACAAACTAGGAATTTGTCTCGGTACAATGCTGCAACATTAAACATGATAAGATAAGAGAAATAAACTATACATGTAATAAAGTGTAGGATAAGATTAAGTGATACTGGTCAACAGTTAAAATATATATTAGCCAGCAGCAGATACTGTGGAGAACTATATAGTGCAGTCGGTAATGCAGGAAGAAAACAGTGATGATTGACATGAGTCTGGTTGAGCTGCTGTACATGGTGCACGAGAGTCACTTAGTGTTCAGCAGTCTAATGGCAGAGGGGAAGAAGCTGTTCATGTGACGGGAGGTTTTAGTCTGGATGGACCGAAGTCTTCTACCAGAGGGGAGGGGGGCAAACAGTACATGACCAGGGTGTGAGGGATCGGCTATGATCCGGCCAGCACGCCTCCGGGTCCTGGAGATGTACAGATCCTGGAGAGATGGGAGCTTGCAGCCGATCACCTTCTCAGCAGTGCGCACGACGCGCTGCAGCCTTAGTCTGTCCCTGGCAGTGGCTCCTGCGTACCACACGGTTATGGAGGTGGTGAGGATGGACTCGATGATGGCTGTGTAGAACTGCACTAACATCTTGGTGGGTAGCTTGAGCTTCCTCAGCTGCCGCAGGAAGAACATCCTCTGCTGGGCTTTTTTGATGAGTGAGCTGATGGTCAGCTCCCATTTGAGGTCCCTGGTGATGGTAGTGCCTAGGAAGCGGAAGGAATCAGCAGTGGTGATGGGAGAGCCTGAGAGGGTGAGGGGGGGCAGAGGAGTAGTGACTTTCCTGAAGTCTACAATCATCTCCACTGTCTTCAGAGCGTTCAGCTGCAGGTTGTTATTGCTGCACCAGGACGCCAGCTGGGCCACCTCTCTCCTGTAGGCGGACTCGTCGCCGTTGGAGATGAGCCCGATGAGGGTGGTGTCGTCCGCAAACTTGATCAACTTGACAGACTGGTGGCTGGAGGTGCAGGAGTTGGTGTAAAGGGAGAAGAGTAGGGGGGAAAGTACACAGCCCTGGGGTGATCCGGTGCTGATGCTAGTATAGTCTGAGACAGTCTTTCCCAGCCGCACATGCTGCCTCCGGTCCGTCAGGAAGTCGATGATCCACCTGCAGAGGGAGTCAGGCACGTTGAGCAGGGACAGCTTGTCCCGGAGCAGAGCGGGGCGGATGGTGTTGAATGCGGAGCTGAAGTCCACAAACAGGATCCTGGCGTAGGTTCCCGGGGAGTCCAGGTGCTGCAGGATGGAGTGGAGGGCCAGGTTGACTGCATCGTCTACAGACCTGTTGGCTCGGTAGGCAAACTGCAGCGGGTCCAGGAGAGGGGTGGTGATGGACTTGAGGTGGGACAGGACCAGGCGCTCAAAGGACTTCATGACTACAGAGGTGAGCGCTACAGGTCTGTAGTCATTAAGTCCAGTGATCCGTGGCTTCTTGGGGACAGGGATGATGGTGGAGGATTTGAGGCAGGACGGCACGTGGCATAACTTAAGGGAGGTGTTAAAAATGTCTGTGAATACAGGAGCCAGCTGTTTCGCACAGAGTCTCAGGGTGGAGGGAGACACGCCGTCTGGGCCGGGGGCCTTGCGCGGGTTCAGTCTGGAGAACTGTTTGAGCACATCCTGCTCACTGATGATAAGGGGAGGGGGGGAGGTGGGGGGGGGGTGCCTTAAATGAAGTAGGGAATGTGGAGGCTGTGGAGCTGGAGGGAGGGGGGGAGTTGGACACAGATGACGAGGTGTCAAAACGGGCATAGTGTTGGGACAGTCTCTGACAAAGGGCTTTGTCATCCTGACCTTTAGGAGCCTGAGGCCGATAGTTGGTGATCTGCCTCAGTCCTCTCCACACGGAAGCCGAATCATTAGCAGTGAACTGCTGCTGGAGTCTCTCTGAGTACACAGATTTAGCCCTCTTCAGCTCTCTGTTAAACCGGTATTTAACCTCCCTGTAGCAGTCCCTGTCTCCACTTTTCAGCGCTGCTTCCTTCTCCTTCCTGATCTGTCTGAGCTTAGCTGTGAACCAGGGTTTGTCATTAGAGTAACTCACCCTGGTGCGTGATGGAAGAATGTTCTCTTCACAAAAGTGGATATATGAGTTCACAGTGTCCGTGTACTCATCCAGATCATGCGTGGCTCCTTTAAGCATGCCCCAGTCAGATATTTCCATGCACGTTTCCAGCTTCTCCTCAGCATCACTGGTCCGTATCTTCGTAGTGCTCACAACAGGTTTAGTGAGCTTCAATCTCTGTCTGTATGTGGGAATGAGGTGAACCATCACGTGATCAGATAATCCCAGCGCAGCTCGAGGGACAGCGCGATATGCGTCTTTCACTGTGGTGTAACAGTGATCCAGTGTGTTTAATCCTCTGGTGGGGCATTTAATAAACTGTTTGTAGCGGGGGAGATCGTGGCTCAGATTGCACTGATTAAAGTCGCCAGCCACAATAATCAGCGAGTCTGGAAAACTCCGCTCTGTGTGTTGAATGTGATCCGCGAGCACGCGCTGAGCTTCGCGCGTGTCCGCGTCGGGAGGGGCGTACACAGCGATCAGTATAAAAGAAGCAAACTCCCGTGGGGAATAAAAAGGCTTGCAGTTGATAACAAGAAATTCCAAGGCAGGAGAACAGTGTTTGGAAATTTCCGTTACATCAGAGCACCAGCTACAGTTGATGTAGAAGCAGACTCCGCCTCCTGTGGTCTTGCCGGAAAGCTCTGTGTCACGATCAGCACGGAAGAGCTGGAAGCCGTCGAGGCACAGCGCGCTGTCCGGTATATTTTCCCGGAGCCAGGTCTCAGTAAAGCAGAGGACAGCTGAGGAGGCGAGGTCCTTAAAACGCATCAGCAGTCTCAGTTCATCCACCTTGTTAGAGAGAGAGTTGGTATTGGACAGAAATATGCCAGGCAGCGCCGTTCGCGAGCCTCTCCTGCGAAGTCGTACGAGAGCGCCCGCTCGTCTTCCTCTCTTCCGCCGTCTCACTTTCCGAGCCAAACAATAAACCAGATCGGCGGCAGGGGCTAGAAAAACTGGGAGGAGGTCCGTGGGGGTCAAAGTCCTGATATTTAAAAGATTTTGGGCTGCACGGGCACCCCCACAGAAGGCCCGCCCCAGCGCCACTGCCGCACACCCCGGGGACCCCCATGCCCAAAGAAGTCCCCCAGCCCAGGGGAGCCCACATTGCCGAGAGGCACTATCCCTCTTAATCCAGCACCTCCCAACTCGCAGACACACCCCTCCCCACATGTTCACACCCACATGCTCCCATGCGCACCCATATGCACTAACTCCCTCTCACTCACCCGGACCAACTCATTCTCTCTCACTCCTGTACCCATTCAAACTAGCCCCTCATTCACCCTTGTTTCATAAGGAGGCTGCAAAGCAGATGCAGCGAGCCTGAACACGCACCAGTGCCCGGCAGTGACCAGGGAGACCACCGGTGCAGGCCAAAGAAGCAGACCCCCACCCCACGACGTCCACCTGAGCAACCGATCAGACCAGCCTAGATGACCTCTGATCAGATAAAAGTAACTTTTACATTTCATTTGTAAATCAAAGTCCCAGAATCTGGAGAAAGAGTGGAGAGGCACAGAATCTAAGTTGTTTGAGGTTTAGTGTGAAGTTTCCACAGTCAGTGATGATTTGAGGAACCATGTCATCTGCTGGTGTTGGTCCACTGTGTTCTATCAAGACCAAAGTCAGCGTAGTCATCTACCAGGAAATTTTAGAGCACTTCATGCATCCTTCTGCTGACAAGCTTCATGGAGAAGCTGATTTCATTTTCCAGCAGGACTTGGCACCCCCCCCCCCCACCCCCAACACTGTCAAAAGTATCAAAACCTGGTTTAATGACCATGGCATCACTGTGTTTGACTGACCAGCAAACTCTCCTGACCTAAACCCCATAGAGAATATATGGATTTTATTGATCTATAAATGCAAGGAATCTGTGTGTCTGTGTTCTTCACATATATAAGAGCTTTGCTGAGGTTACGAGAGTGTGGGTCCCTGAGTATGGAGTTGTTCAGTCAAAATATGTAACTTTTATCAATAAAAGTTTAACCACCGCTCTGTCTCATGCCCTGGCTTCAGGAAATGTGGGTGGGGTTTCGGATTGACTTCGTACTGATTGGATAATATGTGGCATCACAACCAGTCACACTGTGAACAAAACAAGGAAGTGAAAAGTGACAAATCTGACTAAAAAAAGATAATACTGAAGATTTAATGCTTAAAGAAATTATACCATTAAGTTGCCATGATTGCGAAGGTCTAAGGGATAATTCGGCATATGTGGAACATGAGGAGTGCCAGCAGGGACTCGGGGTCTGACAAAGAACACCAATGTATTCAACACAGGACATGCCGGGAGAAGCAGCAGCCCAGCCGGGCGGTCCGTGGTCCTTCACGGGGAGGCAAACCCAGCCTGCCCGGTCAGTGGTAGATGGGAGTCCCGACTGCTGCTTCATCAGTGTGGTACCACTGTCCTTTGAAGGACCGTGAGTCCCCGATGGTGCTCCTCCCACGGGAGTATCTAAAAATTAAAAACATAATAATAATACCGCCATGATTGTGGAGCGGAATGGCCAGAATGACTTAATGACCAAAAAGCACACAAAAACCCCCAAATAAATCTTTTTTACTTAAATTTTTACTGAAAATGGGCAGCACTGATGCAACGGTTGCAGTCAAATAGGTCTGTTAAGGTTTGTGCCAGGGCTGAGCAGCAAGAGGATCCAAATGCTGTGATACTAGTTCGGGGATTTATTAACAACAAAAAACAAGAATCAGCTCAAGGGCTGGGAACACAAAAGGTAAGCCAGCGACGACAAGTAACATGTCGTCGGCCTCCGTCGGTCTATGAGGACCATGGAAGAGAATCCTAAACATCTACTCTGCTGGAACAGCACTGCGTGTGGCTGAACAGGCCGATGCGCGAATGGCAGTCCCTGTCACACAGATCGCATTTGTGGGTGGTCTCTGTGCTGCTGGAGCTGTGGCGGTTCTTCCTGCGGGTCCTTTTTTCATCTGCTGCAGCAGTCAGTCTCTCTTCACCCGCCTTGAGCTGTCTGGTCAGGGTGCCTCTCCATTTGGAGCGGTCCGTTGCAAGGTCCTCCCAGCGCTCTGTGTTGATCTCCAGGGCCTTCATGTCTCTCTTGCAGACGTCTCTAAAGCGCAGCTGTGGGCGGCCAACGTCTCTCCTGCCAGTCGCCAGTTCTCCGTAGAGGACGTCTTTGGGGATTCTGCCATCCTCCATACGGTGAATGTGGCCTAGCCAGCGGAGCCTGCGCTGCCTGAGTAGAGTGAACATGGAGGGAAGGCCGGCGCGGGACAGAACTTCTGTGTTGGGCACTTTGTCCTGCCAGGATATGTCCAGGATGCGGCGAATGCAGCGACGACAGCGACAACAAGTAACAAAGATAGCGGTAATCCAAGGGAGTGAAGCAAATAATAATTCCAACACAGAGGCGAAGATACATGTGAAATTAACAAAAGGATATCGCGGGGATTAATGCCCGTGGCCAACATATATAGGGAACAGTGATTAGCAAAACAAGGGGCAGCTGTGAATGATTAACAATGTAAGAGGGTGAGGTTAAACGGAAGATGCATTACACTAACAGGAAGTAAACAAAGAGGACCATCAAAATAAGAGTCCATACAGAAACGATAATAATGAATGGCAATTATGATACTAATAATAATGAGTCCAAAAAAGGAACATAAAGTGTGGACAGGGTCTCACCCTGTCTGGATCATGACAGCACCTCCCCTTTAAGGGTTGGATGCAGATGACCCTAGAAGAGAGAGAGAAAAAGAAGAAACAAAAAAAAAAATGGAAGGTCATGGAAGGGGGTTAGAATGTAGGTGACCTCAACATGAACCTTCCGACTAGGGTTGGAAGGGGGAGGACATGGAGGGGGGCTAGGGCATAGCCATCATCATCATCATGCACATCCCAACAAGAGAAGGAAGGGGATAAAGGAGGGAGGAGAGAGGACACGGAGGTGGGCTAGAATGCAGCCCATCTTCAACATGACCCTCCCAACCCCCCGAAGAAAAGGGATAAAGGAGGGGGGAGAGAAGGCACGGAGGTGGGTTGGACCACAGCCCATCTCAACAAAAACCTCCCAACCCCAAATAAGAGAGGGGTAAGAGAGGGGGGAGAGGGGACACGGAGGTGGCCTGGAATGCAACTCATCTCAATGTGAACCTCCTGACCACGGAAGGAAAGGGGGAGGACATGGAGGTGGGCTGGAGTACAGCCCATCTCAAGGTGACCCTCACAACCTCGAGTGGGAAGAGTGATCAGGAAGGGAGAAGAGGGGACACGCAGGTGGGCTGGAATGCAGCTCATCTCAATGTGAACCTCCCAACCCAGAGTAAAAGAGGGATAAGGGGGGAGGAGAGAGGACACGGAGGTGGATTGGAACACAACCCATTTCAGCGTGAACCTCCTAACCTTGAAAGGAAAGAGGGAGGACAGGGAGGTGGGCTGGAGTGCAGCCCATCTCAAGGTGAATCTCACAACCCCGAGTGGGAAGGGGGATCAGGAAGGGGCGCAACAAAAATAACACAGCACAAAAAAAATAACGACAAAATAGGAACAACAAAATACCACAAAACAATTATGCTGCTCTTTTCTTATTTTTTTTTACGTTTGTTTTTCACAAATAGTACGCAGTCCAAAGCCAGATAATGGGGAACAGAGTTGGTTGGGTGGCTGATCCCAGTCCATGGACCACTCGACGAAGGGGAACAGTCCCATGGGCCACCTGGTGAAGGGAGACAGTCTGTCGGGTGGTCTGCCAAAGTCCATAGACCACTTGGTGAAGGAAGACAGTCTGCTGGATGGCCTGCCAGAGTCCATAGACCACCCGGCAAGGGAGGACAGTTTGTCTGGTGGCCATGTAAGGTCCGTAGGCCACCAGATTGAGGAACACCAGTCAGGAGGCCAACCAAGGTCCCAAGCCAACCCGGCCACCACAATGGCTACCCCAAGAGGCCGATCTGGCGGCAACTTGGTGGTAAGAGTGTCAATGCTATCCTCCTGGGGCGCAGATGGTAGAGTGTGTATCTCCTATGGTGACGTCAATGGTGAAAGTTGGGCCCCCTGGAGCACCGGAGGTGATGGTTGGACCAACTGGGGCATAGGAGGCAATGGTTGGAACCCCTGGGGCATAGGGGGAAAAGGTGGGATGCAGTTCTCCAACGGCTTCAACCTCAACGTAGCCAGCTCGGACGAAGGAGGAGAACAGGAGGTTGGTGAGATGATATCACAGTCAATAGCAGCAGAGACTGATGGGAAGGGTCCAGAAGCGCCCACCAGGAGCAAGGCAAATCCTTTCTAAAATTGACATTGAAAATAAGGGAAAAGGTACTTGCCTTGACTCCTGGTCTCCTGCTGCAGGGGTGATGACCTCAGGATGCGCTGCAGGCGTGACGACCTCTGGACAAAACGGTGACTGGGATGTGCTGACCTCAGGATGAGATGGCTGGGGCACGCTGACCTCAGGATGAGATGGTAGCTGGAGCTGAAGAGCATCCAGCCCGGATGCCCAGGAATCCCTCTCCGACGCAGCCACCTCAGATGGGGGGGGGGGGGGGGGCGGTAATAGGATACAGTAGGAACCACACAATAACAGCCAGCAGAAGAGTTCGGCGGGGAGAGCTCAGAAGAAGCAGAAGGCTACAACTGGGTCTCCCCACCAGGCGTAAGACAAGACCTCTCTAAAACGGATATTAAAAATAAAGAAGAGGACTTGCCTTAACTCATGCTCCTCTGCAGGAGAGGATGTTTGTGGCTCCGCTGCTGGTGTGGAAGTGACGGCCTCAGGGTGAGGTGCCAGAGCATTGCCCTCAGGATGAGCTGCTGGAGCAATGGCCTTGGGATGAGCTGCAGGGGTGCCAGCCTCCAGATGAGCTGCAGGAAAGGTAGCAAGCGAGGCGGTCAGGGGAGGAGGAGCAGCAGGTGAGGCAGCCGTGAAAGAGGCAGCTGGTGAAGCAACCAAGAGGGGAGCAGCAGATGAAGTGGCCGGGGAACAGGCAGCAGGTGAGGCAGCCGGAGGCAAAGCAGCAGGTGGGGCTCTCTGGAGAGGAAGGGATGTAGCTGCTGGAACTCTCCGGGGATGAGGGGGTGCAGCCGCTGGAGCTCTCCGGGAAGCAGTGGGGCCAGGCGGAAAAGGAGCTGGGGGTGGTGCTGGAACAGAGTGCCGAGAGGAGCGGCATTTCCCAGTGTCTTCCTTCCACCCTGGTCCCCCGGGTGCCAACCAAACGCCGCAAAAAAAAATCCTTCTGTTTCATGGCAGTAAATACAGGCAGCCAGGCAGCTGGCCTGTGGAGAAGGCTGGCTGTACGTGACGAGAGAAGCAGCGCCGATGTTGGTCCCTTCATCACTCTTCTGCCTCTTCTCATCGGCATGAGATGGAGAAGCGGCTGGTCACTGGGAAAGGCGACGGAGGAGGAAAGAAGGATGGGCAGTTCCTGTACTCATGGGAGCACCAGCAGGCGCTGCATGTGTTCCGGCACCCACATAGCAGCTCCTCAAAAGCCAAATGCGCTCTCCCCATCAGAGTAATTACGAGCCACGGTAACCAGATCCCACAGTCTCTCCACGGCCCACAGCTCCTCCTCACTGAGGCACCACACAGCCATGTCCAAATAACTTAGTATCCGCTGGGTCCTTACTGGCACCATCCTTCTGTCAAGGCTTGTGCCCAGGTGGGGCAGCAAGAGGACCCAAATGCTGTGATACTAGTTTGGGGATTTATTAACAACAAAAAATAAGACTTGGCTCAAGGGCTGAAAACACAAACTATAAGCCGGCGACGGCAGGTAACAAAGGCAGTGGTAATCCATGGGAGTGAAGCAAATAATAATTCCAACAAAGAGGTGAGGATACATGTGAAGTTAACATAAGGACATTGCGGGAATTAATGCCCACGGCCAACGTATATAGGGAAACAGTGATTAGCAAAACAAGGGGCAGCTGTGAATGATTAACAACATAAGAGGATGAGGCTAAACGGAAGATGCATTACGCTAACAGGACGTAAACAAAGAGTACCGTCAAAATAAGAGTTCATACAGAAACAATAATAATGAATGGCAATAATGATACTAATAATAATAATAAAAAAAGAGTCCAAAAAAGAAGCATAAGGCGTGGACAGGGTCTTAAATATGTTGGGTGTTTTGTAGTTAATTTGACTGATAACAGTTTAAAAACCTTTTAATAACAAAATATTGCTAAAATATAAAATGATGCACTACAATGGGTCTCAAATATTTGTAAAGGTGTACTGTTAATAGTACTGCATGAGTTTATTGATGATACACAGACGAAATTCAATATTACACTGAACTCCATCACTGAACAGTGGTATAAACTAAAATAATTATGACTACTGAACAACTCCCATCCCCCAAAGTGCAAGATACACTATTATGAATATAAGTGATGAAAGATCACACAAATAAGTGATCTGATAAACAAATGAACAAGGGTTCCGAAACAGTTGAGAATATTGGCTGTCCTATTCGTTTTCAGTAATTAGGTATTCTGTAATTAATATTCACACAATCAAATAAATCTTAATCCTGTTCAGTCCCTTCCATATTTATCAAAGTCTAGCGTGTGATTGCCTACATATAGCCTACCTCTTTGTATTCCACTTTCAAACACAGCCTACATTTGGGCCTGTAAAGCCTAAATGGGATACCTGTTTCAGACAGGAATACTTGTGTTCTATGGGCAATGCACTAGTTTTCTTTAGAATAGAATAGAATAGAATAGAATAGGCTTTATTGTCATTGTACAGTTGTACAGTACAACAAAATTGTGGGTGCTCCACCAGGCTACTGTGCAATAAAGTAAGAGAGAAGGATTAGATAAAACACGGTTACAGAACACACAATTAAACACACGACTGAAATAAAAATAGCCCAGGATTATGGAAATATATACAGGTATGGTAATGGCTTCATGGATGGAACTATGTACTACATAACAGTGTGGAGTGCAGAACACACAATTGAGTAAAATGGCCCAAGGATTATGAAAAATATACACAGTGGTTTCACGGATCGGTCAATATACATGAAAGTGTGGCGTGCAAAGACAGGTTCAGGTTCAGGTTACTTTATTTGTACCCGTAGGTAGATTTGTTTTGCAGGGACTGACAAAAGGTTTTCACCCCCAGACAGCAGCTCCCCAGCATGGCAGCGCCGCTGAGGTGGTGAATCCTGGTTACAGCAGATACAGGAGAAGACTGAAGCCCAAGCAGCATGTGGATTGATGTTTAATGATTCTATCACAGCATGCAGAATGTTATTCTTTTGTTCAATCTAAAATGTTTGGGGGGGGTGTAGCCACACATGTGACTTACTTAATGCCTTACATAATGCCTCACATCTTAGATAAGAACAAAGTGCAGAGTTTCCTTGGAGATAACAGGAAGCTGTGAAAGTGTAATCTTTTGTATGCGAGAGACTGCTTGGAGGATCCTTTGTGGGCCAAAGACTGTGAGGGGGATGCTAAGGGATTAAAGAGGAAATGCAATGTTACCTTTGATGTGAATGGAATGTGACTTGTGAGCTGTGGGGAGACCTGGGTATATAAGGGACAAGTTTTTTCTGAGATGTCTTCTTTCCACTGTGCTCATGTTGGAGACGTGTAATAAACTGCCTTGAGACAAACCTGCCTCGTCAATTACACACTCCACACTCCACTCCCTGCAGACAGGTGTGTTATTGTGATAATTAAAAAGGTCCTCAGTTCTGTGCATGTGCACATTCGGAGGGAGGGGGCTGGGGCCTCTGACTGTTTGCAGTTCGGATGGCCCAGGGGAAGAAACTGTCAGTATGGAGGTGAGTAACCTGACTGTTCTGAACCATCATCCAGACAGAAGCAGGTCAAACAGGTGGTCGGCGGGATGTGAGGGGTCTCCTGTGATGGCCTTGATCTTTCTGAGACAGGAAGACTGAAGATGTCCTCCAGGGAGGGCAGAGGGCCACCGATGATTTTTTGGGCAGTGTTGATGACCCTCTGCACAGCCTTCCTGTTCTCGGCTGTAGAGCTGAGATGGAAGGTTAACAACAAATTTGTCCATGTCTGTAGTTTAATGATAAAGAAAAAAAAAATCTGCAGTTGTAAGACAGATTAGATGGGTGCATAATGTGTCTTTCTTAAATATTATTATTATTTTACTGATTGTGGTGTGTTTTTGTGACCTAAAACAAACACTTGCAGGTTTCAGCAGAGAAAACCAACTTAGATTTTCCTGCCTATGACAAACCCAGGAGACAATGTAAACAGAATTTACAGTCCATCAAAATGTAGCAGGCGACATGTTGACTATAAGGCATCTGGCAAAGTAACAACAACATACAGTAACTAAAGGGCACTCAGAGAGCACATACCTCCACCAATGCCCTATCTCGCAATATTAACGAAAGAGGGAAAAAAAAGTGAACCAGAATCCGATTTTGACTCAGATCACGTCCCGAATCTAAGGGGTTCTTCCATAGCCCAAGGGCCACCTCTGGTGACAATTTCATCAAAATTCTTCCAGTAGTTTTTGCATAATCCTGTTAACATCAAACAAAGAAACAGATAGACTGACTGACTGACAGACAAACCAATATGGAAACATTACCTCCTTGGTGGAGGTAATTAATATCTTTCCAAAGACACATCTAATTGATAATTACACTAACTTCTTCCATGAAAAAAGGCTCCAAAAGTTTTATGTATATTTTGCATTGGTCAATATACATAAACTGTGTGTCTACAGTGCAAACCTTATAGTGTAAATTTGTTGCTCAGATTAGATTTTTTAATTTCTTTTTTCAACAATAAATGTGATACCAATAGTCCCAACCAAGCCTTAATCTTCCTATCTGCTTTTGGCAAATCTGTATCTTTTTTCTTGTAAATTTATTATTTCCTTCTTGTGTATTTAGTACTTTTTCTTGGTCCATTTCCCCTGTGCAACTGCCCCGGAACTTTAAAAATTGTTGCCTCGAAATTTGGAGTTTTTCATCAATTTCATTTTTACAGTGATTGTACAATCTCTCTTACTTGTGTTTGGAGAACTCCCCTGCACTCCTGCTCTGACCTGAGCCTGAAAGAACATGTGCATCTTTACTGAAAGTGAAGTGATACACTGAGGGCATTTAGAATTAAAAAAAAAATAACTTTGAACACCAACCTCGGCTGTGACCATCCTCCAGTTTATTCTTATCAGGTAGACAATGAGGAATGAGCATTGAAGAAACACACAGATAATTAAACCTGTCCACAGACCTGAGAGAAATAAACATGGTTATGCAATTTCCTGTAAGCACACACTGATGATATGGCGATATTGATCCAGTACAGTTGTACCAGTTGAGTGAAATTATAGAGCAAAAAGCTAGATGTAAATTAAAATCTTACCCTTTATTCCCCATTTGGCTGCAAACATCAGTGACACTCCAATCGGGAAACCAACACCATAATATGCCACAAAATAGCAAATAGCTCCAACTCTCTGTTTACCTGCTCCTCTTATAATACCACCAATGGCAGCCTAGACCCCAAAAGCAGTAAACTTGTGGTAAGACTTGCTGAGAAAATAACCTGTAGTATTTTTTTAAATTTGATTATTTAAGAACATGGCACTGATGTTGGTTTTGTGTTACAGATACTTACAGATGTTGCATCTAGTAGGAGGAAGGGAGCATAAAAAGATACAACCTCAGCAACTCGTTCCCTGATTTCTCTGAAATATAAAAATTGTTGAGTGTTTTATGTGGTTATTGTGTTAGCATATTATAATATGCTCTCATAGTTTTGACCATGGTAAAAAAAAGTTGAACCCATATCATTCCACTGTTGACATACTGTACAGCAATCATAAAGCCCAAGTTAATAATTGAGAGAATATGAAAGCAAAGTTGAATGATTTCTATGGAGACATGGCCAGATATTATGATGAAGGTTATTTAAAGTGAGTATTATCTGTCCTTAGCATGACACTGAAAACACATAATAGAAAATTTACTCACTCGTCATATGTAAAGACATAAGAAATATGGTTCTTCAAGCCCCCAATGATCGCTGCCAAACATGAAGAAACTGAAACTGTGACAAAGATAGAAAACATACATTTTAACTTTATTGGGCCATCTTTTTAATATCACAAATTGTGCACCCACTGTGTCCCTCTAGCGTCCTGTCTCAAGCAACTTTATACATTAATAAGACTATGAAATAAAAGCATTCCTTTCTTAAAAAAAGAAAAAAAAATCTAATTTTTGTATTACAGACCCATAACCTTCTCCTGCAACAGTTTCTTGATTAGATTTTGTCACGACCTGGACGCTATCCTTCTCCGCATTCAGGTTGTCCAGTGTCGCTCCTGCTCCATGGTAGTCCGTGCCGGGTCTTACAAGGCCCGTACTTTGACAGCGCCCAGCTGATCCCCAGCTGTCTGGTTCAGCTGCTCTGGGACAGCTGTCTCCCATCATTAATTATCTTCCCCATTTAAGCAAGCAGCCGAGAGTTACTCGTCGCTGCGACCTCGCTATGGAAAGACGTGCCCTGTGTTTCCACGACTGTAGCTCCTATGCCTAGCTTCAGTTCGCCGTTACCTCGGCGCTACCCCCAAAGTAAGTGCTGCGACTCGGCGTGTGTTTCCCCTCGCCGCCTATCTAGCCTTTCTTTCTGGGTTGTACATTGTCCTCTGTTCTGTGCGTATTTTAGCCCCACGTGGCTCTTTTCCTTTCCATTTGTTGTCTAGTGTCGTGCGTGTTATAGCCCCACGAGGCTCTTTACTTTGTATTTGTTCTTTGTGTGTGAATGTTAATAAATCACGCAAACTCACTGGTCGCCCTCGCATCTCCTTTCTGGCTCGTGAGAGCCAGGCATGACAGTAGGTCGCAGCCAGACTGAGACGTCTGCGACCGTGAGTTTGCAGTGGGACTTGTCGTTTTTCCCTTCCTCTGGGTGCAGGCAAGCTAGTAACATGTCTCCCTCCAGGAGGCGTATGCGGCACCCGGGCCACGATCTCTCGGAGGCTCTGGACCTTGTGGATGAGACGCTGTTCACCACGGACCTCTACGATACTCCCAGCGAGATACGCTGGCGTCTGGAGCTTGCCGAGAACAGGATTAACAACTTCCCTCGCTACTTCCATCTCCCCGAGGTTAAGGCGGGGAAGGCAGACATCTCTGTGGCCTGGGAGAGACTCCGTAGGCTGGAGGAGAACCCCGGCAGGAAGCCGAAGACAGGACACCATCGCTCCTCGCTTCGGAATCCCGCTCCTGCCGCCGATCCAGCCCAGGAGTTCGCCTCACCCAGGGGTAATCCCCAAGGTAGAGTGACGTCAATCGGGGTTCCTCCGGAGAAGATAAGGGTGACAGCGATTCGCATTGCGGACTGAGTGGCAGCCGCTAGTTCCGCCGCCAATCCCCCCGTAGCCATGGAGCACGTGATAGCGGCGGTCAGGCTGGTTGAGAAGAATCCTGAGCTGAATGACTATCCGGGATACGCTGACCTGTTGGCTTCGGTCTCCGTACAGGAGCGGCGTTTCCCCGACTTCACGTTCAGAAGACGCCGCTCCCAAATTCCCCGTACATCTCAGCGAGAGCCCCGTCCGGATCCTGCTCCAGGAAACCACATGAATTCCGCCTCCCAGCCTGCTGTAGCTCCCATGTCTCGCCGAAGAAGCGAATCAGCTGCTCCCGCTCCTGGGCCCGCTCTTCCCGCTGTCCCGTCAGCTCTGGGCCCCCGGTTCTCCTCAGCTGTTTCTCCCCCCCTCTTCGTCACTCACTCCGGCTGCTGAGAACGGCGCGAATTCGCCTCCAGGTGTTCCCGGTCCCGATCCGGTGCGAGAGGCACCACCTCGTCTGTCCGGGGGGGTTCCCCACTTCTATCCGGCTGGGAGAGGAAAGACTCAAGTCCCTTGCAGCGGATTCCACCGGCCCTCCGGGAATCAGGCAAGTGTCCTTTCATTCTCCTCCCATTATGAGTGAATTGCCTTGTTTGATTCCTGGGGGAGGAGTTCAGGGTTCACAGTCCCCTGAGCTCTCTCCTCCCGCTGCAAAAGTTGAATATGAACCTGCGTCCTCTGTGTCTCTTCCCCCTGAGTGTGCCCCGGTGCCAGGTCTGCACCGTCGCGCGAGGAGGAGGCCTGCAGCCCTGGAAGGTTTCGCCCCAGCCCCGCAGCCACGTCATGGGCAGAGGAGAAGGTCGAACTGCCTGTTGGAGCCAGCGCCGACGATTAAGCGTCCCCGGGTCTCCACGGAGGAACGGTTCGGCCCAGCAGAGCTCAGATCTCCTGCCCCCACGCCATGCGGGCTGTCGACGCGGTCTTCGGCGCTTGGGGGTCGTCTGACTGTGGAAACCATCATGCCGGCTGCGGAGCTAGTCGCAGTCGAGTGGGAGCCGGAGGACGGAGTCCTGCATGCTGAACCCGGAGCATCGAAGTCCTGGATGGCGGCAGAACCCGAGATCAGGCGAGTGCTCTATTTTCCCTCTTTCATCTATTTTCTGGAGCATTATTGCCTGTCTCTCGGGGGGGCGGGCCGGGTGCAGCCGTCTGCTGCGCTCGAGCCTGTCTCGCCGGGCTCTGCCGCTGCCGGTGATCCTGATCCCGGTTCCTTTTGTCCCTCTGAGCCTCTCCCCAGGGTCACTGGAGACGAACCTGCTCTGGGTGCCACCTCGGAGGTTCCGGTTCTCTGCACGGTGTTCGCCTCAGATGCTGCGCCCGGAGGTGCTTTACCGGCCCAATCGGGGTCCACCGGGAGTGCTGTTCTGGCCCAGTCGGGGTCCACCGGGAGTGCTGTTCCGGCCCAGTCGGGGTCCACCGGGAGTGCTGTTCCGGCCCAATCGGAGTCCACCGGAAGTGCTGTTCCGGCCCAGTTGGGGTCCACCGGGAGTGCTGTTCCGGCCCAGTCGGGGTCCACCGGGAGTGTTTCGCCGGTCCGATCGGGGTCCACCGGGAGTGTTTCACCGGCCCGATCGGGGTCCACCGGGGGTGCTGCGCCGGTCCGGTTAGAGGTCAGTGAGGGAGCTGGAGGATTGTGTTCGTCTGACGTCAGGCTGACGTCGTCCCTTGCCTCCATCTTCTCTCCTCCAGCCGCTGTTGGGGTTCCTCTCACCCGGGCCAGTTTCTTCCTGCCCATGTTTTCATTAGATGTCAGGCTGACTTTGCCCCTTGCCTCCATCTCCTCTCCCCCTACTGCTGTTGGGGTTTCTCTCACCTGGGTCAGTTTCCTCCTGCCTTTTCCCTCAGGGAGGAAGCTGCAGCAAAACTTCTCCCTCAGCTCTCGGTGGTCTGCGGTCACGGGACGACCGCCTGGGGCGCCGTCTGGCTGGTTCGGTGATCTGGGTTGGCCTCCCGAGAAACTGTGTCTCCTAGCCTGGGACTCTGGTAGGCCGCCCGAACTGGTATTGTGGTTCCTGGCCTGGTGGAGTTTGGGTCGCCCGCCGGACAAGCTGTCACCACCTGCCCCACTCCACCTGCTGACGTTCCTGGAAAAATTGACTGACTGTTCATAGCCTTGTGTTTGCTTGTCCTCCTTTATTTAACCTTATTCAGGACATCAAAGAACTTTCTGCCCTAGAGTTCTTATTGTGGTGTCATTATAACTAAGATCTCCTTAGACTATTTTCTATGTTTATAATTCCAGTTTGCCCCCTCATGGATCGTCACCTTATCGTGGTGGGGGGGTTTGCGTGCCCCAGTGATCCCAGGAGCTATGTTGTCCGGGGCAATTTGCCTCTGATAGGGTCTCCCAAGACAAACTGGTCCTGGGTGAAGGGCCAGACGAAGAACGATCCAACAGACTCTCATGATAAATTGTATATCAAGGATTCAGTGTACCCCGCCCGGTATGGGGTTACCGGGGCCCCACCCTGGAGCCAGGCCTGGGGGAGGGGCTCGAAGGCTAGCGTCTGGTGGCCGGGTTTCCACCCATGGGACCCGGCCGGGCTCAGCCCGAAGGAGTTACATGGGTCCGCCCTCCAGTAGGTTCACCACCTGCAGGAGGGATCATGGAAGTCCGGTGCTATGTGGATTAGGTGGCAGTCAAAGGCGGAGACCTTGGCGGACTGATCCCAAGCTTTCTAAACTGGCTTTTGGTACGTGGAATGTCACCTCTCTGGTGGGGAAGGAGCCTGAGCTGGTGTACGAGATTGAGCGATACCGGCTAGATATAGTTGGCCTCACCTCAACACACAGCTCCGGTTCCGGAACCAGTCTCCTGGAGAGGGGCTGGAGCTTGGCCTTTTCTGGAGTTGCCCCGGGCGAGAGGCGACGAGCAGGGGTAGGTATTCTTGTATCGCCCCACCTTGCTGCCTCTATATTGGAGTTTTCCCCGGTGGACGAAAGGGTTGCTTCCCTGCGCCTTCGGGTTGGGAAACGGGTCCTGACCATCATTTGTGCCTATGCACCAAATGATGTTTCAGAGTACCCACCCTTTTTGGAGTCTGTGACTGGGGTGCTGGAGGGTGCTCCTCCTGGAGACTCCATTGTCCTACTGGGGGACTTCAATGCGCACGTGGGCAACGACAGTGAAACCTGGAGGGGGGTGATTGGGAGGAACGGCCTGCCCGATCTGAACCCGAGTGGTGTTCAGTTATTGGACTTCTGTGCTAACCACAGTCTGTCTATAACGAACACCATGTTCAAGCATAAGGGTGTCCATATGTGCACCTGGCACCAGGACACCCTAGGCCGCAGGTCGATGATCGATTTTGTTATCGTATCATCAGACCTGCGACCGTATGTCTTGGACACCCGAGTAAAGAGAGGTGCAGAGCTGTCAACTGATCACCACCTGGTGGTGAGTTGGATCCGATGGCAGGGGAGGAAGCCATTCAGACCTGGTAGACCCAAACGTATAGTGAGGGTGTGCTGGGAGCGTCTGGCTGAGGCCCCTGTCCGGGAGGTCTTCAACTCCCACCTCCGGAAGAACTTCAACCACATTCCGAGGGAGTCTGGAGACATGGAGTCTGAATGGGCCATGTTCTCCACCTCTGTTGTTGAAGCGGCAGCCCAGAGCTGCGGCCGCAAGGTGGTCGGTGCATCTCGTGGTGGCAACCCCCGAACCAAGTGGTGGACACCAGTGGTGAGGGGGGCCATTAAGCTGAAGAAGGAGTCCTATCAAGCTTGGTTGGCTTGTGGGACTCCCGAAGCAGCTGAGGTGTACCGGCAGGCCAAGCGGAGTGCAGCTCGGGTGGTTGCTGAAGCAAAAACCCGGGTATGGGAGGAGTTCGGTGAGGCCATGGAACAAGACTTTCGGTCGGCTTCAAAGAGATTCTGGCAAACTGTTCGGCGGCTCAGGAGGGGAAAGCAGCTCCCCGTCCACACTGTGTATGGTGCGGATGGGACACTGTTGACTTCAACTGGGGATATCGTCGGGCGGTGGAAGGAATACTTCGAGGATCTCCTCAATCCCACTGATACGCCTTCCACAGAGGAAGCAGGGTTTGGGGACGAGGGGGATGACTCGCCTATCACAGGGGCTGAGGTCGCCAAGGTGGTTAAAAATCTCCTTGGTGGCCGGGCCCCGGGGGTGGACGAGATTCGCCCCGAGTACCTCAAGGCCCTGGATGTTGTTGGGTTGTCATGGTTGACACGCCTCTGCAACATTGCGTGGAGGTCGGGGGCAGTGCCTTTGGCATGGCAAACCGGGGTGGTGGTTCCTCTCTTCAAAAAAGGGGACCGGAGGGTGTGCTCCAACTTTAGAGGGATCACACTCCTCAGCCTCCCTGGGAAGGTCTATGCCAAGGTATTGGAGAGGAGAGTCCGGCCGTTGGTCGAACCTCGGATTCAGGAGGAGCAATGTGGTTTTCGTCCTGGCCGTGGCACATCGGACCAGCTCTTTACCCTCTCGAGAATTCTTGAGGGTTCGTGGGAGTTTGCCCAACCAGTTTACATGTGTTTTGTGGACTTGGAGAAGGCATTTGACCGCGTCCCTCGTGGATTTTTGTGGGGGGTGCTTCGGGAGTATGGGGTATCGGGCTTGTTGTTACGAGCTATTCGGTCTCTGTACGACCGTTGTGAGAGTTTAGTTCGCATTGCCAACACTCGGTCGGAGTCATTCCCAGTGAGAGTTGGACTCCGCCAGGGCTGCCCTTTGTCACCGGTCCTGTTCATAATTTTTATGGACAGGATTTCTAGGCGCAGCCAGGGAATGGAGGGTGTCATGCTTGGTGACCACAGGATCTCATCTCTGTTGTTTGCAGATGATGTTGTCCTGTTGGCTTCATCCAGCAATGACCTACAGCTCTTGCTGGGACGGTTTGCCGCTGAGTGTGAAGCGGCTGGGATGAGAATCAGCACCTCCAAGTCCGAGTCCATGGTCCTCAGCCGGAAAAAGGTGGATTGTCCTCTCCGGGTTGGGGACAGGCTCCTGCCCCAAGTGGAGGAGTTTAAGTATCTTGGGGTCTTGTTCACGAGTGAGGGGAAAATGGAGCGAGAGATCGACAGACGGATTGGAGCAGCATCTGCAGTGATGCGGACGTTGTACCGGTCTGTTGTGGTGAAGAGGGAGCTTAGTTCTAAGGCAAAGCTGTCGATTTACCAGTCAATCTACGTTCCTACTCTCACCTATGGTCACGAGCTTTGGGTAATGACCGAAAGAACGAGATCGCGGATACAAGCGGCTGAAATGAGCTTTCTCCGTAGGATTGCTGGACTCACCCTCAGAGATAGGGTGAGGAGCTCAGTCATCCGGGAGAGGCTCAGAGTAGAACCGCTGCTCCTCCACATTGAAAGGAGTCAGTTGAGGTGGTATGGGCATCTGATTAGGATGCCTCCTGGACGCCTCCCACTTGAGGTGTTTCAGGCACGTCCCACTGGGAGGAGACCCCGGGGCAGACCCAGGACTCGGTGGAGAGACTATGTCTCCCAGCTAGTCTGGGAACGCCTTGGTATCCCCTCTGAAGAGCTGGAGCAGGTGGCTGGGGAGAGGGAAGTCTGGGCTTCTCTGCTTGAACTGCTGCCTCCGCGACCCGGACCTCCGGAAAAGCGGTAGAAGATGGATGGATGGATGGATGGATAATTCCAGTTTGGTCTCTTACTTCTGTTAACCCTTTAAGTAGCTTTTGCCTCACATTGCCTGGTCTTATTCAGAGTAGTTTTGTTCATCTGCATCTATATCCTCCTCCAGACTGTTGACTTTCTGTGTTGTGCTAATACGGGATTGAGGAGTTGATTTTTTTTTTTTTTTTTTTTTTTTGTATCTTTATGCCAATTTGCGGCCTCAGGCCCTATTTTTAGGACTTATGCCCGGATTGCTTCCTGTATATTATTCTGTCTTGGCCAGGGTTACATGTGTAAGCCTTCTTCAACCTTATGTTCACAGAGTTTTGTAGTTTTTTTGGCCTTCGGGACATGAGTTTTGCCTTGTCCTCGCCCTAAGTTGTTGTGAGCCTTTTTATGACTGTCGCTATATTTCTGCAGTTTGATCTCCCCACCTCCTGTGGTCACCTGCATAGACCGTCTGGCCTCTGCAGAGGAGGGGGTGATGGTTTTTCCTGTTTTGAAACTGTTATTATAGTGTCTGATCCTATGCTGTTACCTGGGGTTTTTTTTTTCTTCTCTGCCTCCTTTTTCTTGTCCCTCACTTTCCCCCAGACCGCCCTCCCTGGTCTTCCCTCGGGGGGGGGGGGGGGGGGGGTTAAGCCTGCGCCAGGAGGCGCGGCTCGGGGGAGGAGTACTGTCACGACCTGGACGCTATCCTTCTCCGCGTTCAGGTTGTCCAGTGTCGCTCCTGCTCCATGGTAGTCCGTGCCGGGTCTTACAAGGCCCGTACTTTGACAGCGCCCAGCTGATCCCCAGCTGTCTGGTTCAGCTGCTCTGGGACAGCTGTCTCCCATCATTAATTATCTTCCCCATTTAAGCAAGCAGCCGAGAGTTACTCGTCGCTGCGACCTCGCTATGGAAAGACGTGCCCTGTGTTTCCACGACTGTAGCTCCTATGCCGAGCTTCAGTTCGCCGTTACCTCGGCGCTACCCCCAAAGTAAGTGCTGCGACTCGGCGTGTGTTTCCCCTCGCTGCCTATCTAGCCTTTCTTTCTGGGTTGTACATTGTCCTCTGTTCTGTGCGTATTTTAGCCCCACGTGGCTCTTTTCCTTTCCGTTTGTTGTCTAGTGTCGTGCGTGTTATAGCCCCACGAGGCTCTTTACTTTGTATTTGTTCTTTGTGTGTGAATGTTAATAAATCACGCAAACTCACTGGTCGCCCTCGCATCTCCTTTCTGGCTCGTGAGAGCCAGGCATGACAGATTTTAAAATATTTGGCATTGAATGAAGTATTACTTTTATTGCAATGTGTTGATACTGCAAAGGATTTACTTTTAACATGCACTGACCTGCACAGAACATTGTTATTTTAGCAGACAGCTTGGCCTGCTCTGTGTCTCCAGCTCCCAGAGCGTTTCCAACTCTTATATTGCCCGCTATACTGAAACCAATGGGGAACTGAAAACAAAACAAACACAGCATCTGATTATATGATGCATTACTGGATGTACAAAAATACATTTTCCTCACAATATTTATTAAAATGAACCTGTGTGGTTCTAAATGCTAATAAACTAAAAATTCATGCTTTTGACTGCTCTAAATACTGAGTACAAAACATTTTTTCATTGAATTTTACATTAAATTCTGTGGGTGGGGGTTGTAATCAGAATAATATGCTTGTTCAGGCCATTTACATGATGAATAAAGAATATTTTGAAGCATGCAAATGCATATCTAGCACAGACACCAAGAAGGAACTGTGGAACATATGGCTGTAAATTAGCATAAAGCCCTCTTTACAAAAGTGTTGTGCACTGTAAGGTTTATTTTAAATGACAAAACTCACCATATATGCAATATTTGCCAGTTCATACACAACTGACTGAGCTCCCAGCTCCACCTCGCTAATTATACCTGCCATTGGCAGAAAGTAGTTTCATTTAAAATCAGCTTTATTTAACAAAAAGATTCAACAGTGTGCAGTTACATTACCTGCCAGAAAGCTTCCAATCTCATAAGTCCACCACTCAACACACAACATGACCATGCCAGGGATGGCCAGGCGGATGTATGAGCCCCAGTCCTGGAGGCATTCTCGAGACCAGCCTGTATAAATGTGTAAGTCAAGACAGGTCTAGTTAGAGATATAGCAAACATGGTACACAGTACAGGTGAGCATATATATATATATAGTATATATATCCACCTTATTCCTGGGCCCCATGATGCCCTGCGTGAACTATAGACGTAACTTCCGGTACTAGTTTAGAACGTATGGTTGTCACTGAAACAGGACAACCTTGTTAAAAAATAATGACTTCGGCATCAGAAATGTGGGAACACGGCCTTTTGCACCTCAAAAACAGTAATATAATCAGACCACTTCCCACCACTATCTAGGGATAGGAAGATGACCTTAAAAAGTGGCCTGGCAGACAGTAGCTCCGTTTGTTGGTGCCGCTAAGATGCTAACGCTGTAAACAAATAAAAGCTCTGAGATATATCAACATCTCCACCGCAACAAAGTCAACTGCATTTTGTTAAAATATGTTGGACATAATCAGATTTACCTCAGAGCAGACGTAGAATCTAGTCAGAGCCACAAAGAACCACAACACCGCGCTTGGGTGTTTTAATGTTGGCTAAATACAGACAGCTGCAGCTGTTTGTTCTACCCTGAAATGAAATACTCATGCTGCTGTCATGCCATGAATGCTTGTTATTTAACTTGACACGTACAGACATTTCTGACAACTGTTCGGAATTTTATTGACCTATATTTTGTTATAATTTAAAAATTTAATGCATGCTGAAGTCCATATCGTTCCAAGGCAGTACAACGAATGGAAAAAAAAAAAAAAAAACTATTTGATATCTTTCTCAAATTGTTAAGCTTTAGGAAGCAAACTGTAACTATTTTTTATTTATTATTTTACTTCATCCAGCCTTCATTCTGATGAGATCATCCTCCCTAACCCCTCATCCCCAGCCAGTCGCAGCAGACGACTGCCCCTCCCTGAGCCTGGTTCTGCTAGAGGTTTCTTCCTTCGAAATGGGAGTTTTTCCTCTCCACTGTCGCCTAGTGCTTGCTCATAGGGGATCGTCTGATTGCTGGGTTTTTCTGTGACTGTGATTTTTTTTTATCTGCACTGTGGCGCCACGAGACGGCTTTTGTTGTGATGTGGCGCATTATAAATAAAGCTGAATTGAACTGAATTGAATTGAGATGCACAACACATAAATGTCAGATCTGACATTCATACAAGTGAAAACATACCTGCTGTGCTCTTGTGTCTGTCCTGTGTCTGTACCACCGATCACACCAACAGTCCTTTTTAGCTTTCAGTGCATCATTGACGCATTGCCAGTGAGAAGCCTCCATTTATACAGTCTATGGCACAACCACGAACACCAGCAACAAGTACCAGAACTGTGCCAAAACATTAAAAAAATTCAGAAACTACAAGTGCTGAAATTAGCAGCCATCATAGCAGTCTGTCAGGGGCGACAATGACCATTTCATTTAGGTCTGATCAGATTCCTCCACGCAGCTCTGTCCTTCACCTTCCGCTGCCAGGAGCTCCTGGAGTTGTTAACCCCGGCGATGTCCGAGCCGGTATGAGTTGCTTTCTGACTGACCATTTCATGAAACTGCTTGCAAAGTATCTGAGTACCGCTAGCTTTTGTTGGACTAGCGGCGCATTCTTGGCAGATAGAGGTATTATCAGTGGCAAGAACAGGCCAAGACAAACTGACTCCAGTATCTGTTGCAGTGACTGACCAGATGATAGATTTGTTTATCTCTGCTCTTTGTGTTGTGCATGTCACAATGCACTGTCTGACAAAAGTTCACCACAGACCTTGCGACAGATGTGCTTATCTGCCAGGATGTCCAGTCTCACCCCGTGTAACTGGGAGTGGTCCACCACAGACCTGTGGCAGATATTGTGTTTAGTTCTGCCAGGATGCCCAGTTTCACCCTCCACACCTTCCGAAGGGCGGGGTTGCCGGTTGAGTCGCCGACAGCCCGACCCATGAGACAGGTAGCACCGGTTCTCATGGTTATCCGGTAGCAAGCAAACCAATACCTGACCTGACATGTGAAATTAGCTGCCACTTGAGTGCAAAACACATATGTGGACTATACATTAAAATGAATTTGAAAAACTTTTAAAAGCGCTATTTTAAATGCCCCTGCCACTCCACTCTTACTGATTTAACACGACTTCAGCCGAAACCGGAAGCTCCGCCCATAATTGTTCCTATAGCAGCACTCCCAGGAATAAGGTGAATAAAAACTTGGAAACTTTATTTCAGTCTGATTTCTCTCCTTTAATAGTACCAACTGGTATTGTATTTTATGTCATTGGAAAGCCTGCTTGGTCACCTTTACAGTGAGATATAAGTTATGAGGATTATGCATTTGTGGAATGAGCAATGTGTAGGTAACCTTACCCCCCCCCCCCCAAAAAAAAATCCCCTGCAATATTCTCCTGCTAGTATTCACTCTTGTTTTGAGTTGCTTGGTGGATTGGATGATTGCACTCTCCCACAGTAATATGGAAAACAACACATAAATTTACTGGCCATTTTTACACATTATTCATTTTACCTTGTAAAATATATAAATACATATTATGACAATTTACATTTGTTTTGCTTAATTTATTTCTAAAAGGGACAATTTAGAGTCACCAGTTAACTTTATATGCATGTTTTTGGAGGGAGAAAACCAAAGTGAACCCACACAGCACAGGGAGAACATGCTCACTCCACACAGAAAGGGTCCCACCCCTGCCAGCCTGGGGGTTTTGAACAAGGAACCTTCTAGCTGCGAGGTAACAGTGCTAACCACTGTGTTGGATCCATAATAGGGCAATAACGAGCAGAGTGTAGTTACTGTTAATGGAGCTTTATTAGAGTAACTATTGACAATACCCTCAAGACGTTCAGCACCCTCCAGCAAGCCAGGTGTTCCACGATGAAAGAGGACTAGTCTCTTCCGCCCACATCCTTTATATCCGGAGTGGCATCACCACCGGAAAGCAGTAGTTGGCCACTCCTGCTCATTCCTCGTCCAACCCGGCCGCCATCTTACTAATACCCCTATTTCCATGCATAACATTTATCCCCCTTCAAAAAAAAAGCCATGCGCACAGATAACCCACCCAAATTTGTCACCCGATTCACACTCTATAAGCATAACGGTATGTACAAAAAGAAACAAACTGCCTATCCATACATACAACTAAGGCTGGACGGCTGGGTAGACTGCCAGCGCCCCCTACACGGCTATGCGGGGGTGTCCCGGCGTGCCGTCCAGTTCCCACACCAAGGGTAACGTGGCTATCGGCATCGGGTCCGTCCCGGGACGGCGTCGCGTGGTGCTGAGCATGCACTCCACCTGTGGTATCCAGCCAGTCTAAGTCCCACACCTCCTTGTTCTCCACCACCGGAGCAGGTCAGCCCCACAATCCACCGCCCGACCACTCCTCACCTGTGATACTTGAGATGGAGAACCCCAGACCGTAAAATAGGTTACACCCCATTACGTTTGTCCCCGCGGCGGTGACATAAATGCGGGCATTAGGCACCACCACAGACTCGTACTGCGCTTCCATCTCCACAAATCTCAAAACGGCCAGTCTGTTCATGCCATAACCATAATAGCGGCTCTGCTGTTCCCTGATCTGTCGGTGTGGAAATAGACTCCTCATGGTCGCCAGGTTCAACACATAGATCACAGCTCCAATATCCACCAACAGAGGAACCTCAACGCCATCCAGTGTTACGTCACAGCCGATCCGTCCGGTGGTCTCCAGGTAAACTGTATGGACGATCGTGGGAGCCTTCTGCGAGGGACCCGCCTCACGCTGTCGGCCCCTACGCTCAAAATTAATGCATGCTCTGGCAAAGTGGTTCAACAGTCCACACCTCCCATAACGCTTGCCCTTCACCAGACACACTCTGGACTTATAGCGGTGACTTGGGGACACACAGACATAACAACGTGGCATTCCTGGGGCAGACCTAATTTTCACCACCAAGGCATATTCATCCTCTCCGCTGTCTTCATCCTCAGGGTCCAATGACAGTGCCTTAAAATGAGGCTCGCCCTGGGTCGGAGTGGCTCCCTCACTTAGGCCTCTCGCTATTGTCTCAGCTGCCTCGAACTGCTGTGCGAGCTCGATAGCAGTGGTCAACGTCAGCTCACCTGGGTGGGTCAAACGTCTGGACCGGGCTGCAGGACAGCAAATGTGTTCCGCCAACTGGTCCCGTATCATCTCATCTTCCAGGTTTCCAAAGTTGCATTTCCTCACCAGCTCCCGGAGGTCTGCAATGAATCTCTTCACAGGTTCCCCCGTCCGCTGGCGGCGCTGTTGGAATTGAATGGGCCGGATAGTGACGTTTTCCGGGGCGCGAAGGTAGTGTGCCATCAGCTCCGCCACTTCATCAAAACTATCGGCTCCTCCTAGAGTTTCCAAAATCCTCTGCCCCTCCATGCCCCAATTATGAACCAGGACAGCCCTCGCACAAAGCTTCTCGAGTTCGCCGAGGTTCAAAACCACCAGATAATTTGTAAATGCGGCAAACCACCGAGGCCAAGGCACAGGTGGCTCGCCCGGGGTTTCCAAAACCGGCCGAAAACTGGCAACGGACTTCCCCATAACCACTTTTACCTCATCGCCAAATGTTGGATCCATAATAGGGAAATAACGAGCCAAGTGTAGTTACTGTTAATGGAGCTTTATTAAAGTAACTATTGACAATACCCTCAGAAGTTCAGCACCCTCCAGCAAGCCAGGTGTTCCACGACGAAAGAGGACTAGCCTCTTCCTCCCACATCCTTTATACCCGGAGTGGCGTCACCACCGGAAACCAGTAGTTGGTCACCCCTGCTCATTCTCCATCCATCCCGGCCGCCATCTTACTAATACCCCTATTTCCATACATAACACACTGTACCACCATGCTGCCATATGTTTCAGTTTGTTTCACAACAAGATGGCTAAGCCAGGCTAAGCTAAGCATGCTAACCCCATTAGCCACAGGACGCTGCACATATAAGTTAATAATAAAATAAGCCAACAATGAATTGGAAGCAGTAAAAGATGGATGGATGGATGGATGTACTGGGAGTAAGATATATGTTTCATGTGATTCATGGGGTCAGTGTTATTTGGAATGGGCAAAAAAAAAAAAACAGCGACTGGGTCAAAGATGCTGGGATAGGCTCCAGCCCCCCCATGACCCGAAAAGTATTAAGCGGAAGAAAATGAATGAATGAATGAATGGGCCGGCAGTGTAAACAAGAGTGGAGGGAGACTGAGTCAGCTCCCAACAATTGCTATATAAAAATATATATACTGTATATATTTTTTTTTAAAAATGTTGCATTTCATTTACTACAGTAAATGTAAATTTTCCAATGCATGTTATACTCACCACCCCAAGTGGACTTATGAAGCCCTCTCCACTTGATATAAATAAACAAAATTATAGCCATGGAGAACTGGGAAACAGAGTTGGCAACAGCAGAACCTCTGCAGAGAATTTTGATGGTGTTAGTAATTTAATGATGGATTTTGAAAAGATGTTACCAATGATTTGCAGCCCAACAAAACATACTTACTCTACTCCCAGCTTAAACACAAAGAGAACAATATAGTTCATAAGAGCATTCAGAAGATTGACAACAAAGCCTGTGATCACCTGTGGCCATATGATACCCTAAAAAAGAGATCAAACTGTATTTTTATTCAGTACTTTATGCACAAAATATGCATAAAATGTGCATACAATATCAATCGCTACAGAGGGTGACAACAAGGCTGACTCAAATACGAAATATGCTGTATGGGTACATATTCATACTAGGTGGGGTAACTGAATAGACCATTATGCTGTTTATTCAATCTAGCTGCAATGCTCCGCATTATGTATATATATTTATATATTTGTGTACATATGTATAGTCACTGCTCTTTTTATCTTATCTGCTAAATTATTGCTCTGAGTGTTACTATCCCTGTGCTGTTACAATCCTGGAATTTCCCCACTGTGGGACTAATAAAAGCTTATCTTATCTTATCTTATCTTAAAATGAAGACAATCTTAGACAAACTAATAAATACCTCTGCACTTGACCTTTTTTCTGAATAAAACACAGAGGATCATCCATAGACTTACAGTATATCATCAGAATTAATTTTTGACCTGATTGTTATGAAGGGATGAATTCTCAGCCACTCTAACTCAGTTGGTATAATTAAACCACATTTTCCCATTTCATCAAGTAGATACTTCAAGCTGAAAAACAGACTTACTTGATTTTGTAGATATCTTACTTGTAATGAATACATAAAAGAAGCCTGAAGAAAACATCAAAGGGAGAGGAAAAACAGAACAAAACATAATAATCTCCTGGATTCTTCTCTGGAATATTTTGTGCAAATTCATACAAAGTATGATGCAACAAATGTATGAGGATAAAGCTACACATTTGTGAAAATAAAGCCAAAAATAAAGTCATAATTTCAACACTTCTAAAATCTAAAGTGTCAAAGTCATGAGAAAAAGTAAAAAAAATTTCAAGTAAAAAGTTTAAATAGAAATAAAGACATCCGCACACTTAGTGCAATTTCCACTTTACTGCTTGCTAAGCTTTTGGTTCTGTCAAACCTTCATCAGAGCATATAGACTATAGAGGAAAGCGTTTGCCTGATCTTCACATCCAAGATCAGGCAAACGCTTTCCTGTTAAGGGTGTTATCACATGTAGTACAGAAAATGTCATTTATCTGTTAAAATGCTTGTGTGACAAGATCTATATAGGCAAAACAACTCACATGTTGAAACAAAGCATTAGTGAACATAAGAGTTCCATCAGACGAAATGTCAACAATCCTGTAACTCATCTTTTTAATGAATATTCACACCCAGTCTCCTCCCTACATCTTCAGTGTATTGAACATGTTGTTCTGCCAAGAGAGGGATATGGAAACCAAGATATGTCAGAGAGAACTTTTTTGGATTGACACTCTAGATGCCCTTCAACCTAAAGGTCTCAATGAAGATTTTGACATGAGTGTTATGCTGTGATTCCGGATGTGTTCCAGTCCTTCTTTTTAGTTCTTGTATTGTGAAACATGAGATCTATGGTTTATGATGACTTTAGCCTGATGTTTTTAAAGCTCTTGTTTCTTTTGAGATTTTTAAAAACAGTATCGTGTCCTATTTATTGATATGACCAACAGTGATCTGTGTGGAGTTTGCATGTTTTCCCCGTGTCTGCGTGGGTTTACTCCGGGATTTCTCCAGTTTCCTCCCACATGCCAAAAACATGCAAGCTAGGTTAACTGGCATCAAAACTGGGGATTCTAAATTGTCCTTAGGCATGACTGTGAGAGTGAATGGTTGTCTGTCTCTCTGTGTTGGCCCTGCGATGGACTGGCGATCTGTCCAGGGTGGACCCTGTCTCTCACCCAAAGATGCTGGGATAGGCTCCAGCACCCCCCCTCCCCAACCCAAAAGGATTAAGCGGAAGAAGATGGATGGTAATGTTACTGTACTTTATGATTTGTTTGTGTATTTCTGTTCACCTTTTACACACCTCCCCCCTTTTTCTTAGAAAAGTTTGAGGTATGATATGCCTCCTTTCTTTAATTTTGATAGTTGGGACTACATTTTCTAGATGACATGACACTACCACAGGGGTGTGTACACAGGTGTACTGCATATTGATTAATATGGCAATGCTCTCCCATTTAACCCTGCTCATGGCTATAGTTTGTATGCTCTGTTGAAGGTTTGACAGAACCGAAAGCTTAGCAAGCAGTTAAGTGGAAATTGCACTAAGTGTGCGGATGTCTTTATTTCTATTTATACTTGGTTGATTGTCCAGCACCTTACAAAGTCCTTGAGCTGGGTGGACTGCTAGCCTTTCTCCTCATTGTAAGTAAAAAAAGTAAAAATAAAGTAAAAATAAAAAAATCCGTCCATCCAACCATCTTCTACCACTTTTCCAGAGGTCCGGGTCACGGAGGCAGCAGTTCAAAGCAGAGAAGCTCAGACTTCCCTCTCCCCAGCCACCTGCTTCAGCTCTTAAGAAAAGATACCAAGACGTCCCCAGGCCAGCTGGAAGACATAGTCTATCCAGTGTGTCCTGAGTCTGCCCCGGGGTCTCCTCCCAATGGGACATGCCCAAAACACCTCAAGTGGGAGGCATCCAGGAGGCATCCTGATCAGATGCCCAAACCACCTCAACTGGCTCTTTTCGATGTGGAGGAGCAGCAGTTCTACTCTGAGCCTCTCCCGGATGACTGAGCTCCTCACCCTATCTCTAAGGATGAGTCCAGCAATCCTACGGAGAAAGCTCATTTCAGCCACTAGTATCCATGATCTCATTCTTTCGGGCATTACCCAAAGCTCATGACCATAGGTGAGGGTAAGAACATAGACTGAACGGTAAATTGATAGCTTTGCTTTAGAGCTCAGCTCCCTCTTCACCACAACAGACCAGTACAACATCCACATCACTGCAGATACTGCTCCAATCTGTCTGTCAGTCTCTCGCTCCATTCTCCCCTCATTCGTGAATAAGAGCCCAAGATACTTAAACTCCTCCACTTGGGACAGGAGCTCATCTCCAACCCAGAGAGGACAATCCACCCTTTTCCGGCTGAGCACCATGGACTCAGACATGGAGGTGCTGATTCTCATCCCAACTGCTTCACACTCTGTAGCAAACCGTTCCAGCAAAACCTGTAGGTCACTGCTCGATGAAGCCAACATGACGACACCATCTGCAAACAACAGAGATGAGATCCTGCCGTCCCCGAACATGACACCCTCCGTTCCTTGGCTGCGCCTAGAAATCCTGTCCATAAAAATTATGAACAGGATCATTGACAAAGAGCAGCCCTGACAGAGTCCAACTCTCACTGGAAATGTGTCCGACTAAGTGTTGGCAATATGAACCAAACTCTCACAACAGTCCCATAGAGACCAGATAGCTCGTAGCAACAAGCCTGACACCGGATACTTCCGAACCACCCCCCACAAAAAAACACAAAGGATGCGGTTGAATGCCTTCTCCAAGTCCACAAAACACATGTAGACTGGTTGGGCAAACTTCCACGAACCCTTGAGGATTCTTGAGAGGGTAAAGAATTAACCACATTGCTCCTTCTGAATCCCAGGTTCGACCAACGGCCAGATGCTCCTCTCCAGAACTCTGGCATAGACCTTCCCAGGGATGCTGAGAAGTGTG
Organism: Pholidichthys leucotaenia; assembly: GCA_020510985.1. Lineage (NCBI taxonomy): Eukaryota > Metazoa > Chordata > Actinopteri > Cichliformes > Pholidichthyidae > Pholidichthys > Pholidichthys leucotaenia. Next base: position 242,482,281 of record CM035847.1, on the reverse strand, counting down.
ATCCCCCTAAAGTTGGAACACACCCTCCGGTCCCTCTTGTTAAAGAGAGGAACCATCACCCCAGTTTGCCATGCCAAAGGTACTGTCCCTGACTTCCATGCAATGTTGTAGAAGTGTGTCAGCCGTGACAACCCTACAATATCTAGAGCCTTGAGGTTTCAGGTATTCAGGTATTCAGGGTGAATCTCATCTATCCCTGGGGCCTGGCCACTGAAGGTTTTTTTTAACCACTTCAGCGACCTCAGCCCCTGTGATGGGTGAGTCAAGCCACTCGTCCTCAGGCTCTGCTTCCTCTGTGGAAGGCGCGTCAGTGGAATTGAGGAGATCCTCAAAGTATTCCTTCCACCGGCTGATGATATCCTATAGCACCAGACCCCATGGTCCCTCCTGCAGGTGGTGAGCCCACTGGAGGGCAGACCCATGTAGCTCCTTTGGGCTGAGGCCGGCTGGGTCTCATGGGCAGACCCGGCCACCAGACGCTTGTCATCGAGCCCCTCCCCCAGGCCTGGCTTCAGAGTGGGGCCCCGTGTAACCCCATACCGGGTGGGGTCCACTGAATCCTTGTTGTAACATTCATCATGGGAGTCTTTTGGATCATTCTTAGTCTGGCCCTTCACCCAGGACCAGTTTATCTTGGGTGACCCTACCAGAGGAAAACTGCCCCGGACAACATAGCTGCTGGGATCACTAGGGCACGCAACCCCCCCCCCCCCCTCACCACCACCACAATAAGGTGACGATCCATGGGGGGGAACAATAAAATCATGAGGAAAAAAACCACAAATATATGAGAAAAGGTTACAAAATCTGTGGAAAAAGTTTAAAATTTCCAAGTAAAATGAACAAGAGGGAAAATAAAGCAAAATTAAATTAAGTGTAGTTGTTCTTTCTTCATCAAGCCTTGTTACATACAGATGTGGACAGAATTGTTGGTACCCCTCTGTTAATGAAAGAAAAACCCACAATGGTCACAGAAATAACTTGAATCTGACAAAAGTGGTAATAAATAAAAATTCTATGAAAATTAACCAATGAAAATCAGACAATACTTTTGAATTGTGGTTCAACAGAATTATTTTAAAAAACAAACTCATGAAACAGGCCTGGACAAAAATGATGGTACCCTTAACTTAATATTTTGTTGCACAACCTTTTGAGGCAATCACTGCAATCAAACGATTTCTGTAACTGTCAGTGAGACTTCTGCACCTCTCAGCAGGTATTTTGGCCCACTCTTCATGAGCAAACTGTTCCAGTTGTCTCAGGTTTGAAGGGTGCCTTCTCCAGATGGCATGTTTCAGCTCCTTCCACAGAAGTTCAATAGGATTTAGATCAGGGCTCATAGAAGGCCACTTTAGAATAGTCCAGTGTTTCGCTCTTAGTCATTCTTGGGTGTTTTTAGCTGTGTGTTCTGGGTCATTATCCTGTTGCAAGACCCATGACCTGCAACTGAGACCAAGCTGTCTGACATTGGGCAGCACATTTCTCTCTAGAATACCTTGATAGTCTTGAGATTTCATTGTACCCTGCACAGATTCAAGACACCCTGTGCCAGATGCAGCAAAGCAGCCCCAGAACATAACAGAACCTCCTCCATGTTTCACAGTAGGGACAAAGTTTTTTTTCTTGGTATGCTTCATTTTTGCATCTGTGAACATAGAGCTGATGTTCCCCCGCCCCTTTTCCTTTCCGAGGGAAAGGAAAAGGGGGCGGGGTTTTGATTTATGTTAAAGACAGCATTGACAGTTACCAGATAGACACCTCCGATCAAACTCTGGAATGTGTCAGGGTCACAATAAGGCTAACTCCCCAAATGTCATTCATTGTACTCGCTGTGTATCGCCCACCAAATGCAACTAATGACTTTTATTCTGGTTTGGCCGAAATTTTAAAGAAATATGAAAGAAAGGAAATATTGCTAATGGGTGACTTTAATATAAATTGGCTCGATAAAGCACGAAGAAAAAAGCTGAAAGATATTACCAATTCTACACAAATGACACAATTAATAAATAAACCTACAAGACTAACTAAAAATTTACAAACTTTGATTGACCTAATTTTTAGTAATAAGCCAGATAGGGTAACCAAAACATATAATTTGATAACAGGTTTGTCAGACCATAATCTTACTTTAGTAGCCAGAAAATTAAACAAACTAAGGTATAGGGATCAACAGCAAATTAAAAAAATCATCTAAAATTTCTCACATTCCAAGGAAAAATCAAATCTTCCTTGAGAATGACTTAAGCAAAATAAACACAGAGTTTCAAAATTACAAAACCTGTGACCAGTCATGCAGAAATATTATAACAGCTATAACAGATATTATTGCAAAATATACAGAATTGAAACAAAGAAAGTCCAATAAAAAGAGGCTGCCATGGTTTAACACCTCTCTTTGGGGCCTCATGAAACAAAGAGATATGGCCCTCAAAAAATTTCTTAAGTCAGGGCTAACCCCTGATCATTACACTAATAGAAGCTTGAGAAATAAAGTCATTATACAACTTCAAAAAGCAAAGACTAACTTTTTTCTCAATATAATAAAGGATGCAAAAGGCAACAATAAACTTATTTGGAGAAGCATGGATAAGCTATTGGGAAAAGAAAAACCAAGATGTGATGGCTTAAAGCTAAAAATAAATTATGTTATCCAAAACAACAATACTAAGCTGGCAAAACATTTAAATGATTATTTTATAAACTCTGTGTCACAATTGGCAAAGAGTTTTTCTAAGCCAAACTGCACTCATGAATTCCACTGTGATGCTCATTCTTCTAAATTGAGCAATGTAGATGAAGGGAATATCTCTAAAATCATATCCAATTTTAACAATAGTAAAGCTAAAGACATATTTGGAATGGATACAGCTTTTCTGAAAGAACATAAAGAAATTTTAACACCAGTATTAACAAAAATTATAAATCAATCCATAAATGACAGTACCTTTCCTACAATTTTGAAAACAGCCATTGTACGGCCAGTGTACAAATCAGGTGATAAGCTCCAGGTCACAAATTACAGACCCATCAGCATACTCCCAACCATTTCCAAAGGCTTGGAGAAAGCTGTAGCACAACAGCTGGTGGATCACCTTGACTCCATGGCAGCACTTAACCCTTTTCAGTTTGGTTTCAGGAAAAGATATTCCACTGAAACAGCATGCTGCTATCTATTAGAAAACATCAAATCCAGCCTGGATGGGGGAGGGGTAGTGGGGGCTGTTTTTCTTGACCTGCGAAAGGCTTTTGATACAGTCAACCATGAGTTACTTTTAAACAAATTATCACAATTCTCCCTTCATAAAAATACACAAAATTGGATAAGGTCATACCTCAGTCACAGACAGCAGTGTGTAATTGTAAACAATGTTACATCTCCCTTAAAAGCATGCAGCATGGTTGTACCGCAGGGATCTATTTTAGGGCCTTTGCTGTTTACATTATATATTAATGATCTCCCGTCTGTGTGTAATGCAAATATAATTATGTATGCTGATGACACTGTGGTATATACTCATGGTAAAACAACTGAAGAGGTGACTGAAAAATTAACACAGGAAATGGAGAAAGTCTCACATTGGTTGAAGAATTCTTGTTTAACCTTAAACGTGGATAAAACTGTGTCAATGTTTTTTACTAATCGCTACAAATCCAAGAATTCTTGTCATATCTTGATAGAAGGATAAAAAATTAAGAATGTGACTGAATTTAAATATTTAGGTGTTACACTTGACTCAAATTTAGGCTTTAAAAAAACACATTAAAAGGATGACAAACACGGTCTAATTTAATTGTGCTAATTTCAAACATATCAGAAATTCACTGTCTATTGAAGCATCAAGTATGTATCTAAATGCTATGATAATTCCACATTTTCTTTACTGTATGACCAGTTGGTCACAGGCGTGTAAATCTGCCCTGAGGCCTCTGGAATCATTATACAAATATTCTATCAAGATTCATGACAAGAAAAGACGAACGTTCCATCACTGCCCAAACCTGTCCAAATATAACCTGTTAAGCTTTGAAAATCTAATCATGTATACAAATGTGTGTCTTTTGTTTAAGGTAATCCATAACTCTGCTGCTCCTCCCTTAAAAGGGTTTGTTTCATTAAGTTCTGTAAATACATCTTGGACAACTCGATCAACAGCACGCGGCGAGTGCAGGATTCCTAAGCACAAGACAACATTAGCAAATTCAACATTTTCATGTGTGGCTATGCGACAGTGGAATATGTTACCAACGGAGTTACTTGCAGTTACAGACTATCACACATTTTCACGCTTGGTGAAAAAACAGTTAATCTCTAAGCAAACCTGTATCCATAATGTACTGTGATGTAAAGATGTTAAGAGTGTGTGATGACGACAGTGGGACCAGTAAGAGTCAGTGGTTGGATGTGAAAAATTGTTTATATGGATGGAGTTATAAAAATGTATTATTGTATGTTTTAGTTCTTATCAATGTTTTGGGTTCTTATCAATTAATGTCTGTTTTAGTTTTTAGCAATGCTTGGTTTTAGTTTTTTAATCAATGTTTGGTTTTAGTTTTTTATCAATGCTTACTTTAGTCTTAGCAAATGTCTGCTTTTATTAATGCTAACATCAGCCTGCCCAGGGACTACAGGTGGAAATTAGCACGAGTGCTATAACCTGGTACAATGCATCTTTCCTCTTTAAGGTCAATGTATATTGTGCATGTCCCTGCATAAATAAATAAATAACATAAATGTGCCTTGCAAAAAAGTTCAAGTTTTGTCTCGTCTGTCCATAGGACATCCTCCCAGAAGTTTTGTGGCTTGTCAACATGCAGTTTGGCAAATTCCAGTCTGGCTTTTTTATGATTTGTTTTCAACAGTGGTGTCCTCCTTGGACGTCTTCCATGAAGTCCACTTTGGCTCAAACAATGACGAATGGTGCGATCTGACACTGATGTACCTTGACCTTGGAGTTCACCATGAATGTGTTTAGAGGTTGTTCTGGGCTCTTTTGTTACCATTCGTATTATCCGTCTACTCCTGCGGCCACGTCCAGGGAGGTTGGCTACAGTCCCGTGAATGTTAAATTTCTGAATAATATGTGCAACTGTAGTCACAGGAACATCAAGCTGCTTGGAGATGGTCTTATAGCCTTTACCTTTAACATGCTTGTCTATAATTTTCTTTCTAACCTCCTGAGACAACTCTCTCCTTTACTTCCTCTGGTCCATGTTTAGTGTGGTACACACCATGTCACCCAACAGCACAGTGACTACTTGTCACCCTTTAAATAGGCCGACTGACTGATTACAAGTTTGTAGACACCTGTGATGTTAATTAGAGGACACATCTTGGTTGAACATGTCCCTATGGTCACATTATTTTCAATCTTTTCTAGGGGTACCATCATTTTTGTCCAGGCCTGTTTCATGAGTTTGTTTTTTAAAATAATTCTGTTGAACCACAATTCAAAGCATTGTCTGATTATCATTGGTTAATTTTCATAAAATTTTTATTTATTACCACTTTTGTCAGATTCAAGTTATTTCTGTGACCATTGTGGGTTCTTCTTTCATTAACAGAGGGGTACCAACAATTTTGTCCACGGCTGTATTGTGACATTGTTGTGAACTACTGTAAGGCATCTGTGGATGTTTAACTTTAAACTAAAGGGTAACATAAGTGAGTGATTCTAAGACAGACATACTCACAGGAAGGGCTGGCATGAAAATCATCACATACAGCTGACACAACCTAGCCAGAGACAAAGAGAGAGTGTCTTTTTATCTGTATTTACAAGAAATGAAAGAAAACATGTAGAAGTTTAGAGTTTTCAGACAACTCACTTGACCACTTCTGGCTCTTGTTTGATAGTCAACAGAATAGGCTCTGTGTTAATGAGGATGGCCCAGCAAGGGAAGCATGCCAGCAACAAAATGAGGATGGCTCGCTGCAGAATGACTCCTATTTTCAGAAGGTTATGGGCCCCAAAGGTCTAAAAAAAATTATGTATTTTTAGTTTCAGCAGACTTATTGTTGTGTATGATTAACAACAGCACTCTGAGGCGAGTGCAATATCCCCGACCTCCAAAGATCCCAATACTTAATGACGGAGAGCAGTTTTCAACTTTTCAGTGTAATTACTGTGGCAGAATTAAATTATGATAAGCCCATCATGCACAAATGCACAACAAAGCATACGACCCATAGTTGTAGGTTAGAATCCCGAGGTGAACCTGTGTAGCAAGTATGGTGACCCTAGAAAGCTTTACACGTTCAATTCAATTCAATTCAATTCAACTTTATTTATATAGCGCCATTTCACAACAACAGTCATCTCATAGCACTATCAACTGTAGGGGGGAACCCCCACAGTTGCAGAAAGACCCCAGCAAACAGGCGATCCCCTGTGAGCAAGCACTTGGCAACGGTGGAGAGGAAAAACTCCCTTTTAACAGGAAGAAACCTCCAGCAGAACCAGGCTCAGGGAGGGGCAGTCATCTGCTGCGACTGGCTGGGGGGTGAGGGGATAGAGAAGAAGAAAAGAACAGACATGTAGAGAGCAAACAGCACGATGGGGACTCAATCTATGGGAGAGAACAAACAGATGTTAATGACCAGCAAAAAAAAATATTTCATAGAGAGTGAGGAAAGGAGTGAGGCCCAGTGCATTACTGGAGGTCCCCCGGCTGACTAAACCTATTAGCAGCATAACTAAGGGAGGGTTCAGAAACACATGATCCCTCCCTAATTGTAGGCTATATCAAAAAGGTAGGTTTTAGCCCTATTCTTAAAAACAGAGATCGAGTCTGACTCCTGAATCCAGATTGGCAGCTGATTTCACAGGAGAGGAGCTTGATAACTGAAGGCTCTGCCTCCCATTGTACTTTTGGAGATTCTAGGTATTACAAGTAATCCTGCATTTTGGGAGCGTAGTGCTCTGTTAGGATAATAAAGTAGTATCAGATCTTTTAAATAAAAAGGAGCCTGATTGTTTAGAGCTTTGTAAGTAAGAAGAAGGATTTTAAACTTAATTCTAAACTCTATGGGAAGCCAATGAAGGGAGGCCAGAACCGGAGAGATATGATCTCTCTTTCTAGTACCTGTTAAAACTCTTGCTGCAGCATTTTGGATCAGCTGAAGACTTTTTAAAGATGTTTTAGGACAGCCTGATAATAAAGAATTACAATAATCTAATCTTGAGCTAACAAAAGCGTGGATCAATTTCTCAGCATCACTCTGAGACAAGATGCTCCTAATCTTGGCAATATTACGCAAATGATAGAAGGCAGTCTTAGAAACAAATTTAATATGTGAATTGAAGGACAAATCCTGATCAAAAATAACTCCAAGGTTCCTCACAGAGCTATTAAGAGAAAGAGTAACCGCATCCAAACTGAAAGTTTGATTTGGAAAGGAATTTCTAAGGACAAATCCTGATCAAAAATAACTCCAAGGTTCCTCACAGAGCTATTAAGAGAAAGAGTAACCGCATCCAAACTGAAAGTTTGATTTGGAAAGGAATTTCTAAGGTTTTTTGGACCAACAAGAATGACTTCAGTCTTATCTGAATTTAATAGCAGGAAATTACAAGTCATCCAAGCTTTGATTTCCTTAAGACAACCCCCACGTTCTATAGTAAGAGATCATAGGGAGTGTCAACCTTGACCTTTTGACCCCAAACCTGTATTCAGAGGTTATGGTCTCAGAGTGAACCTGTGTACCAGGTTTGGTGACCCTAGCTTTGTTGTTGAGATATACTTTATAAGGCATTTTGATGTTGACCTTTGACCTTGTAATCCCAAAACCACAGTCACACTTCAGGGTCACAGGGTGAACCTGTGTACCAGGTTTGGTGGCCCTAGCTTTACTCTTCCAGTAATAAGGCATGGGGAATGTTAACCTTGACCTCTGACCTTCTGACCCCAAACCCATAGTCTCTGATCAGGTTCCCAAGGTGAACCTGTGTACCAAGTTTGGTGACCCCAACTTTACTCGTTGTACAGTAATAAGACATAAGGAATGTTAACCACTGCACTGTCATGACTTGCTGCTCATCAGCGGCGCCAGCCGCGCGCACACCTGCTCCTCGTCAGCGGTGAGGTATTTAATCCACTCTGCCCTGGGCTTCAGCCTGAAGCCGTCTCTCAACTTCGGCCCCTTTGCTACTACGGATCTCAAACCGACTAGTGAAGATAACTTGGGTAAGCTCCCCTTACCTCTCTCCTCTAGCCTTCCCCTGTGCACAGGTGGACATTTCCGGCGGCGGACATCCTCATCTCGCCGTTGGCTCTACGCTGCTGCCACAGGTACTGCGGGTCGCTGTCTCCCGGGCCTCACCCTTGTCGACGCCAGCCACCTGTCATAACCAAGTAAGCCAGCTACCATCATCATTCCCTGTATTGGTGTGGTGCCCGTTACCCTTCTCCCTCTGCTCTCTCCCACAGGGTTGTCCGGCTGTACGGCCTCCTGCCCCCGTGCCTGACGCAGACGCCACCACCAATACATTCTTATTCCACAGACACGCAGCCATACACCTCCTTGTTGCTAATAAAGCTGTTAAATCTATTCCGAGCCTGCGTGTGTGTCTCCTGAGTCGTGCGTTATGTCAGTACGGCTTCAGCAGAGCGGCTCGGCAGACAGCGGGCTCGCACGCCGTCTTTCCACCCTCGAGGCTCGGGTGGATTTAATAGCCCATCAGCAACAGGTGATATTAAATCAATTAATTGTCATTACTAACCGATTAGACCGCTTGAACCCCCAGCAGCCGTTTCCCTCGGCTCGTCCGGGTGGCGTGGCTCCTGCGGCTCCGGTGGCCGTCCAGCCCACTCCGGGTGCGCCAACACGGCTCACACCAATCCCCACTCCTGCTCGCTTTAGCGGTAAGCTGGGTGGAGCTTGGGGTTTTATTATGCAGTGTGAGTCCGTGTTTCTTCGCGTTCCAGGAGATTTTCCCTCAGACCATAGCAGAATTGGCTATATAGGTAATCTCCTTGAGGGTCGTGCGCTTACCTGGGCTTACGCCATTATGGTGAAGCCCAGCTACGCCACCCTCACCTATGGCCAGTTCGTGCGACAGTTTCTGGAAGTGTTCGATCATTCGCGTTTGGACAGTGTCCAGGTCGACCGCCTTCTCGGACTCCAACAGGGGAGCCGATCGGCGGCCGACTACGCAATCGACTTCTGGGGTACCGCGGAGGAAGTTGGCTGGGAAGAGCATGCGCTCTGCGGCATCTTCCTCCGCAGCCTAAATTCTGGTCTGAGGGATGAGCTGGCCGTGCCGGGATACCCCGGAGACGCTGGCGGAGCTGATTTCTCTCACCATCAGTTTGGATAACAGGCTGCGCGAGCGCGCCTCCAAGCGGAAGCAGTCTTCTCGCTCGCGGGGCGCCTCTGCACGCCTGCCCCAAGCTCGCCACCTGGCGTTGCCGCCGCTGGAAGTCTCCGAGGAGTCGGAACCAATGGTGACGGGCCGGACAAAGCTCCCCCTGGCGGAGAAACAGCGCCGTCGTGACCTAGGCCTCTGCATGTATTGCGGAGGTAGCCAGCACACGGTGGAGCATTGTCCGGAGAAGCCAAACGAGGTGGTCCGCGAGTCACTGTAGGGGGCCTCGCAGACGCTAATCGGTTAAATCCCCTCACACATTTGACGCTGCCCATCCGCTTCTGTCACAACCTCACTGGGCACCTCACACATGCACTGGTGGATTCAGGCGCGGAGGGTAGCTTTATTTCACAAAGCCTGGCAACCCGACTGGGCATCCATTGTCACCCCCTCGACACTCCTCTCGCCCTGGTTAATCTCTCCCGAGTTTCCCTGGGAAAAGTAACTCACTGAACATCCCCCGTCCCGGTAATCATCTCTGGAAACCATCGGGAGGATATCTCCTTCTACGTCCTGCCCACCTCAGTAACTCCTGTCATCCTAGGATATCCCTGGCTCCGCCTCCATAACCCCGCCTTGGACTGGAAGACTGGGAAGGTGTCAGCGTGGAGCACTTTCTGCATGGGCACCTGCCTCCAATCCGCTGCCTGCGCCCCGTCCTCGCCTCCCACAGTTCAGGACACCACGCCCCCGGATCTCACCCTTGTGCCCTCAGAGTTCCACGACCTGGGCGCCGTTTTCAGTAAGTCCAAGGCGATGTCTCTGCCTCCTCACCGGCCCTATGACTGCGCCATTAACATCCGCCAGGGGGCGCCCTTACCTTCAGGACGCCTCTATAGCCTGTCAGCGCCGGAGAAGGAGGCAATGAACAGCTATTTGAAGGAGTCGCTCAGTGCTGGGATCATCCGACCATCCTCCTCTCCAGTAGGTGCAGGGTTCTTCTTCGTGGGAAAGAAGGACGGATCTCTTCGTCCTTGTATCGATTATCGAGCACTCAACGATATCACGGAGAAGGACCGGTATACCCTGCCCCTTATGGATACTGCCTTCCACTCCCTCCAGGGGGCGACCTGGTTTACTAAGCTGGATCTCCGCAGCGCTTACCACCTCGTCCGTATCCGGGAGGGAGATGAGTGGAAAACCGCCTTCCGTACCCCAAACGGTCATTTTGAATACCTCGTGATGCCGTTTGGGTTGACCAACGCTCCAGCCGTCTTTCAGCGCCTCATCAATGACGTCCTCCGGGACTTCATCGGCCTGTTTGTATTCGTCTACCTGGACGATATTCTCATCTTCTCCAGGTCCAGGGATGAACACCGGGTCCACGTGAGGCGGGTCCTGCAGAGACTGCTGGAGAACCGTCTGTACGTCAAGGCGGAAAAATGTGAATTCTACGCCAAAACGACTTCCTTCCTGGGGTTCGTCATCTCCCATGACCAGGTGCTTCCGGACCCAGCGAAGATCAAAGCGGTGGTGGATTGGCCCACACCTATCTCTCGGAAGCAGGTTCAGCAATTCATCGGGTTCGCCAATTTCTACCGCCGCTTTGTCCTGAACTTTGGAGCCATGGTCGGCCCCCTGACCCGCCTCACCTCTCCTAAGACCCCGTTCCGGTGGACTTAAGAGGCCGCTACGGCCTTCCAGGCGCTGAAGACGGAGTTCTCCTCCTCCCGGGTCCTCAGCCAGGTCGACCCCGCGCTGCAGTGCATTGTGGAGGTGGACGCTTCGGACACGGGGGTGGGGGCGGTGTTGTCCCAGCGGTCCCCAGCCAACGGAGTCAAGCGACCCTGCGCCTTCTTCTCTCGGCGCCTGTCCCCAGCGGAGCAAAACTACGACGTGGGGGATAGAGAGCTTCTTGCCATCAAGCTTGCCCTTCAAGAATGGTGTCACTGGCTGGAGGGGGCAGCCTTGCCTTTTGTGGTCCTCACTGACCACAAGAACCTGGAGTACCTGAGATCTGCCAAGCGTCTGAACGCCCGCCAGGCGCGTTGGTCCCTGTTCTTTGCAAGGTTTAAGTTCAGCATCACATATAGGCCTGGCTCCAAGAACGGCCTGCCCGACGCCCTCTCCAGGCAATTTGCCCCGGAGGCCGCAGAAGACGTTGCTCACACCATCTTGCCCAGGTCGTGCGTCGTGGGGGCTGTTTCATGGGACATAGAAGACAAGATCCGGAGGGCGCAGGAGTCGGAACCGGACCCTGGCGGCGGACCGGAGGGGAGGCTCTTCGTGCCATCTGCCGTCCGGGGGGACGTTATACACTGGCTCCATACCTCTAAGCTCACCTGCCATCCTGGAGCTTCATGGATGATTGACCTCCTCCAGCGATCCTTTTGGTGGCCAGGCCTGCAGAAGGATGCCGCACGTTACGCCCGGGCCTGCCCCGTCTGTGCTACCAATAAGTCAGGTAACGCTCCCCCTGCGGGTCTGCTCCAGCCCCTGCCCGTCCCTGGCAGGCCCTGGTCGCACATCGCCCTAGACTTTGTCACCGGGCTCCCTGTCTCCAACAACTTTGACACAGTTCTGACCATTGTAGACCGTTTTTCCAAGGCCGCCCACTTTGTGCCCCTACGTGAGCTTCCCTCAGCCTTGGAGACGGCGGACCTCCTCATCCAGCACGTGGTCAGACTGCATGGAATCCCGGTCGACGTGGTCTCCGACCGCGGCCCCCAGTTCTCTTCGGACATCTGGAGGTCATTTTGCAACGCCCTTGGAGCCAAGGTAAGCCTCTCCTCCGGCCATCACCCCCAGTCTAACGGGCAGTGTGAGCGGACTAACCAGGAGCTGGAGGCTACGCTCCGCTGCGTCACTTCATCCAAACCCACGTCCTGGAGTTCTCACCTCGCCTGGGTGGAGTACGCCCACAACACCTCTCGCTCCACTGCCATCGGGATGTCGCCCTTTAAAGCATCCTTGGGCTATGATCCACCTCTATTCCCCGAGCAGGAGGGCGAGTTGGCTGTCCCCTCTGTCCAGGCACATCTGAGGCGGTGTCGCTCCCTTTGGTCCACAGCGCGTAATGCGCTTTTACGCACAGCAGAGCGCAATAAGTCTACGGCGGACCGACATAGGAGACCTGCACCTGCCTACCAGGTGGGACAGCAAGTTTGGGTATCCACACAGGACGTTAACCTAAAGGGTGAGAGGAGAAAGCTGGCCCAACGGTTCATCGGCCCTTATCCCATAACCAGGATCATCAACCCGGTGGCTGTGCGTGTGGCTATTCCCTCCTCCCTCCGCATCCATTCCACCTTCCATGTCTCCAAAATTAAACCGGTGGTCTCTGACCCCCTCTGCCCTCCACCTGCGGCGCACCCCGCTCCCCGGATGATTGGTGGCCATGCGGCCTGGACCGTCGCTGAGATCTTGGACGCCCGACGCCGGAGTCGCGGATTGCAGTACCTGGTGGATTGGGAGGGCTATGGACCCGAGTGGAGACAGTGGGTGCCTTCCTCGTTGGTGTTGGACCGGTCACTCATTTCTGAGTTTCATCGAGCGCACCCGGAAAAACCATCGCCAGGAGGCGCTGCTAGAGGGGGGAGTACTGTCATGACTCGCCGCTCATCAGCGGCGCCAGCCGCGCGCACACCTGCTCCTCGTCAGCGGCGAGGTATTTAATCCACTCTGCCCTGGGCTTCGGCCTGAAGCCGTCTCTCAACTTCGGCCCCTTTGCTACTACGGATCTCAAACCGACTAGTGAAGATAACTTGGGTAAGCTCCCCTTACCTCTCTCCTCTAGCCTTCCCCTGTGCACAGGTGGACATTCCCGGCGGCGAACTTCCTCATCTCGCCGTTGGCTCTACGCTGCTGCCACAAGTACTGCGGGTCGCTGTCTCCCGGGCCTCGCCCTTGTCGATGCCAGCCACCTGTCATAACCAAATAAGCCAGCTATCACCATCATTCCCTGTATTGGTGTGGTGCCCGTTACCCTTCTCCCTCTGCTCTCTCCCACAGGGCTGTCCGGCTGTACGGCCTCCTGCCCCCGTGCCTGACGCAGACGCCACCACCAATACATTCTTATTCCACAGACACGCAGCCATACACCTCCTTGTTGCTAATAAAGCTGTTAAATCTATTCCGAGCCTGCGTGTGTGTCTCCTGAGTCGTGCGTTATGTCATGCACCTGCGCTGTGGCACAGGTGTAGTGTGACTGACTACTGATCGGAGGGTCAGGAGTTCAAAATTCCCACTCTGTCTGCAGTCTGCATGTCCAAGTGTCCTTGAGCAAGACAGTGAACCCCCAGCTGATCCTGGTGGGTCAGGCCAGCGCCTGTGCATGGCGGCTCCACCACCATCATTATGTGAATGGATGGATCGCAGGATCTGTAAAGCACTTTGGTCATCTAGAGATGAGAAAAAGCGCAATATAAGGGAATGCCATTTGCCATTTTAACCTTGACCTTTGACCTTTTGACCCCAGACTCATAGTCAGAGGTCAGGATCCCAAGGTGAGCCTGTGTACCAGGTTTGGTGGCCCAAGCTTTACTCATTGTACAGTAATAAGACCTAAGAAATGCTAACCTTGACCTTTGACCTTTTGACCCCAAACCCATAGTTAGAGGTCAAGATCCAAAGGTGACCCTGTGTACTAAGTTTAGTGACCCTAGCGTTCTTTGTTGTTGAGCTATAGTTTATAAGCCATTATGATGTTGACCTTTAACCTTGTGATCCCAAAACCATGGTCATACTTCAGGGTCACAGGGTGAACCTGTGTACCAAATTTGGTGACCCTAACTTTACTCGTTGTACAGTAATAAGGCATAGGGAATGTTAGCCTTGACCTTTGACCTTTTGACCCCAAACCCATAGTCAGAGGTCTGGACTCCAAGGTGAACCTGTATACCAGGTTTGGTGGCCCTAGCTTTATGCGTTGTACAGTAATAAGGCATAAGAAATGCTAACCTTGACCCAGGTGGTTCATTTGGGCTGAGCCCTACCAGGTCCTATGGGTAGAACTGTGGTCATCGCATATTTGCCATTGAGCAACTCCCCTCGGCCAGGCCCCAGGAGGACTCCAGTAACCCCATACTGGGCAGGGTATACAGGATCCTTGTTGTAACTTTTTCATGGGGATCTACTGGACTGCTTTTAGGTGTTTTCACACCTAAATTTGTTTAATTTGGTCCAGATCAGCTGACAAATTTGTTGCTTTGTATCATTTTCTCCTTGGTTTGGTCCCCTTTCACACAGGCAAAAATTCAAGCAGACCAAACTGCATCACATTAAATCCCGCGAGACTTACATCAGAACGTTCTCTGTTCTTATTGGTCAGATTTTTTTGACGCGACAACAGGAAAGGTAAATACAGGAAGTAGGATGACTAAAGGTAAAAGGTAAAGTCAACTTTACTGTCATTCAATCCGTACAGCCAATCATGTACAGTAGAACAAAATTGCGTTTCTCTTATCTACAATGTCAATCACATCTAGAATCAGAGGGGTTGCTGCCATGCAAGGTGCCGCCACAAATTTCCCTCCTCCGTTCCATTATTGTTGAGCACCAAGCTGGATAGCAGGAAGTTCCACTTTTATATGGTCTTCAGCATAACCCAGCCAGGATTTGAACACAGGCATCCCAGGTGTGGGGCGGATGCTCTACCAACTAGGCCACCACTGCGGTGGTACACAGTACTACTGTGTATTTATGCATTTCTGGGAGAAAATAATACAAATCGTAGCATAATCTGGGCTGCACGATGGCGCAGTGGTTAGCACCGCGGCAGCACAGTTTTACCCTTGGCCGGGGGATCGCGGGGATCATGAGATCGTGGGCTCGATCCCTGCCCCCGGCCAACAGTGATCTGTATGGAGTTCGCATGTTCTCCCCGTGTTTGCGTGGGTTTACTCCGGGATTTCTCCGGTTTCCTCCCACATGCCAAAACATGCAGGTTAGGGAGTTAAGGGGCGCTTGCGCACGCAGCGACCGGCAGCTGGTGGCTTGTCACCGGACTGCAGAACAAATCTACCTACGGGTACAAAATAAGTAAAAAAAAAAAAAAATCTACGGGGACGGGGGATACATACGTGCATATACCACTTTTGGCAAATCGTACAGTTTGAAAATGAAGCACTGCCACGGATGAGAAATAACATGTTGATGTTCATTAATCCTCCAGAACCGTGACTTGCTCAGCCACAGATATTTTCAAAGATCCATCAGGTATGTACAGTGATATAAAATGTTTTACTGTTTGCCGCTGGTCCTGTTTTAGTGTGGTCACTTTCCCACCTGCAGGACCACACCAGAGTTCGCCATTTGATTCGAATCGAGACCACGTCTTTCAGGTGCGGGTTGCGGTACGGGTTAGTTTGGTGCACACTTGAGTGCAATTACCATGTTCTCACCAGACAAAACGAAACGCGCTAACAGAGAAAACAAACTCAAGTTCGACTGAAATGAACTAAAGCCTGTAGGTGTGAAAGCTCCCTTAGTCTGGCCCTTCACCCAGGACTAATTTGCCATGGGAGACCCTACCAGAGGCAAGTTGCCTCTGACAACAGACTATAGCTCCTGGGATCATTAGGGCACACAAACCCCTCCATCACAATAAGGTAGTGATCCATGGAGGGGTCAAAGGTTGATATATCATCAAAATAATTTTGGAAATATTATTTTAAGGTGAAAATATCTTTTAGTGTTACTTTAAAGTATATTTCTATCTAGTTTTCTCTATGTTCTGCATTTTTAACGATATCCATGTTCACCTAAATGGTTTAATTCTATTGAATCACCTTTCAGTTTTACTTGTGAATGTTCAAAGTAAGTAAATCAAAGAGAACAAAATGTACTTGAGTAAGAGTATTTTTGTCATAGATTTACTCATAAAAATACAACATCAGATTTATGTAATGCTTTTCAAAGACACTCAAGGACACATTATTCATTCACTCCACGGACACTGACAGTGGTAAGCTACTACTGTAGCCAGAGCTGCCCTGGGGCAGACTGATGGAAATGTGACAGCCAATCTGGGCCAACTGTATCGCTTCTTCTTCTTCTTTTAGATTTGATTGGCGGTTGGCAACCAGCCCATAGGTGCATCACTGCCACACACTTCACTTTATGTCACTCTTCTTCTAGATCTGATTGCCAGCTGTGACAACCAGCTCACAGGTGTACCACCGCTTTGTCAACTGTCTCTCCAACCACCACCAAACATTTATACACAATCATACACCAGTGTCATGGACACTGGAGGCAAGGTGAGGAGAGTATCTTGCCCAAGGACACAACAGTAGGATGGTTGGGGGAGAGTTGGATTAAAACTACCAACCCTCCAATTATTGGACAACCCGCCCTATTCCCTGAGCAACTGCCATCCAAATAGTAAAAAGAAACTACACAATAAAACTACAAAGTAAAGTACAATTATGGGGGGAAAGCTACTTGATTACATGTACTTGAAACAACGTAAAGCACTATTTCCCAACTCTGGTGATGGGCTAACATCTCACCTGAGAAATTAGAGTATCACATGCTGATGCCAAACCAATACCTATAGAAACACCTGTGACATTAATAACCTAATGGGACAAAAGAAAACAAGGGTGGATTAAGAATTGATTCAATGAACTGGTTCTTTAAAAACATAATGTGTAAGGAAAAAAATTGTACTTACTGCAATGGCCAAAGACACTGCTGCCAGCTCGGTTTTGCCCAGATGGCCACAGAATATGGTGCTGATCAAACTCACAAGGAAACTCATAAGCTGGGCCATAAACTGGTGAAACAGTGAGCAACACACATCAGCTACAGAGTCAGAGGTGATGGAGTCGTCACAAACTGTACTCAAGTGAAAGGAGCATTACCTTATGATACCATGATATGTATTACTTACCTCATATTATAATACTCAGTAACAAGTAAGAGTAGTCATGAAAATGTTAGTAAAAATTGCAATTTGTGATATTTTCATGTCAGGTCAGGCACTGGTTTGTTTGCTACCGGATAACCATGAAAACCGGTACTACCTGTGTCATGGGTCGGGACACCGGCGACTCAACCGGCAACTCCACCCTTCCGAGGGTGTGGAGGGTGAAACTGGGCATCCTGGCAGAACTAAAAACATTATCTGTCACAGGTCTGTGGTGGACCACTCCCAGTTACACAGGGTGAAACTGGACATCCTGGCAGATAAGCACATCTGTCACAAGATCTGTGGTGGACTTTTGCCAGTCGGTGCATCGTGACATGCACGACACAAAGAGCACAGATAAACAAACCTATCATCTGGTCAGTCACTGCAACAGATACTGGAGTCAGTTTGTCTTGGCCTGTCCTTGCCATTGATAATACCTCTATCTGCCAAGAATGTGCCACTAGTCCAGCAAAAGCTAGTGGTACTCAAATACTTTGCAAGCAGTTTCATGAAATGGTCAGTCAGAAAGCAACTCATACCAGCTCGGACGTCGCCGGGGTTAACAAGTTCAGGAGTTCCTGGCAGCGGAAGGCAAAGGACAGAGCTGCATGGAGGAATCTGATCAGACCTAAATGAAACAGTCATTGTCGCTCCTGACAAACTGCTATGATGATGATGATGATGATATCTTCATCTTTCATCTTTTTTTTCTTGTAAATTTGTGACTTTTTCCTTACATATTTGAGACTTAACTCTAATTTATTCTAATAAATTCTGGATCTTTTGTGATAAATTTGTTATTTTTTGGTACATTTGCAACCTTTTTCTCACTTTAACTTGGAAATTTTCAACTTTACTCTTGCCAATGTCAGACTTTAAAAAAAATGTGCTCATCTAAGAAAAACGGAATACAAATTGTCCTTCTAATACAAATCATATTATATAAGAAGAAGTAGACAGTAATAGGTTACACATAATCTGAGCAAAAAAAAAATGTGATTTGAGTTTAAGGAAATTAAAAAAAATTCACAGAAATTACTAACAATGCAGTACAGTTACAGTATAAAACAGCACAGATTTGTGCTGTCAGTTAAATAAAAATTTACTTGAGTACAACTGGGGTCCCCTACGTGGCTCGCCACCTTATCGTGGTGGAGAGGCAGATGATCCCAGGAGCTGTGTTATCGGGGACAACTTGCCCTTGGTAGGGTCTTCCAAGGTAAACTGGTCCTGGGTGAAGGGTCAAACTAAGAGGGGTCCAGTAGATCTCCATGAAAAATGTTACATCAAGGACCCAGTGTACCCAAAGTAGCCACATGGGTCCACCCTCCAGTGGGCTCACCACCTGGCAGAAGGATCATGGGGATCATGGTGCTATGTGAACCAGGCGGAAGTCTAGGCTACTCTGCCTGGACTGATGCCCCCAACCCGGATCCCCGGATAAATGGTAGAAGATGGATGGATGGATGGAGAACTGGGGTGGGAATCACCAGAGGCCCCATGATGCAATATTACTAGGATACTTGGGCCGTGATTCACTATTATCACAATCTTGCAGTAGAGTGAGTATTGTGGTATCATATATTGTGATTTTCCATCATGATCTTTGCCTTGTTCAACTCCTGGCTAGATCTCAGGAGTCACTCCTTTACTGTGCTGACCTAACCAGACAGTGAGCATTTAACACCATCTAGTGGATTGAAAAGTCAATTGTTTTTTATTACTCTGGTGCCCAAGTACTGTATGGAAGCCCTAAAAGGTCATACATTCATAGTATTTATTTTCACTGTTTTCCCAGATCCCGAGATACTTTTCTTGAGATTTCAAGATGACAAAATCATCTTGTAATCTTGGGAAAACAATATTTGTTTTCTTAAGATCTCAAGAAAATTATCTAATGATCTCAGGAAAACAGCAAAAATATGTAAATAGTATGAACGCATGACCTTTTAGGGCTTCTGTAAATAGGTAATTTTGTATTTGCTCATTTAATAGTAATTTTTAATCAAAAATTACAATACTGGTGTCTCTGGATCGATACAGCATCACCACCACAAAGCACTGTGATACCAATACGTACAAATCCCCCCCCACACACACACACACAAGTACATCCAAATGTACTTGAGTAAAAGTAGCTGTTTTTTTTCCCACCTCATTAGTGTGGGACAGTCAAGTAAAAGTAAATTTAAAATAGTAGCCCACCTTACAATAAAACTAATCTGAAAAGTATATTACTACAGAAAATGTAAATCCTGATGTATTACAGAAAAATGTCACAAATTTGTGAGAAAACAGTTTCAAGCTCAGAAGAAAAAAACAAGGCAAATTTTTGAGAAAACAATTTTATGAGGAAAAAGGCTGTAAATTCATGTGGCAAAAGTTACAAACTGAAATAACTGTCAGCTTTATGAGGGAAAAGTTTTATATTCACGAGAAAAACGTCACAAATGTATGAGAAAAAACTTGAAACTTGAGTCACAAATTTAAGGGAAAACTTTTCAAGATACCTTCTTACTCTTACAAAGCTCTGTCTATATTATCACACCAGTAATTAAATATTAAAGAACACTGCTCCACTGAACTAACGGAGTTCAGAACCACACTGCTACTCACCACAGGTAATGCTAGGACCACCAGTTCTTTCACTTCCTTCTTAAAACCAACAGGGACCAACATTCGGATCTGCTTTACTAGAAAACATTCCCTCCATGAGGAAGGCAGATGCCATCTCACAGCCATGTTCTCCATGATTCAGCCAGGCACAAATGGAGCTGTGTCGGTGTCTGCGGGTTACTGTTTGATCAGACTAGTGTTTGGATCACACCGGGATGTCTTCTTCTTCTTCTTTTAGATTTGAATGTCTTTCTCTATCAGAGCGGAATCATGAGCTTAATGAATGACAGACGACGTCAGCAAAGCATTGCGGTGGGTCAGAGAGCTCTTGCGTCATATTATAGAGGAAATGGCTACTCCAGACTGACCTTCTTCTTCTTCTTCTTCGCAATAAACATTCCCATTTCAGTGTAACAGAAAATCTACTGACAGTAAATTGTAATAAATAGGCTACATTCCATTCCATTTGAAGTCCGGCCGGAAGTTTCTTCGGGAACGCCCACCTCAAATCGGATTTTCAGCTCGGATTGTAACTGAGATTCTGGGAGAGGCAATACGAATCACGAGAAGGGCTCTTCTCTCTTTTTGAAATAAAACAGGATTAGTCATAGAATTTAGGGGTCGGTCTCAGATGACATACTGTTACACACTCTTGTACAGTAGGTGGCGGTATGCACCTTTCAGTTGTTTGCTATCCGCCAGTCACCGAGAGAAGTAGAAGAAGAAGAAGAAGAAGCAGAAGAAGAACCTCCTTCGTTCGCTTGCTGCTATGTTTACATGGACACAAATAACCGGATTAAAAGCCTGATCGTAATAAAAATGCTTCATGTAAACATGGCAATCTGAATATTCTAACCCGATCACGCTCATTCTGATCAAAATTTCATTCCGATTGACTGGGGTGGGTTATGCCGATTGTTAATCCGAATGGTGCGCATGAAAACACTCCAAATGTAGGGCGGAAACTATGTTTACTGCGCATGTCTGTACACCAGCCGCACGTCGACGTGACGTATTTCCGCCTTAGCAGCAGCTAGCGGAAAACATAGCGGGAGTAAAACAAAACTGGTCTGTATCGTCCTGCTGTCTCCCTCTGTTCGTCATATGCAGAAGTATATAATTATAGCTTAATTACGGAGACCAGTAGAAGCAAAAGTACAGTCTGAATAACACAATACAGGTCAATTTCGACACGAAGCGGGGCTTGCTAACACCGGAAGTTGCTTCTACTATTTTTTGAATGTCGAAATGTCGACGTGCGCATGTCAAAATGATTTATTCCATTCAAACGTGTGACACATGGAAACGCACGTCCTAATCAGATCAACTTTTTCAGGATTCATGTAAACAGTAAAATTCTGATCTGAATTGTAATCAGATCGAAGAAATTTTGCCCATGTAACTGTTGCCAGATCGTGCGACACTTACAAGCGACTCTTTATGTTAAAATAAGCTCAAAGCAAGAGACTTGGCAGTTAAGGTTTTTGCTCACCAGCTACCGTGGAGCAAGTTAAAAAAAAACGTTTTCCTTTATGACTCACAGACTACTTAAAAAAAAGTCTTCTTTTGGTAAAACCAGTGTTGCCAACTCTCACTCTGAGAATAAGTTTCACTCTTTTGCCCTCTTTCACAGTTACACAACAAACCCAATGTCCCACTCCAAAATGAGGCAAATACTGCCAATATCATGTTAACATCCTTAAGATTTTTATGCAGCAAGAGCTTTCAAGGTAGCGCTAGACCAGGGGTCGGCAACCCGCGGCTCCAGAGCCACATGGCCCTTCAGCTCCCATGCTGTGGCTCCCTGCAGTTACATCTCAAAAACACATGGAAATTAATGAAGTTCATTTTGTTTTATTTTTCCAAATTATTGTTTATTGCAATACGGTCATTGTACAGTTGTACAGTGTCATATAATGTGATAAATATGTGTGGTGTGTCTTTAAGACTGTGGTGACGTCACAAGTCAGAGTTGACCTTCACCAAGTGAATAGTTATGAAAATGGCGATGTGTTGATGTTGCCGCCTGTAAATGTTTCCCGCTCCTAGTTTTAAAAGAGAACTTTGTTGAAACCACTATTCGTGTGGACCTCAGTTCTTTACATGGTGTCAGAAGCGCTTGACGGACGCTTTGCTTCAGTAAGATGGCCAAGTTTAATCCCCCGGAAAGTTTTCCTTTTCATCGTCCAAATGAATGGGCGGGCTGG
Organism: Pholidichthys leucotaenia; assembly: GCA_020510985.1. NCBI lineage: Eukaryota > Metazoa > Chordata > Actinopteri > Cichliformes > Pholidichthyidae > Pholidichthys > Pholidichthys leucotaenia. Next base: position 242,460,232 of record CM035847.1, on the reverse strand, counting down.
AAAGAGCGCTTTCTGCGTTTCCGGACGGCTACAAAACTGAATAAAGAGGACAGCGAAATTCAGGTCAGTTCACTGATTTATGCCATGGGCCCCGAAGCTGAAAACATCTTCAAATCATTCTCCTTTACTGAGGAAATAGATCAAAAGAAGTTTGATGTTGTGTTAGGAAAATACGACGAGTGCTTCTGTCCTAAACGGAACGTGATCCATGAGCGCGCTTGTTTTCACCAGAGGATGCAGCGGCCTGGTGAGAAAGCGGAAATGTTTATCAGAGCCCTTTATGAGATGAAATGAAATTAAAATAATAACGGACTTTAAAACATTCACTAAAAATGTTAAAAACTGGCTGAAAAATAAACAAGAATGTACTCATGTATGAATTAATTGTCTGCAAAGTGAGAGTGAATGAAGGGAAGGAATAAATGTGTTTGTTTATAGTGAGTGACGGAGGGAGGAAGGCCTGAAATAGGCAAATGTGAGTTATGTTATATGTGTTAAATGTGAGTCAGGCTGTTATATTTGTGTATTTATAATATTTATAATATTTATGTTAAGTGTGAGTCAGGCTGTTATATTTGTGTATTTATAATATTTATAATTGTGTATTTATAATTTTTCTGCATTGATGTATGTGGTTATTGTGTATATTTTTTATTTTTTATTTTTCCCATCTTTACTTGATTCTTTTTTCTAAAGCCCATCCAGGGACAAGAGTTGCAAATTAGCTAATAGCTATACACTCTATGTGCAACACATCAGATTGATTGTCTTTGATTAATTGTCTATGTTTATTGCACTGTCCCTGTCAAATAAACTAATCTACTACTAGATGTCAGAACACTGTGACTTTGGTGTAAACAGAGATGAACATATCCGTGACCGAATTGTTGTGGGCATCCTCAATAAAGAGCTGTCACGTAAACTGCAGATGATGGCTGATCTAACACTTGCCCAAACTATTCAAACAGTTTGCCAGTCCGAGGAGGTTGTCCTCCAGGTTCACCAGCAGGGGGAAGCACACGCCACGGTGCAGGAGATCCAGGGAAAAGCAGCAGGCAGAGGAAGATCTCCATTTAAACCAAAGAAGAAAAAAAGTGGAGAGCAAAAAGACTCATGGTGTGGAAGATGTGGAAAATTAAAACACAGAGATCCTGAAAAGTGCCCAGCCATGAAGTCAACATGCAACAAGTGTAAAAAGGTGGGTCACTGGGAAAAGAAATGTCACAGTAAATCAGTCAGAGAAGTCACTGAAGGGACAGTTTCCCAGACACCATATTTTTTGGGTGCAGTCACAAAAACAGACAGAAACGATGACCCATGGACCATACAGCTTACAATTGGAACAACACCAGTCAATTTTAAAACTGATACGGGTGCAGATGCAAACATTATGGGAGAAAAGACATTTAACAAACTAGTTCCTAAGAAGGAATTAGAGCCATCTAATGTCACACTGTGCAGCCCGGGTGGTCAGTTGGACTGTATAGGAAAATTTCAAGCCTTCACAGAATACAAAGAAAAAACATATACTTTTCCTGTGTATGTCATCAGTGGCAATAATGCAAACAATTTGTTGGGCAGAGATACAGCAATGTCGATGGGGCTTGTGAAGCGTGTTGAAGAAGTTCACAAAGCATTTGGTGAGCATGGAACACTTAAAACAGAACCAGTTAAAATCCTGTTAAAAGAGAACGCTCAGCCATACACAGTGCACACTGCCCGTCGTGTCCCTTTGCCACTTTTGCAGAAAGTTAAGGAGGAATTGCAGCGTATGGAGGAGAATAATGTGATTGAAGCTGTGATTGAGCCTACAGATTGGTGTGCGCCAATGGTGCCAGTCCCAAGGAAAAATGGAAAAGTGCGGATCTGTGTCGATTTAAAGAGGTTAAATGAAGCTGTACAAAGAGAGAGGTATGCTCTTCCTACTGCAGAGGAAATCACTGCAAAAACGTAGTGGAGCAACCACATTCACATCATTGGATGCTGCCTCCGGGTTTTGGCAGATTCCTCTCCATCCACAATGCTCTGCACTGTGTGTTCATATATTCATATATTTATTCCATCCAGCTACAATGCTCTGCACTGTGTGTCTGTGTGTGTGTGTATATATATATATTTTATAGTAATATGTACATATGTATATTAGCTGCTCTTGCTTGCTTGTTTTTTTTCTTGCCTTCTGATTGTTGCTCTGAGTGTTGCTATCCCTGTGCTGTTGCAATCCTGGAATTTCCCCGTTGTGGGACTAATAAAGGCTTATCTTATCTTATCTTATCTTATCCAGAAAGCAGTAAATTGACAACCTTTATCACACCCTTTGGGAGATATGCCTTCAAACGTCTTCCATTTGGGATCACAAGCGCTCCTGAAATTTTTCAGCGCAAAATGACAGAAACCCTCAACGGCCTGGAAGGCGTGGCTTTCTTTATGGATGACATACTGGTGTACGGCGACACTCCTGAACAGCACGACCAGCATCTCAGCAAGGTACTGGAAAGGATCGAGTCAGATGGACTTAAACTGAACAGAGAAAAATGTAAGTTTAGACAAAACAAGCTTCACTTCTTGGGCCAAGAAATCGACAAATCAGGCATGAGACCCGACCCTGATAAAGTCAAGGCAATCCGCGAGCTCCCTCCACCACAGAACGTGCATGACCTCAAGCGTGTCCTAGGCATGTTTAACTATCTGGGGAAATATATCCCAAATCTGTCAACAGTGGGCCAGCCACTATATGAACTGTTGAAATCCAAGTCAGTGTGGATGTGGGACCATTCTCAGCAGGAGGCATTTCAGCGCATCAAAGACATTCTGTCTACTTCTCCAGTTCTGAAATTCTATGATGTGAACCGACCTACTGCCATATCAGCCGATGCCAGCAGCTATGGTATAGGTGGAGTACTACTGCAACTGCATGATGGAAACTGGAAACCTGTGGCATACTGCTCATGTCGTCTGTCAGAGGCCGAGACTAGATATGCACAGATAGAGAAGGAGTGTTTGGCGAGTGTCTGGGCATGTGAGAGATTTGAGAAGTACCTCTGTGGTCTGGAAGATTTTAAGTTGGTCACAGATCACAAACCCTTGGTGCCACTCATGAACAAAAAGGACCTGGATAACGTGCCAATACGGTGCCAAAGGCTACTCATGAGACTTATGAGGTTCAAACCGATAGCCGAATATGCTCCGGGAAAGACCTTGGTAGTAGCTGATACACTCTCAAGAAGTCCACTACAGTGCGTAGAAAACGAGACCGATACCTACTCTGATGTGGCGTGTTACATAGCAGCAGTTATTGATAACTTGCCAGCTACTACACATAAAATAGACACTATAAAGACCGCTACAGCAGCTGACTGTAACCTACAGTTGGTGTTGCAGTACATCAAGTCAGGATGGCCAGAATACATAGGCAATGTCCCAGCAGCTATCAGAGACTATTTTCCCATCAAAAATGAACTGTCTGAATGCGATGGAATTATCACCAGAAGAAGCCGTATGCTGATTCCGGATGTGCTCAGAGCAGACATCTTGGATCGAATACATGATAGACATCAAGGTCTGACAAAATGTAGAGAGCGGGCCTGCACATCTGTGTGGTGGCCTGGCATCTCATCTGAAATCAAACACAAAGTCCATTCCTGTCAGGTGTGTCGTGAGATGAGACCAGCTCAGCGAAAAGAGCCTCTCTTGTCAACCCCTCTACCTGATCGGCCGTGGAAGAGACTTGCTGTTGACCTGTGTGAGCATAACAAGCACACCTACCTTGTTGTGTCAGACTATTTTTCTCGGTTCCTCGAGATACTTCATCTGCCAGTAACCACTGCTTCTCAGATGATCTTAAAGCTGAAGGCAGTGTTCGCGAGGTTTGGTTGTCCAGATGTGGTTGTATCTGACAATGGGCCTCAATTCTCATGCCAAGAGTTTAAAAAGTTTGCAAGGGAGTTTGACTTTTTGCACATCACCTCAAGTCCACACAACCCTCAAGGAAACAGGCATGCAGAGAGGGGAGTTCAAACAGCAAAAAGAATCTTAAAGCAGCAAGATCCTTTGCTCACCCTCATGTGCTTTCGATCAACGCCCGGCACCACCACAGGCGTGAGTCCTGCAGAGCTACTTATGGGTCGAAAGATCAAAACAACTCTTCCTACACTGGAAGTGAATCTTCAGCCCCGATGGCCTGATCTGGAAGTCGTCAGGAATAAGGATGCAATGGAGAAACAGAAACAAGCATTCTACTTTAATCAGCGCCATGGAGCTAAACCCCTACCTTCGTTAAAGCCAGGAGATTCAGTCCTCACAAAGCTGGACCATCAGAAATCCTGGAAAACACCCGCTGTTGTCACAGGAGAAAGCATCACACCTCGCTCCTTTCTTATTGAAACACCCCAGGGAGCAACTTTGCGACGCAACCGCTGTCACTTGCAACATGCTCTTGAAACAGCCAGAGAGATACACTCTTCAGCTCCAAATGACCTGCAGCCAGAGATCGTCAATCAGCAGCCTGAAACTGCAGCTGCTGCTGACACTATTTTACCGGTACCCAGTGTCAAACAGCCAGACCCAAAGCAAGGACTGTTGTTTACCCGGTCTGGTAGAATGATCAAACCTGTGCAAAGACTAGATTTGTAGAGAGAAAAAAAAAATGAAAAAAGAGAGAAATTCACGTGTTCACTGTGATAAGTGTGGTTATATTTGGTTCAATGATTAAGCCATGGGCTGTGGGGAAGGGTGAAATGGAAATGAAAAAATGTTTGAATTGAAAATTGTTTTGTTCTGGAAAAAAAAAAACTAAAAAAGGGGGAGATGTCATATAATGTGATAAATATGTGTGGTGTGTCTTTAAGACTGTGGTGACGTCACAGATCAGAGTTGACCTTCACCGAGTGAATAGTTATGAAAATGGCGATGTGTTGATGTTGCCGCCTGTAAATGTTTCCCGCTCCTAGTTTTAAAAGAGAACTTTGTTGAAACCACTATTCGTGTGGACCTCAGTTCTTTACATACAGTACAACAAAATTGAGGGTGCTCCACCAGGCTACTGCACAGTAAATTAAGAGAGAAGGATTTGATAAAACACAGTTATAGAACACATGATTAAACACATGACTGAAATAAAAATAAAAAATAGCCCTGTGGGGAGACTTGAATAACGAAACCGAATTGCATTTAATTCCAGTTTATTTCAAGTAATCATCCCACTGTCTGCTCTCATTCCTGAGCAGCGAACAAAGAGGGTGAACACACCAAAGTTCTCCCTTTTAAACATTCTCACATCAAACCATCTCCCTCGCAGGGGAGATCACACATCTCTACCAAAATCCCTTTATTTACATTCATCAACCTTTTATTTACATAACTCCCCCTTCTCTCCTCTCGAGCCTCAGCGGTCAGGAAGTCTTCTGTCCCCTGTCCTCCGCAGGGGGTCCAGGCTCTGCGGCTCCGCACCGCAGGGGACTGCAGCTCTGTGGCTCTCCTTCATCGTGAGGTTAAATCACATATGCAATGTCCAACATATACATGTCTAACAACACAGCCATATAACCCCCCCCCCCAAACGATGAAGAACAGACTATTTCCTAAAATTTAATAACACCTTACTCACTACTGAATAATCAACACCAACATTCAGTCTGTGCGCCGCTTGGGCTTCAGCCGTCTGCCGAATCTGCTGTGAGTTGGCCCCGCCTTGCCTGCGGCGCCTTTCTGCTTCGGCTCTGTTGACTGAGGGAGAGAGTGATTATTTGCCCTTTGCGGGGGCCTGCCTCGTCGAGGCACCACTGCGACCGGTACAGACACGTCCTTCATGACAAAAGCAGGTTTTAGTCTGTCAATACTGACTGTCTCTTTTCTGTCTCCAAAATCTAGCACAAATTGCTTATCACCTGCCTCCAGCACTCGAAATGGCCCTTCGTAAGGTGGTTTGAGCGTTGCTTTTAGGGCTTCGCACCTGACAGAAACGAAGTCGGCATTTTTCAAAGCCTTGGGGACGAAAACTCGTGGAAAAGCGTGATGAACCGGACCCGGGAGCGTGTCTGCTCCTGTGCCAACTAACGGTCCCAGAGCAGAGAGAGGTGGGGGCTCTGGGGGCTCTGGTAAAAACTCGCCTGGCAGCCTCAGAGTTTGTGCGAATACCAGCTCCGCTGGGGAGGCGTCTAAGTCCTCTTTAGGCGCAGAACGCAACCCTAATAAAACCCATGGCAGTTTATTTACCCAATCTGCATCTGTGAGCGACGCTCTGAGTGCTGCCTTCAAAGACCTATGAAAACGCTCGCATAAACCGTTAGCCTGAGGGTGGTAAGCCGTAGTGCGGTGAATTTTGGCTCCTAAGCCGTTGGCCATCGCTGACCACAGCTCAGAGATGATTTGCGGTCCTCTATCGGACGTAATGTCCGACGGAACCCTGAAGCGCGCCACCCAAGCCGTTAAAAAAACGCGAGCCACCTCCGCGGCCGTGGTCGTCGCAAGTGGGACCACTTCCGGCCAACGTGTGGTGCGGTCCACCATTGTCAAAAGATGCGTGAACCCCTGCAATGCCGGTAGGGGGCCCACAAGGTCGACGTGCACATGGTCGAACCTTCTGGCCGGAATGCGGAACGGTTCTAACGGGGCTCTTGTGTGCTTGTGAATTTTGGCCCGTTGACAGGAAATGCAGGTCTTTGCCCATTCCTTCACGTGCTTGCGCAGGCACGGCCAAACAAACTTTTCCGCCACCAGTTTCACCGACGCGCGCACCCCCGGGTGCGCCAGTGAGTGGACCGAGTCAAAAACACGGCGGTGCCACGTGGCCGGAACCACCGGATGCGGGCGCCCCGTCGACATGTCGCAGATCAGGGGGGGCATACCGGTTTGTAAACACTTGCTCTCCAGCCTTAACCCTGTTGGTCCAGACTGGAGCGCGCGCACGTCTGCGTCCGCCCCCTGGTCCGCTGCCATGGCTGCGTAATCTATACCCACGTGCACCGGGGCTGCGCGTGCCACCGTGCCGCTCTCCTGCGGCGCGGTCACGGTGGCCCGTTCTGCCTCTGCGTGTGTTGGAGTCGTGAACGTGCGCGAGAGACAATCTGCTACTACATTGAATTTGCCCGCAACGTGCCTAATGTCAGTGGTAAATTCCGGGATTGCGGCCAGCTGCCTCTGCTGCCTGCCGGACCACGGGTCTGAAATTTTGGCCATGGCGTATGTGAGCGGCTTGTGGTCCACATAAGCGGTGAAGCACCGTCCTTCCAGCCAGAACTGGAAATGACGAATAGCCAAATGCAGCGCCAACAGTTCTCTGTCGAACGTGCTGTATTTTCGTTCAGCCGCGCTTAAAGATTTGCTAAAGAAAGCCAAAGGCTGCCAAACTCCGGCGACCTGTTGCTCAATAACGGCCCCTATGGCTAAATCTGAAGCGTCTGTCATCAGCGCGATACGTGCTGCTGGGTCTGGGTGGGCCAGGAGCGCAGCGTCAGCCAAGGCTTTTTTAACCTCTGTGAACGCGCGCTCCCGCTCCGGGGACCATTCGACCGCCTGGGTCGGTTTTTGTTTTTTGAGCGCGGCATATAACGGTTGCATGATTTGAGCTGCGTGGGGCAGGAATCGGTTATAAAAATTCACCATCCCCAAGAATTCCTGTAGTGATTTGACCGTTTGTGGACGGGGAAAATCCGCTACCGCGCGTACTTTATCTGGTAACGGAACCGCTCCCTCCGGGGAGACGCGGTGACCCAAAAAATCAATCCGCTCGACGCCGAACTGGCACTTGGCTGGGTTAACTATTAAGCCGTGCTCTCCCAGCCTCCTAAAAACTGCTGTGAGGTGCGTTTCGTGTTCGTCCTCTGAAGTACTCGCGACCAAAATGTCGTCGAGGTACACAAACACGAAAGGGAGATCGCGTAACACGGCATCCATCATCCGCTGAAATGTTTGCGCCGCCCCTTTGAGACCAAACGGCATGCGTAAAAATTCGAAAAGTCCGAACGGGGTTATTACCGCTGTTTTAGGAATGTCCTCCGGTTGGACTGGGACTTGGTGATAGCCGTGAACCAGATCAATCTTTGAAAAAATGCGCGCCCCTGCCAGGTGCACCGAAAAATCCTGAATGTGCGGGATGGGATAACGATCGTGCGCCGTAGCGTTGTTTAGCCTGCGGTAATCCCCGCACGGTCTCCAGGAGCCATCGGCTTTTGGTACCATGTGCAGCGGCGAAGCCCACGGGCTCTTCGACCTACGAACGATGCCTAGCCTCTCCAGGCTGGCGAACTCCTCGCGTGCAATGGCGAGCTTAACTGCATCCAAGCGCCGAGCTTTTGCAAACACGGGAGGACCAGATGTGGGGATAAAATGTTTCACCCCGTGCTTCGCGACTGTCGCTGAAAAAGTGGGCACAGTGAGCGCTGGAAATTGGGTGAGGAGTGTGTGAAACTTACCACCTGCTGTAGCGACGTGGGTCTGTACTGGTGGCGGGGACACTCGAGCTGAACAGGGGAGAGAGTAAAAAGAGAGTGCATTTACCAGCCGTCTATTAGCAAGATCAACTAACAGATTGTGTGAACCCAAAAAATCCGCGCCCAACATGTTGAAACTCACCGCCGCTATTACAAAAGTCCATTCATATGTGCGGCCATGTAAGCACAAAGGCAAGGTCCTTCTCCCGTAGGTGTTGATGTTCGAGCCATTTGCCGCCGTAGCTCCGCTACCGTGGGGTCCAGCCACCCGGTCCGCGTATGTTGGGGTGATGAAGCTCACTTGGGCTCCGGTGTCAATGAGGAACTCTCGTCCGGAGTGCGCGTCCGTGATGTAGAGCAGCTTGCTGCGTTCTCCGAGGGTCGAAGCTGCTAGCGACCCCCGGTTTTGCCATTTCCCGAACTCCTGAAGTTGCAGGGCGGCACACACCTGCGTGCCTTCTCTGCGAACCTCCGATGGTAAAAGCAGAGATCTTCTCCTCCGCTGTGTCGTGTCCGCGCCTCTGCCGCCGGACCATTGGCTCCACCTCGTCGCGGCCGTGCTGCCGCCGTCGTCGGCCAGTCTGGGTCTGCCGCCTCTGGCTCCCCGCTGTCTCGGGTCGCCGCTGTGGTTGCTTGCCCGCCGCAGGCGTCCAGGATCCCATCTGCTTCCTGGGCCAGCTCCCTGAACTCCTCCAGGGTGTGACACTTTTTGCCGGCCAGCGTGCTTCTCGCATGCGTCGGGAGGTTGGAGAGGAAGATGAACTGAAAAATGAAATCATCGTTGTCCAACCCTCTCAGCTGTATCATCTCCTCCATCAGGGCACTCGGCCTGTGTCCTCCTTGGTCTAGCAAAGACAGGATCCTCCTCGCCCTCACTTCGGCCGAGGGGGTGAAAAACTTGATGAGGGTGGATTTCAGCTTGCCGTACCTGTCGGTCGCGGGTGGCTGCTCCACCAAGCTCTGCATGCACCGAGCTGTGCTGTTGTCCAGTTTAGCGATGACATGGTGGAACTTAGTGTCATCCACCGTTACTCCTGCGAGCGCGAACTGCGACTCTGCTTGCAGAAACCACGACCGTGGGTTATCCTGCCAGAAATCAGGCAGCTTAACGGCCACTGCGCTCGCCAGCTCTGAGCGCTGTGAGTCCGGGACCCTGAGACCTTCTTCGGTCATTCTCAACGCCGTCAGTCACCAATGTGGGGAGACTTGAATAACGAAACCGAATTGCATTTAATTCCAGTTTATTTCAAGTAATCATCCCACTGTCTGCTCTCATTTCTGAGCAGCGAACAAAGAGGGTGAACACACCAAAGTTCTCCCTTTTAAACATTCTCACATCAAACCATCTCCCTCGCAGGGGAGATCACACATCTCTACCAAAATCCCTTTATTTACATTCATCAACCTTTTATTTACATAACTCCCCCTTCTCTCCTCTCGAGCCTCAGCGGTCAGGAAGTCTTCTGTCCCCTGTCCTCCGCAGGGGGTCCAGGCTCTGCGGCTCCGCACCGCAGGGGACTGCAGCTCTGTGGCTCTCCTTCATCGTGAGGTTAAATCACATATGCAGTGTCCAACATATACATGTCTAACAACACAGCCATAGCCCACAGGTATATATACGGGTATGGTAGTCTAGGCTTCACAGATGGAACTGCGTACATAAGAGTGCGGAATGCAGAAAACACGATTGAATAAAATGGCTCAAGGATTATCGAAAATATACACAGAAATGGTAGTGGTTTCACAGATGGGTCAGTCATCATCACTCTATAAATTCAAGAAATCTCTTGTCAGTTTGTGTGTCTGTGTCACGATCATAGCACATCATAGGACGGCCTATGATGTCTGCATGATGTCCTGTGATGATCCTATGATATCAGGCATCATAGGACATCTGCCTTGATGTCTTTATGATGTCATATAGACCATCACTCACCAAAGAAGAGATACTCATCACCCGATTAAGAATAGGACACAGCACTTTAAACCACACCCATTCAAAGCAGTACATTTGGAAATCTTACTCATCACCTGATTAAGAATAGGACACACTACTTAAAGTAGTGTGTCCTATTAGTAGTCCTATAGTCCTATAGTCCTATAGTAGTGTGCTATAGTCTATAGTCCTATAGTCTATAGCAGGGGTGGGCAATCATGTGCCATGGAGGGCCATTCCACTGCAGTTTTTCTGTTCCACCCAGTGTCTTCAGCAGGTGTTTGCTCTGATCAGCTTCAAGGATCACTAATAATTGAAAACACCTGCTGAAGACACTGGGTGGAACAGAAAATCTGCACTGGAATGGCCCTCACTGCCCACCCCTGGTCTATAGTCTATAGTACTATAGTCCTATAGTAGTGTCCTATATAGTCACATAGTAGTGTGTAGTCCTATAGTAGTGTGCCGTGCGGCGGCATGAAATAAATTAAAGCGTTGTTGAAGATTTTAAGTAGAGTTTATTATCATACCGCCGTCACGGGCTCCGCTCCCGGCGCTGTGCATGCGCGCCGGGAGCGAGCCCAAACGGCTCTCAGAGAAGAGGGACACAAAGTCTGTGTCCAGCAGCAGCAGTTGCAGAAGTGGGAATGAGAGGGTGTGTTACAGAACCTGTGCAGTATTTATACCAAACTCAAACAATACATCAAAGCAGATTCACAGCAGTTGGTCTGATCTGGCTGCACGGTGGCGCAGTGGTTAGCACTGCGGCAGCACAGTTTACCCTTGGCCGGGGGATTGTGGGATCGTGGGTTCGATCCCAGCCCCCGACCAACAGTGATCTGTGTGGAGTTTGCATGTTCTCCCCGTGTTGCGTGGGTTTACTCCGGGATTTCTCCGGTTTCCTCCCACATGCCAAAAACATGCATGTTAGGTTAATTGGCTGTTCTAAATTGTCCCTAGATATTTGTTTCCTATAGGCCCTTAGAATAGAGGGTTAAGTATTAATGAAAGCGCTTTGAGTGGTCTTTGTGACTAGAAAAGCGCTATATAAGTGCAGGTTAGTTAGTAGTTAGTGATCAAAGGGACTGCAGAACAGGCATGAGACATTTGCATTTGTAAGACCTACATAACAATAGGCAGATGCAGCCTCTGCTCCGGCTTGCAGGACAAAGAGGTTACAAGGCACATCTACATATTGAACTGTCTCTAGGTCACAGTAAGGACAGGACGCATGAACACTATACATGAATGGCACATTACATCACAATACATGCATGGCACATTGCATCACAATACATGCGTGGCACATTGCATCACAATACATGAATGGCACATTACATCTCAGTAGTGCAGCGGAAAAAACCAAGGAGTGCGAGCTGACTGTCTCTGTGTTCTGTCTCTGTGTTGTGGGGGGTTGAATCAACCCGCTACACTGCTCCCCCCAGAGGGCACGGTAGGGGACCGTGACCTTGATGTTGCAGTTTGGGCAGCGAGCAGGGAAAAGCAGCTCTGTGCAGGAGGTGGGGGAGGGGGGTAGCAAATGCTGACCGGGCGCGGGAAAACTGTTTGAGTCACGCCAAAAGTGTTTGCTGCTCCGCGATGTCCCGTCTGAACATGCAGAGATCAGAAGAAGAAAAATTTGTCTCTGACTCCTCCCGTGGCCATGAAGAAAAGCAGGAATCAGAATCAGAATCAGAATCAGGTTTATTGCCATTGTTCATGTGATACACAAACTAGGAATTTGTCTCGGTGCCATGCTGCAACATTAAAAACATAATGAGAAAAAGGGATAAACTAAAAAACTAAAGGACTAGAAACGTGCAATAAGTGTAGAAAAATAAGTAATAATAAGTAATAATAATAATAATACTAGTAATAATGAGTAGTACTAGTCAAGGCAGTTTTAAAAAATTAGCATGTAGCAGATAATGTGATGTACCACATAGTGCAGTCAATAATGCAACAGAAAAACAGTGATGATTGACATGAGTCTGGTTGAGCTGCTGTACATAGTGCACGAGAGTCAAAAGTCACTTAGTGTTCAGCAGTCTGATGGCAGAGGGGAAAAAGCTGTTCATGTGCCGGGAGGTTTTAGTCCGAATGGACCGAAGCCTTCTACCTGAGGGGAGGGGGGCAAACAGCACATGACCAGGATGTGAAGGATCGGCTATGATCCGGCCAGCACGCCTCCGGGTCCTGGAGATGTACAGGTCCTGGAGAGATGGGAGCTTGCAGCCTATCACCTTCTCAGCAGTGCGCACGACGCGCTGCAGCCTTAGTCTGTCCCTGGCAGTGGCTCCTGCGTACCACACAGTTATGGAGGAGGTGAGGATGGACTCGATGATGGCCGTGTAGAACTGCACTAACATCTTGGTGGGTAGCTTGAGCTTCCTCAGCTGCCGCAGAAAGAACATCCTCTGCTGGGCCTTTTTGATGAGGGAGCTGATGGTTGGCTCCCATTTGAGGTCTCGGGTGATGGTGGTGCCCAAGAAGCGGAAGGAATCTGCAAAGGTGATGGGAGAGCCTGTGATGGTGAGGGGGGGCAGGGGGGATGTGACTTTCCTGAAGTCCACAATCATCTCCGCTGTCTTCAGAGCATTCAGCTGCAGGTTGTTGTGGCTGCACCAGGACACCAGCTGGGCCACCTCTTCCCTGTAGGCGGACTCGTCACCGTTGGAGATGAGCCCGATGAGGGTGGTGTCGTCCGCAAACTTAATCAGCTTAACAGACTGGTGGGAGGAGGTGCAGGAGTTGGTATAAAGGGAGAAGAGTAGGGGGGAAAGTACACAGCCCTGGGGTGATCCGGTGCTGATGCTAACGCTAAGGAAGCGGCTGTAAGGAAAAAAAAAAAAAGAAACAAAAGCAGAGGGACTGGCGTGTTGGCTTTAGGTGCAGAAGTGGGAATGATTTTTTATTTTAATTGCCGACCGACCGACTGCTTCAGAAGGCTCTGAGAGAGTTCTGTGCAACAAGGAATCAAAAAACCGTGGCCTTATTTGTACTTATAGGCGCCAGATCTATGAAGTTGAAAAGCAATTATGTCTCGCCTTATAGCGTTGTAGATGCATGTCTGGGTTTTAACATGAATTTCCTTTGCAGTAGTATGGCATCCAAGAAATGTCACTTCAATTCACTCTGGGTGGAGGATCCACTGTTTTCAGCATGGGTCGAGGAAGACCCCAAGGATGACACCAAAGCATACTGCAAACTTTGCAAGAAGCGTTTTGACATAGCAAACATGGGAGTTTCCACTCTGAGAAGTCACATGAAAAGCAACCTGCATAACAGGATGAGCCAGTCAAGGCAAAACCCATCAGCAAACCAACTTCTTTGGAAAGAAACAAGACGAAAAGGCAGATGATGCTGCAGCCAATATCACCTCCAATGCACCAGTTGCTAGTACAAGTACAGCTCCACAAAGATCAGAGGTTGCAGTTGTTGTGTCAGATGCTGCACTCCACGCAGGGGTTCTCTGGGCTCTGAAGCTGGTTATGAGCCACTATTCATTCAATTCATCATCTGATGTGGGCATGTTGTTCCCAAGAATGTTTCCAGACAGCCAAATTGCAAAAACTTTCTCATGTGGTGCTACAAAGTGTGCTTATCTAGTTTGTTTTGGCTTGTCTCCATATTTCCAAGATCTGCTGGTGGAAAAAGTGAGAAGTGCTGAGTGCTATACCATATCCTTTGATGAGTGCATGAATCCAGTTTCACAAAATGAACAGATGGACTTCATTGTCCTTTACTGGGATGATGAACCTGGTCAAGTCACTGTAAGGTACTTTGGGTCACAGTTCTTAGGGCATGCTCGAGCAAACGACCTTCTCAAAAACTTCAAGGAAGGGACACAACAACTGGATCCCAAGCGTCTGTCGCAGGTGTCAATGGATGGACCAAACGTCAATTGGAAATTTTTCAATGATCTGCAACAGGAGCGCAAAACACAGGATCTGCCAGAACTTCTGAACATCGGAAGCTGTGGACTCCATACTGTCCATGGAAGCTTGCAGAAAGGAGCCAAAGAGTCTGGATGGAAGATAGGAAACTTGCTGAGGTCCCTATGGCAGATCTTTCATGATACCCCTGCAAGAAGAGAGGACTTCACCACTACGACAGGGAGCAAGCTGTACCCATTGCAGTTTTGCCAGCACAGATGGGTTGAGGATGCAAAGGTTGCAGAGCGTGCTGTGCAGATGTGGCCTAATGTAGAGAAATTTGTGGCGTCCTTCAAAGACCCCAAGAAGGCCCCAAGCACTGCCTCATTTGCAACAGTGAAAGCTGCCTGTGAGGACCCGCTTACCATTGCAAAGCTACAATTCTTCATTTCCGTAGCTAAGCAACTCCAGCCATTCCTTCAGAAGTTTCAAACAGATGCCCCCATGGCACCTTTCTTGGGCCAGAAGCTGAAGGAAGTAGTCGTGGGGCTTACGGGACGTTTCATCAAAAAGGAAGTCCTGGACAAAGCGGACACGATGCAGAAGCTGGCCGACTTGGACCCCAAGGACAAAAAGAACCAAATGCTGCCAAAACTTGTCGATCTGGGGTTTGCTTCCCGAGAGTCTGTCAAGAAAGCTGCTGACAAGAAAGCTGTCAGTGATTTGAAGATCCTCGCATTCAAGAATGAATGTGTGACACTACTATCAGAGCTTACATTCAAGATGTTGGAGAAGAGCCCCTTGAAGCTGTCCCTGGTACGATATCTCTCTGCACTGGCTCCTGAGAAACTAGTTGCTCCCTCTACAGATGCAGCGGCAAAGTTCCAGAAAATCCTTCAGGTGCTTCTAAATGCCAACAGGCTGTCTGGGGAAGAGTGTGATGAGGTCCTTGCTCAGTACAAGGCGTTTGGCACTGAAATGAGACAGGAACATGCAGCCGACTTCAAGAACTTCACCCCAGACAGTGAGAGATTGGACATATGTCTGGGCCAGTACTTCAAAGACCAAAAGTACAGCAAGCTCTGGTCTGTTTTCAAGATGCTTCTCACAATCTCCCATGGTCAGGCATCAGTTGAAAGGGGCTACTCTGTGAACAAAGACCTCCTAGTTGAGAACATGCAGGAGAAGACCGTTGTAGCTCTGCGTACAGTTTATGACAGTATCCTAGCTACAGGCCAGCACTTCACTGACTTACCCTTCACTCCTAGACTGAAACGGCATGTCAGGGCATCAAGGATGAGATACCATCAGTATCTCGATGATCAGAAGAAGTCACAGACAGATGATCAGAAATCCACAAAGAGAAAGGCACTACACAATGATATCCAGTCAACAGAGAAGAAGAGGAAGCTCTTGAAAGATAGCATCGAGTCAATGACCAAGGAAGCAGACCAGCTGGCAAAGAAAGCGGAAACAAAGCACGACTTCACTTTGCTGGCTAAGTCCAATGCTTTCAGGCAGAAAGTGTCTGAGAAGGCAGATGAAAATCTGAAACTGGAAAAGAAACTAGAAGACCTCAAGCAGAAACTGAAATCACTAGAGTGACTATTTTCTAGAGCAAAAGGTGAATTCTATGTGCAGTTACTGATTATGAATGTCCCGTTCTTCACTTTGTATTATATATAGTAGCATGCACAATTTTATGCGGCCATGACTCTAGAAAGATTTGTTGCATTGTAGTTAGAGAAACGTTCCCTTCACTTGGTGGTCTACTTTCTGTTCTGCTGAAATAGCGCCTATAGCCTAGTAGTGTGCACAATAATTTTGCTGACTATTTTCAAGAAAGAGCAAAAGGTGAATTCTATGTGCAGTTACTGATTATGAATGTCCCGTTCTTCACTTTGTATTATATATAGTAGCATGTACAATTTTATGTGGCCATGACTCTAGAAAGATTTGTTGCATTGTAGTTAGAGAAACGTTCCCTTCAGGTGGTGGTCTGCTTTCTGTTCTGCTGAAATAGCGCCTATAGCCTAGTAGTGTGCACAATAATTTTGCTGAAGTTTTGTAGTTGGTATTATACCTGACACTTTGATATTGTAATCTAACACAGGTAGACTGTATAGTGTAATAAAGTGGGTGGAATCGGCTGGCTGTAAGGGGTGGAGGAGGCCAGAAAGATCAGTTTGTACTAGAAAATTGTTTCAGAAATACTGTTCAAAGTCCTGGAAATTGGATGATTTTTATCCTGGAATATCCTGGAAAAGTCCTGGAATTTAGTTTTCAATTTTCAGTGGGAACCCTGTACTTTAAACCACACCCATTCAAAGCAGTAAATCTGGAAATCTCACTAAGGCAGAAGGCACTCTATAAATTCAACAAATCTCTGTCAGTCGGTTACATGGACAAAATTTCTTCAGTCTGATTACAATTCAGATCAGAACTTTACCGTTTACATGGATCCTGAAAAAGCTGATCTGATTAGGACGTGCGCTTCCATGTGTCACACGTTTGAACAGACTGAATCATTTTGACATGCGCACAATTATCCAACATTTCAGAAATAGCAGAAGAAGAAGCAACTCCCAATGTAAACAAACCCCACTTCGTGTCTTTCTCTTTTTGAAATGGACCGGTATTGTATTATTCAGACTGTACTTTTGCTTCTGCTGGTCTCCGTAATGAAGCTACAAGTACATACTTCTGCATATGATGAACAGAGGGAGACAGCAGGACGATACAGACCAGTTTTGTTTTACTCCTGCCATGTCTTCTGCTAGCTGCTGTAAAGGCGGAAATACGTCACGTCGACGTGTGGCTGACGTACAGACATGCGCAGTAAACATATTTTCTGCCCAAGCTTCGGAATAAGTGTTTATATGCACACCAATCGGATTAACAATCAGCATAACCCACCCGTCTCAATTGGAAGGAAATTTTGATCCGAATGAGTGTGATGGGGTTAGAATATTCAGATTGGCGTGTTTACATGCAGCATTTTTATTCTGATCAGGCTTTTAATCCAGTTACTTGTGTCCATGTAAACATGGCTAGTGTGTCTGTCACCATCATAATATCAGGCAGCACTGATTCCTGCCTTGTTGTCTTTATGATGTCATATAGATCATCACTCACCAAAGAAGAGATACTCATCACCTGATTAAGAATAGGACACAGCACTTTAAACCATACCCATTCGAAGCAGTAAATCTGGAAATCTCACTTAGTAAGCCAGAAGGCACTCCATAAATTCAACAAATCTCTGTCAGTGTGTGTGTCTGTCACCATCATAATATCAGGCAACACAGGACTCGCGATGCCGTCATATAGACAATAGGACTGGCTACAAGACCATAGGATTGCCTACGATGTTCCTATGACATCACCATAGGATTGCCTACGATGTTCCTATAACGTCTACATGATGTTTAAATGATGTCATATAGACAGCATAGTATACAGTCGCCTCTGAGGTCCCTATGTTGTCTACATGAAATCTCTGTCAGTTTGTGTGTCTGTGTGTCACGATCATAGCACATCATAGGACAGCCTATGATGTCTCCATGATGTCCTATGATGATCCAATGATATCAGACATCATAGGACATCTGCCTTGATGTCTTTATGATGTCATATAGACCATCACTCACGAAGTCTGCCTTGATGTCTTTACAAACCCAGGCATCACTGAATGAATGATGACGTCAAAGATCAAAGGCAGGCATCAGTATGGTTACTGTTGCCGTGGTAACAGTAACTTTCTACGGCCATGCAGAAATGCTTGCTTACACCTCCTTTGTACAGCCATGCAAAAATACTTGCTTATACTTGGTTTCTATGGGCATGCACAGGTATGCATTAGTATACATGAAAGTGCGGAGTGCGAAGACAGGTGTGTTATTATAATTAAAAAGGTCCTCAGTTCTGTGCACGCAAGCATTCAGAGGGAGGGGGTGGGGCCTCTGACTGTTTGCAGTTCAGATGGCCCAGGGGAAGAAACGGTTTGTCAGTCTGGTGGTGGGGGACCCGTTTGATCCAAACCGTCGTCCAGAGGGAAACAGGTCAAACAGGTGGTGGGTGGGATGGGAGTGGTCTCCTGTGATGGCCTTGATCTTTCTGAGACAGAAGGATCTGGAGATGAGCTCCAGGGAGGGCAGAGGGCCGCCGATGATTTTTTTGGGCGGTGTTGATAACCCTCTGCACAGCCTTCCTGTTCTCGGCCATGGAGCCGACGTACTGCACACCCAGACAGTAGGTGAGCACGCTCTTCACTGAGCAGCGGTAGAAGGTCAGCAGCAGCTTCTGGTCCAGGTGGTTCTAACTGAGGATATGGAGGAAGTGCAGCCGCTGCTGGGCTTTCTTCACCACGGCCTTGGTGTGTCGTCCAGGAGAGGTCAGAGGAGATGTGGGTGCCCAGGAACCTAAAGGGGGGGACAGTTTCCACACGGTTGCCATTTATGAGGGGGGGGGGGTGTTTGGTCCTGTCTGTTCTTCCTGAAGTCCAGTATGAGTTCTTCGGTTTTTTTCAACATTCAGTTTCAATTTGTTTGCTTGGAACCACAGGAGCAGATTCTCTACCTGCGCCCTGTATGCCTTCTCATCGTCATCGGTGATGAGCCCAACCAAGGTGGTATCATCTGCGTACTTCACGATAACGGTGGTTGGGTGGGGTGGAATACAGTCAAAGGTGTACAGGGAGTACAGTAGTGGGCTTAGCACGCACACACACACACACACACACACAAAAAAAACCAGACCGGCCTGGGTGGCCGACATCTTGGCTGTGTGTAGAGTGATGATATAGAGTGAAGTGATGATATAGAGTAAAGTACGAGGAGACAAAGAAGAGTGATGTCTGAAGATAGAGTTGAGGTTCGATTGGACACAGCAGTGATGATAGGACTACAGCTCCTGACCAGATAGAGTGATGATAAAGAGTGAAGTACGTGGTGGTAATGCACCTGTAAGCTGGTTGCCAACTGCCAATCAAATCTAAAAGAAGAAGAAGAAGAGGAGGAGGAGAACTGTTAATTTAAACCAGCTCCTGACCAGATAGAGTGATGATATACAGTGAAGTAAGATAAGATAAGATAAGATAAGATAAGCTAAGCCTTTATTAGTTCCACAATGGGGAAATTCCAGGATTGCAACAGTACAGGGATAGCAACACTCAGAGCAACAATCAGAAGGCAAGAGAATAAACAAGAGCAGCAAGTATACATATGTACATATAAATATATATATATATATAGACACACAGTGCGGAGCATTGTAGCTAGATGGGATAGATATATAAATATATAAACACAGTGCGGAGCATTGTAGCTGGATGGAATAAATATATGAGTATATAAACACACAGTGCGGAGTATTGTAGCTAGATGGAATGAATATGTGAATATATAAACACACAGTGCGGAGCATTGTAGCTAGATGGAATAAATATATGAATATATAAACACAGTGCGGAGTATTGTAGCTAGATGGAATAATATGTAGATATATAAACACACACAGTGTGGAGCATTGTAGCTAGATGGAATAAATATATAACTATATAAACACACACAGTGCGGAGCATTGTAGCTAGATGGAATAAATATATGAATATATAAACACACAGTGCGGAGTATTGTAGCGAGATGGAATAATATGTAGATATATAAACACACAGTGCGGAGCATTGTAGCTAGATGGAATAAATATGTAAATATATAAACACACACAGAGTGGAGCATTGTTGCTAGATGGAATAAATATATAAATATATAAACACACACAGTGTGGAGCAATGTAGCTAGATGGAATGAAACAGCACAACCGTCTACTTAGTTATCCTACATGGTATGATTATGTACCCATACATATTCTCACCCTCCATAGAGACCAGTATTTTCCTAGTTGTATACCGGAGGGGATCATTGTGTAAGTCTATTGTGTCTTTTGCATTCAAAAAACTATTAGTTTGTTACGTCTTTTTGCTATCTCTGCGAGCAGCCCTGCTTAGGTTGTACAGTCTGACAGCCGTAGGTAGGAAGGACCTGCGAAACCTCTTGGTTGTGCACCTAGGATGATGTAGTCTGCTGCTAAATGAGCTCCTCAGTGCATTCAGTATGTCCTGCATAGGGTGGAACTCGGACTCCAGCAGAGATGACAGTTTAGCCATCATCCTTCTCTCTCCTATCTCCTCCACTGGGTCAAGGCGCTGCCCCAGGACAGAGCTAGCTTTCTTGATCAGTTTGTTCAGTCTCTTCCTATCGGCTGCTGTAATGCCGCTGCCCCAGCAGACCACTCCAAAAGTGATGGCTGATGCCACCACCGTGTCATAGAATGTCTTCAGCAGCGCCCCTTGTACACCAAAAGACCTGAGTCTCCTCAGTAGGAACAGTCTGCGCTGTCCCTTCTTGTAGAGTGCGTCAGTATTGTCTGACCAGTCTAGTTTATTGTTCAGATGAACACCCAGGTACTTATAGGATGTCACCATCTCGATGTCTGTTCCCTGTATATTTACTGGTGCTGTGAGGGGTTGTCCTTGCCTGCGGCAGTCCACCACCAGCTCCTTAGTTTTCCTCGCGTTGATCTGGAGGCAGTTCCGATGGCACCAGTCCACGAAGTCCTGGATAAGCCCTCTGTACTCAGCTTCATCTCCGTTGGAGATGAGGCCAACGATCGCAGAGTCGTCAGAGAACTTCTGTAGATGGCAGTGTGCTGTGTTGTGTGAGAAGTCCGCAGTATAAAGGGTGAACAGGAAGGGAGCCAGCACCGTTCCCTGGGGGGCCCCCGTGCTACCGATGATCGTGTCGGACACACAGTCCCGGGTTCTCACAAACTGTGGCCGGTTTGTGAGGTAGTCCAGGATCCATGATGACAGGTGCTGGTCCACCCCTGCGCACAGCAGCTTGTCCTTCAGGATCATCGGTTGGATGGTGTTGAAAGCACTGGAGAAGTCAAAGAACATGATCCTCACTGCATTCCCAGGCTTCTCCAGGTGGGACAGAGAACGGTGAAGGAGGAAGATCACCGCATCCTCCACCCCAATGCCATGCTGGTAGGTGAACTGGAGTGGATCCATCGCTGGTCCCACCAGGGGGCGGAGGTGAGCAAGGAGCAGTCTCTCCAGGGTCTTCATCATGTGGGACGTCAAGGCCACTGGTCTGTAGCTGTTCAGGTCTTTGGGGTGGGAAGTCTTTGGTACAGGTACCACACAAGATGTTTTCCACAGCTGTGGTTCCCTCCCTTGCTTCAGGCCTTTTTTAAAGTATGTGGCGGTAATGCACCTGTAAGCTTGATGTCAACCGCCAATCAAATCTTTTTCTCTCTTATATATGTTTATTGAGCTTTTGAGGGCCACAAGCAATACAGAAAAAGCAAACAGCAAGAAATGACAAAGAAAACCCTCTTTTTCAACCCCCAAACTCCACCCCATCATCCCATCTCCACACACAAAAACAAAAACAAGCAAATAAATAAATAAATAAATACCACAATACAATACAAATTTGTCAGAAGCAGAAGAATTGCATCATAAGAACACAATCGGAAATAATGGTGGTCTATTTGGTTATGCACTTTGACCTCTCAGTCCAAGCAAGACCATAGAGGCCACTCCGGAGGGCCTGGGCGCCATCTCCTCCTATATAACTCAAAAAGGGGTACCATATATCAAAAAAACGAAAAGGTTTGTCTTTGAACCAGAAGCTAGTAGTTTTTAATGGGATAAGTTCCACCACACCACGAATCCAATGTGTAACTGTAGGAGCAGCGTCCGAGGTCCATAAAAGAAGAATACATCTTCTTGCACTAAAGAGAAGCACCTGCAACACTTTGAGTGTGGAGAAGCGAAGATTCAGTGGGGTAGGATTTACTCCTAGAATGCAGCTGAGAGGAGTGAGGGCTAGATTTTTCTTGAATATAATATCAATTTCTTTACAAATTTTTACCCAGAAGTCATTAATAGGAGGACATTTAAATAAACAATGAAAATATGAACCTTCAGAAATTTTACACTTATTACAAAATTTTGAAAATAGAGGGTTAAACTTATTGCATTTCACTGGAGTAATATGAAGCCTGTATATGATCTTGAATTGCAACTCTCTAGCTTTGTGAGTAAAAAGGTAGTTTGCACTACCTGACCGCACCTCATCCCATATATCAGGTGAAAATGATTCTCCAAAATCCACTTCCCAAAGAGATCTGACATGAGCTGTGCAATCACTGGATGGGACTGAGAGGGTCTTGTAGAACCTAGTGATTAGTTTTCTAGTATCTGGTTTCTGAATCACCTCCTCCATAGGTGAAAAAAATACCCCATTAGGATGCAGCTTAATAGATGAAGAAATAAAACTACGAATTTGCAGATACCTAAAAAAGTTATTCTGTGGGAGGTTATACTTCTCTCTGAGCTGCTCGAAAGACAGCAGAGTGCCCTCTGTCATCAAGTCACCTACAGTTTTTGCTCCCCTATCAGACCACAAGGAGAAGGCTTGGTCAGCCAGACCAGGGGGAAAATCCGGGTTTAAATAAATAGGTGTGTGTGTGTGTGGGGGGGGAAGCCATCCTGATTTCCAAGCTTCTTCACCATCCTCCAAACTTTTAGTTAAAGTATTCTGTAAAATAAAATTCCCCTTTAATTTGAGACAAACCCATTTCTTAGATGCGTATAATATGTGACTACGAGGGATAGGGGCCACCGGAGCTGCCTCTATATTAAGCCAGGTGGATGTCGGATCAAAATCTGGCACTGCCAGGCCTCCTTCATCCAGTGGGTGCTGTAATGTGCTAAGTTTTAACCTGGCTCGCTTGTTCCTCCAGAGAAAAAATGTCAAAGAGCTATTAAGAATAGCAAGTGATTTTCTTGTTAAGAGAGCTGGGATCATCTGGAAAGGGTACAATAACCGAGGAAGTATAACCATTTTGACAAGGTTGACCCTTCCTAAGAGAGATAGAGGCAAGGCCATCCAGCGGGCCAAGTCCTTCTTGATTCTACGAATTACAGGAACAAAGTTGGCTTTATATAAGCCAGAAAGAGAGGGAGTAATGTGTATGCCCAAATAAACGAAACCTGATGGAGACCAGCGGAAGGGGGTAGAGCACAGTGGAGACCAAGATACCTGAGGAGTAAGGGGCATGGCTTCAGATTTAGAGTAGTTAATCTTATAACCTGAAAAATGGCCAAAAGAATTATTTCAACAACTCTTGTAATAGAAGATTCTGGGTTACTTAGATAGAGGAGGACATCATCACAATAAAGGGAAATTTTATGATTTGTGGAACCCACATCTATACCTGTTACCAAGGAATCACATCTAATGGCCTCCGCTAAGGGCTCCATAGCAAGGGCAAACAGAATTGATGAGACCAGACAGCCCTGTCTAGAACCACGTCTCACTGTGAATGTAGAGAACCTCAGGCCATTTGTAATAACAGAGGCACGGGGGCAGCATATAGCAAGGATATCCACCTAATAAAGTTGTCACCAAGACTGAATTTTGAAAGGACACCTAGACGATAAGGCCATTCAATCCTATCAAAGGCCTTTTCTGCATCAAGGGAGACAACAAGAGATTTGACCTTTGACCTTGATCCATTCTGAATAAGATTTAATAGTCTCCTTACATTATGAAGGGAATTACGACCCAATATAAATCCAGTTTGGTCTGTTGAAATTAACTCTGGAATGACACCTTCAAGTGTCTTCACTAATATTTTAGCCAGTAATTTTCGGTCAACGTCCAGCAAGGCAATCGGCCTGTAGGATGTGCATTCATCTGCAGGTTTGCCCTTCTTTAGAATTAGAGAAATATTTGCATCCATCATAGTGTCAAGAAGAGCCCCAGAGTCAAAGGAGTAAGACAGCATATTGAGAAGGGGATCAATTAGCAAATCCTTAAAAGCCTTATAAAATTCTGGAGTCAAACCATCAGGCCCCGGAGCCTTATTAATTTGCAAGCTGTTAACCACTTCTGCAACTTCTTCACGGGAAATAGCCCTATTCAACAGCTATTTTTGTGTATTGGATGCTTGAGGTAGTTTGACTAATGATAAAAAATTTTGCATCAAAGTCTCCGAGTTGTGATCTGACTCAGAAGTGTATAAGCCTTCACAAAAGGAAAGGAAAGAGTTGTTAATATCTTTGTTGTTATGAACTCTTTTACCAGAACTATCCTTTATGCCTGGAATAGCCTGGGAGCCAGTATTACCTTTTATTAGATTTACCAGATACTTGCTTGGCTTATTGCCGAATTCATATAATTTATGCTTACCAAGCAGTATAGATCTCGGAACTTCTTTAGATAAAAGTGCATCTAGAGCTGCTGTGGTGGCATCAGTTTGAGATCTCAGGTTATCTGAAGGTTTCAGGTTAAATTCACGTTGTAGTTCACTTAATTTACCTTCAAGAAACTGTTGCTCTGTCCTCTGTTTTTTCTTAAGATTTGCCAAGAATGATATAGTGAAGCCTCGAATAACAGCTTTACCAGTTTCCCAGAGTAAATTAGGTGATACATCAGAAATATTATTTTCAGCAATAAAATGATTAAACTGTTCTGATAGATATGTTTTAAAACTGGGATTTTTAAGAAGGTAATTTGGAAAGCGCCATTGCCCCCTAGTGCTTTAAGTCTTGCTGGACATGACCAAAAATATGGGTGAGTGATCACTGATAATAATATTGCCAATGGAGCAAGAGAGTACTCTTTGAAGGGCATATTTAGAAGTAAAAAAAATAATCAATTCTAGAAGATGTTTTATGCACTTTTGAGTAAAATGTATACTGCCGATCAGTGGGGTGAAGGGTCCTCCAAGTATCAATGAAGTGAATATCAGCACAACAACCAAGCAAAGAGCAAGCTTGTCCAACAATAGACTCTGCTGTTTTTGAGGACCTATCTAAACGTGGATATAGACAACAGTTGAAATTGCCCACTATCACAGAGGATTCAACAGTCCACCCAGAAAACAGAGAGAATACCTTAGTATAAAAATCAGTTGAGCGAATCAGGGGGGCATACACATTTAAATAGGACAAAGGGTCCCCAAAGAGTGTCTCTCTAATCATGACATACAGACGTGGACAAAATTGTTGGTACCCCTCTGTTAATGAAAGAAAAACCCACAATAGTCACAGAAATAACTTGAATCTTACAAAAGTGGTAATAAATAAAAATTCTATGAAAATTAACCATTGAAAATCAGACAATGCTTTTGAATTGTGGTTCAACAGAATTATTTTAAAAACAAACTCATATTACAGGCCTGGACAAAAATGATGGTACCCTTAACTTAATATTTTGTTGCACAACCTTTTGAGGCAATCACTGCAATCAAACGATTTCTGTAACTGTCAATGAGACTTTTGCACCTCTCAGCAGGTATTTTGGCCCACTCCTCATGAGCAAACTGCTCCAGTTGTCTCAGATTTGAAGGGTGCCTTCTCCAGACGCACTGGGGGGGGGGCTTTTTTCAGCTCCATCCCACAGATGTTCAATAGGATTTAGATCAGGGCTCGTAGAAGGCCACTTTAGAATAGTCCAGTGTTTCGCTCTTAGCCATTCTTGAGTGTTTTTAGCTGTGTCTTTTGGGTCATTATCCTGTTGCAAGACCCATGACCTGCAACTGAGACCAAGCTGTCTGACACTGGGCAGCACATTTCTCTCTAGAATATCTTGATAGTTTTGAGATTTCATTGTGCCCTGCACAGATTGAAGACACCCTGTGCCAGATGCAGCAAAGCAGCCCCAGAACATAACAGAACCTCCTCCATGTTTCACAGTAGGGACAGTGTTCTTTTCTTGGTATGCTTCATTTTTGCGTCTGTGAATATAGAGCTGATGTGCCTTGCCAAAAAGTTCCAGTTTTGTCTCGTCTGTCCACAGGACATTCTCCCAGAAGCTTTGTGGCTTGTCAACATGCAGTTTGGCAAATTCCAGT
Source organism: Pholidichthys leucotaenia (assembly GCA_020510985.1). Taxonomy (NCBI): domain Eukaryota; kingdom Metazoa; phylum Chordata; class Actinopteri; order Cichliformes; family Pholidichthyidae; genus Pholidichthys; species Pholidichthys leucotaenia. Next base: position 242,434,061 of record CM035847.1, on the reverse strand, counting down.
CTGGCTTTTTTATGATTTATTTTCAACAATGGTGTCCTCCTTGGTCTTCTCCCATGAAGTCCACTTTGGCTCAAACAAGGACGGATGGTGCGATCTGACACTGATGTACCTTGACCTTGGAGTTCACCATGAATGTGTTTAGAGGTTGTTCTGGGCTCTTTTGTTACCATTTGTATTATCCGTCTCCTCCTGCGGCCACGTCCAGGGAGGTTGGCTACAGTCCTGTGGATCTTAAATTTCTGAATAATATGTGCAACTGCAGTCACAGGAACATCAAGCTGCTTGGAGATGGTTTTATAGCCTTTACCTTTAACATGCTTGGCTATAAATCTGACCCAATCTGACCAGTGATGACATGTTTAGCCGCTTGTCATCCTTGAACCGCTGGCTGTCTGTGTGGTGTCCTGCAAATGACGTGGGCTACATTGACAATTGGAGCTCATTTTGGGGAAAACCTGGTCTTATGAGACGAGACAGCATTCATCCCACTTTGGATGGTGCTTCTCATTTATCTAACAATCTGGCATCTTTTTTATCCAAATTTCCAAAACCTTGACTACTCAGAGTTGGGACCAGGAAGAAGAGTCGCAGTCTTACATGCCTCTCTGCAGCTCCTCTTCATCCGCCACCCCTCAGCTTAGCCCCTGTCTTCCCCATCAGAGAATCATTGTCTGCTCCCTCCAAAGTAAATAAAAATATAATATATAAGCATCCCAAAGTGATTAAGCAAAATATTGGTAAAACTCAAATTAAACATAAAGCCTCTAAATTGAATGATTTGGCCTCTGTTCCTCCTCATAATTTAAAAATTAAATGTGGTTTATTAAATATTAGGTCTCTAACTCCCAAGTCACTGTTAGTTCATGATCTGTTAATTGATCATCAGATTGATTTAATATCCCTTACAGAGACTTGGTTAGGGCAAGAGGTTTATGTTGGTTTAAATGAATCAACTCCCTCTGGTTATTTAAACTGTCAAAATCCCAGAAGTTCTGGTCGTGGAGGAGGAGTAGCAACAATTTACCATTCCAAACTACTAGTTAATGTAAAGCAAAAAGCATGCTATAATTCCTTTGAGGGCTTGGTCCTCAGTATTGGGCACTTTAGCAATTTTAGGTTAAACCCAATTTTATTTGCCATAGTTTATCGTCCCCCATCAACCTACTCAGAATTTTTATCCGAATTTGCTGATTTCTTAGCTGATTTAGTGCTGAAATCTGATAGAATAATTATAGTAGGGGACTTTAATATACATATGGATGTAGATCGTGACTGCCTTAATGTGGCATTTAATTCAATATTAGACTCGATTGGGTTTTCTCAGAAAGTAGGAAATTCTACTCATTACCTCCACCATACATTGGACCTTGTTCTGACACATGGCATAGAAATAGAAAATCTTGTAGTGTCTCCTCATAACCCTGTACTGTCAGACCATTGTCTGTTAACCTTTGATTTTACTATTTCTGACTATTTGGCTCCTAAAGAAAAATATTATTGCAGTAGATGCCTCTCAGATGATGCTGTTACCAAATTTATGCAGATTGTTTCCTCTATGCCATGTGTCAACACAACGGAAATAATAGACAGCTTGCTCCTTCTGTAATTGATAACATGGTGGATAGTGTTACAGCTTCTCTGCATCAGACTCTAGACTTGGTGGCCCCCTTAAAAAAGAAAAAGTCTAATCAGAGATTTCTAACTCCTTGGTTCAACACAGAAACTCGTAGCTTAAAACAGAAGACTCGTCAATTAGAAGAAAATGGCGCTCCACTAATTTAGATGAAATCTATTTAGCTTGGAGAAATCATCTTTTAATTTATAAAAAATCTCTTAGAAAAGCTAGAATGAGTTATTATTCTGCATTAATAGAAGAGAACAAGAATAATCCCAGGTTTCTTTTCAGCACTGTAGCCAGGTTGACAAAGAGCCAGGACTGTCAATCCTAGCATTCCCTTAGAGCTTACTAGTCAGGACTTTATGAACTTTTTCAATAATAAAATTTCATCCATCAGAGATAAAATCAATCAGATTCTTCCCACAGTTAACTTAAAGTAGAACTGAACTCACCTTTTTGCCAAAAAAATAGAATAGCAGATTAATTCCTTATTACCTATTGTATTTTTCAACACATAAAAGAAATTTTTAGGCCGTGCGATGTCCAAGCTATAAGCGATAAACTTTTGCCTCTGGCTGGCAGTGCCAAACAAACCGGAAGTAGTGCAGACGACGCTGCGTGACGTCACGAGTGTGACCCTTATCAAAACAACAATGGCAGATGATAGCAGTTCCAGCAGTCAAGAACACCAGAGTTTTCAGAGTGAAGAGGCATTCAGGATCGGTGACAAGACAGAGGAGGATGCAGGAGTGTCAAGTGAACAGGAAGAGAGCGAGGGAGGCATCGAACCGTACAGATTAGAGCCAGAATTTTCGGGGGATTCCGGCAGCGACTCAGACCGCAGCAGTGATGGGGAGGAGAGTCGCTTATTGAATACAGAATGGTAAGTCTTTACTTTGGCATGTTTGGGGTGTCAGGATAAGGAAAATTAACAATAAAAAAGAAAGGGAAAAAAAACCATCAGCATTTTTCCAACTTATTACAGTGATCCCTCACTTATCGCGTTTAATGGGGACCAGAACCGACCGCGAAAAGTGAAAAACCGCGAAGTAGCGTCATCCCCCCCCCCCAAGGGCGTCACAAGCACTATTTTGCACAAAAAGGCACAAGAGAACAGCGAAAAGTGCCACTAAGCAACACGAGCGATAAAGAACAATGAATGCGGTCTTCCTTCGCTGGGTATAGGCGCTCGGCAGGGAGCGAAGCTGGGTAAAACGTCTCGGCCAATCAGCTTGCGAGGTAAAACGTCTCGGCCAATCAGCTTGCGAGATTCCCGAGCGGGCTGGGGAGCCGGGGAGAGCGGGCTCTCCGTGTTGATACCTGATGTTCTAATGTAGTCTCCCTGCCTTCTCATTAGAACATCAGGTATCAACACGGAGAGCCCGCACAACTCAAAATCTACCTCTCTGACCACCGCTCCGCTCCTCTCCGCCCACCTCTTCACCGCTCGGGAATCTCGCAAGCTGATTGGCCGAGACGTTTTACCCAGCGAAGGAAGACCGCATTCATTGTTCTTTATCGCTCGTGTTGCTTAGTGGCACTTTTCGCTGTTCTCTTGTGCCTTTTTGTGCAAAATAGTGCTTGTGACGCCCTTGGGGGGGGGGGGTGACGCTACTTCGCGGTTTTTCACTTTTCGCGGTCGGTTCTGGTCCCCATTAAACGCGATAAGTGAGGGATCACTGTATATCTAGAAACGCATCGCTTCCCGGTCGCTTTTCCTCCCCCTTTCTTTTCTTTTGTCGCCATGACAGCTTTCCTTGGCCACTGAACAGATCTTCCCAGGTGTTGGAAGTGTTTTGTAGTTGACTATCACGACAAAATGCACCAAAAACAACCAGTGTTGACGTGCTCGCAATGGTAAACATGAGGACTGGGTCACACTCGTGACGTCACGCGGAACTCCGGCTGCACTTCGGCGGATTTGTCTGATTTTTCAGGGCGGGAAATTCAAAATCGCGATTTTCTCCAAGATTCCGGGATTTGTGGAGGGGGTGCCAATGATAAATTATCTTTATAATTGTATGTACTATCACCCAGTGCCGTTCAATGCCATTCAGTTCAGTTCTACTTTAAATACTGTAACTACTACAACTCCTTCAATTGATGTCTGTCTTGATGAGTTTACTCCAATCGACCTTTGTGAGTTAGACAAAATAGTTTCCTCATCCAAACCTTCAACTTGTCTTTTAGACCCTATTCCTACCAGGTTATTTAAAGAAGTCTTCCCACTTATTGGTAGCTTTATTCTTCATATAATCAATTCTTCATTAACTTTAGGCCATGTACCGCAGGCTTTTAAAACGGCTGTAATTAAACCCTTACTCAAAAAGCCAACGCTAGATCCAGGAGCTTTAGCTAACTATAGGCCAATCTCTAATCTCCCTTTCATTTCAAAAATCTTAGAAAGAGTTGTTGCTATGCAATTATTTGACCACCTGCAGGGAAATGGTTTACTTGAAGAGTTTCAATCTGGGTTTAGAATCCATCATAGTACTGAAACAGCCTTAGCGAAGGTCACTAACGACCTCCTCATCGCATCTGATAATGGACTGGTTTCTGTACTTGTCCTTTTAGACCTTAGTGCAGCTTTTGATACTATCAGTCATAATATTCTACTTGATAGATTAGAACACTATGTTGGACTTAATGGAACTTCGTTGCAGTGGTTTAAATCTTATTTATCTGATAGGTTCCAGTTTGTTCATGTAAATAATGAGTTTTCTTTCAACTCAAAGCTTAGTCATGGAGTTCCACAGGGCTCTGTGCTAGGCCCTACTCTTTTTAGTTTATATATATGCTTCCATTAGGCAACATTATTAGAAAGCACTGTATACATTTTCATTGTTATGCAGATGACACACAATTATACCTGTCAATGAAGCCAGATGATAGTAATCAATTAGCCAAGTTAGAAGCCTGTCTTAAGGAAATCAAAGCTTGGATGACTTGTAATTTTCTGCTATTAAATTCAGATAAGACTGAAGTCATTCTTGTTGGTCCAAAAAACCTTAGAAATACCTTTCCAAATCAAACTTTCAGTTTGGATGTGGTTACTCTTTCTCTTAATAGCTCTGTGAGGAACCTTGGAATTATTTTTGATCAAGATCTGTCCTTCAATTCACATATTAAATTTGTTTCCAAGACTGCCTTCTATCATTTGCGTAATATTGCCAAGATTAGGAGCATCTTGTCTCAGAGTGATGCTGAGAAACTGATCCACGCTTTTGTTAGCTCGAGATTAGATTATTGTAATTCTTTATTATCAGGCTGTCCTAAAACATCTTTAAAAAGTCTTCAGCTGATCCAAAATGCTGCAGCAAGAGTTTTAACAGGTACTAGAAAGAGAGATCATATCTCTCCGGTTCTGGCCTCCCTTCATTGGCTTCCCATAGAGTTTAGAATTAAGTTTAAAATCCTTCTTCTTACTTACAAAGCTCTAAACAATCAGGCTCCTTTTTATTTAAAAGATCTGATACTACCGTATTATCCTAACAGAGCACTACGCTCCCAAAATGCTGGATTACTTGTAATACCTGAATCTCCAAAAGTACAATGGAAGGCAGAGCCTTCAGTTATCAAGCTCCTCTCCTGTGGAACCAGCTGCCAATCTGGATTCGGAAGTCAGACTCGATCTCTGTTTTTAAGAATAGGGCTAAAACCTACCTTTTTGATATAGCCTACAATTAGGGAGGGATCATGTGTTTCTGAACCCTCCCTTAGTTATGCTGCTAATAGGTTTAGTCAGCCGGGGGACCTCCAATAATGCACTGGGCCTCACTCCTTTCTTCACTCTCAATGAAATATTTTTTTTTGCTGGTCATTAAGATCTGTTTGTTCTCTCCCATAGATTGAGTCCCCATCGTGCTGTTTGCTCTCTACATGTCTGTTCTTTTCATCTTCTCTGTCCCCTCACCCCCCAGCCAGTCGCAGCAGATGACTGCCCCTCCCTGAGCCTGGTTCTGCTGGAGGTTTCTTCCTGTTAAAAGGGAGTTTTTCCTCTCCACAGTCGCCAAGTGCTTGCTCACAGGGGATCGCCTGATTGCTGGGGTCTTTCTGCAACTGTGGGGGTTCCCCCTACAGTTGATAGTGCTATGAGATGACTGTTGTTGTGAAATGGCGCTATATAAATAAAGTTGAATTGAATTGAATTGAATAATTTTCTTTCTAATCTCCTGAGACAACTCTCTCCTTTGCTTCCTCTGGTCCATGTTTAGTGTGGTACACACCATGTCACCAAACGGCACAGTGACTATTTGTCACCCTTTAAATAGGCCGACTGACTGATTACAAGTTTGTAGACACCTGTGATGTTAATTAGAGGACACATCTTGGTTGAACATGTCCCTATGGTCACATTATTTTCTATTTTCTAGGGGTACCATCATTTTTGTCCAGGCCTGTTTCATGAGTTTGTTTTTTAAAATAATTCTGTTGAACCACAATTCAAAAGCACTGTCTGATTTTCATTGGTTAATTTTCATAGAATTTTTATTTATTACCACTTTTGTCAGATTCAAGTTATTTCTGTGACCACTGTGGGTTTTTCTTTCATTAACAGAGGGGTGTCAACAATTTTGTCCACGTCTGTACCTTCCTGCAGTATCGGCCTTAATCTCCACCCCTGTCAGAGGAAGGGATTTATGAAGTGAAGGAGGAATAGTCGATCTGGCCCACCCATTCCTTTCTTAACTTTAGGTGTTCATCGTTGTTTAGATGGGTCTCTTGGAGGAATGCTATCTGTACCCTCTCTTTTTTTAAATAGTTAAGAATTTTTTTACGTTTAATAGGGGTCTGGATCCCATGTACATTCCAAGAACACAATTTAATTTCTGCACTACTAGCCATTATTCCAAATGATATGGATAATACTTTTGTTTAAAAGTTTATACACTGAGAATTTATACATTGAGAATTTATATATGGAACCTCCTGACAAATACTGTGGGCACATATGTGGTTTCCATATGCTTCACATGCTTGTTACTGTATGCTTATTGTTTACTGCACGTCTCAGAGGAACAAAAGGTCTGAACCTCCTAGGGGTTGCAGGAGGATGCGAAGTCTGGCCTTTTGTATGCAGAGAAACGGCCAGGAAGGATTTCCTGACCACCAGGACTGCAAGGGGAGACCACCAGGACTTCAGGTGGAGACAGGAGACCTGAAGGGGGGCGCGTTGTGATTTGGGATGTAAAGACAATGCGACTGTTTACTTTGATGTCCTGGGGTGTAAAGGGGCAGCTGTGGGGGCATGTCTCCCTATTGTCTGTTTTTGGATGTTGGAGAATGTGGTTGTAAATAAAACTGATTTTGAGTAATAAACTCAGCCTCGTCTTTCCACACAATCTCCACAATACAAACAATACAACAAAAACCAAAACAAACAGAAAAGGGGAGTGTGGAGAAAAAAGAATGAAAAAGACAAAACCTCCCTCATACTTTGAACGCTTCCCTAAACTGAGCGTCTACACCCTACAAAATACAACTTAACTCTGCACTAAACCAGTGCTCCATATGCAAATGTATAATTTAAACATCTGAAGAACTTTAAAAATAAAATACTCCTTTAAAAAAAAAAGTAACATGAGCATTGATATTACCTCGATTCACTACATCCAAACCCGTACAATGAAACCGCTTAAAGTGAATTAAAAAGTCCATAAAGTGACAAGAAAAAGAACTTCTTAAACTGCTTAATTTATATATGTCTGGAAACTGGAGACTGCCCAAAAGGGCTAGTGAAAAGTTACCCATTGGTGTCATCCACATGGAGTGCCCGAAGGGATGGGGCTATGGTCTCTGAATAAAAATTCTCCGCCTCCTCCGCTGTATCAAAGCTGTATTTGCCGCCGTTGAATGACACTTGGAGTCGGGCAGGAAACACCAAGCCGTATCTGACATCTGCAGCGTGAAGCTTTCGCTTGATGTTAATGAAAGATGCCCTCCGTTTGGTGACATCAGCAGTAAAATCGGGGAAAATGTAGACTTTGTGACCATGGAAAGTAAGCAGGCCCTTCTCTCTGGCGAGCTGGAGAATGAGCTCTTTTTACTCTGAAATGGTGCACCTTTACAATCATGGGTCTCGGGGGGGGGGGGGGCGTTTTGACCCCGGACAGGCCGGGAAGCAAGGTGATGCACTCGGTCCAACATCTCAGGCCGGTCAGGACCCTCCATACCCAGTGTCTTGGTGAACAATTCGGTCATAAATGTTGTAACTTGTGGCCCCTCTATGTTTTCCGGTAGACCAAGCACACAGAGATTTTGGCATCTGCTCCTCGATTCAAGGTCCTCCGTTTTAGCCATTAGTAGTTTGTTGCACTTCTCCAGCGTTTCACTCCTGGTTTCGAGCGCCGTAATCCTGTCGTCACACACCTGCAGAGAAGTTTCGACCTCGGTCAGACGTGTCCCAAACGAGTCCATAGAAGTCTGCAGTGTGCCTAATGAGTCCCGCGTTTCAGCTCAGAAACTTTCAATTAGCCATACCAGGCCCAAGAGTGATGGCTCTTCTGCGTCCTCATCAACGCCATGTACAGGAAACGGGTAGTTAGCTTTCTCATTAAGCTTGACGGTTAAGGGCTCGGGTAGAGCGTTCCTGACGGGAAGGGTTCTTCCCAGACATGTCAGCGGGTTTCTCAAGTGGTCCCAATATGATGAGGAGAAATATAACGGGACACAGTGACGTTTAAAATAACATTTATGAAACGATATATCGGAGCTGGTAAGGGCGCGTCTACTCCGTATCCATGCTCCCCAATCAAATCTAAAAGAAGAAGAAGAGGAGAACTGTTGACAGCACTTTAAACCAAATGGGAGACAGCACTTTAAAGAATTGGGTGTGAGAGTCGAACTGCTGGAGAGCCTTGGAGGACTGGAAGACTCCAAGTCCGCTGCAGACGCCTCCACAGCTGACAAGAAGGTGACAGCAGTCCAACTAACCTCCTGCAGCAGCTCCAATGCAGGGGATTCCACCGGTGTGGCTGCAGGGGGACCTCTCTGGCTCCGGGAAGGGATCATCCGGAATCACCGGCTCCTCCGCCATCTGGTGGGTTGGTTCTTGGATCGGCAGGCACTCTGGAATAGAAGAAGGAGACACAGAGGGAGTAGAGGATAAGTTCGCAGCTACAGCCGGAGGACAGGACCCAGCGGACTGCTGAGACTGGGCCTCTCCCTTGGGAGACAGACAAGGGTTTTCATGGGTTAATTGCATTAACTGAAAACACACTTGCCTGTCATCCTGGCGTTTGATGTTCTTGGCTGTTGCAGGCAGATTGCTGTCCCTCTCCATGTCCATGGAGTTTTTGGTCCCTTCCTACAGTACTGATGACTCTCTCGGTGTGGCTGCAGGGGACCAGCTCCGTGCTGGCTCCGGAGCGAAATCCTCCGGGGGCCCCAGCTCCTCCATCGTCCGGTGGCTCTGCTCACTCTCAGGAATCATCAGGGAGAACACAGAAGAGACAAGAATGTGGTTTACCACCGCAGCTGGAGGGGAGGACCCAACGGACTGCCGAAGCTGGGCCTCTCTTCCAGGAGACAGACAGTGTTTATCATTATCATGTTTAATAGCACGAAAACACACTTGCCTGTTCTCCCGGTGCTCGATGTTCACAGCTGCGGGGAGCCAGCAGTCATCCTCACTCACATCTGACTCTGACATCTGGCTCCCCCTCTGGACAATGGAAGAGCCGGCTCGGGAGACGCAGAAGTGGGCGTGAACCGGGGAACCATGGCCCTCTCTGCGGCTGGAAGGACGTCGACAGCCGAAGGAGGGGAGGGCTTCTCCCGGCATCTCCTCACCGGATGACGGTGTGGTCTGCTCTCTGGGACTGACCATGCTGGAGACGGAGGATAGTTGGGCGAAGAGTCCTGAAGAATGAAGGCCTGCTAATCTATGGGTCTCCGTCTCGGCGCTGTGGGGAACATCAGCCTGGGGAAGGAGTGCTGGAGCGAACTCACAGTCACCAGCAGGTCAGCGAACTCGGGGTAGTCCCATAACCCAGGATACACCTCCAAAGCCTCCACAGCTCCTTCCAAGCACTCCAGCTTCCTCTTCGGTCCTCAGGTGGTGAGGGCCCTGTTGATGAAGGTCCGGATATATTCCGCAGCCCATCCCTCCTCAATTGTGGGCAACTCTGCAGCAACAGCCTCCACAGCAGGCAAGATGGTCGTATCAGTCCGATGCTCCCCCTGCAGCGGCTCTAACACAGGGGTTTCCACCGGCATGGCTGCAGGGGAATCTCTCCATGCTGGCTCCGGGAAGGGATCATCCGAGGCCATGGGCTCCTCCACCATCTGATGGCCCTGACCTTGGGCCAACAGGCCCTCAGGGAGAATAGGAGGAGACACTGAGAGGGGAAAAAGTGAATTAATATTTGCAGCCGGAGGAGAGGACCCAGTGGACTGCTGAAACTGGGCCTCTTCCTCGGGAGACAGACAAGGTTTGTAATTAGATGGAGTGAAATGAAAAAACACTTGCCTGTCATCCTGGCTCCCGATGTTGACAGCTGCAGACTGTTGGCAATCACCCTTCTCCGTGTCACTGACTCCTTCAAAGTGTTATAGAAGAGCCGGCTCTGATGACGTGGAGGTGGGCATAGCCGGGACAATCTTGGAAGACCTCTCGGTGGCTGGAGCGATGACAGCCGCCGAAGATGAGGGGGGCTTCCTCCGGTAAGGCTTCCTTCTCCTCGCGGGTGGTTGGAGCACCAGATAGTCCGAAATGTGAAGCACTGCGCTGGGCAGCAAGTCACTCATACAGAGGAGCTCCATGCTATCAGGAGAAGTGAGCGGCGTGGCCGCGAGGAGCTCGAGCACCAGGAGATCCTCATCCTCATCCTCGCATGGCGTGGCGAAGATGTTCCGGAGAATCTCCATCACTTCGAGATGGTCCCAGAGGCTGTCCCACTCCATCACCCTTCTCGCTGTGTCCCGAGCCTGACGAGCCATTTTGGGGACACAGGGCTCCAGTATCCATGAGAGAATATCCTCCAGCAGGCAAAGCGAGTGCAGCTCCCTCTCCAGCAGCTCAGCCATCGTGCCCGGAAAGCAAGTGAGAAAAAACGGGACAGTCCAAAAAGTGAAAAAATGATTCGTGTGGGTGTAACCCGCTAAATCCTTTTGAGCGGCTGGACCATTCTGTCATAAGCTCTCCGTGCACTTCTCAACAGCGCACGGAGGAGGAGAAAAAGGGCAAATGGAGTGAAGTGCAGGGTTACACCAAACACACATTTATTAACACAAAAAGGCACATACAAAAGACACGACAGCTCGGGTACACTAAAGAGTCTTACAGGACGCCCAACACACACACACCGGAGAATTAACCAGGCACACAGCCAAGGTGTAGTGGCTGTGCTGCACAGAGGAATGCTGCAGAAAGTGAAGCAGCACAGTGGCGAAAAGACACACTGCAGTTTACTCACGGTGAGGGGGGGCAGTCCGAGAAATCCCAGTCTCCCAGCGAGCACACACAGAAACAGTCCTTAGTGACGTGATGGTTAGGCAGAGAAGAACAACCATCCAACACGTACAATGGTCCAGTGGGGTTTGTCTATCAAAGAGCTGCTTTAGTACAAACGCTGCTGGCGTGGCAAATTGGAAACACCTGGGTGAGATGCGGGGAAGATGATTACCGGGGTGAGCAGCTGATGTCAGGGAAGGAGGGGGCGTGGCCGGACAGGACTGCACTGAGTGATTTGGTGCATGAATCTTTTGAACTGATTTTTTTTTTTGTGAATGAACGTGACTCAATGCATTTTAGTGAACTGTGGATCCCATCCCTGTCACATAATGCATTCCTTACAGTTCTTCAAAATAAAAGCTGATTATAATGATTAGAGCCAGTCTACTCCACACTAATAAAATACTTCCTTCCTGTGAGATAACTTTTTAATAAACTCTGATGAAGGCTGAAAATAATTGTAAACTTAAAGAAGAGAAATTTTACATTACTATATTAGCAGGCTACTTTAATCAAATTAACCTTTTGCATTTATTACAGCCCCAACTGGGCCAAGGCCAGAATTGCCTAGATTATCCTGGGATTTCAAAGTCCGTTTCCATCCTTACACCAAGATGGACAAACCTGGTCATTGTCACCCCTACTTTTGGGCAAGGTAGACATTTACCTATATCCCAAGATGGGATTTGAACTCATGATACCATGATCTTAACACCTCCAGCTCTACCACTGATCCAAAGGAGAACTCCTCTCCAGCACTTGGCTAGTAGCAGAGGTGTACTTTTAGAAGTGCTTTCTTCTGGCCTTCTTTAAAGAAAAATCCTTCATTACGTCCTTTAAGTCCAGTTCATGAATATTGCCCTACTCTATGGATGCATGCTTGATCCAGTCTACTTTTTTACCAAGTTTGGAATCCACTGTCCCACACACAGCTGTCTGACATAAGCAATCATGGCCTTTCTTCTCCTTTCTCCTCCAGGTGAGAGCTTTAACGGCCCACCTGTCTCCTCTGCAGTAATTAGCAGCCTCCTCCACTCAATGCTTCAGCTTAGAAAAATCCTTTACACTTTGGGATTTTTGAGCAATTCATATTCCCTAAGCTCTTTTTCTCTCAATAATTTTATGAGCGCCACTTTCAAACTTTTTTCCGGACATTCTGACCAAGTAAATTACTTCTTACGCTCACTGATGCCTGCATAGTCACATGTCAAAACATTTCCTCTGATAGGCTGTTGTTACTGGTGTTGTATAGTTATTTATAATATTTATGTTCTATGCTTTTATTTGTGAGGCACGGTGTGGTGGCTCTGGCTTCCGGCCCCGCCACCACACGTGCCCATAAAAGGGCAGCAGGCAGGAGGGGCGGTTTCTTTGCCATCCCTTCTGCCTGGCAGTTGCGTGTGGTGTACCTGAATCAGAATCAGAATCAGGTTTATTGCCATTGTTCATGTAGTACACAAACTAGGAATTTGTCTCGGTACAATGCTGCAACATTAAACATGATAAGATAAAAGAAATAAACTATACATGTAATAAAGTGTAGGATAAGATTAAGTGATACTGGTCAACAGTTAAAATATATTAGCCAGCAGCAGATACTGTGGAGAACTATATAGTGCAGTCGGTAATGCAGGAAGAAAACAGTGATGATTGACATGAGTCTGGTTGAGCTGCTGTACATAGTGCACGAGAGTCAATAAGTCACTTAGTGTTCAGCAGTCTGATGGCAGAGGGGAAGAAGCTGTTCATGTGACGGGAGGTTTTAGTCTGGATGGACCGAAGTCTTCTACCAGAGGGGAGGGGGGCAAACAGTACGTGACCAGGGTGTGAGGGATCGGCTATGATCCGGCCAGCACGCCTCCGGGTCCTGGAGATGTACAGATCCAGGAGAGATGGGAGCTTGCAGCCGATCACCTTCTCAGCAGTGCGCACGACGCGCTGCAGCCTTAGTCTGTCCCTGGCAGTGGCTCCTGCGTACCACACGGTTATGGAGGTGGTGAGGATGGACTCGATGATGGCTGTGTAGAACTGCACTAACATCTTGGTGGGAAGCTTGAGCTTCCTCAGCTGCCGCAGGAAGAACATCCTCTGCTGGGCTTTTTTGATGAGTGAGCTGATGGTCGGCTCCCATTTGAGGTCCCTGGTGATGGTAGTGCCTAGGAAGCGGAAGGAATCAGCAGTGGTGATGGGAGAGCCTGAGAGGGTGAGGGGGGGCAGAGGAGTAGTGACTTTCCTGAAGTCTACAATCATCTCCACTGTCTTCAGAGCGTTCAGCTGCAGGTTGTTATTGCTGCACCAGGACGCCAGCTGGGCCACCTCTCTCCTGTAGGCGGACTCGTCGCCGTTGGAGATGAGCCCGATGAGGGTGGTGTCGTCCGCAAACTTGATCAACTTGACAGACTGGTGGCTGGAGGTGCCAACCTGTGCCAACCTCTTTAATAAACGTGTGTTCAGTTCAACACCTGGCCTCGTCCTTGGCTCCATATTCATACATAACATTTGGCAACAAGGATTAAAGTGGAGAAAAGGTATGGAAGCGTGTGCTTCTTCAATTCAGCCGGTTTTGGAGCTCCTGGGCGGGCCACCTGTTCCCTGGCCAAGACTGTTCGCTGCCTTCCTGGCTTACATGGCGATGCTGAACCCGGGGAGGATGGACAAGCTGAGGGTAAGCACATTGTTGGTGCACAGTTTGGGAACTGGAGGCTTGCGGATACCAAGTATGCTTGGTGGCTCGGACAGCTTCGAGGACGTGGTCGAGCTGATGGCGTGCAATTTTCGTGCCCTGGATGATGTCACCGTCCAGAAGAGTGGGTTTTGACAGTGCTCCCAGCAGGTGGGTGAGCATATTCAACTGTCCGTAGCCAACTTTAAACTACTGATTAGTGTGTGCCGGTTTGGACCGTTGGAGACAGAGTTGGTTCACGACGTGCTGAGTGAACGTTTGTCATGTCGACAGCTGGAGTTTCCTGTTTCCACACAAGTAGCGGACCCGGTCAGCGATGGGAACGTGGAAGACAACTCCAGAGATGTCAACACTGTGGAACTGAGGTCTGCCCCAGGGAAGCCCATGTGTATGGGCTGGGGGTCCATGAAGCACCGTTTCAAGGCTAGGGACTGTCCAGCAAGAGCGAGATGCTGCAGCAGGTGTGGCCGCGGGAACCATTATGCCAGAGCCCAAGTCGGCCTGGACGAGGGTACTGGGTGGCACGGTGGGACACCTGTGACGATGAGCGACGCCGAAGGGCTGGCTCCAATTGTTCCTGGAGCTCGGCTAAAGCGGGCCGGCAAACATGGGGCCACAGTGGCCACAACGGCCGCAGATGCAGTGAAGTTACAAGACGTCGGGGACAGACTGTTAGGCACGGAGGGACCGCGTGCCAAGCAGAAACACTACGAGCCAAGCAAAACCCCTCTGGGAGTCGCGGACTGGATTCGGGCTCAGGAGGAGGGGCAACCACGGCGGGTACAGGCCAAATGGCAGGTGGAGGAGCACCAGGGACAGCTGTGTGTCATGGCCAGATGGGAAGGCACTTATCTCCAGCTGTCAGATGGTTCGTGGGGGCACCCGAACGAGCTGCGGTGTGCCTGGGAGGAGACTGTGAGTGGTGGGCCTGGATGAGTGAAACATCCGATGGTGAGGAAGAGGAGGTGCACTGGTGCCGAGGCAGCTTGCTGCGGCCCAGGAGGCAGGCCGCTTCCAGGAGCGGACTGATGAAAGGACGGTCCAGGGGGACCCACAGGCTTATTCATCCTTCAGCCGTGTGTATCATAGGTTCATTTGTATGCATGTGTTAAGTATAATTTATTGTTTATGTGTATGTAGTTCTGGGGAATTATTTTGTACATTTTATTTAGTTTAGGAAACACGACAATATTTTATTTTATCAATGGACTGTTTCGTATTTAGTACCTTACCTGCGGCAGAATAATCCACCTAGCCTTGTGGGGGTAGGACGGCAGTCCATCCATTCCCCCTAGTTTAGTTGTTTTAGTATGAATGTGTTAGGTCACTTATGTTATATTGTTTTGTCATCTTAGTGTGTGATTTGGGTCCTAAATTGGGGTGGCTCTGAATTGTGTGTGTGTGTTTTGGACTTTTGTGAAGGGGGGGAGAATGTTGTAGAGTTACATATTTATGTTCTATGCCCTGCTTAACTGGGACAGTTGGCAACCCTAACTACAAAGCTACATTTATTTCATTTTTTTTCCAGCAACTGCATTTTTTATTTGCTGTTGCTCAGTTTTACTCAGTGTTGTACATTGTGATACATGCCTTTTTGATTTGTAAAAATTAATCTTTAATTAAAAAAAGAAAATAGAGCTAGCAAGCTAATGCTATCGTGGACAATTCAGAGATTGCTGCAACACCATCATGAACAGACAAAAACAGGAAGTGCACAAACACACTTAAGTATTCAATGATTTACATGGCATTTGCATGAGCAGTCAATCTCTCAGCTTCCCAAGAAAAGAAGTTATGTAAGGCCAACTGAGCAATTAGGCTTTCAGCTCACTAAGCCTGTAAGACTGTTGTCACTATTGTCATCTGGCTATACATACATAAGGTGCACCAGCAAGAAGAGAGAGGGGACGTTCAATGTGAGTGATCTGTCCTTGTTTGCTGTATTTTGTTAACATTTATTAATAAAATACAACACTCAATCAATATATCAATTATTAATATCAATTATTATTATTATTATTATTATTATTATTATTATTATTATTATTATTATTATTATTATCAATATCAATTATTCTGAAACATATCACAGCACAGATCAATATTATGTGTAAACTATGACACAGAAAAGTTAGATAATTATATTTAAACTTATCTAGTGAGGGGAACCACCGGGGTGGCCACGTCTTAAAGGGGGGTGGCCTGTTCCACCCCATGCCAACCCTTGGTGGCACCATTGGCTACTACTTGGCAGAGAACTACAAGGGGGGAAATAGGTGGTGACACAAGTGCTAAAAAATGTAGACAAGTAACAGCTTTGTTTGGCTTTGAGAGGGAACTCTACTGCAGCATCCAGTGTGGTGAAAATCCTTAGAACCTCTAAAATACAGGGTGTCCATAAAGTCTCTTTACAACTTAACAGATTTATTATAAAAGCAAATAAATAGATAAATCTGTGGAAATTATTACAACGTGAAAAGTAGATATTAAAGTTTTTTGCCTCATTTAATACACCTTTATATGGGCACCATTAGTTACATGAAGCACATCAAAACATAATCGATTTCTTGCCATGTTCGCTGTAGCATAGCCTCATCAATGGTGGTGACAATGGCATCAATGATCTTGTTCTTGTGCCATGCACGAATTGACAGACGTGACAGTGGATGTCTTCCACACTTAATCCTGTAGTTTTGCTGAGTCTGCATATCCGATTTTGTTTCAACAAATCATTGTGCCTTTTCTTGAGGAGAAGCCATTTTTTAGGGGTTTATTTAACAGAACCTATTTCATCAACAGGGTACCTGAAATACACAAATGCAAAGTGATTAAAAACTTTGATAACCACCGTGTACATAGAACAAATCTGATTAGCATATCTCATCAATTGCTTTTGTAATATTATTTTTAAATTGTAAAGACTTTGTGGACACTGTATAACTTAGACAATCTAGTTTTGTTTTATCTAAGGGGCAATCTCTTTATTATGACAGACATAATACTTAATATTTATTCTATGTTTTTCCATAGTTTCCTCTTGGTGTTCAAGCTGCAGCATGTGCTCGAGTAGGTAATGCTCTTGGGGCAGGGGACACAGCGGGGGCAATCCTATCAGCCAAGCTGTCACCTGCTCTGGCAGGTCAGTAACAAATATGGTCTATAGTTATAGTCACTGTTCATTATTAAGCAATGGATGACTGATTTCTTTACTGTGCTGAAGACTGAACTGTTTTGTAGCTACCTTTGCGGTTGTTGAAGGTATTATTCTTGGAGCCACTAAAACTGTGATTGGGTACATCTTCACCTCTGATGAGTGAGTCTGAACAGCAGCAGCACTCTTTTTTACTAAAGATAATAGCCTATATGAGCTATACACAAAAACAAACTTAATTATCATTCCAGGAATATCATCAGTGTGGTCTCACACCTGATGAATGCTTACATTTTCCTTCAGTTCTTTGATGGCCTTGTGGTGAGTCTTCCAGCATTTGTTGTGTGCAGAGCAAACACTGTGATGCCAAAAGCAACAGCTTTATGTCGAATGTGAAATTTGTTTTCCCTCTTTCCAGTGCATATGCACAGGCATCTTCTTGGGTACGGGCAAACAGAAGATACCAGCTGTTGCTAATTTCATTGGATACTACTGCATAGGACTTTCACTCTGCGTCACCTTAATGTTTGTGGCTAAGCTTAGAGTTCTGGGTAATTATGTGAAGTGTCAGTATTTTATTTACAGACATCCAAGGCAGATAGAGTGTTTCACAGTGAGAGCAGGTTTTTACAAGTAAACCTTGTCGTGATTTTAATAAACCAAACTGTCATTTTCCCTGCAGGTTTTTGGCTGGGACTCCTCATTGCCGTCATTATGCAATCCACCTTTTACATCACTGTCATCATTTTCAAACTGGACTGGAAGAAAATGACAACAGAGGTATGCTAAAATCTAAAATTAAGAAACGTGCAAGGTCCCAGTTTCTTTTTTTCTCATGTATCACTTGGTGAGACAAATCTGGAAAATGTGAACAGTTTAGAGAAAAAGAAGTTGTGCTGGGCGGTATGACCAAAAATTCACATCACTGTACTTTCTTTTCTTTTTTTTTTTTTGTGATTTTACACAATATCACATTTATCACTCTTTTCTTCTTCTTCTTCTTCTTCTTCTTCTTCTTCTTCTTCTTCTTCTTCTTCTTCTTCTTCTTCTTCTTCTTCTTCAAATTGATTTATGACAAAACAACTTCTAACTTTAATGAATCATTTCAACCATAGTTACGTTTAGCAGTTACTGTATGTAATCTCCCTGGTGTTTAGATAGACTGTATATCAAGGTGGACAATGTGCTGTCATATACTTCCATTGTAGAAAAATGAAGCTTGATGCCACAGATTTAGGGTTCACCATCTTGCCCTTTTTGAACCAGGGTCTGTGCAGTCGTGACCATGAAGGAGAGCTGTGGTGCCAAGTTTCCACCCATACAGACTCAGACATCCCAGTTATGGTCCATATAGCAGCCTTTGGGCATCACGATCAAACTAATTCCAAACCACACTCACTCTCGACTCCACCACCATTTTTCGAGCATCAAATAACTAATTAAAGCTGAACTGATCTGAAAAAAGAATTCTTGAACCACAATTAGCAACATTAGTATACCATTTATGAGGAAAGAAGCCATCTTTTGGGAAAAAATATTCATGGAGTGTTTTTAGTTTTCAGCTTAACAAAATGCTACACAAAATAATGGAGGGAGGAGGGGTTTATTGTTAAACTGGAACTAGTCACCCTCTGGTGGCTAGCTCCAGTTTAACAAGATAAACAACCCCCAAAGATAGCTCCAGTGGCTATCTTTGGGGGTTGTCTGGGATTCTGGGGTGAAAACAGTGCATGCTACAATGGTTACCCCATGTTATGTCTGAAATAAAGCAGGCGGAGAGTGTCTGGGTGAACATACATCTGAAGTTTATTTGGCGCACATTACTATTTATACTCCCCGCCGTAGCCCGCCTGACATCATCCCATTCCTCGCCCCGGCAGAGCTACAGCAAACCCCAAAGGCCAATTTCCATACACAACACCCCCCGCCCCCACAAGGTCGAACTATAACACAGAGAACAACAAAATAAATTATTCCTTAACACCACAACAACACAAAACTGTTCTATATACATATATACAAGGCCATCAGAGGGCGAACAGGTGCATCACCAATATGCCCAACTGAAGTTGTCAATAACAGTCCTCGCCACGTAGTCCTCCAAATAAGTAGGCCTCCGATGTACTCTAGCTGGGCATCCCCCACTAGAGGACTCAGCCCCAGGCACCGTCAGGACAGCCCGCGAGTCCACACCTGGCACGGCCAACCAGTCCAAAGACCTGTCCAAATCCTCGACAGCGTCCAAATCCCTGCCAGGTGTCATACGCCTCAGCCTGCTGGCATGCCACTTGGATCCATCATCCAGTTCAAGCGTGTCAGGGCCCCGCCGACTCCTAATCTCCTGCGGTCCTGTCCACAAAGGTTGAAGTTTGTGGGCCCTGACAGGGTGCCTAATCCACACCCGATCCCTCTCCTTCAGGCCGTGGCTCCTCACCCGGTGCCTCCTATCGAACCGTCCCTTCATCTGCCGCTGCTGGTCCGTGACTCCCGCCCCAGCTGCACCGGGGAACATCCCATCGTCGCGTGGGCCGACGCTCTGTAGTGGAGCAACGTGTTCTGGAGTGCCTCCGAGAACAAGAACCCATCAGCAAGATGAGCTCTCAGCCCGTTCTTCAGGGTCTTGTTAAACCTCTCGACCCCTCCGTTGGCTTGGGGATGATAGAACGCTGTCTTAACATGTTTCACCCCTTTTCTTGTCAAAAAATCCTCGAAAGCTCCCAACACAAACTGGGGCACATTGTCCATCGTGATGGTATCCTGGATCCCCCACCATGCAAACAAAGAGGATAGGAACCCCATGACCACCTCCATCATCACCAAACCGGTGGGCAGCACCTCCGGCCACTTGGAAAAGAGATCATACGCCACCACCAGAAGTCGACCGTTGTATGGTGCTGTATGAAACTCACCACAAATGTCCAGTTCAACATGCTTCCACGGCCCCCCAGGAAATTCCACAGGCCGGAGCGGTGGCGGAGGAGGCCTGCCCATCTTTCTGCTTTCCAAGCACGGCATGCAGTCCTTAACCATGGCCTCGATGTCGCCATCAATACCGGGCCACCAGACCAACCTCCTGCTCCGCTGCTTCACACGCACCACTCCCAAATGACCATCATGCAGCATATCCAGGACCCGTGCCCTCAATGCAGCAGGGATCAGGGTGCACTGGCCCCTGGCCATGCAAAACTCATTCCAACAACTCAGCTCGTCCCGGAAACAGGGCTAGCTCACTCGGCACCTTCGCTGGCCAACCCTCACGAATCGCCGAGCGCAGCCGCACCAAAACAAGGTCCCGTTCCGACTCGTACTTAAGATTTTGCGGGGAGACCACACCCTGAAGAGACCCACACAGGGCGTTCACCAGCTCCTGTTCATCAGCGCCAATGTCATCCCCGACCGCTTCTGACACGTCCACTGTAGCCCGCGAGAGAAGATCCGCCACGATGTTCTCTCTGCCCAGGGTAAATTTAGTGAAAAAGTCATAAGCCCTCAGGCACTCCGACCACCTATGAAGCCTTAGCGGCCTATGACCTGATCCAGATGTCTCCAGTAGCGTGGTGAGTGCTCGGTGGTCCGTCCTCAAGGTGAAGCGGCGACCGTAGAAGTATATGTGCCACTTCTTGCACGCCCAGATGCAAGCCAGCGCTTCCCTCTCACCCACCGCGTACTTCTGCTCCACCGGCGAGAGTGACCTGGAAGCAAACGTCAACGGCCTTTCCACTCTGCCCTGTATTTGGGACATAACCGCATCTAACGCGGTCCCAGATGCATCGCAGGTCACCACCATCTCCAATCTGGGGTCAAAATGCGCCAGCACCGGTGAAGAGGAGAGCTGCTGCTTCAGCTTCGAAACAGCCACTGAGCACGCCGGGGTCCACTCCCACAGCGCATTCTGCTTCAGTAGGGCTTTCAAGGGCCTGATTGTCTCCAAGTAGTGTGGGATAAGCCGGCCGTAGAAATTCACCATACCAAGGAACCATGAAATCTGCACGGGTGTGGTGGGCTCCGGGATGCGGAGCACCACCTCCATGTTGGAATGTAATGGTTGTAGACCCTCGCCCGTCAGTTGAAATCTCACAAAATCAATCGCCTCAACTGCAAAGAGGCATTTGTTACCATTGAGTGTGACCCTGTGTTCCTGCCTCCGTCTCAGCACCTTTTCCAGTCTCTCATCATGGATCTCACTCGTCCACCGTGCACCACAATATCGTCCAGGTATGCTACAACCCCTTTCAGCCCCACCAGCATTGTGGCCATCACTTTTTGGAAACAGCTGGGGGCGGAGCTCAACCCGAACGGCAATTGGGTATACCTAAAGACCCCCATATGGATCACAAATGCCGTCAGGTTCCTACTATCTGGATCTGGATGTAGCAGTACCTGCAGATACCCCTGCCGAAGGTCCAGTTTGATGAACACTCTGGACCCGCTGAATGTCGCTGTGAGCTCCTCCATGGTCGAGAGGGGGTATTTATCCGGAACAATCGCCTTATTCACCATGCGCAGGTCGATGCATGGCCTGATCTCTCCATCCTTCTTCTTCGCCACCACCAGGTTCGAGATCCAAGGCGACGCAGCCACCTTCTCGATGATCCCCGCATCCAACAGCTTCAACAGCTCCACTGATACACCACCACGCAACGCCAGCAGTAAGCGTCGAAGCGGTTGGTTCCTTGGCATCACCGACTCATTCACCAATGGGTGGTGGCAAAAGGTCTCAATCCGACCAAGGCCAATGAACAGCGCTGGCCAACGGAGTTGCCAGTCCAAGAATGCCGTCAGCACTACTAAGCCCTGAGGATCCCGAATGGAAAACCCCAACTGTCCCAGCAAGTCAATACCAAGCAGGTCCGTTCTGTGCCGTGCCACCTGAAAAACGAACTTCAGCGCCCTCTGCTGTCCACACACCACGTCAAACCCGACCGTGCCATCCATGTCGATCTTGGCATGGCCATAACCAAACGTCCTTATGGCCCCTGGGTTAATGACTTTCTCCGGGAATAACCTCTTCAGCGTTGCCAGGCTCAAAATAGACCTTCCAGTGCCCAAATCCAGCATGAGGGACACCTCGACGCCGTCCAGCTGCACCACGTACCACTTTAGGCGCCCTCTTCCCCCTTGTGCCACACACACGTGGCCAGCGTCCTGTGGGTCCTCGCTAACCTGGTCTGCAAACTTAACCCGGCCTTCACGTCGCTCCAGGGGCCATTTCTCCAACCTCATCTTCCTCTTCTTTCTTTTCCTTCTTGAGTGGCCCCGAGGCCTAGTTAGCACGTTAGCCGACCCCTGTGGCGCTGAGGCCCGGTCCTCCGGTGCCTCACCCGTGAAAGCTCCCAGCCTCCACAGGGCCGCAGACTCCCTTAGCTTAATTAAATCCACCACTTCAACCAGAGAAAAAGTCTGCTTTGTCACATGCAGCGTGGCCCCTAGCCACTCGCTAGTCGTGCCATGCGCCAGTCTATCGCAGACTAGCTCGTCTGTTAGCGGCCCAAACTCACACTGTCCCGCCAAATCACGCAGTCCCATCAGAAAAGACAAAATGGACTCACTGGGTTGCTGCACACGGTTAAAAAACCTGTACCTCCTCTCGGTGACAGTGGCTCCGTCCCCGAATAAGATGTCCAACTTCGACAACGACTCCTCCAGCGAGTCGTCGTCACACAGTGTGAGGAACAGGCGTTGTCCTTCTGCGCTCAGATGATGAAACAGTAGGCTCCTCCGCTTGTCGTCGGACTCCCCGTCAAAGCCGGCTGCTTTCAAAAAGACCTGAAATAGGCTCTTCCAGCATGCCCAAGGGATAGCCGGTGCACCCTGGTTCTGCAGGAAAGGAGGCAATTCCACACCACACGCGCCCATAAGTTTTTCTTCATCGCCAAATGTTATGTCTGAAATAAAGCAGGCGGAGAGTGTCTGGGCGAACATACATCTGAACTTTATTTGGCGCACATTACTATTTATACTCCCTGCCGTAGCCCGCCTGACATCATCCCGTTCCCCGCCCCAGCAGAGCTACGGCAAACCCCAAAGGCCAATTTCCATACACAACACCCCACACACATGAATGTCTGGCTAACATGAGAGTGCAGCATGACCCAGTCAGCAAAGCCTCTAGAAACTGTGTTATGTGATTCTGTCTATGCATATGATGAACTTCAAGTATCGGTATGCTAAGAAATATTCAGTTAAAAGCTGGCATGGACCGGATTTGACATGTCCAACTCTGTTCCATGATTTTTGGCTGTAGTTTCCCTGATTATTGTTTCCTTAATTTTCAGCTGGCAGCCTTTAGGAGCCTTGGGTCCTTGGCTCCCTGCCAGCCTACAGCCACGGCCCCCTCTCTTGCCAACACCCACCAGCTGATTATCATTGCCATTTATCACTTTGTTCACTCACGCACACACACATACAGTACACACATGCACACACTCACACATTCATGCATCACTCAGCACATGCACACACCTGTCTGCACTCACACACACCAGTAATCACTTGGCTCATTATGTTTAACATTATTTATACTCTGTTGGTTCTCCTGTCACTCGCCAGTTCATTGGATGTCATGTCCACTCCTGAATTGGCCACTCAGTCGAGCCTCCTATTGTAAGTACTCTGCCAACCGTTCCGCCCGGGGGCTTTTCCTTATCTTTATTCGCCCTTTTCCTCCACTGCCCAGTCCTGCCTGGGAGCATATGGGGCCAGCCTTCCTCCTTCCTCAGTTACCCAATGAACCGGAGAGTACAGTTGAGTTTTTCCTGTGATTTTCTCTGTGTGCTCATTGGAGCCTTGCTTGCTCAGGCACTGGCTTGCTTGCTACCGGATAACCATGAAAACCGGTACTACCTGTCTTATGGGTCGGGCCGTCGGCGACTCAACCGGCATTCCCGCCCTTCTGAGGGCGTGGAGAGTGAAACAGGGCATCCTGGCAGAACTAAAAACAATATCTGCCACAGGTCTGTGGTGGACCACTCCCAGTTACATAGGGTGAGACTGGACATCCTGGCAGATAAACACATCTGTTGCAAGATCTGTGATGGACTGTGCCAGTCGGTGCATTGCGACATGCACTACACAAAGAGCAGAGATAAAAAAAAAAAACAACCTATCATCTGGTCAGTCACTGTAACAGATACTGGAGTTAGTTTGTCTTGGCTTGTCCTTGCCACTGATAATACCTTTATCTGCCAAGAATGTGCTGCTAGTCCAGCAAAAGCTAGCAGTACTCAAATACTTTGCAAGCAGTTTCATGAAATGGTCACTGGAGCCAGTTTATCCATTTGTCTTATGTTGAGCGAAATAAATTCACACAAAGCACTATTCCTGTGTTGGGTTTTCGCTTTCTTTTCCACATGCGTCGTGTTTTACGCACGCATATGACAAAAGCCTGCAACATGGCATGCCAGATGGTCTGTTTACATCAGGGGTCTCAAGCTCATTCCATGGAGGGCCAAGACCCTGCAGGTTTTACCCCCATCCAGTGTCTTCAACAGGTGATTCACCAAATTTCTTCCAACTGATTGCTGATCAGTGAAAACACCTGCTGAAGACACTGCGTGGAAGTAAAACATGCAGGGTCTTGGCCCTCCATGGAATGAGTTTGAGACCCCTGGTTTACATCAGGTCGAGACACTGGCAGTGTCCCAGAACTTCTCTATCCTGATATTTACAACTATCTAAATCCAATCACTACTACAGCAATAAAGAAAATAAAAAGAGCCACTGCATTGCTTTGTGAGTGTTTCTATTTAAACCTTTGTTTCTCATCTTTTAGGCTGTGAAATGAGCTCAGAAAAAGACCCACTTGGCACGTTCAGAGGATGCCTGCAATGGGATTGTAAGTTTCTCATGACAAAGCAGTCTGAGTTTAGAGTTTGGGTTTAGATCTCTTTTATTTTATATGCTGACAGTTAAATTCATTTGACCTTTTATTAAAATTTAGCTTAACCCATAGGTACCCATGGTCCCATAATTTTCCTTGAAGGAGAAAGGGGTCTGGGTTCTTATGGGCTAATGGTTCTCACCAGTCACATTTTAACTGCAGCTTTCTGGTGTATGAAGTATCACAATAAGCGAAATAAAAATGTACCGCTCATTCACTGAAGGCAGCAGATGGCTACATGCCTGTGAGTACTGAGATGCAAGACCTGCAGATGCAGGACTTGCCTGTGGTCCAACAGCAGAAGAGAGGCCGTCTCTCCATGACCCAGCTGATTATCAGACGAGGACTCACCATATTCGGAGCAGTAGGGCTTCTTGCTGTGGGAGCAGGAGTGCACTTCCTTGTGCCTTTACCTGCAATTAAGATCAACTCTACAATGGACTGGATCAATGCTACGTATACTCCTGATCAATTATCTATTGGCCTGGCCCAATAGAAAAGTCAGTCTAATCCTAAAAGTGTTGACTGTGTGTTCTGTTTTGTATTAGTTTTGATTTAAGGAGTAAATTGTTAAGTTAAACTAGAAATGGCCCAGAAAGTGCCAACCTCCACCAAGACAGCTAATTTTCTCCTTAATATTTTAATTTGCACCATCAGCCTATTACCTCTCAGCAGACAGCACCATCTACTGGTGACCATCAAAACATCTGATTAGACACTGCATTCATTTTCCCATTAGGAAATTTTCAGAAAATTCCTAGAGGGTGATAGTCAATCAGATCATTACAAAATTAATCATTTTGTCCCTGCTCCATTTCCAAATTCTACCCAAAATTCTATCAAAAGCTATAAATTACTTTTTGAGTCATACTGTTTATCATACACTAATAAATAAATAAATGAACAAAAGCAATTTGCCTTGGCATTATTTTAATAAGCATTATTTTAATTTAATAATAAAGATATTATGAATGCATGAATATGAATTACTTCTTTGATCACAGTTACTTTCATTTTTTCATAATTTCTTTCTTTTTTGTTTTGGAGATATAAAAACTTCAATAAACTGATTTTTTTTTTTTCCACATGGTCATATTTGGACTTTGGGGACTTTGGGGACATGCAATGTGCTATTAACTGATGATGCACATGAAACATTGTCATAGTCATAGTTGTACCCTTGGTCTGTATAATTCTTCTATCAAAATAGCAAAGCTCTTCAAACTCAGAGCTATGAACAATTACTTGTAAAACCTGTCCAAGCTTGCATATTGTTAACACTACAAAAAATAACAAAAGCACTCTGAGGTGAGTGCAGTATTCCCTGCCTCCATATTCTTTGAAGATCCCAGTACTTACTGATGGAGAATTTTCAACTTTTCAATATAATTACTGTGGGAGAACCATATTATGATATATCCATCATCCCTGAATATGGACAGTTGACCAACCCTTAGTTGTTGGTCAGAATCCAGAGGTGAACCTGTGTAGCAAGTTTGGTAACCTTAGAGAGCTTTACATGTTCTATAGTAAGAGCACATAGGCAGTGGCAACCTTGACCTTTTGATCCCGAGCCTATAGTCAGAGGTTATGGTCTCAGAGTGAATCTGTGTAAGGCAAGGCAAGTTTTTTTTGTATAGCACATTTCGTGTACAAGACAATTCAAAGTGCTTTACATGAAAATATTAAAGCATTACAGGAAATTGAAAAATGAATATGGTGTGGGGGACCCATGCTGTGGTATTCATCTCAGACTGAAAGGCATGGAGATGCAGTAGTTTCCTCTGATGGAAGAGCATGGAGATCAAAGGGCTGGGGGACGAAAGGAATTGTCATGGGGGAGTGAACTGTAATGCAAGACCTCAGGTAGCAGGGACGTGTGAGTGTTGTGAAATAAAAGAGAGTCCCTACTACATGAGGTTAATGTTTCTGATTCTGGAAGATGTGAGAGAGTGAATAAAGTTCATCTGCTTGGAAAGCTCGGTCTGGTTATTCCTTTCTCCACACTGGTGACCCTTGACGAATAATGGAACACGAGGCCAACACCCCGGAGATGACCCGCACGGGAAGCCCCAGCAATGCGTGCACCGTTTCGGTCAAACTACCAGACTTTTGGCTGCACGACCCGAAGTCTTGGTTCCTCCACACCGAGGCCCAGTTCGTGCTCCGGAGAATAACGTCAGATGACACCAGATATTACTATGTGGTCGCAGCGCTGGACACTCGCACGACTCAGCAGGTAGCAAGCCTGCTCCAACAGCCCCCAGCCCGCGACAAATACGGGGCTCTCAAAACCGCGCTGACCCAGCGCTACACGCTCTCGGACTATGAGAGAGCGGAGAGGCTCCTGATGCACTCCGAGTTAGGAGACGGGTCAGCGGTCGAACTGATGGAGAAGATGTTGGCGTTGATGGGCACGGACGATGGGCATTTTCTATTTGCTCACCTTTTCCTCCAGAACCTCCCAATGGTGGCCAGAGTGGTCCTTGCCAACTCGCCGCTGCTGGCTGCGCGTGACTACCGTGCACTAGCCCAGGAGGCAGAGCAGATCATCCTCACCACCAGAGCCCTCAGTGAATGCAGCAGTGTCGGAACCCAGTGAGACGGCCAGCGGAAGCGAGGAGCCAGCGATGGTAGCGGCAGCGGGGGCCAGGAAGCGCCAGAGAGACACACTCTGCTCCGACCACCGCCATTTTGGAGAGGACGTACTCTGATGCATGCCACCGTGCCAATTCAAGCCTTCAGGAAACGCCAGGACCGGCAGTCGGTAGCGGCTGCGACCGCCGACGAAGAAAGCAAGCTGCTCTCCGTGACAGACTCACTCTCGGGGAGACGGTTCCTCGTGGACTCCAGCTCCCAAAAGAGCGTCATCCTGCTGTCCTACGCCAACCGGCTAGCGGGTACTAGCGGCCCCGAGCTGACGGCCGCAAACGGCTCAGACATTATGACTTTTGGTGAGAGGACACTGACTGTATCCCTGCACAGCCGTACGTACCAATGAACATTCGTCATAGCAGCATGCAGTTTCCCAATCTTAGGCGCTGATTTTTTGTGTGCATATGGACTACTTGTCGATGTTGCCAACAGACGCCTGATTAATGCAATGTCTTTTGATTCTCTCCCCTGTACAGCTCGAGGAACCGAGCCAACAACGCTAGCCAACGTCATAGCTCCAGGTGGTAAGTTCCACACACTGCTCACCCAGTTCCCAGCACTCACGGTCCCAACGTTTTCAGCGGCCATCACTAAACACGGGGTGGAGCACTTTATTTCCACCACCGGGCCGCCCGTTTTCGCAAGACTTCAGTGCCTGGACACAGCTAAACTGGCCATAGCACGCGAGGAATTTGCCAACTTGGAAAGGCTGGGCATCATCAGACGATCAAACAGCCCATGGGCATCCCCACTACATATGGTCCCTAAGGCCGAGGGATCGTGGCAACTTTGCGGAGATTTCCGCAGATTAAACAACACCACAGCGCACGACCGCTACCCGATCCCCCATATTCAGGATTTTTCCGTTCACCTCGCCGGGGCACGTATTTTTTCTAAGATAGACCTGGTCCGTGGTTACCACCAGGTCCCGGTGCACGCGGAGGACATACCTAAAACAGCAGTAATAACCCCGTTTGGTCTGTTTGAGTTTTTACGCATGCCTTTTGGGTTAAAAGGCGTGGCACAGACATTCCAACGCATGATGGATGCGGTGTTGCGCGATCTTCCGTTTGTGTTCGTCTACCTGGATGACATCCTGGTGGCCAGCGCGTTCGAGGACGAACATGTAACCCACCTCAGGATGGTTTTCCAGAGGTTAGAGGAGCACGGGTTAATAATCAACCCGGCGAAATGCCAGTTCGGGGTGACAGGGATCGATTTTTTGGGACAATGCATCTCACCGGAGGGAGCGATACCCTTGCTGGACAAGATGCGTGCAGTGGCGGATTTTCCCCGGCCTCAGACAGTCAGGGCGCTGCAGGAGTTTTTGGGGATGGTTAACTTTTATAACCGTTTCCTCCCCAGCGTGGCCCAGCTCATGCAGCCGTTGTATGCCGCGCTCAAGAAACAGAAACCGGCGGACAGAGTCGACTGGACTCCTGAGCGGGAGCAAGTGTTGTTTGAGCAGCTCTGCAGGTGTTCACTGCTCCCAGTTGCCTCCTCACCTCATGCACCTGTAGAGAGAGGGGGGAGGGGAGGGGAGACGAAGGGGGAGGAGGGGAGAGAGGGGAAGAGGGGATGAGTTTGGGGGGGGGGGGTGCTCAAACCGGGCAAAGCTGTTAAGCTCCTCTACCAGAGTGAGGCTGCTGTCTGATGTTGGAGGGCCCTGGCCCCTGTAGTTGGTGAGGGCCTGGATGCCTCTCCACATCTGTTGGGGGTTGTTGTCTGTGAGGAAGCCCTCCACCTTCCTCCTATAGGCGTTTTTAGCAAGTATTATGCTTCTCCCCAGATTGGCTCTAGCAGTGCTGTACAGAGAGCTGTCCCTCTGTCTAAAGGCTGAGTTGTGGGCTCTGATCAGGGCCTGGACTTCACTGGTCATCCAGGGTTTGCGGTTTGGAAAGACCTGGATGTGTTTGGTGACTGTGTGGCGGGTTGATTCAACCCCCCCACAACACACAGGACAGTCAGCTCTCTTCTCTTGGTTTTTCCCGCTGCACTACTGAGATGTAATGTGCCTTTTAGGTCTTTCAAATGCAAATATCTCATGCCTGTTCTGCAGTCCCTTTGATCGTACCAACTGCTGTGAATCTGCTCTTTGATGTATTGTTGTAGTTGGGTATATATGCTGCAACTCTGTAACGCAAACCCCTCTCATTCTGATTCTGCAACTGCTGCTGCAGGACACAGACTTTGTGTTCTCCTCCTCTGAGAGCCGCTTGGGCCGTGCATGCGCGCCGGGAGCGGAGCTCGTGACGGCGGTATGATTAATAAAACCTGCTTAAAACCACAGCATCGCTGCTTATATTTATAACATCCGCCGCAACTGTCACATTTTCTACACAGCATTTGATGTAGAAAAGGAAAGACTCGGTGTAGGAGTCCGTATCCTACTGTTCAAAGATGCTCCAATCAGTACAGGCAAAGCAGTCCTGTATCTGGAGGAGAGCATTTTCAGGCCAGGTTTTAATTGTTTGTTTGTTTGTTTGTTTTGTTGTTTTTTTTGGGGGGGGGCTCTTCCTAAGAGGGTGTAGGCAAGTAATAGAAGCAGAGAGAGATGGTCTGATTGTCCAAGGTGGGGGAGGGGGTGGCTCTTTAGGCATGCTTAATTTTGCTATAAACATGATGCAGTGTTCTTTCCTCTCTCGTGGGACACTTAACATGTTGGTGGAATTTGGGGAGTACAGTCTTTAAGCATGCTTTGTTAAAGTCCCCTGCAATAATGTGGACTGTGTTGGGGTGGTTTCTTTGCTGCCTGCTGACAATGTGCTGGAGGTGACTGAGTGCTATGCTAATGTTCTGGAGGAATGTAGAAGCATCTGGAGGAGCGTAGACAGCTGTTAAAATTACTGCCATTAGCTTGCGGGGAAGATAAAAAGGCCTGCACAGGAAGGACATGGCCTCTAAGTCAGTGGCTATGAATTATTTTGTTGTTATTACACCAAGTCTGAAGTACATAAACACAGAGCCCTCCACCCCTTCCCTTACCAGAATCAGCGCTGCGGTCGAAACAGTGTGTGGTTCAGCTAGGTAGTTCCATAGCGGCGACAGGAATGCATTTGTTCAACCATGATTTGGTCACAATCGGAATACAACAGTCCCGGATGTAACGACTGTAGGCAATCTCCAATAGCAGCTCATCCATTTTGTTGGTGAGGGATCTGGCGTTGGTAAGAAAAATTGAAGGTAACAGTGTTTTTTTGTGCAGTTTGTGCAGCTGGGCACGGAAGCCAGCCCTGCAGCCTCATTTCTGCTTCCTCTCCTGTCATCTACACCATTTGCGGGGCATAACGAACCACAGAGCGCCCGAAGGTCTAGCAATCTCCTCAGGGATGTGGTATTGATTGCTGGAATGAGCACCGGAGATGTCGATGGTAAGTTGGCGACTGATGCCTATAAGTTCTTGCCGACTGTAGGTATATTAGTCTGTCACAGAAGGAGCACAGAAAAAAGGCAGAAAAAGCACAAAAACAAGCGCAGTAGTCCGGAGTGTCTAGCTGCTGCGTGTGAACGCCCCGCTGCCATTGATTTTCCCTCAAAATTTTGCAGTGTTGTTACAAAACTGTTTTTTAATGTGCATTTGAAACTCGATTCTCATAAATTTGAGGTTTTTCTTCTAAATCATATAAATAAAAAAGTAAACATCAATAAGTTCAATATTTCCTGAGCCAGAGGAGAGTAGCAATAACTTGAAAAAAAAATGTCTGAAAATAAGAAAATTGCCCATCACTGCCATCTACAGATATAAATTCGCTATTAGTTTAAATCATTGAAAATTTCAGTCAGTGGCATAGCCAGAAATGAAAAAGTGGGCAGAGAGAAAATCAGATGGCAAAGCCCATAACACACAGAACTACCAAATAAGCCCAACTATACCTGCTTGAATGCACCACATGCTTAACTAGAAAAGCACTCGGAGAGCGCAGACCTCCGCCAAGCGCCACAGTTCCCCCCCATACAGTGTTTGTGTGTACGTTTTCAGGTTCCTTGACCATGAAAACATATGACTAGCAATTGGATTCACAATGATAGGATTAGTGGTTCATTAGTAAAAGCATTACCTCCTTGGCGGAGGTAATAAACTGAAGTGTTGGTGTTGTGTCCATCTCCTGCATCTGCAAAGTCCCAGGCTGCGGGCGTTGCAATTGAATGAATTAATTAATTAATCTTTATTTCGAATAGATTAAGAGTACAGGTTAAAAGAAAGTGAATAATATAGCAAAGGGGGTTGCACTCCGTGGCAAAACAGGATTTCTCCCAAATAATCCGGCGGCGGACAGCTGCCCGTCTGAGCTTTTGCAGCGTAGCGCAAACACAGGGTAGACAGGTTGGCGTGGGTTTTATTGGGGTTGCGCTCCGTGGCAAAAGATGATTTGGAATTTTCCCGGGCAGAGAGCTTGTTTTTGCGCAGCTACTATGGCTGGCCGGGGAATTTCTGCCAAATAATCCGGCGGCGGACAGCTGCCCGTCTGAGCTTTTGCAGCATAGCGCAAACACAGGCACACAGGCACACTGCCGAGCCCTGCCCAGCGCTGTGTTCTGCGTGCTTTTGTGCCTAAAACTTTGAAGAAGGCAGAGTTTGTGTTCGTCAGACACGACGAGCAGCGCCCACCATTGGGCCTGCACACATGTTGAAAATGGCCGTATCTGACAATGTTAAAGAATCCTTTAAAAAATTCCTGTATCCAGACGGTGATCTGTATCATCCCCAAAATTTAATCAGTTCTTCCTTGTACCATTTCCAACAACGCCTGAAAGTTTCATCGAAATCTGTCCAAAACTTTTTGAGTTATCTTGCTAACCAACAGACAGACAAACAGACAGACAGACAGACAGGCAGACAGACAGACAGACAGACAGACAAACCCCGGCAAAAGCATAACCTCCTCCTGGCCTTTGGCCTGGCAGAGGTAATTAACCATCAGCTTTATCATCACAAACTATACTACAACAGCCATTTAGGTACAGCACTGTTGGCACAGCGGCCACACAGCACTGCTGACAGAGTAAACACACCACAAACATGCATCACCTATAATAGGCTACATGCCCCTCAACAGTCTATGTAAAAAAAAAAAACCTGAATATTCCCTGGGCTTAGCGCAGCCATGTAAACTACATGTTTATAAGTCCAAAAACCTAGTTTTGATAAAAGTAGACTAGGCAGCCACTTAAACCACACATTAAGACAACCAACAGTTCAAAAGAGCTTATTTTTATAAAGCTGGCTCAGCGGCCACAACACATGAAATAGACTTCACAGTCCAAAAATTACTTACATTTGATGATTACAGACAGAGATGATGATGTTTGGTGTTCCACACTGTAATGATGATCTAGTCCATCGATTCAGCCAGATCTCTTTTAAAGGAGAGGGACAGAGTTCAGCCTGTCTGTCAGCAGTGATGCTATAATGGTAAATGGTAAATGGTAAATGGCATTCACTTATATAGCGCTTTTATTCTCATCTTTCGATGGCCAAAGCGCTTTACAGATCCTGCTATTCACCCATTCACACACACATTCACACACTGATGGTGGCGATAATGGTAGATTTATATAAGAAATCAACTTATTTATAGTTTATACTCGAATATTTTCACAAGAAATGGCTGTATCTACAATAATTTTGGTAAAGTAATCATCTTATTTTATTGAGATTGGTGTTGATATGGTTCCTCTAGGCTCAGGAGCAAATTATAATAACAGCTTTGTAACCTGGAAAGACTTCAGTTTATCAGAAAAACACGGCAAAATTCTGAGTAAAAAGTTGCAAATGTATATGGATTCATTAGAAACAGGTCCTAAATGGATAAGGGAAAAAAAATGCAAATTTATGAAGAGTCACAGATGTAGGAGAAAAATCTTTGACATTAGTTTGTCTGTTAATTAGACTGCATTTGCTTAAGTAACAGTAAATATTGTCTTGTTATTAATGTCACAAGGTAGCGCTACTTTTATTGAGTACAGTTTCTGTCTATTTCACCCATCTCTGTCACAGATCTGTGCATGGATTTTGACATGCAGGGGAGAGAGACTTTAGCAGGGGAGGAGCTGTTGATGCAGAATATTTGAAACCAGTATTACATTAGTGTGTCAGACTCCTATAGTAACTCTGTGAACACAGTGGAAGCACCTACCTGCTCCTCACTTCAACTTTTAACTACAAAATTAACTGAAAGTAATCTACCTGGTTGCTGCTTGATTGTGTTCGCTGTGCAGTTTTCCAGACACGCAAAGACAAGAGAGGAGCAACAGTTGCTCACATTCTGATTGGCAGCTGGGGTGAGCAATCAAACAAAGAAGGCCTTCTGATTGGGTGGGTAAGATTGACAAGTGGGTGAGCAAATGCCGCCCAGAACCACCCGTAGCTGCACCTTGGATTTAAGTGTAGAGCTACAGCCTGAAGGTGCCATTCTGGCCTAATTTAACCTGTTTGCGTCCTTGTAAAATATATTTCAGATTAGTCATGATCTGAAAATCAAAGGGACAAAAGCTAATGTAATAAAATACATGTGAAGACTTCAACTTTGTTCATTATCACTACCTGACTAATTAAATTTATTAGAACTCAAGTAGACTGCATAGGGCTATCTACGCTTACATCACCAATCGTGTGAACTTAGCCTTAGTGGCAGAGCAAGATACAATATAAGCTATCCCCCATTCTCAATGTATTTCAGTGGAAATGTTAGCTACATTTAAACAAGGAATATGCCAAAATGGTGTGCAACTGGCTCATGTAGCCATCTTATGATAGATGATAATGGAAAGCAGAAATATAAGTTTTTTAGATTCCCACTGGCCAGCAAAGATTACCGAAGGAGGATATTGTGGGCTAATGCCTGTTGAAAGACAATGCCTTTTCATAAAAGGATGGGGAGGCAGAGCAGTGATGTGACCCACGTCTACGTCTGTTCTAACCACTTTATAACAGGTATGTCTATTTGCCAAAACTATAGACTCTTACTTAGCATTAAAAGTCATTTGCCTACACATAAAGTTAATGCGAACATGTGGAAAACACCAGAATTTGCATCTGAGGGAGTTGATAACTAGAAGTGTCGGCTTGGTAGGAATATTCATTCCAATTTGAGCCACTAATCAGCCTCAGAGTAAAAGTATCAACACTAACTAACTAACTAACTAACCTGCACTTATATAGCGCTTTTCTAGTCACAAAGACCACTCAAAGCGCTTTCATTAATACTAACCCTCTATTCTAAGGGCCTATAGGAAACAGATATCTAGGGACAATTTAGAACAGCCAATTAACCTAACATGCATGTTTTTTTTGGCATGTGGGAGGAAACCGGAGAAATCCCGGAGTAAACCCACGCAACACGGGGAGAACATGCAAACTCCACACAGATCACTGTTGGTCGGGGGCTGGGATCGAACCCATGATCCCATGATCCCCACAATCCCCCGGCCAAGGGTAAACTGTGCTGCCGCAGTGCTAACCACTGCGCCACCGTGCAGCTGCAATTAAACTAGTTGAAAAATGAGACTGCCACTTGTTAAGTCTATAAAACGTGGAACAATGATGAGGCAAATGGTGAACTACACAGGATTTTATTACAGACTCACTGTAGATACAGAGATGCTCCTGTTAGGCTGAGAGGCGGTCGAAGAGACCGCCCCTCCACCACACAGCCCTCTTATACTCCGGGTGGCGGCGGAACCGGAAGATGATGCCACCACCCGTGTCATACCATAATATGGCCTATTAACAACACTACACCACTCACCTGCAGACAAATCAACTGACGCTCTATAGAGCTGAATCGAAGTGTCGGGATTAACAAGGGTAGAAGTGTAAACACACTGCAGTCTCCCACCTTTGGGGAGGCAATTTATTTTCCCAGCTGTGCGGTCCGGTGGATAAATTTTGCAAACCTACACATGACGGCTTTTTGTGGATTTCCACAGTAGTTACAATTTATTTTCTATTATTAGAGTGTTCAGTCAATGTGCAGCAAAGCTGGTGTTATGTATCTGGTAGTTACAAAGTGTTGGGCAAGTTACTAAAAAATAGTAACTAGTTACAGTTACTAGTTACTTCTTTTCAAAAGTAACTGGGTTACTTACCAGTTACTGCATGATTAAAGTAACTAGTAAAGAAACTTTCACATTACTTTTAAATGCACACTTAAATCATCCTGCACACATAGCAAGATAATTTAATTAATGGATTACATTAGGGACTTATTAATGTCAAGCTGAAAACAGATGTTCATTCAGGGCCGTCTGGTATCCGCTCCTTATTTTGTGTTTTAGCTGTGTTTCTTGTGTTTTCAGCACTCATGCTGCATTTATTTCGTAATAAATCATGTATAAACTTCACCCTGCAAGTGAGTCAATTTATTTGCCCCAGAGGGGCGAATGTGACATGTTATTGTTTTCCATCCTTATTCCTTCTTGTCTTATATATTGCACACACCACGAAGAGAGAGAGAAACAGCATTTCAATTCAACTGTATGTGCTGTACATATGGAAGTATTGACAAATAAAAATCTTTGAATCTTTGAATCTTGTTTCAATGGTAAACTGCTGGTTTTATTACCTCTGTGCATTTTGGTGTGTGTGCTCCTGCATCAGGTACCCAGATGTGTAGACAGCCCTATTAAGAGTTAAATTGCTCCTCCCACACATTTTAATTAATTTATTATTTATTTTTCATGTATGTCTGTTCATCACATGCTTTTGCAGCTTGAAAACTAAGAAACTCAGTAGTAATTTAAACCAAAGAAACGATGGTCTGATACACTGTTTCCTATTAGCAACAACTTAGCATTATTTAGTTTTCCTGTTTCAAGAGTGAGATGGTATTAACATTACTTACCTCCAATTAAAAGAAGGTTAGACGACTATCCTCTCTGACACAGCACCGTAGGAAACAGTCCCACATCCCTGGCATACAGAAGTAGTGGCTATTTGACCAAACCGTGAAAGTGGGGTTAGCTTATAAATCCAGTCCAAGGACGGATAATTTTTTCATACATAATGAGTTGTTCAGAACTCCTTATAAGAACTCCTGATACAAAGATATACAGTGATGATATAGAGTTAAGTACGTGGCGGTAATGCACCTGTAAGCTGGTTCCCACCTGCCAATCAAATCTAAAAGAAAAAAAAAAAGAAGCTGCTGTGCTAATTACCGGAATGTAGCCTGGCTACCCACCCACACAGCTGTTCCGCTGCCTGTACTGTTCGGGGAAGGCAGGGTGCTGACCAAATCCTGATATAGACCAGAGTTACCAACTTTTTAGAAAAGCCTGAAGTAAGATTTAGCGGGAATTGTGCAAGGGGGAGACTGGGGCATAGGGATGGAGTGTGCATGAAGGTGCACAATACACATAAACTGTTTTTTTTTTTTCAAGATATTATGGCGGCACATGGGGAGAGCATAATTGTGTAACATCTTAGACAAGAACAAAGAGCAGAGGTTCCCTGGTGAGATACAGGGAGGTGTGAAGGATGAATGCAGTGTGACCTTTTGTGTGTTAGAAACTTCTAGAGGAATGGTAAAGGATTAAGGAAGTGAATGCAATGTGACCTTTTGTGTGTTAGAAGCTTCTAGAGGAATGCCATGCTATTTAAGAGAAGAGTCTCTGCTGAGATGTCATTCTGTCTGTGCTTCTTGTGTGAGATGTGTAATAAATCATCTGAGTCAAATCCGCCTCTTCATTTATACGCTCCACACTGGTGACCCAAGACGAATCATGGAACATGATGAAAGATCCCCGGAGCCAACCTCGACGGGAACCCCCAGCCACGCATGTGCTGTTGCGATCGAGCTACCGGATTTTTGGCAGCACAACCCGCGCTCCTGGTTCCACCTAATCGAGGCGCAGTTCACCCTCCGGGGGATATCGGCGGATGACACCAAGTTCCACTATGTGGTCGCAGCGCTCGACGCCCGCACGGCTCTGCACGTAGAGAGCCTGCTTGATCAGCCACCAACCGACGGCAAGTACGGCACGCTGAAGGCTGCGCTCATCCAGCACTACACACTCTCGGATGGTGAGAGAGCAGAGAGACTCCTGACACGGATCGGGTTGGGAGACGGGTCGGCCATAGACCTGATGGAGAAGATGCTGAGGTTAAAGGGCACAGACGACGACCATTTTATTTTTACCCACCTCTTCCTCTGGAACCTTCCGTCAGCGGCGAGAGCAACCCTGGCCAATTCGCCGTTGCTAGCCAAGCGGGACTATCGTGCGCTAGCCCGGGAAGCAAACCAGATCATCGTCACCACCAGGGAGTTCACGACCATTGCGGCAGCGACGGAGCTCGGCGCAACGACCGGAGGAGGCGAGGAACCATCGACGGCAGCAGCAGAGCCACCGTCGGCAGCAGCAACAGCGGGGGCCAAGGAACTCGAGGGAGACACGCTTTGTTTCTACCACCGCCGCTTTGCAGAGAGGGCACGCAAATGTATACCACCGTACCAATTCAAGCGACTTGGGAAACGCCAAGACCGGGGGTCGGTAGCAGCCGCGGCCCTCGGGGAGGAGAACAAGCTACTCTACTTGACGGACGCACGCTCGGGGAGGCATTTCCTCGTGGACACCGGCGCCCAGAAGAGTTTCATCCGGCCGACCTACGCTGACCGGCTGGCAGGATCTAGCGGCCCCGAGATGGCGGCAGCAAATGGCTCGGAGATTAAAACCTTTGGTGAGAGGACTCTACTCTTGTCTCTACACGGCCGTACATTTGAGTGGACTTTTGTCATAGCAGCATTGAATTTCCATATACTGGGGGCTGATTTTCTATGTGCACATGGTTTGTTGGTAGATGTCGCTAACAGTCTTTTGACTCTCTCCCCTGTATAGCTCGAGTGACCCGGCCAACAGCACAAGCCAACGTCACAGCTACAGGTGGTAAGTTCCACACACTGCTCACTCAGTTCCCAGCACTCACTGTCCCAACGTTTTCGGCAGCCATCGCTAAACACGGGGTAGAGCATTTTATCACCACCACCAGGCCGCCCGTTTTTGCAAGACCTCGGTGCTTGGACGCAGCTAAACTGGCCATAGCGCGCGAGGAGTTCGCCAACCTGGAGAGGTTGGGCATCATTAATTCAATTCAATTCAATTCAATTCAATTCAACTTTATTTATATAGCGCCATTTCACAACAACAGTCATCTCATAGCACTATCAACTGTAGGGGGGACCCCCACAGTTGCAGAAAGACCCCAGCAATCGGGCGATCCCCTGTGAGCAAGCACTTGGCAACGGTGGAGAGGAAAAACTCCCTTTTAACAGGAAGAAACCTCCAGCAGAACCAGGCTCAGGGAGGGGCAGTCATCTGCTGCGACTGGCTGGGGGGTGAGGGGATAGAGAAGAAGAAAAGAACAGACATGTAGAGAGCAAACAGCACGATGGGGACTCAATCTATGGGAGAGAACAAACAAATGTTAATGACCAGCAAAAAAAAAATATTTCATTGAGAGTGAGGAAAGGAGTGAGGCCCAATGCATTACTGGAGGTCCCCCGGCTGACTAAACCTATTAGCAGCATAACTAAGGGAGGGTTCAGAAACACATGATCCCTCCCTAATTGTAGGCTATATCAAAAAGGTAGGTTTTAGCCCTATTCTTAAAAACAGAGATCGAGTCTGACTCCCGAATCCAGATTGGCAGCTGATTCCACAGGAGAGGAGCTTGATAACTGAAGGCTCTGCCTCCCATTGTACTTTTGGAGATTCTAGGTATTACAAGTAATCCTGCATTTTGGGAGCGTAGTGCTCCAATTCAATTCAATTCAATTCAATTCAACTTTATTTATATAGCGCCATTTCACAACAACAGTCATCTCATAGCACTATCAACTGTAGGGGGGACCCCCACAGTTGCAGAAAGACCCCAGCAATCGGGCGATCCCCTGTGAGCAAGCACTTGGCAACGGTGGAGAGGAAAAACTCCCTTTTAACAGGAAGAAACCTCCAGCAGAACCAGGCTCAGGTTCATCCGAAAGGGCTCGGTAAAGGAGGCGCTAAGCGTCACCGTAAAGTCCTCCGTGATAACATCCAGGGAATCACCAAGCCAGCTATCCGCCGTCTGGCTCGCCGCGGCGGTGTGAAGCGTATCTCCGGCCTGATCTACGAGGAGACCCGCGGTGTGCTTAAGGTGTTCCTGGAGAACGTGATCCGCGACGCCGTCACCTACACCGAGCACGCCAAGAGGAAGACTGTCACCGCCATGGACGTGGTGTACGCGCTGAAGAGGCAGGGAAGAACCCTGTACGGCTTCGGAGGTTAAACTGATCCTGATGCCAGACAAACACAACCCCGTTCCACCATCTCCTCCAGAGAGATCCAAACCGCCGTTCGCCTCCTGCTGCCCGGTGAGCTGGCCAAGCACGCTGTGTCTGAGGGCACCAAGGCTGTCACCAAGTACACCAGCTCCAAGTGAAAAGCTCTACTGCTGACTCCAACCACAATGGGGTTCCCTACCCGGGGACCATATATTAAATTGATTATTGGAACAGGGAGATGGAATAGGGGCTTGCTCCGTCCACTCCACGTGGACGGAGTGGACGGAGCCAACCACAACCCCGTTGTGGTTGGTGGATGTGCAGCAGAAAGTCTAAGCTCTCTCTCCGCGGATGCGGCGGGCCAGCTGGATGTCTTTGGGCATGATGGTGACCCTCTTGGCATGGATGGCGCACAGGTTGGTGTCCTCGAAGAGACCCACCAGGTAGGCCTCGCTGGCCTCCTGCAGAGCCATGACGGCGGAGCTCTGGAAGCGCAGGTCCGTCTTGAAATCCTGAGCGATCTCCCTCACCAGGCGCTGGAAGGGCAGCTTACGGATGAGCAGCTCCGTGGATTTCTGGTAGCGACGGATCTCTCTCAGAGCCACGGTACCGGGCCTGTAACGGTGAGGCTTCTTCACTCCGCCGGTGGCCGGAGCGCTTTTCCGAGCAGCCTTGGTGGCCAGCTGCTTCCTGGGGGCTTTTCCTCCAGTAGATTTACGGGCGGTCTGCTTGGTTCTCGCCATCGCTCTTTATTCTTCTGTCTGTGAGCAACACAAAAATCAGATCTTTTAAATAAAAAGAAACCTGATTGTTTAGAGCTTTGTAAGTAAGAAGAAGGATTTTAAACTTAATTCTAAACTCTATGGGAAGCCAATGAAGGGAGGCCAGAACCGGAGAGATATGATCTCTCTTTCTAGTACCTGTTAAAACTCTTGCTGCAGCATTTTGGATCAGCTGAAGACTTTTTAAAGATGTTTTAGGACAGCCTGATAATAAAGAATTACAATAATCTAATCTCGAGCTAACAAAAGCGTGGATCAGCTTCTCAGCATCACTCTGAGACAAGATGCTCCTAATCTTGGCAATATTACGCAAATGATAGAAGGCAGTCTTAGAAACAAATTTAATATGTGAATTGAACGACAAATCCTGATCAAAAATAACTCCAAGGTTCCTCACAGAGCTATTAAGA
Organism: Pholidichthys leucotaenia; assembly: GCA_020510985.1. NCBI lineage: Eukaryota > Metazoa > Chordata > Actinopteri > Cichliformes > Pholidichthyidae > Pholidichthys > Pholidichthys leucotaenia. The sequence continues at coordinate 242,393,169 of CM035847.1, read as the reverse complement.
GAAAGAGTAACTGCATCCAAACTGAAAGTTTGATTTGGAAAGGAATTTCTAAGGTTTTTTGGACCAACAAGAATGACTTCAGTCTTATCTGAATTTAATAGCAGGAAATTACAAGTCATCCAAGCTTTGATTTCCTTAGGACAGGCTTCTAACTTGGCTAATTGATTAGTATCATCTGGCTTCATTGACAGGTATAATTGTGTGTCATCTGCATAACAATGAAAATGTATACAGTGCTTTCTAATAATGTTGCCTAACGGAAGCATATATAAACTAAAAAGAGTAGGGCCTAGCACAGATCCCTGTGGAACTCCATGACTAAGCTTTGAGCTGAAAGAAAACTCATCATTTACATGAACAAACTGGAACCTATCAGATAAATAAGATCTAAACCACTGCAACGAAGTTCCATTAAGTCCAACATAGTGTTCTAATCTATCAAGTAGAATATTATGATCAATAGTATCAAAAGCTGCACTAAGATCTAAAAGGACAAGTACAGAAACTAGTCCATTATCAGATGCAATGAGGAGGTCGTTAGTGACCTTCGCTAAGGCTGTTTCAGTACTATGATGGATTCTAAACCCAGATTGAAACTCTTCAAGTAAACCATTTCCCTGCAGGTGGTCAAATAATTGCGTAGCAACAACTCTTTCTAAGATTTTTGAAATAAAAGGGAGATTAGAGATTGGTCTATAGTTAGCTAAAGCTCCTGGATCTAGCGTTGGCTTTTTGAGTAAGGGTTTAATTACAGCCATTTTAAAAGCCTGCGGTACATGGCCTAAAGTTAATGAAGAATTGATTATATGAAGAATAAAGCTACCAATAAGTGGGAAGACTTCTTTAAATAACCTGGTAGGAATAGGGTCTAAAAGACAAGTTGAAGGTTTGGATGAGGAAACTATTTTGTCTAACTCACAAAGGTCGATTGGAGTAAACTCATCAAGACAGACATCAATAGAAGGAGTTGTAGTAGTTACATTATTTAAGTTAACTGTGGGAAGAATCTGATTGATTTTATCTCTGATGGATGAAATTTTATTATTGAAAAATTTCATAAAGTCCTGACTAGTAAGCTCTAAGGGGATGCTAGGATTGACAGAGTCCTGACAATTTGTCAACCTGGCTACAGTACTGAAAAGAAAACTGGGATTATTCTTGTTCTCTTCTATTAATGCAGAGTAATAACTCGTTCTAGCTTTTCTAAGAGATTTTTTATAAATTAAAAGATGATTTCTCCAAGCTAAATAGATTTCATCTAAATTAGTAGAGCGCCATTTTCTTTCTAATTGACGAGTCTTCTGTTTTAAGCTACGAGTTTCTGTGTTGAACCAAGGAGTTAAAAATCTCTGATTAGACTTTTTCTTTTTTAAGGGGGCCACCAAGTCTAGAGCCTGATGCAGAGAAGCTGAAACACTATCCACCATGTTATCAATTACAGAAGGAGCAAGCTGTCTATAGCTTATTTCCGTTGTGTTGACACATGGCATAGAGGAAACAATCTGCATAAATTTGGAAACAGCATCATCTGAGAGGCATCTACTGTAATAATATTTTTCTTTAGGAGCCAAATAGTCAGAAATAGTAAAATCAAAGGTTAACAGACAATGGTCTGACAGTACAGGGTTATGAGGAGACACTATAAGATTTTCTATTTCTATGCCATATGTCAGAACAAGGTCCAATGTATGGTGGAGGTAATGAGTAGAATTTCCTACTTTCTGAGAAAACCCAATCGAGTCTAATATTGAATTAAAAGCCACATTAAGGCAGTCACTATCTACATCCACATGTATATTAAAGTCCCCTACTATAATTATTCTATCAGATTTCAGCACTAAATCAGCTAAGAAATCAGCAAATTCGGATAAAAATTCTGAATAGGTTGATGGGGGACGATAAACTATGGCAAATAAAATTGGGTTTAACCTAAAATTGCTAAAGTGCCCAATACTGAGGACCAGGCCCTCAAAGGAATTATAACATGTTTTTTGCTTTACATTAACTAGTAATTTGGAATGGTAAATTGTTGCTACTCCTCCTCCACGACCAGAACTTCTGGGATTTTGACAGTTTAAATAACCAGAGGGAGTTGATTCATTTAAACCAACATAATCCTCTTGCCCTAACCAAGTCTCTGTAAGGGAAATTAAATCAATCTGATGATCAATTAACAGATCATGGACTAACAGAGACTTGGGAGTTAGAGACCTAATATTTAATAAATCACATTTAATTTTTAAATTATGAGGAGGAACAGAGGCCAAATCATTCAATTTAGAGGCTTTATGTTTAATTTGAGTTTTACCAATATTTTGCTTTATCACTTTGGGATGCTTATACATTATATTTTTATTTACTTTGGAGGGAGCAGACAACGATTCTCTGATGGGGAAGACAGGGGCTAAGCTGAGGGGTGGCGGATGAAGAGGAGCTGCAGAGAGGCGTGTAAGACTGCGACTCTGCTTCCTGGTCCCAACTCTGAGTAGTCACGGTTTTGGAAATTTGGATAAAAAAGATGCCAGATTGTTAGATAAGTGAGAAGCACCATCCAAAGTGGGATGAATGCTGTCTCGTCTCATAAGACCAGGTTTTCCCCAAAAAGAGCTCCAATTGTCAATGTAGCCCACGTCATTTTTAGGACACCACACAGACAGCCAGCGGTTCAAGGATGACGAACGACTAAACATGTCATCACTGGTCAGATTGGGGAGGGGTCCAGAGAATACTACAGTGGCAGACATTGTTTTTGCAAACTCACACACCGATTCTATATTAAGTTTCGTGACTTCCGACTGCCGGAGACGGATGTCATTAATGCCGGCGTGAATAACAATTGTGGAGTATTTACAGTTACTTTTAGCCAGCATTTTCAAATTTGACTCGATGTCGCCTGCTCTGGCCCCAGGAATACATTGGACTATGGCCGATGGAGTCTCTAGGTTCACGTTTCTGACTACAGAGTCGCCAATGATCAGAGTTTTTTCCTCAGCGGGTGTGTCGCTGAGCGGGGAAAAACGATTAGAAACGTGAACAGGTTGGTGGTGAACCGGGGCTTTGCGACTAGGCTTCCTTCTCACCGTCACCCACCCAGTCTCCTCGCTGCTGAGGAGAACCGGGGAACCGCTGACAGTGGGACCTAAGCTAGCTAGCTCCGCTGCAGCTAATGGGCGTCCGTCGAGATTAACTGGCGCAGACGGTGTTTCAATGCAGCGGAGCCGGGATTCCAAATAAGACAACCTCGCCTCGAGCGCCTCAAAAAGACAACATTTATTACATTTACCATTATCGCTAAAAGAGGCAGAGGTGTAGCTAAACATCTGACAGAGAGAGCACACCAGAGGAGGAGAGGAAAGAGAGCTAGTAGCCATAGCTAGTGGCTAGCTAGTGGCTGGAGAGCTGGAGAGCAAACCACACAGGCAGACAGCAAAACAGGAAGTGACGATACGTTACCACAAGGAAGTGACGATCACGATCATTAGGCGCTCAAACAGCCCATGGGCATCCCCGCTACACAGGGTCCCTAAAGCTGAGGGTTCGTGGCGACCTTGCGGGGATTTCCACAGGTTGAACAATGCCACAGCGCACGACCGCTACCCAATTCCTCACATTCAGGATTTTTCTGTTCACCTTGCAGGAGCGCGCGTTTTTTCTAAAATAGACCTGGTCCGCGGTTACCACCAAGTCCCAGTGCGTGCTGAGGACATACCCAAAACAGCGGTAATAACTCCGTTCAGTTTATTCGAGTTTTTGCGCATGCCTTTTGGGCTTAAAGGGGCTGCACAGACGTTCCAACGCATGATGGATACAGTGCTGCGCGATCTCCCTTTCATGTTCATCTACCTGGACGATATCTTAGTAGCCAGCGCGTCCAAAGACGAACACGAAACCCACCTCACGACGGTTTTCCGGAGGTTGGAAGAGCACGGGTTGATAATCAACCCAGCGAAATGTCAGTTCGGGGTGACGGGGATTGATTTTTTGGGGCACCGCGTCTCTCCCGAAGGAGTGGTCCCGCTGCCTGACAAAGTGCGCGCAGTAGCAGATTTTCCCTGGCCGCAAACGGTCAGGGCACTACAAGAATTTTTGGGAATGGTGAACTTTTATAACCGTTTCCTTCCCCGCGCAGCGCAGCTCATGCAACCACTGTACGCCGCGCTCAAAAAACAGAAACCCGCGGATAAGGTCGAATGGACCCCGGAGCGAGAGCGGGTGTTCTCGGAAGTCAAAGCAGCCCTGGCAAACGCCGCATTGCTGGCACATCCAGACCCAACGGCCCGCATAGCGCTCACCACTGACGCTTCAGATGTGGCCATAGGGGCGGTCGTGGAGCAGCGCGTAGCCGGGGCTTGGCAGCCGCTCACCTTTTTCAGCAGGACTTTGCGTGACAGTGAACATAAATACAGCGCGTTCGACAGGGAGTTGCTAGCTCTCCACCTGGCCATTCGCCACTTCCAGTTCTGGCTGGAAGGGCGCAGTTTCACCGCGTTCGTTGACCACAAGCCGCTAACATTCGCGATGGCCAAGGTTTCAGAACCGTGGTCGGGCCGGCAGCAGAGACAGCTGGCTGCGATCTCAGAGTTTACTAGCGATATTCAGCATGTGTCGGCTAAACTGAATGTAGTGGCAGACTGCCTCTCATGTGCCGTGGCGGCCCCGGTCTGCGTGGGGATAGATTACGCAGCCATGGCCGCAGAGCAGGTTAGTGACGCGGACATGCGCACGCTCCAGTCTGGACCAACAGGGTTAAGGCTGGAGAGCAGGGTGCTGCAAGACGGCATGCCTCCCCTAATCTGCGATGTCTCCATGGGACGCGGGCGACCCGTGGTCCCGGCCGCGTGGCACCGCCGCGTGTTTGACTCGATTCATTCTTTGGCGCACCCGGGAGTGCGCGCATCAGTCAAAATGGTAGGGGAGAAATTCGTGTGGCCGAGCCTTCGCAAACAAGTGAAAGAGTGGGCGGCAGCCTGCGTGGTGTGCCAATGAGCCAAAGTACACAGACACACGAAGGCTCCCTTGGAGCCGTTTCACATTCCGGCTAAGAGGTTCGACCATGTTCACGTGGACCTTGTGGGCCCCCTTCCGCCATCACAGGGGTGCACGCACCTCCTGACAATGGTGGACCGCACCACGCGCTGGCCGGAAGCGGTTCCGCTGGCGGCAACCACAGCCGAGGAGATGACGCGCGCGTTTTTAACAGCATGGGTGGCGCGATTTAGAGTCCCGTCGGACATTACGTCCGACAGAGGCCCTCAATTTGTTTCCGAACTCTGGTCAACAATGGCCCGCAGCCTGGGTGTCACAATTCACCGCACAACCGCGTACAATCCACAGGCTAATGGGTTATGCGAACATTTTCATAGATCATTGAAAGCGGCTCTCAGGGCTTCACTGACGGATGCAAATTGGGTAGACAAGCTACCGTGGGTTCTGCGCCTAAAGAGGATCTGGAAGCTTCCCCGGCTGAACTCGTTTTTGCACAACCACTTCGGCTGCCCGGGGAGTTTCTGCCAGATAATCCCGCGCCGGGCAGCTCCCCGTCTCAGCTGTTGCAGCGTAGCATAGAAACAAGCACGCTGCCAGGCCCTGCCCACCACAGTTTTCCGCGCGTTTTTGTGCCTAAAACTTTGAAAAACGCGGAGTTCGTGTTTGTCAGACACGACGCACATCGCCCTCCTCTGCGCCCACCCTATGATGGACCGTTCAGAGTGCTGGAAACAGGGGACAAGCATTTTTTGCTAGATTTGGGGGGTAGGAGGGATAAGATTGGCATAGACAGACTCAAACCTGCTTTCGTGGTGGCGGACGAGCAAGTGCTGTTGGCGAGGGTCCCTCGGTGTGGAAGACCCCCACGGGGAGCTCCCCAGAGAAAAGATTCCCCAGAGCACCCACACGGACAGACAAAAAGTTTTCCCCCCCATACATCAACCCCCCAGCATGACAGCGCCGCGGAGGCGGTGAATCCTGGTTACAGCAGATACGGGAGAAGACTGAAGCCCAAGCAGCATGTGGATTGATGTTTAATGGTTCTATCACAGCATACGGACTGTTATTCTATTGTTCTATCCAAGATGCTCGGGGGGGTCGTATGGCGGCACATGGGGAGAGCATAATTGCGTAACATCTTAGACAAGAACAAAGAGCAGAGGTTCCCTGGTGAGATACAGGGAGGTGTGAAGGATGAATGCAGTGTGACCTTTTGTGTGTTAGAAACTTCTAGAGGAATGGTAAAGGATTAAGGAAGTGAATGCAATGTGACCTTTTGTGTGTTAGAAGCTTCTAGAGGAATGCCATGCTATTTAAGAGAAGAGTCTCTGCTGAGATGTCATTCTGTCTGTGCTTCTTGTGTGAGATGTGTAATAAATCATCTGAGTCAAATCCGCCTCTTCATTTACACGCTCCACAATATACACATTTTTACCTCAGAATAAATTTTAGAACATGTTCAGTCTGCTTTATCCTGCCTTGAGAGCTCTTATTGTGGAAAAAATCTGATGGAATTCAACATGATATTGCCAGTATTTTCCTCATTTTGGAGTGAGAAATAGAGTTTGTGGAGTGAGAGAGCAGGAAAAAGACTGAGACTCACTCCAAAAGAGTGAAGTCGGCAACACTGATATAGACCATAGAGGTTTAGATGAAATGATACACATTTTTATTTTGTCATCCATTATATATGTCAAATCACACAGATCTAATTGGGAATTGTTTTGTATGTATTTGAATGAATGAATCTTTATTTCAGATAGATTAAAAGTAAAGATTAAAAAGAAACAGAATAATATAACAAAGGCGAAAAAATCCAACAAGGTCAAATTAAACAATAACTCCTCTGATTATACAGTTCAACATAAGTTATCCGAAATGAGTGATGGCTGAAGCCGCAGCTTATATTGCCCACCCATGTTCCATCCAAGAATTCAAAAGAAAAATAAAACAAGAGCGATTACAATTTGGAACAAAGCTAAGACAAAACGTGACAAAAAAAAAACTAAGCAACAACACAACACACACTGGATATGACAATCCTTATGTGATTTTACATGTCATCTTGGATATATGTTTGGGGTATTTCTTCCTTTAGTTTTTGTTTAAATAGTCCAAGCATTGTACATGATTTTAATTCAGGTCCAAAATCATTCCATAATCTGACTCCTTGCACTGAAACACAGTGTTGCTTGGTGGTAGTTCTCACTGAAGGTTTTTGAAATATACATGTTCCTCTGAAATGATATTGTTTCTCCCTTATTTGGAACAGCTTTTGGATATTTGCGGTCAGTGATAGATTCTTCACTTTAAACATTATTACTGCAGTTTTAAAGTCAACCAGATCTTTCAACTTGAGAGCTTTTAATTTAAGAAAAAGTGGGTTTGTTGGTTCCCTGTAAGCAGCTTTGTTTATTATTCTAATAGCTCTCTTCTGAAGCATAAAGACTGGATATATGTTTGTTTTATATGTATTTCCCCATACTTCAGTACAATATGTCATGTATGGGAGTATTAATGAATGATACAAAGTATATAATGTGAGTTGATTCAGCAAATATTTCGCTCTGTGTAGTATTGCGATTGATTTAGATATTTTACATTTAATATAATTAATATGTGACTTCCAACACAGTTTATTATCAGTTATTACTCCAAGAAATTTAGTTTCAGATACCCTTTCAATCTCTACACCATTTACACTGAGTTTAGATACTAAGTTGTGATGGTTGTTAAAAACTATAAATTTTGTCTTACTTAAATTGAGCGTTAATTTGTTTGAATCAAACCACAGTTTAAGCTTTCCTAATTCCTTTCCGAGTGTATCCAAAAGTTGTTCCAAATTGCTTCCACTGCATAATAGATTAGTGTCATCGGCAAACAATATTAAATCCATTTTTTCCGAGACTTTACATATATCATTTATATACATATTGAATAACAATGGCCCCAAAACTGAACCCTGTGGGACTCCACAAGTAACCTTCAGTAACTGTGAGTTTTTGTTACCAACACATACATACTGATATCTATTCTTTAAGTAACTACTTAACCAGGACAGTGCTACCCCCCTAATACCACAATTTTGTAGTTTCTTTAATAATAAATTGTGATCCACTGTATCAAATGCTTTTTTAAGATCCAGGAATACCCCAACTGAATACTCTTTATTTTCAACGGCAGTTGATATTTTTTCTATAAATTCCATTAGAGCAAATGCAGTTGTCCTCTTGTGTCTGAACCCATATTGCTGCTCACACAATAAATTATTCTTCATTATCATGTTGTCAATTCTCTCACAGAATATTTTTTCAAGTATCTTGGAAAATTGGGAAAACTTTTCCGGTTCCGGTTCCGCCGGACCGGCGGCGCCACACGAGTCAGCTGCCTGTTGCAACAGCCTTTTTTTTATCTTCCTTCTTCTTTCTACACCTTTCACTCTGTATATATATCACGGACGCACGGATCACCCCGGGGGTCTCCCGGGTCGGCGGACGGAGCCACGGTTTGCAGCGGGAGACGTTACAGCGGGGAGGAGCTAGTGCTAGCTAGCACTTGGCCGCCGCCCGGTGCTAATGGGAAACTCGACATACCGGGAGCTGTAGCGAAAATGACGCGGGTACCGGGCTGGAGTTTAGGCGGCGTGAAAGAAATATAAGACAGAATAATAAAGAGCGATGGCAAGAACCAAGCAGACCGCCCGTAAAATCTACTGGAGGAAGAAGCCCCCCCCCCCCAGGAGACAGCTAGCCACCAGGGCTGCTCGGAGAGGCGCTCCGGCCACCGGCAGAGTGAAGAGGCCTCGCCGTCACAGGCCCGTGGCTCTGAGAGAGATCTGTCGCTGCCAGAAATCCACGGAGCTGCTCATCCGTAAGCTGCCCGTCCAGCGCCTGGTGAGGGAGATCGCTCAGGACTTCAAGACCGTCCTGCGTTTCCTGAGCTTCGCCGTCATGGCTCTGCAGGAGACCAGCGAGGCCCACCTGATGGTCTCTTCTTCGCTAAGGGGGTCACCATCATGCCCAAAGACTTCCAGCTGGCCCGCTGCATCCGCGGAGAGAGAGCTTAGACTTTCTGCTGCACATTCACCAGCCATAATGCTCTGCACTGTGTGTCTATATATATATACATTTATAGTAATATGGACATATGTTTACTAGATGTTGTTTTTTCTTGCCTTCTGATTGTTGCTCTGAGTGTTGCTATCCCTATGCTGTTGCAATCCTGGAATTTCCCCATTGTGGGACTAATAAAGGCTTATCTTATCTTATCTTAAAATTGCGGCAATAGTGAAATTGGTCTATAGTTTGAAAGTTCCCCTCTGTCACCTGTCTTGTATATCGGAATTACTTAGCTATTTTCATTGCATTGGGAAATATACCTGTTTGGAGAGACAGGTTACAAATGTACGTCAGTGGTTTCACTAAGCATTCGATAATAGTTTTGACTAAGAGCATGTCAATACCATCACAGTCCGTAGATGTCTTACTTTAAAACAATTTAACAATTTCAATGACCTCTCTCTCGTCTGTGTTCTTTATAAAAATGGAGTGTTTTATAGCAGTGTTTTTGCTTATTGTATCACCCGTAGGTGCCGTAATGGGTATTTCTCGAGCCAAATTAGGACCAATGTTAACAAAAAAGTTATTAAATTCATCTACAGGTGAAACTGCATTCACACTCTGAGTCGTTGTATTATTTTTTGAAAAATTGGTTGGGTAGCTTGTATTTCTGTTTTTATTTCCAAGAATTTTGTTAAGTATTGTGCATGTATTTTTAATATTGTCTCTATTTTTCTCCAGTTCTTTACTGTAATAGTCTCTTTTACTACATCTTATTATATATATTAACTTACTTTTGTATGTTTTATACCACTGCTCTGCTTCTTTTGTCCTTTTCTTTAGAAAAGCTTTATATAATAAATTTTTCTCTTTACACGCCTTTTGTAATCCTTTGGTTAACCATGGCTTATCGACAAATTTATGTTTAAGCTTTTTCTTTACTAATGGACAATTTTTTTCATAAAGAGTGGTTACTATGTTCATAAATGTGTCGTAGGCTTCATTTACATCTGATACATAGACTTTTGTCCAGTCCTGCTTCAGCAAGTCTTCTTTAAAAGAACTGATTGCATTTTGTGATTTGTATCTGAACAATTTTAAAATTTTTTCTGTATTGGCCCTCGTGTGGCCATGGATAAGTGCAAAGGTTGGCAAATGGTCACTTATATCATTTATCAATAATCCACTTTCTATTTTCTTATCAATAATATTAACAAACAGGTTGTCAATAAGTGTAGCAGTGTGAACTGTGATTCTACTGGGATGTGTTATTGTGGGATATAGACTCATACTGTACATAGAATTCATGAACTCTGTAATTACATTTTGTTGATATGGATTTAGTAAATCAATATTGAAATCTCCACAAATTACTACCATTTTCTTACTAGTAATATTATTGAACAGCTCGACTAGTTTATCTCTGAATGTCTCAATGCAAGTTCCCGGCGTTCTATATATACAACTTATAATTAGATTTTTTTGTTTTATCTTGGTCAATCTCAACAGTAACACATTCTAAAATCCCTGGTAGTGCAAAGGACATTCCATTTACAAGTTTACACCTATACAGGTCATCAATATACAGTGCAACACCACCACCCTTTTTTTGAGATCTGTTAATATGAAACATCTGATATCCCTCTATTGCCATCAGGGGAGCCTGTTCTTCATTAAGCCAAGTTTCAGAGACTGCGATGGCTGTAAATTTTCTGTCTAGCTGTTTTAAATAGTCCTGAATCTGTGGAAAGTTTTTGTTAAGACGTCTGCTGTTGAAGTGTATTATTGATAGTTTACCATCTAGTTGCACTTGACTTTTGAATTGCTTTTCAGTGTAATATTCACAATGATTATGAATATTATTGAAAAAGTGGTTATCAGGATCAATATCATTCTCCATCTCTTGTAGTTTATGTTCAGCATAATGGCATATTTTCAGAGTTTGAATTTCCTCACTCTGTATCAATTGACTTCCTCCGACTTGGTACAATTGATGTCTACTCAAGTCAGTCATAAGTTTTTTTGTTTGTTTTGTTTAGTTTTGTTGTTTGTTTTTTTTTTAAAGGACATTAACATGGTATGTCAAAAGAACTATTCTTGCCGTGTGTGTGGATATGGATTATCATAGTCTCTTAATTTTCTTAATCAGTGTTCATCTATATTTATTTAAGTCAGTAATCTCTCTGATTATTATACTCTTTGCTTCCTCAGGTGTTCCATTTAGTTTGATCCAAACTCTACAATTTCTTGTCCATGTTGCCTGTATCTTATTTTGTCTTTTCAGCATCCGTGCTTGCCATGCTATTTCAGCATTAGTTTTTGTTAGATGTTCATTTAGGTAAACTTCTGTTCCCCGTAACTTTCTGGCCTGCCTCAGTATGTCATTCTTTACCCTTCTGTTCACAAAACGCATCACAATTGATTTCTTTGTTTTATTATCCCTTCTGGGTAAAGCATGACAGGCTGAAATTGCATTTGCTTCGACCTTTATATTTCTACTATCAAGGAACTGAAGCACCTGGTTTTCCAGGGAGACTGATTCACCCAGGGCAGCATCCTCACCTCTCATTCCTGTTGTAGCATGAGCATATGATTGATATTTAATGTCTAGTCCACTTATAATTAGATCATCCATACGAGAATATTGTTCAAGATCCTCAACGCGTCGCTCCAAGTCTGCAATTTTTTTGTCTTTTTCCTTAATTGTTAATTTTAATTCTCAGACTTCTTCCATTAGCCCTAATATTTTAGCCTGCTGACTAGCCACTTTGGACAGTTCTTCTGACAAGAAGTTCAGAGATTTTTTGATCTCTTCCATTTCCTCCTTCTTTGGTGGCATTTTTACTGACCTGTGGATAGTAAAACAATCTCTGCTGGTGTCGCCAGTATCCGATCCGACCGACCTCGAATCCAGCTGGGCCTCAGCTAACTCCCTCCGCTGCTAGTCCCGCTGCTTACCGCCGCCGTAACCGAGCTCCTGTCCAGCCGGGGTACCGGCAGCTCCTCCACTGAGTCCCGCCGCCGCTGTAGCCGAGCTTCGATCCAGCTCCTTTCCAGCTGGGGTCCCGGTAGCTCCTCTGCCAAGCCCCGCCACTGCAACTGGGCTCCGACTCCGGCTCTTATCTGGCTGGGCCCCGGTGGTCCTCCACTGGTCCCCGTCTCCCACCACCGCTACACTTGAGCTCCAATCCGGCTCCCATCCAACTGCTGCCTTGGCTAGTTCCTCCGGTGAGCCCCTATCACCGGGGACAGAGTCACTTCTCCGTGTCGGTGCTAGGTGCTACGACTAGCTATTTGCTCAACTATGAGTGAACACAGATACTTCAGTCTAAACTGTATAGTTCAGGAAAGGTAAGGTGGAACCATCGTGGGTGCAGATGAAATTAGGAGTTTACGACCACAATTTTCAGCCTAGTTTTTCATAAACAATCTTGATTATTCCAGATGTAGTATGTAAATGGTGATGTAAGCACACTTTTATTGTCATTCAATCCATACAGCCAATCATGTACAGTAGAATGAAACTACATTTCTCTTATCTACAATGTTAATCACATCTAGAATCAGAGGGGTCACTGCCATGCAAGGCACCGCCACAAATTTCCCTCCGCCATTCCATTATTGCTGAGCACCAAGCTGGACGGCAGGAAGTTCCGCTTTTTTTTATATGGTCTTCGGCATGACCTGGCTGGGATTTGAACCCCAGCCTCCCGGGTGTGGGGCGGATGCTCTACCAACTAGACCACCACTCCAGTGGTGATGTAGTATGTGGTTGAACAAAATGTGCTTGTAGACTAGAAGCAAGGAAGAAATCAACTACATATGGAAACTTTGAAGTTTGATGGGTATTTTTTAATCTTGTCATTGTAGCTTAAAATGAAAATCAATATCAAGGTTGCACCTCCGGGGCTTAGGGACAGACTCACACAGTGGGTGACATTTCAGCATATTTATTAATACAATGAAAGAAAAAGCAGCTTGTGGGCTGAAACAGAGAATATCATCATGACGGCCAGACACAACTTATATGATGAACACACAAGTAGGTTTTGGCCGATAACGACGAGCACACTGTACGGAGAGTAAGGTGTGCGGGGTATAAATAAGACAGGAGCTGATTAACAACACAAGGTGCAGCCGTGAATGATTAACAACAAAAGACACCAATAAGTACACAAAATAAACACAATATGATGAGCAGGAAAGGATAATAGCACTTATAATGCAAAGGATAACACACAACTAAGGGTGAGGGCATAATAAACACCCATGAAAACTAAGGAGAGACATAACTTGAGTGGAACATATTAGCAAACACGTCCCCCATGACAGTGCCCCCCTCCCCTTAAGAGCGGATTCCAGATGACCCCAAAGAGTAACATCAACAAAACAAAAATAACCCCTCTCAGGGTGGGCAGTGGAGGTGCAAGGCCAGGCGGGCCAAAACAACTCCTTACCCCCCACAGAATTCAAACCCAAACACACATTCTTGTGGCGCCAACCCAAGTCCAAAGCCCCAGAAGAGGTCGGGTGGTCTGTCCAAGTCCATGGCCCACTGGACCAGAGCACAGAATGGATCGGGAGGTCTGCCACAGTCCATAGGCCCTGGGAACGGAGGACAAAGTGGGTTGGAGGGCCTGCCCCAGTCCATGAACCCCCAGACCGGAATGCAAGGCCAGTCCAGTGGCCTGCCAATGTCCTTAGGCCACCAAACTGGAGAACAAGGTGGAACAGTGGCCGCAGGAACACAGAACTCACCAAACAAACACAAAGGAGCCTTATGCTCTGTGACCAGTGGCTACTGCACGCTGATCCTAACCTCTGGAATGAAAGGAGGAGGCCCGCCAGCCTCTGGGATGATGGTTGGAGGTCCACTGGCCTCTTGGGCTATGGTTGGAGGTCTGCCAGCCTCTTGGGCGACGGTTGGAGGCACGCTGGCCTCCTGGGCTATGGTTGGAGGCATGTGAGCCTCTTGGACTATGGTTGGAGCAGACTGCTCAGACAGCCCCCGTGGAGTGGGCTACTCAACTACTAGAATGACAGGTGGAGGTCCCCCGACCTGTAGGGGGATTCCAAACCAAAGGGAGTGAATGGTCTTCAGTTATTAAATTAAATCACCCTTTATTGTCATTCAATCATACAACCAATCATGTACAGTAGAACAAAATTGTGTTTTATCCTATCTACAGTGTTAATCACACACACCCCATATGTAGAATCAGAAGGGTTGCTGCCATGCAAGGCGCCGCCACAGATTTCCCCCCTCCATTCCATTATTGCTGAGCACCAAGCTGGACGGCAGGAAGTTTCGCTTTTATATGGTCTTCGGCATGACCCGGCCGGGATTTGAACCCCTGCCTACCGGGTGTGGGGCGGATGCTCTACCAACTGAGCCACCACTCCGGTATGCATTCATGCATGTGGGGCTGAGCGGGAACTGAAGCGTGCACTGTGGGAACAGCTGGAGCTGTGGCGTGCACCTCAGAAACAGCGGGAGCCATTGTGTGTACCTCGGGGACAGCGGAGGCTGTTGTGCACACCTCAGGGATGGCTGGAGCTGTTGTGCTGTTGTGTGCACCACGGGGACAGCTGGAGCTGTTGTGTGCACCTCGGGGACTGTTGAAGCTGTTGTGTGCACCTCGGGGATGGCTGGAGTTGTGACACGCACCTCGCAAGCAACTGAAATTATCTGGAGAAGAGCCAGAGCTACTACTGGAGCTGGGGAGGGGCATGGAGCTGGCACTGGAGCCTTAGGATCAGCAGACACTTCCATGGTCAATCGGTTCCCACCCAGTATTGGCAAACATGAAAAAAGCAGAGGAGAAGGGGGAGAAGCAGATGAGGTGGAGGTGGCAGTAGAGACCAGAAAAGAGAGCTTAGCAATGGCTGGTGGCTGAACCCCCTGGGGTTCAGCTGGGGCATGCTGTCCTCCCACTCTCCCGCCGCTGAAGCTGCCGCTGATGGAGCACTCGAGGAGGGTGAAACCGCAGTGGCAGAATCCCTCGACAGGACCTCTAGTGAAGGGCCCGGGTGACAAGCGGAGCGACGCTTCCCTGAGGCTCACTTCTCCACTGACCCTTTAGAAGCCAGCTGATCCTCTCGAGCCGGAAACAGCACCTCCTGAGTGAGCCAGGGCTTGTGCTCCAGCAAAATGTCCATCCGCGTGAGGATCACCTGCCTCCGCTCCTCCTGCTCCATAGCGTCCGCTGTTGTGGCTGGTGATCTGGGGGCGACAGGCAGCGTAGAAGTAATGGGAATGGCGGGAGGTAGTTTACCAGAAGCAGGAGAAGGAGGTGATGACCCAGAGCCAGGTTGGAAGAGGTGACATGGACAGTCAATTTGCTCGAATGTGTGCTGGAGTCATGTAATACCCGAGCAGAGAGTGGCCATCTCAGGGAAACACAGCAGGTCCGGGCAGCTGAGAAACAGCTCCTCCATAGCAAGGTCCCCCAACCCCTCCCAGGGGTTGGAATGATCCAGAACTGGTTTGACAGGCAGATAGTCCGGTGGAGAAGCCCCAACAAATCTTCTTGGCTCCATTCTTACCTCCTCCTGTCGATTTCGCCAGCTGAGTCCTTTGCTGAGGTGTGCTACTGTCAAGGTTGCCCCTCCGGTGCTTAAGGACAGACTCACATGCTGGGTGACGTTTTGGCATATTTATTAATACAATGAAAGAAAAAGCATCTCATGGGCTGAAACAGAGACTAACACCGTGACGGCAGACACAGCTTAAATGATGAACACAGGGATAGGATTTGGCCGATAATGAAGAGCACTCTGTACGGAGAGTAAGGTGTGCGGTGTATAAATAAGGCAGGAGCTGATTAACAAGATGAGGCGCAGCCATGAATGATTAACAACAAAAGAATCCAATAAGCGGCGCAGCAGAATAAACTGAGAGCGCTGTCACAAAATGAGCACATGATGAGCAGGACAGGATAATAGCACTAATAATACAAAGGATAACACACAACTAAGGACAAGGGCATAATAAACACTAATGAAAACTAAGGAGAGACACAACTAAAGAGTGGAACATGTTAGCAAGCATGTCCCCCATGACATTCAAACCTTCCAATGTTTCAAAGAATGTGATGTGAAATAAAAAAAACTATAATGAATTTGGAGTTCAGTACCTTTTGATTAACTAGCTGGTAGAGGATCCGCCCCACACCCGGGAGGCCGGGGTTCAAATACCGGCTGGGTCATGCCGAAGACCATATAAAAGTGGAACTTCCTACCATCCAGCTTGGTGCTCAGCAATAATGGAACGGAGGAGGGAAATTTGTGGCGGCGCCCATGGCAATGACCCCTCTGATACTAGCTGTGATAAATATTTTACATAAGAGAAATGTAATTTTGATTGAATGACAATAAAGTTGGCTTTACCTTTTTAATGTGTAAAAAGTTGAGTTTCATACCTCCAGAACAGAATGTGTAATCATTATCAATTACTATGGGTTAGATATATACATGTATCTGGTTTCCTTTTTAAATAGTCAAACAAAGCTTCATCTTCTTTGGTACAAATTGTTATGTCCACAAACCTGGTGATAAAGGAGGCTGACAGAGATGTAGCACTGAACACGGCTTTATTATAAATAGAGCAGCAGAGTCATCCAGAGCAAGAGGAAGTCCTCATGGCGAATGCCCCTTAATATAGTGCGGTGTGATGACGCAACAGGAAGGTGGCGTCATCACACCGCACTTCATAATAAAACCCTATATAACACGCCCGCTCCCCTTTACAAAGTACAAAAACACACACCGAACTAAACCCACCCTAATTTGGAAACAGAAACACAAAATGCACACCTGAAGAGGATGATGGAATAAAGGCAGCGTTGGATTTTTAAATAGCTTTATTATCACCCGCCTTCATCAGAACTCGGCTGCAGCCCATGGCTTGAGCAGGCTGCAACTTCATTCCTCCAGCTCTCAAAGAGGAGACACGTGTGTGTCCAGCAGTAGCAGTTGCAGAATCAGAATGAGAGGCAGAATCACAATTTGGCACAGCATTTATACCCAACTCAAACAATAGATCAAAGGACCTTCGCAGCAGTCAATCTGGCATTTGCATATCAAAGGAACAGACAGGATGCATGAGCACAATGCATGGATAACACATGGATGATACATTAACTCAAAGCAGTGACATGCATAACCAGCAGACTGTAGCAGAAACAACCAGAATGTGAAGTGATTGTCTTTAGCCTGTTGTGGGGGTTAAATCAAACCGCCACACTGCTCCCCCCCAGAGGGCACGGTAGGGGACTGTGACCTCGATGTTGCAGTTTGGGCAGCGAGCAGGGAAAAGCTCTGTGCAGGAGGAGGGGGAGGGGGGATAGCAAATGCTGACCGGGCGCGGGAAAATCGTTCGAGTCGCGCCAAAAGTGTTTGCTGCTCCGCAATGTCCCGTCTGAACATGCGGAGATCAGAAGAAGAAAAAAATTAGTCTCTGACTCCTTTCGTGGCCATGAAGAAAAGCAGGAGCGGCGGTAAGAAAAAAATAAAAGCAGAGGGACTGGCGTGTTGACTTTAGGGCAGGCGTCGAGGCCTCCCTGAGGTAGCAGGGAGGGCAGACCAGTCAGGCAGCTGCGACGGAGCATTCATGCCCGGGTGCTGCGTTCGCTGGCCACCCGTTTTCTTCAGTCTCGGGTCGCCAGTGTGGCTGTTCAGATCAGAAGGTTGCTTTGCACAAAACGTGTGCATGTTCGGGGTCACCAGTGAAGCGTTCACTGGCAGCGTGTTCTTTTCTGCCTTCAGGTCATGGTGCGTTGGAGCGGCGAGAGGAAGGAGACGTCTTGTGTCCCTCGGCCGGTTCAGCGCGGATGTCAAGACCAGAAGGTTGCGTCGCACAAAGCGTGTGCGTCTTCGGGGTCACCAGTGAAGAGGATGATGGAATAAAGGCAGCGTTGGATTTTTAAACAGCTTTATTATCACCCGCCTTCATCAGAACTCGGCTGCAGCCCATGACTTGAGCTTGGGGGTTAAATCAAACCGCCACACACCAAAATATAACAGACAAAAGTAAAATCAGAGCATAAAACACATTTAAAAACTAAAATAGGACCGATGGTTTGACCACCACACAGCCTGCACAGCGCAGTGGGTTATTCTGCCACTTTTCTCTCTCTCTTTTTTTTAGAACGAACCAAAAATAGCCGTGCTCCTAACTAATACAACAAGAACAATTCAACAACGTTGAATCTTTTTAGCACAGTCCTCCATGTAAATGGTGGGTCAGGTGGGGGAAAACAGTTCAGTCAATTCAATTCAATTCAGTTTTATTTATATAGTGCCAAATCACAACACAAGTCATCTCAAGGCACTTTACAAAAAAGGGTGGGTTTAGGCCACGCTCTCAAATTTAAAGAACCCAGCAGAGACTGCTAAGAGCAAGCACTACGGCAACACAGGAGAGGAAAAACTTTCCATTAACAGACAGAAACCTCGAGCGGAACCATAGCTCATAGAGGACGGCCATCTGCCTCGACCGGCTGGGTTGAAAAGAGAGGTAAAAAGTAGGAGCCTTGGCAGTAGCTACATTCGAAACAAGCATAACAAATACAATTCACCATTAACATTGACAGCCAGACCTTCCAGTATCAAGCCTGGTTAGGCTCCACATGTGGGTGAAGGCCTGGCAGCGGCAACATTTTCAGCTACAGGCTTTATCAAAGAGAAATGAACTTTATTAATATGCCAATTAACAGGTTAATTGTCATCAAACTGGGGATTCTAAATTGTCCTTAGGCATGACTGTGAGAGTGAATGGTTGTCTGTCTCTCTGTGTTGGCCCTGCGATGGACTGGCGATCTGTCCAGGGTGTACCCTGCCTCTCACCCAAAGATGCTGGGATAGGCTCCAGCCTGCCTGCGACCCGAAAAGGATTAAGCGGAAGAAGATGAATGAATGAATGTCTGCCTCCCGAACTGAACTGGGAAGATGGTTCCACAAGAAGGGGAAGCTTGATAACTGCAAGCTCTACCTTCCAATCTACTTCTGGAAACCTTGGGGACCACCAGTAGTTTTGATTTTTGGGAGCGCAAAGCTCTGGCTGGATGATAAGGAACTATGAGTTCTTGCAGGTACGAAGGAGCCAGACCGTTAAGGGCTGTATAAGTTAGGAGTAAAATCTTGAATTCAATTCAATATTTTATTGGGAGCCAATGTAACGAAGCTAAAACTGGGGTAATGTGATCTCTTCTCCCTGTTCTCATCAGGATATGTGCAGCTGCATTCTGAATGAGTTGGAGAAACTTTATGGACTTATTAGGACAACCTGATAGAACGTGAATTACAATAGTCTAGCCTAGAGGTGATAAAGGCATGGACAAGTTTCTCTGCATCTTTATGAGACAGGATGGACCTAATTTTAGAAATATTACACAGATGGAAGAAGGCAATCTTAATAGTTTGCTGTATATGAGAATGAAAGGACATATATTGGTCAAAGACAACTCTAAGATTCCTAACAGAGGACTTGGAAGCCAGCGCAATGCCATCTAGTGTTGTTATCTTACTAGAAAGAGTACTTCTAGCTTGTTTGGGGCCAAGAACAATGACTTCAGTTTTATCTGTACTCAGCAATAGAAAGTTGTAGTTCATCCAGGTTTTAACATCCTTAAGACACTCCTGGAGTGAACCCAAATGGCTGGGATCATCTGGATTGATGAATAAATATAATTGAGTGTCATCAGCGTAACAGTGAAAATGAAAAGAATGCTTCTTCATAATGTCTCCCAAAGGCAGCATGTATAATGTGAACAGTATTGGTCTAAGTACCAATCCCTGCAGAACTCCATAGCTAACTGTGGTCTGGATAGAGGACTTGTTATGGACATAGACAAACTGGGAATGGTGTGATATTTAAGACTGGAACCATCCTAGTGTTGTTCTTGTCAAACCAATGTGTTGTTCAAGTCTCTCTAGCAGAATATGGTGGTCAGTGGTGTCAAAGGAAGCACTAAGGTCCAGTAAAAGAAGGACAGAGACAAGTCCTTTGTCAAATGCCATAAGGAGGTCATCAGTAACTTTCACTAAGGCTGTCTCTGTGCTGTGGTGTTTCCTAAAACCTGACTAAAATTTCTCAAATATAAAATTATTTTCTAAAAAAGTGCACAGTTGATTGGCAACTACTTTTTTTTAAGGATCTTGGGAAGGTAGGGGAGGTTAGACATTGGCCTATAATTGTCCAAAATCCCAGAATCCAGCGAAGGTTTTTTAAGCACAGGTTTAATCACTGCCACTTTAAAAGACCGCGGTACATGTCCTGTCATTAGGGACATTGTGGGGGCATGGTGTGGGGGTTTTCTCCACCCAGAGAAGGCAAGGGGAAGGGAGAATAATGGACCGAAGAAGGAGGTGTCACTGGGGGGTATCAGATGGGATGGTTAGGTCTATGCACCCCCTGGGAAGAGTAACAACTGCCGGTGCCACTAACAGAAGAAGGTGGTTGGAGTGGCACCGGCATTATGTCATGTAAATGTGCCACACAGGTCTTTGTTCAAATAACAATGTGTTATGGTCGGACGTTCCGGGTCTCGATGCATGGGAATAAAGATGTAAAAGAGGAATGCACAGAGACCCGTGATTCTCTTTTGCTGTAAATTATGTTGGAGAAGGAATAAAGTTTCTGTGCCGTCCATCTTGTTGCCTTGCCTGCCTCCTTTCTCCACATTGGTGACCCGAAGACGTGCCATGGAAAGCGAACCGAGCACCGCCCCGGAGACTGCCTGGAGGGAGAGCACCAGTGCTGCATGTGTGGTCTCAGTTGAGCTCCCAGTCTTCTGGCTTCACAACTCAACCGCGAGGTTCTTGCACATAGAAGCCCAGTTTGCATTCCGGGGGGATAACAATGGACGATGCCAGAGAGTACTACGTGGTCGCTGCGCTGGATGCATGCGCCACACAACAGGTGATGAGCCTGCTCCAGGAACCACCAGCCCAAGGAAAATATGAAGCGCTCAAGCGGATGCTTCTCCAGCGCTATACCCTTTCTGACAGTGAGAGGGCAGAGAGGGTCCTAACACATTCAGAGTTAGGGGACAAGTCAGCAGTGGAGCTTATGGAGAGCATGTTGGCGCTGAGGGGGAAGGATGACGAATCTTTCCTGTTCGCCCACTTGTTCCTCAGGAGCCTATTGGCTACAGCGAGGGCAATCCTGGCCAACTCGCCACGGCTGGTTGCTAAGGACTACCGTGCCCTGGCGCAGGAAGCAGACCACATCATCTTGGCGACCAGAGCTCCCAACGCGCAGACAGTGGCACCGGCATCCATGAGGGACTCCAGCGAGGTCGAGGAGCCATTTGTGGTAGCCGAGACGGACACCAGAAGACGAAGGAACAGGGCGATCTGTTTTTATCACCGCCATTCAGGCTCGAATGACCAACGCTGCCTGTCGCCATGCCAATTCAAGAAACTGGGAAGACGGCATGTTCGAAATTTGGTGGCAGCTGCAACTGATGGTGACAGGAACAGACTGCTTTATGTCACGGACACACATTCGGGGAGACGGTTTTTGGTGGACTCTTACTCCCAGAAGAGCTTCATCCTGCCGGTCAACGCAGACAGGGGGACAGGACGCAGCGGTCCCAAGCTCATGGCCGCCAACAGATCTACCATCAGGACATTTGGCGAGCGGACACTGATGATATGCTTACATGAACACAACTTTCAGTGGGACTTTGTGATAGCTGCATATTCCGGCCCCATTTTAGGCACAGATTTTTTATGTGCTTATGGGTTATTAGTTGATGTTGCTAATAGGAGATTAGTGGATGCTGTCTCTTTTGCCTCTCTGCCCTGTACAGCTCGGGGAGCTGGGTCGACAACACTGGCTAACGTTATAGCTCCAGGGGAAAAGTATCAACAGTTATTCGCACAGTTCCCAGCACTCACTTCGGCTATGATAACGAAGCACGGGGTCAAACACTTCATAACTACAAAAGGGCCGCCGGTATTCGTGCGTCCTCACCGCCTGGATGCAGCTAAACTGGCCAGCGCGTGCGAGGAGTTTGCCAACTTAGAACAGTTGGGCATCGTCATGCACTCCAACAGCCCATAGGCATCCCCACTACACATGGTGCCTAAAGCCGACGGGTCGTGGCAACCATGCAGTGCTTTCCGGCGATTTCCGGCACTTGAACAACGCCAGGGAACATGATCGCTTTCCTATTCCACACATCCAGGATTCTTCTGTACACCTGGCCGGGGTGCATGTTTTTTCAAAAGCAGATCTGCTCCGCGGTTACCACCAGGTCCTGGTGCACACAGAAGACATTCCAAAAACAGCAGTAATAACTCTTTTTGGCCTTTTCGAGTTTTTACGCAAGCCATTCAGATTAAAAGGCATGGCGCAGACATTCCAGAGGACGATGGAGTGCTTTGCAATTTGTCCTTCATTCTTGTCTACCTAGACGACATTCTGGTAGCCAGCGTGTCCGAGGAGGAGCACATTGCCCATATCAAGACAGTTTTCCAGAGGTTGGAAGTGAACGGGCTGATAGTTACCCTGGTGAAGTGCCAGTTCGGTGTACCAGTGATTGACTTTTTGGGCCACCACATTTCACCGGAGGGTGCAATTCCATTACCGGATAAGGTGTGCGTTGTGGCGGACTTTCCGCAACCACAGACCATGGGAGCACTACAGGAGTTTTTGCGAATGGTTAATTTTTATAATTGTTTCCTTCCCCGGGCAGCCCAGCTGATGCAGCTGTTGTATGCCATGCTCAAAGAAAAGAAGCATGCGGAAGCCATCGACTGGACCCCCGAGTGAGTCCAGGCTTTTACTAACTCCAAAACAGTGCTTGCGGATGCCGCATTGTTAGCCCACATGAATCCGTCTGCACGGATTGCACTCACGACGGATGTGTCTGATGTTGCCATAGGGGCAGTGGTGGAACAGTATGTCTCAGGTTTGTGGCAGCTGCTCACATTTTTTAGCCGGACTTTGCGCGATAACGAACGCAAGTACAGTACATTTGATAGAGAATTGCTGGCTCTCCACCTGGCAACGTGCCATTTCCAGTTGTGGCTGGAGGGGTGCGAGTTCACCGTGTTCGTGGACCATAAGAAGCTTGCGCACACAATGTCCAAGACCTCGGAGCTGCAATTTTGGAGTTTACTACCTACATTCAACACGTTGCCGGTAAACTCAACGTCGTAGCCAATTGCCTGTCGCGCGTGTTAATCATCCCGGTCTACATGGGAATAGATTTCCCCGTCATGGCCGCAGAGCAAGCCGGGGACGCGGACATTTGTGCGCTCCAGTCTGTGCCAACAGGGTTAAGGCTGGAGAGCAGGGTGGTTCAAGAAGGGTGCCCTCCCTTGCTCTGCAACGTCTCCACCAGCCGCCCGCACCCAGTGGTTCCGAGCTCTTGGCGCCATCACGTTTTCAAGTTGGTCCACTCCCTTTTGCATCCAGGAGTGCGCGCTTCAGTGAAGCTAGTGGGGGAGAAATTCATCTGGCCACGCTTGTGCAAAGATGTGAAAGAGTGGGCTGTTGCTTGCATTGCATGCCAGGGGGCCAAAGTGCACAAGCGCACCAGAGCCCCCCTCGAGCTATGGTTTGACCATGTCCATGTGGATTTGGTGGAACCCCCCCCCCCCCCGCCATCGCAAGGTATCACACACCTTTTGACAGTCATGGACCGCACCACGCACTGGCCTGAAGTGGTTCCACTGGCTTCTACCTCGTCCGTGGAAGTGGTGTGCACTTTTTTGTTGACTTGGGTTGCATGTTTCAGATCTCCATCGGACATCACATCTGACAGGGGTCCACAATTCGTTCCAGAACTCTGGTCCGTGATGGCCCAGAGCCTGGGGGTCAAAATTCACTGCACTACCTCGTACAACTCCCAGGCTAATGGGTTATGCGAGCATTTTCATAGGTCGCTTAAAGCAGCACTCAGAGCTTCGCTCACGGACACAAATTGAGTCAACCGCCTGCCCTGGGTTCTTTTAGGGTTGCGCTCCGCACCAAAGGAGGATTTGGCAGCCTCCCCTGCAGAACTCATTTTTCCTCAGCTGCTGTGGATTCCTGGAGAGTTTTTACTGGAAAACCCCACGCCCGAGGCTGATCCTCCTGCGCAATTTTTACACAGTACGGAGGCTGTGAGCATACCGGGCCCAGCCCACCATTGTTTTCCCCACACATTCATCCCAAAAAGGTTGCAGAATGCCAGTTTTGTTTTTGTCAGGCACAGTGCACACCAGACCCCACCGCGCCCTCCGTACGACGGACCATTCAGGGTGTTGGAACCTGGGGCAAAGCATTTTGTGTTTGACTTGGGGGGACGTAGGGAGACCGTCTGCATCGACAGGCTGAAGCCCGCTTTTGTGTTGGCAGGCGAGCAGATGCTGTTGGCCCAAGCTCCCCAGTGCGGATGCCCACCATTGGTGGCTCCGCAAGTTGATGATCCCTCAGCAGGGACCTGAGCTCATGAAGCTGTTGTGTTCCCCCCCCCCCTTTCCCTCTACAGACTGATGTGCCCTCCTGTACACCTCACCAGCAGGGCAGCTCGACTGGATTGGCGACCCCCCACTACAGTCGCTACGGGCACCGGCTCAAGCCCAAAGGATGGGGGGGGGGGGGGTTAGTGCCCCTTCTGGGTGTTCAGGGGGGGCTGTGTGGAGGCATGGTGTGGGGGTTTTCGCCACCCAGAAAAGGCAAGGGGAAGGGAGAACAATGGACTCAAGGAGGAGCTGTCACCGGGGGGTATCAGATGGGATGGTTAGGTCTATGCACCCCCCGGGGAGAGTAAGAGCTGCCGGTGCCGCTAAGAGAAGAAGGTGGTTGGAGTGGCTCCGGCGTTATGTCATGTTAATGTGCCACACAGTTCTTTGTTCAAATAACAATGTGTTATGTCGGACGTTCCGGGTCTTGATGCATGGGAATAAAGATAAAAGAGGAATGCACAGAGACCTGGGATTCTCTTTTGCTGTAAATGATGTTGAGAAGGAATAAAGTTTCTGTGTCATCCAACTCATTGCCTCACCTGCCTCCTTTCTCCACAAGATGTTAATTATGTTCAAAAACGGTGAACTAATCAGAGGTAGCAACTCCTTAAGGAGTCTAGCAGGGATTGGGTCTAAGAGACAGGTAGTTGGTTTAGAGGCTAGATCAGAATCAGAATCAGAATCAGATTTATTGCCATTGTTCATGTAGTACACAAACTAGGAATTTGTCTCGGTGCAATGCTGCAACATTAAACATGATAAAATAAAAGAAATAAACTATACATGCAATAAAGTGTAGAATAAGAGTGAGTAATACTGGTCAGCAGTTAAAATATATTAGCGAGCAGCAGATAATGTGGAGAACCATATAGTGCAGTCGGTAATGCAGGAAAAAAACAGTGATGATTGACATGAACTGGTTGAGCAGCTGTACATAGTGCACGAGAGTCAATAAGTCACTTAACGTTCAGCAGTCTGATGGCAGAGGGGAAGAAGCTGTTCATGTGACGGGAGGTTTTAGTCTGGATGAACCAAAGTCTTCTACCTGAGGGGAGGGGGGCAAACAGTACGTGACCAGGGTGTGAGGGATCAGCTATGATCCGGCCAGCATGCCTCCGGGTCCTGGAGATGTACAGATCCTGGAGAGATGGGAGCTTGCAGCCGATCACCTTCTCAGCAGTGCGCACGACGCGCTGCAGCCTTAGTCTGTCCCTGGCAGAGGCTCCTGCGTACCACACGGTTATGGAGGTGGTGAGGATGGACTCGATGATGGCTGTGTAGAACTGCACTAACATCTTGGTGGGTAGCTTGAGCTTCCTCAGCTGCCACAGGAAGAACATCCTCTGCTGGGCCTTTTTGATGAGGGAGCTGATGGTTGGCTCCCACTTGAGGTCCCTGGTGATGGTGGTGCCTAGGAAGCGGAAGGAATCCGCAGTGGTGATGGGAGAGCCTGTGAGGGTGAGGGGGGGCAGAGGGGTTGTGACTTTCCTGAAGTCCACAATCATCTCCACTGTCTTCAGAGCGTTCAGCTGCAGGTTGTTGTTGTTGCACCAGGACGCCAGCTGGGCCACCTCTCTCCTGTAGGCGGACTCGTCGCCGTTGGAGATGAGCCCGATGAGGGTGGTGTCGTCTGCAAACTTGATCAACTTGACAGACTGGTGGCTGGAGGTGCAGGAGTTGGTATAAAGGGAGAAGAGTAGGGGGGAAAGTACACAGCCCTGGGGTGATCCGGTGCTGATGCTAGCAGAGTCTGAGACAGTCTTTCCCAGCCGCACATGCTGCCTCCGGTCCGTCAGGAAGTCGGTGATCCACCTGCAGAGGGAGTCAGGCACGTTGAGCAGGGACAGCTTGTCCCGGAGCAGAGCGGGGCGGATGGTGTTGAATGCGGAGCTGAAGTCCACAAACAGGATCCTGGCGTAGGTTCCCGGGGAGTCCAGGTGCTGCAGGATGGAGTGGAGGGCCAGGTTGACTGCGTCGTCTACAGACCTGTTGGCTCGGTAGGCAAACTGCAGCGGGTCCAGGAGAGGGGTGGTGATGGACTTGAGGTGGGGCAGGACCAGGCACGCAAAGGACTTCATGACTACAGAGGTGAGCGCTACAGGTCTGTAGTCATTAAGTCCAGTGATCCGTGGCTTCTTGGGGACAGGGATGATGGTGGAGGATTTGAGGCAGGACGGCACATGGCATAGCTTAAGGGAGGTGTTAAAAATGTCTGTGAAGACAGGAGCCAGCTCTTTTGCACAGTGTCTCAGGGTGGAGGGAGACACGCCGTCCGGACCGGGGGCCTTGCGCGGGTTCAGTCTGGAGAACTGTTTGAGCACGTCCTGCTCACTTATGACAAGGGCAGGGGGGGGGGGGCGCCTTTGATGAAGTAGGGATCGTGGAGGCTGTGGAGCTGGAGAGAGGGGGGGAGTTGGACACAGATGACGAGGTGTCAAAACGGGCATAGTGTTGGGACAGTCTTTGACAAAGGGCTTTGTCATCCTGACCTTTAGGAGCCTGAGGCCGATGATTGGTGATTTGCCTCAGTCCTCTCCACACAGAAGCCGAGTCATTAGCAGTGAACTGCTGCTGGAGTCTCTCAGAATACACAGATTTAGCTCTCCTCAGCTCTCTGTTAAACCGATATTTAACCTCCCTGTAGCAGCCCCTGTCTCCACTTTTCAACGCTGCTTCCTTCTCCTTCCTGATCTGTCTGAGCTTAGCTGTGAACCAGGGCTTGTCATTAGAGTACCTCACCCTGGTGCGCGATGGGAGAATGCTCTCCTCACAAAAGTGGATATATGAGGTCACAGTGTCCGTGTACTCATCCAGATCATGCGTGGCTCCTTTAAACATGCCCCAATCAGTTATTTCCATGCACGTTTCCAGCTTCTCCTCAGCTTCACTGGTCCATTTCTTCGTAGTGCTCACAACAGGTTTAGTGAGCTTCAGTCTCTGTCTGTATGTGGGAATGAGGTGGACCATCACGTGATCAGATAATCCGAGCGTAGTGCGGGGAACAGCGCGATATGCGTCTTTCACTGTAGTGTAACAGTGATCCAGCGTGTTTATTCCTCTGTTGGGGCATTTAATAAACTGTTTGTAGCGGGGGAGATCGTGGCTCAGATTGCTCTGGTTAAAGTCACCAACCACAATAACCAGAGAGTCTGGAAAAATCCGCTCCGTGTGTTGAATGTGATCCGCGAGCACGCGCTGAGCTTCGCGCGTGTCCGCGTCGGGAGGGACATACACAGCGGCGAGGATGAATGAGGCAAACTCCCACGGGGAATAAAATGGCTTGCAGTTAATAAAAAGAAATTCCAGGGCGGGAGAACAGTGTTTGGAAATTACCGTTACATCAGAGCACCAGCTGCTGTTGATGTAAAAGCAGACTCCGCCTCCTGAGGATTTATTTATGGTTAGATCAGAATGACTAATAAGAGAAAATTCGGAAAAGCGGAGTTCTGAGCCTGTGGACACTGCAGTGTTAGGCAGAGGCTTGGTATTTTTAAAGGGGCTATTTTTTGGAATATTATTTCTGATACTGATAATTTTATCATTAACAAATTTCAAAAACTCATCAGCACTAAGACTTGGAGGAATGTAGGGATCTATGGCAATGTGGCTCTTGGTTAACTGAGCCACAGTGTTGAAAAGAAATCTATGGTTATTTTTATTTTCTTCTATCAAGGATGAATAGTACTGTTGCCGAGCATTACGGAGAGATTTCTTATACTGTAGGTGATAAGGCTGGCATTCCAGGCTGAACATGATTCTTCTGTCTTATTTGCATGCCAAAGCCTTTCACAGGATCTGACTTTATGTTTTAACTCACGAGCGTGGGAGTTGTACCATGGAGCTAATCTCCTATTTTTAATAGTTTTCTTTTTAAGAGGGGTTATGGAGTCAAGTGTTGTCCACAGTGAGGCTGCAGTACTATCAACTAAAAGGTCTAATTCTGATGGATTCAAGCAGTCAGTGCTGTCCTCTGCTTTATTGAGACATGGTAATAGAGAAAGTGCTGAAGGGATTAATTACCTCCGCTAGGCCGAAGGCCAGGAAGAGGTTATGTTTTTGCCAGCGTGGTTATGTTTTTGCCAGCGTTTGTCTGTCTGTTTGTCTGTTTGTCTGTTTGTTTGTCTGTTTGTCTGTCTGTTGGTTAGCAAGATAACTCAAAAAGTTTTGGACGGATTTCGATGAAACTTTCAGGCCTTGTTGGAAATGGTACAAGGAAGAACTGATTAAATTTTGGGGATGATCCGGATCACCGTCTGGATACAGGAATTTTTTAAAGGATTCTTTAACATTGTGAGATACGGACATTTTCAACATGTGTGCAGGGGCAATAGAGGGCGCTGGTCGTCGTGTCTGATGAACACAAACTCCGCCTTCTTCAAAGTTTTAGGCACAAAAGCACGCAGAAAACAGTGGTGGGCAGGGCCCGCCAGAGTGCCTGTGTTTGCGCTACGCTGCAAAAGCTGAGATGGGCAGCTGTCCGGTGCCGGATTATTTGGCAGAAATTCCCCGGCCAGCCATAGGGGCTGCACAAAAACCAGCTCTCTGCCGGGGAGGCTTCCAAATCCTCTTTTTTCCACAGAACGCAAACCCAATAAAACCCACGGCAACCATTATAGCACCTTCTTTTGTCCTGCGGCTCCGGAACAGAGAGGAATCCCGGCGCCAGTAATGCTGCACCTGATATGTGTGACTCTAATGCTAAAAGTGACTGCATCAGGGATTTTCGACCTGAAGTCGCACTTTGCTACACAGGGCCACAAAAACTGTGTAGCCAAATTCGATGGATGGATGAACATTTTCAGCCAGTCAGAGAACCGACGCCTTCCAAATCCAATGCATCACTAGCAGAAGTGATGTTTTGTCATTTTGTGGCAGAGCACAATCTACCCCCATTGGTGGCAGATCACTTCAGTGATTTGGTGCCAATGCGGCGATTGATAAAATAAAGGCAGCGAAGTGAGGGTTCCAAGTAGGCCCATTATCATACCGCCGTCACGGAGCTCGCCCCATGGGCGAGCCCGGAGGCTCTCCAGCAAAGTGTGCAGATGAGCAGTTGTCGTCAGAGTGAGAGAGAGAGAGAATGAACATGGATTTCAGTCTGCTTATATACTCAGTTACAGACAATACATGAAAGGCATGGTATCATCAAAGAGACTGCAGACAGGCATGGGAAATTTGCATTTGAGAGAGACACATAACAATAAGGAGATTGCTGGCCGTAATTCGCCTCCGCTCCAGAGCTGTAGGACAAAAGAGGTTACAAGGCACATCTACATATTGTTATCAGTCATTGGATCACAGTAAGGGCAGGAAGCATGAACAATGCATGAATGGCACATTAACATCACAGTACTGAGCCGGAAAAAGCCAGAAGAAGCGGGGCTGCCTGTTGACATTAATACACACATTTCACTGTTCTGTTAATTGCTCTAGTCGAGCGCTGTGCCTGACCCAGTCTGTTGTGGGGGTTACGCCACATGCTCCCCCCCAGAGGGCTCGGCAGGCGGCCGAGGCCTCGATAGTCCGGCAGCGAGCAGGGAAAGCTCTGTGCAGGCGGAGGTGGAGGGGGGTGGGGGGTAGTAAATGCCGGCCGGGGACGGTGAAATCGTCTGAGCCGCGCAAAAATTGCTTGTGGGTCCGCGATGTTGAGGGGCTGTCCCGTTGAACGTGCGGAGATCCACAAGAAGAAAAATTAGTCACTGACTCCTCTCGCGATTAAGTCCTGCAAGGATTAATAGCGGCCTTGAAGAAAAAAGGAGCGGCAAGGATTAACAGCGGCCATGAAGAAAAACAGGGGCGGCTGTAAGAAAAAAAACAAAAGCAAAGGGACTTGGCGTGTTGACTTTAGGTGCGGGCACAACCTTAAAGCCCTTGGGGACCGCAGACTGCTGAATTCCCGTTGTGCGCCATGGCTAAGACCATAAGAAAATCCAGTGAGCAAGCTGCGTGCGTGCCTCAGGTGTACGAGCAAGCCTGAAGGGCCTGTGTGCAGCGGCGAAGGAGGATGGCGGTCAGTGGAGCCGTATGTGTCCCGTGCGTGGTGCGCCGTCCTCGTAACTCCCCGGTGCGTGTGCCGGGGTTCTGTGCGTAGGTGGGCCTGCTGGAGAGGGAGAGTCAGGGTCAGGGAGCTTAATCATCCCTGTTGTAGTTGTTGTAGATGGGTCATGGTGCGTTCAGGTCCACGCGTTCTCCGTCGGCCATGGAGGTCGCCGTCGTGGAGAGAGGACAAGGTGCGTTCACTCTCGTAAGGAGACACAGAATCGTGTGTCAGAAGCTGTGAGAGCGGCCGGTCCAAGCGTGGATGTGCCGATCTAGGCGTGCAGATCTCACCATGAAATTTTCCGCAGCTGTCCCAGTCGTGGGTGGTCTCCGGAGAGTTTCGCCTGGAAACTCTGCGTCGAAGTCTCCCTGAAGCAGAAGGGAGGGCAGATCAGTCAGGCTGCTGCGTTTGCTTTTTTTTTTTTTTTTTTTTTTTTTTTTTTTTTTTTGTTACTTATTTGTACCCGTAGGTAGACTTGGTTTGCAGCCTGGTGACAAGCCACCGGCTGCTGGTCGCTGCGTGCGCGAGCGCCCTAAACCTACATGTTTTTGGTATGCGGGAGGAAACCGGAGAAATCCCGGAGTAAACCCACGCAACACGGGGAGAACATGCAAACTCCACACAGCTCACTGTTGGTCGGGGGCTGGGATCGAACCCACGACCTCATGATCCCCACGATCCCCCGGCCAAGGGTAAAACTGTGCTGCCACAGTGCTAAACCACTGCGCCACCGTGCAGCTTGTCGTCGGAGAATCACCGCCGGGTGCTGCGTTCGTTGCCATCAGGACACCAGCGTGGCTGTCCAAACCAGAAGGTTGCGTTGCACAAAGCGTGTGCATTCTCGGGGTCACCAGTGCGGCGGATGATAAAATAAGGCAGCGAAGTGAGGTTTTAAATAGGTTTATTATCATACCGCCGTCACGGAGCTCGCTCCATGAGCGAGCCCGGAGGCTCTCCAGCAAAGTGTGCAGATGAGCAGTTGTCGTCAGAGTGAGAGAGAGAGAGAATGAACATGGATTTCAGTCTGCTTATATATTCAGTTACAGACAATACATGAAAGGCATGGTATCATCAAAGAGGTTGCAGACAGGCATGGGAAATTTGCATTTGAGAGAGACACATAACAATAAGGAGATTGCTGGCCGTAATTCGCCTCCGCTCCAGAGCTGTAGGACAAAAGAGGTTACAAGGCACATCTACATATTGTTATCAGTCATTGGATCACAGTAAGGGCAGGAAGCATGAACAATGCATGAATGGCACATTAACATCACAGTACTGAGCCGGAAAAAGCCAAAAGAAGCGGGGCTGCCTGTTGACATTAATACACACATTTCACTGTTCTGTTAATTGCTCTAGTCGAGCGCTGTGCCTGACCCAGTCTGTTGTGGGGGTTACGCCACACCAACATTGTTTCCTGACAGCAAGAGCACTCAATTTTTTTTGTGCTACTTGGCTTATTATTTTCACATTACCAAAAAGTTATGGCTCAAGATTGTGTCCATATAAGTGTACATTTGAATAAATATGTTTGAAATAGTTCATGTTGCAGTTGCTGTTTGCTTAGTTTTTGTTTGTTTGTTTGTTTTTGCTTCAGTTTTCTTTCATCTGCCGATAAATACAGTTTTTAAGTACTCAGTACAGGTGTGAAAGCTCCCCCCCCCCAATAAGGGAGGCATGAGGTATGCCTTGACAGGTCGCAGCCTGGCACTTTGCAGATGGAGGAGATGGACACAACAGCAACACTTCAGTTTATTGCCTCCGCCAAGGAGGTAATGCTTTTACTACTGAACCACTAATCCTATCATTGTGAATCCAATTGCTAGTCATATGTTTTCATGGTCAAGGAATCTGAAAACGTACACACAAACACTGTATGGGGGGGAACTGTGGCGCTTGGTGGAGGTCTGCGCTCTCCGAGTGCTTTTCTAGTTGTCTAAGTTTTTTTTTAGCTGATTTAGGACAATTTTGATGTGCTGAATCCAAAAATCACATTGGTTTTGCTCAATCAGGCCAACTTTTTGAACTGTGGCCACATGTTTTCTTACGTTTTTGTTTACATGTACGGGTATTTTTGCTTTATATGATGCAAAATTCTTTTTTACCTCCGCCAGGCCGCAGGCCAGGAGGTTATGTTTTTGCCGGGGTTTGTCTGTCTGTTGGTTAGCAAGATAACTCAAAAAGTTTTGGACGGATTTCGATGAAACTTTCAGGCGTTGTTGGAAATGGTACAAGGAAGAACTGATTAAATTTTGGGGATGATCCACATCACCGTCTGGATCCAGGAATTTTTAAAAGGATTCTTTAACATTGTCAGATAGGGCCATTTTCAACACAGAGGATGCGGAGAATCACCGTGCTGCAGCGAGAGAAGAAATGCAGCGACTCAGGCAAGGGCTATCCCCACATGCTATTGAAGCTCGTCAAGCTTAGTTTTATTTTATTGATTTTTACCTCCGCCACGACGTTATGTTTTTGCCGGGGTTTGTCTATCTGTCTGTTTGTCTGTTTGTCTGTTGGTTAGCAAGATAACTCAAAAAGTTTTGGACAGATTTCGATGAAACTTTCAGGCGTTGTTGGAAATGGTACAAGGAAGAACTGATTAAATTTGGGGGATGATCCGGATCACTGTCCACAAGAAAACCACCATTACGGAAAATGCCATTTTCGTGAATAACTACTCAACCACTAATCCTATCATTGTCAATCCAGTTTTCATGGTCAAGGAATCTGAAAACGTACACACAAACACTGTATGGGGGGAACTGTGGCGCTTGGCGGAGGTCTGCGCTCTCCGAGTGCTTTTCTAGTTATTTCTTGAAATTCTCTGAATTTTGAACAATGATGACGTAGCGTTCAATTTACATGTACTTACCTTTATCAGTGTCTACTATTCAATTTACAGTACAACTGTACAACTGCTGTACAACTGCTTATAACTTAGCAATAAAAACCTGACCTGATCGAGGGAAACGGATGTCATTTTCGGATTCAGCAGTGCAAAATTGTATTAGATCAGTTGAAAAAACACAGACATCTTACAAAAAAATTATTTTTGTTATGTTATCAACATTTATATGAATATTAAAATCACCAGCTATGATAATCTTGTCTGAACTGAGAACTAAGGTTGTTAAGAATTCAGAGAATTCAGACATAAATTCAGCAAAAGAAGCACTGGGAGGGCGATATACTGTGGTAAATAAAAAAGGCTGTCCTGACCTCCAGGATGGGTGTGCTCAGCTAAAAATTAAACATTCAAAAGAATTATAATTTGAGTTTAGCTTAGGCTGAGGGTTCATTGGTAATGTGGATTCATATATTATCCCAACACCACCACCTCGGCCAGTGTTTCTAGGAATATGAATATTACCATAGCTGGTGGGGTGGCCTCATTGATACTGACAAAGTCATTGGGGCGTAGCCATGTTTCCGTGAGACAGAGTATATTCATATTGTGATCCATAATCATATTATTAATTAATGTTGCTTTACTAACTAACTACTAACTAACCTGCACTTATATAGCGCTTTTCTAGTCACAAAGACCACTCAAAGCGCTTTAGACCACTCAAAGCGCTTTTATTGGACAGAGATCTTATATTCAGCAGTCCACTTTTAATAATTTTATTTTTCTGTGGTAAATTAATGGTTTTAATCTTTATCAAGTTATGTAGTATTTGTCTTGGGTTATAATGTTTTGGGTATCGGGGGACAGACACAATCTCTATGGGGTTGTGAATTAAAGACTGATCTAAACAGAGAGATTTATTTGGATTAATAGGAGTAATATGAGAAGTGGAAAGAAAAAAAGCTGGTTGGCAGACCCAGGCACTTTGGGGTGAGGTGACACACCAGTTTTCAGTCACTATACTAAAAAATGCTGAATGGAATAAAACAGATTGTCCCTTAAAACACGTGCACCGAGACTATTTGGATGAATACCATCTGGCCTTATAAATGATGATCAGTTCCAGAACAGGTTGACATTATCTATAAAACCAATGTTAAAAGTAGGACATGTTGAACACAACCAGGAATTAAGTCAGAGGGTCTTTGAGGCGGCCCTTCTCCCTGGAGCCCTGAAGCAGTCCCCCCCGCCACCCCCCCCTGGAGTTTTGAAACTGGCTCGTGGTGGCCTCCTCCCAGGAGCTTTCAGACCCCCAGGGCCAATCTTCATGACGCTGGGGCCTGGGTCCCACACTGCAGCAGCCGACTTCCATGGAGCCCTGCCATGTGGAGCCACCGCTCAGATGCGCCGCACTTTGTTCACGTGCCAAACTGAATCGTCCGTCAACCGAACATACGCTGTTCCCAGCTTTGCCGCGATCGTCAGCGGCGCCCGTTGTTTCACTGGCTGCAGTTCGGTCAGTCGCCGTCCCGGCCTCCCACTGGCACAAACCCAAACCCAGTCCATGGCTTGTAGTCGCACTTTACTTGGTTTGATGTGCTGCCGCGTGTTTGCCAGTTCTGTGCTCTCCATCGGTCTGGTGCCTTCGTTACAGTGTGGCAGTTCAGCAGTCACCGTTGTCGCAGCAGACCCCTCACCATTTGCTGGCTGAGACTCAACCTGAGCACTGGAGGTGTCCGGTGCCTCCTCAGTGTCGCTCGTCGGAATGGACCCTCCACCCTCCACTTTCACTACATCCATGAATCTTCTCTGTGGTCTTCCTCTTTTCCTCCAGCTCCATCTTCAGCATCCTTTGTCCAGTATATCCACTATCCCTCCTCTGCATGTGTCCAAACCATCTCAGCCTTGCCTCTCTTACTTTGTCTCCAAACTGCTCAACCTGAGCTGTCCCTCTGATATACTCATTTCTAATCTTGTCCCTCCTAATCACTCCCATTGAAAATCTTAGCATCTTCAACTCTACCACCTCCAGCTCCACCTCCTGACTTTTTGTCAGCGTCGCCATCTCCAAACCATACATCATAGCAGGTCTCACTGCCATCTTGTAAATCTTCCCTTTCACTCTTTCTGCTACCTTTCTGTCACAAATCACCCCTGACACTCGTCTCCACCCACTCCACCCTGCCTGCACTCTCTTCTTCACCTCTCTTGTGAATTTTCCATTGCTTTGGATGGTTGACCCCAGGTATTTATACTCATCAGTCATGAATTGCCCCTCAGGGCAGAGATGAGAGACCCACACGCTGGACTGCAGTTTGTGAGTTTTATTGAAAACAACAAACACATTGTCCCAAACAGTGCTCTAACACAAAATTCAAACAAATGAGCAAACTTACGAATAAAGCGCACCAGAGCAAGGGCTGGGCTCTGGTGGGGACAAAGGAACAGAAACTCAAGACTCCAGCAAAGGAAAATGAAAATAACAGCCCTTAAATATGATCACAACCATTAACACAATAAGTACCCGGTGCGAATCATATGAGCGAGCTGGGGAGAAAATGACAATCAGCTGTGAGCAATGAGAGGGGAGAGAATGGGCTGACAGCTGACAGGACCCTGCCCACATGAAGCAGAAACATGGAAGCGCTACTGACAGCTGTCAAACAGAGGGAGAATACAACAGAATGAAAATATAATAAGATGGCAAAAATAAAGTGGGACTAAACCCAAATCTGAAAATAATAAAATTACACTGAACGTAACCAGGAAAAATAAGTCATACAAAGAAACAATACCAAACATGTGAAAACAAACTAGAAATAACACCAAAGGCAAAGAACTCCAAAATACAATATTATACAAATAAGGAAAAAACAAAAAAGCAAAGAAACAAAGCACTGTGAAATCTCCCCATGCTCATGTAACGGATGCCAACTAGTACTGTTCGGCGTAGAACGTTAGTAAACCTCCCTCCCAAAGCCTCATACAGTATCGGTAGCGCTGAGCTACCGGTCGGACCTTTAGCTCAGCGCGATCGTGCTGTGTCTCCCATGCTCGAACTGTTAGTTGACTGAGAGGTCGCGGGTTCGTGTCCCGTGTGGGGCGAACTGCGCAGGATGATCTCTGTCACACTCAGATCGTGACATCATCTTCTTTCACTACTGCTACTCATTCCATCTTCACCGTTGCACCTGCCTCCCTCTTATTCACACTCATGTATTCTGCCTTGACTTTCATTCTTCTTCTCTCCAGAGCATACCCCCACCACTACAGGTTCTCTTCCACCTGCTCCCTACTCTCCCTGAAGATCACAATGTCGCCTGCAAACATCATGGTCCACGGAAACTCCTAGCTGACCTTGTCTGTCAGCCTATCCATCACCATGGCAAACAAAAGGGGCTCAGAGCCGATCCCTGATGTGGAGAGTCCACCCCACCTTGAATCCATCCATCACTCCTACAGTGCACTTCACCACTGTCTTGCTGTCCTCAGACAAATCTTGCACCACCCTCATACTCATACTTCTATGCCACTCCTGACTTTCTCATACAGTACCACACTTCCTCTCTTGGCATCCTATCATATGTCCTATCATAACATATGCTTTCTCTAGATTCACAAAGACATAGTGCAACTCCTTGTGACCTTCTCTATACTTCTCCATCAGCACTCTTAAAGCAAACATTGCATTTATAGTACTCTTTCTTGGCATGAAACCATACTGCACTGATTGTCACCTCTCTTCTTAACTTGGCTTCAACAACTCTTTCCCATATCTTCATAGTGTGGCTGATCAACTTTTTGCCTCTGTAGTTACTACAGCTCTGAGCATCATCTTTGAAAACTGGTACCAAAACACTTCTTCTCAACTCTTCCGGCATCCTCTCATTCTCCAAGATTGTGTTAAACAATCTGGTTAAAAAGTCCACTAGCATCTCTCCTAAATGTCTCCATACCTCCACAGGTATGTCATCTGGACCAACCGCCTTTCCATTCTTCATCCTCTTCAAAGCTGCCTTCCCTTCTGCCTTGCTAATCCTCAGGACTTCCTTGTTCACTGACATAATGCACGGCTCAGGAGACACATACGCAGGCTCAGAGTAGCTCAAATAGCTTTATTAACAACAAGGGTGTATGAATGTGTGTCTGCGAGATGTAAATGTGTTGGTGGTGGCGTTTGCTTCGGGCACAGAGGCAGGAGACCGTACAGCCGGACAACCCTATGGGAAAAGCACAGGGAGAAGGGTGACGGGCACACACCAACACAGGAGATGTACAAGTTAGAGAGGAGCTTACTTGGAATGGGCAGGTGGCTGGCACAGCAAGGACGAGGTCCGGTAGACAGCAACCTGGAGAGCCCGGTGCAGCAGCGAGGGAAAGGAGACGGAGAGGAATGGTCCGCCGCCGGGAAATCCACCTGTGCACAGGGGAGCAGACTTGGAGAGAAAAAAGGTAAGGGCTTCTTACCGCGATGCTTGCTGAAGTGAAAGAGGGAACTCACAGCAATCCAGCGAGTGAAGTCTGACGGCTTCAGGCCGAAGCCCAGGGCGAGGCGGCTTAAATCCCTCGCCGCTGATGATGTGCAGGTGTGCGTGCAGCTGGCGCCGCTGATGAGCGGCGCGGCGTGACATTCACCATCTTTCCTTCGTCCATCCTCCTCTCGCTCTTATTTTCTTTACTCATCAGCTCTTCAGAGTACTCCTTCCACCTTCTCAACACACTCTTGTCATTTGTTAGTACATTACCATTTCTGTCCATTATAGAGTGTCAGGGAGGGATAGTACCTCTGACGGGGCAGCAGTTGCACCTCCGGGTGGTCAGTTCACTTATGGTCCCGCTTAGCACTCAACTGTCACCTGTGGCTCCAAGTAGCTGTTTGTTAGCCACAGCGGCCACACCCCGGTAAAGAGCTTCGACTGGCGCACGAAACCAGGTGAGGGTAGCCGATGGGTATGAAATCCTCTGTGAGGTAGGGCTTGTCTACCTGGCGGACTGCACGGAGGAAACCACTGGATTGGCTCAACGAACAGGAAGGCAGACCCAGCAAAGTGTTGTGGAGCACAGCTAGAGCACAGTGAGACATGTAGGACACTGCTGGCCATCCACTGCATCCTAACCTATCTCCAGCCATCTTGATTACGTCTTACCACTGGAACCAGATAGGCTGGGACGAGAGAGTGAGGCTGACAATCCTGCACAACTCTCCCTCACTTAAATCAAATTCACGTGCAAGTCAAGACATCACCCCCCACACACAATTTCCTTCTCACCCGCCCCCCCAAGTCCTGTGGTGATGGGCAAGTGACGAAGTAGCAGGTGCCGATACACTGGAAGATGTAGCAACAATCCCACACACAAGCGGCCCAGGGCATAGGGTCACTCTCTACTGGATCGAAGTAGCAGCACGCCCCCTGGGTGTCTGAGCAGCCCTCTTTAGGATTCGCTCTGTTCACCTCCATGTCCTGAGGAAGAGGCCAGAAAAGGTGTCCTAAACATAGCCTGCTTTGCTACACCCTTGCCAGCAAGCCGCGGCTGGCGGGGATCCCACCCTAGCAGTTGAAATTCTCAGAAGAAATCAACTAAGGTGACACCACTCACCACTGGCACTTGGAATGTGTGAACGCTCATGAACAGCTCCAAAGCGGACAGACCTGAGAGACGGACAGCACTTGTCGCAAGAACTCAGCAGGTACAGCATCCACATCGCAGCTCTGAGCAAGACTAGGTTTGCAGACAAAGGTCAGCTGACAGAAGTCAAAGCCGGCTACACCTTTTTCTGGAGTGGTCAAGGCAGCGAAGAACACCGTGAAGCAGGAGTGGGTTTCACGATCAGATCCAATCTGATCAGCAAGCTTACCAGCCTCCCCAAAGGAACCAACGACCGCCTTATGACCCTGCGCCTCCCCCTCCGAGGAAAATGCCATGCCACATTCATCAGTGCATGTGCCCCCACCATGACAAACCCAGATGAGATCAAAGACAAGTTTTACGAGGACTTAGAGACTCTCACTGAAAGCGTACCAAAGGAGGACAAACTCATTGTTCTTGGAGACTTAACGCCAGAGTTGATACAGACTACCAAACATGGGGTGGGGGGGGGGAGTCCTTGGGAGAAATGGAGTTGGAAAGTGCAACAGCAGCGGTCTTCTCTTGTTGAAGATGTGCGCCTCTCATGACCTTCTGATCACTAATACTGTCTACCACTTGCCAAATCGCAACAAGGCCTCCTGGATGCATCCACACAGCAAGCATTGGCATCTGATCGATTACATCATTGTGAGAAGGAGAGACAGGCAGGACATTAGCGTGACGAAGGTGACGTGTGGTGCAGACTGCTGGACGGATCACAGACTCATTCGCTCAAAGCTCAACATGCACTTCCAGCCCAAATGGCATCCAAAAGGGAAAAAAGCAAACAAGCGACTCAGTGTCAGCAAGCTGGAACAGCACTCTGTGCGACAGAACCTCAGTGAGGACCTGGGCAGCAAGCTTAGTCAGCTCGACCTCGGGGCGTACAGAGCAGAAGAAGACTGGGCAGCTTTCAGAGACATGGTGTACAACACCTCACTCACTCCTCTGGGTAAGAGCATGCACAAACAACAAGACCGGTTCGATGAAAATGATGAGGACATCCAAAAGCTGCTTGACGAGAAGTATGAAGCTCACAGGGCATACCAGCAAGACAGCAGATCTGCCTCTCTAAGAAGGCAACCTTCAACTCCATCAAAGGGAAGGTGCAGGTAAAGCTCAGAGAGATGCAGGATTTATGGCTCAGCAAAAAGGGAGATGAAATACAGCAGTATGCTGACAGCAACAACTCGAAACCCTTCTATGATGCCCTTAAGACCATCTACGGGCCTCAGTCTTCTGGAACATCACTACTGCTCAGTGCTGACGGGTTCACTCTCTTCACCAACAAGAACGCAATCCTGGAAAGATTGGCAGAACATTTCAGCAGCATCCTGAACAGACCTTCGTCCATCAATGCAGAAGCTATCACTCGCATGCCCCAAGTAGAGGTGAACACGTCTCTGGCAGAACCTCCAACGGAATCAGAAGTCCAAAAAGCAATCAAACTCCTTTCGAACGGCAAAACACCAGGCTCTGACACCATCCCAGCTGAAATCTACAAGGCAGGAGGACCAGTTCTAATACAGAAACTCACCGAGCTCTTTCAGACCATGTGACAGCAGGAAGTTATCCCCCAGGAGCTCAAGGATGGACAAGTTCACATACCTCGACAGCACACTCCAGGTCTGTCAGCATTGACAACGAGGTCAATTCGCGCATTGCTAAGGCAAGCTCAGCATTCGGACGGCTATGTGCAACAGTGTGGGAAAGGAGAGGCATCAGGCTGACCACAAAACTGAAGGTGTACAAGGCAGTTGTCCTGCCTTCCCTACTTTATGCATGTGAGACCTGAATAGTATATGACTGCCATGCCAGAAAGCTAAACCGCTTCCACCTGAACTGCCTCAGAAAGCTCCTTAAGATCACCTGGCAGGACAAAATCCCTGACACAAAGGTCCTCTCCAAAGCTGAGCTTCCTAGCATCCACACCCTGCTCAAGAGAGCCCAGATTAGGTGGGCTGGCCACCTTGTTCGTATGCCTGACTCCCGCCTATCAAAGAGACTTTTCTACAGCGAACTAGCAGAGGGCAAGCGCTCACAAGGTAGTCAGAAGAAGCGCTACAAAGACACTCTTAAGACCTCCCTGAAGAGCTTTGACATCAGTCCTGACACCTGGGAAACCCTAGCGCTACACCGACCAGACTGGCGTAATCATATCAGCAAAGGTGTTGCCTCCTCTGAGCTGAACAGGATTGCCAAGGCCCAGAGAAAACGTGAGCTTCGCAAGTCCAGAGCCACCCCTGTATCTTCTGCCTGTGCAGACCACCTGTGCCCGACCCGCAGCAGAGCCTTCCGCGCCCGCATCAGACTGATCAGCCACAGCCAGATACACCGCACCCAGTCCTCTTCCCTGTGATGTCCTTGGTTATCATTGAGAATGACGGACAAACAACAACACACACCATTTCTGTCCTTAATCAACCTAACCTGCTCTACGTCCTTTCCAACTCTTTCTGTCTAGCCAGCCGATACAACTCCTTTTCTCCTTCCTTAGTGTCCAGCTACTCATACAGCACACTATATGCCTTATCCTTTGCCTTTGCCACCTCTCTCTTTTTGCCATGCACCTAGATTCCAAATACTCCTGTCTACTTTCTTCATCTCCCTCTCCCACGTTTTCTTTGCTAACCTCTTCCTTTGAATACTTTCGTGTTCCTCCTCATTCCACCACCAAGCTTCCTTGTCTTCCTTCCTCTGTCCACTGGATACACCACATACCTTTCTACCCGTTTCCTTCAATACTTTTGCTGTACTTTCCCAGTCATTTGGTAATTCCTTCCTACTACCCAGAGGCTGTATCAACTCCTTCCTTAACTCTGTGCGACCTTCTTCCTTCTGTAACTTCCCCCACTTATTTCTTTGGCTCTTCGTTCACTGTTTTCTTCTTCTTGCTTTGCAAAGTCATGCTACAGACTACCATCCGATGCTGTCTAGCTACATTCTCCCCTGCCACCACCTTGCAGTCTCCTCTCTCTTTCAGATTTCTCCTTCTGCACAAGATGTAGTCCACGTGTGTCCGCCTTCCTCCACTCTTGTAAGTCACCCTATGTTCCTCTCTCTTCACCACACTGTGTTCACCACAGCCATTTCCATCCTTTTGGCAACATCCACAACCATCTGTACTTCCACATTTCTCTCCTTCAGACCATACCTACCCAGGACCTCCTCATCACCTCTGTTCCCTTCACCTACATGTTCATGAAAGTCTGCTCCAATCACTAATCTGTCTCCTGTGGGATCACTCTCTACCACTTCATCCAACTTACTCCAGAATTTATCTTTCTCTTCTACCTGACATCCATCTTGTGGGGCACACACACTGACAACTTTCAACATCCCACATTTGACTTCTAGCTTCAAAGTCATGGGTCTGTCTGACTCCCTCTTTACCTCTTACACTCTTCACATACTCTTCCTTCAAGATTGCTCCTACTTCATTTCGCTTCCTATCTACACCATGGTAAAACAGTTTAAATCCACCTCCACTGCTCCTAGCCTTGGTTCCCTTCCATCTGGTTTCTTGAACACACAGTATATCTACCTTTCTTCTCTCTATCATTTCAGCCAACTCTGCTTTTACCAGTCATAGTCCCTACATTTAACGTCCCTACTCTCGCCTCCACACTTCTACCTTTCCTTTTCTCTCTCTCCCTCCTAACACGACTTCCCCCTCTCCTCTTCCTTGATTTTCGACCAATAGTAGCACAATTTCCACTGGCACCCTGTCGGTTAACAGCACCGGTGGTGGTTGTTGTTAAACTGGGCCTCAACCTATCTGGTATGAAAGTCTCATTTGTCATGATCTGCATGTTTGATTTGGCAAAGGTTTTACATAAGATGCCCTTCCTGACACAACCCTCCCCATTAACCGGGCTTGGAACCGGCACTAGGAGTACACTGGCTTGTGTACCACCTGTGGCTGGGTTTAAAGGTTAAAGCAAGGTTAAAGGATAAGTATTGATATTCAAATA
Source organism: Pholidichthys leucotaenia (assembly GCA_020510985.1). Classification (NCBI taxonomy): domain Eukaryota; kingdom Metazoa; phylum Chordata; class Actinopteri; order Cichliformes; family Pholidichthyidae; genus Pholidichthys; species Pholidichthys leucotaenia. Next base: position 242,350,170 of record CM035847.1, on the reverse strand, counting down.
TTGAAGTAAGCAGGCAGGTATGAGTCCAAGAATGTGTCCAGAGTTGGTATATTAGTTCCCAAGGAGAGAAAAGGAGAGCTGGGATGAGTCAAAGGCAGAGCGAAGGCAAAAGTCATCAGAAATACAAGTTGTGATGGAAGAACTGGTAAAGGAGGCTTAAATACTCTGTAGATGAGGCAATGAGTAACAGCTGTGCTTCATACAGCTGGCCACACCTATCCTGAACTCCTTTAGAATAATAGAGAAGGAAAGGTTGAGCCCCACATGACCAAAATGGCTTATGCAGCCAAAGCACTATATAGATAAACAAATGCGCATGACAGACAAAAGTCCCTTTGGCACTTTCATGTTCACAGGAGGAGCACTGTATTCATTTGGTTTTGATAAGAGCAGCGTTACATCTTGGCTTTCTGGTAGCTATTTTGGGATAGGATACTTGTAATGTCAAGCTGGCGACTGACCTCTGACAGAAAAGGAAGGCACCATTATACAGTGCAGCTGATTCACACACATTTTACAGCATTCATAGTCATTTTCATTTTATTTTTTATAACTGTTTTTTTTTTTCTTTTTTTGATGTGGCAGACTTGACAAACTGAGTAGTGACAAACATTTTTTAAAGGCTGAGGGACAAATCTCTTTGTTTCCAAATATAGAACGATGCAATATTTTAAGAGACAGTTGGAATCCCGAATTGAACATGTAAGGGTCTGAGCATTGTCTGAGGACCATGCTCATGCTTTATGTTTATTCCTGTTATTTTCTGATGATATTATTATTATTATTATTATTATTATTATTATTATTATTATTATTATTATTATTATTATTATCCTGGGTTGTTTGTATTATTTATTCCCTGCAATGCCCTTTGCCCTGCATGTTCATTTGTCATCATCCATTGATCCATCTTCAACCACTTTTCCGGAGGCCCGGGTCACAGAGACAGTAGTAGTTCAAGCAGAGAAGCCCAGACTCCCCTCTCCCCAGCTACTTGCTCCAGGTCTTCAGAGAGGATACTAAGGTGTTCCTAGACCAGCTGAAAGACATAATCTCTCCAGTGTGTCCTGGGTCTGCCCCGGGGTCTCCTCCCAATGGGACATGCCCAAAACACCTCAAGTGGGAGGCAGTCCAGGAGGCATCCTGATCAGATACCCAAACCACCTCAACTGGCTCCTTTCAATGTGGAGGAGCAGCAGTTCTACTCTGAGCCTCTCCCGGATGACTGAGCTCCTCACCTTATCTCTAAGGGTGAGTCCAGCAATTTATGGAGGAAGCTCATTTCAGCCACTTGTATCCGCAGTCTCAATCTTTTGATCGTTACCCAAAGCTCATGACCATAGGTGAGGGTAGGAACATACGCAGATTGACCAGTAAATCGAGAGCTTTGCCTTAGCGCTCAGCTCCCTCTTCACCACGACAGACCAGTACAGCGTCCGCATCACTGCAGATGCTGCTCCGATCTGTCTTTCAATCTCTTGCTCAATTCTCCCCTCACTCGTGAATGAGACCCCAAGATACTTAAACTCCTCCACTTGGGGCAGGAGCTTGTCCCCAACACGGAGAGGACGAGCCACCTTTTCGGGCTGAGTACCATTGACTCGGACTTGGAGGTGCTGATTCTCATCCCAGCCGCTTCACACTCAGCAGCAAACCATCCCAGTAAGACCTGTAGGTCATTGCTGGATGAAGTCAGCAGGACAACATCATCTGCAAACAGCAGAGATGAGATCATGTGATCACCAAAAGTGACACCCTCCATTCCCTGGCTGAGCCTAGAAATCCTGTCTATAAAAATTATGAACAGGATTGGTGTCAAAGGGTAGCCCTGATGGAGTCTAACTCTCACTGGGAATGAGTTCGACTGAGTGTTGGCAATATGAACCAAACTCTCACAACAGTTGTATAGAGATTGGACAGCTCATAACAACAAGCCCAATTACCACATACTCCCGAAGCACCCCCCACAAAAAGCCACGAGGGACGCAGTTGAATGCCTTCTTCAAGTCCACAAAGCACATGTAAGCTAGTTGGGCAAACTCCCATGAACCCTCAAGGATTCTTGAGAGGGTAAAGAGTTGGTCCAATGTGCCATGGCCAGGCCAAAAACCACATTGCTCCTCCTGAATACAAGCTTCGATCAACGACCGGAATCTCCTCTCCAGTACCTTGGCATAGACCTTCCCAGGGAGGCTGAGGAGTTTGATCCCTTGAAAGTGGGAACACACCCTCTGGTCCCCCATCTTGAGGAGAGGAACCACCACCTGGGTTTGCCATGCCAAAGGCACTGTCCCCGACCTCCACACAATGTTGCAGAGACATGTCACCTATGAAAGCCTTACAACATCCATGGCCTTGATGTAATCAGGGCAAATCACGTCCACCCCCGGGGCCCAGCCACCGAAGAGTTTTTTAACCACTTTGGTGACCTCAGCCCCTGTGATGGGTGAGTCATCCCCCTTGTCCACAAGCACTGCTTCCTCTGTGGAAGGCGTGTCAGTGGGATTAAGGAGGTCCTCGAAGTATTTCTTCCACCACCCGACAATATCCCCAGTTGAAGTCAGCAGCACCCCATCTGCACCATACACAGTGTGGACAGGGAGCTGCTTCCCCCTTCTGAGTCACCAGACAGTTTGCCAGAATCTCTCCGAGGCCGACCGAAAGTCTTGTTCCATGGCCTCTCCGAACTCCTCCCACACTCTAGTTTTTGCTTCAGCAACCACCCGAGCTGCACTCTGCTTGGTCTGCCGGTACACCTCAGCTGCTTTGGGAGTCCCACAAGCCAACCAAGCTTGATAGAACTCCTTCTTCAGCTTAATGGCCCCCCTCACCACTGGTGTCCACCACTTGGTTTGAGGGTTGCCACCCCAAGATGCACTGACGACCTTGCGGCTGCAGCTCTGGGCAGCTGCTTCAACAATGGAGGTGGAGGACATGGCCCATTCAGACTCCATGTCTCCAGATTCGAGTTGCTAGCTGTTAGCATGCGGCCTACAAATCTCCCGAGGAAATACTCACACGTGATCTGCATTGTTATTTATGCAAATCCGACGGCGAACGCTGGGACAGCGCGTGACATCATCCACTCAGTAACTGGCAGGCTGCAGAAAGAACAACCAGATGCTCTTCTCCTCATCTCAGGTAATTTCAACCATATTTCACTGTCCCCCATTCTACCCACGCTCACCCAGTATGTCACATGCCACACTAGAGACAATAAAACACTGGACTTATTTTATGCAAATACTAAGTGAGGCGTACACCTCATCACCACTCCCCCCACTCGGGAGATCGGATCACAACTTGGTTCATCTCCTGCCGGTGTACAAACCCCTAGTACACAAACAACCTCCAGTCATGCGCACGGTGAAGTTATGGTCTGAGGAGGCAATGGACGCGCTAAAGGACTGTTTTGAAATCACTGCCTGGGAGCAGCTCTGCGATCAACATGGTGAGGACATCGATGGCCTCACTCACACCATCACGGACTACATTGGCTTCTGTGTGGACAACACCGTACCCACCAAGACCATACGGTGTTGCTCGAACAACAAACCCTGGATCAACCCTGAGATAAAAACACTTCTGAGAGAGAAGAAGAGAATCTTCAGGTCGGGGAACAGGGAGATGCTGAAGTCCGTACAGAGGGAGCTGAGGAGGAAGATCAGAGAAGGCAAGGACAGCTTCAGGAAGAAGATGGAGGACGAGCTGCAAAAGAGTGACATTGGCGGGGTCTGGAGAAAACTTAAAACCATCTCTAGGCTCCAGAATACCTCCCCCCAGGCCACGGGGGGCAGAGAGTGGTCGAACAATCTGAACCTGTTTTTTAATAGGTTTGACCAACCGCCCTCCCCCCCAACTGCACAATAACCACTGCTGCCTCTAAAGTCATCGAGACCTGCTGCTGTCCACACCCCACTCCACCAACACTCCCCCACTCCTAGCACACAGCCCCCCAACCTGGCCCTCACTAAGACCCAGGTGAGGACGGAGCTGAGGAAGATCAAGGCGAGGAAGGCCTCGGGACCGGACGGCATCAGCGGGAAGCTCCTCAATTCCTGTGCAGACCAGCTGTGTGGGATTGTGGAGCACATCTTCAACCTGAGCCTGAAGCTGGGGAGGGTACCACAGTTGTGGAAAACACCTTATGTGGTACCTGTACCAAAGACTTCCCTCCCCAAAGATCTGAACAGCTACAGACCAGTCGCCCTGATGTCTCACATGATGAAGACCCTGGAGAAACTGCTCCTTGCTCACCTCCGCCCCCTGGTGGGACCAGAGATGGATCCACTCCAGTTCTCCTACCAGCATGGCATTGAGGTGGAGGATGCGGTGATCTTCCTCCTTCACAGTTCTCTGTCCCACCTGGAGAAGCCCGGGAATGCGATGAGGATCATGTTCTTTGACTTCTCCAGTGCTTTCAACACCATTCAACCGATGATCCTGAAGGACAAGCTGCTGTGCGCAGGGATGGACCAGCACCTCTCATCATGGATCCTGGACTACCTCACTAACCGGTCACAGTTTGTGAGAGCCCAAGATTGTGTGTCTGACACGATCATCGGTAGCACGGGGACCCCCCAGGGAACGGTTTTGGCTCCCTTGCTGTTCACCCTTTATACTGCGGACTTCTCACACAACACAACACACTGCCATCTACAGAAGTTCTCTGACGACTCTGCGATCGTCGGCCTCATCTCCAACGGAGATGAAGCTGAGTACAGAGGACTTATCCAGGACTTTGTGGACTGGTGCTATTGGAACTGCCTCCAGATCAACGCGAGGAAAACTAAGGAGCTGGTGATGGACTGCTGCAGGCAAGGACAACCCCTCACAGCACCAGTAAATATACAGGGAACAGACATCGAGATGGTGACATCCTACAAGTACCTGGGTGTTCATCTGAACAATAAACTAGACTGGTCACACAATACCCACACAGTCTACAAGAAGGGACAGCGCAGGCTGTTCCTACTGAGGAGACTCAGGTCTTTTGGTGTACAAGGGGCGCTGCTGAAGACATTCTACGACACGGTGGTGGCATCAGCCATCACTTTTGGTGTGGTGTGCTGGGGCAACGGCATTACAGCAGCTGACAGGAAGAGACTGAACAAACTGATCAAGAAAGCTAGATCTTTCCTGCGGCAACGCCTTGACCCAGTGGAGGAGATGGGAGAGAGAAGGATGGTGGCTAAACTGTCATCTCTGCTAGAGTCCGAGTCCCACCCTATGCAGGACATATTGAACGCACTGAGGAGCTCATTTAGCAGTAGACTACATCATCCTAGGTGCGCAACCAAGAGGTTTCGCAGGTCCTTCCTACCTACGGCTGTCAGACTGTATAACCTAAGCAGGGCTGCTCACAGAGATAGCAAAAAAAACGTGACGACCTAATAGTATTGAATGCAAAAGACGCAACAGACTTACACAAATGGTCCCCTCCAGTATACAACTAGGACAATATCAGTCGCTACGGAGGGTGACAATATGTATGGGTACATATTCATACTATGTAGGATAACTAAGTAGACGGTGATGCTGTTTATTCCATCTTGCTACAATGCTCTGCACTTTGTATATATATTTATATATATCTTCTCTATCCCCTCACCCCCCAGCCAGTCGCAGCAGATGACTGCCCCTCCCTGAGCCTGGTTCTGCTGGAGGTTTCTTCCTGTTAAAAGGGAGTTTTTCCTCTCCACCGTCGCCAAGTGCTTGCTCACAGGGGATCACCTGATTGCTGGGGTCTTTCTGCAACTGTGGGGGTTCCCCCCTACAGTTGATAGTGCTATGAGATGACTGTTGTTATGAAATGGCGCTATATAAATAAAGTTGAATTGAATTGAATTGAATTGAATTGAATTGAATTGAATATATTTATGTGTACGTATGTATATCCACTGCTCTTATTTATATTTTTCGTATCTTCTTAATTATTGCTCTGAGTGTTGCTATCCCTGTGCTGTTGCAATCCTGGAGTTTCACCATTGTGGGACTAATAAAGGCTTATCTTATCTTATCTCATATGGACACCCTTGTGCTTGAACATGGTTGTCATGAGCGGGGTTTTAAGTTTTTTCCTACCCTGCTCCATGAAGTAGCTTATTTCTCTTTATTATTTCTTTTGTGTTTGTCATCTGTCAGGTCCGTATGTCAGGCTGCTGAGAGCCTTGGGGTTCGCCTGCTTCCTGACAGCCGACAGCCACGCCCCCTCCTCCTGTCAGGGCTACAGCTGTTTGTCATTTGTGTTTCACTCAGCACACTCACTCACACACATGCTGTTCTCTGTAAATGCACACACCATTCACTCTCACTTACATGCTCACACATCCACACACTCATTACACACACTGGCATGCACTCAGTTGATTAATCAGTTGCAGTATCTTAAGTTCTGTGTTCACTGATGTGCATTGCCGGGTCATTGATTGTTCCGCACAGTGTTTGTTAGGTGTAGAACTAATTGCTTGTACTGCTGTAGTTGGATCGTCCTTTCCACCAGCCTGCTCTCAGCCATTTTTGTTCCACTGGGACGGCTACCTGGGACTGTCTTGGACTGCTCCAGCTCTGTAAGTTTTTCCTATATTTGACAACGCCAAACCAGTTCCGTTTGGAAGCGTCCTGGGTTCCTCTGTCTCTCTCCGCTCACAGTTCTGCCAGTAGCACCTGGGCCATTTCCTCCATGTTCTATTTTTCCATGAGCTGTTGAGCGTCCGGGCAGTCTCCCTAGTATGCTAGTGACATTCATTGTTTGTATATTGGACACTCTCACGTTTTGTTAATAAACACACTCAACTTACTCCTGCATTTGGTTTTCATGTTCAATTCCCACATGCGCTGCGCTAAGACGCACGCATATGACAATGGTGTTCGTTATGGACAAACTGTGGTTAGCACAGAAGTCCAATAACTGAACACTACTCGGGTTCAGATCGGGCAGGCCGTTCCTTCAAATCACCCCCTCCAGGTTTCACTGTCATTGCCTATGTGTGCATTGAAGTCCTCTAGTTGGACAACGGAGTCTTCAAGAGGAGCACTCTCCAGCACCCCAGTCAGAGACTCCAAAAAGGGTGGGTACTCTGAACCGTCATTTGGTGCATAGGCACAAATGATGGTCAGGACCCGTTTCCCAACCCGAAGGCGCAGGGAAACAACCCTCTCATCCACCAGGAAAAACTCCAATATAGAGGCAGCAAGATGGGGAGGATACAAGAATACCCACCCCTGCTCACCGCCTCTCGCTCAGGGCAACTCCAGAGTAGGCCAAGCTCCAGCTTCTCTCCAGGAAACTGGTTCCAGAACTGGAGCTGTGTGTTGAGGTGAGAGGTCAACTATATCTAGCTGGTATCATTCAACCTTGTGCACCAGCTCAGGCTCCTTCCCCACCAGAGAGGTGACATTCCATGCCCCAAAAGCCAGTTTAGGAAGCTTGGGATCAGACCCTCAAGGTCTCTGCCTTTGACTGCCACCTGATCCACATAGCACCGGACCCCCATGGTCCCTCCTGCAGGTGATAAGCCCACTGGAGGGCGGACCCATATAACTCCTTTGGGCTGAGCTCGGCTGGGTCCCATGGCCCGAAACCTGGCCACCAGGTGCTAGCCACTGAGCCCCACCCCCAGGCCTGGCTCCAGGGTGGGGCCCCGGTAACCCCATACTGGGCAGGGTACACTAAATCCTTGTTCTAGTGTTCATCATGAGTCTATTGGATTGCTCTAAATCTGGCCCTTCACCCAGGACCAGTTTATTTTGGGTGACCCTACCAGAGGCAAATTGCCCCTGACAACATAGCTCCTGTGATCACTAGTGCATGCAAACCCCCCACCACGATAAGGTGACGATCCATGAGGGGATCTTGTCATCATGTTTCATGTATATCCCCTGTCTGTGATTGTCTGTGCATCCCCGCTTGTCGTGTTTTACGTATTTGTAGTCATTTCCTTGCTGTCTTCGGTTGCCCTTGATTGTTCCCACCTGTCTCATGTTCGTTGATTACTCATGATGTTTTATTGACCTGTCTCAGTCTGTCTCAGTTGTGGTGTCCTTGTTGGTATTTGTATGATTACTCATTTCTGTCCTGCCCGAGTTTTTGCCAAAACCTGTGTTACCCTTTTGCCTTTTAGCTGTGTTTTGTTTTCTTTAATAAAACTCAAAAACCAAGTTCCTGCATGTGGGTCCTGCATTCCACCCCAGAGGAGCTCAACGTTGACATAAGGACGCCACCAGTTAAGTACCCAACGAACTCCAAGTTTGTTCAGCTATGGCCGCGTGTGTGCTGCTCGCCCAGGGGGAGTTTAAGGCCATGAACCTGCTGAAGGGGTTGATCGCCACGGTCCATCACTCCACCAACACGGTAAAGGATGGCCTGTGGGTAGCAGCAGCCCTTGAGCTGGAGCACAATCCGCATCTGAGGGTGTTCCCGTAGATACAGGAGCTCCCCATCTGCGAGGCCCCGCGGTCAGTCTCATCACCCAGGACTGCAGTGGAGAGGCATGGAGAGTCGCAACGCCATTCCTCCCGACAGTCCACCCTACCCCCGGCTCCAGCCACCATAGTTCTTTACTGGACGTTCTCTGCAATCGACCAGAGGGAGTCGCCCAGTGTTTCAGCGGCAGCAGAATGGGATCAAGAGCAAGTGACTTTTCATTTTTAACACCATTTAATGAAAGGTCTTGTCTTGTTCCCGGGGAGAAGGCTCAGCCAACCACCACTCCTGAGCACTCTCTCCCAGTCTCTGCTGCCACACTCTCCTCACTTGCACCTTCTATCTTCCTTCTTTCGAGCTCACTGTCTGAGGTGGCTGGGCTGAAGATGGATTCCCAGACGTTTGGGCTTGAGGGGCTCCAGCCTGCATCGTCTGGGTCCATAGCTGATCAACCTGCTGGATTCGCCGTCAGTCAGCCTGTGTTGTGTGGGTTCACCGCTGATCAGCCTTTGTTGTCGGGGTTTGTTGCTGATTGGCCTGCATCTTCAGCTTCCATTGTCAACGAGCTCCAGCCATCAGCCCCTGAAGTCAGCAAGCCCCTGTCATCCGTTGGCCTGGAGGTGATAAGCGGTAGTGAGGTGGACTGCCGCTCCTAAGCCGCTGGCCATTGCTGACCACAGTTCTGACACAATTTGAGGTCCCCTATCGGATGTAATATCTGACGGAACCCCGAACCGCGCTACCCAGGCTGTTAAAAAAGCACGAGCCACCTCTGCCGCTGTGGTCGATGTTAACGGGACCACTTCCGGCCAACGTGTGGTTCGGTCCACCATTGTCAAGAGATGTGTGAACCCTTGTGACGGCGGTAGGGGGCCCACTAGGTCTACGTGCACATGATCGAATCTCTTGGCCGGAATGTGGAACAGTTCTAAAGGGGCCTTCGTGTGCCTGTGGACTTTAGCCCGCTGGCAAGCCATGCAGGCTTTCGCCCACTCTTTCACGTGCTTGTGCAGGCTCGGCCAAACAAACTTCTCCGCTACCATTTTCACCGAAGCGCGTACTCCCGGGTGCGCTAGGGAGTGCACCGCGTCAAAAACGTGATGGCGCCACGTGGCCGGTAGCACTGGGCGTGGTTGCCCGGTGGATACGTCGCAGATTAGAGGGGGCGAACCGGTTTGTAAACTTTTGCTCTCCAGCCTTAACCCTGTTAGTCCAGACAGGAGCGCGCACACGTCTGCGTCTTCGCTCTGCTCCGCTGCCATGGCTGCATAATCTATCCCCACGTGAACAGGAGCCGCGTGCGCGTCCGCGCTGTTACCCCGCCCCGCGTCTGCGGTAGTACAATCCGCTTCCACGCAGACAGGCGCTGTTACCGCGCATGAGAGACAGTCCGCTACTACGTTGAGTTTACCGGCTATGTGCTGAATATCAGTGGTAAATTCCGAAATTGCAGCCAGCTGTCTCTGCTGCCGTCCTGACCACGGTTCTGAAATTTTGGACATTGCAAAAGTGAGCGGTTTGTGGTCGACAAATGCGGTGAAACGCCACCCTTCCAGCCAGAACTGGAAATGGCGAATGGCCAGGTGGAGCGCTAGCAGCTCCCTGTCAAACGCGCTGTATTTCCGCTCAGCATCGCACAAGGACCTGCTGAAAAAAGCGAGCGGCTGCCAAACTCCTGCGACCTGCTGCTCTACAACGGCCCCAATGGCCACATCTGACGCGTCGGTGGTTAGCGCTATGCGGGCTGATGGGTCTGGGTGAGCCAGCAGTGCTGCGTCTGCCAGTGCTTTTTTAACCTCTGTGAATGCGCGCTCCCGCTCCGGGGACCACTCGATCACATTGGAGGGCTTCTGCTTTTTAAGCGCGGCATATAACAGTTGCATAAGCTGCGCTGCGTGGGGTATGAAACGGTTATAAAAATTTACCATTCCTAAAAACTCTTGCAACGCTTTGACCGTTTGTGGCTGGGGAAACTCTGCCACTGTGCGTACATTGGCCGGCAGAGGAACTGCTCCCTCTGGGGAGACGTGGTGTCGTAAAAAATCGATTTGCGCTACGCCAAAATGGCACTTGGCTGGGTTGATTATCAACCCGTGCGTTCCCAACCTCTGAAAAACTGTGGTGAGGTGTTTTTCGTGTTCCTCCTCGGAGGCACTGGCGACTAAAATATCGTCCAAGTAGACAAAAACGAAAGGGAGGTCGCGCAACACGGCATCCATCATTCGTTGGAAGGTTTGCGCGGCACCTTTAAGGCCAAAGGGCATGCGTAAAAATTCAAAAAGTCCGAACGGGGTTATTACCGCTGTTTTGGGAATGTCCTCTGGTCGGACCAGGACCTGATGATAACTGCGGACCAGGTCTATTTTAGAAAAAATGCGTGCCTTCGCCAAGTGCACTGAAAAATCCTGGATATGCGGAATTGGGTAGCGGTCCTGCGCTGTGGCATTGTTTAACCTGCGGTAATCACCACAAGGTCTCCACGAGCCATCAGCCTTAGGCACCATATGCAGCGGGGAGGCCCAGGCGCTCTTCGAGCGGCGAATTATGCCCAACCTTTCCAGGTTGGCGAACTCCTCGCGTGCAATGGAGAGCTTAGCTGCATCCAAGCGCCGAGCTTTCGCAAAAACTGGTGGGCCACTTGTGGTGATAAAGTGCTCCACCCCGTGCTTCGCAACCTTAGCTGAAAACGTGGGAACTGTGAGTGCTGGGAACTGGGTTAGAAGAGTGTGAAACTTACCGCCTGCTGTGGCGACGTTGGTCTGTACTGGCGGCGGGGACACCCGAGCTGCACAAGGGATAGAACAAAAGGAGAGTGCATTTACTAGGCGTCTATTAACCAGATCCACTAACAAGCCATGTGAGCACAAAAAGTCAGCGCCTAACATGTTGAAACTCACCGCCGCTACTATGAAGGTCCATTCATAGGTGCGGCCGTGCAAGGACAGGCGCAGAGTCCTTTCCCCGAAAGTTTTGATTGACGAGCCATTCGCCGCCGTTGCCCCGTCTCCACAGGACCCCGCCACCCGATCCGCATAGGTCGCGGTGATGAAACTCCTGTGGGCTCCGGTGTCCATGAGGAATTGCCGCCCGGAGCCCGCGTCTGTTAGATAAAGCAGCTTGTTCTATTCGCCGAGAGTCGAAGCTGCTAACGACCCCCGGCCCGGGCGTTTCCCTGTTTTCTTGAAACTGCACGGCGGGATGCATCTGTGCGCCTTCTCAGCGAAGCGTCGATGGTAGGAACAGAGGCTGTCTCCTCCTCTGCTTCGGGACCGCGCCGCTGCCGTCGTCGCTGGGGTTGCTCCTGCTTCCTCCAGCTCCTCACTGCCCCCAGCCGCCGTGCCGAGGTCTGCTGCTGCCACAGAGGTCTCCTGCTCGTCGCAGGCACCAAGGAGCCGCTGCGCTTCCTTGGCCAGCGCGCGGAAGTCTTGCTGGTTCACACACCTCATGCCAGACAGGGTACCTCTCATGTGTGCTGGGAGGGTCCTCAAGAAGATGTGTTTGAACAGAAACGCATCGTTGTCTGTCCCGATCAGCTGCAGCATGTCCTCCATGAGGTCGGTCGCTATGCGTCCTCCTCTGTCGCGCAGGTCCAGAAGCTGCCTGGCCCTCACCTCGGCTGATGGCACAAAACTCTCGATGAGGGCGGCTTTCAGCGCGTCGTACTTGCCAGCAGCGGGCGGCTGCTGCACCAGGCTCCGCACACATCGAGCTGTGCGGCTGTCGAGTCTTGCGATGACATTATGAAACTTGGTGTCATCTGCTGATATTCCCCCAAGCACGAACCGCGATTCCGCGTGCTGGAACCATGAGTGCGGGTCGTTTTGCCAGAACTCGGGGAGCTTAATCGAGCTTGTGCTCGTGCGGTCGGTCCCCGGTAAATCCGGGTCAGGGTAACGTTCTCCCGGCATCGTACGTCTTGGTCACCAATGTGGGGATCATGAAATGATGAGACTGGATTATTTCTCAGTATGGTTTATTCATCTCAAGTCCCCAGCTCTCTCTCTCTCAGTCAGGAAAAAGGAGAGGGAGCTGCGGTAAACCCACATACATTTATACTCACACATCAAATACAGAATCACACAATCAAGTCAAATCCTTCTATTTACACTTAATCACTTCAAAGTCCTCTTTGCTCTTCTGTCTGACCCCAGGAGGTCAGACAGCCCTTTCAGGCTCTTGCCCCAGATCCTCTGACTTGCTTCCAAGTCCGCAGGTGGTCCAGACTCATTGTCCATCTGAGGCGTGATGTCAATACACACCGCAAGCTTAAAGTCCTTCTATACTTGAGTCTCTGCAGTGAAATATGTGAACTACATAATGTTACCATTATGGGCGCTACAGCTGACTAAATACTTTTTTGCCCCACTGTATATAAATAAAAATAAAATTAAAATTAAAAATTAAAAAATTAAAATTAAAAAAAATTATACCATAAAGTTGCTGTGATTGTGTATGTCTAAAAGATAATTTGGCATATGCAGAGAACACGAGGTGTGCGAGCAGACTGGGCGGAACTTTCAGTGAGGACCAGGTCTGACAAAGAACACCTGTGTATCCAACACAGAACATGCCAGGAGAAGCAGCGGTCCGACATGACCTGGCTCAAAGGCACGCTAACTGATGGTGATAAAAAAAAAGTTAATTTTCAATAAAGTGAAAAAAAAAAGCCAAGATAATGTATGGAATGTGCTTTTAATGAGAGGCGCAGTCAACAGCAAAGTGTGATTTTTCATGGAAAACAGTTGAGCTCTGCACTTCAAGCGATCAGCTGATTGGATCCTCCTCCTCCGGTGTTCTGACATTGTGGCATATCTATTAGAACAGCACAGGATAGCTGATAGTACAGACTGCAGTCAAAATAAAAAACCATGGGGGGAGGGCTAAACAGTGATTTGGATCTTGATCCTATAGCTTGAAAGTGCTCAGACACATCCCCGACAGGTCTCATTATACAAACAAGTATGTGTGTGTGTGTGTGTGTGTGCGCGCCGCGTGCGCGCGCTGCAGGCAGCAGCTGAGCAGAGCTCTGTACAAGTTTTTCCTGTAAACGCTGTAAAGACGCCATTATAAGGTAGCTCCAAGTTACAAACCCTTTCAATAAGTTACACATAGGTTCAAAGAGCGTTACTCATATGTTAGAAATAATTTGGGGGTACGCTAGACATTAATCTCAATGTATTTCAACTTTTGAGTAACCATGAGTCGTTGACCAGCAACGTGCAAATGAACGCATAACTTCCCTACAACTTTTGCTCCGCAAATGCAGGACATATCAACCATATGATGGACACGTCAGAAAATTTTCAGAGGAGCTCAGCGAACTACTCCGTATACCAGCATTCTCCAGCATGCTCTTAACTTAGACTTAAACTTAGCCATAACTGATTCAATATACGCCATCATATTCTCCAAATTTTTCATACGTTTTGCAAACGCTGTCTAAATCATCTAGGTGTGACAGGACCTAAACGTAGGACACAAAAATGCCCAAATAATGAAATAAATCATTTTAGTTACATATTTACTGACAAATTGGCAACACTGATGCAACGGTTGCAGTCAAACGGGCCTTTCTGCTGTGTATAAAAACATTGGGTGTTTTGTAGTTAATTTGGTTGATTACAGTTTTAAAAACCTTTTAATAACAAAATATCGCTAAAGTATAAAATAATGCACTACAATGGGTCTCAAATATTTGTAAATGTGTCCTGTTATACTACTGCATGAGTTTATTGAGAATGTATTATTCTTGGAGCCACTAAAACTGTGATTGGCTACGTCTTCACCGCTTAGTGAGTCTGAACAGCAGCACTGTTGTTTTCCTAAACATAATAAGACAAGATAAGATAAGATAAGATAAGCCTTTATTAGTCCCACAATGGGGAAATTCCAGGATTGCAACAGCACAGGGATAGCAACACTCAGAGCAACAATCAGAAGGCAAGAGAAAAACAAGAGCAGCGAGTATACATATGTACATATAAATATAAATATATATATAGACACACAGTGCGGAGCATTGTAGCTAGATAGAATAAATATATAAACACACAGTGCGGAGCATTGTAGCTAGATGGAATAAATATATGAGTATATAAACACACAGTGTGGAGTATTGTAGCTAGATGGAATAAATATGTAAATATATAAACACACAGTGCGGAGCATTGTAGCTAGATGGAATAAATATGTAAATATATAAACACACACAGTGCGGAGCATTGTAGCTAGATGGAATAAATATATGAATATATAAACACACAGTGCGGAGCATTGTAGCTAGATGGAATAAATATGTAGATATATAAACACACACAGTGCGGAGCATTGTAGCTAGATGGAATAAATATGTAAATATATAAACACACACAGTGCGGAGCATTGTAGCTAGATGGAATAAATATGTAAATATATAAACACACACAGCGTGGAGCATTGTTGCTAGATGGAATAAATATGTAAATATAAAAACACACACAGTGCGGAGCATTGTAGTTAGATGGAATAAATATATAAACACACACAGTGCGGAGCATTGTAGCTAGATGTAATGAAACAGCATAACCGTCTACTTAGTTATCCTACATGGTATGATTATGTACCCATACATATTCTTACCCTCCATAGCGACCGGTATTTTCCTAGTTGTATACCGGAGGGGACCATTGTGTAAGTCTACTGCATCTTTTGCATTCAATACTATTAGGTTGTCACGTCTTTTTGCTATCTCTGTGAGCAGCCCTGCTTAGGTTGTACAGTCTGACAGCCGTAGGTAGGAAGGACCTGCGAAACCTCTCAGTTGTGCACCTAGGATGATGTAGTCTGCTGCTAAATGAGCTCCTCAGTGCATTCAATATGTCCTGCATAGGGTGGAACTCGGACTCCAGCAGAGATGACAGTTTAGCCACCATCCTCCTCTCTCCCATCTCCTCAACTGGGTCAAGGCGCTGCCCCAGGACAGAGCTAGCTTTCTTGATCAGTTTGTTCAGTCTCTTCCTATCGGCTGCTGTAATGCCACTGCCCCAGCAGACCACTCCAAAAGTGATGGCTGATGCCACCACCATGTCGTAGAATGTCTTCAGCAGCGCCCCTTGTACACCAAAAGACCCGAGTCTCCTCAGTAGGAACAGCCTGCGCTGCACCTTCTTGTAGAGTGCGTCGGTATTGTGTGACCAGTCTAGTTTATTGTTCAGATGAACACCCAGGTACTTGTAGGATGTCACCATCTCGATGTCTGTTCCCTGTATATTTACTGGTGTTGTGAGGGGTTGTCCTTGCCTGCGGCAGTCCAATACCAGCTCCTTAGTTTTCCTCGCGTTGATCTGGAGGCAGTTCCGATGGCACCAGTCCACAAAGTCCTGGATAAGCCCTCTTTACTCAGCTTCATCTCCGTTGGAGATGAGGCCAACGATCGCAGAATCGTCAGAGAACTTCTGTAGATGGCAGTGTGTTGTGTTGTGTGAGAAGTCCACAGTATAAAGGGTGAACAGGAAGGGAGCCAAAACCATTCCCTGGGGGGCCCCCGTGCTACCGATGATCGTGTCGGACACACAGTCCTGGGTTCTCACAAACTGTGGCCGGTTTGTGAGGTAGTCCAGGATCCATGATGACAGGTGCTGGTCCACCCCTGCGCACAGCAGCTTGTCCTTCAGGATCATCGGTTGGATGATGTTGAAAGCACTGGAGAAGTCAAAGAACATGATCCTCACCGCATTCCCAGGCTTCTCCAGGTGGGACAGAGAACGGTGAAGGAGGAAGATCACCGCATCCTCCACCCCAATGCCATGCTGGTAGGCGAACTGGAGTGGATCCATCGCTGGTCCCACCAGGGTGCGGAGGTGAGCAAGGAGCAGTCTCTCCAGGGTCTTCATCATGTGGGACGTCAAGGCCACTGGTCTGTAGCTGTTCAGATCTTTGGGGTGGGAAGTCTTTGGTACAGATACCACACAAGATGTTTTCCACAGCTGTGGTACCCTCCCCAGCTTCAGGCTCAGGTTGAAGATGTACTCCACAATCCCACACAGCTGGTCTGCGCAGGACTTGAGGAGCTTTGTGCTGATGCCGTCCGGTCCTGACGCCTTTCTCACCTTGATCTTCCTCAGCTCCGTCCTCACCTGGGTCTTAGTGAGGGCCAGGTTGGGGGGCTGTGTGTTGAGAGTGGGGGGGGGGGGGTGTTGGTGGAGTGGGGAGTGGGCAGCAGGACTTGATGTATTCAGAGGCAGCAGTGGTTGTTGTGCAGTCGGCGGGGTGGGGGGGGGGAGGGCGGATGGTCAAACCTATTGAAAAACAGATTCAGATTGTTCGCCCACTCCCTGCCCCCCGTGGCCTGGGGGGAGGTATTCTGGAGCCCAGAGATGGTTTTAAGGTTTCTCCAGACCCCGCTGATGTCGCTCTGTTGCAGCTTGTCCTCCATCTTCTTCCTGAAGCTGTTCTTGCCTTCTCTGATCTTTCTCCTCAGCTCCCTCTGTACGGACTTCAGCATCTCCCTGTTCCCCGACCTGAAGATCCTCTTCTTCTCTCTCAGAAGTGTTTTTATCTCAGGGTTGATCCAGGGTTTGTTGTTTGAGCAACACCGTATGGTCTTGGTGGGAACGGTGTTGTCCACACAGAAGCTGATGTAGTCCGTGATGGTGTGAGCGAGGCCATCGATGTCCTCACCATGTGGATTGCAGAGCTGCTCCCAGGCGGTGGTTTCAAAACAGCCCTTTAGAGCGTCCATTGCCTCCTCAGACCATAACTTCACAGTGCGCATGACCGGAGGTTGTCTGTGCACTAGGGGTTTGTACACCGGCCGGAGATGAACCAAGTTGTGATCTGATCTGCCGAGTGGGGGGAGTGGTGATGAGGTGTACGCCTCCTTAGTGTTTGCGTAGAATAAGTCCAGTGTTTTATTGTCTCTAGTGTGGCATGTGACATACTGGATAAACGTGGGTAGAATGGGAGACAGTGAAACATGGTTGAAATCGCCTGAGATGAGGAGAAGAGCATCTGGGTGTTCTGTCTGCAGCCTGCCAGTTACTGAGTGGATGACGTCACGCGCTGTCCCAGCGTTCGCCGTCGGATTTGCATAAATAACAATGCAGATCACATGTGAGTATTCCCTCGGGAGATATGTAGGCCGCATGCTAACAGCTAGCAACTCGATGTCTTTGCTGCAGTGTTGTTGTTTAACAGTGATATGTCCCGGTCTGCACCAGTTGTTGTTAACATACATTATCACTCCACCGCCCCTTGCTTTGCCACTGTCTGGTGTTCGGTCTGCCCGTATCGCGTGGAAACCCTCCAGTTCAATGTTAGCATCTGCTGTTAGTCCTGTTAGCCAAGTCTCTGTGAATCGGAACAGGCTACACTCCCGGTATATGCTATCGTAGCGGGAGATAGCCGCTAGCTCATCTACCTTTCCCAGTATCAATCGTACATTCCCCATAACAACGGATGGGAGGGTGGGTCAGTACCTTATATTTCTTGCCCGCCGTCTTACTCCAGAACGACACCCACGTCGTTTTTGCCTCAGTTCTCCCGGTATGTCGAGTTTTTCCGTTAGCACCGAGTGGCAGTTGAGTGCTAGCAGCTGTTCCCTGCTGTACCGTCTCCTGCTATAAACAGTGGCTCTGTCCACGGGCTCGGGAGACATTTGGGGCGATCTGTGTGTCCGTGATGTATAAGGTGTTGCCGGATCAGAAAGTTGTCACCGTATCAGAAAGTGAGAGGAAGAAAAAACTCAGAATTGAGCCGCTATTGCAAAAGGCAGCCGACTCGTGTGGCGCCGGAAGTAGGAAAAAAAAAAATAGGAGTAGGAGTGCACTTTCTTGCGGCTTTAAAGACCAACTCTGCAATGGACTGGATCAATGCTATATATACTCCTGATCAATTACCTGCTGGCCTGGCTCAATCGAAAAGTTAGCCTGATCTTGTAAAGTCTGACGGTACATACGTTAAAAAATATGTTTGATTTTAGACATATTTTGTATTTGTGCTGGTTTTCATTTTAAAAAAATTAAATTCATACGTTAAACTAGAAAGCACTCAGAGAGTGTAACATTAAGGCAGCAAATTTCTCCTTCAAATTTGAATTTCTCTTCACAGCACCCTCTACTGGTGACCATCAACACATCTGATTAGACACTGCATTTATTTATCCCTCTGGAATTTTTTGAAAATTCTTAGAGGTTGCTAGTGGATCAGACAACCCAATCAGATCTCCCAAAATTTAATTTATTTGGTCAATTCCCCCTGTGTGGAGTTTGCATGTTCTCCCTGTGCTGCGTGGGTTTACTCCGGGGGCTCCGGTTTCCTCCCACAATCCAAAGACATGCATGCTAGGTTAATTGGCTGTTCTAAATTGTCCCTAGATATCTGTTTCCTATAGGCCCTTAGAATAGAGGGTTAGTACTAGTGAAAGTGCTTTGAGTGGTCTTTGTGACTAGAAAAGCGCTATATAAGTGCATGTTAGTTAGTTAGTTAGCTCTTCTGAAAATTTGATTAGAGTCCGTAAATAACTTTTTGATTTAGGCTGCTAATACACACAAATGAACAAATAAACAGGCAAAAATAGAACTTCCTTAGCAAAGGTATTAAACATTTCTCTATTTTAGTAATAAAAACAATATAATATGAGTTCATATACGGTATGTAAATTACTTCTTTGATCACAGATTAACAAACTCTCTTATTCATATTTTCCTTTTTTTGTCATACTATCAAAACTTGATAAACTTTAAATAAATGGCTGAACTGGATTTATTGTGTTATTTTTTGCCAACAAATTGTTATTCTTGGAATCTACAAGAGCAACTCTGCACAATTCATAGATAGTAATAATTGTTATTATTATTATTCTCAAATACTGGGTTTTGGTTTGTCTCAGTTTTAGTTCATCTTCCATTACAGCAACTTTTTGTTTACATGAATCAAACTCTGAGTTTGACTATTATGGAACTGTTTACCATTGTCGGGTATCTGACTAACGAATACATACAAAGTTTTTTTTTCTGTAGAACTGCAGTTGCCATTTTTATTGAAAACATAATGTGTAAAAGTTTTATTTTTGGAGTGCTAAAATGAGATGGTATCATTGTGGAGGATAACCTCAGCTGACAAGAACTAGAAGCAGGTAATTGTGTTTTACTGATGTTTCACCCTTCAGACAGAAAGATTCTTGCTTTCAAGTCCCTCCTCCCATGTTAGTCTTTGCTGTGATTGTAGTTTTTGGTCTTTCTTCTCACAATCTGTGTTGTTTCAGCTGGCCTTGGATGACTTCCAGGGTAACTTGACTGAATCCTTTGCAGTGTCCTGGAGAGCTACTAAGAGAAGCATTTGACAGGACAGACATGTTAGTGGAAGATCCTACATTAACATCTGGTACTGTAGACATGGATGGGTCCGATGACAAGCTTTTTTGCTGCAGATGGGTGAGCCACAGGGTTCCTGCAGCCCATAGAGAGGAACTATACCATACTCTGAGGATGACAGGGCCACTGGTAAGCACTGGCATTGTTCATGATGTCATGTTCTGTCAGAAAACAACTGTGTGGATTGAGGGTGCCCTTGCTGAAAGCAATGTATACAAGAGAAGATTGATGAGAGTCTTTTTTTGCCAAAGAAAAGGTTCAGGTGTTAGGAAAACAGTCTCCATGTCTGTGTCTTAAAAGCACAAATCAATAAAGCTGAAACTGTATTTGGCAGCTTTCAGTTGTTAGTTGTTTAGCAGTGTCTGCAAGCTGACCAACTTATGTCTGTGTGGTAGCTCATTTGTCAAGACACAGTCTGAGGGCAATAAAAGTTAATTCTAACTTGTGTTTACTCTAATATTACCTGTCAGATAGAATCTTTATCACCAGAACCTTGTTGATGTTTGCCTTTCTAGCTGCTTTCCCGGATCCTCAATTACATGCTCCCGTTTGCGGTTACAATGTTCTGTGGCGTTTGGGAAATGAAGTGATGGCTGGCTACGGATTAGCTTCAGCTGTAAGTGGAATATGTATGGGCTTATGGCACACATCTGTAGAAGCTAAAATGGAAAACTGCACATGGAGATGTGATTCCATGGGAGCTGGTGGAGGGAAAATGGAATGTTACTGAGCTCACGGATACATTTCTTTTCCTCCCAATAGTTCCTGATGGTTTCATGAATCTTGCTGTCTTGAGTCATAGAAATATTCCTCACATTGTTCATTTATTGCAGACTATTAATGTCACCACTGCTGCAACAGGATATGGTCTTGGACTGGCATGTGATACTTTGGTGTCTCAGGTCTGTAAAATCCTTTTGATCTGATGGAATGACTTGAATTTCTTCTACCCCTGAAATATCTAAAATGTTAATTATACTGACAGACCTTTGGTGCCAAGGACCTGCTCCGTGTGGGTGTAATCCTTCAGCAGGGGATCATTATCCTGCTGTTGTTCTGTTTGCCCTGCTGGGGTCTCCTCATTAATGCCCAGGCCATCCTGTTATGTCTAGGTCAGGACCCTGAGGTGGCCAGGTAACTAACAGCAGCAAACATGCAGCAATACTAATGCACTGATTAGTATTTTAAGAGCATCTCTGCATTAAAATCAATTCACCACAAAGTAATCAGACAGATTTGTGATGCAAATTTTCCAGGCCATAAAATGATGTCAGTTTTATTATTTCAGGCAATCTTCTTAATTATCCAGCTTCATAAATTATTTCACTGAGTGTAACCCATGTTATTATCATCTAAAGCAAAATGACCTGGAGGCCTAGATGTTTTGATGATTTGTACAGAAAGCATTTATAGGGCTAAAATCAGTTTAGCAAATGTGAGTTTGCCAGTCATTTTGCTTATGAAAAACACACAAGGGTCAGAGCTAATACTATGCTAGACAAAGAATATCTTACTTTGTAGTGGTCAACTGCTATCTTTTAATACGGTATTTATCTATTAATCCCATTCATATACTGTACAAAGAATATGCCTTAAATTTATTAGAAGGTTCTCAGTCTTTTTCATAGGTGGAGCATTTGACCAAGGTGTGCTCTTTCAGTGCCATCATAACCACAGTGTGAAAAACCATTTGTTTCAAAATTGGTTGCAGAATCCTAATTTGAATAAAAACCTCATCTTTAACCTGTCCGTACACTGGGTTTAATTCTCATTTCTCACAATACAGCCTGCAAATTATAGTGTAATTGCAATGCAAGTAATTAAGGTGCATAGGCTGCAAAGTATGCAGTGAATATAGAAAAAGTAGAGTGCAAGTAGCATTTGATATAAGAGCCTTCATTTGTAATTATGGTGTAGTTATGCCACAATTATGGCCATTTAAAGTCAGCAAAGCAAATGACCTATGTGCCTTTAAGTACTCCATTACTACATAGTAATGAAGTACTTACTGGGTACTTAGCATTCTTACACTGTATTTACAATGTAATTATGGAAACTTATGGTGTGCTTACACTCTACAATGTACTTTTACAGAATAGTTATGCTCTACTTATAGTATATTTAGGATACTCAACATTCCTGTGATTATATTACAAAATGCTAAGGGGTACTTATACTTTTGCTCTACTTCTTATGATGTTGGTACACTCTAAGACTATTATTACAATGGTATACTTTTATTGTGATTACAGTGTATTTTGCATGCTGTAATCTGCCAATGAATTTCATATCTTAACTTATTTACATATAGGCAGTAAATTTCTCAGTTTCTAAAGTGAATTTGATTAAATTGACTATACTGATTATTAAGTGGAGCTAAAACTTTTCTTTTGTTTTAAGAATAGCCTAATTGTATATTTCAGCCTTTCTTCCAGCTGTACCAGTGAGTAATTTCTCTTACATTTATAAAACATTTAATAAGCTATTGAATAATATTTAGTTCCTTAGCAATGAAGCGCTTTTATTTGTGCACCTAGTAAGAATGTTTTTTTTCTTTCTAGGCAATGTTTCTTCATCATCTTCAAGTGTCTTACCTGCAGAACCAGGTGCTCTATTGTCTAAATCCAAAGTCCAGTTCTATTTGGTCAAAGTGTGCAGTCATTCAGTCACCCTTTTGATGCATAAATGCAGTTTCTGGAGTTTGTCTTTTCAGGGTATAATACTGCCACAAATGTATGCTGCTGCTCTGGCAAACGTAGCAAACGTGGTGACAAACTACATCTTTCTTTACTGTGTGGAGGGTGCAAATAAAGAAACCAGATCTGCACGACAGACGACTTTATTTCTCTCTCTCACTGCATTCATACACAGAAAAAGACCTCCTCAATACACCAGGGTCTCTCCTTTTATATCACTCCAGTCCTTCCCTCTGTTGCCTGAAATCTTGCATCACAATACATTTACACATTACAATACGTACTGTCCTCCATTTAATCCCCCACGCTCTACCGGCAGAGGGAATATTCCCCTCTCCTCTGCTTCCAGTCTGAGATGATTATCCCAGCGTGGGCTCCCTACAACTGGCTGGATCTGGGAGTCAGGTTATTCAAGCTTCAGCGTTGCACTTTAAATTGTATTGGTGAAATTGCACAGTGGGCGGCGGAGTGGTTAGCACTGCGGCAGCACAGCAACTCACCCTTGACCGGGGGATCCTGGGTTCGATCCCAGCCCCCGACCAACAGTGATCTGTGTGGAGTTTGCATGTTCTCCCCGTGTCTGCGTGGGTTTACTCCGGGATTTCTCCGGTTTCCTCCCACATGCCAAAAACATGCAAGTTAGGTTAATTGGCATCAAACTGGGGATTCTAAATTGTCCTTAGGTCTGACTGTGAGAGTGAATGGTTGTCTGTCTCTCTGTGTTGGCCCTGCGATGGACTGGTGATCTGTCCAGGGTGGACCCTGCCTCTCGCCCAAAGATGCTGGGATAGGCTCCAGCCCCCCTGCGACCCGAAAAGGATTAAGCGGAAGAAGATGAATGAATGAATGAATGAATGAATGAATGAATGAAATTGCACAGTTTAATAGCACTATAATTGTTTTACCAGTGGATCTGCTGCAGCCCACACTCTGTCACAGGTGTATATCTGCACTTTCCTCTTTGCTTACATTTGGTGGAAGAGGCTCCATGTAACAACATGGGGAGGTAAGTGGTGGTGGTGACTTGGCGCCCCCACGCCGGGTTTCTCCAAGCTCATAAGTGAATCTCTCTCGCCCCCTGCAGGCTGGTCTGTGGAATCACTGCAGGAGTGGGGCTCCTACATGAAACTGGCCGTCCCCAGCACAATGATGAAGTGCTTTGAATGGTGGGTTTATGAGTTTGGGGGATTCTTTGCAGGTAAAATATTTTAAACCTTTTTTTATTAACCAAAATTGTACTTTAGCAAGTAGTTTGATAGCAGGGTACTTTTTATTTTTGAAAGAAAAACCTGTACATTTGCTCAAATACGATTGGCAATGTTCTTTGAGTTACCTGTAAAATGAGAGTCACAGAAAATCTTAAAAAATCAAATTTAACTGGTAACACTCAAGTTATACTTTTTAGTTTGTCAGCTATTCTTTATACAGTGTATGCTGATTTCACGGCTATGAACTGCAAAACATTTTTCTCTTTTCATGATTTTCTGCCCATCAGATCTGAAATCGTTTTTTACTCTGCTGAGGTTGAGGAAATATTTAATTTTACTTTTGTCTACTACTTTATATGGATTATTATTTGAATCACATTAAAGGCAAATGTGGTCATGTCTGATTTTCTTAAGACTAACGTGTAGGAGAAAAAACTAAAACTTCACCTTCCTATAAGGGAAAAAAGCTAATTTATGAGAAGAAATAAACTTTCATAGAAAATGAGTAAAATCATTACACATTAACCACACAACTTTCAGCAGATACTATCTTACTCTCTTTCAAGTGATTTCTTTGGTACTACTTTTACTGACACTTAAGCTAAGTAATTAATATTATGTAGCAGAGTCAATAAAAGCATTCCTACTTGGCTTGACAAGTGGGTCGACCTTCTTGGCGACACAGGGAGAGTACTGGACTCTGGAGGTTGTGGGTTCATGCTACCAGTTGGGCTTAACTGCCCGTCCCCTTTGCTACAATTATAAGGAAATGATTACCTTTACTTGAGTACAATTTCTAGATTCTCTACCCACTTCTGGACATAACTAGTCTTTCTTCTCTGTCTGCAATGATAAGGGATGCTGAGTGAAGATGAGCTGGCGGCCCAACATGCAGTAATAATGGTGGCTTTCATAACCTACATGGTATTATGCATTCACTAAAAGTCACAGCATCACGTTGTGTCTTTATAATTTTCCCTCACTCACATTCAAACCCATTTCAAAGTATCTCATGTGCTTTTTTCTTTTTCCATATGATAACCCTATAGTTCCCTCTTGGTATTCAAGCTGCAGTCTGTGCCCGGGTAGGTAATGCTCTAGGTGCAGGGGACAGCGCTCGGGCCATCATATCCAGCAAAGTGTCCCTCACTCTTGCAGGTCAGTTAGAAATGTGCTGCAGCTGAATTCATTTCCCTGGAGCTTCTCTACTGTTTGACAGCTTCATTGTTCCTGTTTCAGCCAGCATTGATGTTGTCAAAGGTTTAGTCCTTGGCTGCTCTAAAACAGTGATTGGCTTCATCTTTACCACTGATAAGTGAGT
The DNA here is from genome assembly GCA_020510985.1 of Pholidichthys leucotaenia. Lineage (NCBI taxonomy): Eukaryota > Metazoa > Chordata > Actinopteri > Cichliformes > Pholidichthyidae > Pholidichthys > Pholidichthys leucotaenia. Next base: position 242,325,169 of record CM035847.1, on the reverse strand, counting down.
CCATCTGCATTCATTCAGTATTCACTTAATGGTCCCGTTCACTTTTTCCACATGTTGGTAGTTCCCACAGGTCTTAATGAAATCGCTGACATATTCTGGTCAAATTGCCTCTGCTAATTTAAATGTTGCAGCATAACTGTGAATCATCTTTAGCAGACCTTCCTCAGAATGGATCGTTTCAGTGCATGCCTCTTTAAATGCCCATGAGCCCCAGTTAACCCCAACAAACACAAATTTGTCTTAAAGTGACCACCAAAAATCAAGTTTTTTTCTGTTGTTAACATGTGTGGAACATGTTCTTTGTAACTTACAAGACATAAGAAGAATGAAATCAGTCAAATGTCTCATATCTCTGTTATTTTTGCTGTAAAGTTTCACTTAAGCACCCCCCCCCAAAACAAAAAAAAAATGCGAGTTTGGACAAAGCATTTCCAGTTACATAAATATTCCTGCTAATTTTTTTTTAATTTAACCTTTCTTTATACAGGGTATACTCTGAGAGGAAACCTCTCTTTTTCAAGGACACCCTGTTCACACTCACACCTTAACCCCAACTGCTCCACTGGAGCAGCTGGGGTTAAAGGCCTGGCTGAATGGCACCACAGTGGGGTTAAGGAGGGTGGGGCAAACACTGCTATGTTAACTGTTCCATCCAGATCTGATCCTCCTGGTCCAGGGATCGAACCCACGACCCTCCGCTCATCAGCTCACATCCCTAACCATTAGGCCACCACTGCCAATCAGGCTAAGTACTGGGCATGGCTACAGACCTGAGTTCATTGCCTCGGGGAAAAAGGGAGGAGCCAAGGAGCCCGTCTGCTGGTAAAGCGAGCTCACTGAGGGCTGGGTGGTCCAAGCAGTTTGCCTTGGAGCAGCTCGCCTGCAAAGTGAGCTGCTGGGTGGTCTGCATGTTGGGGGCCAGAGGTTTGTTCCGCCTGCCGACCGGCTTGCCTCCTTCAGAGCAAGCTGGGGTGATCCACAGTGAGTGGGTAACCAGAGACCACCATGGAGCCCTCCAGCCTCTACGCGGGGCTGACCAGCAACTCTCTGCTCCACCGAGAATGTTCCTTCCGCAGGTTCATGTATGGAAACCTTGTTATGACTTTTACGTCGTCAAGTTAGAGTGCCTTCTCAGAGCCTTGTACAATGTCCTTGTCTTCTACCAGCTATTGGTGGGCGGGAGTATGGGTGGAGCTAATTTGAATATTCATAGATCTGCCTATATTTAAGTAGGTGGAAGATATAAAAGCTCTTTCCAAGCAATTCTGAGGCAATGAAAGTTTTTTGTGTATTAAAAGCCACAGTATACTATTTTGGGAAATACAGACATGGACAAAATTGTTGGTACCCCTCTGTTAATGAAAGAAAAACCCACAATGGTCACAAAAATAACTTGAATCTGACAAAAGTGGTAATAAATAAAAATTCTATGAAAATTAACCATTGAAAATCAGACAATGCTTTTGAATTGTGGTTCAACAGAATTATTTTAAAAAACAAACTCATGAAACAGGCCTGGACAAAAATGATGGTACCCTTAACTTAATATTTTGTTGCACAACCTTTTGAGGCAATCACTGCAATCAAACGATTTCTGTAACTGTCAATGAGACTTCTGCACCTCTCAGCAGGTATTTTGGCCCACTCCTCATGAGCAAACTGCTCCAGTTGTCTCAGGTTTGAAGGGTGCCTTCTCCAGACGGCATCTTTCAGCTCCTTCCACAGATGTTCAATAGGATTTAGATCAGGGGCTGTCAGGAAAAATTATGTGTATACATATTATCATTTTATGTAATTCAATCAAGTATATACAGTATATAACTGTATGTAACTGTCTGCTGAAAAATACTAAAACTGTCTGTGTATTAGAGGTTTTGTACGTGATGCATGAAGATTGAAGTTGTTTTTCCTTATTTTAATTATGTTGAAATTCCAGTTCTCCTTTCATGGTAGATTTATCTTAAGGCACACGATGACCTGGGCTGCACAGTATGACCTGCCCTAAGAAACTGTTACTCCTTAGAGCACAAGGTGCACTCTGATAAAATGAAATTGTTCCTTTTTCTTTGATGTCAGCATATTTCATCATGATTGTATAAGGGAGTATATGATAGATGTTTCTGTTTAATCATGCAACTGCTGTGTATAAAATGTCTGAACTCTGATGATTGTCTTTAGTACTGATCTCCTGTAACCAGGTTCGTGCTCCTTGCATTGCAAGTAAACAAAAGCTCATGAGAAATAGAATTTTGTGTCTTGAATCTTTATTGAGGTAACGAACTAAAATACGATCACTTGTTTGAGTTTCTAGATTCCTGACAGGGGCTCATAGAAGGCCACTTTAGAATAGTCCAATGTTTCGCTCTTAGCCATTCTTGGGTGTTTTTAGCTGTGTTTTTTGGGTCATTATCCTGTTGCAAGACCAATGACCTGCGACTGAGACCAAGCTGTCTGACACTGGGCAGCACATTTCTCTATAGAATACCTTGATAGTCTTGAGATTTCATTGTACCCTGCACGGATTCAAGACACCCTTTGCCAGATGCAGCAAAGCAGCCCCAGAACATAACAGAACCTCCTCCATGTTTCACAGTAGGGACTGTGTTCTTTTCTTGGTATGTTTCATTTTTGCGTCTGTGAACATAGAACTGATGTGCCTTGCCAAAAAGTTCCAGTTTTGTCTCGTCTGTCCATAGGACATTCTCCCAGAAGCTTTGTGGCTTGTCAACATGCAGTTTGGCAAATTGCAGTCTGGCTTTTTTATGATTTGTTTTCAACAGTGGTGTCCTCCTTGGTCATCTCCCATGAAGTCCACTTTGGCTCAAACGACGACGGATGGTGTGATCTGACACTGATGTACCTTGACCTTGGAGTTCACCATGAATGTGTTTAGAGGTTGTTCTGGGCTCTTTTGTTACCATTCGTATTATCCATCTCCTCCTGCGGCCACGTCCAGGGAGGTTGGCTACAGTCCCGTGGATCTTAAATTTCTGAATAATATGTGCAACTGTAGTCACAGGAACATCAAGCTGCTTGGAGATGGTCTTATAGCCTTTACCTTTAACATGCTTGTCTATAATTTTCTTTCTAATCTCCTGAGACAACTCTCTCCTTTGCTTCCTCTGGTCCATGTTTAGTGTGGTACACACCATGTCAACAAACAGCACAGTGACTACTTGTCACCCTTTAAATAGGCCGACTGACTGATTACAAGTTTGTAGACACCTGTGATGTTAATTAGAGGACACATCTTGGTTGAACATGTCCCTATGGTCACATTATTTTCAATCTTTTCTAGGGGTACCATCATTTTTGTCTAGGCCTGTTTCATGAGTTTGTTTTTTTAAATAATTCTATTGAACCACAATTCAAAAGCATTGTCTGATTTTCATTAGTTAATTTTCATAGAATTTTTATTTATTACCACTTTTGTCAGATTCAAGTTATTTCTGTGACCATTGTGGGTTTTTCTTTCATTAACAGAGGGGTACCAACAATTTTGTCCACGTCTGTATATATTGGCTTTTGAGGTGGTTTTAGAGCTGCCAGAGTGCGTCTTTAATTAATGAAATAAAGCATCACTGGTGTGCGGTTTCCATGAGCGATAGGATATGACCGGTCCCTGGAGTAGGTTTCAATACGCACAGGAACAACCCTGAATGAGTGAATGGGAAACTGTTAATGGCTGCTAGCCACCTTTGGTCTTGGTTAGAGTAAAATGATAAAATAATTCAAAACAATGTCAAAGAAGGATGTATGGTCAAGTGTTGGTAGATAAACAAGGATTTCAGTGAGGGTGGATAGAAAGAAAGAAAATAGATCACGGCCAGTTTTGGTGGTTAATAGTTAAGCTAATGATAAGTAGTCTGACCCCGACCGCCTAGCCAAGCTAATGCTAATGGTTTATCTACCGTCACAGCAAAAATCTAACAAAATAAGCCAGGATGATGCAAAATGCTATATATTATTGATTGTGATTTAGAAGACATCTCTGTTGTCATTCAGTCCATACAGCCAATCATGTACAGTAGAACAAAACTATGATTCTCCTATCTACAATGTTAATCACATGTAGAATCAGAGGGGTTGCTGCCACGAACAACTTCTCCTTCCCCCATTCTATTACACTGAGCACCAAGCTAGAAGGCGTGACGTAACATTTTTATATGGTCTTTGGTATGACCCGGCCGGGACTTGAAACCCCAACCTCCCGGTTGTGGGGCGGATGCTCTATCAACTAGGCTACCACTCCGGTTACCAAACAAATTGGGAACAGAGATGTCTGTTAAGGTGACTGGAATTTAAAGACAGTAACAGTATAAACCACGCTTGGTAAGCTAACTTCACAGTAGCACTGTTAGCTCTGAAGATAACCACCAGAGCAATCACTAGAGGAGACTGTGAGGTCCCCCACAGACGTGTCACATTTACTCAATCTGTGCTATCAGTGAGGGGCACCAAGATCTGGAATAATATGCCACCTGCAAGCAGAGAATGTACCACACTAAACACTTCTAAGACTCACTGTAAAAACTGGCTTTTAAACAACCAAAACTGTACCCATAACTAGTGGTTGCTCTGCGGCATACGCATATACATATGTGCCCGTGCGCCACACACATACTGTATGCCCCACCTCTTGTTTGTTGCTGTCTGTTGTTGCTGTGAGGTACTTGGGTGCATGTGTGTGTACACATACACAGCACTTCACGCATGTGACATTTAAATGTTTTGTTTTGTAACACCTTAACTCTGCACTTTGTACATTTTCATTGCAGTTGTTCTGCTCGTCTATGATTGTTTGTTTGTGTGTTTTTGTGAGTTGCCGGGGGACTACAGATGTAGATTAGCAGCATTGCTAAATCTGGCATACTTACATTTGTATTAATGTTCATTAGTATGTAATGTCCCTTTCAAATAAACATTAAACTAAACTAAATTAAACGCTTTGGAGACATAAGCAGTTTTCCAAATGTCCACTCACTCCCTACCTCCCTACTCATTACAGTGAATTCAAATGTAGTGGACTATATGGTAAACTCTATATAACAATAAAATGTTCAGTTTTTTGACACTATTCTGCTTATTTTCTCAGCACCATTAATGACACCATCATGGTGAGACAGTAAAAGGTAACAGATTGTGTTAAACAGTGAATTCTGTTATGTCCACAAACCTGGTAAAGAACACGAACGAGGATGCTGTGCTGGAACTCAAACTTTATTACATGATGTCAGCAAAAACAGTACACACATATGTGAGTGCTCGGCTCCTAACTGTGGCTCAGCGGGGTGAGTCACCAAAGAGGCCATAACATGGCCGACTCCCCTCTATAAAGGTCGGCGCGGTGATGACACCAGCTGGCCACATCGCTCACTGCCTCAAATCCCTTCACACCAAATACCTGCATGTGTTTTGTACTAAATATAGGCCTATATTAAATAATTTTTACTGTATTAATACATAAAAATACTTCAGGCAGTTTATGCTGTGATGTGAAGCTGTACTCTGTTCTATTGGCTGTGCATTGCATTATAGGATACATTGGCTAATGCAGCAACCATCAGTTGTACACTACCATAGTGTATGTCACATCTGGGTGTTACAGTACTTTGAAAGGGTTAGACTGGATGTGGAATGTGGGTTAGAAGTTGCGTGTGTGCGGGGCTAAATACAAATGCCAGAACAGTTCCAGTAACAAGTCCTGTGAAGTATGTTGAAATGTATACAAGCATTACAATTGGCGATGAGGATATTGAAATATGGGAATGTCATCCACCAAAGGTACAGCGGCTCAACGTATGTCTAATCTGAAGGAGGAGGTTGAAGATCAAGTAAAGCAAAAGCTAAGTTAAAAATTGATGCTAAGCTGGAGATGGTGCTAAATCTACCCTTGCTGGCACCCTTTAATGTGCTTGTAAGAGTGCACTGGCAAAAGTGGATGAATAATTTTAAACTCTATTTAACTGCATCAGGAGTTTGGATCCTACAAGAAAAAGGGCAATGTTTCTACATTTAGCAGGCGCTGAAATACAGGATGTCTTTTCCACACTGGATGACACAGGAGAGGAAAGGGACTATGAAATAGCAGTAGATAAAGTAAATACATACTTTACACCACAAAAGAACATTCCATATGGAAGACATGTTCAGACAAACTGAAAAAGCACAAGGACAATCCGTGGACAACTATGTGAGCAGATTAAAGACACTAGCAGCTACATTTGAGTTTGGAGAGAACAAACTCAATACATATAAGGGACCAAGTCCCTGATCGGTGCATTTCAAATACTCTACAGTGAAGGCTGCTGCGTGAGAAGGATTTAACCCTCACAGAACTGTTGAATATCACCAGGGCCATGAAGAATGCAGATCAACAGGCTGCAAGAATGGAAAAACTAACTGTGAATGCTGTGGAAAAAGGACAGTTAAAGAAAGTGTCAAAACAGTCAGAAAAAGAGAGGCCAGAGTTCAGGACCATCCACAAGGTGACATGCAAAGGGTGAAATGTTATAGGTGTGGTATCAATGGACATTTTGGAAGAGACTGTAATGTTATGTCCATAACTCGGTGTAAAGAGGAGGAGGCTCAGCCTGCAGTTAAACATACTTTATTATAACAATAACAAGAACCACAGACGCTCCGTATAGCACAAGGAGTCAATAGCGAAAAAGGACTATCCTCTTCCTGTCCTGCTCTTTATACCCCAAGTGAAGCCACCACCGGAAGGGTGGTCCATCACCCCTCACTATTCCCCGGGTGCCCTGGCCGCCACTTAGCATCCCCCCTCCCCGTAGAAAAAAATGCCAAACACACCAATTAGGCCCTCCCAAACTTTGTAACTCGATTCACGCACTAACAATGGAACCATATGTACAAAAATAAATAAACAAACCTATCCACTCATACAACATAAACTAGAGGGGTCAGGTAGACTGCTGGTGCCCCCTACATGGCCAGGCAGGTTACTCTGCCTCCTTGATTACCACAGTCCAAAAGAAAAACCAGCCGTGTCCCTAAAATTAAATTAATCCCAGCAAAATACACATATATACATATACACATCCAAAAGTACACAGCAAACCACAATCAATACTATATACACTCTGTAATTGGCGGCCCCCACCCCAACATTCCCACCCCACAACCTGGGCATTTCAACATTTTTTTTTGTTTAAAACAGTGTTGGGAATTTACTCAACATACATATAACTCAGGCTTACACACTAACAAAATGAAAACATGGCAGAACATACCAATTAAATGACCTGGGACCTAAATTTAACACAAACAATCCCCATATAACACCCCCCCTCAGTCATTTGACCGACCCGATGAAAGGGCCCCCTTCCGGATCTCCATCCCGTGGATCCCGCTCAGAGTGCCTCTGCCTCTTGGCCTCCGGAGATGAGCTGCGCTGGCGTCCCTTCTCCACCACACGCCGCAGCTCATTTGGGTGTCTCCACGATGTGTCAGACAATCCCAAGTAGCCATCTGCCCAGGCAGCCACCACTCTCAGCCACCCCTGTTCATCACGTCGCTCTCTTCTTTTATGGACGCCCCTCAGCCGAGCTTCTACCCTTGGTCGGACCTCATCACCGATGTGCAGGGGAACTCTATTGTGCTTCCACAGTCCACTATGTGGCAACCGGGCCTCCTTCCCGGGTCTGGATGGCCCACTGACCCGGTCCGAAGCCCTCCTCTGATACTGGTGTCTGGCGTGCCGTAATATCACCCCAGCCAGTCCTGCCCTGCTCTCTTTCATTTGGGTGTTTTTTTTTGGGGGGGGGGGGTCCAGTGCACTATATCAGGGGTATCCGACTTTCAAGCGCTCTCTCTTTTTCTGTAATTTGCAGATGTCGGTTTCGTTTTTATAATATGCAAGGGAACATAAAAGAGTTTCAGACTTGCATTGCAATTTAAAAAAAAAATCATTGATTTTGCCGTTAGAATCGAAACTATTGGTCGTGTCCCCTCATTTTCCCCAGTTTTTGTGTGACATGAAAATCGCATCAATTTCAAAGTACTGTAACGTGATCTCTGAGTAACTCTTTCTGCTCAAAATGCAAGCGATAACAGTTGTAATGCAAATTCAAAATAAAACATTCCCCAATGTGATCGGATCTATGGTTTTTGTACGGCGACCCCTGCAAATTTACTCGTACGACGTAAATTTCCGTGTCCCCAAATTTACGCAGCAACATGCAAGTTATTTGGTAAAGTAACCAGAAAACAGGAAGTGCTGATGCTTTGCACTTTGCACCTTTCAAATCCCAAACCATACATGTAAAAAGGAGATCAGTCTTTGTGAAGCTCAGATGTAGAATATTTCAATAAAATCTCAAACATTTATGACACATCGAATATGGTGTCCTTTAAAAAATTTACGTCTTCGGTCTTGGTCGGCCGCGCGCAGCCCCGTCTGGCGAGGTGACCGCCCTGGGAAAGCACTTTTATTTTCTCTACCCTGGATGTGCTCAACCCATGTGGAGAGGATTAACCGTGGCCACTTTATATTGAAGTTATCGAAGGTCCAAACTTCCGTGTCCCGCATTTACGCCTTTTGTGATTTTACGTCTTATCCAACAAACAGGGAGAATTTGAAGGTATGTATACACATTATCACATCTTAATATGTCATGAAAATGTAGCTGTTGATGAGTTTTGATGCGTGAAAAATACTGGAAGTGTTGAAGTTGTTTCGTGTAAAACGTGTGCCATTGCAAAGTGCATTGGCACACGGGGAAACAAAAGCCCGAGTGTCCCGTTTACGTCCCCATTTACAAGTAGTTAAAGTGAGCTCTCATCCTCAAGAGTTCCTGAACACGAATGCCGTTACAAAAATAGTTAATAGTTTCATAAACCTGACACAATTGGATAGTGATTAGTCAATTTCATGTGCAGATTTGATCAATTTTAAATTTTGCCACCAATGTCACACATTGGACCCCTAATAAATAAAAACACCCATTTCCGCACCAGCCGTCTTCCCGGCTGTCCCACTGTGCAGTCCAGTTCCCACATCCAGGGCAACTTGGACACTGGTATCGGGATCCTCCTGTGTTGGTTCCCCACAGCGCCAATCTTCATCACCATCTAACTCGCCAGGCCAATCACTGTCCCAGACCGCATCGTCCTCCACCTGCAGAGGGGGCCAGTCCCACAATCCGCAGCCCGACCACTCCTCTCCAGCACTGCTGGTGATCTTAAATCCCAGGCCATAGAACATATCACAGCCTAAGATGTTGGACCCCAAAGCGGTCACCACAAACTGGACTCCAGTCATCATCACCGACATATCTTGCCGTCAGCTCCAGCGATCTCACTACGGTCATCCTGCTTCCTCCATAACCGTAACATGGCTTCGTGTACTCCCTCAGATGGTGGTATGGGAACAGTCTCTCCATGGTGGACAAGTTCAGCACCGAACCAATCGCTCCCGAATCCACCAACAGCGAAACCTCCACACTGTCCAGCAACACATTACAGTAGATGCAACCACTCGTGCTTGGGGAAATGGTATGGACAACTGTGGGCTCTGCAGTGGGGCAATCTATTCCACCTCGTCGGCCCTCCCGTTCAAAATTCCTGCAGGCTCTGGCAAAGTGATGCAACAAACTGCATTTACCGCACTGCTTGCCCCTTGCTGGACACTCTGTTGCCTTGTACCGGTGCCTTGCAGACCCACAGCCATAGCATCTTGGCGACCCCGGGGCAGACCTAATTCTCACAACGGTGGCATATTCTTCTTCATTCATGCCGTCTTCATTGTTCGGGGCCACAGCCAGCATCCTCTCACTTGGTTCTCCACGCCTCAACATGTCTCTTTCATGGAGGTCTTCAGACAAATTTTCTGCTGCTTCACACTGCTGCGCAATATCTATAGCCGTGGCTAACATCAGTTCACCCGTGTAGATCAGGAGCCTCGACCGTGCTGCTGAACAAGAGGCACGCTCTGTCAACTGGTCACGGACCATTTAATCCTCCAAGGCCCCAAAATGGCACTCCCCCGCTGACTAATGTAGGTCTGCGACAAAACACTGCACTGACTCTCCCGTCCGCTTTTGGCGCTGCCAAAATTTAATCCGCCGAACTACGACATTCTCAGGGGTGCGAAAATAGTTCGCCATTAACTCTACCACATTTTCATAGCTTTCAGCCTCTCCTAGCATGTTAATGATTCTCTGGCCCTCTATACCAAGACTATGAACTAAAATAGCTCTCGCACGCAACTTTTCGAGCTTACCAAGGTCAAGGGCTATCAAATAAGTTTGAAATGCCGTGTTCCATCTAGCCCAGGGCACAGGCGGCTCACCCGGGACCTCCAAAAATGGCCGAAAAGTAGTGCCAGCTCATTCCATACCTCTTTTCTCGTCATCGCCAAATGTTATGTCCATAACTCGATGTAAATAGGAGGAGGCTCAGCGGGCAGTTGAACATACTTTATTATAACAAGAACAAGAACCACAGACGCTCCGTATAGCACAAGGGGTCAACGGCGAAAAAGGACTATCTTCTTCCTGTCCTGCTCTTTATACCCCGAGTTACGCCACCACCGGAAAGGTGGTCCATCACCCCTCACTATTCCCCGGGTGCCCCGGCCGTCATATTACTACTTAACACGTACCATAGCAAAAAAAACCCAAAAAGTGCAACAAGTGTGGCAAAGAAAATGCACAAAGTGAACATTGTTAGATCTAATCACATTGTAAACAGTGACAGTGATGATGGATATGTGTTTACAGTCACTGACAGGAATGAAAATGCAATGTTAACTGTTATTGTAAATGAACAGCCAGTAGAAATGTTTATCAATTCTGGTGCTAGCTGTAACATGATAAAAATATGTCCACATTTAGGCAACTAAAAGCCAAAAGTGACATAACCCTACAACCCACAGAGAGGGAAGTGTTTCTCTTCGGTTCTAAAAACCCACTGAAAGCAAAAGGGGTTTTCACAGCTAATTTCAAGTCTATTGGGCAGTCTGAAATAGTCACAGCAAGTGCGCAGGTGATAGAAGAAGCTGGAATCTGTGTACTGGAGAGGAAAACTGTTATTAGAATGGGACTTTTACACATAGGTCCTATTGATGGAGTTAATACAATCCAACCACAAGACACAGCAGAATTCACAGCTGAGCTTCAGACTAAATACAGCAAATGTTTTGAAGGTCTGGACAAACTGAAAGATTATCAGCTAGAACTGCACATTGATAATAATGTGAACCCAGTAGCTCAGCCTGTTCGCAGAATACCATTCTGTGTGAGAAAACAAGTTGAGGAAAAACTAAGACAACTTGAGAAAATGGATGTGACTGAAAGAGTAAATGGACCTACACCATGGGTGTCACCATTAGTTGTGGTACATGGAAAGAAAGAACCAAGACTGTGTGTAGACATGCGCAGAGCAAATGAAGCCATTATACAAGAATAGCATTCTATCCCCATCATAGATAAAATCCTGGAAGACATGACAGGAGCCAGTGTTTTCAAAATTAGATTTGAAATGGGGACATCATCACCAGATTGAACTGAAACCAGAATCCAGACTGATAACTTTTGTTACACACGGTCTGTCACGCTATAAAAGACTGATGTTCGGAATTTCATCTGCACCTGAGATTTACCAGCACATTCTCGGACAGGTCCTACAAGCCATTGCAGGTGTGCACAGCATCTCTGATGACATCATCGTGTCAAAAGAAACCATAGAGCAGCATGATGAGAGACTTCAGGTTCTGCAGAGACTCCAAGAGAAACAGCTGACTTTGAACAGTATAAAGTGTCAATTCCGAATGACAGACTGGAATTCATGGGCCATGTGCTATCCAAAAATGGAATTGGAGCAGCGCAGTCAAAGATTCACGCCATGGAAAACACACACCATCCAACAAATGCTGCTGAGGTGAGGAGTTTCCTAGGACTAGTGAATTATTGTAGCAGATTCATTCCCAATTTACACTACAACAGAACCACTAAGGAGGCTCACGAGAAAATCCTGTAAATGGACATGGGGATCTGAGCAGGAAACCGCATTTGTGGAGCTGAAAAGACAATTGGCCAGCTCACCTGTAATGGCATACTACAAGCAAGATGCAGAGACGCATGTAATTGTAGATGCTAGTCCAGTGGGATTAGAAGCAATAATGATTCAGAAACAAAGTGAGGGAACTCACAAACCAGTGTGCTATGCCAGCTGCGCACTGTCTGATGTGGAGCGCCGCTATTCACAAACTGAACGAGAAGCACTTGCAGTAGTGCGGGCATGTAAAAAGTTTCATGTATTTCTCAATGGAAAAGACTTTGTGATGATTACAAATCACAAGCTGCTGGAGACAATATACTCACCAAAGTCCAAACCTCTAGCCAGGACTGAAAGATGGGCACTGAGACTACAGCCCAATCATTTCAAGGTGGCCTACAAGCCTGGACCACAAAACGTTGTTGATTCATTATCACACCTTCCAGTTAACTCACCGGTGTCCAGCAGAAGAGAAGATCACATACAGTCATGTGCAAAAATTAGGACACCCTGTACAGTATAAGCCTGTGTCATAAAATACAATACCAGTTGGTATTATTAAAGGAGAGAAATCAGACTGAAATAAAGTTTCCAAGTTTTTATTCACCTTATTCCTGGGGGTGCCGCTGTAGGAACAGTTATGGGCAGAGCTTCCAGTTTCGGCTGAAGTCGTGTTAAATCAGTCAGTAAGAGTGGAGTGGCAGGGGCATTTAAAATGTCGCTTTTAAAAGTTTTTCAAATTCATTTTAATGTATAGTCACATAGGTGTTTTGCACTCAAGTGGCAGCTAATTTCACATGTCAGGTCAGGCATTGGTTTGCTTGCTACAGGATAACCATGAAAACGGGTGCTACCCGTCTCATGGGTCAGGCCGTCGGCGACTCAACCGGCAACCCCGCCCTTCCGAGGGTGTGGAGGGTGAAACTGGGCATCCTGGTAGAACTAAAAACAATATCTGTCACAGGTCTGTGGTGGACCACTCCCAGTTACACGGGGTGAGACTGAACATCCTGGCAGATAAGCACATCTGTCACAAGGTCTGTGGTGAACTTTTGCCAGACGGTGCATCGTGACATGCACTACACAAAGAGCAGAGATAAACAAGCCTATCATCTGGTCAGCCACTGCAACAGATACGGGAGTCAGTTTGTCTTGGCCTGTCCTTGCCACTGATAATACCTCTATCTGCCAAGAATGTGCTGCTAGTCCAGCAAAAGCTAGTGGTACTCAAATACTTTGCAAGCAGTTTCATGAAATGGTCAGTCAGAAAGCAACTCATACCAGCTCGGACGTTGTCGGCGTTAACAACTCCAGGAGTTCCTGGCAGCGGAGGGCAAAGGACAGAGCTGCATAGAGGAAGCTGATCAGACCTAAATGAAACAGTTATTGTTGCTCCCGACCGACTGCTATGATGTTGGTTCTTTAACATATTTAAACATATGGTATATTTAAATATCAATGTTAAAAATACTGGGAGATTCGTGTAATACAGCCAAACAATTAAAAATTAATTAAAGACTTTTTCAAATTTTCTGTAAAATGTAATTCTAAACAAATAGGAATAAATTAGGACACCTCCCATCTTTTTAGGACACCCCCACATTCATTCCCACTTAAAATGGCTAAAATAAATGTTTAAAAATGCAAATAAAAAAACAAGGTTAAACATAGATATGTAAACATTTCTTAATAAAGAACTGAATATTTAATGGGGTGTCCTATTTTTTCACACAACTGTACACCAGCTAACTCAACATGCTGTCCCCAATGCTTCCACACCAAAGCAACTGGAACAGCTGTCAGCAGAGGACCCTGTTCTAAGTGTTAAAGAAATGTATAAGGACTGGTATTTGGGACAAGTGTGATGTGGAATATAAGACAGTGAAAAGTGAACGTTACACAGTGGAGAAAATAATTTTGAGAGTCTCTTGCATTGTTATGCCACAGAGCACAAGACAAAGAACACTGATGTTAGCACACCAAGGAAATCGGAATAGTAAAAACAAAAGGTGCCTTCCGATCACCCAATAGTGGACTCTGAAGTGGACTGCACAGGGTATTCTGCCATATTAAGTGAGATTCCAAACCAAAGGGAGCAAACGGTCTTCAGTTCAAAGGGAGCTGAGAACTGAGCAGGAAAGCAGTGAACAACTGGATATCACTTCACCGGAAGATGACGAAAAGATTACCCATAAGCCAATGCACCTTAAATACGAGTAAAACAAACTATTGTTGCTAACGTTATTAGCAAGCTAAATTGATGTTAGTTATTGTTTATATCAGCTGATATTAATAAAAATATATTTGTATTAATATTTTATTGTCAAGTTATTCCCATGCCAATGACTTTTGGCGTAGGGTGGCGCCTATCTCCATTTTGAGACCCTAGGCCACACAGCTACTGTAGGTAGTGAAGGCTACAGTGGGGGGGGTCAGTCCTCTGGTAGCTCTGCGTGTTAACTTTCCTTTCTCTGTTCTATTAAGGTAAGATAAGCCTTTATTAGTCCCACAATGGGGAAATTCCAGGATTGCAACAGCACAGGGATAGCAACACTCAGAGTAATAATGTAGAAGATAAGATAATAAGAGCAGTGAATATCCATATGTACACATAAATATATATACACAACACAGAGCATTGTAGCTAGATGGAATAAGATAAGATAAGATAAGATAAGCCTTTATTAGTCCCACAACGGGGAAATTCCAGGATTGCAACAGCACAGGGATAGCAACACTCAGAGCAACAATCAGAAGGCAAGAAAAAAAACAAGCAAGCAAGAGCAGCTAATATACATATGTACATATTACTATAAAATATACAGTATATATACACACACACACACACAGACACACAGTGCAGAGCATTGTAGCTGGATGGAATAAATATATGAATATATGAACACACAGTGCAGAGCATTGTAGCTAGATGGAATAAATATGTAAATATATAAACACCCACAGTACGGAGCATTGCAGCTAGGTGGAATAAATATGCAAGTATATAAACACACACAGTGCGGAGCAATGTAGCTAGATGGAATAATATGTAGATATATAAAAACACAGTGCGGAGCATTGTAGCTAGATGGAATAAATATATAGATATATAAATATAAACACACCCAGTGCTGAGCATTGTAGCTAGATGGAATAAATATGTAAATATATAAACACACACAGTGCAGAGCATTGTTGCTAGGTGGGATGAAACAGCATAACCGTCTATTTAGTTATCCTACATGGTATGATTATGTGCCCATACATATTCTCACCCTCCATAGCGACCGGTATTTTCCTAGTTGTATGCCGGAGAGGACCATTGTGTAAGTCTATTGCATCTTTTGCATTCAAAAAAACTATTAGTTTGTTACGTCTTTTTGCTATCTCTGCGAGCAGCCCTGCTTAGGTTGTACAGTCTGACAGCCGTTGGTAGGAAGGACCTACGAAACCTCTCGGTTGTGCACCTGGGATGATGTAGTCTGCTGCTAAATGAGCTCCTCAGTGCATCCAGTATGAATAAACAGCATAGTGGTCTATTTAGTTACCCCACATAGCATGAATATGTACCCATACAGCATATGTATTTGAATCAGCCTAGTTGTCACCCTCCGTAGCGATTGATATTGTTCTAGTTGTATAATGGAGGGGGCCAATATTGTGCAAGTTTGTTGCGTCTTTTGCATTCAATACTATTAGGTCATAAAGTTTTTTTTATGATCTCTGTGAGCAGCCCTGCTTAAGTTATAAAGTCTGACAGCTGTAGGTAGGAAGGACCTGTAAAACCTCTCGGTCGCGCACCTAGGATGATGTAACCTCCTGCTGCTAAATGAGCTCCTTAGTGCATTCAGCATGTCCTGCATAGGGTGGGACTTGGACTCCAGCAGAGATGACAGCTTAGCCACCATCCTCCTCTCTCCTATCTCCTCCACTGGGTCGAGGTGCTGCCCCAGGACAGAGCTAGCTTTCTTGATCAGTTTGTTCTGTCTCTTCCTGTCAGCTTCTGTGATGCCGTTGCCCCAGCAGACCAGTCCAAATGTGATGGCTGATGCCACCACCAAATCGTAGAAGGTCTTCAGGAGCATCCCTTGTACACCAAAAGACCTGAGTCTCCTCAGTAGGAACAGCCTGCGCTGTCCCTTCTTGTAGAGTGTGTCGGTATTGTGTGACCAGTCCAGTTTATTGTTCAAATGAACACCCAGGTACTAGTAGGATGTCACCATCTTAATGTCTGTTCCCTGGATGTATACTGGTGCGGTGAAAGGTTGTCCTCGCCTGTGGCAGTCCACCACCAGTTCCTTAGTTTTCCTCGCATTGATCTGGAGGCAGTTCCGATGGCACCAGTCCACGAAGTCCTGGATAAGTCCTCTGTACTCAGCTTCATCTCCATCGGAGATGAGGCCGACGATCGCAGAGTCATCAGAGAACTTCTGTAGATGGCAGTGTGTTGTGTTGTGTGAAAAGTCCGCAGTATAAAGGGTGAACAGGAAGGGAGCCAGAACTGTTCCCTGGGGGGCCCCCCGTACTGCAGATGATCATGTCGGACACACAATCCTGGGTTCTCACAAACTGTGGCCGGTTTGTGAGGTAGTCCAGGATCCACGATGACAGGTGCTGGTCCACCCCTGTGCACAGTAGCTTGTCCTTTAGGATCACCAGATGGATGGTGTTAAAAGCACTGGAGAAGTCAAAAAACATGACCCTCACCGTGTTCCCAGGCTTCTCCAGATGGGACAGGGAACGGTGAAGGAGGAAGATGACTGCATCCTCCACCCCGATGCCATGCTGGTAGGCAAACTGGAGTGGATCCATCGCTGGTCCCACCAGGGGGCGGAGGTGGACAAGGAGAGCAGTCTCTCCAGGGTCTTCATCAGGTGAGAAGTGAGGGCCACTGGTCTGTAGCTGTTCAAGTCTCTGGGGTGGGAAGTCTTTGGTACGGGTACCACACAAGATGTTTTCCACAACTGTGGTACCCTCCCCAGCTTCAGGCTCAGGCTGAAGATGTGCTCCACAATCCCACACAGCTGGTCTGCGCAGGACTTGAGGAGCTTCGTGCTGATGCAGTCTGGACCCGAGGCCTTCCTCACCTTGATCTTCCTCAGCTCTGCCCTCACCTGGGTCTTAGTGAGGGTCAGGTTGGAGCTGGGGGGCTGTGTGCTGGGAGTAGGGAGGGTGTTGGTGGAGGGGGGTGGTGGACAGTAGGTCTCGATGACGGTAGAGGCAGCAGTGGTTGGTGTGCAGGCGGAGGGGAGGGTGGTTGGTCAAACCTGTTAAAAAACAGGTTCAGATTGTTCACTCACTCCCTGCCCCCCGTGGCCTGGGAGGAGGTATTCTGGAGCCCAGAGATGGTTTTGAGTCTTCTCCAGACCCCACCGATGTCGCTCTGTTGCAGCTTGTCCTCTATCTTCTTCCTGAAGCTGTCCTTGCCTTCTCTGATCTTCCTCCTTAGCTCCCTCTGTACAAACTTCAGCTTCTCCCTGTTCCCTGACCTGAAGATCCTTTTTTTTTCTCTCAGTAGACTTTAGACAGTCTCTCTGCAGACTTTATCTCGGGGTTTATCCAGGGATTGTTGTTTGAGCAACACCGTATGGTCTTGGTGGATATGGTGTTGTCCACACAGAAGTTGATGTAGTCCGTGATGATGTGAGTGAGGCCATCAATATCCTCACCATGTGGGTCGCAGAGCTGCTCCCAGGCAGTGATTTCAAGACAGTCCTTTAGAGTGACCATTGCCTCCTCAGACTATACCTTCACTGTGTGCGTGACTGGAGGCTGTCTGTGTACTAGGGGTTTGTACACCGGCAGGAGGTGAACCAAGTTATGATCCAATCTTCCGAGTGGGGGCAGTGGCAATGAGGTGTACGCCTCCTTAGTATTTGCATAGAATAAGTCCAGTGTTTTATTGTCTCTGGTGTGGCACGTGACATACTGGGTGAACGTGGGCAGAATGGAGGACAGTGAAATATGGTTAAAATCACCCAAGATGAGGAGGAGAGCATCTGGGTGTTGTGTCAGAAGCCTGCAAGTGACTGAGTGAATGATGTCACGCACTGCCCCAGTGTTCGCCAGCGGATTTGCATAAATAACAATGCAGATCACATGTGAGTATTCCCTAGAGAGGTATACAGGCTGCATGCTAACAACTAGCAACTCAATGTCTTTGCTAGTGTTGCTCTTTAACCGTGATGTGCCCAGATTTACACCATTCGTTATTCACATACATTATCACTCCTCCGCCCCTTGCCTTCCCACTGTCTGGCGTCCAGTCTGCTCGTATTGCGTGGAAACCCTCCAATTCGATGTTAGCATCTGTTGCTAGTTCTGTTAGCCATGTCTCATTGAACAACATCATGCTAATCTCTCTGAAGGCACTCTCGTAGCGGGACATGGTCGCTAGCTCGTCTATCTTATTGAGTAGCGATTGTACATTCACCATGATAACGGATGGAAGGACGGGTCTGTACCTTATGTTCCTCGCTCGCCGTCTTACTCCAGCTGAACATCCAATTCTGTCTGATTTCTCCCGGTATGCTGAGTTTTTGCATTTGCACCGTGGGGCGGTTAAGTGGTAACAGCTAGTCCCTGTTGGTTTGGAATTTCACTGAATATGGCGGAATACCTTGTGCAGTCCACTTCGGAGCACACTACTGAGCGATCAGAACACACCTCAAGTATCCAGAAAAGCAAAACCAGCTTCTGATCATTCTGCCAAAATGTTGAAATATAATTATTTCTAAGTGAAAAGAGATTTCAAGATTTTCACTGTAGTCACAGGACCCAAGAAAGCATTTTAGAAGGTTAAAACCCGCTGTTATGACTCTTCTGAAGCCACAGCAAATAACGAGCATGCACGCAGCTTTTGCAAAAAGAAAACAGTTGTGGTCTATATTAATCATATATTCCATAACCTACATATGTTGAAGCATGTGGAAATGTTTAGTAATTACACATGTAAAGGACTTCACACCTCTGAAAGGACAAAGGCTCTCAACCGCCGAGTGAAGAACAAAGACGTTCCCAGACACGGCGGAGGAGACCGGAGGAGCCACCCTCACCCCCTAAGGCGAGGAGAGGAAATACCAAGACAATGGGGGGATTAAGATAATGAGGGATGTCAGCCTTTGTTATGCATGTCTTTTGTTGTGTGCAAGTATAAAGCCAGTGAGCTGGAGACATTCTGTCTCTTTTCTCCTTCTGCCACTCTGCACAAGATGAGACTTGTTAGAAGAGCTGATTATTAAACTTTGGTTTATAAATCAAATCGCCTCTTCATTTCCAAGCTCTTCTACACTGGTGACCTTGACGCGAATATGATCCTGAGGCGTACCCCCGCAATCGACTCATCCGTGGCGACCCAGGCAGATGCCAGCGACCACGCAGACGAGGGAACAGATGGACAACTGTTCCCCCCGGCAGAAGAGATTGAGAGGGCTCAACCGAGCACCAGCACCGCCGTGAGAGCCGAGGCAAGGCATTCTCACCCAGCGGGCACAGCAGTGATGGTATGCACGAATGCTGTCGCCGTCAAGCTGCCAGACTTCTGGCAAGAAGACCCCGCCTCTTGGTTTCAGCAGGCTGAAGCCCAGTTTACACTGGCGGGCATCACGGCTGATGATACCAAATTCTACCATATTGTCTCCAAGCTCGACGCCACCACTTCGAAGTGTGTGCGGAGCATGATCCGGCGACCACCGGCCCGGGACAAATATGAGACGCTCAAAGCAACCATCGTGGCGAACTACGTCCCATCAGCGGAAGAGAGAGCCGAGAAGATCCTGGCGGTCTACGGCCACAGAGGGTGCAAACCGAAGGCCCTCATGGAGGATTTGCTACAGCTCAAAGAAGAGGACAATGACAACTTCCTCTTCCAGTTTATATTCCTCAGCACGCTGCCGCTACACATGAGAGGGACACTCGCCAGCATGAAATGCAACAACCACCAAGACTTCCGCGCACTGGCCAACGAAGCTCATCGGCTCGTCAACGCCTGCAAGGAGCTGACACCCACAGCAGCATCCGCAGACCTCAAAGCTGACGCCCCGAGCCACGAGGAGCCACAACCCACTGAGCAGACCCAGCCCACGGTGACAGCGACACGGCCAAAATGTAACAGACAGAGCGACGTCTGTTATTATCACCACCGCTTCGCCGAGAAGGCCCGCAAATGCGTTCCCCCCTGCAAAATTTGCGATTTCGGGAAACGCCAAAGCCGAGAGCCATTAACGGCAGCGGTTCTCAGTGAGAAGAACAAGCTGTTGTACGTGACGGATGGACACACAGGCAAGCAGTTCCTCATCGACACAGGAGCCCAGCTGAGTTTCGTCATGCCCTCCCACGCAGATCGAGCCACGGGCACCCGGGGCAACACGTTCGGCAACACGTTCGGCGAAAAGAGCCTGCACCTCCTCATCCACAGCCGCAGCTACAGATGGACATTTGTTGTAGCGGCGGTGAGTTTTAACTTATTAGGCGCAGATTTTTTGTGTGCACATGGGTTATTAGTGGATCTAGCAAATAGGCGCCTGGTTAATGCACTGTCCTTTGCTTCTATTCCATGCTCAGCCCGAGTTTCTCCACCACCTGTGCAGGCCAACGTCACCACGGCAGGAGGTAAGTTTGAGCAACTCCTCACCCAATTTCCAGCACTCACAATTCCCAAATTCTCAGCCACTGTGGCTAAACACGGGGTTGAACACTTCATTCCCACAACGGGACCTCCCGTTTTTGCCAAAGCTTGCCGCTTAGACGCGGCCAAGCTCAACATAGCACGGGACGAGTTTACGACTCTTGAAAAATTGGGCATTGTTAGACGCTCGAAGAGCCCCTGGGCCTCACCACTTCACATGGTTCCGAAATCCGACGGTTCTTGGAGACCGTGCGGAGATTACCGCAGATTAAACAACGCTACAGCGCATGACCGTTACCCAATTCCTCACATTCAAGATTTTTCAATACATCTGGCGGGTGCGCGAATTTTTTCAAAAATAGACTTAGTCCGCGGTTATCACCAAGTCCCAGTCCGAGCAGAGGACATTCCTAAAACAGCGGTAATAACCCCTTTCGGCCTTTTTGAATTTCTGCGAATGCCTTTCGGCCTCAAAGGCGCTGCTCAAACTTTTCAACGAATGATGGACGCGGTCCTACGCGACCTTCCTTTTGTCTTCGTCTACCTCGACGACATGCTGGTAGCCAGCTCGTCTGAGGAAGAACACAAGCAGCACCTCACTACGGTTTTTCAGAGGCTAGAAGAGCACGGGCTAATAATCAATCCAGCCAAATGCAAATTCGGTGTGTCACAAATTGATTTTTTAGGACACAAAGTCTCTCCGAAGGGGGCAGTTCCACTTCCAGACAAAGTTCACGCGATAGAAAGTTTCCCACGGCCACAAACGGTCAAATCGCTACAGGAATTTTTAGGGATGGTTAATTTTTACAACCGCTTCCTCCCCCACGCAGCTCAGCTCATGCAGCCCCTATATGACGCGCTCAAAAAAAAGAAAGCTTCCAACGCGGTCGAATGGACCCCGGAGCGCGAACGCGCTTTCGCGGAAGTAAAAAGCGGCCTAGCTAACGCCACATTGTTAGTTCACCCAGATCCCTTGGCCCGCATCGCGCTAACCACAGACGCTTCAGACCTAGCTGTAGGGGCAGTTGTAGAACAACTTGTCAGCGGGGTCTGGCAACCTTTAGCATTCTTTAGCAAATCGCTAAACCAAACTGAGCGTAAATACAGCACTTTTGACAGAGAGCTGCTGGCGCTTCATTTATCCATCCGCCACTTCCAGTTCTGGTTAGAAGGGCGGAGTTTCACGGCTTTTGTAGACCATAAACCGCTCACCTTTGCTATGGCTAAAATTTCAGAACCGTGGTCAGGCAGGCAACAAAGACAGCTAGCTGCGATTTCAGAGTTCACCACAGACATTCGACACGTGGCAGGCAAACTTAACGTAGTAGCAGACTGTCTCTCTCGCGCTGTGACACCACCAGAGCGTGGGGAGACAGATTATACTGCCTCAGCAGCAGAACTCTTCACTAACGCAGACACATACGCAGCACCTATCCATGCAGGGATAGATTATGCAGCCATGGCGGAGGAACAAAGCGGTGACGCGGACGTGCGTGCACTCCTGTCTGGACCAACAGGGTTAAGGCTGGAGAAAAAGGGTTTACGCGACGGCGTACCCCCCCTAATATGCGATGTTTCAACCGGCCGACCTCGCCCGTTAGTACCAGCTACATGGCGCCGCCGTATTTTCGACGCAATTCACTCCCTCGCGCAAAATGGTCGCTGAAAAGTTTGTGTGGCCAGGCCTGCGCAAAAACGTAAAAGAATGGGCAAAAACTTGCATTTCTTGTCAACGCGCCAAAATACACAGACACACAAAAGCCCCTCTGGAGCCTTTTCCAATCCCTGCTAGAAGGTTCGACCACGTTCATGTCGACCTCGTGGGGCCACTACCTTCCTCCCAAGGTTTCACACACCTGTTAACAATGATAGACCGCACCACACGCTGGCCAGAGGCAGTCCCTCTAGCGGCAACCACAGCGGAGGAAGTCGCTCGCATTTTTTTGACAAACTGGGTGGCACGTTTCGGCGTCCCATCGGACATCACGTCCGATAGGGGGCCTCAATTTGTCTCAGAGCTCTGGTCAGCCATGTCCAACAGCTTAGGGGCAACAATTCATCGCACCACTGCTTATCACCCTCAGGCTAATGGGTTATGCGAGCGTTTTCACAGGTCTTTAAAGGCTGCCCTCAGAGCCTCACTAACGGACACAAATTGGGTAAATAAACTTCCCTGGGTTTTATTGGGGTTGCGTGCTGCACCTAAAGAGGATCTAGACGCCTCTCCCGCAGAATTAGTCTTTGCACAACCTCTCAGGCTTCCAGGTGAATTTTTACCAGAGAACCCAGAGCCAGGGCACCTTCCAGTCCCAAGGTTTTTAGGCAGCAACGGACCAAGCTCTCTCCCCGGTCCAGCTCATCACTCCTTCCCATGGGTTTTCGTCCCTCAAGCTTTAAAAAACGCTGAGTTCGTTTTTGTTAAGCATGAAGCTTTAAAACCAACTTTCCGCCCAGCATACGATGGGCCATTCAGAGTGCTGGAACATGGTGATAAACACTTTGTGCTTGATTTTGGGGATAGAAAAGAAACAGTCAGCATTGACAGACTTAAACCTGCCTTCTTGTTGAAAGACGAGCCTGCACAGTTGGCGAGAGCACCTCGGCGGGGTAGACCCCCCAAGAGAAAAGACTCAGCCCCCCGGCAGGGAACAGTTAACCTCTCTCCTTCCCACACTGCAGATTCCTCACAAGAAGGTCCCAGCAGGGCGCCTAAACCAACCTACAGCAGTTTTGGGAGAAGATTAAAACCCAGACAGCACAGGGACTGATACAAACCACTCCACAATTGTTCACTAATTGTGCTGCAACAGTTTAGGACTGACTTATGATTTTACTATGCTGTTATGATTACCACTGAACTCTCTTAGGAGCATGGCTGCTGGAAAGTTTCTTCCGTGGCAAGAGATGTAACACTTAGTATGTCATAGTAACTATCTTAGACTGTGAACCTTTCTATTGTCCTTTCTTAGTTGTTTGGGGGGCCTGTGGTCTATATTAATCATATATTCTATAACCTACATATGTTGAAGCATGTGGAAATGTTTAGTAATTACATATGTAAAGGACTTCACACCTCTGAAAGGACAAAGGCTCTCAACCGCCGAGTGAAGAACAAAGACGTTCCCAGACACGGCGGAGGAGACCGGAGGAGCCACCCTCACCCCCTAAGGCGAGGAGAGGAAATACCAAGACAATGGGGGGATTAAGATAATGAGGGATGTCAGCCTTTGTTATGCATGTCTTTTGTTGTGTGCAAGTATAAAGCCAGTGAGCTGGAGACATTCTGTCTCTTTTCTCCTTCTGCCACTCTGCACAAGATGAGACTTGTTAGAAGAGCTGATTATTAAACTTTGGTTTATAAATCAAATCGCCTCTTCATTTCCAAGCTCTTCTACACAGTCTTTATTTCCAAAAAAATGAAAAATAGTGCAGTTAGCTAAAACAACAAGAAGTCTGGTGTTTCCAGGAGAGTACAGCAGCGGCAACTGCCCACAGATGAAAACCCTCCCAGCTGACTCTGACAACTTGTCTTTACTAAGCCGGCCATCCACACACGCTGTCAATAAGTCCTTATGGATCAGCTCATCACCTGTAGGAAGACACCAACAAACCATCCCGCAACACTAAAGTCCAGGGGAAGCTGGCAACCATCACACCGCAAACACACCATGTTTGAGTGAATGGGACCTTTAAATACTATTATTTTATACAAAGAATAAGTCAAATCTTAATGCTTAAACTTTTTCAGGAAGATTATAGGCTTGGTGTCATATCTGATGAATGCTTACTGCTTCCTTCAGTTCTTTGATGGTCTTGTGGTGAGTTTATTTCTTGCCAATATGAGTACAAGGTCAAACGTATAACAAAACATCTAAAATGTTTATAAAACTGACTACAACATAATAATTATGACTTGTTTCTTCACCACCCAGTGTGTCTGCACAGGCATCTTCTTAAGTACAGGCAAACAGAAGATACCAGCTGTGGCTAACTTCATTGGATACTACTGCGTTGGACTTTCACTGAGTGTTACCTTAATGTTTGTTGCAAAGTTGAGAGTTCTGGGTAATTGTGCCAAGATATTTTTAATGATCATAAACTTTGTTTTCTCTACATGTTGTGAGAACTGATAAATATTTAATTTTCCTTCCCAGGTTTCTGGCTCGGACTACTCGTTTGTATCATTTTACAATCCATCTTCTACATCATTGTCATCTTCAAGCTAAACTGGGAGAGAATGACTGAGGAGGTATGGAAGTATCAGTCAACATGTCACAGAACCTAAAAGTGGATGTTTACGCTGACTTGGCTTGTGTCATAATAAACATACATAGACTTTGTATAGAAGGACTGGGTGAATTTTGGCATCTGCTTGTTTTCAGGCTGTAAAACGAGCTCAGAAAAAGACTTGCGCTGTGTTATTTAGCATAACTGCCGTGCCAGGCTCCGTAGGTCACAGCAACGATGAACAGCCAGCAAGGGGCAGCAGTGTAAGTGAAAATAAGCCAAAGAACAAACTAAACACATTCAGGTGTTTATTTCCTAATATTTCAATGATTAAAAATAATTGTGATGTTTTTTCCTCCAGTCAGTGGATGGCTACATATTTGTGTGCACAGAATGTGAAGATGTGACCTCAGAGACACAAGGTGCTCCTGTGACTCAGCCGCTGGGGTCAGACCACCTGTCCTTGACCCAGCTGATTATCAGGCGAGGACTCACTATGCTGGCAGCTGTAGCACTTCTTGCTGTGGGAGTTTGTGTGCACTTCTTTGTGCCTTTGCCTGAGAATCTGTCAGAAAGAGTCAACTCTACAACAGAGTGGATCAATGCTACATATTCTCCTGATTAAATTGTATTATTTTGTTCTAATGAAGAGACTGGTTGAGCCAAAATGATTACTTTTTTTAATGATTTAGCCACATATTTTGACAAACTTCCTTTACTTTGACTATAATTGACAATTCAGTATGTGGTTGTGGCCTAAACATGGGCAGAGTCACTCAAAAACCTTGTTCAAGCCTTGTTTAAACAAAACTCTTGTTTAAGAGTACCATTTTAGTGTCATTGATTAAATCATAGAATATTCAACTTTGTGTTTTCTCTACTTGCTCTGACCATCTGCATCTCATCACTGAATCTCTGCAGGGCAAACACCTGTGGCATACTCAGCAGTGGTGCTTCAGAAATACAGTCATATACCACAAACTCTAGTTACGTTCACGTGGCTAAATTAGAGATCACCAAATTTGTAATGATTCCGACAGCTAAGATGAAGAGCATGCCAGCCAGAGCCAGGCCCCTACGCAGAACCACGGTCCTGAAAGGAAGCTCCTGTCCCGATATCCTTATTTCAAGTTCTTCTGGAGTGTCCATTTCATGCTGGAAGTTCTCTTGATCATCGACCTGGGTACCTAGACACATGCAAATGTTACAGGTTTAGATCTCAGTTTTTATAAGGTATAGTTGGTAAAAGCTTTTGGCAATGGAAACTTTGACATTCTTGTTTGCTAATGTCAAAAAAAAAAAAAAACATAAGAGTTAACTGATTGAAGTTGTTCTAAAACAGAATAAAATATTATGTAATATGAATTCACTGACAATGACGGGCAAGATTGTTATACCAGCTGTATAAAATGTGTTATTTTATCACTATGGTACATGTGAGTTTGTCACAGTTGAGCTGATAATGTCTGTAGCTACATGGTGCTATGTCTGTTGGAAAGCTAAAGATCTGATACACAAATTAGTAAAACTTCTTTTGGCTGCTCCCTTTAGGGGTTGCCACAGTGGATCATCTCCCTCCATCTCACCCCATCTCTTGCATCCACCTCTATAACACCAACCCTCTCCATGTCCTCTTTCACTACATCCATGAACCTTCTGTGGTCTGTGTTTAATGTGACCATAGAGCTTCAGAGTTTTACTTTTGAGCGTAACTGGAAGACGCAGTCATCTACCTGCTGCAACAAGCTCACTTGCACCTGGATAGAGGAGGCGACACTGTGAGAAACACATTCTTTGATTTCTCCAGTGCATTTAACACTATTCAGCTACTGCTGCTGGGTAAGAAGCTGCAGGTGATGGTGTTGACAGCTCTGTGATCTCGTGGATTACCGACTACCTGACAGGCAGGCTACCGTTTGTCCGGTTGGGCAGTGTTTTGTCTGATGTGGTGGTTAGTGATACGGGAGCACCACAGGGGACTGTGCTGTCTCCTTTTCTCTTCACCTTATACACCACCAACTTTCAGTACAACACTGAGACATGCCACCTGCAGAAATTGTCTGATGACTTGGCTGTTGTCTGATGACTTGGCTGTTGTCTCTCCACCTCTAGGTGGAGAGGACGGGCAGTACAGGGCACTCATAGACAGATTTGTGGACTGGACCGAGCAGAATCACCTGAGACTGAACATCCACAAGCCCAGAGAGATGGTGACTGACTTCAGGAAGAAGAGGACCGCTTCACAGCCATTGCAGATTAGGGGGGAGGTTGTGGGGGTAGTGGAGGATTACAAACACCTTGGTGTCATGATCAGCAGCGGACTGGACTGGACATCTAACACCGATGCTGTGTACAAAAAGGGAATGACCAGACTCTAATTTCTGAGGAAGTTGAGATCCTTCAACATGTGCAACAAGTTGTTGGAGTTGGCACTCATGGACTTTGTTGAACAGATTACGGATGCAACAGATATATATATTTCTGGAATATTTCTGGACTTACAAAAGGCATTTGATACAGTTGACCATAAATTACTCCTCAGTAAATTACATAAGTATGGCATCAGAGGAATTGCTTTTGACTGGTTACACATGTAACGGCAGCAGCTGTGTTTGTTTGATCCATGTGAGAAACATGGCAATTCTTGTGACTGCTGTAATTTCCCCGCTATACAGTATATGTCAACAGTGACATCCTTTCTAGTATTTGATCTTTGGTTGTACAGCAATGCCTCCCAAAGATTTGTTTTGGCAGGTATATATATACTCACAGCCTGGCTCTGTGTGCTAGTCAAAAGTTGTTTACTTTGTGTCTGGGGGAGCCCCCAACATGGAAATGACCTTTGACCTCTGGGGAATCCCTTGTGAATTCCCTACCTTTTTTTTTTTATTTTATTCCCTCCATATTTTCTTTTAAAAACCTAGGTTTGGAAATTTGTCCTTTGAGATTTAAAAATTATTGAAATAATTTGTCATCAAAAATACATGAGGTATAAGATTATTCACAACAGGAAGTAGACGATTTTGAGACTTCCTGCCCAGCAGAATAGGACAACGGACAGATTCAGCATGGCCGGCTAAGAACAAAATCCAAGCCATCCAGCGGTTTACCTCAGCCCAGGTAGGGTGAAACTGTCATAATGATGAAATAATCCCTCATAGCCAATTATCTACCCGATATTTTGTGGATTGTTTGAGAGATGATGATATTTTTGAAGTTTGTTGAAGTGTGACTAGACCATGTGACTGTCAGTAATATCCATGCCTATGTAACTTTTCACCTAGTCTCCATGCATGTGCAAAAAACTGTAATAGTTGTGAAAAAGTAATTTTTGAAGCTTCATTTTGTGAATAAGGATGTATTTTTGACTTGAAGTAAATGCAGTATTATTCTGGTCGATCACTGCTGCAATCCCCGGCCTGCACGGCCTTGGTAGTTCATAGAAGTGCAAATCTAGCAATCCTTATTTACTGGATGCCTAGTTCTAGTCAGTTTTATTGTTATGTTTTTGAATTGACATCTTGACTTTAAATTAGCTGAAATACCAATTTACAAGGTATTTATTCCGGGCTATTAATTGCAGACAAAATGTGAGAGCCTGCAAGGAATTTCTGCCCTCGGAAGGCTGCAACCCGGCAAAGTGGTTAGTGAAATGTTTAACTCTGTTGAAGTTTAATGATGGTTGTTTGAATATGCACATGTCCAAAGAATAGAAACTTTTTGTGTGTGTTTCTAATATGAAAATCTGATGTGCACAAACCATACAATTTTAAATGTGGATTTGATAATCTGTTGTATTTGTTTACAGTAAATGCTGCATAATTTTTGCTGGTAGCTTTCTTGCAACAACTCAGTAAACCTAAAAAATCTACCAATTGAGATCATAAATGTTTACATTTGTGTGTATGCAGTATGATTTAATTTCTGTAATACTAGAATTTTGTGTCCACAGCTAAAATAATGTTTCTTGTGTTTGATATGTTTCAGTCTTTACGGTGTTTGATGCAATAAAGTCAAAAGCAAGGACATTAAAGATGTGTCAAACATCAGTTATTGCACACCAAAATGCAGCTCATAATCCGGGGCCGGAACAGTAAAGACACTAGTAAAGACACTACCTCATACTCGCCTGTACCAAGTCATCGTGGACGAGCATGGGTGTGCAAGCAAAGAACGCTGCAGATTCAAGAGGTTGGGTCGTGCCGTGTCATCGAGATCGTGATGGTGACATCCTGTCGGTACCACTCACCAGTGTGCTTAGTGCTAGTATATGACAATTAAGTAAGAGACATTCACTTTTCTGCTACAGCCTGTAAGTGAAGGACATGTATCCAGTGATTGAACCTTGAGGACACATTTTAAGTCAAGTCAAGTCAAGTTTGTGTTTCTCAAGTGCAAAGTCAAGTTTATTAGTCACTGAATACTGTGTTTATTTTGTGCTGATGTTGAGAGAAGTGTTTGCATTATTCTGTTTTCATTGTACATGTACTGCTTGTGCACATCCTGTTGCTAGCGTATTTCAATCAGTATTTTTGAACATCAATTTAAATCAGGCTAGTAAGATCAAGTAAGATCAAGGGCTGAGGTAAGGGCTGGTTGAGCTTCAATCCAATGATATAAGTATATTTCAAGATTCCTCAAATTTAATTCAATTTTGAATTAATCAAATCAAGTACAAGCTTAAAGTATTTAGGGAATCATATACCCCAAAGATAAGAATTCCCTAATTCAAGTATAGTTTCCATTCAGTTATTTTGAGTGGAAATTTCGAGGTAAACATAAAAAACACATTGTGTTTCAGGTTTGCATAATATTTTTTATCTCCAGGTTTTCACTCAAGAAATCTGGTTGGTGAATTATTCAAAGAGGTAATATAAATTACCATTTCATTTTTTGTCCCATTTCCTCACTATTTTCCATAAACACTGTACTGCAACAAAATGGCTGCAGCTGCCAAAAATGCAACTGAGCAAGAATTGCGAGGGCAGATCACAGCTGCCAAAGAGCAATTACAAGCCATAAATGCTGACTTGGCAGTTGAAACCTTGTCTGAGGAAGAGCGAGCTCAACTCAACACTGATGCAGAAACAGTACATAGTGCAATAGAAACTCTTGAAATGGAGTTGGCTACAATCAGTGAACAAGAAAAGAATAATGGTGACAAGAAGCAACCAGAAGAAGAGAATGCGGTGGCTGGAATCCAAGAAAAAGAAGATGCAAGTGATCCAGAAGATGGCGCCACTGGCAAGACTAACCAGAACACTGCACAAACAAAACTCAGGCATGTCCCACTTCATGAGTTGAAGCAAAGACGAGAGACATGCATGAAGAGACTGAAACAAGTCAGGCGGTTAGTGAAAGCAAAGGGAGAGGATAAGTCTGTCTCACCAGAGATTTCTGCTGAATACGACAGCCTCAATGACAAAGTTGCGACTTTAGATGCTGTCATCAGTAAAAAGGAAGAACAAGAAGCACAGGTAGACAGAGCAAACAAAAAGTTTATGCGAACATACAGTAAAGTAAAGAAGGCTGTGTTCGCTCTTTTTTATGCATACAAAGATGAGGTCTTGGACACAACTGAAGATGACTTGGAAGACCTGATTCGCCTGGACAAAGAAATGACAGCTACATATGAAGCCTGTCGAGATTTGTGCCCGCCAGACAAAGAGATGCGGCGCAGAGTCGACAGCGCTAAGCAAATGTGCTCAGACATGGTGAAAGCCTTGAAACAAATTGGAGAGAATCCAACGATGGCAGACAAGGAGAGAAAAGGCCTTCTCAAGACTACTTGGGGAATGAATTATTCCAGGTCTCTCTTTGGAAGCAAGTTAGACTATGAGTCTGATATTTCTGCCAAGTCTAAAGTCTCCATTCAGTCAAAGGTATCTGTAAGTGCACAGATTTCAGAATCTTCAACAGGCTCTTCAACAAGATCAAGTAATGCCTCAGAAAAGGCCAGGAAGCTGGCTGAATTGAGCGCTAAGCGAAAGTGTGCAGAACTTCACGCAAAGATAAGGAAATACAAGGTGGCCTTGGAAAGTTGTCATGAACAATTAGAAATAGCAGAAGAAGAGGAAAGAGTCCAAAAGTCAGATGACATCTCTTGTTGCAGTGACAAGCCTAGTAAAGGTTATCTGAATCCAGAGGCACCTGCTTTTTCTCCTGAGGCCAGATCACCAAGAGCTGAAGATTGCGCGAGCCAAGTAGAGTCACAGTTGGCCTTCATCGCCCAAACATTCTCAGATAGCGTCAGCAAATCAAGGCTGCCTGTCCCCACACCTCCTGTGTTTGATGGTGACCCACTCAAGTTCATCAGCTTTCGCAAAAGTTTTGTGACACTTGTTGAGAACAAGGGAATTCCACCATCAGACAAGCTGTATTATCTGCAGCAGTACCTTGCAGGAGAAGCCAGAGTGGCAGTAGAAGGTTGTTTTTTCGGAAGTGATGAAGCTGCCTACAACCGTGCATGGACCACGTTGGAAGAGCGGTTCGGACACCCCTTCACCATTCAACTCTCCTTGAGAAACAAGTTGAGAGACTGGCCCAAAGTAACAGGCAAAGATAAGAAAGGTCTTCAGGATTTCAGCAATTTCCTGAGCACCCTCAAAGAAGCTATCCCCTACGTGAAAGGTCTTGAAGTTTTGAACGATTGCGTCCAAATCCAGGAAACAGCAGCCAAGTTACCCGAGTATTGTAACACTAGGCAGACACGGCGTGTTACAGAAGACATAGATGTTGGAAAGGGCTACCCTTCATTTCAAGAATTTGTCGACTTCGTAGCCAGAGAAGCCAGAGTGGCTAACAACCCTATATGCGTGGTCGCTCAAAACCAAGACAAGTTGCCAACCACGAATAGAAGAAACGAGTCTAGGGCAAAGACAAAACAAGCACCTGGCATTACTCATGCCACCAACACCAACACTAGTGCTGAAAAAGAAACCCCTAAAAGTGGAGCCAAAAATTCTCCAGTTTGCACCTACTGCGACAAAGATCACCTCATCTACAAGTGCAATGCTTTCAAAGAGTTGCCTTATGATGACAAAATACAAAGCATTTAAAGCAAGGCCCTTTGCTTCAAATGTCTCAGATGTGGCCACACATCAAAGAAGTGTCTAGTTAAAGTGTCCTGCAACACATGCAAGGGCAAACACCAAACTCTGCTGCACTTAGACAAGAAGAAAGCAGACACAAAGCTTACAGAGTCAGAAGCCGACAAAGATGAAAACACATTTGAATCTATTTCAAACAAAACCAACCAAGATTACATGAAGAGTTATACTTCAATGATCGTACCTGTTTGGGTCAAGACAGGCCAAGCTGGCTCGCAAGAAGTATTGGTTTATGCACTGATTGATTCCCAAAGCGACAGCTCCTATATCACAGAGGATCTGGCAGCCAAGCTGTGCATGCCACATGAAATAACAAGAATGAAGATAACAACTATGACATCTTCATAGGTGGTCTATTGTAAGAAGTTCTCAGACATCAAACTGAGAGAATACGACTCGACTGTCGAAGTCCGAGTCAAGTCGTGCTACACAAGAGACCACATCCCTCACAACAGGGAGCACATTCCTTCAAAGGTAGCGGCAAGTATGATGCCTCATTTGGCTCGAATAGCCCCCTTCATTCCTCCTATTCAAGACTGTGAAGTGGGACTGCTCATTGGATACTCCTGCCCACAAGCACTCAGACCGGTGGAGATGGTCTCCGGAAATCCCGAAGAAGCCTTTGCTGTGAAAACAGACTTGGGATGGAGCATCATTGGAGGCCCTTGTTATGAACAAGGCAACAATGGCGTATGCCATAGGATTGTCGCCAAAGAATTGATAGTGCCACCACCCTGTGAGATCCTGAAGGTTCTCGACCAAGATTTCAGCGACACCAAAGATGAAGCGAAGGAGCCAATCTGCCAGGCCACTGAAATATGCAAAAAGGGCAAAGTTAGACTCCATAAGTTCCTGTCGAACAGCATAAACGTCCTGGAATCTATACCACCTTCAGAAAGAGCCACTACCGTCTCCGAAATAAACTTGGAACTGGAACCTCTCCCGGTTGAGCGCACACTTGGAACAAGATGGGATGTTCAAAATGACTGCTTCAGGCTCAAGATAACACTACAGGATAAACCCAACACAAGAAGAGGCATCCTCTCTACAGTCATGTCAGTCTATGACCCAAATGGATTGGTTAGCCCTGTGGTGTTGCAAGGGAAAAAGATCCTGCAAGAATTGTGCAAGCAAAAGAAATCCTGGGATGAACCCGTCGAGCCTGTCATAATTGAACGGTGGGAGAACTGGAAATTTATTTATTTAGCGAATGCAAAGTCCTTAAGCCAAGCAGTTGCCTCCTGGTTTGCTGTATGGAGGGTGTGTAATCCTCCTTCCAGTCTTTGGAGCGGGCAAGCCTCTATGATGTGTTCCATAGTTTGCTCCTCTCCACATGCGCACAGTGGGCTAGGGCTACTGCCCCATCTGTGAAGGCTGGCCAAGCAGGGGCCATGTCCAGTCCTGAAGCGATTGAGTGTAGACCACTGTCTCCTTGGGAGGTTGGTGCCCGGGACCTGTTGGTTGGGGTTTATCACCAGCTGTTTGTTTGGGACCTCCTTGGTCTCCCATTCCTCTTGCCAAGCTGTCTGGATGGTAAAGTCAGCTGGGGGAGGGTTTTTCCAAATCGGCCGTCTGGATGAAAGTCGGGCAGTGGGTGGGGTGTAGATATCTGCATGGATTGGTAAGTGAGGAAAATCTTTAACTTTTTGGAGCATCCTTTGAGTTAATGCTGCTCGCCGGATGTGTGGAGGGGCTATGTTTGACAGTACAGAGAGCCAGGGGAGTGGTGTTGAGCGGATTGTTCCAGTTATAGTTCTCATGGTTGAGTTGAGCTGGGTGTCTACATGGTGTGTGTAAGATGACCTGGACCAGACAGGGTCAGCGTTCTCGTCGCGCCCTCCGCCAGTACCCGGGCTCGCCTGGGGAAGCTAATGATCCTACCAGCAGACTAAATTCGAAGAGACAACGCCTCTGTGCCAAGTCAAAGAAGAATCCTAGTCACAGTCCTAAAGCCGAAAGCAAACAGCCCCAAGAGCACTTTGTGGTAGGAGAACTGGAAAGACCAGTGCAAAAGGTTGTGCTCTTGCTGCCGGTTAAAGATTAGGTGACATTGTGAAAATCTTTATGTTGGCATGACTTTATAGTCTTCCATCATAAAGATTTTGGTGGGAGTGTAACGGCAGCAGCTGTGTTTGTTTGATCCATGTGAGAAACATGGCAATTCTTGTGACTGTTGTAATTTCCCCGCTATATATGTCAACAGTGACATCCTTTCTAGTATTTGATCTTTGGTTGTACAGCAATGCCTCCCAAAGATTTGTTTTGGCAGGTATATATATACTCACAGCCTGGCTCTGTGTGCTAGTCAAAAGTTGTTTACTTTGTGTCTGGGGGAGCCCCCAACATGGAAATGACCTTTGACCTCTGGGGAATCCCTTGTGAATTCCCTACCTTTTTTTTTTATTTTATTCCCTCCATATTTTCTTTTAAAAACCTAGGTTTGGAAATTTGTCCTTTGAGATTTAAAAATTATTGAAATAATTTGTCATCAAAAATACATGAGGTATAAGATTATTCACAACAGGAAGTAGACGATTTTGAGACTTCCTGCCCAGCAGAATAGGACAACGGACAGATTCAGCATGGCCGGCTAAGAACAAAATCCAAGCCATCCAGCGGTTTACCTCAGCCCAGGTAGGGTGAAACTGTCATAATGATGAAATAATCCCTCATAGCCAATTATCTACCCGATATTTTGTGGATTGTTTGAGAGATGATGATATTTTTGAAGTTTGTTGAAGTGTGACTAGACCATGTGACTGTCAGTAATATCCATGCCTATGTAACTTTTCACCTAGTCTCCATGCATGTGCAAAAAACTGTAATAGTTGTGAAAAAGTAATTTTTGAAGCTTCATTTTGTGAATAGGGATGTATTTTTGACTTGAAGTAAATGCAGTATTATTCTGGTCGATCACTGCTGCAATCCCTGGCCTGCACGGCCTTGGTAGTTCATAGAAGTGCAAATCTAGCAATCCTTATTTACTGGATGCCTAGTTCTAGTCAATTTTATTGTTATGTTTTTGAATTGACATCTTGACTTTAAATTAGCTGAAATACCAATTTACAAGGTATTTATTCCGGGCTATTAATTGCAGACAAAATGTGAGAGCCTGCAAGGAATTTCTGCCCTCGGAAGGCTGCAACCCGGCAAAGTGGTTAGTGAAATGTTTAACTCTGTTGAAGTTTAATGATGGTTGTTTGAATATGCACATGTCCAAAGAATAGAAACTTTTTGTGTGTGTTTCTAATATGAAAATCTGATGTGCACAAACCATACAATTTTAAATGTGGATTTGATAATCTGTTGTATTTGTTTACAGTAAATGCTGCATAATTTTTGCTGGTAGCTTTCTTGCAACAACTCAGTAAACCTAAAAAATCTACCAATTGAGATCATAAATGTTTACATTTGTGTGTATGCAGTATGATTTAATTTCTGTAATACTAGAATTTTGTGTCCACAGCTAAAATAATGTTTCTTGTGTTTGATATGTTTCAGTCTTTACGGTGTTTGATGCAATAAAGTCAAAAGCAAGGACATTAAAGATGTGTCAAACATCAGTTATTGCACACCAAAATGCAGCTCATAATCCGGGGCCGGAACAACACAGCTATTTAGAAGACAGATATCAATATGTTCATGTGAATAATACAGACTCTGAGTTGCTGAAGATAACGTGTGGGGTACCACATGGTTCTGTGCTTGGTTCATTGCTGTTTATTTTGTATATTAATGATTTATATTCTGTGTCTAAATTGTTCAAGTGTATTTTATTTGCAGATGACAACTTTTTTTTGTAGTGGAGAAAATCTTAAGCAGCTTCTGGATTCAGTAGAAAATTAACTTAAACAAATCAATCAATGGTTCCCTGCCAATAAATTATCTATTCACCTTGGAAAAACAAAATGTATAATATTTGGAAACTGCACATTATATAATCACAGGAAAAATTCAAATAAACAATGTTGAAATTGGCACAGTTTTCGAAACCAAGTTCCTAGGGGTCATAGTTGATAAACTAAAATGGAAATCACACATAAATTATGTCAAAACTAAAATGTCTAAATCCATTGCCGTACTGTATAAAGTTAAGGATCTCCTGTGTCAGAAATCTCTTTGCATTTTATATAATTCACTGATAGCTCCTTATATGACATACTGTGTGGAGATCTGGGGAAACACATATAAAACAAACACAAATTTAATCTTTTTACTACAGAAAAAAGCCGTACGCATTGCATCAAAGAAACCTTACTGTGAACCAACAAATCCAATATTCATTCAATTACATTGTGGTGGACACACTCATGGAGATTCTGTGACTCACATTTTAGGTCAGAACAAAGGCAGGAAGCTGCAGGAATATTAGCTTTGGTATGCAAGGCCTGAGAATGTGGGGGTGCAATTAAAGGATTAAGGAAAGGATGCATGGGAGACAGTGGAAGTGATATCATGGAGAGAAATGCATTGTGACTGTCTTTATTATGCAAAGTGGTCTGTGTGACATGTGATCTACGAAGTGTGAAGTCCCTGATATTTAAGGACGAGAGTTTACTGTTTCATTCTCTTTTTTCTCTCTGCTTTGAGATGATGGTGTTGTGAATAAAGTTGACTGAGAGAGAACTCTGTCTCGTCATTTTCACATCACCACACTGGTGACCCGAGACGTATCATGGAAGAAGAAAATTCCCCCGGGCCAGCCGCATCAGGAGCCCCCAGCCAAACGAATGCTGCTACAGTCCAGCTACCGGAATTCTGGCAGAACAATCCGCGCTCCTGGTTCAACGCGGTTGAGGCGCAGTTCAACCTCCGGGGGATATCGGTAGATGCCACGAAATTCTACCACGTAGCCGCACAGCTGGACAACAACACGGCCCAGCATGTGGAGAGCCTGATCGACCAGCTGCCGGAGAGCGACAAATATGGCGCGTTGAAGGCTGCGCTCATTCAGCAATTCACCCCCTCGGCGGAGGAGAGAGCAGACAGGCTCCTGGCGCTGACGGAGGGGGAAAACGACATGCCCACGAGCCTGATGGAGAAGTTGTTGAGGTTGAAAGACTCTGACGATGATCACTTCATTTTCACCCACCTCTTCCTCAGGACTCTACCGTCAGCAGCCAGAGCAACCCTGGCCAGTTCGCCACTGTTGGCCCAACGGGACTACCGCGAGCTGGGCCGGGAGGCGCAGCAGATTGTCAACGCCACCAAGCGGCGCACAGCCACGGCCGCTGCAGCGGAACGCGGCACGACGACTGGAGACGACAGGGGGCCAGAGGCAGCGGTGCCAGACTCACCGACGATGGCGGCGGCAAGGGCCAGAGAACGTGGACCGGACGTCCTTTGTTTCTACCATCGCCGCTTCGCAGAGAGGGCACGCAAGTGTGTACCGCCGTGCCAGTTCGGGCGTTCGGGAAACGCCAAGACCGGGGGTCGGTAGCAGCCACGGCCCTCGGGGAAGAGAACAAGCTGCTCTACTTGTCGGACGCATGCTCGGGGAGGCAGTTCCTCGTCGACACAGGCTCCCAGTTGAGCTTCATCATACCTTCCTACGTGGACAGACTAGCTGGTTCCGGAGGTCCCCGGGTGACGGCAGTGAACGGCTCGGAGATTAAGACCTTTGGTGAGAAGACTCTGCTTCTGTCTCTACACGGCCGTACATTTGAGTGGACTTTTGTTGTAGCAGCAGTAAATTTCAATATGTTGGGGGCTGATTTTTTGTGCTCACATGGTTTGTTGGTTGATCTCGCTAACAGGCGCCTGGTTAATGCACTTTCTTTTGATTCTATCCCCTGTACAGCGCAAGTGGCCCTGCCAACAGCTCAAGCCAATGTCACAGCAGCAAGCGGTAAGTTCCACACACTGCTCACTCAGTTTCCAGCACTCACGGTCCCCACATTTTCGGCAACAGTCGCTAAACACGGGGTGGAGCATTTTATTACCACTACCGGACCGCCCGTTTTTGCAAAAGCTCAGCGCTTGGACGCAGTTAAACTAGCCATAGCGCGCGAGGAGTTCGCCAACCTGGAGAGGTTGGGCATTATCCGACGTTCAAACAGTCCGTGGGCTTCCCCCCTGCATATGGTCCCGAAAGCTGACGGATCATGGCGCCCTTGCGGGGATTTCCGCAGGTTAAATAATGCTACAGCGCACGACCGCTACCCAATCCCACATATCCAAGATTTTTCCGTTCATTTGGCAGGGGCGTGCATTTTTTCTAAAATAGCCTTGGTCCGCGGTTACCACCAAGTCCCAGTGCGCACTGAGGACATACCCAAAACAGCGGTAATAACTCCGTTTGGCCTATTCGAGTTTTTACGCATGCCATTCGGACTTAAAGGGGCTGCTCAGACGTTCCAGCGCATGATGGACGCGGTGCTTCGCAATCTCCCTTTCGTGTTCGTCTACCTGGACGATATTTTAGTAGCCAGCGTGTCCGAAGACGAACACGAAAAACACCTGGCCAGTTTTCCGAAGGTTGGGAGATCACGGGTTAATAATCAACCCAGCAAAGTGTCAGTTCGGGGTGGCGCAGATCGATTTTTTAGGACACCGCGTCTCCCCCGAAGGAGCAGTTCCGCTGCCTGACAAAGTGCGCGCTGTGGCAGATTTTCCCCGGCCGCAGACGGTCAGGGCGTTGCAGGAGTTTTTGGGAATGGTGAATTTTTATAACCGTTTTCTCCCCTGCACGGCGCAACTCATGCAGCCGTTGTATGCCGCGCTCAAAAAAAGAAACCCGCGGATAAGATCAAGTGGCCCCCGGAGCAGGACCAAGCGTTCTCGGAGGTGAAAGCAGCCTTGGCAAAGGCTGCGTTGTTGGCACATCCAGACCCAACAGCCCGCATAGCGCTCACCACTGACGCGTCAGAGGTGGCCATAGGGGCGGTCGTGGAGCAACATGTAGCCGGGGTTTGGCAGCCCCTCGCCTTTTTCAGCAGGACCTTACGCGATAGCGAACGTAAATACAGCGCGTTCGACAGGGAGCTGCTCGCTGTCCATTTGGCCATCCGCCACTTCCAGTTCTGGCTGGAAGGACGCGGTTTCACCGCGTTCGTTGACCACAAACCGCTAACATTCGCGATGGCCAAGGTCTCTGAACCGTGGTCAGGCTGGCAGCAGAGACAGCTGGCCGCCATATCAGAGTTTACCACTGATATTCGGCATGTGGCGGGCAAACTCAATGTAGTGGCAGACTGCCTCTCGCGCGCCGTGGTGGCCCCAGTCAGCGTAAGGGTAGATTATGCAGCCATGGCCGCGGAGCAGGTTAATGACGCGGACGTGCGCGCGCTCCAGTCTGGACCAACAGGGTTAAGGCTGGAGAACAGGGAGCTGCAAGACGGTATGCCCCCCCTAATCTGCGATGTCTCCACTGGACGGCCGCGTCCAGTAGTACCGGCCGCGTGGTGCCGCCGCGTTTTTGACTCGGTTCATTTGTTAGCGCACCCTGGAGTGCGCGCGTCGGTCAAAATGGTGGGAGAGAAATTTGTGTGGCCGAGCCTCCGCAAACAGGTCAAAGAGTGGGCAGCAGCCTGCACAGCGTGCCAACGAGCCAAAGTACACAGGCACACGAGGGCTCCTTTGGAACCGTTTCACATTCCGGCCAAGAGGTTCGATCACGTTCATGTGGACCTCGTCGGACCCCTCCCGCTGTCACAGGGGTGCACACACCTTCTGACAATGGTGGACCGCACCACGCGCTGGCCTGAAGTGGTCCCGCTGGCATCAACCACGGCCGAGGAGGTGGCGCGTGCGTTTTTAACAGCTTGGGTGGCGCGCTTCGGTGTTCCGTCGGACATTACGTCCGACAGAGGCCCTCAATTTGTGTCTGAGCTTTGGTCGACAATGGCCCGCAGCCTGGGTGTCACAATTCACCGCACAACCGCGTACAATCCGCAGGCTAACGGGTTATGCGGCTCTCAGAGCGGCACTGACGGATTCAAATTGGGTTGACAAGTTACCATGGGTGTTATTGGGGTTGCGTTCTGCACCTAAAGAGGATCTAGAAGCCTCCCCAGCTGAGCTAGTGTTTGCGCAGCCACTCCGGCTGCCTGGGGAGTTTCTCCCAGATAACCCTGCGCCAGACGCCTTCCCGTCTCAGCTGTTGCGGAGTAACATAGAATCAAGCACGCTGCCCGGCCCCGCGCACCACAGTTTTCCGCGCGTTTTTGTGCCTAAAACTTTGAAGAACGCAGAGTTTGTTTTTGTTAGACACGATGCGCATCGAACCCCGTTGCGACCGCCTTATGACGGACCATTCAGAGTGCTAGAAACGGTGGGACAAGCAGTTTTTGCTAGATTTGGGGGGTAGGAAAGAGAAAATTGGCATAAACAGACTTAAACCCGCTTTTGTGGTGGCAGATGAGCAAGTGCTGTTGGCAAGGGCCCCGCGGAGAGGTAGACCACCTCGTGGGGCTTCACACAGTAATATTTCCCACGAGAATGTTTCCCCAGAACACCCGCAGAGACTGACAAAGGGTTTTCGCCCCCAGACGGCAAACCCCCAGCGTGACAGTGCTGCAGAGACGTTGAACCCCAACTTCAGCAGATACGGCAGGAGGCTGAAGCCTATACAGCATGTGGACTGATGTGTATTCTCTTGTTGTTCTGTTGTCTAAAATGCTGGGGGGGCTTGGTGTGGTGGACACACTCATGGAGATTCTGTGACTCACATTTTAGGTCAGAACAAAGGCAGGAAGCTGCAGGAATATTAGCTTTGGCCTGAGACTGTGGGGGTGCAATTAAAGGATTAAGGAAAGGATGCATGGGAGACAGTGGAAGTGATATCATGGAGAGAAATGCATTGTGACTGTCTTTATTATGCAAAGTGGTCTGTGTGACATGTGATCTACGAAGTGTGAAGTCCCTGATATTTAAGGACGAGAGTTTACTGTTTCATTCTCTTTTTTCTCTCTGCTTTGAGATGATGGTGTTGTGAATAAAGTTGACTTTGAGAGAGAACTCTGTCTCGTCATTTTCACATCACCACAACATACTCTTAAATTTAGAGATCTAGTAGATTATAATGTCATTCAAATCATGTACAAAGCAAATAATAACCAATTACCTGCAAATATTCAGAGACTGATTAAAAAAAAGGGAAAGAAAATATGAGCTAAGAGGTAACTCTTTTTAATAAGCCAAAGATTAGAACAAATACAAAATATCATTACATGTCTGTCACTGGAGTGACACTGTGGAAGTGTTGCTCTGAAAATGTTAAAACATGTTCAACTCTGAAGCAATTCAAAAAATTGTACAAAGATGAGAAAATCTCCCAGTATCTCACTGTAAATGCTGGGAGATAAACTTGTGATAACTTAAAGGTTTTTGTTTGTTTTCTTGCCTGCTTGTTCTATTTGATTTTCTTTGCTGATTTTGGGTATGACTTAAATTCTTACGTTATTGACTTTAAAATTGTAAAGGGATAGGCACTATATAAGCACTAGCTTCAGCCCACACCCTTTCGGTTGTTCTTTTGTTTGTTCTTATTATGTTCTTATTGTATTGTATTGTATGTATGTTTATTACCTCCGCCAGGCCGAAAAGGCCAGGAGGAGGTAATGTTTTTGCCGGGGTTTGTCTGTGTGTTTGTCTGTTTGTCTGTCTGTCTGTCTGTTGGTTAGCAAGATAACTCAAAAAGTCTTGGACGGATTTCCATGAAACTTTCAGGCATTGTTGGAAATGGTACAAGGAAGAACTGATTAAATTTTGGGGATGATCCGGTTCACCGTCTGGATACAGGAATTTTTTAAAGCATTCTTTAACACTGTGACATACGGCTATTTTCAACATGTGCGCAGGCGCAATGGAGGGCGCTGGTCATCGTGTCTGACCAACATAAACTCCGCGTTCTTCAACGTTTTAGGCACAAAAGCACGCGGAAAACACTGGTGGGCTGGGCCCGCCACCGTGCCTGTGTTTGCGCGACGCTGCAAAAGCTGAGACGGGCAGCTGTCCGCCGCCGGATTATTTGGCAGAAATTCCCCGGCCAGCCATAGGCGCTGCGCAAAAACGAGCTGCTCGGCAGCGTGCTGTGTGCCTGTGTTTGCGCAACGCTGCAAAAGCTCAGACGGCCAGCTGTCCGCCGCTGGATTATTTGGCAGAAATTCCCCGGTCAGCCATAGTAGCTCCGCAAAAAGAAGCTCTCTGCCGGGGAAGTTTCCAAATCATCTTTGGCCGCGGAGCGCAACCCCAATAAAGATAAAGATTAGATGTACCACGAAGGTCGAGTGCAAGCAAGATGTTTGTGTCTGTGAACATTCCGTCTTTTGGCGAGTTGATACGTAACAATGTTTACAGTTTGATGAGAAGGTTGCTGCCATGTAACAATCATCTTATATCAGCAATTGTCAACTCGTCACTCACACTTCACTCCAGCATTTGGAAGTGGTGGCGTTCCATTTTATACTGAGTCCAATATTGTATGTTATTGTTGTTACAAGACCGCCGACTGTCTGCTGATCTGTATATACTTTTATTTATTTATTTATTTATTTTCTACTCCTTTTAGTTCTGCATTTAATATGAACCCTGAGTTTGAAATAAACGTTTGAATTTTGAATAAAACCCACGCCAACCCGTCTACCTAATTGGCATCTGTCAGTGAAGCCCTCAGTGCTGCTTTCAGTGATCTAAAACGCTCACATAACCCATTGGCCTGTGGGTTGTACGCAGTTGTGTCATGACTTCTTTTGTTTTTTCTTTTGAATTCTTGGATGGAACATGGGTGGCCAATATAAGCTGCGGATTCAGCCATCACATATTTCGGATAACTTATGTTGAACTGTATTATCAGAGGAGCTATTGTCTAATTTGACCTTGTTGGATTTTATTACCCCCTTTGTTATATTATTCACTTTCTTTTAACCTGTACTCTTAATCTATTCAAAATAAAGATTAATTCATTCATTCATTCAATTGCAACGCCCACAGCCTGGCAGTTTGCAGATGCAGGATATGGACACAACACCAACACTTCAGTTTATTACCTCCGCCAAGGAGGTAATGCTTTTACTAATGAACCACTAATCCTATCATTGTGAATCCAATTGCTACTCAGATGTTTTCATGGTCAAGGAATCTGACAATGTACACACAAACACTGTATGGGGGGAACTGTGGCGCTTGGCGGAGGTCTGCGCTGTCCGAGTGCTTTTCTAGTTCTTATTATTACCGAATAAAAATTCATTCATTCATTCATCCTTCAACTTGTGCAACAAGTTGTTGGAGCTTTTCCATCAGGCCATTGCTGCCAGTGCCATCTTCTTTGCTGCTGTCTGTTGGGGTAGCAGTATCAGAGCCAGCGACACCAATAGACTTGACAAGATTATCAAAAGGGCTGGCTCTGTGATTGGTCTCAGGCTTGACACCTTTGAATCTGTGGTGAAGAGGACACTGAACAAACTGCAATCCATCAGACAATCCTGATCATCCTCTCCACCACACACTGGACAGTCAGCGGAGCACCTTCTCCAGCAGACTGCTACAGCTTCACTGCCAAATGGTTAGGTACAGGAAATCTTTTCTGCCACATGCCATTTCACTGTGTGTAACTCACTTTGATGTTGAATTTTGGTCATAACAATGCTGCCATACTGCACCTTACAGTATAATTGGTATCTCATATTTCACCTTGTGCCTTATAATCCTTCTCTGTATAGTCAGTAGTATCCATTGACTCATAAGGATCATCTACATTAACCTAGTAGTAGCCCATGTTGTATATAAAGTTATCTAAGCTTTTTTACTTTACTTCCCTGGGTCACTCCTTTTCTATTATGCTGTGTGTTTTTTCTGTTGGTTGGGTTGTCTGTGTCATGCTGCTGTTATACTGTAATTTCCCAATCCATCCGTCCATCTATCTATCTATCTAAATGGCAAAGTTCATTAATAGAGACATGATCTGTAAGGTTGTGATTAGTCATAGCTTTCATAATGTGGTTTTGAAAGGTTTCAACAGTTCTGCAGAGTATGGATGTCCAGTTTATACATTCAAGCCCATAAAGAACAACAATTAGAATCCCGGTATTATAAATGTTGGTCTTAATTCTATATGGAACCCATTTACATGTTAGAAGTTCTTTTTTTTTTTTTCTCAAATGCTGCCCAACCAAGGGCAATTCTGTGTTTAACAGGAGTGGTGCCATCATTGGTAGAGGACAGTTTATGATCCAGGTAAACAAATTCAGAAACTTGCTTAATGAGTTTATTGTAGATTGTAAGATGGAGGGGTTGGCTTTGATCAGTTGTCATGCATTCAGTTTTAGAGATATTTATATAGAGTCCAACTTCTGCAGAATAGGTGGCTAGTGTATCAAGGAACAATTGTAAGTCAAACTACCATTTTGTAAATCTTTCCTTTCCACCCACTCCATCCTGTCTGCACGCTCTTCTTCACTGTCCATTACACTGGATCATTGATCCCAAATAAACCCGTCAACCTTCACTACCTCTACTCCTTGCATCTTTACTGTTACATCTGCCTCCCTCTCTTTCACACACATATTAAGTCTTGCTTCTACTGACTTTCATTCCTCTTCTCTCCAGTGCATACCTCCACCAATCCAAGTTATCTTCCACTTGCTCCCTACTCTTATTACAAGTCACAATGTCATCACACTTGGTAGCAGTGGTAGCAGTTAAGGGATAAGGACCTGTATTACTTTTCTTACTTGTAGCACTTTTCTATTCTCAAAGACCACTCAAAGCACTTCACTAGTACTAACCCTGTATTCTAAGGGCCTATCAGAGATGGATACTTTAGAATCACCAATTAACCTCACATGCATGTCTTTGGATTGTGGGAGGAAACCGGAGCTCCCGGAGTAAACCCACACAGCACAGGAAGAACATGCAAACTC
This sequence comes from Pholidichthys leucotaenia, assembly GCA_020510985.1. Lineage (NCBI taxonomy): Eukaryota > Metazoa > Chordata > Actinopteri > Cichliformes > Pholidichthyidae > Pholidichthys > Pholidichthys leucotaenia. The sequence goes on along the minus strand of CM035847.1, from coordinate 242,280,326 downwards.
CACACAAAAAGGTTTCCACCCCTGCCAGCCTGGCGATTTAAACCTGGAACCTTCTAACTGTTAGGCAACAGCGCTAACCACTGTACCATCATGCTGCAGTTATTAAATAGTTCAAAATGAACTGCTTGTTTCTGTTTTATATAATAGTACAATTATCTTTAAGTTTGGATAGGTTTTCTAAAACAAAAAACAACAACAAAACTTAAAACTTTTACAATTAAAAACTGAACATAGATTGTTGATAATAACAAAGCAATGTGGCTCCAGAAGTTGGTCTAATCTATTCATAAGTGCCTGTTAAGTTTTAACTTGTGGACTCCAGGGGCAGTGGTGGTCTAATGGTTAGGGATGTGGACTGGTGACTGGAGGGTCGCCAATTCATTCCCTGGACCGGCAGGATCAGATCTGGATGGGACAGATAACATAGCAGTGTTTGTCCCATCCTCCTTAACCCCACTGTGGTGCCCTTGAGCAACCTTAACCCCAACTGCTCCAGTGGAGCTGCTCAGTGGCCACAGGTCAGTCTGTGGTTGTACTGGGTAGTTTCCAGGTGTGAATGTGAACAGGGTGTCCTTGAAAAACAGAGGCTGCCTCTCAATAGATCTTCCCTGTATAAACAAAGGTTAACTATGAATGAATGAATGAATTTATTCAGTAATGAACATACATACAATAAGAACAACAAAAATATGTAGAACATATTAAAAAACAACTGAAAGGGTGTAGGCTGAAACTAGTGCTTCTATAGTGCCTACCCTGTTACAATTTTAAAATCAATAACTTAAAAAATAAAATAAATATGCACAATGATGATTTAAGTTTTATCTCAAAGGCTATGGTCACACTGCAGGTCTTGATGCTCAATTCCGATTTTTTACTGAGATCTGATTTTTTTGTGTGGGCATTCACATTCTAATTTAAATGCGACCCCCATCAGACTGGAGTATGAACGGTCTCCAGCTATGAAGTGACCTGCACGCGCAGAAGAAAACACAACGTCAGACACAGCGCTGTGTTTGAGGAAGTAAATCTGAGCACCGAACGATTGAGGGGACAGAACTTCTTCACCTTTGATGCAGCGCAGCAAAATACAGTAAATGTTAAAAAACATTCAGAAATGTTTATGCACAAAATAAATGAGGCTACCTTCATTCCTCTACATGCCAGATGACCACTTTTTTTTTTTTTTTTTTTTTTTAATAAATGTGCCATTACTGTGCACATGTAATGTCTATGGCTTCAGCCCCGAACTCCCTCCACCCCCCGTCCGCAATTTTGAAGTTAATGTGCAGTCTGAGCCGACAAAAATTACAATCCGGTGATAAAGGGAAGGAGATTGATTAAAAACAGAGCACAAATCAGCTGTGTCTCCCATGCTTGCTGCATCTGCCACCGCAGAATTGTAGCATCTGTCTCACTTCAATGAGGAAAAAGTCGGATGAAATGTGACATGACCGTTCAGACGGAGGTCGCTTTGGAAAATATCAGATACAATTCAGAATTAGGACCACATATGAAAGTGGCCTGGGTCTGGTGTGAAAAAAATCGGATCTGTGTTGTTCAGACAGTCATTAAAAAAAAAAAATCAGGTATGGGTCACATTTGTGCAAAAAAATCAGAATTGGGCATTAAAACCTGCAGTGTGACTGTAGCCTTTCATATTTGGTCCTAATTTGGATAAATATCTGATATTTTCCAAAGCGACCTCAGTCTGAACGGTCATGTCACATTTCATCCGACTTTTTCCTCATTGAAGTGAAACAGACGTGACAATTATGTGTGAACGGTGCAGCAAGCATGGCAGACAGCTGATTTGTGCTCTCTTTTTAATCTATCTTCTTCCCTGTATCACTGGATCATAATTTTGACAGCCCCGACTGCATAACAACTTCAAAATTTCGGGGGAGTTCGGAGCTGAAACTGTCAGACAAGCAGGCACACAGTAATGGCACATTTACTGGATGCTGCAAATTCCTTTTTCCCTGTAAACAGTACACCGTGAGTACTGGCCACTGTAATATCTAAAATGTAAAGTTAATATCAACATGACTGAAGTGGAATGGCCAGATACGGGGATAGGAAGACAGGAGAGGGAGTCTGTGGCGGCTTCTCCTTCTTGTGCGGACCGGTGTTACGTCAGTACAAGCCGTATTGTTTATTAGGGCCAAAGCCACTGACGTCAGTGGACGAGAGCCCTACTGTAATCACTAAGATGATTTATTATTAACCTTATTTATACAGGTAATCCCATTGAGACACGGGGTCTAATTTTCAAGACAGCTGTTTAATCAATCAGTTCTGTTAAAGCAGAGCTGATCACAGCGGTCATCTGGCGTGTAGAGGAATGAAGCTGGTCTCATTTATTTTGTGCATAATCATTTCTGAATGATTTTAACATTTTATTTTGCTGCACTGCATCAAGGTGAAGAAGTTCTGCCCCCCTTAATCATTCAGGCCTCATATTTACTTCCGTAAACACAACACTGTTTCTGACGTTACGTTTTCTTCTGCACAGGCAGGTCACTTCACAGCTGTAGGACCATTCACACTGGAGTCTGATGGGGATCGCATTTAAATTATAATGTGAACGTCCACACACACACACACACAAAATAAAAATCAGATCTTGGCAAAAAATCAGAATTGAGCATTAAGACCTGCAGTGTGACCATAGCCAAAGGCAGTAAGAAATATCACTGTAGATGGGGGAAGTGCAAAAGAGCAAATTCAGGGGCAGAAAATAATTTAAAATAAATGATAAGAGAAAAAGTAATCCTTTAAAATGTATGAACTGTTGAAAATTGTGATGTTTGCAGATGACACAACTGTTCTGGGTACTGGTGAAGATCTGCAGCAACTTTTGAATATAATCACTACCAAATTCAGTAAAATAAAAGAATGGTTAAATAAAAATAAATTAACATTAAATTTGAGCAAAACAAAGTTCATATTATTTGGAAACGGTGGGGCAAATATTCAAGCAAAGATACAAATATGGGCTGCACGGTGGCGCAGTGGTTTAGCACTGTGGCAGCACAGTTTTACCCTCGGCCGGGGGATCGCGGGGATCATGAGATCGTGGGTTCGATCCCAGCCCCCGACCAACAGTGAGCTGTGTGGAGTTTGCATGTTCTCCCCGTGTTGCGTGGGTTTACTCCGGGATTTCTCCGGTTTCCTCCCGCATACCAAAAACATGTAGGTTTAGGGCGCTCGCGCACGCAGCGACCGGCAGCCGGTGGCTTGTCACCAGACTGCAAACCAAATCTACCTACGGGTACAAATAAGTAACAAAAAAAAAAAAAAAAAATATCAACATTGAAAGCGTTAAAGACAATAAATTTCTAGGTGTGATTATAGATGAAAAAATTTGCTGGAACCCTCACATTAAATACGTACAAGCTAAACTGTCTAGAAGTATTTTGGTCATGAGCAGAGCAAAACACATACTGGATCAGAGATCACTTCACACTTTACTGTTCACTGGTTTTACCATATTTAAATTACTGTTCAGAAGTTTGAGGAAATACATATAAAAGTTCATTACAGCCGCTTGTTATTTTACAAAAAAGAGCAACAAGAATTATCCATAATGCTGGTTCCATGATCCCACAATTTTTTTTAAAAAAAATTTTTATTTTTACAATCTAAAAGTTTAAAATTATTTGATCTGGTGGACTTTAAAACTGCAATAATAATGTACAAAGTAAAGAACAATTTACACCCCGTCAACATCCTAACTTTGTTCTTTGAAAGACAAAAGGTTTATCACTTAAGTGGGGGGAGTTACTTTTAAAGACGCTGGGTGCACGAACAACAAAAAGATTTTGTGTTTCCATCTGTGGGGTCAAATTATGGAATGGATTAAATACAGAGTTAAAACAATGTCCAAACATTCTGAGTTTTAAAGCACAAAAAGGAGAAATTAGCTAAATACATGGAGGAAGAAGGCTTTGTTAATCACTGGAGTTGGTAGGATTTTGGGAGTTCAATGATCACCTGGGTGTTTGAATTCATGGTGTCATGTACAGTGGTGTGAAAAAGTATTTGCCCCCTTGCTGATTTCTCATTTTTTGTATGTTTGTTGCACTTAAATGTTTCAGATCATCAAACAAATTTAAATATTAGACAAAGATAACACAATTAAACTCAAAATGCAGCTTTTAAATGAAGGTGTTTATTATTGAGGGTAAAAAAAAAAAATCCAAACCTACATGGCCCTGTGTGCAAAAGTGTGGCCTCTGTTAAACCATAAATTAGATTAGATTAGATTAGATTAGATTCAACTTTATTGTCATTACACATGTATGAATACAAGGTAACGAAACACAGTTTAGCATCCAATCAGAAGTGCAAAGGACTGCAGTGCAGTATATACAGTAATTGACAGTATGTGCAATTTAAGCAGATATATGCAAATATATGCAGCAGTGCAGAAAGTTAAGAGTACCGTTATGTGCAAATAATGTACAATAAGTTAGGTGGGCAGTTATGTACAGATGAGGATGGTAAGAGATGATGGTAAGAGAGTCAGCGGGGAACTAAGTTCAATAACGTGACAGCTGTTGGAAAGAAACTGTTCCTAAACCTGCTGGTTCTAGTCCGAAGGCTTCTGAAACGCCTTCCGGAGGGGAGAAGCTGGAACAGTCCATGAGCAGGATGGTTGGAGTCCCTAAGAATGCTGCATGCCCGGCGCAGACATCTTTTCCTGTAGACGTCCTCTATAACTGGAAGTGGAGTCCCTGTGATGCGTTGGGTGGTTTTCACCACCCGCTGCAGCGCCTTACGGTCAGCGACAGAGCAGCTCCCATACCAGACTGTGACACAGTTGGTCAGGGTGCTCTCTATCACGCAGCGGTAGAAGTTGCCCGGGATGTCAGTTGACAGATGGTTCTTCTTCAGTGTCCTCAAGAAGAAGAGGCGCTGATGGGCCTTCTTGATCAGGCTGGTGGTGTTAACTGACCAGGACAGGTCCTCCAAGATGTGGGTTCCCAGGAATTTGAAGCTGGGGTGACACGTTCAACAGCTATGACAAATTAACTGTGGTTTATCACATCTTTTGAAAGCTGAGTTCAAGTTCTCTAGCCACACTCAGGCCTGATTACTGCCACACCTGTTCGCAATCAAGAAATCACTTAAATAGGACCTGCATGACAAAGTGAAGTAGACCAAAAGATCCTCAAATGCTAGGCATCATGCTGCGATCCAAAGAAATTCAGGAACAAATGAGAATTGTGATCTATCAGTTTGGAAAAGGTTATAAAGCCATTTCTAAAGCTTTGGAACTCCAGCGAACCACAGTGTGAGCCATTATCCATAAATGGCGAGAATGTGGAACAGTGGTGAACCTTCCCAGGAGTGGCCGGCTGATCAAAATTACCCCAAGAACATAGCGACGACTCATCCAAGAGGTCACAAAAGACCCCCAACAACATCCAAAGAACTACAGGCCTCACTTGCCTCAGTTAAGGTCAGTGTTCATGACTCCACCATAAGAAAGAGACTGGGCATAAATGGTCTCCATGGCAGAGTTCCAACACGAAAACCACTGCTGAGCAAAAAGAACATAAAGGCTCGTCTCAGTTTTGCCAGAAAACATCTTGATGATCCTCAAGACTTTGGGGAAAATACTCTATGGACTGATGAGACAAAAGTTGAACTTTTTGGAAGGTGTGTGTCCCATTACATCCGGTGTGAAAGTAACAGCATTTCAGAAAAGGAACATCATACCAACAATAAAATATGGCGGTGGCAGTGTGATGGCCTAGGGCTGTTTTGCTGCTTCAGGACCTGGAAGTCTTGCTGTGGTAAATGGAACCATGAATTCTGTTGTCTACCACAAAATCCTGAAGGAGAATGTCCAGCCATCTGTTTGTGACCTCAAGCTGAAGAACACTTGGGTTCTGCAGCAGGACAATGATCCAAAACACACCAGCAAGTCCACCTCTGAATGGCTTAAGAAAAACAAAATGAAGACTGAAGTGGCCTAGTCAAAGTCCTGACCTGAATCTGATTGAGATACTGTGGCATAACCTTAAAAAGGTGGTTCATGCTCAAAAACTCTCCGATGTGGCTGAATTACAACAATTCTGCAAAGATGAGTGGGCCAAAGTTCCTCCACAGTGCTGTAAAAGATTTATTGCCAGTTATCGCAAATACTTGACTGCAGTTGTTGATGCTAAGGGTGGCCATACCAGTTATTAGGTTTAGGGGGTAATCATTTTTTCACACAGGACCATGTAAGTTTGGATTTTTGTTTCCCTTAATAATAAACACCTTCATTTAAAAGCTGCATTTTGTGTTTACGTGTGTTATCTTTGTCTAATATTTAAATTTGTTTGATGATCTGAAACATTTAAGTGTGACAAACGTACAAAAACATGAGAAAACAGGAAGGGGGCAAACACTTTTTCACACCACTGTATATAGTTTGTACATACAGACAATTATAATACTGTTACTTTCACTGACAAAACGTGAGCTGTTGACAAAAAAAAGGAAAAAATAAACGAATTAAGGGAACACTGGTTGGGGCTGGATATGGGTAGATACACATTGAAACAACAAATTATGGGGTAGATTTGTATGTGTTGACTTCTTCCTACTCCATTTCGTGCATGAGTATGGTGGAAATGGGTATTGTGAATAGAACTGCTCTGCAACTACTTCTTTTCTCTTTACTTTGTTGTTGTTAACTTTGATTTTTTTTTTAATGTAAATTTTAGATGTTTGAAATAAAGGCATCAATCAATCAGTCAATGGTTGGGACAGCCCAGTAAATTTAAGTATAAATGTAAGAATACTAAACGAAACATATTTGTTCATACTCAGTGAAGCTGATAGACTACAACTATTGTGTGCTGTGTCACTATGAACTTTTCAGCCCCCCCCCCCCCCCCGCGCGCCCCAGTAAGACACGGCTGCACAAGTCACAGGCAGGTACTAAGGGTGCTTGTCATTGAATGAGTCAGCATAGTTTTATAAACATTTACAAGGTTTAATTGGATTCAAATGTCATTCCAGTCACACTTTTATTATTTTCTTAATAGTGTCTATCTTCGTAGTTTCAGATGGCTAAAGTGTGACCATTAGGGATAGGAGCAATTCACACCACTTACAGACATGAACAAATTTTTTGGTAACCTTCCATTAAAGAAAGAAAATCCCACGATGGTCACTGAAATAACTTGAAACTGACAAAAATTTGTAATAACTAATGAAATTCAGACATTGCTTTTGAATTTTGGTTCAACAGAATCATTTAAAAAAAAATAAATAATGAAACTAACCTAGAACAAAATGATGATACCCTTAATTAATATTTTATTGTACAACCTTTTGATGCAATCACAGCAATCAAGTGATTTCTGTAATTTTCAATGAGACTTCTGCACCTGTCAACAGGTATTTTGGCCCACTCCTCATGAGCAAATTGCTCCAGCTGTCTCAGAGACTGCATGTTTCAGCCTCTTCCACAGATGTTCAATAAAATTTAGATCAGGGCTTATAGAAGGCCACTTCAGAATAGTCCAGTGTTTTGCTCTCAGCTATTCTTGGGTGTTTTTAGCTGTGTGTTTTGGGTCACTATCCTGTTGGAGGACCCATGACCTGTGGTTGAGACCAAGCTTTCTGACAATGGACAGCACATTTTGCTCCAGAATGCCTTGAAAGTCTTGAGATTTTATTGTGCCCTGTGTGGGGAGCTTGAAATAAGGAAGTGGAGTGATTTTATAAATCAGGTTTATTGTCGGCTTCCCATCCCCAACATGTCTCATCCCAAGGCAGAAGCAGAAAAGAGACTGAACGCAGTCAGACCCTCATACTTATACATCATATCACAAAAGCCGACATCACACATTCTTGTTATCTCCTTCAATTGTCTTCTCATTCCTCCACCTGACCCTGGGGGGTCAGGGAGTCCCTTCAGGTCTTCACCGCTGCGCCTCCATCTCCTCGTTGATCTCTGCAGGCGGTCCAGACCTATTGTCCTGCTCTGAGACGTGAGGTCATTCCACATATGCAATCTCTAAACATTCCTCTTGTGTCTATACATATGTAGGTATGGATATATGAACCATATAAGCCACAGCCCCCCCCCCCCCAAACGTCTAAGAAAAGGACAATACAATTAAGTTCACAGCCTATGGTAACATCCATGACATACTATACAGTTATTCACATTGAAAGGAAAAGAGGAAAAAAAAATCCTCAGCAGCCACGCCAACCACTCAAGCTATACGGCATGATCATGTCAAAAATTCAGTGATAACAGTAACAGTATAGTCTATGTCATATGTCCGCCCTAAAACTGCTACAACAAACTTCGACAGCATAGCTTACAACACATTATCAATTTTACATCAGTCTATGTGTCGTCTGGGTTTCAATCTTCTCCCAAATCTGCTATACGCTCGCCTCGGCGTCCTGGCAGCGCCGTCTTGTAAGGAATCTGCAGCTTGGGGAGAAGAGTGGTTATTTGATCCCTGCGGGGGGGCTGAGGTGTGTCTCTTGGGGGGTCTACCCCGTCGAGGTGCTCTCGCCACCCATGCAGGTTCATCACTCAACATGAAGGCAGGCTTAAGTCTGTCAATGCTGACTGTTTCTTTTCTGTCTCCCAAATCAAGCACAAAATGCTTATCACCAGGTTCCAGCACTCTATATGGGCCATCATATGGTGGGCGGAGGGTTGGTTTTAAAGCTTCGTGCCTAACAAAAACGAACTCGGCATCTTTCAAAGCCTGGGGAACAAAAACCCGCGGAAAAGAGTGATGTATGGGTCCGGGGAGCGTGTCCGGTCCCGTGCTGCTTAGCAGCCTCAGGGCTGGGAGGTGCACGGGCTCTGGATGTTCTGGTAAGAACTCACCCGGGAGCCTGAGAGGTTGTGCAAACACTAATTCTGCCGGGGAGGCGTCTAGATCCTCCTTAGGTGCAGAACACAACCCCAATAAAACCCACGGAAGTTTGTTTACCCAATCTGTATCCGTCAGTGAGGCGCTGAGGGCAGCCTTTAAAGACCTATGAAAATGCTCGCATAAACCGTTAGCCTGAGGGTGATACGCGGTGGTGCGATAAATTGTCGCTCCTAAGCTGCTGGCCATGGCTGACCAGAGCTCTGAGACAAATTGAGGCCCCCTATTGGACGTGATGTCCGACAGGACACCGAAACGCGCCACCCAGGTCGTTAAAAAAGCGCGAGCCACTTCCGCAGCCGTGGTTGACGCCAGCGGGACCACTTCTGGCCAACGTGTGGTCCGGTCCACCATTGTTAAAAGGTGTGTGAACCCCTGGGACGACGGTAGTGGGCCCACGAGGTCGACGTGTACATGGTCAAACCTCCTGGCCGGGATTCGGAAAGGTTCCAGAGGGGCTTTCGTGTGCTTGTGAATTTTAGCGCGTTGGCAAGACATGCATGTTCTCGCCCACTCCTTCACGTTTTTACGCAGGCCTGGCCAAATAAACTTCTCCGCGACCATTTTCACCGAAGCGGAGTGCACCGAGTCAAAAACGCGGCGGCGCCACGTAGCTGGGACTACCGGGCAAGGTCGACCGGTTGACACGTCGCAGATTAGGGGGGGCACACCGTCACGCAAACCCCTTTCCTCCAGCCTTAACCCTGTTGGTCCAGACTGGAGCGCGTGCACGTCCGCGTCACTGCTTTGCTCCGCTGCCATGGCTGTGTAATCTATCCCTACGTGAATTGGGGCCGCGTACGCGTCCACGTTGGTCTTGTGCTCTGTGGCTGCAGTAGTATAATCTGTTTCCGCGTGCCCTGACGATGTCACCGCGCGGGAGAGGCAATCTGCCACCAAATTAAGCTTGCCTGCTACGTGTCGAATGTCTGTGGTAAACTCTGAAATTGCGGCCAGCTGCCTTTGTTGCCGGCCCGACCACGGTTCTGAGATTTTAGACATCGCAAAAGTGAGCGGTTTGTCGTCGACAAAAGCTGTGAAACGCCGCCCTTCTAGCCAGAACTGGAAATGGCGGATGGATAAATGAAGCGCTAGCAGCTCTCTGTCAAAAGTGCTGTATTTGCGCTCGGTTTCGTTTAAGGATTTGCTAAAAAATGCTAGCGGTTGCCAAGTTCCGTCAACATGTTGTTTCACGACCGCCCCTATGGCCAGGTTTGAAGCGTCTATGGTATGCGCTATGCGGGCCGAGGGGTCGGGGTGGACCAACAATGCGGCATCCGCCAGTGCTCTTTTTACTTCTGCGAACGCGCGGTCCCGCTCCGGGGACCATTCAACCGCGTTGGAGGGCTTTTGTTTTCTAAGCGCGGCATATAGGGGCTGCATGAGTTGAGCTGCGCGGGGGAGGAAACGGTTGTAAAAATTTACCATTCCTAAAAATTCCTGTAGCGATCAGACCGTTTGTGGTCAGGGGAAATTTGCCACTGCACGCACTTTGTCCGGTAATGGAACTGCCCCTTCTGGTGAAACTCTGTGTCCCAAAAAATCAATCTGCGACACGCCGAATCGGCATTTGGCTGGGTTAATTATTAACCCGTGCTCTTCCAGCCTCTGAAAAACCGTAGTGAGGTGTTGTTCGTGTTCTTCCTCAGACGTGCTGGCTACTAGAATATCGTTGAGGTAGACAAACACGAAAGGGAGGTCGCGTAATACAGCGTCCATCATACGCTGAAAAGTTTGTGCAGCGCCTTTGAGGCCAAACGGCATTCGCAAAAATTCAGAAAGACCAAATGGGTTATTACGGCCGTTTTAGGTACGTCCTCGGGTCGGACTGGGACTTGGTGGTAGCCGCGGACCAGGTCTATTTTAGAAAAAATGCGCGCACCCGCCAGATGTAGTGAAAAATCCTGAATGTGAGGGATTGGGTGGCGGTCATGTGCTGTAGCATTGTTTAATCTGCGATAATCGCCGCAAGGTCTCCAGGAACCGTCGGTTTTCGGGACCATATGCAGTGGCGAGGCCCATGGGCTTTTCGAGCGCCGAATAATGCCCAGTTTTTCTAGGCTGGCGAACTCGTCGCGTGCTATGGCGAGCTTGGTCGCGTCTAAGCACCGAGCTTTAGCGAACACAGGTGGGCCCGTTGTGGGAATGAAGTGCTCCACCCCGTGTTTCGCTACTGTTGCCGAAAATTTGGGAACTGTGAGTGCTGGAAATTGGGTGAGGAGTTGGTCAAACTTACCTCCTGCTGTGGCGACGCTGGCCTGCACAGGTGGTGGGGACACTCGAGCTGAACAGGGGATAGAAGAGAATGACAGTGCATTGATTAAGCGTCTGTTTGCAAGATCGACTAACAACCCATGTGCACATAAGAAATCAGCGCCCAACAAGTTAAAACTCACCGCCGCTATAATAAAGGTCCACCTATAGTTGCGGCCGTGTATGGACAGAGGCAGGGTTCTTTCACCAAAAGTGATGATGGTCGAGCCGTTAGCTGCCGTCGCTCCGTTTCCACGGGGTCCCGTTGCCCGGTCTACGTAGGACGGGGTGATGAAGCTCACCTGGGCTCCGGTGTCAATGAGGAACTGTCTCCCGGAGCGTCCGTCAGTTACGTAGAGCAGCTTGTTTGTCTCGCCGAGAGCCGTAGCTGCTAATGGTTCCTGGCTTTGAAGTTTCCCGAGCTCTTAAAACTGCAAGGTGGTACGCATTTGTATGCCCTCTCGGCGAAACGTCGGTGGTAGTAGCAGAGGTCGTCCCGTTTGTTGCACCTCGGTCGCGTTGCTGCCATGGTGGGCGGGTTTTGCTCCATCGCCTCTGGCTCCCTGATGCTCTGGGCTTCTGCGCCGAGGTCTGCCGATGCTGCTGTGGCCATCTGCTCGCCACAGGAGTTGAGGAGCCGCTGCGCTTCTCGGGCTAGCGCGCGGAAGTCCTGCTGGGTCCTACAACGCATGTTGGCCAGGGTCCCTCTCATGTGCGTCGGAAGAGTGCTGAGGAAGATGTGTTGGAAAAGGAAGTTGTCGTTGTCTGCCTCTCTCAGCTGCAGCATGTCTTCCATGAGGGCCATCGGTCTGTGCCCCCCGTGGCCGTAAATCGCCAGTATCCTCCCGGCCCTTTCCTCGGCCGAGGGAACGAAACTCTCGATGAGGGTAGCCTTCAGCTCCTTATATTTGTCGTTGGCGGGCGGCTGCTGTATCACGCTCCGCGCGCATCGTGCTGTGGCGGCATCGAGTCTGGCGACGATGTGGTAGAATTTGGTTTCATCAGCCGTCACCCCTGCAAGTGCAAACTGAGCCTCAGCTTGCTTGAACCACGAGTTTGGGTCATTCTGCCAGAACTCTGGGAGTTTGACGGCGACGGCGCTTGCTTGGGCCGCCTCCGACGAGTCTGCAGCGCAAGGACGCCTTTCCTCCGTTCTCACGACAGGGTTGGGGACGGCGCTTGCTTGGGTCACCTCTGACGAGCCTGTAGTGGGAGAACGTCTTTCGTCCATTCTCACGTCTGGTCACCAATGTGGGGAGCTTGAAATAAGGAAGCGGAGTGATTTTATAAATCAGGTTTATTGTCGGCTTCCCATCCCCAACATGTCTCATCCCAAGGCAGAAGCAGAAAAGAGACTGAACGCAGTCAGACCCTCATACTTATACATCATATCACAAAAGCCGACATCACACATTCTTGTTATCTCCTTCAATTGTCCTCTCATTCCTCCACCTGACCCTGGGGGGTCAGGAAGTCCCTTCAGGTCTTCACCGCTGCGCCTCCATCTCCTCGTTGATCTCTGTAGGCGGTCCAGACCTATTGTCCTGCTCTGAGACATGAGGTCATTCCACATATGCAATCTCTAAACATTTCTCTTGTGTCTATACATATGTAGGTATGGATATATGAACCATATAAGCCACACCCTGAACAGATTCGAGACACCCTGTACCAGAAGCAGCAAAGCAGCCCCAGAACATAGCCGAGCCTCCTCCATGTTTCACAGTAGGTACAGTGTTCTTTTCTTTGTAAGCTTTATTTCGCCTTCTGTAAACATAGAGCTGATGTGACTGGCCCAAAAGCTCCAGTTTTGTCTCATCAGTCCAAAGGACATTCTCCAAGAAACTTTGGGGCTTGTCAGCATGCATTTTGGCTGGCTTTTTAATGTTTTTCTGTCAGTAGTTAAGCTCTCCTGGTCTTCTTCCATGAAGTCCATTATTGTTCAAAATGCAGCCCATGGTGTGATTATAAAGAGTTCAGCTTGAATGATTCTGGAAGGTTTCCTAGGCTCTTTTTCGACAGTACACAGTACTCTAATAATCAACCTGGGGTTGCATTTCCTTTTTTTTTTTTTTTTTTTCCCCTTGTCCTGTCAGGCAGCTAGGCAAGCAGAACAGGGATCTGTCACCCTTATTGTGCCAAAATAGATTTACTTTGCCAAGAGGAGCTTATACAGTACCTGACTGTGTATTGTATATTGTTGTAAACTCCTCCTGTAATAACTTTTAATACTCTATTTTAATTATTTTACCCATGGAAGACCCAACAGGATGGGGAAGAGGGAAAGGAAGTGTGGAGGGGGAAAGAAAAGGGAGGGGAACAGACAAAAAACAAACAAACCAACAACTAAAATAAACAAAAGACAAACTGCTTCTTCCACCAAAGATGTCTCAACACGAGTCTGTTTTCCGCACCTGTTAAAGGAGAGACACTTATGCGTGTACGTCTGCATACATATATATGAGAGCACGCGCAAACTAAGTGTGTGCATGTGAGTCGTTTGTCAGGAAACATACGAAGCGGAGGGTCGGTTGCAGCAGCTCTCCCCTCGGGAACCGCGAGCAGGCAAGGCAGCGCCACCAACCCCCACAGGGCACAAACGTCCGAGGTCAGCGAGCCCCAGGACAGCCAGGCATCCGTCCCCGGAGGGACGATCGAGGGAGGCCAGGCTGCTCGGTAGCCAGCGCGGCGAGCCCACACCCCCGGACCCGCCCGACCCCCACCCCCTCCCCAGTGGGGCCAACACCCGCCCCCAGGCCCTAGGCACCAGGAGGTCAACGACCCCACCCCCAGGGCCGGAGACCGGCCCACGGCCCCCGGCGCAAGCCCCCCAGGCACCCCCACAGCAGGCCCGCCCTAGCGCCACTGCCACACACCCTGGGGACCCCCATGCCCAAAGAAGTCCCCCCGCCCAGGGGAGCCCACATTGCCGAGAGGCACTACCCCTCTTAATCCAGCACCTCCCAACTCGCAGACACACCCCTCCCCACATGTTCACACCCACATACCCACATGCTCCCATGCGCACCCATATGCACTAACTTCCTCTCACACACCCGGACCAACTCATTCTCTCTCACTCCTGTACCCATTCAAACTAGCCCCTCATTCACCCTTGTTTCATAAGGCGGCTGCAAAGCAGATGCAGTGAGCCTGAACACGCACCAGTGCCTGGCAGTGACCAGGGAGACCACCGGTGCAGGCCACAGAAGCAGACCCCCACCCCCGGCGTCCACCTGAGCAACCGATCAGACCAGCCTAGATGACGTCTGATCAGATAAAAGTAACTTTTACATTTCATTTATAAATCAAAGTCCCAGAGTCTGGAGAAAGAGTGGAGAGGCACAGAATCTAAGTTGTTTGAGGTTTAGTGTGAAGTTTCCACAGTCAGTGATGATTTGAGGAACCATGTCATCTGCTGGTGTTGGTCTACTGTGTTTTATCAAGACCAAAGTCAGCGTAGTCATCTACCAGGAAATTTTAGAGCACTTCATGCATCCTTCTGCTGACAAGCTTCATGGAGAAGCTGATTTCATTTTCCAGCAGGACTTGGCACCCCCCCCCAACACTGTCAAAAGTATCAAAACCTGGTTTAATGACCATGGCATCACTGTGTTTGACTGACCAGCAAACTCTCTTGACCTAAACCCCATAGAGAATATATGGATTTTATCGATCTATAAATGCAAGGAATCTGTGTGTCTGTGTTCCTCACATATCTCTCAAACCGTTTGCCAGACTGACCTCAGGTTTTATAAGTGCTTTGCTGAGGTTACGAGAGTGTGGGTCCCTGAGTATGGAGTTGTTCAGTCAAAATATGTAACTTTTATCAAAAAAAGTTTAACCACCGCTCTGTCTCATGCCCTGGCTTCAGGAAATGTGGGTGGGGTTTCGGATTGACTTCGTACTGATTGGATAATACGTGGCATTACAACCAGTCACACTCTGTGAACAAAACAAGGAAGTGAAAAGTGACAAATTTGACTAAAAAAAGATAATACTGAAGACTTAATGCTTAAAGAAATTATACCATTAAGTTGCCATGATTGCGAAGGTCTAAGGGATAATTTGGCATATGTGGAGAACATGAGGAGTGCCAGCAGGGATTCAGGGTCTGACAAAGAACACCAGTGTATTCAACACAGGACATGCCGAGAGAAGCAGCAGCCCAACCGGGCGGACCGTGGTCCTTCACGGGGAGGCAAACCCAGCCTGCCCGGTCAGTGGTAGATGGGAGTCCCGACTGCTGCTTCACCAGTGTGGTACCACTGTCCTTTGAAGGACTGTGAGTCCCCGATGGTGTTCCTCCCACGGGAGTATCTAAAAATTAAAAACATAATAATAATACCGCCATGATTGTGGAGTGGAATGGCCAGAATGACTTAATGACCGAAAAGGACACAAAAACACCCAAATAACGAAATAAATCTTTTTTACTTAAAATGTTTACTGAAAATGGGCAGCACTGATGCAACGGTTGCAGTCAAATAGGTCTGTTAAGGTTTGTGCCAGGGCTGAACAGCAAGAGGATCCAAATGCTGTGATACTAGTTCGGGGATTTATTAACAACAAAAAACAAGAATCAGCTCAAGGGCTGGGAACACAAAAGGTAAGCCAGCGACGGCAAGTAACAAAGACAGCGGTAATCCAAGGGAGTGAAACAAATAATAATTCCAACACAGAGGCGAGGATACATGTGAAATTAACAAAAGGATATTGCGGGGATTAATGCCCATGGCCAACATATATAGGGAAACAGTGATTAGCAAAACAAGGGGCAGCTGTGAATGATTAACAATGTAAGAGGATGAGGCTAAACGGAAGATGCATTACACTAACAAGAAGTAAACAAAGAGTACCATCAAAATAAGAGTCCATACAGAAACGATAATAATGAATGGCAATAATGATACTAATAATAATGAATCCAAAAAAGGAACAATAAAGTGTGGACAGGGTCTCACCCTGTCTGGATCATGACAGCACCTCCCCTTTAAGGGTTGGATGCAGATGACCCTAGAAGAGAGAGAAAAAGAAGAAACAAAAAAAAATGGAAGGTCATGGAAGGGGGTTAGAATGTAAGTGACCTCAACATGAACCTTCCGAGGGTTGGAAGGATCTCCTTGGGTTGGGTTGGAAGGGGGAGGACATGGAGGGGGGCTAGGGCATAGCCATCATCATCATGCACCTCCCAACAAGAGAAGGAAGGGGATAAAGGAGGGAGGAGAGAGGACACGGAGGTGGGCTAGAATGCAGCCCATCTTCAACAAGACATCTTCAACATGACCCTCCCAACCCCCGAAGAAAAGGGATAAAGGAGGGGGGAGAGAAGACACGGAGGTGGGCTGGACCACAGCCCATCTGAACAAGAACCTCCCAACCCCAAATAAGAGAGGGGTAAGGGAGGGGGGAGAGGGGACACGGAGGTGGCCTGGAACGTAACCCATCTCAACGTGAACCTCCTGACCACGGAAGGAAAGGGGGAGGACATGGAGGTGGGCTGGAGTACAGCCCATCTCAAGGTGGCCCTCACAACCTCGAGTGGGAAGAGTGATCAGGAAGGGAGGAGAGGGGACACGCAGGTGGGCTGGAATGCAGCTCATCTCAATGTGAACCTCCCAACCCAGAGTAAAAGAGGGATAAGGGGGGAGGAGAGAGGACACAGAGGTGGGTTGGAACACGATCCATTTCAACGTGAACCTCCTAACCATGAAAGGAAAGAGGGAGGTGGGCTGGAGTGCAGCCCATCTCAAGGTGAACCTCACAACCCCAAGTGGGAAGGGGGATCAGGAAGCGGCGCAACAAAAATAACACAGCACAAAAAAAATAACGACAAAATAGGAACAACAAAATACCACAAAACAATTATGCTGCTCTTTTCTTATTTTTTTTTTTTTTACGTTTGTTTTTCACAAATAGTACACAGTCCAAGGCCAGATAATGGGGAACAGAGTTGGTTGGGTGGCCGATCCCAGTCCATGGACCACTCGATGAAGGGGAACAGTCTGTTGGGTGGTCTGCCCAAGTCCATGGGCCACCTGGTGAAGGGAGACAGTCCGTCGGGTGGTCTGCCAAAGTCCATAGACCACTCGGTGAAGGAAGACAGTCTGCTGGATGGCCTGCCAGAGTCCATAGACCACCCGGCGAGGGAGGACAGTTTGTCTGGCGGCCATGTAAGGTCTGTGGGCCACCAGATTGAGGAACACCAGTCAGGAGGCCAACCAAGGTCCCAAGCCGGCCCGGCCACCACAGTGGCTACCCCAGGAGGCTGATCTGGCGGCAACTTGGTGGTAAGAGTGTCAATGCTATCCTCCTGGGGCGCAGATGGTAGGGTGTGTATCTCCTGTGGTGACGTCAATGGTGAAAGTTGGGCCCCCTGGAGCACCGGAGGTGATGGTTGGACCGACTGGGGCATAGGAGGCAATGGTTGGAACCCCTGGGGCATAGGGGACAAAGGTGGGATGCAGTTCTCCAACGGCTTCAACCTCAACGTAGCCAGCTCGGACGAAGGAGGAGAACAGGACGTTGGTGCGATGATATCACAGTCAATGGAGTTTTTGCATATGACGTCAGGGGGCGTGCCGCACTGGCCCGTTAGAGTGTGCCACCATATTGGATGGCAAGAAACAGCAGCAGCAGGGTGAAACAAACCACATAGCTCACGTGTATCTACAAACTCCGCAAAATGGTGTACTCCTGTTGTCCCCCCTGATAAGGGGATAAGCGGGGAATTAAATGGCCGGTGTGAAATGCAAAAAAAAAAAAAAAAAAAAAAGTTGGATTTTTGAATAATTACCTTCACTGACGTAATCTCTCGCTTTGTCATAACGGGCTGCAAGGTGAAGCAGTGGTTTAGCACTGTGGCAGCACAGTTTTACCCTCAGCCGGGGGATCGCGGGGATCATGAGACCGTGGGCTCGATCCCAGCCCCCGACCAACAGTGAGCTGTGTGGAGTTTGCATGTTCTCCCCGTGTTGCGTGGGTTTACTCTGGGATTTCTCCGGTTTCCTCCCGCATACCAAAAACATGTAGGTTTAGGGCGCTCGCGCACGCAGCGGCCGGTGGCTTGTCACCAGACTGCAAACCAAATCTACCTACAGGTACAAATAAGTAACAAAAAAAAAAAAAAACTTTGTGGTTTGGGGGTGCCTCTCTGCTGGCTACGACGCACACATGAAAGGGGAGAAAACTATTGTACATGTGCATAAAATCAGGTACGTTTTTCAAATTCAAATTCAAACGTTTATTTCAAACTCAGGGTTCATATTAAGAGCAAAACTAAAACGAGTAGAAAATAGATAAATAAAAGTATATACAGATCAGTTTTACAGTTTTAACGCGGCGCGCCGTGGAGAGCCTTTAAAAAAAAAAAAAAAAACACGCAGCGCGCTTCACTCACCTCCGAGTGAGGAGCTGCTGTTGGGCTGGGCTGCACGGTGGCGCAGTGGTTAGCACTGCGGCAGCACAGTTTACCCTTGGCCGGGGGATTGTGGTGATCGTGGGATCGTGGGTTCGATCCCAGCCCCCGACCAACAGTGATCTGTGTGGAGTTTGCATGTTCTCCCCGTGTTCCGTGGGTTTACTCCGGGATTTCTCCGGTTTCCTCCCACATGCCAAAAACATGCATGTTAGGTTAATTGGCTGTTCTAAATTGTCCCTAGATATCTGTTTCCTATAGGCCCTTAGAATAGAGGGTTAGTATTAATGAAAGCGCTTTGAGTGGTCTTTGTGACTAGAAAAGCGCTATATAAGTGCAGGTTAGTTAGTTAGTTAGTTAGTTTTCCGACTCGTTCACCAGCCAAGACTTCACATCATCCACATCCCTTTCCGCTGACACGTTTTCCGATATTTTTTCCTCCTGCTCCCCTTCGTCTTTGAAAGATATCATCTCATCGTTTGCCCCCAAATCATCCCCGCTGAGCAGATTACTGGCAGTCATTGTTCTGCTAATTGCTCCAGCTGTTACCCAACACCCGCCACCTCCGTTCAACTGAGGCGTTTCGGCACACCAGAGGAGTGCATGGGAGAAAGATTAAAAACACTTGTCTGCTGTTATGACTGCTGACAATGACTCCATTGAATGTGACACAGACATCGCAGACACAGTTTCAGAGACCATAGTGTCAGTTGTTGAAGAGGATGATAGGATGTTATTATGTCAGATTGTGACTGTGTGTTCTCCTCACTCATTCTGATCGCTAAACAGTACAAGTTACGCCTGGGTTGTCACAGTGCAACTGCTGCTCTTGCCATCCAAGATGGCGGCACCTACGGCGTGTTTATGTTTACCCCAGCGAGTCACGTGAATTTTACAAGCCTACGCAAAAACTCCATAGCAGCAGAGACTGATGGGAAGGGTCCAGAAGCGCTCACCAGTAGCAAGGCAAATCCTTTCTAAAATTGACGTTGAAAATAGGGGAAAAGGTACTTGCCTTGACTCCTGGTCTCCTGCTGCAGGGGTGATGACCTCAGGATGCGCTGCAGGCGTGACGACCTCTGGACAAAACGGTGACTGGGATGTGTTGACCTCAGGATGAGATGGCTGGGGCACGCTGACCTCAGGATGAGATGGTAGCTGGAGCTGAAGAGCATCCAGCCCAGATGCCCAGGAATCCCTCTCCGACGCAGCCACCTCAGATGGGGGGGGGGGGGGGGGCGTAATTGGATACAGTAGGAACCACACAATAACAGCCAGAAGAAGAGCTCGGCGGGGAAAGCTCAGAAGAAGCAGAAGGCTGCAACTGGGTCTCCCCACCAGGCTTAAGACAAGACCTCTCTAAAACAGATATTAAAAATAAAGAAGAGGACTTGCCTTAACTCCTGCTCCTCTGCAGGAGATGATGGTTGTGGCTCCACTGCTGGTGTGGAAGTGACGGCCTCAGGGTGAGGTGCCGGAGCATTGCCCTCTGGATGAGCTGCTGGAGCAATGGCCTCGGGATGAGCTGCAGGGGTGCCAGCCTCCAGATGAGCTGCAAGAAAGGTAGCAAGCGAGGCGGTCAGGGGAGGAGGAGCAGCAGGTGAGGCGGCCGTGAAAGAGGCAGCTGGTGAAGCAACCAAGAGGGGAGCAGCAGATGAAGTGACCGGGGAACAGGCAGCAGGTGAGGCAGCCGGAGGCAAAGCAGCAGGTGGGGCTCTCTGGAGAGGAAGGGATGTAGCTGCTGGAACTCTCCGGGGATGAGGGGGTGCAGCCGCTGGAGCCCTCCGGGAAGCAGTGGGGCCGGGCGGAAAAGGAGCTGGGGGTGGTGCTGGAACAGAGTGCCGAGTGGAGCGGCATTTCCCAGTGTCTTCCTTCCACCCAGGTCCCCCGCGTGCCAACCAACTGCTGTAAAAAAAATCCTTCCGTTTCGTGGGAGTAAATACAGGCAGCCAGGCGGCTGGCCTGTGGAGAAGACTGGCTGTACGTGATGAGAGAAGCAGCGCCGATGTTGGTCCTTTCGTCACTCTTCCGCCTCTTCTCATTGGCATAAGATGGAGAAGCGGCTGGTCACCGGGAGAGGTGACGGAGGAGGAAAGAAAAATGGGCAGTTCCTGTACTCATGGGAGCACCCGCAGGCACTGCGTGTGTTCCAGTACCCGCATAGCAGGTCCCCAAAAGCCAAATGCGCTCTCCCCATCAGAGCAATTACGAGCCGCGGTAACCAGATCCCACAGTCTCTCCACGCCCCATAGCTCCTCCTCACTGAGGCACCAGACAGCCATGTCCAAACAACTTAGTATCTGCTGGGTCCTTACTGGCAGCATCAATCTGTCAAGGCTTGTGCCCAGGTGGGGCAGCAAGGGGACCCAAATGCTGTGATACTAGTTTGGGGATTTATTAACAACAAAAAAATAAGACTTGGCTCAAGGGCTGAAAACACAAACTGTAAGCCGGCGACGGCAGGTAACAAAGGCAGTGGTAATCCATGGGAGTGAAACAAATAATAATTCCAACAAAGAGGTGAGGATACATGTGAAGTTAACATAAGGACATTGCGGGGATTAATGCCCACGGCCAACATATATAGGGAAACAGTGATTAGCAAAACAAGGGGCAGCTGTGAATGATTAACAACATAAGAGGATGAGGCTAAACGGAAGATGCATTACGCTAACAGGAAGTAAACAAAGAGTACCATCAAAATAAAGGGTTCATACAGAAACAATAAGAATGAATGGCAATAATGATACTAATAACAATAATAAAAAAAGAGTCCAAAAAAGGAGCATAAGGCGTGGACAGGGTCTTAATTATGTTGGGTGTTTTGTAGTTAATTTGACTGATAACAGTTTAAAAACCTTTTAAGAACAAAATATTGCTAAAATATAAAATGATGCACTACAATGGGTCTCAAATATTTGTAAAGGTGTACTGTTATAGTACTGCATGAGTTTATTGATGATACACAGAAGAAATTCAATATTACACTGAACTCCATCACTGAACAGTGATATAAACTAAAATAATTATGACGACTGAACAACTCCCATCCTCCAAAGTGCAAGATACACTATTATGAATATAAGTGATGAAAGATCACACAAATAAGTGATCTGACAAACAAATAAACAAGGGTTCCAAAACAGTTGAGAATATTGGATGTCCCATTCGTTTTCAATAATTAGGTATTCTGTAATTAATATTCACACAATCAAATAAATCTTAATCCTGTTCAGTCCCTTTCATATTTATCAAAGTCTAGCGTGTGATTGCCTACATATAGCCAACAACTCTTTGTATTCCACTTTCAAACACAGCCTACATTTGGGCCTGTAAAGCCTAAATGGGATACCTGT
Source organism: Pholidichthys leucotaenia (assembly GCA_020510985.1). Taxonomy (NCBI): domain Eukaryota; kingdom Metazoa; phylum Chordata; class Actinopteri; order Cichliformes; family Pholidichthyidae; genus Pholidichthys; species Pholidichthys leucotaenia. Next base: position 242,258,394 of record CM035847.1, on the reverse strand, counting down.
TTCAGACAGGAATACTTGTGTTCTATGGGCAATGCACTAGTTTTCTTTAGAATAGAATAGAATAGAATAAAACAGAACAGAATAGGCTTTATTGTCATTGTACAGTTGTACAGTACAACAAAATTGTGGGTGCTCCACCAGGCTATTGCGCAATAAAGTAAGAGAGAAGGATTAGATAAAACACGGTTACAGAACACACAATTAAACACACGCCTGAAATAAAAATAGCCCAGGATTATGGAAATATATACAGGTATGGTAATGGCTTCATGGATGGAACTATGTACCTAACAGTGTGGAGCGCAGAACACACAACTGAGTAAAATGGCCCAAGGATTATGAAAAATATACACAGTGGTTTCACGGATCGGTCAATATACATGAAAGTGTGGAGTGCAAAGACAGGTGTGTTATTGTGATAATTAAAAAGGTCCTCAGTTCTGTGCATTGCACATTCGGAGGGAGACTTCGGTCCATTCAGACTAAAACCTCCCGCTACATGAACAGCTTCTTCCCCTCTGCCATCAGACTGCTGAATACTAAGTGACTTATTAGATTCTCGTGCACTACGTACAGCAGCTCAACCGGACTCATGACAATTATCACTGTTTTCTTTTTGCACTACCGACTGCACTATGTGGAACTCCACAATATCTGCTGCTTGTTAATATATTTAAAAATTGCATAGATTAGTATTACTTATTCATATTCTGTAGAGGATGTGCTCAAGGATGAGGCTGAGTTTATTTCTCAGGTTCAGCTTTATTAACAGAACACATACTCTAACAATCTCCAAGCAAGAAAAGAGACAGATCAATAACACATCACTCTTTTATCCCCCGGAACATCGAAACTCAAGTCACATGGTGTCTAAGCAAACATACAGTCACATGGTACGTAATCCCAGTCACAGTGTAACCCTTTTGATCTTCCACCATTGTCCCTTAGCCTTCGATGGTCCGGAAATCCCTCCAGGGCATCTCTCTGAGACAAAGGCCAAATCTCACACCTTCTCGATAGCTCCTGCAGACTCAGTCCTTTTGTCCCTCGAACCGTGCAGCACACAATAAACATACAGCAATACATTTGTGGAAAATATGTACCCAACATATGTGCCACATGACCCCCCCCCAAACGTCTAATATGGGACAAACATAATCAGAGATGCATGACATAAAAACATTACTACATATCAAATATCAATCCACCAGTTGCCTAGGTCTAAACCTCCTGCCGTATCTGCTGTAAGCCGGCCTTGCTGCTTCTGCAGTGTCCTTCTGCACCTGTGGATTAGAACTGTTAGCCAATCTCTGTGGGTGTTCTGGAGAATGCCTTCTCGGAGGTCTGCCGCGACGGGGGGCCCTCGCCAACTGCACTTGTTCATCCGCCAACACAAAAGTGGGTTTGAGTCTGTTTATACAAACCAACTCCTTTCTGTCTCCCAAATCTAGCAAATAATGCTTCTCTCCTGTTTCCAGCACTCTGAAAGGTCCATCATACGGCAGCCGCAAGTTTGGACGATGAGCATCATGTCTAACAAAAACAAACTCCGCATTTTTTAAAGCCTTTGGCACAAAAACACGTGGGAAACTGTGATGAACCTGGCCAGGAAGCGTGTTTGATCCTGTGCCGCTCTGCAACAGCTGAGCGGGGGGCAATTTGGCGCAGGATTGTCGGGGAGAAATTCCCCGGGCAAACGGAGAAGTTGTGCAAAAACTAACTCAGCTGGGGAGGCCTGCAAATCCTCCTTAGGTGCAGAACGCAACCCCAATAAAACCCATGGAAGTTTGTCCACCCAATTTGTATCCGTAAGCGACGCTCTGAGGGCTGCTTTCAATGACCTATGAAAACGTTCGCATAAACCGTTAGCCTGGGGGTTATACGCGGTAGTGCGGTGGATCTTCACCCCTAGCCTGCGGGCCATCGATGACCAGAGTTCAGAAACAAATTGAGGACCTCTGTCGGACGTTATGTCCGACGGAACTCCAAAACGCGCAACTCAAGCTGTTAAAAAAGCGCGCGCAACTTCCTCCGCTGTGGTTGATGCCAGAGGGACCGCTTCCGGCCAACGCGTGGTGCGGTCCACCATCGTCAAAAGGTGTGTGTACCCCTGTGACGACGGAAGGGGGCCCACCAAGTCAACATGCACATGATCAAAGCGCTTAGCCGGACTGTGAAAAGGCTCCAAGGGAGCCCTAGTGTGCTTGTGTATTTTGGCTCGCTGACACGCTACGCAGGCTGCCGCCCATTCCTTGACCTGTTTACGCAACCCCGGCCAAACAAATTTCTCCCACACCATCTTGATCAATGCGCGCACCCCTGGGTGCGCCAGGGAATGGACCGAGTCAAAAACGCGGCGGCGCCACGCAGCTGGTACCACAGGACGCAGCCGTCCCGTGGAGACATCGCAAATTGGGGGGGGGGCATACCAACTTGTTGCACCCTGTGCTCCAGCCTTAACCCTGTTGGTCCAGACTGGAGCGCGTGCACATCCGCATCGCTAACCTGCTCCGCGGCCATGGCTGCATAATCTAAACCTACGCGGACCGGGGCTACGTGTGCTTCCGCGTCGCTACCCTGGCCCACGGCCATGGCTGCAGAGTCTGCCCCCACGGGGCCTGGCGCCACCACAGCACGCGAGAGACAGTCTGCCACTACATTATGTTTACCTGCGACATGTTGGATATCGGTGGTGAACTCCGATATCGCGGCCAGCTGTCTTTGCTGCCGGCCCGACCAAGGTTCTGAAATCTTGGCCATCGCAAACGTTAGCGGTTTGTGGTCCACGAACGCGGTGAAACGGCGCCCTTCCAGCCAGAACTGGAAATGGCGGATGGCCAAGTGTAGGGCCAACAGCTCCCTGTCAAACGCGCTGTATTTTCGCTCGCTATCGCGCAAGGTTTTGCTGAAAAACGCGAGCGGCTGCCAGGTCCCCGCTACAAACTGTTCAACGACCGCCCCCACCGCTAAATCGGAAGCGTCAGTGGTGAGCGCCATGCGGGCCGTTGGGACTGGGTGTGCCAACAAAACCGCGTTTGCCAGGGCTGATTTGACTTGGGAGAATGCGCGCTCCCGCTCAAGAGACCATTCGATTTTATTTGTGGGTTTTTGTTTCTTTAGTGCAGCGTACAATGGTTGCATGAGCTGCGCTGCGCTTGGGAGGAAACGGTTATAAAAATTAACCATTCCCAAAAACTCCTGTAACGCTTTGACCGTTTGAGGTCGGGGAAAATCTGTTATTGCGCGTACTTTATCGGGCAGAGGAACCGCTCCTTCTGGCGAAACGCGATGCCCCTAAAAATCAATTTGCGCCGCCCCAAACTGACACTTCGCTTGGTTAATTATTAACCCGTGCTCTGCCAGCCTCCGAAAAACCGCTGTGAGGTGGCTTTCGTGTTCATCTTCAGACGTGCTGGCTACCAAAATGTCATCCAAGTAGACGAACACGAAAGGGAGGTCACGTAGAACCGCGTCCATCATACGCTGGAACGTCTGCGCGGCACCCTTGAGTCCAAAAGGCATGCGCAAAAACTCAAAAAGCCCGAAAGGAGTTATTACCGCTGTTTTGGGTATATCCTGAGCGCGCACTGGGACCTGATGGTAACCACGCACCAAGTCTATTTTAGAAAAAATGCGCGACCCCGCCAAACGAACCGAAAAATCTTGGATGTGCGGAATCAGGTAGCGGTCGTGTGCTGAGGCGTTATTCAACTGCGGAAATCACCGCAAGGTCGCCACGAACCATCAGCCTTTGGGACCATGTGTAGCGGTGAAGCCCAGGGGCTTTTAGAACGTCTAATGATGCCCAGTTTTTCCAAGTTGGCGAACTCCTCGCGCGCTATGGCCAGTTTAGCTGAGTCCAAGCGCCAAGCTTTCACAAAAACGGGCAGCCCAGTGGTAGTGATAAAATGTTCCACCCCATGTTTAGCCACTGTCGCCGAAAACGTTGGGACTGTGAGTGCTGGGAACTGAGTGAGTAGTGCGTGGAACTTACCACCCGCAGCTGTGACGTTGGCCTGTGCAGTCGGAGGGGCCACCCGGGCTGTGCAGGGAACAGAGTGAAAAGACAGTGCATTAACCAGACGTCTATTAGCAAGATCAACCAATAAACTATGTGAGCACAAAAAATCAGCACCTAACATGTTGAAATTGACTGCCGCTATGACGAAAGTCCATTCAAATGTACGGCCGTGGAAAGAGAGAGACAGGGTCTTCTCCCCGAAGGTCTTAATCGCCGAGCCGTTCGCTGCTGAGACCCCGGGACCACTGGAAGGTGCCAGCCGGTCAGCGTAGGAAGGTGTGATGAAACTCAGCTGGGAGCCTGTGTCCACGAGGAAGTGCCTCCCCGATCGCGCGTCCCTCAGGTAGAGCAGCTTGTTCTCTTCGCTGAGAGCCGCAGCTGCTACCGACTCCCGGTCTTGGCGTTTCCCGAGCGCTTGAATTGGCACGGTGGAATGCACTTGCGTGCCCTCTCGGTGAAACGGCGATGGTAAAAGCAAAGGATGTCGCCCGCTCCGCGTCTCCTGGCCTCCGCCGCTGCTGTCGTCGGTGAGTCTGGTGCTGCAGCCTCTGGCCCCCTGCCATCTTCGGATGTTGTGCCCAGCTCCGCTGCTGCAGTCGTGGCCGTGTGCCGCCTATGGGCGTCGACGAGTCGCTGCGCCTCCTGGCCCAGCTCGTGGTAGTCTCGGTGGGCCAGCAGCTGTGAACTGGCCAGGGTAACTCTCACCGCTGTGGGTAGTGTCCTGAGGAAAAGGTGGGCGAAGATAAATCATCATCTTCGGAGTCTCTCAAACTCAGCATCTTCGCCATCAGGTCCGCAGGTCTCTCGACTTCGCCCTCAGTCAACGCCAGGAGCTTCTCTGCTCGCTCTCCCAGCGAGGGGGTGAAAAAACGGATGAGAGCAGCCTTCAATGCGCCATACTTGTCGTCGTCTGGCGGGTGGTTAATCAGGCTCTCTACCCGCTGGGCTGTGTGGCTGTCCAGCTTTGCAACCACATGGTAGAATTTCGTGGCGTCTGAGGAAACTCCCCAAAGATGGAACTGTGCCTCGACTGTGTTAAACCAGGAGCGCGGGGTATGCTGCCAGAAATCAGGTAGCTGGACTGTGGTAGCTGCATTAGCCTGGCTGGCTCCTGATGAGTCCCGTGCAGAAGAATCGTCACCGGCCATAATACGTCTTAGGGTCACCAGTGTAGAGGATGTGCTCAAGGATGAGGCTGAGTTTATTTCTCAGGTTCAGCTTTATTAACAGAACACATACTCTAACAATCTCCAAGCAAGAAAAGAGATCAATAACACATCACTCTTTTATCCCCCGGAACATCGAAACTCAAGTCACATGGTGTCTAAGCAAACATACAGTCACATGGTACTTAATCCCAGTCACAATGTAACCCTTTTGATCTTCCACCATTGTCCCTTAGCCTTCGATGGTCCGGAAATCCCTCCAGGGCATCTCTCTGAGACAAAGGCCAAATCTCACACCTTCTCGATATCTCCTGCAGACTCAGTCCTTTTGTCCCTCGAGATGTGCAGCACACAATAAACATACAGCAATACATTTGTGGAAAATATGTACCCAACATATGTGCCACAATTCTACCTTTTATTGCATGCGTAGTTTTTTATTTTTATCTTTAGTGCTACTCCATGTTTAATGTTGCAGCATTGCACCGAGACAAATTCCTAGTTTGTGTACTACATGAACAATGGCAATAAATCTCATTCTGATTCTGATTCTGAGGGGGCTGGGGCCTCTGACTGTTTGCAGTTCGGATGGCCCAGGGGAAGAAACTGTCAGTATGGAGGTGAGTAACCTGACTGTTCTGAACCATCATCCAGAGAGAAGCAGGTCAAACAGGTGGTGGGCGGGATGTGAGGGGTCTCCTGTGATGGCCTTGATCTTTCTGAGATAGGAAGACTGGAGATGTTCTCCAGGGAGGGCAGAGGGCCACTGATGATTTTTTGGCCAGTGTTGATGACCCTCTGCACAGCCTTCCTGTACTCGGCTGTGGAGCTGAGATGGAAGGTTAACAACAAATTTGTCCACGTCTGTAGTTTAATGATAAAGAAAAAAAAAATCTGCAGTTGTAAGACAGATTAGATGGGTGCATAATGTGTCCTTCTTAAATATTATTATTATTTTACTGATTGTGGTCTGTTTTTGTGACCCAAAACAAAACACTTGTGGGTTTCAGCAGAGAAAACCAACTTAGATTGTCCTGCCTATGACAAACCCAGGAGAAAATGTAAACAGAATTTACAGTCCATCAAAATGTAGCAGGCGACATGTTGACTATAAGGCATCTGGCAAAGTAACAACAACATACAGTAACTAAAGAGCACTCAGAGAGCACATACCTCCACCAATGCCCTATCTCGCAATATTAACGAAAGAGGGAAAAAAAAGTGAACCAGAATCCAATTTTGACTCAGATCACGTCCCAAATCTAAGGGGGTTCTTCCATAGCCCAAGGGCCACCTCTGGTGACAATTTCATCAAAATTCTAACAGTAGTTTTTGCATAATCCTGTTAACATCAAACAAAGAAACAGATAGACTGACTGACTGACAGACAAACCAACATGGAAACATTACCTCCTTGGTGGAGGTAATTAATATCTTTCCAAAGACACATCAAATTGATAATTACATTAACTTCTTCTTTAAATAAGGATTCTTTGTCATTGAATCCTTATTTAAATCCTCCACCTGAACAACGAGAGCAAGTTTTTAGCCAAAGTCAAATTCCTTGTATGTGTTCTGCATACTTGGCCAATAAAGCTGATTCTGATTCTGATTCTGATTCTGATTCCATGAAAAAAGGCTCCAAAAGTTTTATGTATATTTTGCATTGGTCAATATACATAAACTGTGTGTCTACAGTGCAAACCTTATAGTGTAAATTTGTTGCTCAGATTAGATTTTTAAATTTCTTTTTTCAACAATAAATGTGATACCAATAGTCCCAACCAAGCCTTAATCTTCCTATCTGCTTTTGGCAAATCTGTATCTTTTTTCTTGTAAATTTATGATTTCCTTTTTGTGTATTTAGTACTTTTTCTGGGTCCATTTCCCCTGTGCAACTGCCCCGGGACTTTAAAAATTGTTGCCTCGAAATTTGGAGTTTTTCATCAATTTCATTTTTACAGTGATTGTGCAATCTCTCTTACTTGTGTTTGGAGAACTCCCCTGCACTCCTGCTCTGACCTGAGCCTGAAAGAACATGTGCATCTTTACTGAAAGTGAAGTGATACACTGAGGGCATTTAGAATTAAAAAAAAAATAACTTTGAACACCAACCTCGGCTGTGACCATCCTCCAGTTTATTCTTATCAGGTAGACAATGAGGAATGAGCATTGAAGAAACACACAGATAATTAAACCTGTCCACAGACCTGAGAGAAATAAACATGGTTATGCAATTTCCTGTAAGCACACACTGATGATATGGTGATATTGATCCAGTACAGTTGTACCAGTTGAGTGAAATTATAGAGCAAAAAGCTAGATGTAAATTAAAATCTTACCCTTTATTCCCCATTTGGCTGCAAACATCAGTGACACTCCAATCGGGAAACCAACACCATAATATACCACAAAATAGCAAATAGCTCCAACTCTCTGTTTACCTGCTCCTCTTATAATACCACCAATGGCAGCCTAGACCCCAAAAGCAGTAAACTTGTGGTAAGACTTGCTGAGAAAATAACCTGTAGTATTTTTTTAAATTTGATTATTTAAGAACATGGCACTGATGTTGGTTTTGTGTTACAGATACTTACAGATGTTGCATCTAGTAGGAGGAAGGGAGCGTAAAAAGATACAACCTCAGCAACTAGTTCCCTGATTTCTCTGAAATATAAAAATTGTTGAGTGTTTTATGTGGTTATTGTGTTAGCATATTATAATATGCTCTCATAGTTTTGACCATGGTAAAAAAAAAAAGTTGAACCCATATCATTCCACTGTTGACATACTGTACAGCAATTATAAAGCCCAAGTTAATAATTGAGAGAATATGAAAGCAAAGTTGAATGATTTCTATGGAGACATGGCCAGATATTATGATGAAGGTTATTTAAAGTGAGTATTATCTGTCCTTAGCATGATACTGAAAACACATAATAGAAAATTTACTCACTCGTCATATGTAAAGACATAAGAAATATGGTTCTTCAAGCCCCCAATGATCGCTGCCAAACATGAAGAAACTGAAACTGTGACAAAGACAGAAAACATGCATTTTAACTTTATTGGGCCACCTTTTTAATATCACAAATTGTGCACCCACTGTGTCCCTCTAGCGTCCTGTCTCAAGCAACTTTATACATTGATAAGACTAAGAAATAAAAGCATTCCTTTCTTAAAAAAAGAAAAAAAATCTAATTTTTGTATTGCAGACCCATAAGCTTCTCCTGCAACAGTTTCTTGATTAGATTTTAAAATATTTGGCATTGAATGAAGTATTACTTTTATTGCAATGTGTTGATTCTGCAAAGGATTTACTTTTAACATGCACTGACCTGCACAGAACATTGCTATTTTAGCAGACAGCTTGGCCTGCTCTGTGTCTCCAGCTCCCAGAGCGTTTCCAACTCTTACATTGCCCGCTATACTGAAACCAAAGGGGAACTGAAAACAAAACAAACACAGCATCTGATTATATGATGCATTACTGGATGTACAAAAATACATTTTCCTCACAATATTTATTAAAATGAACCTGTGTGGTTCTAAATGCTAATAAACTAAAAATTCATGCTTTTGACTGCTCTAAATGCTGAGTACAAAACATTTTTTTTTAATTTTACATTGAATTCTGTGGGTGGGGGTTGTAATTAGAATAATACTTTATGCTTGTTCAGGCCATTTACATGATGAATAAAGATTATTTTGAAGCATGCAAATGCATATCTAGCACAGACACCAAGAAGGAACTGTGGAACATATGGCTGTAAATTAGCATAAAGCCCTCTTTACAAAAGTGTTGTGCACTGTAAGGTTTATTTTACATAAAAAAAACTCACCATATATGCAACATTTGCCAGTTGATACACAACTGACTGAGCTCCCAGCTCCACCTCGCTAATTATACCTGCCATTGGCAGAAAGTAGTTTCATTTAAAATCAGCTTTATTGAATAAAAAGACTCAACAGTGTGCAGTTACATTACCTGCCAGAAAGCTTCCAATCTCATAAGTCCACCACTCAACACACAACATGACCATGCCAGGGATGGCCAGGCGGATGTATGAGCCCCAGTCCTGGAGGCATTCTCGAGACCAGCCTGTATAAATGTGTAAGTCAAGACAGGTCTAGTCAGAGATATAGCAAACATGGTACACAGTACAGGTGTGCATATTATATACAGTGGGGCAAAAAAGTATTTAGTCAGCCACCAATTGTGCAAGTTCTCCCACTTAAAAGATGACAGAGGTCTCCAATTTTCATCATAGGTATACCTCAACTATGAGAGACTAAATAAGAAAAAAAAAATCCAGAAAATCACATTGAAGGATTTTTAATGAATTAATTGGTAAATTCCTTTGCAAAATAAGTATTTGGTCAATAACAAAAGTTCATCTCAATACTTTGTTATATACCCTTTGTTGGCAATGACAGAGGTCAAACATTTTCTGTAAGTTTTCACAAGGTTTTCACACACTGTTCCTGGTATTTTGGCTCATTCCTCCATGCAGATCTCCTCTAGAGCAGTGATGTTTTGGGGCTGTCGCTGGGCAACACATACTTTCAACTCCCTTCAAAGATTTTATATGGGGTTGAGATCTGGAGACTGGCTAGGCCACTCCAGGACCTTGAAATGCTTCTTACGAAGCCACTCCTTCATTGCCCAGGCGGTGTGTTTGGGATCATTGTCATGCTGAAAGACCCAGCCACATTTCATCTTCAATGCCCATGCTGGTGGAAGGAAGTTTTCACTCAAAATCTCACGATACATGGCCCCATTCATTCTTTCTTTTACACGGATCAGTCGTCCTGGTCCCTTTGCAGAAAAACAGCCCCAAAGTATGATGTTTCCACCCCCATGCTTCACAGTAGGTATGGTGTTCTTTCTCCTCCAAAACACGACAAGTTGAGGTTTTTACCAAAAAGTTCTATTTTGGTTTCATCTGACCATATGACAATTCTCCCAATCCTCTTCTGGATCATCCAAATGCTCTCTAGCAAACTTCAGACGGGCCTGGACATGTACTGGCTAAGCAGGGGGGACACGTCTGGCACTGCAGGATTTGAGTCCCTGGCAGCGTAGTGTGTTACTGATGGTAGCCTTTGTTACTTTGGTCCCAGCTCTCTGCAGGTCATTCACTAGGTCCCCTCATGTGGTTTCTGGGATTTTTGCTCACCGTTCTCATGATAATTTTGACCCCACGGGGTGAGATCTTGCGTGGAGCCCCCAGATCGAGGGAGATTATCAGTGGTCTTGTATGTCTTCCATTTTCTACTAATTGCTCCACAGTTGATTTCTTCACACCAAGCTGCTTACCTATTGCAGATTCAGTCTTCCCAGCCTGGTGCAGGTCTACAATTTTGTTTTTTGGTGTCCTTTTGACAGCTCTTTGGTCTTGGCCATAGTGGAGTTTGGAGTCTGACTGTTTGAGGTTGTGGACAGGTGTCTTTTATACTGATAACGAGTTCAAACAGGTGCCATTAATACAGGTAACGAGTGGAGGACAGAGGAGCCTCTTAAAGAAGAAGTTACAGGTCTGTAAGAGCCAGAAATCTTGCTTGTTTGTAGGTGACCAAATACTTATTTTACTGAGGAATTTACCAATTAATTCATTAAAAATCCTTCAATGTGATTTTCTGGATTTTTTTTTTCTCATTTTGTCTCTCATAGTTCAGGTATACCTATGATGAAAAGTGGAGACCTCTCTCATCTTTTAAGTGGGAGAACTTGCACAATTGGTGGCTGACTAAATACTTTTTTGCCCCACTGTATATACAGTATATCCACCTTATTCCTAGGCCCCTGATGCCCCTGCGTGAATTATAGACGACACTTCGGTACTAGTTTAGAACGTATGGTTGTCACTGAAACAAGACAACCTTGTTAAAAAATAATGACCTTCGCATCAGAAATGTGGGAACACGGCCTTTTGCACCTCAAAAACAGTAATATAATCAGACCACTTCCCACCACTATCTAGGGATAGGAAGATGACCTTAAAAAGTGGCCTGGCAGACAGTAGCTCTGTTAGTTGGCACGCTAAGCTGCTAATGCTTGTAAACAAATAAAAGCTCTGGAGATATATCAACATCTCCACCGCAACAAAGTCAACTGCATTTTGTTAAAATATGTTGGACATAATCACATTTACCTCAGAGCAGACGTAGAATCTAGTCAGAGCCACAAAGAACCACAACACCGCGCTTGGGTGTTTTAATGTTGGCTAAATACAGACAGCTGAAGCTGTTTGTTCTACCCTGAAATGAAATACTCATGCTGCTGACATGCCATGAATGCTTGTTATTTAACTTGACACGTACAGACATTTCTGACAATTGTTCAGAATTTTAATGACCTATATTTTGTGATAATTTAAAAATTAATGCATGCTGAAGTCCATATCGTTCCAAGGCAGTACAACGAATGAAAAAAAACCCAAAAACTACTTGATATCTTTCTTAAATTGTTAAGCTTTAGGAAGCAAACTGTTACTATTTTTTATTTATTATTTTACTTCATCCAGCCTTCATTCTGATGAGATGTACAACCACATAAATGTCAGATCTATGACATTCATACAGTGAAAACATACCTGCTGTGCTCTTGTGTCTGTCCTGTGTCTGTACCACGATCAAACCAAACAGTCCTTCTTTAGTTTTCAGTGCATCATCCTATGCATTGCCAGTGAGAAGCCTCCATTTATACAGTCTATGCAAACCCACGAACACCAGCAACAAGTACCAGAACTGTGCCAAAAACATTAAAAAAATTCAAAAAACTACAAGTGCTGAAATTAGCTGCCATCATAGCAGTCTGTCGGGGGCGGACAATGACTGTTTCATTTAGGTCTGATCAGCTTCCCTCACGCAGCTCTGTCCTTTGCCCTCCGCTGCCAGGAGCTCCTGGAGTTGTTAACCGCCCCCCCCGGCGACGTCAAGCTGGTATGAGTTGCTTTCTGACTAACCATTTCATGAACCTGCTTGCAAAGTATTAGAGTACCACTAGCTTTTGCTGGACTAAGCGGCACACTTCTTGGCAGATAGAGGTATTATCAGTGGCAAAGGACAGACCAAGACAAACTGACTCCAGTATCTGTTGCAGTGACTGACCAGATGATAGATTTGTTTATCTCTGCTCTTTGTGTTGTGCATGTCACGATGCACTGTCTGACAAAAGTTCACCACAGACCTTGCGACAGATGTGCTTATCTGCCAGGATGTCCAGTCTACCCCGTGTAACTGGGAGTGGTCCACCACAGACCTGTGGCAGATATTGTTTTTAGTTCTGCCAGGATGCCCTGTTTCACCCTCCCACACCCTCGGAAGGGCGGGGTTGCCAGTTGAGTTGCCGACAGCCCGACCCATGAGCCAGGTAGCACCGGTTTTCTGGTTATCCGGTAGCAAGCAAACCAATGCCTGACCTGACATGTGAAATTAGCTGCCACTTGAGTGCAAAACCCACATATGTGGACTATACATTAAAATGAATTTGAAAAACTTTTTAAAAGTGATATTTTAAATGCCCCTGCCACTCTACTCTTACTGATTTAACACGACTTCAGCCGAAACCGGAAGCTCCGCCCATAATTGTTCTACAGCGGCACCCCCAGGAATAAGGTGAATAAAAACTTGGAAACTATTTCAGTCTGATTTCTCTCCTTTAATAATACCAACTGGTATTGTATTTTATGTCATGGAAAGCTGCTTGGTCACCTTTACAGTGAGATATAAGTTGTAAGGATTATGCATTTGTGGAATGAGCAATGTGTAGGTACCCCCCCCCCGAAAAAAAAATCCCCTGCAATATTCTCCTGCTAGTATTCACTCTTGTTTTGAGTTGCTTGGTGGATTGGATGATTGCACTCTCCCACAGTAATATGGAAAACAACACATAAATTTACTGGCCATTTTTACACATTGTTCATTTTACAGTGAAATATATACATATATATTATGACAATTTTCATTTGTTTTGTTTAATTTATTTCTAAAAGGGACAATTTAGAGCAGGGGTGTCAAACTCATTCCATGGAGGGCCAAGACCCTGCAGGTTTTACTTCCACCCAGTCTCTTCAGCAGGTGTTTTCACTGATCAGCAATCAGTAGGAAGAAATTCAGAGAAATCACCCTGTTGAAGACACTGGGTGGAGGTAAAACCTGCAGGGTCTGGGCCCTCCATGGAATGAGTTTGACACCTGTGATTTAGAGTCACAGTTAACTTTATATGCATGTTTTTGGAGGGAGGGAAAACGAAGTGAACCACACAGCACAGGGAGAACATGCTCACTCCACACAGAAAGGGTCCCACCCCTGCCAGCCTGGGGGTTTGAACAAGGAACCTTCTAGCTGTGAGGTAACAGTGCTAACTACTGTGTTGGATCCATAATAGGGCAATAATGAGCAGAGTGTAGTTACTGTTAATGGAGCTTTATTAGAGTAACTATTGACAATACCCTCAAGACGTTCAGCACCCTCCAGCAAGCCAGGTGTTCCACGATGAAAGAGGACTAGTCTCTTCTGCCCACATCCTTTATACCCGGAGTGGCATCACCACCGGAAACTGGTAGTTGGCCACTCCTGCTCATTCCCCGTCCAACCCGGCCGCCATCTTACTAATACCCCTATTTCCATGCATAACATTTACCCCCCTTCTAAAAAAAAGCCATGCGCACAGATAACCCACCCAAATTTGTCACCCGATTCACACTCTATAAGCATAACGGTATGTACAAAAAGAAACAAACTGCCTATCCATACATACAACTAAGGCTTGGGGGCTGGGTAGACTGCCAGCGCCCCCTACACGGCCATGCGGGGGTGTCCCGGCGTGCCGTCCAGTTCCCACACCAAGGGAAACGTGGCTATCGGCATCGGGTCCGTCCCGGGGCGGCGTCGCGTGGTGCTGAGCATGCACTCCACCTGTGGTATCCAGCCAGTCTAAGTCCCACACCTCCTTGTTCTCCACCACCGGAGCGGGTCAGCCCCACAATCCACCGCCTGACCACTCCTCACCTGTGATATTTGAGATGGAGACCCCCAGACCGTAAAATAGGTTACACCCCATTACGTTTGTCCCCACAGCGGTGACATAAATGCGGGCATTAGACACCACCACAGACTTGTACTGCGCTTCCATCTCCACAAATCTCAAAACGGCCAGTCTGTTCATGCCATAACCATAATAGCGGCTCTGCTGTTCCCTGATCTGTCGGTGTGGAAATAGACTCCTCATGGTCGCCAGGTTCAACACATAGATCACAGCTCCAGTATCCACCAACAGAGGAACCTCAACGCCATCCAGTGTTACGTCACAGCCGATCCGTCCGGTGGTCTCCAGGTAAACTGTATGGACGATCGTGGGAGCCTTCTGCGAGGGACCCGCCTCACGCTGTCGGCCCCTACGCTCAAAATTAATGTATGCTCTGGCAAAGTGGTTCAACAGTCCACACCTCCCATAACGCTTGCCCTTCGCCAGACACACTCTGGACTTATAGCGGTGACTTGGGGACACACAGCCATAACAACGTGGCATTCCTGGGGCAGACCTAATTTTCACCACCGAGGCATATTCATCCTCTCCGCTGTCTTCATCCTCAGGATCCAGTGACAGTGCCTTAAAACGAGGCTCGCCCTGGGTCGGAGTGGCTCCCTCACTTAGGCCTCTCGCTATTGTCTCAGCTGCCTCGAATTGCTGTGCGAGCTCGATAGCAGTGGTCAACGTCAGCTCACCTGGGTGGGTCAGAAGTCTGGACCGGGCTGCAGGACAGCGAATGTGTTCCGCCAACTGGTCCCGTATCATCTCATCTTCCAGGTTTCCAAAGTTGCATTCCCTCACCAGCTCCCGGAGGTCTGCAATGAATCTCTTCACAGGCTCCCCCGTCCGCTGTCGGAATTGAATGGGCCGGACAGTGACGTTTTCTGGGGCGCGAAAGTAGTGTGCCATCAGCTCCACCACTTCATCAAAACTATCGGCTCCTCCTAGAGTTTCCAAAATCCTCTGCCCCTCCATGCCCAAATTATGAACCAGGACAGCCCTCGCGCAAAGCTTCCCGAGTTCGCCGAGGTTCAAAACCACCAGATAATTTGTAAATGCGGCAAACCACCGAGGCCAAAGCACAGGTGGCTCGCCCGGGGTTTCCAAAACTGGCCGAAAACTGGCAACGGACCTCTCCATAACCACTTTTACCTTGTCGCCAAATGTTGGATCCATAATAGGGAAATAACGAGCCGACTGTAGTTACTGTTAATGGAGCTTTATTAAAGTTACTATTGACAATACCCTCAGATGTTCAGCACCCTCCAGCAAGCCAGATGTTCCACGATGAAAGAGGACTAGCCTCTTCCTCCCACATCCTTTATACCCGGAGTAGCGTCACCACCGGAAACCGATAGTTGGCCACCCCTGCTCATTCCCCATCCAACCCGGCCACCATCTTACTAATACCCCTATTTCCATACATAACACACTGTTCCACCATGCTGCCATATGTTTCAGTTTGTTTCACAACAAGATGGCTAAGCCAGGCTAAGCTAAGCATGCTAACCCCATTAGCCACAGGACGCTGCACATATAAGTTAATAATAAAATAAGCTGTGGGCTATATTAATCATAGATCCCATAACCTACATATGTTTAAGCATGTGAGAGTGTTTAGTGATTACATATGTAAAACGACTTCACACCTCAGAACAGGACAAAGGGTCTCAACCGCCAGTGAAGATCAAAGAGAATCCCAGGCGCTGCGGTGGAGACCGGATGGGTTGCCCCTGACCCCCCAGGGCCAGGTGGAGGAGTACGAAGACAAAAGAGGGGATTAAGATAGTGAGGGATGTCAGCTTTTGATATGCATGTCTTTTGTTATGTGCGAGTATAAGTTGGTAGAGCCGAAGGTGTTCGCTCTCTTACTTCTTCTGCTGCTGCACCTAGATGAGACTTGTTAGAGGAGCTGATAATAAACTTTGGTTTATGAATCACATTGCCTCGTTATTTCAAGCTCCTCTACACTGGTGACCCTGACGCGAGAATGGACCAGAGGCGTTCCCCCGCGATCGACTCATCTGTGGCGACCCAGGCAGACGCCGGCGCCCATGCAGACAGGGGAACAGATGGACGACGTTCCCCCACGGCAGAAGTGATAGAGAGGGCTCAACTGAGCACCAGCGCTGTGGAGAGAGCCGAAGCAAGGCACTCTCACCCTGCGGACACATCAGTGACGGTCCACACAAACGCCGTCACCGTCAACCTGCCGGACTTCTGGCAGGAAGACCCCGCCTCGTGGTTTCAGCAAGCTGAAGCCCAGTTTGCACTTGCGGGCATCACGGCTGACGATACAAAGTTCTATCACATCGTCGCCAAACTCGACGCCGCCACTTCGAGATGTGTGCGGAGCATAATCCAGTGGCCGCCGGCCCAGGACAAATTTAAAGAACTGAAAGCGACCATCGTGGCAAATTACATCCCCTCAGCCGAGGAGAGAGCCGAGAGGATCCTGGCAGTCTACGGCCACAGAGGAGGCAGACCCAAGGCCCTCATGGAGGACTTGCTGCAACTTAAAGAAGAGGATAATGACAACTTCCTCTTCCATTTCATATTCCTCAGTACGCTGCCGCCACACATGAGAGGGACGCTGGCCAACATGCGATGCAGCACCCAGCAAGACTTCCGCATGCTGGCTCACGAAGCTCAACGGCTCGTCAACACCTGCAAGGAGCCAGACACCCACAGCAGCATCCGCAGACCTCAACGCTGATGTCCGGAGCCATGAGGAGCCACAAATCACCGAGCACAATCAGCCCGCGGTGACAGCGACACGGCCAGGACGCAACAGACGGAGCGACGTTTGTTATTACCACCACCGCTTCGCCGAGAAGGTTTACAAATGCGTTCCCCCCTGCAAATTCACGATTTCGGGAAAACGCCGAAGCCAAGGGCTGTTAACAGCGGCGGTTCTCGGAGAAAAAAGCAAGCTTTTATATGTGACAGACGGACACACCGGCAAGCGGTTCCTTATCGACACGGGAGCTCAACTAAGTTTTGTCATGCCCTCCCAAGCAGACCGGGCCATGGGCCCCCGGGGCAATGGAGCGGTGGCAGCCAACGCTCCATCAGTCGACACTTTTGGCGAAAAGAGCCTGCCCCTCTGCATCCACGGGCCGCAACTACAGATGGACATTTGTTTGTAGCGGCGGGTGAGTTTTAACTTGTTGGGGCGCAGATTTTTTGTGTGCACATGGGTTATTAGTTGATCTAGCGAACAGGCGCTTGGTTAATGCACTGTCCTTTGCTTCTATTCCCTGCTCAGCTCGACTTTCTCCACCACCCGTGCAGGCTAGCGTCACCACAGCAGGAGGTAAGTTTGATCAACTCCTCACTCCAATTTCCAGCACTCACAATTCCCAAATTCTCAGCCACAGTGGCTAGACACGGGTCAAACACTTTATTCCCACAACGGGCCCACCCGTATTCGCCAAAGCTCGGCGCTTAGACGCGACCAAGCTCGCCATAGCTCGGGACGAGTTTACCACCCTTGAAAAATTAGGCATTATCAGACGCCCGAAAAGCCCCTGGGCGTCACCACTTCACATGGTCCCAAAATCCGACGGTTCTTGGAGGCCGTGCGGCGATTACCGCAGATTAAACAATGTGACAGCGCATGACCGCTACCCAATTCCTCACATTCAAGACTTTTCACTGCATCTGGCGGGTGCGCGCATTTTTTCAAAAATAGACCTGGTCCGCGGTTATCATCAAGTCCCAGTTCGAGCAGAGGACATTCCTAAAACAGCTGTAATAACCCCCTTCGGTCTTTCTGAATTTTTGCGGATGCCTTTCGGCCTCAAAGGCGCTGCTCAAACCTTTCAGCGGATGATGGACGCAGTATTACGCGACCTCCCTTTCGTGTTCGTCTACCTCGACGATATGCTGGTAGCCAGCTCGTCTGAGGAAGAACACGAACGGCATCTCACTATGGTTTTTCAGAGACTAGAAGAGCACGGGTTAATAATCAATCCAGCCAAATGCAAATTTGGCGTGTCACAAATTGATTTTTTAGGACACAGAGTTTCTCCGAAGGGGGCAGTCCCACTTCCAGACAAAGTTCATGCAGTAAAAAGTTTCCCACGGCCACAAACCGTCAAATCGTTGCAGGAATTTTTGGGCATGGTTAATTTTTACAACCGCTTCCTCCCCCACGCAGCTCAGCTCATGCAGCCCCTATATGACGCGCTCAGAAAACAAAAACCTTCCAATGCGGTCGAGTGGACCCCGGAGTGCGAACGCGCCTTCGCGGAAGTAAAAAGCGCCCTAGCTAATGCCACATTGTTGGTTCACCCCGATCCCTCGGCCCGCATTGCGCTAACCACAGACGCTTCAGACCTGGCCATAGGGGCAGTTGTAGAACAACACGTCGGCGGAATCTGGCAACCTTTGGCATTCTTCAGCAAATCGCTAAACCAAACTGAGCGTAAATACAGCAACTTTTGACAGAGGAGCTACTAGCGCTCCATTTATCCATCCGCCACTTCCAGTTCTGGTTAGAGGGGCGGCGTTTTACGGCTTTTGTAGACCACAAACCGCTCACCTTTGCTATGGCTAAAATTTCCGAACCGTGGTCAGGCAGGCAACAAAGACAGCTAGCTGCGATTTCAGAGTTCACCACAGACATTCGACATGTGGCAGGCAAACTTAACGTGGTAGCAGACTGCCTCTCTCGCGCTGTGACATCGCCAGAGCGCGAGGAGACAGATTATACTACCTCAGCCGCGGAACTCTTCGCCAACGCGGACACATACGCAGCACCAATCCACGCAGGGATAGATTATGCAGCCATGGCAGAGGAACAAAGTAGTGACGCGGACGTGCGCGCACTCCTGTCTGGACCAATAGGGTTAAGGCTGGAGAAAAGGGGTCTACGCGACGGTGTGCCCCCCCTAATATGCGACATCTCAACTGGCCGACCTCGCCCGTTAGTTCCAGCTGCATGGCGCCGCGGTATTTTCGACTTGATTCACTCCCTCGCGCACCCAGGTGTGCGCGCTTCAGTTAAAATGGTCGCCGAAAAGTTTGTGTGGCCTGGCCTGCGCAAAAACGTAAAAGAATGGGCAAAGACTTGCATTTCTTGTCAGCGCGCCAAAGTACACAAACACACAAAAGCCCCTCTGGAGCCTTTTCGAATCCCTGCTAGAAGGTTCGACCACGTTCATGTCGACCTCGTGGGGCCACTACCTTCCTCCCAAGGTTTCACACACCTGTTAACAATGATAGACCGCACCACGCGCTGGCCAGAGGCAGTCCCTATGGCGTTAACCACAGCGGAGGAAGTCGCTCTCGTTTTTTTGACAAACTGGGTGGCACGTTTCGGCGTCCCATCGGACATCACGTCCGATAGGGGGCCTCAATTTGTCTCGGAGCTTTGGTCAGCCATGTCCAGCAGCTTAGGGGCAACAATTCACTGCACCACCACTTATCACCCTCAGGCCAATGGGTTATGCGAGCGTTTTCACAGATCTTTAAAGGCCGCCCTGAGAGCCTCACTAACGGATACAAATTGGGTAAATAAACTTCCCTGGGTTTTATTGGGGTTGCGTGCTGCGCCCAAAGAGGATCTAGACGCCTCCCCAGCAGAATTAGTTTTTGCACAACCTCTCAGGCTCCCAGGTGAATTTTTACCAGAGAACCCAGAGCCAGGGCATTTTTCCAGCCCCGAGGTTGTAGGCAGCAACGGACCGACTCTCTCCCGGGCCGGCACATCACTCTTTTCCACGGGTTTTTGTCCCCCAAGCTTTAAAAAACGCTGAATTCGTTTTTGTTAGGCATGAAGCTTTAAAACCAACCTTCCGCCCACCATACGATGGGCCATTCAGAGTGCTGGAACCTGGTGATAAACATTTGTGCTTGATTTTGGGGATAGAAAAGAAACAGTCAGCATTGACAGACTTAAACCTGCCTTCTTGTTGAGAAACGAGCCTGCACGGTTGGCGAGAGCACCTCGGCGGGGTAGACCCCCCAAGAGAAAAGACTCAGCCCCCCTGCAGGGAACAAATAATCACTCTCCCTTCCCAAGCGTGCAGATTTCCTTACAGGAAGGTCCCACCAGGACGCCCAAGCGGACCCACAGCAGATTCGGGAGAAGATTAAAACCCAGTCGGCACAGAGACTGATGCAAACTACTCAACAGTTGTTCACTAATTGTGCTGTAACAGTTTAGGACTGACTTGTGATATTACTATGCTGTTATGATTACCACTGAACTCTCTTAGGAGCATGGCTGCTGGAAAGTTTCTTCTGTGTCAAGAGGTGTAGCAGTTAGTATGTCATAATAATTATCTTAAACTGTGAATTTTTCTATTGTCCTTTTCTTAGTCGTTTGGGGGGGGCTGTGGGCTATATTAATCATAGATCCCATAACCTACATATGTTTAAGCATGTGAGAGTGTTTAGTGATTACATATGTAAAGCGACTTCACACCTCAGAACAGGACAAAGGGTCTCAACCGCCAGTGAAGATCAAAGAGAATCCCAGGCGCTGCGGTGGAGACCGGATGGGTTGCCCTGACCCCCCAGGGCCAGGTGGAGGAGTACGAAGACAAAAGAGGGGATTAAGATAGTGAGGGATGTCAGCTTTTGATATGCATGTCTTTTGTTATGTGTGAGTATAAGTTGGTAGAGCCGAAGGTGTTCGCTCTCTTACTTCTTCTGCTGCTGCACCTAGATGAGACTTGTTAGAGGAGCTGATAATAAACTTTGGTTTATGAATCACATCGCCTCGTTATTTCAAACTCCTCTTCATAAGCCAACAATGAATTGGGAGCAGTAAAAGATGGATGGATGGATGTACTGGGAGTAAGATACAGTATATGTTTCATGTGATTCATGGGTTCAGTGTTATTTGGAATGGGCAAAAGAAAAAACAGCGACTGGGTCAAAGATGCTGGGATAGGCTCCAGCCCCCCCGCGACCCGAAAAGGATTGAGTGGAAGAAGATGAATGAATGAATGAATGGGCCGGCAGTGTAAACAAGAGTGGAGGGAGACTGAGTCAGCTCCCAACAATCGCTATATAAAAATACAATTATTTTTTTTAAAGAAATGTTACATTTCATTTACTACAGTAAATGTAAATTTTCCAATGCATGTTATACTCACCACCCCAAGTGGACTTATGAAGCCCTCTCCACTTGATATAAATAAACAAAATTATAGCCATGGAAAACCGGGAAACACAGTTGGCAACAGCAGAACCTCTGTAGAGAATTTTGATGGTGTTAGTAATTTAATGATGAATTTTGAAAAGATGTTACCAATGATTTGCAGCCCAACAAAACATACTTACTCCACTCCCAGCTTAAACACAAAGAGAACAATATAGTTCATAAGAGCATTCAGAAGATTGACAACAAAGCCTGTGATCACCTGTGGCCATATGATACCCTAAAAAAGAGATCAAACTGTATTTTTATTCAGTATTTTATACACAAAATGTGCATAAAATGTGCATACAATATCAATCGCTACAGAGGGTGACAACTAGGCTGACTCAAATACGAAATATGCTGTATGGGTACATATTCATACTAGGTGGGGTAACTGAATAGACCATTATGCTGTTTATTCCATCTAACTACAATGCTCCGCATTATGTATATATATTTATATATTTATGTGTACATATGTATATTCACTGCTCTTTTTATCTTATCCGCTAAATTATTGCTCTGAGTGTTACTATCCCTGTGCTGTTACAATCCTGGAATTTCCCCACTGTGGGACTAATAAAGGCTTATCTTATCTTATCTTATCTTAAAATGAAGACAATCTTAGACAAACTAATAAATACCTCTGCACTTGACCTTTTTTCTGAATAAAACACAGAGGATCATCCATAGACTTACAGTATATCATCAGAATTAATTTTTGACCTGATTGTTATGAAGGGATGAATTCTCAGCCACTCTAACTCAGTTGGTATAATTAAACCACATTTTCCCATTTTATCAAGTAGATACTTCAAGCTGAAAAAAAGACTTACTTGATTTTGTAGATATCTTGCTTGTAATGAATACATGAAAGAAGCCTGAAGAAAACATCAAAGGGAGAGGAAAAATAGAACAAAACATAATAATCTCCTGGATTCTTCTCTGGAATATTTTGCGCAAATTCATACAAAGTATGATGCAACAAATGTATGAGGATAAAGCTACACATTGGTGAAAATAAAGCCAAAAATAAAGTCGTAATTTCAACACTTCTAAAATCTAAAGTGTCAAAGTCATGAGAAAAAGTAAAAAATTTTCAAGTAAAAAGTTTAAATAGAAATAAAGACATCCGCACACTTAGTGCAATTTCCACTTTACTGCTTGCTAAGCTTTTGGTTCTGTCAAACCTTCATCAGAGCATACAGACTATAGAGGAAAGCGTTTGCCTGATCTTCACATCCAAGATCAGGCAAACGCTTTCCTGTTAAGGGTGTTATCACATATAGTACAGAAAATGTCATTTATCTGTTAAAATGCTTATATGACAAGATTTATACAGTGGGGTAAAAAAGTATTTAGTCAGCCACCAATTGTGCAAGTTCTCCCACTTGAAAGATGAGAGAGGTCTCCAATTTTCATCATAGGTATACCTCAACTATGAGAGACAAAAAAATCCAGAAAATCACATTGTCTGATTTTTAAAGAATTTATTTTCAAATTATGGTGGAAAATAAGTATTTGGTCAATAACAAAAGGTCATCTCAATACTTTGTTATATACCCTTTGTTGGCAATGACAGAGGTCAAACGTTTTCTGTAAGTCTTCACAAGGTTTTCACACACTGTTACTGGTATTTTGGCCCATTCCTCCATGCAGATCTCCTCTAGAGCAATGATGTTTTGGGGCTGTCGCTGGGCAACACAGACTTTCAATTCCCTCCAAAGATTTTCTATGGGGTTGAGATCTGGAGACTGGCTAGGCCACTCCAGGAAATGAAACTGAAATGCTTCTTACGAAGCCACTCCTTCGCTGCCTGGGCGGTGTGTTTGGGATCGTTGTCATGCTGAAAGACCCAGCCATGTTTCATCTTCAATGCCCTTGCTGATGGAAGGAGGTTTTCACTCACAATCTCACCATACATGGCCCCATTCATTCTTTCTTTTACTCGGATCAGTCGTCCTGGTCTCTTTGCAAAAAACCCAGCCCCAAAGCATGATGTTTCCACCCCCATGCTTCACAGTAGATATGGTGTTCTTTGGATGCAACTCAGCATTCTTTCTCCTCCAAACACGACAAGTTGAGTTTTTACCAAAAAGTTCTATTTTGGTTTCATCTGACCATATGACATTCTCCCAGTCCTCTTCTGGATCATCCAAATGCTCTCTAGCAAACTTCAGACGGGCCTGGACATGTACTGGCTTAAGCAGGGGGACACGTCTGGCACTGCAGGAT
Organism: Pholidichthys leucotaenia; assembly: GCA_020510985.1. Classification (NCBI taxonomy): domain Eukaryota; kingdom Metazoa; phylum Chordata; class Actinopteri; order Cichliformes; family Pholidichthyidae; genus Pholidichthys; species Pholidichthys leucotaenia. The sequence goes on along the minus strand of CM035847.1, from coordinate 242,234,779 downwards.
TTGAGTCCCTGGCAGCGTAGTGTGTTACTGATGTAGCCTTTGTTCCTTTGGTCCCAGCTCTCTGCAGGTCATTCACTAGGTCCCCCCATGTGGTTCTGGGATTTTTGCTCACCGTTCTCGTGATCATTTTGACCCCACAAGTTGAGATCTTGCGTGGAGCCCCAGATCGAGGGAGATTATCAGTGGTCTTGTATGTCTTCCATTTTCTAATAATTGCTCCCACAGTTGATTTCTTCACACCAAGCTGCTTACCTATTGCAGATTCAGTCTTCCCAGCCTGGTGCAGGTCTACAATTTTGTTTCTGGTGTCCTTTGACAGCTCTTTGGTCTTGGCCATAGGGGAGTTTGGAGTCTGACTGTTTGAGGTTGTGGACAGGTGTCTTTTATACTGATAACGAGTTCAAACAGGTGCCATTAATACAGGTAACGAGTGGAGGACAGAGGAGCCTCTTAAAGAAGAAGTTACAGGTCTGTGAGAGCCAGAAATCTTGCTTGTTTGTAGGTGATCAAATACTTATTTTCCACCATAATTTGCAAATAAATTCTTTAAAAATCAGACAATGTGATTTTCTGGATTTTTTTTCTCATTTTGTCTCTCATAGTTGAGGTATACCTATGATGAAAATTGAAGACCTCTCTCATCTTTTAAGTGGGAGAACTTGCACAATTGGTGGCTGACAAAATACTTTTTTGCCCCACTGTATAGGCAAAACAACTCGCATGTTGAAACAAAGCATTATTGAACATAAGAGTTCCATCAGACGAAATGTCAACGATCCTGTAACTCATCTTTTTAATGAATATTCACACCCAGTCTCCTCCCTACATCTTCAGTGTATTGAACATGTTGTTCTGCCAAGAGAGGGATATGGAAACCAAGATATGTCAGAGAGAACTTTTTTGGATTGACACTCTAGATGTTATGCTGTGATTCCGGCTGTGTTCCAGTCCTTCTTTTTAGCTCTTGTATTGTGAAACATGAGATCTATGGTTTATGATGACTTTAGCCTGATGTTTTTAAAGCGCTCGTTTCTTTTGAGATTTTTAAAAACGGTATTGTGTCCTATTTACAGGGATGGCAACAGGAAATTCTGATTTCAGCTGAAATCTAATTTGGTCGACTGAGTTATGGGGGGCGCAGCCCCCCTGAAGCTGAGAGGTTTTCAGTAAAACAGAAGTAATTTAGACTGAAAAAAATGATTAAAAAAATGAAATACTAGACTTAGATAAATCATTAAATTTAATGAAGAGTTAACTTACTTTTTCTTCAATGTTGTCTCACTGTCTTTAGTCCAACATATTTAACAGTTCTATAAGAGTTTATTACAGTATTTACACTGGTCACCAAGTCACTTCTAATGTGAAACTTTCTTCCTTTTGGCAGCAAGCTGTGTCAGTCTCTGAACTTTGAACTTCATCTCCTTTTCTGGTTTCTTCAGAAACTGTCTGAGTGTTTCTGTTACCTCGTCGAACTTTGAGCCAGTTTTCACCTTTACCGTCACTTTTCTCTCAAGCCAATTCCATCGGAACTTATTTTTGACACTTTTGTCTATTTCTAGCACTGATGACTCCTGATCCTTTGATAAAAATCTCATAATTCCGCTGAAAACGATACAGAAAGCTCAGAATTCCAACACGAACCAGGGATGTGATTTGGGGTTGGGGAAATTATCTGAAAATTTAGCAGGGGGTCTGGGGGACACAGTCCCCCAGCGGGGTCCAGGGCAGAGCCCCGGTTGGGGGAGGGGGCAGGGGGGCGAAGCCCCCCCGAAGCTCCTGGGTTTTTATGATTTTTAAGTACCAGAACTGTGCTTAAATGACATAAAACAAACAGCTGAATGCCACTTATTACTGTATAATATTGACTTATGTTCCAAGAAGATAGCATTCCTAAAATATTCCAACAAGCATTATCCATCACATGCTTTAACACTTGATCAAATCAAAATCAGTTAATTTTATCTATTCCATAATAGAAATAAAATTCCAACATACCATTACTTTTTATAATTTCAGCTGTAGAGGATGCCTTTCACAGACAAGACTGAGTTTATTTCTCAGGATAGGTTTATTGAATGGTTACATCCTCTAGCAATCACAGAATCTCGAAAAGAGAGAGAACAATCGTCCTTCACAGCTCTTATACTCTCCCCAAGTCACACACCCCCAACCTACAGTCCTTTAGCAAACATACAGCCCCCGAGACTCCTTGGCGTCCCCATTGTCTCTTATCCTTCTAGCCTCCGGGGCTCCTGCTGGGACATTCTCTCCAACTTCCCATCTCCTGCAGGTCTCTGCAGGGTCAGGTCCTCTTTGTCCATTAAGACGTGAAGCCTCCAAAATATGCACCGTCATCCCTGCTAGGTATATGTGGGAAATATGGATACAATATATGCGCCCTAAACATGCGCCATATAACCCCCCCAAACGTCTAAATAAGGACAAAGTACACCCCAATATGCATAGAATCATCTCATATCACACAGAACAGAAAATGGCACAACATATCACACTTCCGACTGCTTGGGCTTCAACCTCCTGCCATATCTGCTGTAAGCAGGTTTCGATCTGACTGTAGCCGTTTCTTGCATCTGTGGATTAGAGTCGTTAGTACATCCTTGTGAAGGCTTAGAACAGTGTCTCCCCGGCGGCCTGCTGCGACAGGGGGCCCTGGCTAACTGCACTTGTTCATCAGCCAAAACAAAAGCTGGTTTGAGTCTGTTAATGCAGACTAATTCCCTCCTGTCACCCAAATAGAGCAAAAAATGTTTTTCCCCAGTTTCCAACACTCTGAACGGTCCATCATAAGGCGGTCTTAAACCTGGCCTCTGAGCGTCGTGTCTGACAAAGACAAATTCTGCGTTCTTTAAAGTCTTAGGCACAAAAACGCGTGGGAAACTGTGATGAACTGGGCCGGGGAGGGTGTTTGATCCTGTGTCGCTCTGCAGCAGCTGAGCGGGTGGGCAATTTGGTGCGGGGTTCTCTGGAAGGAATTCGCCCGGTAACCGGAGGGGTTGGGCAAAAACTAGCTCAGCCGGAGAGGCTTGCAAATCTTCCTTAGGTGCTGAACGCAACCCTAATAAAACCCATGGAAGTTTATCAACCCAATTTGTGTCCGTGAGAGCCGCTCTGAGGGCTGCTTTCAATGACCGGTGAAAGCGTTCGCACAAACCGTTGGCCTGGGGGTTATAAGCGGGAGTGTGGTGAATTTTCACCCCCAGACTGAGTGCCATGGATGACCAGAGCTCGGAAACGAATTGGGGACCCCTGTCAGACGTTATGTCTGACGGGACTCCAAAACGCGCGACCCAAGCCGTTAAAAACGCGCGCGCAACGTCTGCTGCTGTAGTCGACGCCAGGGGGACCGCTTCTGTCCAGCGCGTGGTGCGGTCCACCATGGTTAGAAGGTGTGTGAACCCCTGCGACAGCGGGAGGGGTCCCACCAAGTCGACATGCACGTGGTCGAAGCGTTTGGCCGGGACGTGAAAAGGTTCTAAGGGGGCCCGCGTGTGCTTGTGTATCTTTGCTCTTTGACATGCTGCGCAGGCTGCGGCCCATTCTTTGACCTGTTTACGCAGCCCCGGCCAAATGAATTTTTCTCCCACCATTTTGATCCCCGGATGTGCCAGCAAATGGATTAAATCAAAAACGCGGCGGTGCCATGCAGCTGGGACCAGGGGCGGGGGCGCCCCGTGGAGACATCGCAGATTAGAGGGGGCACACCTATCTGCTGCACCCTGTGCTCCAGCCTTAGCCCTGTTGGCCCAGACTGGAGCGCGCGCACATCCACATCGCTAACCTGCTCGGCGGCCATGGCTGCATAATCTAAGCCCACGCAGACCGGGGCTGCGAGCGCTTCCGCGCCGCAAGCCTGGCCCACGTCCACGGCCACCGTGTCTGCCCCCTGGGGGCCTGGCGTTGCAACTGCGCGCGAGAGACAATCTGCCACTACATTGTGTTTACCCGCCACGTGTTGAATGTCGGTGGTAAACTCCGAAATCGCGGCCAGCTGTCTCTGCTGTCAGCCCGACCAAGGCTCTGAAATCTTGGCCATTGCAAATGTTAATGGTATGTGGTCTACAAACGCAGTGAAACGGCGCCCTTCCAGCCAGAACTGGAAGTGGCGGATGGCCAAATGCAGGGCTAAAAGTTCCCTATCGAACGCGCTGTATTTCCGCTCGTTATCGCGCAATGTTTTGCTGAAAAACGCAAGCGGTTGCCAGCTCCCTGCTACCAGTTGCTCGACAACTGCCCCAACTGCTACGTCGGAAGCGTCCGTGGTTAGCGCCATGCGAGCTGTTTGCACCGGGTGTGCCAATAACACAGCGTTAGCCAGGGCCGACTTGACCTGGGAGAAAGCGCGCTCCCATTCCGGGGACCACTCGACCTTATTTGCAGGTTTTTGCTTCTTTAGTGCCGCGTACAGTGGGTGCATGAGCTGTGCCACGCTGGGGAGGAAACGGTTATAAAAATTGACCATCCCCAAAAATTCTTGCAATGCTTTAACTGTCTGCGGTTGGGGAAACTCCGTTATGGCGCGTACTTTATCGGGCAGCGGGACCGCTCCTTCTGGAGAAACGCGGTGGCCCAAAAAATCGATTTGCGCTACCCCGAACTGGCATTTCGCTGGGTTAATTATTAACCCATGCTCTGTCAGCCTCTGAAAAACTGCTGTGAGGTGGCGTTCGTGTTCATCTTCGGATGTACTGGCTACTAAAATATCATCCAAATAGACGAACACGAAAGGGAGGCCGCGCAACACCGCATCCATCATACGTTGGAACGTCTGTGCGGCGCCCTTGAGGCCAAAAGGCATGCGCAAAAATTCGAAAAGCCCAAAGGGGGTTATTACTGCTGTTTTGGGTAAGTCTTGAGTGCGGACTGGGACTTGGTGATAACCGCGCACCAAATCTATTTTGGAAAAGATGCGCGCCCCCGCCAAATGTGCCGAAAAATCCTGGATGTGCGGAATCGGGTAGCGGTCGTGCATTTACCATACGTCTATTAGTAAGATCAACTAATAAACCATTTGAGCACAAAAAATCAGCACCTAGCATGTTATTGCTAACTGCAGCTACGACGAAAGTCCACTCGAAGGTGCGACCGTGGAAGGATAGGAGGAGCGTCTTCTCCCCATAGGTTTTGATCGTCGAGCCGTTTGCCGCTAGCACCAGGGGTCCGCTGGAAGGCGCCAGCAGGTCCGCGTAGGAAGGCTTGACGAAACTCAGCTGGGAGCCTGTGTCCACCAGGAAATCCTTCCCTGAATTTGCGTCCGTCACGAAAAGCAGCTTGTTCTTTGCGCCGAGAGCAGCAGCTGCTACCGACTCTCGGTCTTGGCGTTTCTCTGGCGCTTGTATCGGCACGGTGGGATGCATCTGTGCGCCCTCTCGGTGAAACGTTGATGGTAAAAGCAGAGGGTGCCGTCCGCTCCGCTTCTCCTGGTCTCTGCCGCTGCTGACGTCAGTGGGTCCGGTGCTGCGGCCTCTGGTCTCCCCTCGTCTCGCGGGGATGCGTTCAGCTCCGTTGCTGCCGTCGTGGCTGCGTGTCGTCTATGGGCGTCGACGAGCCGCTGTGCTTCCTGGCCCAGCCCGTGGTAGTCACGGTTGTTGAGCAGCTGTGAGCTGGCCAGGGTGACTCTCACTGCTGGCGGTAGTGTTCTGAGGAAGAGGTGGGCGAAGATAAAATTGTCGTCGTCTTCGCCTCTCAGGTTCATCATCCTCGCCATCAGATCTGCCGGCCTGTCTGCTTCGCCTTCTGTTAGCGCCAGAAGCTTCTCTGCTCGCTCTCCCTGCAAGGGGGTGAAGGCACGAATGAGGGCGGCTTTCAGTGCACCATACTTGTCGTCCTGGGGCGGGTGGTTGGTCAGGCTCTCCACCCGCTGCACTGTGAGGCTGTCCAGCTTCGCAACGACATGGTAGAACCTCGTTGCGTCCGCTGAAATTCCCCGAAGGTGGAACTGCGCCTCCACAGTGGTAAACCAGGAGCGCGGGTTATGTTGCCAGAAATCGGGCAGCTGTAGTGTGGTAGCTGCGTTAACCCGGTTGGCTCCTGAAGAGTCCGGTGTGGGAAGATCGTCGCCACCGGCCATAATTTGTCGTAGGTCACCAGTGTAGAGGATGCCTTTCACAGACGAGACTGAGTTTATTTCTCAGGATAGGTTTATTGAATGGTTACATCCTCTAGCAATCACAGAATCTTGAAAAGAGAGAGAACAATCGTCCTTCACAGCTCTTATACTCTCCCCAAGTCACACACCCCAAAACCTACAGTCCTTTAGCAAACATACAGCCCCCGAGACTCCTTGGCGTCCCCATTGTCTCTTATCCTTCTAGCCTCCGGGGCTCCTGCTGGGACATTCTCTCCAACTTCCCATCTCCTGCCAGACCAACTTCACACCTCCCGTAGGTCTCTGCAGGGTCAGGTCCTCTTTGTCCATTAAGACGTGAAGCCTCCAAAATATGCACCGTCATGCCTGCTAGGTATATGTGGGAAATATGGATACAATATATGCGCCCTAAACATGCGCCATACAGCATTCATTTCAGATCATCAGTTTCAATCTCCATTGAGTCTTGAGCTGTTCATTTTGCACAATCACTGATGTAGCTAAGTCTTGGAAATATTCAAAAGGTATGAGTCAATGTCCACTGTGCACTGTCAATTTCAAACTGTTTGGAATCATAAAAGTAATCTAACTAAATTGTTTTGCAATTTTTTTCTCCTCAGCATCAATGTCAGGGCGCTGCAGGAGTTTTTGGGGATGGTTAACTTTTATAACCGTTTCCTCCCCTGCGCAGCCCAGCTCATACAGCCGTTGTACGCCGCACTCAAGAAACGGAAACCGGCGGACAGAGTCGACTGGACTCCTGAGCGGGAGCAGGCGTTCTCTGAGGTTAAAACAGCTCTGGCGAACGCTGCACTACTGCCGCACCCAGACCCGGTGGCTCGGATAGCGCTCAGTACCGACGCCTCGGACATGGCCATGGGGCCGTCGTGGAGCAATGCGTTGCCGGTTCTTGGCAGCCGCTCACCTTTTTTAGCAGGTCTTTGCACAACAGTGAGCATAAATACAGCGTGTTCGACAGAGAGTTAATGGCTCTCCACCTGGCCATACGCCACTTCCAGTTCTGCCTGAAAGGGCGCACCTTCACTGCATTCGTGGACCACAAGCCGCTAACGTACTTAACGTACTTTATCTTCCTGGAAGATAAAAAAAGCGGAATTTCGCGAATTAGCGGAAAAATTACATCCCTGAGAACACGCCGCCATGAATTTTTGACAAAGCATACAACGAGTCATTTGATTGGTCCAATCGTTTGCAACTATCCAATCGCAGGGCTGTTTACAATACAGCAGTAGCTTGAGTACAAAACATCCGGGTTATCGCAGGAGACTTGACCCGGGGAAGCACCGAGCGCTTACGTAATCGTGTTGATTTTCGCTAAAATCGGTAACAATAAGGTACCTTACCCCCCTAAAATTTTCTCAACGGATTTAGACAATTCACAGAAATGATCAATTTGAAAATAAATCGGCGAAAATCCACGGATCGGCGGAAAACTGGCATCCCTGTGATTTGTTTGTGTATTTCTGTTCACCTTTTACACACCTCCCCCTTTTTCTTAGAAAAGTTTGAGGTACGAAATGCCTCCTTTCTTTAATTTTGATAGTTGGGACTACATTTCCTAGATGACATGACACTACCACAGGGGTGTGTACACAGGTGTACTGCATATTGACTAATATGGCAATGCTCTCCCATTTAACCCTGCTCATGGCTATAGTCTGTATGCTCTGCTGAAGGTTTGACAGAACCAAAAGCTTAGCAAGCAGTAAAGTGGAAACTGCACTAAGTGTGCGGATGTCTTTATTTCTATTTATACTTGGTTGATTGTCCAGCACCTTACAAAGTCCTTGAGCTGGGTGGACCGGTACCCTTTCTCTTCACTGTAAGTAAAAAAGTAAAAATTTAAAAAATCCATCCATCCAACCATCTTCTACCGCTTTTCCAGAGGTCTGGGTCACAGAGGCAGCAGTTCAAAGCAGAGACGCCCAGACTTCCCTCTCCCCAGCCACCTGCTTCAGCTCTTAAGAAAAGATATCAAGACGTTTCCAGGCCAGCTGGAAGACATAGTCTCTCCAGTGTGTCCTGGGTCTACCCCGGGGTTTCCTCCCAATGGGACGTGCCCAAAACACCTCAAGTGGGAAGCATCCAGGAGGCATCCTAATCAGATGCCCAAACCACCTCAACTGGCTCCTTTCGATGTGGAGGAGCAGCAGTTCTACTCTGAGCCTCTCCCGGATGACTGAGCTCCTCACCCTATCTCTAAGGATGAGTCCAGCAATCCTACGGAGAAAGCTCATTTCAGCCGCTAGTATCCATGATCTCATTCTTTCGGGCATTACCCAAAGCTCATGACCATAGGTGAGGGTAGGAATGTAGATTGAACGGTAAATTGATAGCTTTGCTTTAGAGCTCAGCTCCCTCTTCACCACAACAGACCAGTACAACATTCACATCACTGCAGATGCTGCTCCAATCTGTCTGTCAGTCTCTCGCTCCAATCTCCCCTCATTCGTGAATAAGAGCCCAAGATACTTAAACTCCTCCACTTGGGACAGGAGCTCGTCCCCAACCCAGAGAGGACAATCCACCCTTTTCCGGCTGAGCACCATGGACTCAGACATGGAGGTGCTGATTCTCATCCCAACTGCTTCACACTCTGTAGGAAACCGTTCCAGCAAAACTGGAAAATCTGGATTCGGAAGTCAATCTCAATCTCTGTTTTTAAGAATAGGGTTAAAACCTACTTTTTTGATAAAGCCTACAACTAGGGAGGGATCAAGAACCCTCCCTTAGTTATGCTGCTAATAGGTTTAGTCTGCCGGGGGACCTCCAATAATGCACTGGGCTTCACTCCTTTCTTCACTGTCAATGAAATATTTTTGTTTTTGCTGGTCATTAACATCTGTTTGTTCTCTCCCATAGATTGAGTCCCCATCATGCTGTTTGCTCTCTACATGTCTGTTCTTTTCATCTTCTCTGTCCCCTCACCCCCCAGCCAGTCACAGCAGATGACTGCCCCTCCCTGAGCCTGGCTCTGCTGGAGGTTTCTTCCTGTTAAAAGGGAGTTTTTCCTCTCCACCGTCGCCAAGTGCTTGCTCACAGGGGATCGCCTAATGGCTGGGGTCTTTCTGCAACTGTGGGGGTCCCCCCTACAGTTGAAAGTGCTATGAGATGACTGTTGTTGTGAAATGGTGCTATACAAATAAAGTTGAATTGAATTGAATTGAACTGAAAACCTGTAGGTCACTGCTCGATGAAGCCAACACAACGACACAATCTGCAAACAGAGATGAGATCCTGCGGTCACCAAACATGACACCGTCTGTTCCTTGGCTGCGCCTAAAAATCCAGTCCATAAAAATTATGAACAGGATCACTGACAAAGAGCAGCCCTGACAGAGTCCAACTCTCACTGGAAATGTGTCCGACTAAGTGTTGGCAATACGAACCAAACTCTCACAACAGTCCCATAGAGACCAGATAGTTCGTAGCAACAAGCCTGACACTGAATACTCCCAAACCACCCCCCACAAAAAAACACAAAGGATGCGGTCGAATGCCTTCTCCAAGTCCACAAAACACATGTAGACTGTTTGGGCAAACTCCCACGAACCCTTGAGGATTCTTGAGAGGGTAAAGAGTTGGTCCGATGTGCCACAGCCAGGACGAAAACCACATTGCTCCTTCTGAATCCCAGGTTCGACCAACGGCCAGATGCTCCTCTCCAGAACTCTGGCATAGACCTTCCCAGGGATGCTGAGAAGTGTGATCCCCCTAAAGTTGGAACACATCCTCCGGTCCCCCTTCTTAAAGAGAGGAACCATCACCCCAGTTTGCCATGCCAAAGGTACTGTCCCTGACTTCCATGCAATGTTGTAGAAGTGTGTCAGCCGTGACAACCCTACAATATCTAGAGCCTTGAGGTTTCAGGTATTCAGGTATTCAGGGTGAATCTCATCTATCCCTGGGGCCCGGCCACCGAAGAGTTTTTTTAACCACTTCAGCAACCTCAGCCCCTGTGATGGGTAAGTCAACCCACTCGTCCTCAGGCTCTGCTTCCTCTGTGGAAGGCGTATCAGTGGAATTGAGGAGATCCTCAAAGTATTCCTTCCACTGGCTGATGATATCCTATAGCACCAGACCCCATGGTCCCTCCTGCAGGTGGTGAGCCCACTGGAGGGCAGACCCATGTAGCTCCTTTGGGCTGAGGCCGGCTGGGTCCCATGGGCAGACCCAGCCACCAGACGCTTGTCATAGAGCCACTCCCCCAGGCCTGGCTTCAGAGTGGGGCCCCATGTAACCCCATACCGGGTGGGGTCCACTGAATCCTTGTTGTAACATTCATCATGGGAGTCTTTTGGATCATTCTTAGTCTGGCCCTTCACCCAGGACCAGTTTATCTCGGGTGACCCTACCAGAAGAAAACTGCCACGGACAACATAGCTCCTGGGATCACTAGGACATGCAACCCCCCCCCCCCACACACACACACACACCACCACCACCACCACCACCACCACCACCACCACAATAAGGTGAAGATCCATGGGGGGAACAATAAAATCATGAGGAAAAAAAACACAAATATATGAGAAAAGGTTACAAAATTTGTGGGAAAAGTTTAAAATTTCCACGTAAAATGAACAAGAGGGAAAATAAAGAAAAATTAAATTAAGTGTAGTTATTCTTTCTTCATCAAGCCTTGTTACATACAGACGTGGACAAAATTGTTGGTACCCCTCTGTTAATCAAAGAAAAATCCACAGTGGTCACAGAAATAACTTGAATCTGACAAAAGTGGTCATTCATACCATGTAGGATAACTAAATAGACGGTTATGCTGTTTCATCCCACCTAGCAACAATGCTCTGCACTGTGTGTGTTTATATATTTACATATTTATTCCATCTAGCTACAGTGCTCTGCACTGGGTGTGTTTATATTTATATATCTATATATTTATTCCATCTAGCTACAATGCTCAGCACTGGGTGTGTTTATATTTATATATCTATATATTTATTCCATCTAGCTACAATGCTCCGCACTGTGTTTTTATATATCTACATATTATTCCATCTAGCTACATTGCTCCGCACTGTGTGTGTTTATATACTTGCATATTTATTCCACCTAGCTGCAATGCTCCGTACTGTGGGTGTTTATATATTTACATATTTATTCCATCTAGCTACAATGCTCTGCACTGTGTGTTCATATATTCATATATTTATTCCATCCAGCTACAATGCTCTGCACTGTGTGTCTGTGTGTGTGTGTGTGTGTATATATATATTTTATAGTAATATGTACATATGTATATTAGCTGCTCTTGCTTGCTTGTTTTTTTTTTCTTGCCTTCTGATTGTTGCTCTGAGTGTTGCTATCCCTGTGCTGTTGCAATCCTGGAATTTCCCCGTTGTGGGACTAATAAAGGCTTATCTTATCTTATCTTATCTTATAAATAAAAATTCTATGAAAATTAACCATTGAAAATCAGACAATACTTTTGAATTGTGGTTCAACAGAATTATTTTAAAAAACAAACTCATGAAACAGGCCTGGACAAAAATGATGGTACCCTTAACTTAATATTTTGTTGCACAACCTTTTGAGGCAATCACTGCAATCAAATGATTTCTGTAACTGTCAGTGAGACTTCTGCACCTCTCAGCAGGTATTTTGGCCCACTCCTCATGAGCAAACTGCTCCAGTTGTCTCAGGTTTGAAGGGTGCCTTCTCCAGATGGCATGTTTCAGCTCCTTCCACAGAAGTTCAATAGGATTTAGATCAGGGCTCATAGAAGGCCACTTTAGAATAGTCCAATGTTTAGCTCTTAGCCATTCTTGGGTGTTTTTAGCTGTATGTTCTGGGTCATTATCCTGTTGCAAGACCCATGACCTGCGACTGAGACCAAGCTGTCTGACACTGGGCAGCACATTTCGCTCTAGAATACCTTGATAGTCTTAAGATTTCATTGTACCCTGCACAGATTCAAGACACCCTGTGCCAGATGCAGCAAAGCAGCCCCAGAACATAACAGAACCTCCTCCATGTTTCACAGTAGGGACAATGTTCTTTTCTTGGTATGCTTCATTTTTGCGTCTGTGAACATAGAGCTGATGTGCCTTGCCAAAAAGTTCCAGTTTTGTCTCGTCTGTCCACAGGACATCCTCCCAGAAGCTCTGTGGCTTGTCAACATGCAGTTTGGCAAATTCCAGTCTGGCTTTTTTATGATTTGTTTTCAACAGTGGTGTCCTCTTTGGTCGTCTCCCATGAAGTCCACTTTGGCTCAAACAATGACGGATGGCGCGATCTGACACTGATGTACCTTGATCTTGGAGTTCACCATGAATGTGTTTAGAGGCTGTTCTGGGCTCTTTTGTTACCATTCGTATTATCCGTCTCCTCCTGCGGCCACGTCCAGGGAGGTTGGCTACAGTCCCGTGGATCTTAAATTTCTGAATAATATTTTGCAACTGTAGTCACAGGAACATCAAGCTGCTTGGAGATGGTCTTATAGTCTTTACCTTTAACAAGCTTGTCTATAATTTTCTTTCTAATCTCCTGAGACAACTCCCTCCTTTGCTTCCTCTGGTCCATGTTTAGTGTGGTACACACCATGTCAACAAACAGCACAGTGACTACTTGTCACCCTTTAAATAGGCCGACTGACTGATTACAAGTTTGTAGACACCTGTGATGTTAATTAGAGGACCTGTGGAGCCCATAGTTATAACCTATGTGACTCACATGTGGCTGGCTGAATTCAGCCAAGAGAGACTTTGAGCTAGCCATGTGTATTGACTTCACACCTCAAGAGGAAGACGTGTCTGCACCCCCTGGGGACTCAGGAGAGAGGAGAAGATTACCCGGCCTGACCTTTGGGGGTCAGAGAGGAGAACAGAAGGACTCTGGGTGTTCTATTACAGATGAAAGGATGTAGCTGAGTATTGAGACTTTTGTGTGATGTATTGTTAGAGATGAGTGTATAAATGTATGTGTGTGACTGCATCCTGTCTCTTTTCACTCCGATCGAGAGAGGACGTAGGATGAATGAGGATTAAAGCAGATACTGGAAAAATCATCCAGTCTCCTCAATTCTTGACTCCTACAATTGGTGACCTACGCTTGAATCTGAGCACGCCGAGGCTGGAGGACAGCCTCGTGATCAATATGGAAGAGCTGGGAAACAGCCGCTCAGACCCGGATTCATCGGGGAATGCCAGCAGGGGCACAAGACTAATTAAGCTCCCCGAGTTCTGGCAAAGCGACCCGCACTCGTGGTTCCAGCATGTGGAGTCGCGGTTCCTGCTCGGGGAGTTTTCAGCGGATGACATAAATTCCTAATGTCATCGCGACGCTCGACAGCCGCACAGCTCGGTGTGTGCGGAGCCTGGTGCAGCAACCACCCGCTGTCAGCAAATACGACACGCTGAAAGCCACCCTCATCAGGAGCTTTGTGCCATCGTCTGAGGCAAGAGCCAGGCAGCTACTGGACCTGCGTGACAGAGGTGGACGCAGGCCGACTGTCTTCATGGAGGACATGCTACAAATGATCGGGACGGACAACGACGCGTTCCTTTTCAAACATATTTTCCTGAGAACCCTCCCAGCGCACACGAGAGGTTCCCTGTCCAGCAGGAGATGTGTGACCCAGCAGGACTTCCGCGACCTGGCCCAAGAGGCGGAGCGGCTCCTCAACGCCTGCGAGGAACAAGAGGCTTCCGTGGCAGCGGCAGACCTCGGCGCGGCGGCCGGGGGCAGTGTGGAGCCAGAGACAGCAGTGACCACCTCAGCGGCGACAGCAGCGACGAGATTCCGTGGCAGGGGAGATGACGGCCTCTGTTTTTACCATCGACGTTTCACTGGGAAGGCGCACAAATGCATTCCGCCCTGCAAGTTCAAAAAGCAGGTAAACGACCGGGCCGGGAGCCGTTAGCAGCTTCCACTCTCGGCGAACGGAACAAGCTGCTTTATCTGACAGACGCGGGCTCCGGGCGGCAATTCCTAGTGGACACCGGAGCCCAGAGGAGCTTCATCACTGCCACCTATGCTGATCGGGTCACGGGACCCCGCGGAGACAGAGCGACAGCTGCCAACAGCTCCAGCATCAACACGTACGGAGAGAGAACCTTGTCTCTGTCCTTCCACGGCCGCACCTATGAGTGGAATTTCATCGTGGCGGCAGTGAGCTTCAATATGTTAGGTGCTGATTTTCTGTGTTCACATGGTTTGTTAGTTGATCTGGCCAACAAACGCCGAGTAAATGCACTCTCTTTCTGTTCTATCCCTTGTGCAGCTCGGGTGTGCCCGCCGCCAGTTCAGACCAACGTCGCCACAGCAGGTGGTAAGTTTCACAGCCTTCTACACCAGTTCCCAGCACTCACAGTTCCTACGTTTTCAGCTAAGGTGGTGAAGCACGGGGTGGAGCACTTTATTACCACGAGTGGCCCACCGTTTTTGCGAAGGCTCGGCGCTTGGATGCAGCTAAACTCTCCATTGCGCGTGAGGAGGTTCGCCAACCTGGAAAGGTTGGGCATAATTCGCCGCTCCGAAAAAGCGCCTGGGCTTCCCCCCTCCACATGGTACCTAAGCTGACGGCTCATGGAGACCTTGTGGCGATTACCGCAGGTTGAACAATGCCACAGCGCAGGACCGGTACCCCGATTCCGCATATCCAGGACTTTTCGGTGCACTTGGCGAAGGCGCGCATTTTTTCTAAAATAGACCTGGTCCGCGGTTATCACCAAGTCCTGGTCCGACCAGAGGACATCCCCAAAACAGCCGTAATAACCCCGTTCGGGCTTTTGAGTTTTTACGAATGCCATTTGGCCCTTAAAGGCGCCGCACAACCCTTCCAACGGATGATGGACGCGAGTGTTGCGCGACCTTTCTTTCATTTTTTGTCTATTTAGACGACATTTTGGTAGCCAGCACCTCGAGGAGGAGCACGCGAAACACCTCACGACAGTTTTTCAGAGGTTAGGAGAGCATGGTTGATAATCAACCCGGCCAAGTGCCATTTTGGCGTGGCACAAATCGATTTTTTAGGGCACCCGCGTTTCCTCGGAGGGAGCAGTTCCTCTGCCGGCCAAAGTACGCCGCAGTGCAGATTTTCCCCAGCCTCGAACGGTAAAAGCATTGCAAGAATTTTTGGGGATGGTAAATTTTTATAACCGTTTCATACCCCACGCAGCGCAGCTTATGCAGCCCTTGTACACCGCGCTCAAAAAGCAGAAGCCCTCCCATGTGATTGAATGGTCCCCGGAGCGAAAGTGCGCATTCACAGAGGTTAAACGAGCACTGGCAAACGCGGCACTGTTGGCCCACCCAGACCCGGCAGCCCGCATAGTGCTAACCACAGACGCGTCAGATGTGGCCATAGGGGCCGTAGTAGAACAGCAGGTTGCCGGGGTTTGGCAACCACTCGCATTCTTCAGCAGATCCCTACGCGAGGCTGAGCGAAAATACAGCGCGTTTAACAGGGAGCTGCTGGCGCTCCACTTGGCTATTCGCCATTTCCAGTTCTGGCTGGAGGGGCAGCGTGTCGCCGCGTTTGTGACCACAAACCGCTCACTTTTGCAATGTCCAAAATTTCAGAACCGTGGTCAGGGCGGCAACAGAGACAGCTGGCCGCAATTTCTGAATTTACCACCGATATTCAGCATGTAGCCGGTAAAATCAATGTGGTGGCGGACTGTCTGTCACGCGCGGTAACAGCACCCGTCCGCGCGGAAACAGATTGCGCGGCCACTTACCCAGAGCGCGGTAACAGCGCGGACACGCACACGGCTCCGGTCCACGTGGGAATAGATTATGCAGCCATGGCGGCGGAGCAGAGCGAGGACGCGGAAGTGCGCGCGCTCCTGTCTGGACCAACAGGGTTAAGGCTGGAACGCAGAAATCTACAAACCGGTTTCCCCCCGCTGATCTGCGATGTATCCACAGGGCGACTGCGCCCGGTGGTGCCAGCCGCGTGGCGCTGTCGCGTTTTTGATGTTGTGCACTCCCTAGCACACCCAGGGGTGCGCGCTTCGGTGAAAATGGTGGTGGAGAAGTTTGTTTGGCTGAGCCTGCGCAAGCACGTGAAGGAGTGGGCTAAAACCTGCATGGCTTGCCAGCGGGCTAAAATTCACAGGCACACTAAGGCGCCCTTAAAACCGTTCCACATTCCGGCTAAAAGGTTCGATCATGTGCACGTGGACCTCGTGGGCCCCCTTGCCCACTTCACAAGGGTTCACGCATCTCTTGACAATGGTAGACCGAACCACCCGTTGGCCGGAAGTGGTCCCGTTAACATCGACCACAGCGGCAGAGGTGGCACGCGCTTTTTTAACAGCCTGGGTAGCGCGGTTCGGGGTCCCGTCAGATATTACGTCTGATAGGGGACCTCAATTTGCGTCGGAACTGTGGTCGGAACTGTGGTCAGCAGTGGCCAGCAGCTTAGGAGTGGCGGTACATCGCACGACCGCTTACCATCCCCAGGCCAACGGTTTATGCGAGCGTTTTGACAGGTCTTTGAAGGCAGCCCTCAGAGCGTCACTGACGGACACAGATTGGGTAAACAAACTACTATGGGTTTTATTGGGGTTGCGTTCGGCACCCAAAGAGGATCTAGATGCCTCACCAGCAGAATTGGTCTTCGCGCAACCGCTCAGGCTGCCAGGCGAGTTTTTACCCGACCACACGGCACCAGGGCCCCCCCCCCCCCCGATCCGGGGGTCTCTGAGTAACACGGGAGCAGAAATGCTCCCGGGCCCCGCTCATCACTCTTTCCCGCGTGTGTTCGTGCCCCAGGCTTTACGAGACGCAGAGTTTGTTTTTGTCAGGCACGATGCGCAGCGGCATAGCCTCCGCCCACCTTACGACGGTCCATTTCGAGTGCTGGAAACCGGGGAGAAATATTTTGTGCTAGATTTGGGGGGGCAGGAGGGAGACGATCAGTATCGATAGATTAAAGCCTGCTTTTGTGTTGCATAACGAGTCTGTACGGCCGGCGGGCGTGCCTCGACGCGGCAGGCCTCCGAAGGGGCGGCCCCGGGACCCCCCGCGGGGGGCAAATAACCCTTCTCCCCCTCACTCCACAGATGCACAGCAGGACGGCTCAACACAGAGCAGGAGACCTGCATACAGCAGATTCGGGAGAAGATTGAAACCTAAGCTGCATGCGGAATGATGTGGGGGGTTTTTTGGTCAGGTTGTTTAGGTTGCTGTGAGATTCTGTTGGGGGGGTGACGTGCTGTATGACTGTTGTATGACTGTATGTGGGTGCCCAGTCTTTCGCGTGGAAGGGGGGGAGTGATGTGGAGCCCATAGTTATAACCTATGTGACTCACATGTGGCTGGCTGAATTCAGCCAAGAGAGACTTTGAGCTAGCCATGTGTATTGACTTCACACCTCAAGAGGAAGATGTGTCTGCACCCCCTGGGGACTCAGGAGAGAGGAGAAGATTACCCGGCCTGACCTTTGGGGGTCAGAAAGGAGAACAGAAGGACTCTGGGTGTTCTATTACAGATGAAAGGATGTAGCTGAGTATTGAGACTTTTGTGTGATGTATTGTTAGAGATGAGTGTATAAATGTATGTGTGTGACTGCGTCCTGTCTCTTTTCACTCCGATCGAGAGAGGACGTAGGATGAATGAGGATTAAAGCAGATACTGGAAAAATCATCCAGTCTCCTCAATTCTTGACTCCTACAGACCCATCTTGGTTGAACATGTCCCTATGGTCACATTATTTTCAATCTTTTCTAGGGGTACCATCATTTTTGTCCAGGCCTATTTCATGAGTTTGTTTTTTAAAACAATTCTGTTGAACCACAATTCAAAAGCATTGTCTGATTTTCATTGGTTAATTTTCATAGAATTTTTATTTACTACCACTTTTGTCAGATTCAAGTTATTTCTGTGGCCATTGTAGGTTTTTCTTTCATTAACAGAGGGGTACCAACAATTTTGTCCACGGCTGTATTGTGACATTGTTGTGAACTACTGTAAGGCATCCGTGGATGTTTAACTTTAAACTAAAGGGTAACATAAGTGAGTGATTCTAAGACAGACATACTCACAGGAAGGGCTGGCATGAAAATCATCACATACAGCTGACACAACCTAGCCAGAGACAAAGAGAGAGTGTCTTTTTATCTGTATTTACAAGAAATAAAAGAAAACATGTAGAAGTTGAGAGTTTTCAGACAACTCACCTGACTACTTCTGGATCTTGTTTGATAGCCAACAGAATAGACTCTGTGTTAATGAGGATGGCCCAGCAAGGGAAGCATGCCAGCAACAAAATGAGGATGGCTCGCTGCAGAATGACTCCTATTTTCAGAAGGTTATGGGCCCCAAAGGTCTAAAAAAAATGATGTATTTTTAGTTTCAGCAGACTTATTGTTGTGTATGATTAACAACAGCACTCTGAGGCGAGTGCAATATCCCCGACCTCAGTTTTCTTTGAAGATCCCAATACTTAATGACGGAGAGCAGTTTTCAACTTTTCGGTGTAATTACTGTGGCAGAATTAAATTATGATAAGCCCATCATGCACAAATGTACAACAAAGCATACGACCCATAGTTGTAGGTTAGAATCACGAGGTGAACCTGTGTAGCAAGTATGGTGACCCTAGAAAGCTTTACACGTTCTATAGTAAGAGATCATAGGGAGTGTCAACCTTGACCTTTGACCTTTTGACCCCAAACCTGTATTCAGAGGTTATGGTCTCAGAGTGAACCTGTGTACCAGGTTTGGTGACCCTAGCTTTGTTGTTGAGATATACTTTATAAGGCATTTTGATGTTGACCTTTGACCTTGTAATCCCAAAACCACAGTCACACTTCAGGGTCACAGGGTGAACCTGTGCAACAGGTTTGGTGGCCCTAGCTTTACTCTTCCAGTTATAAGGCATGGGGAATGTTAACCTTGACCTCTGACCTTCTGACCCCAAACCCATAGTCTCTGATCAGGTTCCCAAGGTGAACCTGTGTACCAAGTTTGGTGACCCCAACTTTACTCGTTGTACAGTAATAAGACATAAGGAATGTTAACCACTGCACCTGCGCTGTGGCACAGGTGTAGTGTGACTGACTACTGATCGGAGGGTCAGGGGTTCGATTCCCACTGATCAGAGGTCTGCAGTCTGCATGTCCAAGTGTCCTTGAGCAAGACAGTGAACCCCCAGCTGATCCTGGTGGGTCAGGCCAGCGCCTGTGCATGGCGGCTCCGCCACCATCATTATGTGAATGGATGGATAGCAGGATCTGTAAAGCACTTTGGTCATCTAGAGATGAGAAAAAGTGCAATATAAGGGAATGCCATTTACCATTTTAACCTTGACCTTTTGACCCCAGACCCATAGTCAGAGGTCAGGATCCAAAGGTGAGCCTGTGTACCAGGTTTGGTGGCCCAAGCTTTACTCACTGTACAGTAACAAGACATAAGAAATGTGAACCTTGACCTTTGACCTTTTGACCCCAAACCCATAGTCAGAGGTCAAGATCCAAAGGTGAACCTGTGTACTAAGTTTAGTGACCCTAGCGTTCTTTGTTGTTGAGATATAGTTTATAAGCCATTATGATGTTGACCTTTAATCTTATGATCCCAAAACCATAGTCAAACTTCAGGGTCACAGGGTGAACCTGTGTACCAAATTTGGTGACCCTAACTTTACTCGTTGTACAGTAATAAGGCATAGGGAATGTTAGCCTTGACCTTTGACCTTTTGACCCCAAACCCATAGTCAGAGGTCAGGACTCCAAGGTGAACCTGTATACCAGGTTTGGTGGCCCTAGCTTTATGCACATTGTACAATAATAAGGCATAAGAAATGCTAACCTTGACCCAGGTGGTTCATTTGGGCTGAGCCCTACCAGGTCCTATGGGTAGAACTGTGGTCATCGCATATTTGCCATTGAGCAACTCCCCTCAGCTGGGCCCCAGGAGGACTCCAGTAACCCCATACTGGGCAGGGTATACAGGATCCTTGTTGTAACCTTTTCATGGGGATCTACTGGACTGCTTTTAGGTGTTTTCACATCTAAATTTGTTTAATTTGGTCCGGATCAGCTGACAAGTTTGTTACTTTGTATCATTTTCTCCTTGGTTCAGTCCCCTTTCACACAGGCAAAAATTCAAGCAGACCAAACTGCATCACATTAAATCCCGCGAAACTTATGTCAGAATGTTCTCTGTTCTTATTGGTCAGATTTTTTTGACGCGACAACAGGAAAGGTAAATACAGGAAGTAGGATGACGAAAGGTAAAAGGTAAAAGTCAACTTTACTGTCATTCAATCCGTACAGAAGAACAAAATTACGTTTCTCTTATCTACAATGTCAATCACATCTAAAATCAGAGGGGTTGCTGCCATGCAAGGTGCCGCCACAAATTTCCCTCCTCCGTTCCATTATTGCTGAGCACCAAGCTGGACAGCAGGAAGTTCTACTTTTATATGGTCTTCAGCATAACCCAGCCAGGATTTGAACCCAGGCATCCCAGGTGTGGAGCAGATGCTCTACCAACTAGGCCACCACTGCGGTGGTACACAGTACTACTGTGTATTTATGCATTTCTGGGAGAAAATAATACAAATCGTAGCATAATCTACGGGGGGGGGGGGTCATTGCCCTGGTTATCGTTTATTACATACGTGCATATGCCACTTTTGGCAAATCGTACAGTTTGAAAATGAAGCACTGCCACGGATGAGAAATAACATGTTGATGTTCATTAATCCTCCAGAACCGTGACTTGCTCAGCCACAGATATTTTCAAAGATCCATCAGGTATGTACAGTGATATAAAATTTTTAGCGTTTGCCGCTGGTCCTGTTTTAGTGTGGTCACTTTCCCACCTGCAGGACCACAGCAGAGTTCGCCATTTGATTCGAATCGAGACCACGTCTTTCAGGTGCGGGTTGCGGTACGGGTTAGTTTGGTGCACACTTGAGTGCAATTACCATGTTCTCACCAGATAAAACGTACCGCACTAACAGAGAAAACAAACTCAAGTTCGATTGAAACAAACTAAAGCCTGTAGGTGTGAAAGCTCCCTTAGTCTGGCCCTTCACCCAGGACTAATTTGCCATGGGAGACCCTACCAGAGGCAAGTTGTCCCTAACAACAGACTATAGCTCCTGGGATCATTAGGGCACACAAACCCCTCCATCACAATAAGGTGGTGATCCATGGAGGGGTCAAAAGTTGATATAACATCAAAATAATTTTGGAAATATTATTTTAAAGTGAAAATATCTTTTAGCGTTACTTTAAAGTACATTTCTATCTAGTTTTCTCTATGTTCTGCATTTTTAACGATATCCATGTTCACCTAAATGGTTTAATTCTATTGAATCACCTTTCAGTTTTACTTGTGAATGTTCAAAGTAAGTCAAAGAGAACAAAATGTACTTGAGTAAGAGTATTTTTGTCATAGATTTACTCATAAAAATACAACATCAGATTTATGTAATGCTTTTCAAAGACACTCAAGGACACATTATTCATTCACTCCACAGACACTGACAGTGGTAAGCTACTACTGTAGCCAGAGCTGCCCTGGGGCAGACTGATGGAAATGTGACAGCCAATCTGGGCCAACTGTATCGCTTCTTCTTCTTCTTCTTCTTTTAGATTTGATTGGTAGTTGGCAACCAGCCCATAGGTGCATCACTGCCACACACTTCACTTTATGTCACTCTTCCTCTGCTTCTTCTAGATCTGATTGTCAGCTGGCAACCAGCTCACAGGTGTACCACCGCTTTGTCAACTGTCTCTCCAACCACCACCAAACATTTATACACAATCATACACCAGTGTCATGGACACTGGAGGCAAGGTGAGGAGAGTATCTTGCCCAGGGACACAACAGCAGGATGGTTGGGGGAGAGTTGGATTAAAACTACCAACCCTCCAATTATTGGACAACCCGCCCTATTCCCTGAGCAACTGCCATCCAAATAGTAAAAAGAAAATACACAAAAAAACTACAAAGTAAAGTACAATTATGGGGGGAAAGCTACTTGATTACATATACTTGAAACAATGTAAAGCAATTTTTCCCCAACTCTGGTGATGGGCTAACATCTCACCTGAGAAATTAGAGTATCACATGCTGATGCCAAACCAATACCTATAGAAACACCTGTGACATTAATAACCTAATGGGACAAAAGAAAACAAGGGTGGATTAAGAATTGATTCAATGAACTGGTTCTTTAAAAACATAATGTGTAAGGAAAAAAATTGTACTTACTGCAATGGCCAAAGACACTGCTGCCAGCTCGGTTTTGCCCAGATGGCCACAGAATATGGTGCTGATCAAACTCACAAGGAAACTCATAAGCTGGGCCATAAACTGGTGAAACAGTGAGCAACACACATCAGCTACAGAGTCAGAGGTGGTGGAGTCGTCACAAACTGTACTCAAGTGAAAGGAGCATTACCTTATGATACCATGATATGTATTACTTACCTCATATTACAATACTCAGTAACAAGCAAGAGTAGTCATGAAAATGTTAGTAAAAATTGCAATTTGTGATATTTTCATGTCAGGTCAGGCACTGGTTTGCTTGCTACCGGATAACCATGAAAACCGGTACTACCTGTGTCATGGGTCGGGCCGCCGGCGACTCAACCAGCAACTCCACCCTTCCGAGGGTGTGGAGGGTGAAACTGGGCATCCTGGCAGAACTAAAAACATTATCTGTCACAGGTCTGTGGTGGACCACTCCCAGTTACACAGGGTGAGACTGGACATCCTGGCAGATAAGCACATCTGTCGCAAGATCTGTGGTGGACTTTTGCCAGTCGGTGCATCGTGGCATGCACTACACAAAGAGCACAGATAAACAAACCTATCATCTGGTCAGTCACTGCAACAGATACTGGAGTCAGTTTGTCTTGGCCTGTCCTTGCCACTGATAATACCTCTATCTGCCAAGAATGTGCCGCTAGTCCAGCAAAAGCTAGTGGTACTCAAATACTTTGCAAGCAGTTTCATGAAATGGTCAGTCAGAGAGTAACTCATACTGGCTCGGACGTCGCCGGGGTTAACAAGTTCAGGAGTTCCTCGCAGCGGAAGGCAAAGGACAGAGCTGCATGGAGGAATCTGATCAGACCTAAATGAAACAGTCATTGTCGCTCCTGACAAACTGCTACGATGATGATGATGATGATATCTTCATCTTTCATCTTTTTTTTTCTTGTAAATTTGTGACTTTTTCCTTACATATTTGAGACTTAACTCTAATTTATTCTAATAAATTCTGGATTTTTTGTGATAAATTTGTTGTTTTTTTGGTACATTTGCAACCTTTTTCTCACTTTAACTTGGAAATTTTCAACTTTACTCTTGCCAATGTCAGACTTTAAAAAAATGTGCTCATCTAAGAAAAACGGAATACAAATTGCCCTTCTAATACAAATCATATTATATGAGAAGAAGTAAACAGTAATAAGTTACACATAATCTGAGCTAAAAAAAAATGGGATTTGAGTTTAAGGAAATGAAAAAAAAAATTCACAGAAATTACTAACAATGCAGTACAGTTACAGTATAAAACAGCACAGATTTGTGCTGTCAGTTAAATAAAAATTTACTTGAGTACAACTGGGGTCCCCTACGTGGCTCGCCACCTTATCATGGTGGAGAGGCAGATGATCCCAGGAGCTGTGTTATCTGGGACAACTTGCCCCTGGTAGGGTCTTCCAAGGCAAACTGGTCCTGGGTGAAGGGTTAGACTAAGAGGGGTCCAGTAGATCTCCATGAAAAATGTTACATCAAGGACCCAGTGTACCCAAAGTAGCCACATGGGTCCACCCTCCAGTGGGCTCACCACCTGGCAGAAGGATCATGGGGATCATGGTGCTATGTGAACCAGGCGGAAGTCTAGGCTACTCTGCCTGGACTGATGCCCCCAACCCGGATCCCCGGATAAATGGTAGAAGATGGATGGATGGATGGAGAACTGGGGTGGGAATCACCAGAGGCCCCAAGATACAATATTATTAGGATACTTGGGCCGTGATTCACTATTATCACAATCTTGCAGTAGAGTGAGTATTGTGGTATCATATATTGTGTTTTTCCATCATGATCTTTGCCTTGTTCAACTCCCGGCTAGATCTCAGGAGTCACTCCTTTGCTGTGCTGACCTAACCAGACAGTGAGCATTTAACACCATCTAGTGGATTGAAAAGTCAATTGTTTTTTATTACTCTGGTGCCCAAGTACTGTATGGAAGCCCTAAAAGGTCATACATTCATACTATTTATTACCTCCGCCAGGCCGAAGGCCAGGAGGAGGTTATGTTTTTGCCAGCGTCTGTCTGTTTGTCTGTTGGTTAGCAAGATAACTCAAAAAGTTTTGGACGGATTTCGATGAAACTTTCAGGCGTTGTTGGAAATGGTACAAGGAAGAACTGATTAAATTTTGGGGATGATCCGGATCACCATCTGGATACAGGAATTTTTTAAAGGATTCTTTAACATTGTGAGATATGGCCATTTTCAACATGTGTGCAGGGGCAATAGAGGGCGCTGGTCGTCGTGTCTGACAAACACAAACTCCACGTTCTTCAAAGTTTTAGGCACAAAAGCACGCGGAAAACTGTGGTGGCCAGGGCCCGCAAGCGTGACTGTGTTTGCGCTACGCTGCAAAAGCTGAGACGGGCAGCTGTCCGGCGCCGGATTATTTGGCAGAAATTCCCCCGGGCAGCCATAGGGGCTGCGCAAACACAAGCTCTCCGCCGGGGAAGCTTCCAAATCCTCTTTTGCCGCGAAGCGCAACCCCAATAAAACCCACGGCAACCTGTCTACCCAATTTGCATCCGTCAGTGAAGCTCTGAGTGCTGCTTTCAGTGGAAGAGATGGACACAACAGCAACACTTCAGTTTATTACCTCCGCCAAGGAGGTAATGCTTTTACTACTGAACCACTAATCCTATCATTGTGAATCCAATTGCTAGTCATATGTTTTCATGGTCAAGGAATCTGAAAACGTACACACAAACACTGTATGGGGGGGGAACTGTGGCGCTTGGCGGAGGTCTGCGCTCTCCGAGTGCTTTTCTAGTTTTCACTGTTTTCCCAGATCCCGAGATATTTTTCTTGAGATTTCAAGATGACAAAATCATCTTGTAATCTCGGGTAAACAATATTTGTTTTCTTGAGATCTCAAGAAAATTATCTAATGATCTCAGGAAAACAGCAAAAATATGTAAATAGTATGAATGCATGACCTTTTAGGGCTTCTGTAAATAGGTCATTTTGTATTTGCTTATTTAATAGTAATTTTTAATAAAAAATTACAATACTGGTGTCTCTGGATCGATACAGTATCACCACCACAAAGCACTGTGATACCAATACGTACAAATCCACCCCCCCCCCACACACACACATACACAAGTACATCCAAATGTACTTGAGTAGTAGCTGTAAGGTTTTTTTTCCCACCTCATTAGTGTGGGACAGTCAAGTAAAAGGAAATTTAAAATAGTAGCCCACCTTACAATGAAACTAATCTGAAAAGTACAGTATATTACTAGAGAAAATGTAAATCCTGATGTATTACAGAAAAACGTCACAAATTTGTGAGAAAACAGTTTCAAGCTCAGAAGAAAAAAACAAGGCAAATTTTTGAGAAAACATTTTTATGAGGAAAAAGGTTGTAAATTCATGTGGCAAAAGTTACAAATTGAAATAACTGTTGTGGTGCATATATTGAGTTCATATTTCCCCACAAATGTATGACTGTATGTGTATTGGGGGCTTCACGTCTCGTGGGACAAAAGAGGTCTGGGCCCACAGAGATCTACAGGAGATGACGAGTAGGTGTGAGTTTTGGCCTTTGTCTCGGAGAAGCATCGAGGGATAAGAGACAATAGTGAAACATCAAAGAGTGCATTGTGACTGAGATTATGTACCATGTGATTATATGTTTGCTAAAGCATCATGTGACTTAGGTTCGTGGCTCCAGCAGAGTATAAGAGTGTGGTATTTGATTGCTCAGTCTCTTTTCTTGCCTAGAGATTGATAGAGCATGTGTTCACTTAATAAAGCTGAACCTGAGAAATAAACTCAGCCTCATCCTTGAATGCATTCTCTACACTGGTGACCCTACGACAAGTTATGGCCGGTGACGACCTTCACGCACCAGACTCATCAGGAGCCAGCCAGGCTAACGCAGCTACCGCAGTCCAGCTGCCCGATTTCTGGCAGCACAGCCCGCGCTCCTGGTTCAACACTGTCGAGGCGCAGTTCCATCTTCGGGGAATTTCAGCAGATGCAACGAAATTCTACCATGTAGTCACAAATCTGGACAGCCTCACAGCACAGCGGGTGGAAAGGCTGACTAACCACCCACCAGATGACGACAAGTACGGCGTATTGAAAGCAGCCCTCAGAGCGTCTCTCACGGATACAAATTGGGTGGATAAACTTCCATGGGTTTTATTGGGGTTGCGTTCTGCACCTAAGGAGGATTTGCAAGCCTCTCCGGCTGAATTAGTTTTTGCTCAACCCCTCCGTTTGCCGGGGGAATTCCTTCCTGACAACCCTGCACCAAATTGCCCCCCCCGTTCAGCTGTTGCAGAGCGGCACAGGATCAAACACCCTTCCTGGCCCAGTTCATCACAGTTTTCCACGCGTTTTTGTGCCGAGGGCTTTAAAGAATGCGGAGTTTGTTTTTGTTAGACATGATGCTCAACGACCAGGTTTGCGACCGCCTTACGACGGGCCTTTCAGAGTGTTGGAAACAGGGGAGAAACATTTTTTGCTTGATTTGGGAGACAGAAAAGAGTTGATTTGCATTAACAGACTCAAACCCGCCTTTGTTCTGGCTGATGAACACGTGCAGTTGGCCAGGGCCCCCTGCCGTGGCAGGCCGCCGGGAAGACATTGTTCGGAGCCACCACAGAGATGTGCTAACAATTCTGATTCGCAGATGCAGGGAGCCGCTGCAGAAGGAACAAAGCCGGCTTACAGCAGATATGGCAGGAGGTTTAAACCCAAGCAATTGGTGGATTGATCTGTGATATGTTGTGATGTTTTCTGCCACACATCTCTGATTATGTTTTGTCCCTGAATAGACGTTTGGGGGGGGGGGGGGTTATGTGGCGCATATATTGAGTTCATATTTCCCCACAAATGTATGACTGTATGTGTATTGGGGGCTTCACGTCTCGTGGGACAAAAGAGGTCTGGGCCCGCAGAGATCTACAGGAGATGAGTAGGTGTGAGTTTTGGCCTTTGTCTCGGAGAAGATACCCCAGGAGGATTCCCGGACCATCGAGGGATAAGAGACAATAGTGAAACATCAAAGAGTGCATTGTGACTGAGATTATGTACCATGTGATTATATGTTTGCTAAAGCATCATGTGACTTAGGTTCGTGGCTCCAGCAGAGTATTAGAGTGTGGTATTTGATTGCTCAGTCTCTTTTCTTGCCTAGAGATTGATAGAGCATGTGTTCACTTAATAAAGCTGAACCTGAGAAATAAACTCAGCCTCATCCTTGAACGCATTCTCTACACTGTCAGCTTTATGAGAGAAACGTTTTACATTCACGAGAAAAACGTCACAAATGTATGAGAAAAAACTTGAGTCACAAATTTAAGGGAAAACTTTTCAAGATACCTTCTTACTCTTACAAAGCTACTTTTACTCATTTTACCCACTTCTGTCTATATTATCACACCAGTAATTAAATATTAAAGAACACTGCTCCACTGAACTAACGGAGTTCAGAACCACACTGCTACTCACCACAGGTAATGCTAGGACCACCAGTTCTTTCACTTCCTTCTTAAAACCAACAGGGACCAACATTCGGATCTGCTTTACTAGAAAACATTCCCTCCATGAGGAAGGCAGATGCCATCTCACAGCCATGTTCTCCATGATTCAGCCAGGCACAAATGGAGCTGTGTCGGTGTCTGCGGGTTACTGTTTGATCAGACTAGTGTTTGGATCACACCGGGATGTCTTCTTCTTCTTCTTTTAGATTTGAATGTCTTTCTCTATCAGAGCAGAATCATGAGCTTAATGAATGACAGACGACGTCAGCAAAGCATTGCGGTGGGTCAGAGAGCTCTTGCGTCATATTATAGAGGAAATGGCTACTCCAGACTGACCTCCTTCTTTTTTTTTTTCCAGTTACAAAAAAAAAAAAGAGAGAGCTCTTGCGTCATATTATAGAGGAAATGGCTACTCCAGACTGACCTTCTTCTTCTTCTTCTTCTTCTTCTTTGCAATAAACATTCCCATTTCAGTGTAACAGAAAATCTACTGACAGTAAATTGAAATAAGTAGGCTACATTCCATTCCATTTGAAGTCCGGCCGGAAGTTTCTTCGGGAACGCCCACCTCAAATCGGATTTTCAACTCGGATTGTAACTGGGATTCTGGGAGAGGCAATAAGAATCACGAGAAGGGCTCGTCTCTCTTTTTGAAACAACACAGGATTAGGTCATAGAATTTAGGGGTCGGTCTCAGATGACATACTGTTACACACTCTTGTACAGTAGGTGGCGGTATGCACCTTTCAGTTGTTTGCTATCCGCGAGTAACGGAGAGAAGTAGAAGACCCTCCTTCGTTCGCTTGCTGCTATGTTTACATGGACACAAATAACCGGATTAAAAGCCTGATCGTAATAAAAATGCTTCATGTAAACATGGCAATCTGAATATTCTAACCCGATCACGCTCATTCTGATCAAAATTTCATTCCGATTGACTGGAGTGGGTTATGCCGATTGTTAATCCGAATGGTGCGCATGAAAACACTCCTAACGTAGGGCGGAAAATATGTTTACTGCGCATGTCTGTACACCAGCTTACGTCGACGTGACGTATTTCCGCCTTAGCAGCAGCCAGCGGAAAACATAGCGGGAGTAAAACAAAACTGGTCTGTATCGTCCTGTTGTCTCTCTCTGTTCGTCATATGCAAAAGTATGTACTTGTAGCTCCCTAGAACACTAACGTTAAGCTAGTAACACTAGCATCTCCATTAACATCGGATGAGAAATCACCCGACGTTAGTGTTCTAGGGCTAATTACGGAGACCAGCAGAAGCAAAAGTACAGTCTGAATAACACAATACACGTCAATTTCGACACGAAGCGGGGCTTGCTAACATCGGAAGTTGCTCCTTCTACTATTTTTTGAACAAGAGCTTTCAAGGCAGCGCTAGACCAGGGGTCGGCAACCCGTGGCTCCGGAGCCGCATGGCCCTTCAGCAACCATGCTGTGGCTCCCTGCAGTTACATCTCAAAACACATGGAAATTAATGAAGTTCATTTTGTTTTATTTTTCAAATTATTGTTTATTGCAATACGGTCATTGTACAGTACAACAAAATTGAGGGTGCTCCACCAGGCTACTGCACAATAAATGAGAGAAGGATTTGATAAAACACAGTTATAGAACACATGATTGAACACGTGACTGAAATAAAAATAGCCCACAGTTATATATACAGGTATGGTAGTCTAGGCTTCACAGATGGAACTGTGTACATAAGAGTGTGGAATGCAGAAAACAAGATTGAATAAAATGGCCCAAGGATTATGGAAAATATACACAGGGAATGGTAGTGGTTTCACAGATGGGTCAGTCATCATCACTCCATAAATTAAAGAAATCTCTTGTCAGTTTGTGTGTCTGTGTCACGATCATAGCACATCATAGGATGGCCTATGATGTCTGCATGATGTCCTGTGATGATCCTATGATATCAGGCATCATAGGACATCTGCCTTGATGTCTTTATGATGTCATATAGACCATCACTCACCAAAGAAGAGATACTCATCACCTGATTGAAAATAGGACACAGCACTTTAAACCACACCCATTCACAGCAGTTCATCATGTCATATACAGTAGACTATCACTCACGAAAGAAGAGATACTCCTCACCCGATTAAGAATAGGACTCACTACTTTAAACCACACCCATTCAAAGCAGTAAATCTGGAAATCTCACTAAGGCAGAAGGCACTCTATAAATTCAACAAATCTCTGTCAGTGTGTCTCTAGCCACGGTTACATGGACAAAATTTCTTCAGTCTGATTACAATTCAGATCAGAATTTTACTGTTTACATGGATCCTGAAAAAGTTGATCTGATTAAGACGTGTGCTTCCATGTGTCACACGTTTGAACGGACTAAATCATTTTGACATGCGCACAATTATCCAACATTTCGGAAACAGTAGAAGAAGAAGCAACTTCCAATGTAAACAAACCCCACTTCGTGTCTTTCTCTTTTTGAAATGGACCGGTATTGTGTTATTCAGACTGTACTTTTGCTTCTGCTGGTCTCCGTAATGAAGCTACAAGTACATACTTCTGCATATGATGAACAGAGGGAGACAGCAGGACGATACAGACCAATTTTGTTTTACTCCTGCCATGTCTTCCGCTAGCTGCTGTAAAGGCGGAAATACGTCACGTCGACGTGTGGCTGACGTACAGACATGCGCAGTAAACATATTTTCTGCCCAAGCTTCGGAATAAGTGTTTATATGCACACCAGTCGGATTAACAATCAGAATAACCCACCCGTCTCAATTGGAAGGAAATTTTGATCCAAATGAGTGTGATGGGGTTAGAATATTCAGATTGGCGTGTTTACATGCAGCACTTTTATTCTGATCAGGCTTTTAATCCAGTTACTTGTGTCCATGTAAACATGGCTAGTGTGTCTGTCACCATCATAATATCAGGCAGCACTGATTCCTGCCTTGATGTCTTTATGATGTCATATAGACCATCACTCACCAAAGAAGAGATACTCATCACCCGATTAAGAATAGGACACAGCATTTTAAACCACACCCATTCAAAGCAGTAAATCTGGAAATCTCACTCAGTAAGCCAGAAGGCACTCCATAAATTCAACAAATCTCTGTCAGTGTGTGTGTCTGTCACCATCATAATATCAGGCAACACGGACTCACGATGCCGTCATATAGACAATAGGACTGGCTACAAGACCATAGGATTGCCTACGATGTTCCTATGACATCACCATAGGATTGCCTACGATGTTCCTATAACGTCTACATGATGTTTAAATGATGTCATATAGACAGCATAGTATACAGTCACCTCTGAGGTCCCTATGTTGTCTACATGAAATCTCTTGTCAGTTTGTGTGTCTGTGTGTCACGATCATAGCACATCATAGGACAGCCTATGATGTCTCCATGATGTCCTATGATGATCCAATGATATCAGACATCACAGGACATCTGCCTTGATGTCTTTATGATGTCATATAGACCATCACTCACGAAGCCTGCCTTGATGTCTTTACAAACCCAGGCATCACTGAATGATGATGTCAAAGATCAAAGGCAGGCATCAGTATGGTTACTGTTGCTGTGGTAACAGTAACTTTCTACGGCCATGCAGAAATGCTTGCTTATACTTGGTTTCTATGGGCATGCACGGGTATGCATTAGTATACATGAAAGTGCGGAGTGTGAAGACAGGTGTGTTATTTTAATTAAAAAGGTCCTCAGTTCAGTGCATGTAAGCATTCAGAGGGAGGGGGTGGGGCCTCTGACTGTTTGCAGTTCAGATGGCCCAGGGGACGAAACGGTTTGTCAGTCTGGTGGTGGGGGACCTGTTTGATCCAAACCGTCGTCCAGAGGGAAGCAGGTCAAACAGGTGGTGGGTGGGATGTGAGTGGTCTCCTGTGATGGCCTTGATCTTTCTGAGACAGAAGGATCTGGAGATGAGCTCCAGGGAGGGCAGAGGGCCGCTGATGATTTTTTGGGCGGTGTTGATAACCCTTTGCACAGCCTTCCTGTTCTCGGCCATGGAGCCGACGTACTGCACATCCAGACAGTAGGTGAGCACGCTCTTCACTGAGCAGCGGTAGAAGGTCAGCAGCAGCTTCTGGTCCAGGTGGTTCTAACTGAGGATATGGAGGAAGTGCAGCTGCTGCTGGGCTTTCTTCACCACGGCCTTGGTGTGTCGTCCATGAGAGGTCAGAGGAGATGTGGGTGCCCAGGAACCTAAAGGGGGGGACAGTTTCCACACAGTTGCCATTTATGGGGGGGGGGGTGTTTGGTCCTGTCTGTTCTTCCTGAAGTCCAATATGAGTTCTTTGGTTTTTTTCAACATTCAGTTTCAATTTGTTTGCTTGGAACCTCAGGAGCAGATTCTCTACCTCCGCCCTGTATGCCTTCTCATCGTCATTGGTGATGAGCCCAACCAAGGTGGTGTCATCTGCGTACTTCACGATAACGGTGGTTGGGTGGGGTGGAATACAGTCAAAGGTGTACAGGGAGTACAGTAGTGGGCTTAGCACAGACACACAAACACGCACACACACACACACACACAAAAACAGACTGACCTGGGTGGCCGACATCTTGGCCGCGTGTAGAGTGATGATATAGAGTGAAGTGATGATATAGAGTAAAGTATGAGGAGACGAAGAAGAGTGATGTCTGAAGATAGAGTTGAGGTTCGATTGGACACAGCAATGACGATAGGACTACAGCTCCTGACCAGATAGAGTGATGATAAAGAGTGAAGTACGTGGTGGTAATGCACCTGTAAGCTGGTTGCCAACCGCCAATCAAATCTAAAAGAAGAAGAAGAAGAAGAAGAGGAGGAGAACTGTTAATTTAAACCAGCTCCTGACCAGATAGAGTGATGATATACAGTGAAGTATGTGGCGGTAATGCACCTGTAAGCTGGTTGCCAACCGCCAATCAAATCATATATGTTTATTGAGCTTTTGAGGGCCACAAGCAATACAGAAAAAGCAAACAGCAAGAAATGACAAAGAGAACCCTCTTTTTCAATCCCCAAACTCCACCCCATCATCCCATCTCCACACACAAAAGCAAATAAATAAATACCACAATACAATACAAATTTGTCAGAAGCAGAAGAATTGTATCATAAGAACACAATCGGAAATAATGGTGGTCTATTTGGTAATGCACTTTGACCTCTCAGTCCAAGCAAGACCATAGAGGCCACTCCGGAGGGCCTGGGCGCCATCTCCCCCTATATAACTCAAAAAAAAAGTCCCATATATCAAAAAAACGAAAAGGTTTGTCTTTGAACCAGAAGCTAGTAGCTTCTAATGGGATAAGTTCCACCACACCACGAATCCAATGTGTAACTGTAGGAGCAGAGTCTGAGGTCCATAAAAGAAGAATACATCTTCTTGCACTAAAGAGAAGCACCTGCAACAGTTTGAGTGCGGAGAAGCGAAGATTCAGTGGGGTAGGATTTACTCCTAGAATGCAGCTGAGAGGGGTGAGGGCTAGATTTTTCTTGAATATAATATCAATTTCTTTACAAATTTTTATCCAGAAGTCATTAATAGGAGGACATTTAAATAAACAATGAAAATATGAACCTTCAGAAATTTTACACTTATTACAAAATTTTGAAAATAGAGGGTTAAACTTATTGCGTTTCACTGGAGTAATATGAAGCCTGTATATGATCTTGAATTGTAACTCTCTAGCTTTGTGAGTAAAAAGGTAGTTTGCACTACCTGACCGCACCTCATCCCATATATCAAGTGAAAATGATTCTCCAAAATCCACTTCCCAAAGAGATCTGACATGAGCTGTGCAATCACTGGATGGAACCGAGAGGGTCTTGTAGAACCTAGTGATTAGTTTTCTAGTATCTGGTTTCTGAATCACCTCCTCCATAGGTGAAAAAAATACCCCATTAGGATGCAGCTTAATAGATGAAGAAATAAAACTACGAATTTGCAGATACCTAAAAAAGTTATTCTGTGGGAGGTTATACTTCTCTCTGAGCTGCTCGAAAGACAGCAGAGTGCCCTCTGTCATCAAGTCGCCTACAGTTTTTACTCCCCTATCAGACCACAAGGAGAAGGCTTGGTCAGCCAGACCAGGGGGAAAATCCGAGTTTAAATAAATAGGTGTGAGGGGGCAAAAGGAGCCATCCTGATTTCCAAGCTTCTTCACCATCCTCCAAACTTTTAAAGTATTCTGTAAAATAAAATTCCCCTTTAATTTGAGACAAACCCATTTCTTAGATGCGTATAATATGTGACTAAGAGGGATAGGGGCCACCGGAGCTGCCTCTATATTAAGCCAGGTGGATGTCGGATCATTTTTAAGCCAGTGCCAAATGTAAATAGAGAGGGAAGCAATTTGATAGCACCTAAAATCTGGCACTGCCAGGCCTCCTTCATCCAGTGGGTGCTGTAATGTGCTAAGTTTTAACCTGGCTCGCTTGTTCCTCCAGAGAAAAAATGTCAAAGAGCTATTAAGAATAGCAAGTGATTTTCTTGTTAAGAGAGCTGGGATCATCTGGAAGGGGTACATTAACCGAGGAAGTATAACCATTTTGACAAGGTTGACCCTTCCTAAGAGAGATAGAGGCAAGGCCATCCAGCGGGCCAAGTCTTCCTTGATTCTACAAATTGCAGGAACAAAGTTGGCTTTATATAAGCCAGAAAGAGAAGGAGTAATGTGTATGCCCAAATAAACACAACCTGATGGAGACCAGCGGAAGGGGGTAGAGCACAGTGAAGACCAAGATACCTGAGGAGTAAGGGGCATGGCTTCAGATTTAGAGTAGTTAATCTTATAACCTGAAAAATGGCCAAAAGAATTATTTCAACAACTCTTGTAATAGAAGATTCTGGGTTACTTAGATAGAGGAGGACATCATCACAATAAAGGGAAATTTTATGATTTGTGGAACCCACATCTATACCTGTTACCAAGGAATCACATCTAATGGCCTCCACTAAGGGCTCCATAGCAAGGGCAAACAGAATTGGTGAGACCAGGCAGCCCTGTCTAGAACCACGTCTCACTGTGAATGTGGAGGACCTCATGCCATTTGTAATAACAGAGGCACGGGGGGCAGCATATAGCAAGGATATCCACCTAATAAAGTTGTCACCAAGACTGAATTTTTAAAGGACACCTAGAAGATAAGGCCATTCAATCCTATCAAAGGCCTTTTCTGCATCAAGGGAGACAACAAGAGATTTGGCCTTTGACCTTGATCCATTCTGAATAAGATTTAATAGTCTCCTTACATTATGAAGGGAATTACGACCCAATATAAACCCAGTTTGGTCTGTTGAAATTAACTCTGGCATGACACCTTCAAGTGTCTTCACCAATATTTTAGCCAGTAATTTTCGGTCAACGTCCAGCAAGGCAATCGGCCTGCAGGATGTGCATTCATCTGCAGGTTTGCCCTTCTTTAGAATTAGAGAAATATTTGCATCCATCATAGTGTCAAGAAGAGCCCCAGAGTCAAAGGAGTAAGACAGCATATTGAGAAGGGGATCAATTAGCAAATCCTTAAAAGCCTTATAAAATTCTGGAGTCAAACCATCAGGCCCCGGAGCCTTATTAATTTGCAAGCTGTTAACCACTTCTGCAACTTCTTCACGGGAAATAGCCCTATTCAACAGCTATTTTTGTGTATTGGATGCTTGAGGTAGTTTGACTAATGATAAAAAATTTTGCATCAAAGTCTCCGAGTTGTGATCTGACTCAGAAGTGTATAAGCCTTCACAAAAGGAAAGGAAAGAGTTGTTAATATCTTTGTTGTTATAAACTCTTTTACCAGAACTATCCTTTATGCCTGGAATAGCCTGGGAGCCAGTATTACCTTTTATTAGATTTACCAGATATTTGCTTGGCTTATTGCCGAATTCATATAATTTATGCTTACCAAGCAGTATAGATCTCCGAACTTCTTTAGATAAAAGTGCATCTAGAGCTGCTGTGGTGGCATCAGTTTGAGATCTCAGGTTATCTGAAGGTTTCAGGTTAAATTCATGTTGTACTTCACTTAATTTACCTTCAAGAAACTGTTGCTCTGTCCTCTGTTTTTTCTTAAGATTTGCCAAGAATGATATAGTGAAGCCTCGAATAACAGCTTTACCAGTTTCCCAGAGTAAATTAGGTGATACATCAGAAATATTATTTTCAGCAATAAAATGATTAAACTGTTGTGATAGATATGTTTTAAAATTGGGATTTTTAAGAAGGTAATTTGGAAAGCGCCATTGCCCCCTAGTGCTTTAAGTCTTGCTGGACATGACCAAAAATATGGGTGAGTGATCACTGATAATAATATTGCCAATGGAGCAAGAGAGTACTCTTTGAAGGGCATATTTAGAAGTAAAAAAAATAATCAATTCTAGAAGATGTTTTATGCACTTTTGAGTAAAATGTATACTGCCGATCAGTGGGGTGAAGGGTCTTCCAAGTATCAATGAAGTGAATATCAGCACAACAACCAAGCAAAGAGCGAGCTTGTCCAACAATAGACTCTACTGTTTTTGAGGACCTATCTAAACGTGGATATAGACAACAGTTGAAATCGCCCACTATCACAGAGGATTCAACAGTCCACCCAGAAAACAGAGAGAATACCTTAGTATAAAAATCAGTTGAGCGAATCGGGGGTGGGGGCATACACATTTAAATAGGACAAAGGGTCCCCAAAGAGTGTCTCTCTAATCATGACATACAGACGTGGACAAAATTGTTGGTACCCCTCTGTTAATGAAAGAAAAACCCACAATGGTCACAGAAATAACTTGAATCTGACAAAAGTGGTAATAAATAAAAATTCTATGAAAATTAACAGTTGAAAAGCAGACAATGCTTTTGAATTGTGGTTCAACAGAATTATTTTAAAAAACAAACTCATATTACAGGCCTGGACAAAAATGATGGTACCCTTAACTTAATATTTTGTTGCACAACCTTTTGAGGCAATCACTGCAATCAAACGATTTCTGTAACTGTCAATGAGACTTCTGCACCTCTCAGCAGGTATTTTGGCCCACTCCTCATGAGCAAACTGCTCCAGTTGTCTCAGGTTTGAAGGGTGCCTTCTCCAGACGGCATTTTTTTCAGCTCCTTTTTTTTTTTTTTTTTTTTTTTGTTACTTATTTGTACCCGTAGGTAGACTTGGTTTGCAGTCTGGTGACAAGCCACCGGCTGCTGGTCGCTGCGTGCGCGAGCGCCCTAAACCTACATGTTTTTGGTGTGCGGGAGGAAACTGGAGAAATCCCGGAGTAAACCCACTCAACACGGGGAGAACATGCAAACTCCACACAGCTCACTGTTGGTCGGGGGCTGGGATCGAACCCACGATCTCATGATCCCCGCGATCCCCCGGCCGAGGGTAAAACTGTGCTGCCACAGTGCTAAACCACTGCGCCACCGTGCAGCCATCCTTCCACAGATGTTCAATAGGATTTAGATCAGGGCTCATAGAAGGCCACTTTAGAATAGTCCAATGTTTCGCTCTTAGCCATTCTTGAGTGTTTTTAACTGTGTGTTTTGGATCTTTATCCTGTTGCAAGACCCATGACCTGCGACTGAGACCAAGCTGTCTGACACTGGGCAGCACATTTCTCTCTAGAATATCTTGATAGTCTTGAGATTTCATTGTGCCCTGCACAGATTCAAGACACCCTGTGCCAGATGCAGCAAAGCAGCCCCAGAACATAACAGAACCTCCTCCATGTTTCACAGTAGGGACAGTGTTGTTTTCTTGGTATGCTTCATTTTTGCATCTGTGAATAAAGAGCTGATGTGCCTTGCCAAAAAGTTCCAGTTTTGTCTCGTCTGTCCACAGGACATTCTCTCAGAAGCTTTGTGGATTGTCAAAATGCAGTTTGGCAAATTCCAGTCTGGCTTTTTTATGATTTATTTTCAACAGTGGTGTCCTCCTTGGTCATCTCCCATGAAGTCCACTTTGGCTCAAACAAGGATGGATGGTGCGATCTGACACTGATGCACCTTGACCTTGGAGTTCACCATGAATGTGTTTAGAGGTTGTTCTGGGCTCTTTTGTTACCATTCGTATTATCCGTCTTCTCCTGCGGCCACGTCCAGGGAGGTTGGCTACAGTCCTGTGGATCTTAAATTTCTGAATAATATGTGCAACTGCAGTCACAGGAACATCAAGCTGCTTGGAGATGGTCTTATAGCCTTTACCTTTAACATGCTTGGCTATAATTTTCTTTCTAATCTCCTGAGACAACTCTCTCCTTTGCTTCCTCTGGTCCATATTTAGTGTGGTACACACCATGTCAACAAACAGCAAAGTGACTACTTGTCACCCTTTAAATAGGCCGACTGACTGATTACAAGTTTGTAGACACCTGTGATGTTAATTAGAGGACACATCTTGGTTGAACATGTCCCTATGGTCACATTATTTTCAATCTTTTCTAGGGGTACCATCGTTTTTGTCCAGGCCTGTTTCATGAGTTTGTTTTTTAAAATAATTCTGTTGAACCACAATTCAAAAGCACTGTCTGATTTTCATTGGTTAATTTTCATAGAATTTTTATTTATTACCACTTTTGTCAGATTCAAGTTATTTCTGTGACCACTGTGGGTTTTTCTTTCATTAACAGAGGGGTGTCAACAATTTTGTCCACGTCTGTACCTTCCTGCAGTATCGGCCTTAATCTCCACCCCTGTCAAAGGAAGGGATTTATGAACCAAAATTGCTACCCCTCTGCTGTTAGTAGTGAAGGAGGAATAGTAGATCTGGCCCACCCATTCCCTTCTTAACTTTAGGTGTTCATCGTTGTTTAGATGGGTCTCTTGGAGGAATGCTATCTGTACCCTCTCTTTTTTTAAATAGTTAAGAATTTTTTTACGTTTAATAGGGGTCTGTGTAGAGGAGCTGGGCAATGAAGAGGCGATTTGGTTTATAAGCGAAGTTTTAATGTACAGCTCTTCTATCAAGTCTCATCTGGTGCAGAGAGCGGCAGAAGGGAAAAGAGACAGAATTTCGCCAACTCACTGATTATATACATGCGCACAACAAAAGACATGCATAACAAAGGCTGACATCCCTCATTATCATAATCCCCCCATTGTCTTGGTATTTCCTCTCCTCGTCTCGGGAGGTGATGGTAATTCCTCTCCTCGCCTTGGGGGGTGAGGGTGGCTCGTCCGGTCTCCCCCGCCGCATCCGGGAACGTCCGCGTCCGGGAACAAATCTCCGCACGGTCTCCAAGAACCGTCGGATTTCGGAACCATGCGAAGTGGTGAGGCCCAGGGGCTCTTCGAGCGTCTAACAATGCCCAATTTTTCAAGAGTTGTAAACTCGTCCCGTGCTATGTTGAGCTTGGCCGCGTCTAAGCGGCGAGCTTTGGCAAAAACGGGAGGTCCCGTTGTGAGAATGAAGTGTTCAACCCCGTGTTTAGCCACAGTGGCTGAGAATTTGGGGATTGTGAGTGCTGGAAATTGGGTGAGGAGTTGCTCAAACTTACCTCCTGCTGTGGTGACGTTGGCCTGCACAGGTGGTGGAGAAACTCGGGCTGAGCATGGAATAGAAGCAAAAGACAGTGCATTAACCAGGCGCCTATTTGCTAGATCCACTAATAACCCATGTGCACACAAAAAATCTGCGCCTAACAAGTTAAAACTCACTGCCGCTACAACAAATGTCCATCTGTAGCTGCGGCCGTGGATGAGGCGGTGTAGGCTCTTTTCGCCGAACGTGTCGATGTCAGAGCCGTTGGCTGCCACTGCTCCGTTGCCCCGGGTGCCCATGGCTCGATCTGCGTGGG
Organism: Pholidichthys leucotaenia; assembly: GCA_020510985.1. Taxonomy (NCBI): domain Eukaryota; kingdom Metazoa; phylum Chordata; class Actinopteri; order Cichliformes; family Pholidichthyidae; genus Pholidichthys; species Pholidichthys leucotaenia. The sequence goes on along the minus strand of CM035847.1, from coordinate 242,195,118 downwards.
AGGGCATGACGAAACTCAGCTGAGCTCCTGTGTCGATGAGGAACTGCTTGCCTGTGTGTCCATCCGTCACGTACAACAGCTTATTTTTCTCGCCGAGAACTGCTGCTGTTAACGGCTGTCGGCTTTGGCGTTTTCCCGACATCGTAAATTTGCAGGGGGGAACGCATTTGTGGGCCTTCTCGGCGAAGCGGTGGTGATAATAACAGACGTCGCTCTGTCTGTTACGTTTTGGCCGTGTCGCTGTCACCGTGGCCTGGGTCTGCTCCGTGGGTTGTGGCTCCCCGTGGCTTGGGGCATCAGCTTTGAGGTCTGCGGATGCTGCTGTGGGTGTCAGCTCCTTGCAAGCGTTGACGAGCCGGTGAGCTTCGCTGGCCAGTGTGCGGAAGTCTTGGTGGTTGTTGCACTTCATGCTGGCGAGTGTCCCCCTCATGTGTGGCGGCAGCGTGCTGAGGAAAATAAACTGGAAGAGGAAGTTGTCATTGTCCTCTTCCTTGAGCTGCAGCAAATCCTCCATGAGGGCCTTCGGATTGCCCCCTCTGTGGCCGTAGACCGCCAGGATCTTCTCGGCTCTTTCTTCCGCTGATGGGACGTAGTTCGCCACGATGGTCGCTTTGAGCGTCTCGTACTTGTCCCGGGGCGGTGGTCGCCGGATCATGCTCCGCACACACTTCGAAGTGGCGGAGTCGAGTTTGGAGACGATATGATAAAACTTAGTATCGTCGGCCGTGATGCCCGCCAGTATAAATTGGGCTTCAGCCTGCTGAAACCAAGAGGCGGAGTCCTCTTGCCAGAAGTCTGGCAGCTTGACAGCGATGGCGTTCGTGCACACCATCACTGCTGTGCCCGCCGGGTGAGAGTGCCTTGCCTCGGCTCTCACGGCGGTGCTGGTGCTCGGTTGAGCCCTCTCAACCTCTTCTGCAGGGGGAAACAGCTGTCCGTCTGCTCCCTCGTCTGCGTGGCTGCTGGCGTCTGCCTGAGTCGCCACGGATGAGTCGCTTGTGGAAGAACGCCTCCGGTCCATACTCGCGTCAAGGTCACCAGTGTAGAGGAGCTGGGCAATGAAGAGGCGATTTGGTTTATAAGCGAAGTTTTAATGTACAGCTCTTCTATCAAGTCTCATCTGGTGCAGAGAGCGGCAGAAGGGAAAAGAGACAGAATTTCGCCAACTCACTGATTATATACATGCACACAACAAAAGACATGCATAACAAAGGCTGACATCCCTCATTATCATAATCCCCCCATTGTCTTGGTATTTCCTCTCCTCGTCTCGGGAGGTGATGGTAATTCCTCTCTTCGCCTTGGGGGGTGAGGGTGGCTCGTCCGGTCTCCCCCGCCGCGTCCGGGAACGTCTTTGTTCTTCACTCGGCGGGTGAGATTCCTTTGTCCTTTCAGAGGTGTGAAGTTCCTTACATATGCAATCCCAAACATTTCCACATGCTCTAACATATGTAGGTTATGGAATATATGGTTAATATAGACCACAGTCTGGATCCCATGTACATTCCAAGAACACAATTTAATTTCTGCACTATTAGCCATTATTCCAAATGATATGGATAATACTTTTGTTTAAAAGTTTATACAGTGAGAATTTATACATTGAGAATTTATATATGGAACCTCCTGACAAATACAAACAATACAACAAAAACAAAAACAAACAGAAAAGGGGAGTGTGGAGAAAAAAGAATGAAAAACACAAAACCTCCCTCATACTTTGAACGCTTCCCTAAACTGAGCGTCTACACCCTACAAAATACAACTTAACTCTGCATTAAACCAGTGCTCCATACGCAAATGTATAGTTTAAACATCTGAAGAACTTTAAAAATAAAATACTCCTTTAAAAAAAAAAGTAACATGAGCATTGATATTACCTCGATTCACTACATCCAAACCCGTACAATGAAACCGCTTAAAATGAATTAAAAAGTCCATAAAGTGACAAGAAAAAGAACTTCTTAAACTGCTTAATTTATATATGTCTGGAAACTGGAGACTGCCCAAAAGGGCTAGTGAAAAGTTACCCATTGGTGTCATCCACATGGAGTGCTTGGAGGGATGGGGCTATGGTCTCTGAATAAAAATTCTCCGGCTCCTCCGCTGTATCAAAGCTGTATTTGCCGCCGTTGAATGACACTTGGAGTCGGGCAGGAAACACCAAGCCATATCTGACATCTGCAGCGTGAAGCTTTCGCTTGATGTTAATGAAAGATGCCCTCCGTTTGGTGACATCAGCAGTAAAATCGGGGAAAATGTAGACTTTGTGACCATGGAAAGTAAGCAGGCCCTTCTCTCTGGCGAGCTGGAGAATGAGCTGTTTTTACTCTGAAATGGTGCACCTTTACAATCATGGGTCTCGGGGGGGGGGGGGGGCGGGGGGGGTTGACCCTGGACAGGCCGGAAAGCAAGGTGATGCACTCGGTCCAACATCTCAGGCCGGTCAGGACCCTCCATACCCAGTGTCTCGGTGAAGAATTCGGTCATAAATGTTGTAACTTGTGGCCCCTCTATGTTTTCCGGTAGACCAAGCACACAGAGATTTTGGCATCTGCTCCTCGATTCAAGGTCCTTCGTTTTAGCCATTAGTAGTTTGTTGCATTTCTCCAGCGTTTCACTCCTGGCTTCGAGCGCCGTAATCCTGTTGTCACACACCTGCAGAGAAGTTTCGACCTCGGTCAGACGTGTCCCAAACGAGTCCATAGAAGTCTGCAGTGTGCCTAATGAGTCCCGCGTTTTAGCTCGGAAACTTTCAGTTAGCCATACCAGGCCCAAGAGTGATGGCTCTTCTGCGTCCTCATCAACGCCATGTACAGGAAACGGGCAGTTAGCTTTCTCATTAAGCTTGATGGTTAAGGGCTCGTGTAGAGCGTTCCTGACAGGACGGGTTCTTCCCAGACATGTCAGCGGGTTTCTCAAGTGGTCCCAATATGATGAGGAGAAATATAACGGGACACAGTGATGTTTAAAATAACATTTATGAAACGATATATCGGAGCTGGTAAGGGCGCATCTACTCCGTATCCATGCTCCCCAATCAAATCTAAAAGAAGAAGAAGAAGAGGAGAACTGTTGACAGCACTTTAAACCAAATGGGAGACAGCACTTTAAAGAATTGGGTGTGAGAGTCGAACTGCTGGAGAGCCTTGGAGGACTGGAAGGCTCCAAGTCCACTGCAGACGCCTCCACAGCTGGCAAGAAGGTGACAGCAGTCCAACTAACCTCCTGTAGCAGCTCCAATGCAGGGGATTCCACCGGCGTGGCTGCAGGGGGACCTCTCTGGCTCCGGGAAGGGATCATCCTGAATCACCAGCTCCTCCACCATCTGGCGGCTCAGTTCTTGGACCGGCAGGCACTCAGGAATAGAAGAAGGAGACACAGAGGGAGTAGAGGATAAGTTCACAGCTACAGCCGGAGGAGAGGACCCAGCGGACTGCTGAGACTGGACCTCTCCCTTGGGAGACAGACAAGGGTTTTCATGGGTTAATTACATTAACTGAAAACACACTTGCCTGTCATCCCAGCGTTTGATGTTCTTGGCTGTTGCAGGCAGATTGTTGTCCCTCTCCATGTCCATGGAGTTTTTGGTCCCTTCCTATGGTACTGATGACTCTCTCGGCGTGGCTGCAGGGGACCAGCTCCGTGCTGGCTCCGGAGCGAAATCCTCCGGGGGCCCCAGCTCCTCCATCGTCCGGTGGCTCTGCTCACTCTCAGGAATCATCAGGGAGAACACAGAAGAGACAAGAAAGTGGTTTACCACCGCAGCTGGAGGGGAGGACCCAGCGGACTGCCGAAGCTGGGCCTCTCTTCCGGGAGACAGACAGTGTTTATCGTTTTCATGTTTAATAGCACGAAAACACACTTGCCTGTTCTCCCGGTGCTCGATGTTCACAGCTGCGGGGAGCCAGCAGTCATCCTCACTCACATCTGCGCTGGCTCTGGCTCCCCCTCTGGACAATGGAAGAGCCGGCTCGGGAGACACAGAAGTGGGCATGAACCGGGGAACCATGGCCCTCTCGGCGGCTGGAAGGACATTGACAGCCGAAGGAGGGGAGGGCTTCTCCCGGCATCTCCTCACCGGATGACGGCGTGGTCTGCTCTCCGGGACTGACCGTGCTGGAGACGGAGGATAGTTGGGCGAAGAGTCCCGAAGAATGAAGGCCTGCTGATCTATGGGTCTCCATCTCGGCGCTGTGGGGAACATCAGCCCGGGGAAGGAGTGCTGGAGCGAACTCACAGTTGCCAGCAGGTCAGCGAACTCGGGGTAGTCCCATAACCCGGGATACACCTCCAAAACCTCCACAGCTCCTTCCAAGCACTCCAGCTTCCTCTTCGGTCCTCAGCCGGTGAGGGCCCCGTTGATGAAGGTCCGGATATATTCGGCAGCCCATCCCTCCTCAATTGTGGGCAACTCTGCAGCAACAGCCTCCACAGCAGGCAAGATGGTCGTATCAGTCCGATGCTCCCCCTGCAGTGGCTCCAACACAGGGGTTTCCACCGGCATGGCTGCAGGGGAATCTCTCCATGCTGGCTCCGGGAAGGGATCATCCGAGGCCATGGGCTCCTCCACCGTCTGATGGCCCTGACCTTGGGCTAACAGGCCCTCAGGGAGAATAGGAGGAGACACGGAGAGGGGAAAAGGTGAATTAATATTTGCAGCCGGAGGAGAGGACCCAGTGGACTGCTGAAACTGGGCCTCTCCCTCGGGAGACAGACAAGGTTTGTAATTAGATGGAGTGAAATGAAAAAACACTTGCCTGTCATCCTGGCTCCCGATGTTGACAGCTGCAGACTGTTGGCAATCACCCTTCTCCGTGTCACTGACTCCTTCAAAGTGTTATAGAAGAGCCGGCTCTGATGACGTGGAGGTGGGCGTAGCCGGGACAATCTCAGGTCCAGGTTCAGGTTACTTTATTTGTACCCGTTGGTAGATTTGTTTTGCAGTCTGGTGACATCCATACTTACAAGCCACAAATTACATTCAACATAGACACAAACACAGGCACATATGAAGCTGACTATAAACATGATAAAAATACTCAAGGCTCCATCAATCAGGGTATAAAAAGACAAAGAGATGGGAGAAAAACCAGAGGTAAGAGAGAAGGGTCATATTAAAAGTTAAAAACTAGTCAAAGAGGTTAAAAACTCAAAGGTCTAAAACCCAATAAAATATTTAGAACCCAAGTAACATCCTACAAAAATAAGTAAATATAAAATGGAGTTAATAAATAGGTACCTAAATTATGTGCAATATATTGTTACAGCTTGTTCAACTCTTTGACAGCAGCAGGAACAAAGCTGTTTTTGTAGCGCTGGGTTCTACTTTTTGGGACAGCAAACCTCCGTCTTGAGGGAAGAAGCTGAAAGTTGCAGTGCAAAGGGTGGGAGTCATCATTTAAAATGGAGGTAGCCATCCTCTGTACTTGTCTGGTGTACAAGGATGTCAGGCTCAGCTGTGGCTCACCAAGCAAACGACTGGACCATCTAACCACCTGATCCAAGGATTTCCTCTGTTTCAGTTTTATATGACCAAACCATGACACTAAAGAAAAGGATAAAACAGATTCAATAAAAGCCCGATAAAACATTGTCATTATGGTTCGGTCAATTTGGAAGCGTGCAAGTTTTCTCAAGCAATGCAAATGTTGCTGACCCTTTTTGCACACCCTTTCACAGTTCTCTTCAAAGTTTAAATTACTATCAATAATCGTCACAAGATATTTGTAGGATTGTACACATTCGGTGGTCTGGCCTTTTAGTACGGTGACTTTGTGCCTGGGATTTTTCCTCCTAAAGTCAATAATCATGTCTTTAGTTTTTGTCATATTCAGCTGCAGGTAGGAATCCTCATACCAGTGAACAAAATCATCAACTACTGGGCCGTGGCCACTCTCACCATCCTGGAGGAGACTGACAATAAGAGTCATCAGCATACTTTATAATGTGTCTGTTGTCATGTCTGCTCCGACACATGTTTGTGTACAGGATGAAGAGTAGTAGTGACAACACACACCCCTGAGGAGAGCCAGTAGAAGAGCACTTTAGGTCAGACAATGTACCATTGACCCTTACTCTCTTTGTCCTGTTGGATAAGAAATCCAGAATCCAACCCACCAGATTATTGCTCAAATCAAATTGCTGCAGGAGCCTTTCAACTAAGATATGAGGTTGGATTGTATTAAAGGCGGAGGAAAAGTCCACAAATAAAAGTCTGGCGTGTGTCCCATTAAAATCCAGATGTTTAAAAAGCATGTTAAACAGAGTGACAGTGGCATCCTCCACTCCTCTGTGAGGCCTATAGGCAAACTGTAGAAGATCCAATGCAAGCTCAGTCTGCTTTAGGACCTCACATCTGACCAGTTTTTCAAAAATTTTCATTAAAATTGAAGTCAAAGCGACTGGTCTAAAGTTGTTTACCATTTTAGGACAGCTGGATTTTGGAACGGGAACAACCACGGCTTCTTTCCAGATCTTAGGCACATGTTGTGTCTGTAAGGACTTATTGAAAATGTAATGAAATATAGGACTCAGTTCATGTGCACAGGACTTTACCAAGCGCCCACATATATTATCAGGGCCCTGACTTTTGTTCACTTTTACAGCACAGAACTCCCTTTTAACATCCTGCACCTCAATATTAAAGTGCTGATTGTCTTTGAGTTTCTGTTTCAAATCTTGGGTTTCTGTGCTAAAATCAAAGGAGTCAAAACGACCATAAAAACAATTAAGAGCATTAGCCAGCTCTATGTCTGAATTAAAACCATCTAAAAACACACGATTACTGCGCTCTGTGCTCTGAAGGCCTGCAATAGTTTTCATACTGGCCCAGTCTGAACCAAGTTTCTTTGTTGCCATCTTGCTTTCCAATTCTGATTTAATAATTCTGTTTTGCTCTTAAAATTTCAGACTTCAGCTCTTTTGTGGCACCCTGCAGCTCAGAAACAACCCCCTGTTTAAAGGCAAGTGCTTTCCTCTGTAAGCAGGATTTAACTGATTTTGTAACCCATGGCTTGTTGTTGGGATATATTTTGACACGTTTACGTGGAACGATCTTATTTTTACAGAAAGCCAGCCATGTATGAGCATGTGACGTCCACCAAAGAGTCCAAATCATCCCCGCAGGCCAGTGTGAACATCTCCCAGTCTGTACAGTCAAAGCATTCCTGGAGGCTGCGCACTGAATCTTCTGTCCACACATCAATGTCTCTCGTCTCCACCTTGCCTCTTCTGAGAGCAGTTTTATACGTGGGCAGCAAATGTACACAGTTGTGATCTGAGGATCCTACAGGAGGAAGGGGGAGTGATTTATAGGCCCTCTCTATGGATCCATAGCACAGGTCCAATGTCTTTTTTCGCCTGGTTGGGCAGGAGACATACTGATAAAAGTTTTTAAGTGTCTTCTTTAAAGAAACATGGTTAAAATCCCCAAGAATGAAGTTTGGTGCCTCTGGAGAAATTGTTTGCAGCCAGTGGATCACATCAAAGATTAAGCTGGAGGCGGAGTCAGCGTCTGCCCTCGGGTGAATGTAAACAGTTGTGATGAAAAGCTGGGGGAACTCGCGAGGCAAATAAAAGGGGCGTAGTGACACAGACAACAGCTCCACATCGGGTGTACAGATGCGCTCTCTGACCGTGACAGATGTGCAGTACTGCTTATTAATGTATAAACATACGCCGCCCCCCTGACGTTTCCCCGTTACCTCTTCCTGCCGATCCGAGCGCAGTGGGGCTCCAAAGCCGTCAATCCACAGGTCTGCGTCTCGGTCATGCGCATTAAGCCAAGATTCGGTGAAAGCCATGACACAGCAGTTCTTAAAGTCCTTCTGGTAGCGTACATTCCCTTGAATTTCATCCACCTTGTTTCTCAGAGACTGTACGTTCCCAAAAATCATAGAAGGAAGAGGAATGTTACCAAACTGATGTCTTCTCAGGCGCAATTTCACACCTCCACGCTTTCCGCGTTTCCTTCTCCCGTCTCTCCCGTCTCTCTTTTCACCGCTGTGTCCATCTCTCAAAATAAAGTCCGGCAGTTGCGGCTTAGGCTCAATCACAGCCGCTGCATCAACCGTGTTTAAATGCAGCAACATGTCCCTGGAATAATGTATTCTGCCCGCCATGATGCCGGTCGCATTTACCTCATAGACAAAGAGCCGGAGGAAAAGTAGCAGCAGTGCAAGAGAGGGGAGGAAGTCCATGATGTTGGAACCAGGGAGCTCTTCGCCATACAGTCCACCAACATTCCAGGGCAGAAACGACACAGAAGATTTTGTAAAAACACATAAAAGTACATAAAAACAGACACAAAGACGACAGACTTTTTCACCAGCTGCCGGTCGCTGCGTGCGCATGCGCCCAGTGTGTCTCGGAAGACCTCTCGGCGGCTGGAGCGATGACAGCTGCCGAAGATGAGGGGGGCTTCCTCCAGTGAGGCTTCCTTCTCCTCGTGGGCGGTTGGAGCACCAGATAGTCCGGAATGTGAAGCACTGCGCTGGGCAGCAAGTCACTCATGCAGAGGAGCTCCATGCTATCAGGAGAAATGAGTGGCGTGGCCGCGGGGAGCTCGAGCACCAGGAGATCCTCATCCTCGCATGGCGTGGCGAAGATGTTCCGGAGAATCTCCATCACTTCGAGATGGTCCCAGAGGCTGTCCCACTCCATCACCCTTCTCACTGTGTCCCGAGCCTGATGAGCCATTTTGGGGACACAGGGCTCCAGTATCCATGAGAGAATATCCTCCAGCAGGCAAAGCGAGTGCAGCTCCCTCTCCAGCAACTCAGCCATCGTGCCCGGAAAGCAAGTGAGAAAAAACGGGACAGTCCAAAAAGTGAAAAAATGATTCATGTGGGTGTAACCCGCTAAATCCTTTTGAGCGGCTGGATCATTCTGTCATAAGCTCTCCGTGCGCTTCTCAACAGCGCACGGAGGAGAAGAAAAAGGACAAATGGACTTAAGTGCAGGGTTACACCAAACACACATTTATTAACACAAAATGGGCTGCACGGTGGCGCAGTGGTTTAGCACTGTGGCAGCACAGTTTTACCCTCGGCCGGGGGATCGCGGGGATCATGAGATCGTGGACTCGATTCCAGCCCCCGACCAACAGTGAGCTGTGTGGAGTTTGCATGTTCTCCCCGTGTTGCGTGGGTTTACTCCGGGATTTCTCCGGTTTCCTCCCGCATACCAAAAACATGTAGGTTTAGGGCGCTCGCGCACGCAGCGACCAGCAGCCGGTGGCTTGTCACCAGACTGCAAACCAAATCTACCTACGGGTACAAATAAGTAACAAAAAAAAAAAAAAAAAAGGCACATACAAAAGACATGACAGCTCGGGTACACTAAAGAGTCCTACAGGACGCCCAACACACACACACACCGGAGAATTAACTGGGCACACAGCCAAGGTGTAGTGGCTGTGCTGCACAGAGGAATGCTGCAGAAAGCGAAGCAGCACAGTGGCGAAAAGACACACTGCAGTTTACTCACGGTGAAGGGGGGCAGTCCGAGAAATCCCAGTCTCCCAGCGAGCACACACAGAAACAGTCCTTAGTGACGTGACGGTTAGGCAGAGAAGAACAACCATCCAACACGTACAATGGTCCAGTGGCGTTTGTCTAGCAAAGAGCTGCTTTAGTACAAACGCTGCTGGCGTGGCAAATTGGAAACACCTGGGCAAGACGCGGGGAGGATGATTACCGGGGTGAGCAGCTGATGTCAGGGAAGGAGGGGGCGTGGCCGGACAGGTCTGCACTGAGTGATTTGGTGCATGAATCTTTTGAACTGATTTTTTTTTTTGTGAATGAACGTGACTCAATGCGTTTTAGTGAACTGTGGATACCATCCCTGTCACATAATGCATTCCTTACAGTTCTTCAAAATAAAAGCTGATTATAATGATTAGAGCCAGTCTACTCCACACTAATAAAATACTTTCTTCTTATGAGATAACTTTTTAATAAACTCTGATGAAGGCTGAAAATAATTGTAAACTTAAAGAACAGAAATTTTACATTACTATATTAGCAGGCGACTTTAATCAGATTAACCTTTTGCATTTATTACAGCCCCAACTGGGCCAAGGCCAGAATTGCCTATATTATCCTGGGATTTCAAAGTCCGTTTCCACCCTTACACCAAGATGGACAAACCTGGTCATTGTCACCCCTACTTTTGGGCAAGGTAGACATTTACCTACACTACCGTTCAAAAGTTTGGGGTCACCCAGACAATTATTTTGTGTTTTCCATTAAAAGTCACACTTATTTACCACCATGAGTTGTAAAATGAATAGAAAATATAGTCAAGACATTGACAAGGTTAGAAATAATGATTTGTATTTGAAATAATAATTTTTTCCTTCAAACTTTGCTTTCGTCAAAGAATCCTCCATTTGCAGCAATTACAGGATTGCAGACCTAACATGATTGCACAAGGGTTTTCTAATCATCCATTAGCCTTCTGACACAATGAGCAAACACATTGTACCATTAGAACACTGGAGTGATAGTTGCTGGAAAAGGGCCTCTATACACCTATCTAGATATTACACCAAAAACCAGACATTTGCAGCTAGAATAGTCATTTACCACATTAGCAATGTATAGAGTGTATTTCTGATTAGTTTAAAGTTATCTTCACTGAAAAAAAAATGCTTTTCTTTCAAAAATAAGGAAATTTCTAAGTGACTCCAAACTTTTGAATGGTAGTGTATATCCCAAGATGGTATTTGAACTCATGATACCATAATCTTAACACCTCCAGCTCTACCACTGATCCAAAGGGGAACTCCTCTCCAGCACTTGGCTAGTAGCAGAGGTGTACTTTTAGAAGTTCTTTCTTCTGGCCTTCTTTAAAGAAAAATCCTTCATTACGTCCTTTAAGTCCAGCTCATGAATATTGCCCTACTCTTTGGATGCATGCTTGATCCAATCTACTTTTTACCAAGTTTGGAATCCACTGTCCCACACACAGCTGTCTGACATAAGCAATCATGGCCTTTCTTCTCCTTTCTCCTCCAGGTGAGAGCTTTAACGGCCCACCTGTCTCCTCTGCAGTAATTAGCAGCCTCCTCCACTCAATGCTTCAGCTTAGAAAAATCCTTTACACTTTGGGATTTTTGAGCAATTCATATTCCCTAAGCTCTTTTTCTCTCAATAATTTTATAAGCGCCACTTTCAAACTTTTTTCTGGACATTCTGACCAAGCAAATTACTTCTTACGCTCACTGATGCCTGCATAGTCACATGTCAAAACAATTCCTCTGATAGGCTATCGTTACTGGTGTTGTATAGTTATTTATAATATTTATGTTCTATGCTTTTATTTGTGAGGCACGGTGTGGTGGCTCTGGCTTCCGGCCCCGCCACCACACGTGCCTATAAAAGGGCAGCAGGCAGGAGGGGCAGTTTCTTTGCCATCCCTTCTGCCTGGCAGTTGCGTGTGGTGTACCTGTGCCAACCTCTTTAATAAACGTGTGTTCAGTTCAACACCTGGCCTCGTCCTTGGCTCCATATTCATACATAACATTTGGCAACGAGGATTAAAGTGGAGAAAGGGTATGGAAGCGTGTGCTTCTTCAATTCAGCCGGTTTTGGAGCTCCTGGGCGGGCCACCTGTTCTCTGGCCAAGACTGTTCGCTGCCTTCCTGGCTTACATGGCGATGCTGAACCCGGGGAGGATGGACAAGCTGAGGGTAAGCACATTGTTGGTGCACAGTTTGGGAACCGGAGGCCTGCGGATACGAAATACGCTTGGTGGCTCGGACAGCTTCGAGGACGTGGTTGAGCTGATGGCGTGCAATTTTCGTGCCCTGGATGACGTCACCGTCCAGAAGATTGGGTTTCGACAGCGCTCCCAGCAGGTGGGTGAGCATATTCAACTGTCCCTAGCCAACTTTAAACTACTGATTAGTGTGTGCCGGTTTGGACCGTTGGAGACAGAGTTGGTTCGCGACCTGCTGAGCAAGCGTTTGTCATGTCGACAGCTGGAGTTTCCTGTTTCCACACAAGTAGCGGACCCGGACAGCGATGGGAACGTGGAAGACAACTCCAGAGATGTCAACACTGTGGAACTGAGGTCTGCCCCAGGGAAGCCCATGTGTATGGGCTGGGGGTCCGTGAAGCACCGTTTCAAGGCTAGGGACTGTCCAGCAAGAGCGAGATGCTGCAGCAGGTGTGGCTGCGGGAACCATTATGCCAGAGCCCAAGTTGGCCTGGACGGGGGTACTGGGCGGCACGGTGGGACACCTGTGATGATGAGCAATGCCGAGGGGCTGGCTCCAATTGTTCCCGGAGCTCGGCTAAAGTGGACCGGTGAACATGGGGCCACAGTGGCTACAACGGCCGCAGATGCAGTGAAGTTACAAGACGTCAGGGACAGACTGTTAGGCACGGAGGGACCGCGTACCAAGCAGAAACACTACGAGCCAAGCAAAACCCCTCTGGGAGTCGCGGACTGAATTAGGGCTTGGGAGGAGGGGCAACCACGGCGGGTACAGGCCAAATGGCAGGTGGAGGAGCACCAGGGACAGCTGCGTGTCATGGCCAGATGGGAAGACACTTATCTCCAGCTGTCAGATGGTTCGTGGGGGCACCCAAACGAGCTGCGGTGTGCCTGGGAGGAGACTGTGAGTGGTGGGGCTGGATGAGTGAAACATCCGATGGTGAGGAAGAGGAGGTGCACTGGTGCCGAGGCAGCTTGCTGCGGCCCAGGAGGCAGGCCGCAGCAAGCGGACTGATGAAAGGACGATCCAGGGGGACCCACAGGCTTATTCACCGTTCAGCTGTGTGTATCATGGGTTCATTTGTATGCATATGTTAAGTATAATTTATTGTTTATGTGTATGTAGTTCTGGGGAATTATTTTGTACATTTTATTTAGTTTAGGAAACACGACAATATTTTAGTTTATAAATGGACTGTTTTGTATTTAGTACCTGCGGCAGAATAATCCACCTGGCCGTGTGGGGGTAGAACGGCAGTCCACCCATGCCCCCTAGTTTAGTTGTTTTAGTATCAATGTGTTAGGTCACTTATGTTATATTGTTTTGTCATCTTAGTGTGTGATTTGGGTCCTAAATTGGGGTGGCTCTGAATTGTGTGTATGTGTGTTTTGGACTTTTGTGAAGGGGGCGAGAATGTTGTAGAGTTTTTTATAATATTTATGTTCTATGCTTTTATTTGTGAGGCATGGTGTGCTAGCTCTGGCTTCCAGTGCCGCCACCACACGTGCCTATAAAAGGGCAGCAGGCAGGAGGGGCGGTCTCTTTGCCATCCCTTCTGCCTGGTGGTTGTGTGTGGCGTACCTGTGCCAACCTCTTTAATAAACGTGTGTTCAGTTTGACACCTGACCCCGTCCTTGGCTCCATAGTCATACACAACAACTGGTACCCACATGAGGCACTTGCAAATTAGATAATAATAATAATAATAATAATAATAATAATAATAATAATAAGTTTATTTATAGAGCACCTTTCACAGACAGAGTCACAAAGTGCTTAACATGGTAAAAAATGGGATGATTCATGTGTTTATACGGGTCATCATATATTAAGCTATGATGTATATAGGTTCTATAGTCGTGTTAGTTTCTTTTTTACTTTCCATGGGTAATCCCTTTGTCTGTCGTGTGTGTTTCTGTTGTTTGGCTGTCAACTGTCACGCTGCTGTTACACTGTAATTTCCTAGTTTGGAATCAATAAAGTACATCTATCTATCTATCTATCTATCTATCTATCTATAGATAAAAAACAAAATAAAAACACAGGCACATCAAACAGTAAAAAAAAAACAAAAAACAAAGTAGACAGTAAAAGCACATAAAAATACAATCGGCACATAGTTAAAAAGCCAGGCTAAAAAGGTGGGTCTTTAGTTGCTTCTTAAAAACACCAATGGAAGGTGCAGATCTAAGTTCAAAAGGCAAGGAGTTCCACAGTCTGGGAGCAACAGCAGCAAAGGCTCTATCGCCTTTGGTTCTGAGCCTAGTACTAGGGACTACCAGTAGATTCTGATGAGAAGACCTGAGAGACCTGCTGGGCTGGTGTAGAGAGAGCAGGTCACTAATATAAAAAGGTGCCTCTTCATGAATGGCTTTGTAAGTAAGAACAAGAACTTTAAAATCAATTCTATAATATACAGGAAGCCAATGCAAGGAGGCCAAAACAGGAGTGATATGACAGAATCTACTGGACCTAGTTAGTAATCTTGCAGCAGCGTTCTGGACTAACTGTAGGCAGAGGATTTGCTAAGACATGTAAAAAGAGCATTACAGTAGTCCAAACGTGAAGAAACAAAGGCATGAATAATGATTTCTATCTGACTGTAGGAAACCAATGACCTAATTTTGGATATATTCCTAAGGTGGAAAAAACAACTCCGGGTCAGAGATTTGGCATGCTGATCAAAACTCATCGATTGATCGAAAATGACACCAAGATTTTTTAGATTAGACCGTACGTTAGAGCTTAATGAACCAATGTTATTAACCAACTTAGGAATTAGATTATCAGGTGCTACAATAAGGACTTCAGTTTTATCAGCATTAAGTTGCAAAAGGTTACTAGACATCCAGTCCTTAATTGTAGACAGACAATCATGACTAATTTTTAAATTGTCAACATGGTCAGGCTTAAAAAAGAAAAGTAGCTGTAAATCGTCAGCGTAGCAGTGATAAGACACACCTTTAAATTTGCTGATAATAGAACCAAGTGGCAGCATATATAGGGCAAATAAAAGTGGACCCAGAATAGAACCCTGAGGCACCCCACAGGTTAAAGGAGCAGAGTCAGATGAATAAGAGCCAACAGCCACAGAAAAACTCCTACCAGAAAGGTAGGAGAAAAAACAATCCAGAGCTTTTCCAGAAATACTTACCCAATCTCTAAGCCTTTGTAACAAAATAAAATGATCAATAGTATCAAATGCTGCAGTAAGATCTAATAACACTAAAACAGAGCATTTACCAGAGTCTGATCATCACCAGGGACCTCAAATGGGAGCCGACCATCAGCTCACTCATCAAAAAAGCCCAGCAGAGGATGTTCTTCCTGCGGCAGCTGAGGAAGCTCAAGCTACCCACCAAGATGTTAGTGCAGTTCTACACAGCCATCATCGAGTCCATCCTCACCACCTCCATAACTGTGTGGTACGCAGGAGCCACTGCCAGGGACAGACTAAGGCTGCAGCGCGTCGTGCGCACTGCTGAGAAGGTGATCGGCTGCAAGCTCCCATCTCTCCAGGATCTGTACATCTCCAGGACCCGGAGGCGTGCTGGCCGGATCATAGCCGATCCCTCACACCCTGGTCACGTACTGTTTGCCCCCCTCCCCTCTGGTAGAAGACTTCGGTCCATCCAGACTAAAACCTCCCGTCACATGAACAGCTTCTTCCCCTCTGCCATCAGACTGCTGAACACTAAGTGACTTATTGACTCTCGTGCACTATGTACAGCAGCTCAACCAGACTCATGTCAATCATCACTGTTTTCTTCCTGCATTACCGACTGCACTATATAGTTCTCCACAGTATTTGCTGCTCGCTAATATATTTTAACTGCTGACCAGTATCACTTACTCTTATTCTACACTTTATTGCATGTATAGTTTATTTCTTTTATCTTATCATGTTTAATGTTGCAGCATTGCACCGAGACAAATTCCTAGTTTGTGTACTACATGAACAATGGCAATAAACCTGATTCTGATTCTGATTCTGATTCTGATTCTGATGACATTAAAATATCATTTGACACCCTGAGAAGAGCGGTCTCTGTCGAGTGTTTCTGACGAAAGCCTGACTGAAATTTGTCGAAAATATTGTGTTCAATCAGAAAGTCAGTGAGCTGCTTGGCAACAACTTTTTCTAAAAGCTTAGAAATAAAAGGAAGCTTAGAAATTGGCCTGAAGTTTTTAAAAACAGATGGATCAAGGTTAGTTTTTTTAAAAGTGGCTGCACAACTGCATGTTTAAAATATGAGGGTACACAACCAGATTCAAGTGAACTATTAATGATATTAACCAAAGACATACCCACTGAGCCAATTACCTCCTTTAACATTGAGGAAGGCAAAATATCTAAAACGCAGGAGGAGGATTTCATGGAACTCACCAACACTAACAAATCCTCTAAAGAAATTGGGGTAAAATCATTTAAAAAGGCCTGTCTGTTAGGACAATCAAGGATTAGGGGAAAGGAATGAGTAAAACCAGCCCTAACAGCAGTGACCTTGTCAACAAAAAAGGAAAGAAACTTGTTACAGTCATTAATTGAATAAACAGGGGGAGCAGAACTGACAGGATTAACTATACTGTCTATCGTACTGAAGAGGATCTTTGGATTGTTACTATTGGAGGAGATGATGTTGGAAAAATAAAAAGTTCTTGCCATTTTTATCATATTGTTAAATTCAATTAACAGCTCCTTAAGGTACAATCGATGCACCTCAAGTTTAGTGGACTTCCACAGTCTTTCCACCCTCCGACATTTACGTCTAAAACAACAGAGATCTTCATTTAACCAGGGGGATGAATTAAGAGCACGGACAGTCCTGGTTTTAAAGGGAGAAACTACATCTAAGATGCTTAAACAGTGTGAGTTAAAAGAGCAGACCAAGCTCTCAGTGTCATCATCAGCAGATCAATCAGCTGCCAGACATGAATATCAAGTGATGGACATATAATTTTACCAATTAACAACAATGTGATCTTTTTCATTGGCTCATGATAGGCTCTGATCTTCGTAGGCCCCTGGGCTTCAGCCCAGCTGAGACCGTTCATTCAAGTGGCCTTAAATACATGGGACTACGCATGTGCCACTCGGGACAAACATACTTAGCCCAATAAACGGGACGTCCCTGCTAAACTGGGACAGTTGGCAACCCTCACTACAAAGCTACATTTTATTTCATGTTTTTTTTTTTCCAGCAACTGCATTTTTTATTTGCTGTTGCTCAGTTTTACTCAGTGTTGTACACTGTGATACATGCCTTTTTGATTTGTAAAAATTAATCTTTAATTAAAAAAAGAAAACAGAGCTAGCAAGCTAATGCTATAATGGACAATTCAGAGATTGCTGCAACACCATCATGAACAGACAAAAACAGGAAGTGCACAAACACACTGTTAAGTATTTAATGATTTACATGGCATTTGCATGAGCAGTCAATCTCTCAGCTTCCCAAGAAAAGAAGTTATGTAAGGCCAACTGAGCAATTAGGCTTTCAGCACACTAAGCCTGTAAGACTGTTGTCACTATTGTCATCTGGCTATACATACATAAGGTGCACCAGCGAGAAGAGAGAGGGGACGTTCAATGTGAGTGATCTGTCCTTGTTTGCTGTATTTTGTTAACATTTATTAATAAAATACAACACTCAATCAATATATCAATAATAATAATAATAATAATAATATTATTATCATCATCATCATCATCATTATTATTATCTAATTAACAATATCAATTATTCTGAAACATATTACAGCACAGATCAATATTATGTGTAAAATATGACACAGAAAAGTTAGATAATTATATTTAGACTTATCTAGTGAGGGGAGCCACTGGGGTGGCCACGTCTTAGAGGGAGGTGGCCTGTTCCACCCCATGCCAACCCTTGGTGGCACCATTGGCTACTACTTGGCAGAGAACTACAAGGGGGAGATAGGTGGTGACACAAGTGCTAAAAATGTGGACAAGTAACAGCTTTGTTTGGCTTTGAGAGGGAACTCTACTGCAGCATCCAGTGTGGTGAAAATCCTTAGAACCTCTTTAAAATACAGGGTGTCCATAAAGTCTCTTTACAACTTAACAAATTTATTACAAAAGCAAATAAATAGATAAATCTGTGGAAATTATTACAACATGAAAAGTAGATATTGAAGTTTTTTGCCTCATTTAATACACCTTTATATGTGGCACCATTAGTTACATGAAGCACATCAAAACAATCGATTTCTTGCCATGTTCGCTGTAGCATAGCCTCATCAATGGTGGTGACAATGGCGTCAATGATCTTGTTCTTGTGCCATGCACGAATTGACAGACGTGACAGTGGATGTCTTCCACACTTAATCCTGTAGTTTCGCTGAATCTGCATATCTGATTTTGTTTCAATAAACCCCGATACACATTGTGCCTTTTCTTGAGGAGTAGCCATTTTTTAGGGGTTTATTTAACAGAACCTATTTCATCAACAGGGTACCTGAAAAACACAAATACAATGTGATTAAAAACTTTGATAACCACCGTGTACATAGAACAAATCTGATTAGCATATCTCATCAATTGCTTTTGTAATATTTTTTTTTTAAATTGTAAAGACTTTGTGGACACTGTATAACTTAGACAGTCTAGTTTTGTTTTATCTAAGGGGCAATCTCTTTATTATGACAGACATAATACTTAATATTTATTCTATGTTTTTCCATAGTTTCCTCTTGGTATTCAAGCTGCAGCATGTGCTTGAGTAGGTAATGCTCTTGGGGCAGGGGACACAGCGGGGGCAATCCTATCGGCCAAGCTGTCATCTGCTCTGGCAGGTCAGTAACAAATATGGTCTATAGTTGTAGTCACTGTTCATTATTAAGCAATGGATGACTGATTTCTTTACTGTGCTGAAGACTGAACTGTTTCTACATTTGCGGTTGTTGAAGGTATTATTCTTGGAGCCACTAAAACTGTGATTGGGTACATCTTCACCTCTGATGAGTGAGTCTGAACAGCAGCAGCACTCTTTTTTACTAAAGATAATAGCCTATATGAGCTATACACAAAAACAAACTTAATTATCATTCCAGGAATATCATCAGTGTGGTCTCACACCTGATGAATGCTTACATTTTCCTTCAGTTCTTTGATGGCCTTGTGTTGAGTCTTCCAGCATTTGTTGTGTGCAGAGCAAACACAGTGTGATGCCAAAAGCAACAGCTTTATGTCGAATGTGAAATTTGTTTTCCCTCTTTCCAGTGCGTATGCACAGGCATCTTCTTGGGTACGGGCAAACAGAAGATGCCAGCTGTGGCTAATTTCATTGGATACTACTGCATAGGACTTTCACTCTGCGTCTGTTACGACTCGATCTCGCCTGTCTCCCGCTTCAGCTGCACGCACACCTGTGCCTCATCAGTCTCGGGCTATATAGCCCACTCCACCTGGAGCCTCAGCATGGAGTCGTCTGTTACTCAACGCTCTTTGCACGCAAACTCTCTGATCACCGGCGCTCTTTGGATTGCTCCTCGATATCACGTAAGCTCATCATCCTCTCACCTTGTTTCCAGTCTCTCCCCTGTGCACAGGTGGATTCCCTGGCAGCGGATTTCCTCCCTCATCCTCGCCGTCTTTCTCCTCACCGCGCCGAGCGCGCTCCAAGGACACTGTCTTCCAGGCGGGAGACCTGCGGCTCAAGCCAACGCCAGCCACTGCACCATCTGCAAGTAAGGATAAGACTGTACGTTATTTCTGCTTGGTGTGCACTGGCAGCTAATCTCTGTTCTGCTCTGCCCTTAGGGTTCCCTGGCTGTACGGCGCTCTGCTTCGCCCTTGACGCATCCTGTTCACCCGCAACACATTCCACCCCGCAAACACGCACCCACACACCTACTGTTCCCACAATAAAATTATTGAATCACACTCGAGCCTGTGTGTGTGTTCCCTGGGTCAGACCTCATGTCAGTACGGCTCCAGCAGAGTGACCCAGCGAACAGCGGGCTCGCACACCAACTTAACACTCTCGAGGCTCGAGTGGATCAAATCACTCACCAGCAGCAGGTTATCCTGAATCAGTTGACTCTGATAAACCGCCGGTTGGACCATCTGGATCCCCAGCAGGTGTTCCCTCTGGCCCAGAGCAGCGGGCCAGCTCCCGTTGGCCTCCCAGCTAGCCAGGCTAGCCCGGGGCCGCCCACTCGTCTCACTCCCATCCCCACGCCCACGCACTTCAGCGGAAAGCTCGGAGAGGCTTGGGGGTTCATCCTACAATGTGAGTCGGTGTTCCAGCGCGTCCCCGGGGACTTCCCAACTGATCACAGCCGAATCGGGTACGTGGCGAACCTTCTGGAAGGGCAAGCGTTAGCCTGGGCCTATGCCGTAATGGCAAGGTCCAGCTATGCGAACCTGAACTATGCCCAGTTCGTGCACGATTTCCATGAAGTATTCGATCATTCGGACCGTGACAGTGTGCTAACCACCCAGCTGCTAAACCTCCGCCAGGGTAGTCAGTCGGAGGCCAATTACGCTGTCGACTTCCGGGTGGTAGCGGCGGAAGTTGGGTGGGAGGATGCTGCCCTATGCAGCATTTTCGCCCGTAGCCTGAGACCTAGCCTCCGGGATGAACTGGCCTGCCGGGATCAGCCAGAACGGCTTTCTGACCTAATTTCCCTAGCAATCAGTTTAGATAACAGGTTGAGAGAGCGGGCCGCCGAGCAGAAGTCGTTCAGCCACTCGAGCGGAGTGTCTCCTCACACTTCTCAACCTCGCCCCCTGGTGTTGCCTGCGCCGGAGTCCACCGACGAACCGGAGGCGATGCTGGTTGGGCAGGCCAAGCTTCTGCTGGCGGAGAAACAGCGCAGTAGGGAGCTAGGTCTTTGCATGTATTGCGGAGACGATCAGCACCCCATGGAGTCCTGCCCTGTTAAGCCAAAAGGGGGGGTCCGCGAGTCGCTGTAGGGGGCATCGCGGACTCGTCCCGGTCTAACTCCCTATCAAAATGCCTCTTGCCAATCAGGTTCTGTCACAATCGCACCGAACACCTCACTCAGGCACTGGTGGACTCGGGGGCGGAACAGAGCTTTATTTCCAAGAGCCTGGCAACCCGCCTGGGCATCCCCTGCCAAGCTCTGCTGGCCCCTCTCAATCTTGTCACCCTTTCTAAAACGCCCCTGGAGAGAGTTACGCACCGGACAGCCCCAGTCTCCGTCATTGTCTCCAGGAATCACCGGGAGGACCTCAGCCTGTTTGTTCTGCCCACCTCAGCTACCCCCGTCATTCTGGGTTACCCCTGGCTGTGCCTTCACAACCCAGCCTTCAACTGGCAATCCGGAAGTGTCCTCTCCTGGAGCCCCTTTTGTTTGAGCGCCTGCCTCCAGTCCGCTGCCTGCGCCCCTTCGCTTCCTCTCTCCTCCTCTGACTCCTCCCCTCCGGACCTCTCCAAGGTACCTTCGGAGTTCCATGACCTCGGGGCAGTTTTCAGCAAATCCAAAGCGCTGTCTCTTCCCCCCCACCGCCCGTATGACTGCGCCATTAACCTCCACCCGGGGGTGCCCTTACCATCGAGCCGCTTGTACAGCTTATTGGCTCCGGAGCGGGAGGCCATGGATACTTACTTAAAGGAGTCGCTCAGCGCTGGCATCATTCGACCCTCCTCATCCCCAGTTGGAGCTGGGTTTTTCTTCGTCGGTACGAAGGATGGGTCCCTCCGGCCATGCATCGACTTCCAAGCCTTGAATGACATCACTACAAAGGATAAGTACACGCTGCCACTGATGGATTCCGCCTTCGACTCCCTCCAGGGGGCCTCCTGGTTTACAAAATTGGACCTCCGCAGCACGTACCATCTTGTTCGGATCCGGGAGGGCGATGAATGGAAGATGGGTTTCCGGACCCCCAGCGGCCATTTTGAATACCTTGTTCTGCCGTTTGGGCTCACCGACGCTCCGGCCGTCTTCCAGCGGCTGATTAACGACGTCCTTCGAAACTTCCTGGGGGCTTTCGTTTTTGTCTACCTGGACGACATCCTGATCTTCTCCCGGTCTCGGGAGGAGCATCAGGTCCACGTGAGGCGGGTCCTCCAACGTCTTCTGGAGAACAGGCTCTATGTGAAAGCGTAGAAGTGTGACTTTTACGCTGACAAGACCTCCTTCTTGGGCTTCATTGTGTCACATAACCAGGTCATCCCGGATCCTGCCAAGGTCAAGGCGGTAGTCGAATGGCCCTCTCCTTCATCCAGGAAACAACTTCAACAGTTCCTGGGGTTTGCCAGCTTCTACCGCCGCTTCGTCCCCAGGTTCAGCTCCATCGCTGCTCCCCTGGCCCGCCTCACCTCCCCCAAGGTGCCGTTCCGGTGGACAGAGGAGGCTGCGTCCGCCTTCGGAGGGCTGAAGATGGAGTTCTCCTCCTCCCGGGTCCTGACTCAGGTGGACCCCGCGCTACAGTGCCTCGTCAAGGTGGACGCCTCCGACATGGGGGTGGGGGTGGTGCTGTCTCAGCACTCTCCGGTGGCGGGGTGGTCCGCCCCTGTGCCTTCTTCTCCCGACACCTGACTTCTGCGGAGAGGAACTACGACGTTGGCGACAGAGAACTCCTAGCAGTGAAGCTTGCACTGCAGGAGTGGCGTCACTGGCTGGAGGGTGCGGCACAACCTTTTGTGGTCTGGACGGATCATAAGAACCTGGAGTACCTGAGGTCGGCCAAGCACCTGAATGCCCGCCAGGCGCGTTGGTCCCTATTCTTTGGCTGCTTCAGGTTCACTATCACCTAACGCCCCGGCTCTAAGAACGCCAAGCCGGATGCGCTGTCCAGGCAGTTTGCCCCGGAGGTCCCCGAAGAACAGGAACACACTGTCCTGCCGGCCTCGTGCATCGTGGGTGCCGTCTCGTGATCCATCACGGACAAGGTCCGGAGGGCGCAGGAGGCCGAACCGGATCCTGGCGGCGGTCCAGCGGGGAGGTTGTTCGTGCCATCATCCGTCCGGGGTGACGTCATCCATTGGGCTCATACGTCTAAGTTCGCCTGTCACCCTGGGATCTCCCGGCTGGTGGAGCTCCTCCAGAGGTCCTTTTGGTGGCCGGGCCTTCGGGACGACGTCGCCAACTACGTCCGTGCCTGCCCCCAGTGCGCTACTGGGAAGACATCGACCTCTCCTCCAGCGGGGATCCTCCATCCCCTGCCAGTCCCCGGAAGGCCTTGGTCCCATGTAGCCTTGGACTTCGTCACCGGCCTCCCGACGTCTAACACCTTCGACACTATCCTGACCATCGTGGACCGGTTTTCGAAGGCCGCCCACTTCGTGCCACTCCACGGCCTCCCTACGGCGCGGGAGATGGCAGACTTGTTGGTCCAGCACGTCGTGAGGTTACATGGGATTCCGGTGGACATCGTCTCCGACCGGGGGCCCCAGTTTGTGTCCAGGGTCTGGAGATGCTTCTGCAACACCTTGCGGGCTACGGTGAGCCTGTCATCCGGTCATCATCCCCAATCCAACGGGCAGTGCGAGCAAACCAATCAGGAGCTGGAGGCTGCGCTGCACTGCGTCACCGCCTCCAGTCCATCCTCCTGGAGCGCCCATCTGCCTTGGATAGAATATGCCCATAATTTGACTCTGTTATTGGCCATTGGGATGTCTCCTTTCCGGGCGTCTCTAGGCTACGACCCTCCGCTGTTTCCTGAAGAGGAGGGGGAGGTGGCAGTACCGTCTATCCAGGCTCATCTGAGGCACTGCCGACGCCTTTGGACCGCGACCCGCCAGGCCCTTTTACGCACGGCGGAGCGCAATTCCAAGACAGCGAATCGTTGCAGGAGGGCTGCCCCCCGGTATCAGGCGGGCCAACAGGTATGGTTGTCCACGCAGCACATCAACCTGAAGGCCGAGAAGAGGAAGCTGGCCCAGCACTTCATTGGACCCTATCCCATCATCAAGGTAATTAATCCTGTGGCTGTGCGTCTGGCTCTCCCCCCCTCCCTCCGTGTCTGTCCGACGTTCCACGTCTCCCAAATCAAGCCCCTGGTGACTAACCCGCTCTGTCCTCCTCCTAGGGCTCCACCCCTGCCCGTGATGATTGACTGCGACCCGGCGTGGGGAGTCAACTCCATCCTGGACGCCCGCCGCCGAGGTCGCGGCCTGCAATATCTGGTGGACTGGAAGGGGTATGGCCCTGAGTGGAGATCCTGGGTGCGCCTGTCGTTTGTACTGGACAAACGCCTCATCACGGAGTTCCACTGGGTGTACCCAGGTAAGCCAGCGCCGGGAGGCGCTGCTCAGGAGGGGGAGTACTGTTACGACTCACTCTCGCCTGTCTCCCACTTCAGCTGCGCGCACACCTGTGCCTCATCAGTCTCGGGCTATATAGCCCGCTCCGCCTGGAGCCTCGGCCTGGAGTCGTCTGTTACTCAACGCTCTTTGCACGCAAACTCTCTGATCACCGGCGCTCTTTGGATTGCTCCTCGATATCACGTAAGCTCATCATCCTCTCCCCTTGTTTCCAGTCTCTCCCCTGTGCACAGGTGGATTCCCTGGCAGCAGATTTCCTCCCTCATCCTCGCCGTCTTTCTCCTCACCGCGCCGAGCGCGCTCCAAGGACACTGTCTTCCAGGCGGGAGACCTGCGGCTCAAGCCAACGTCAGCCACTGTACCATCTGCAAGTAAGGATAAGACTGTGCGTTATTTCCGCTGGGTGTGCACCGGCAGCTAATCTCTGTTCTGCTCTGCCCTTAGACAATCATTTCATACATGGGTACATTCTTGTTTATTTTTCAGCCAGTTTTTAACCTTTGTAGAAAATGTTTTAAAGTCCGTTATTATTTTAATTTCATTTGGCATTGTATTCCAGATATGACTGCCCTTTATAGAGAAAGCTGTTTGTCCAAATGTAGTTCTGCGGTGGGATATTTTACAGTTATTGTTAACATAACTCCTGGTGGCTCTGCTGCTGTCCTGTCTTTGGATGAATCCAGCAAGTGGCTCTGGCGCTGATTTATAGAAACATTTGAAAATTAATTTCAGAAAACAGAGGTCAATGAAACTCTCAAAACTCAATAGATTGTATTTTTTTAAAAATATAACAGTGATGCCACCTAATGGACTTTTTAATCCAAGATTTTTAGAGTTTGATTATATAATGAACCTATATGTTTTATTGTAGAAGGAGCTGCTTGAGCCCAGACTGTCAAACAGTATGATATAAGATAAGATAAGATAAGATAAGATAAGCCTTTATTAGTCCCACAATGGGGAAATTCCAGGATTGCAACAGCACAGGGACAGCAACACTCAGAGCAGCAATCAGAAGGCAAGAAAAAACAAGAACAGCTAGTAAACATATGTACATATTACTATAAATATATATATATATAGACACACAGTGCAGAGCATTATGGTTGGTGAATGTGCAGCAGAAAGTCTAAGCTCTCTCTCCGCGGATGCGGCGGGCCAGCTGGAAGTCTTTGGGCATGATGGTGACCCTCTTAGCAAAGAAGAGACCCACCAGGTAGGCCTCGCTGGCCTCCTGCAGAGCCATGACGGCGAAGCTCAGGAAGCGCAGGTCGGTCTTGAAGTCCTGAGCGATCTCCCTCACCAGGCGCTGGATGGGCAGCTTACGGATGAGCAGCTCCGTGGATTTCTGGTAGCGACGGATCTCTCTCAGAGCCACAAGCCTGTAACGGTGAGGCTTCTTCACTCCGCCGGTGGCCGGAGCGCTTTTCCGAGCAGCCTTGGTGGCTAGCTGCTTCCTGGGGGGGCTTTTTCCTCCAGTAGATTTTACGGGCGGTCTGCTTGGTTCTTGCCATCGCTCTTTATTATTCTGTCTTATATTTCTTGCACGCCGCCTAAACTCCAGCCCGGCACCCGCGTCATTTTCACTACAGTTCCCGGTATGTCGAGTTTCTCAGTTAGCACCGGGTGACGGTTGAGTGCTAGCTAGCACTAGCTCTTCCTGCTGTAACGTCTCCTGCTGTAAACAGTGGCTCCGTCCACCGACTCGGGAGACCTTTGGGGCGATCTGTGTGTCCGTGATATATATATATATATATAGAGTGAAAGGTGTAGAAAGAAGAAGGAAGATAAAAAAAAAAGGCTGTTGCAACGGGCAGCCAACTCGTGTGGCACCGCCGGTCCGGCGGAACCGGAACCGGAAAAAAAAAAAAAAAAAAATATATATATATATATATATATATACGTATATGTGTGTATATATATGAGAAAAAACCATAGAATACATATACAGTACAGCTGCTTGGTATGGTATGTAATATCTAATTAATTTAAAGCAGTTCAGATTTTTTTTTTACTGTTTTAGAAATCTTCTTTATATGAAGATTAAATTTGAATTGAGGATCTAGTACAATGCCAAGGTATTTGAATTCTGTAACTAAACTGATGTCTTGATCATGTATATTAACTTTAAAATGATGCAGGTTACATTTTTTGATTGAAAAGCACATTGAAACTGTTTTCTGAAGGTTCAGCAATAGATGGTTCTTGAGGAGCCACTCTTGGACATCAACCATACTTGTAGACAGTACATCTGCAGCCTGTGCTGGAATCTTGGCAGCTGTGTAAATAACTGCATCATCTGCATAAAGTTGACATGTTGCAGCTGAGCAGTGTAGTGGCAAGTCATTAATAAAAATGCTGAAAAGTAAAGGACCAAGAATGGACCCTTGTGGGATACCCATACAGTTATTTAAAAATAAGGATTTATCCTGGTGAACTTTTACACACTGTTCTCGATTCTGGAGATAAGATGCAAACCATTCTATTGTATCTGGAGAGAAGTTAAAAGATACCATTTTGGATAAAAGCAAACTGTGGTTTCCAGTATCGCAAGCCTTTTTGAGATCCAGAAAAACAGCCCCCACCACATTACCCCTGTCCAAGGACTGTTTGACATTTTCAATAAGGCAGCAATTTGCTGTTTCTGTTAAGTATCCTGGTCTAAAACCAAATTGGTGTGGATGAAGAAGTTGACTGTCTTGTAGATAATCTATCAGCTGTGTAGCTACAACTTTTTCAAGATCCTTAGACAGGACTGGTAAGATGGAGATTGGGCGGTAATTGCATATATCGTCTTTACTGCCTGATTTATAAACTGGTATGACGACAGCTTTTTTCCAACCAGATGGAAATGTACTAGACCTAATGGAGAGATTAATGAGATGAGTCAGTGGTTTGATTAATATTTTGCTGTGCGTTTTGAGAAAGGAAGTGCTCATATTGTAGATATCATTAGTTTTTGAGTTTGACAGTGTTTTAACAATGCCAGCAATTAACTCCTCATTTACCTCATCAATGTGAAAAGAAACTGTTGAAAGTATTGATTTTGTATTGTTGAGCACATTTGGCAGCACAAAGTTTTTTGTTAATTCTTCCACTGAGTCCACAAAATATGAATTAAATTCATTTGCCAATGTAGCCTTTTCACTGATGGTCTTGCCATTGATTCTAAGTTCCTTTACCCCCTTCTGAACATTTTTTTTTATTAGTTAAGTTATTTAAATGCCTCCATAGGGAACTGTTGTTACCCTTTGCATGATCTATCAGTTTATTGTAATAAGATACTTTTGATTTTCGTAGCTCTTGTACCACTTTATTTCTTAAACTTTTGTAAACAAGGTGATCATTTTGTAATTTAGAGGTTAATGATGTTTTCAAGGCAGAATCTCGCCTCTTCATAAGTTTTCTTATTTCATTATTTAACCATGGTAGGTTAATCTTCTGTTGTCTACTTTTAATTTGCTTTGTAAATTTTTGTAATTTTTCTATAGACTTTGTAATTGTTGCAGTTATAAAATTACAACAATCATCTACTTCATATATTGACATGAGCTGCTCCCAATTTTGATTCTTTAAGTGATGTTCAAACTCCACAGTTTTTGATTTGGGAATAATAAAATTTACTTTGTCAATATCAACTCCCCCAAAATACTGTAGTTGCTTTTTAGTAAGTTTTCTGACAGCAAGAACCATGTTATGATCTGAGAGACCAGTTACAAGATTATAGGTTCTGGTTATTCGTTCTGGTTTATTAGCAAATGCCATGTCAATAAGTGCTCTAGATTGTTTGGTTATCCTGGTGGGTCCTTTGATCATTTGTTGGTAATTAAATTTAGTCATGAGGCTTTTCAATTTCTGTTTGTCCTTTTTATCAGACCATTTAATATTAAAGTCACCATAAAATATTGTTTCTCTGCTCCTCTCAAGTTGTTTAACCAGATCACTTAATTCATTATAGAAAGAAGAATTGAATGACAGTGGGTTGTACAATACTGCAATGTTGAAATTCATTACCGGTGAGAGACATATATTAACAGCTGAACATTCAAGTGAAGTATTCAAATCAATCAATTGACATTTAAATTTCTCTTTGATGTAAATTAAGACACCTCCTCCCCTCCCTACTGACATAATGCACGGCTCAGGAGACACACACGCAGGCTCAGGGTAAATCCAATAGCTTTATTGACAACAAGTGTGTATGAGTGTGTGTCTGTGAATGGATATGTGTTGGTGGTGGCGTCTGCGTCAGGCACGAGGGCAGGAAGCCGTTCAGCCAGACAACCCTATGGGAGAAGCAGAGGGAGAAGGGTGACGGGCACCACACCAACACAGGAGATATAATAATGACTGTTGGCTTACTCGGTTTGGGCAGGTGGCTGGCGTTAGCAAGGGCGTAGCCCGGTAGACAGCAACCTGGAACACCTGACGCAGCAGCGAGGAGATGACGGCTGGAGAACGCCGCCGGGAAATCCACCTGTGCACAGGGGAGTAGACTGGGAGGAAAAGGTAAGAGAGTCTTACTTGGAATACTTGCTTGGTGAAGGGGATTCCTTGCAGCAAGTGATGCCGAAGTGAACAGACGGCTTCAGGCCGAAGCCCAGGGCGAGGCGGCTTAAATCCCTCGCCACTGACGAGGTGCAGGTGTGCGTACAGCTGGCGCCGCTGATGAGCGGCGAGACGTGACACCTACCTGCCTGTCTTTTCTAAAACACTGATAACCCACAATATCGATCATATTAGTGTCTATGTTCCTGTGCAGTCAGCTTTCTGAAAGACAAAGATAGTCCAGATTTGAGTCCAACAACAGCACCGAAATCTCATCTCTTTTGGGGATTATGCTCCGTATGTTTAAATATCCGCCGAGGATCCCCTTTGGTTTAGCATTTGTGTCCCAAAGAACTCGTGCATGATTAACAGTTTGGAAAAATAAATGTTGTTTTTGCTTTTGTACAGCTCGGTTTTCGGATCTCGCCTCATTTGCATTTTGTTTAACTGCTCTTGCTTCCAAAAGTTTGGACGTAGCACTCTCTGCCCGGGGTAAATTTAGTGAAAAAGTCATAAACCCTCAGGCACTCTGACCACCTATAAAGCCTTAGAGGCCTATGACCCGATCCCAACGTCTCCAGTAGTGTGGTGAGTGCTCGGTGGTCCGTCCTCAAGGTGAAGCGGCGTCCGTAGAGGTATATGTGCCACCTCTTGCACGCCCAGATGCAAGCCAGCGCTTCCTTCTCGCCCACCGCGTACTTCTGCTCCACTGGAGAGAGTGACCTGGAAGCAAACGTTACCGGCCTTTCCACTCCGCCCTGTATTTGGGACATAACCGCACCTAACGCGGTCCCAGATGCATCGCAGGTCACCACCGTCTCCAATCTGGGGTCAAAATGTGCCAGCACCGGTGGAGAGGAGAGCTGCTGCTTCAGCTTCGAAACAGCCGCTGAGCACGCCGGGGTCCACTCCCACAGCGCATCCTGCTTCAGTAGGGTTTTCAAGGGCCTGATTGTCTCCGAGTAATGTGGGATAAACCGGCCGTAGAAATTCACCATACCAAGGAACGACGAAATCTGCACAGGCGTGGTGGGCTCCGGGATGCGGAGCACCGCCTCTACGTTGGAATGTAATGGTTGTAGACCATCGCCCGTCAGTCGAAATCCCACAAAATCAATCGCCTCAACTGCAAAGAGGCATTTGTTACCATTGAGTGTGACCCTGTGTTCCTGCATCCGTCTCAGCACCTTTTTCAGTCTCTCATCATGGATCTCGCTCATCGCATCGTGCACCATGATATCTTCCAGGTACGCTACAACCCCTTTCAGCCCCGCCAGCATTGTGGCCATGACTTTTTGGAAACAGCTGGGGGAGGAGCTCAACCCGAACGGCAATCGGGTATACCTAAAGACCCCCATATGGGTCACAAATGCCGTCAGGTTCCTACTATCTGGGTGTAGCAGTACCTGCAGATACCCCTGCCGAAGGTCCAGTTTGATTAACACTCTGGACCCGCTGAATGTCGCTGTGAGCTCCTCCATGGTCGGGAGGGGGTATTTATTTGGAACAATCGCCTTATTCACCATGTGCAGGTCGATGCATGGCCTGATCCCTCCATCCTTCTTCTTCGCCACCACCAGGTTCGAGATCCAAGGCGACGCAGCCACCTTCTCGATGATCCCCGCATCCAACAGCTTCGACAGCCCCGCTGATACACCATCATGCAACACCAGCAGAAAGCGTCGAAGCGGTTTGTTCCTGGGCACCACTGACTCATTCACCAATGGGTGGTGGCAAAAGGTCTCAATTTGACCAAGTCCAATGAACAGCGCCGGCCAACGGAGTTGCCAGTCCAAGAACGCCGTCAGCACCACTAAGCCCTGAGGATCCCAAATGGAAAACCACAACTGTCCCAGCAAGTCAATACCAAGCAGGTCCGTTCCATGCCATGCCACCTGAAAAACGAACTTCGGCGCCCTCTGCTGTCCACACACCATGTCAAACCCGACCTTGCCAACCATGTCGATCTTGGCATGGCTGTAACCGAACGTCCTTATGGCTCCTGGGTTAATGACTTTCTCCAGGAATAACCTCTTCAGTGTTGCCAGGCTCAAAATAGACCTTCCAGTGCCCGAATCCAGCATGAGGGACACCTCGACGCCGTCCAGCTGCACCACGTACCACTTTAGGCGCCCTCTTCCCCCTTGTGCCACACACACATAGCCAGCGTCCTGTGGGTCCTCGCTAACCTGGTCCGCGAACCTAACCCGGGCTTCATGTCGCTCCAGGGGCCATTTCTCCAACCTCATCTTCCTCGTCTTTCTTTTCCCTCTTGAGCGGCCCCGAGGCCTAGTTAGCACGTTAGCTGACCCCTGTGGTGCGGAGGCCCGGTCCTCCAGTGCTTCACTCGTGAAAGCTCCCAGCCCCCGCAGGGCCGCGGACTCCCTTAGCTTAATTAAATCCACCACTTCAACCAGAGAAAAAGTCTGCTTTGTCACCCGCAGCATGGCCCCTAGCCACTTGCTAGTCGTGCCATGCGCCAGTCTATCATGGACTAGCTCATCTGTTAGCGGCCCAAACTCACACTCTCCCACCAAATCACACAGTCCCATCAGAAAAGACAACATGGACTCACTGGGTTGTTGCACTCAGTTAAAAAACCTGTACCTCCTCTCGGTGACCGTGGCTCCGTCCCCAAATAAGATGTACAACTTCGACAACTCCTCCAGCGAGTTGTCGTCACACAGTGTGAGGAACAGGCATTGTCCTTCTGCGCCCAGATGATGAAACAGTAGGCTCCTCCGCTTGTCGTCGGACTCCCCGTCAAAGCCGGTTGCTTTCAAAAAGACCTGAAACAGGCTCTTCCAGCAGGCCCAAGGGATAGCCGGTGCACCCTGGTTCTGCAGGAAAGGAGGCAATTCCACACCGCACGCGCCCATAATTTTTTCTTCATCGCCAAATGTTATGTCTGAAATAAAGCAGGCGGAGAGTGTCTGGGCGAACATACATCTGAACGTTATTTGGCGCACATTACTATTTATACTCCCCACCGTAGCCCGCCTGACATCATCCCGTTCCCCACCCCAGCAGAGCTACGGCAAACCCCAAAGGCCAATTTCCATACACAACACCCCACACACATGAATGTCTGGCTAATATGAGAGTGCAGCATGACCCAGTCAGCAAAGCTTCTAGAAACTGTGTTATGTGATTCTGTCTATGCATATGATGAACTTCAGTATCGGTATGCTAAGAAATATTCAGTTAAAAGCTGTCATGGACCGGATTTGACGTGTCCAACTCTGTTCCATGATTTTTGGCTGTAGTTTCCCTGATTATTGTTTCCTTAATTTTCAGCTGGCAGCCTTTAGGAGCCTTGGGTCCTTGGCTCCCTGCCAGCCTACAGCCACGCCCCCCTCTCTTGCCAACACCCACCAGCTATCATTGCCATTTATCACTTTGTTCACTCGTGCACACACACATACACACATGCATGCACTCACACATTCATGCATCACTCAGCACATGCACACACCTGTCTGCACTCACACACACCAGTAATCACTTGGCTCATTATGTTTGACATTATTTATACTCTGTTGGTTCTCTTGTCACTCGCCGGTTCATTGGATGTCATGTCCACTCCTGAGTTGGCCACTCAGTCGAGCCTCCTATTGTAAGTACTCTGCCAACCGTTCCGCCCAGGGGCTTTTCCTTATATTTATTCGCCCTTTTCCTCCACTTCCCAGTCCTGCCTGGGAGCATATGGGGCCAGCCTTCCTCCTTCCTGAGTTACCCAATGAACCAGAGAGTACAGTTGAGTTTTTCCTGTGATTTTCTCTGTGTGCTCATTGGAGCCTTGCTTGCTCAGGCACTGGCTTGCTTGCTACCGGATAACCATGAAAACCGGTACTACCTGTCTTATGGGTCGGGCCATTGGCGACTCAACCGGCATCCCCGCCCTTCTGAGGGCGTGGAGGGTGAAACAGGGCATCCTGGCAGAACTAAAAACAATATCTGCCACAGGTCTGTGGTGGACCACTCCCAGTTACATGGGGTGAGATTGG
This sequence comes from Pholidichthys leucotaenia, assembly GCA_020510985.1. Lineage (NCBI taxonomy): Eukaryota > Metazoa > Chordata > Actinopteri > Cichliformes > Pholidichthyidae > Pholidichthys > Pholidichthys leucotaenia. The sequence goes on along the minus strand of CM035847.1, from coordinate 242,162,575 downwards.
ACATCCTGGTAGATAAACACATCTGTTGCAAGGTCTGTGGTGGACTGTGCCAGTCGGTGCATTGTGACATGCACTACACAAAGAGCAGAGATAAAAAAAAAAACCTATCATCTGGTCAGTTACTGCAACAGATACTGGAGTCAGTTTGTCTTGGCTTGTCCTTGCCACTGATAATACCTTTATTTACCAAGAATGTGCTGCTAGTCCAGCAAAAGCTAGCAGTACTCAAATACTTTGCAAGCAGTTTCATGAAATGGTCACTGGAGCCAGTTTATCCGTTTGTCTTATGCTGAGCAAAATAAATTCACACAAAGCACTATTCCTGTGTTGGGTTTTCGCTTTCTTTTCCACATGCGTCATTTTTTATGCACGCATATGACAAAAGCCTGCAACATGGCATGCCAGATGATCTGTTTACATCAGGGGTCTCAAACTCATTCCATGGAGGGCCAAGACCCTGCAGGTTTTACCCCCATCCAGTGTCTTCAACAAGTGATTCACCAAATTTCTTCCAACTGATTGCTGATCAGTGAAAACACCTGCTGAAGACACTGGGTGGAAGTAAAACATGCAGGGTCTTGGCCCTCCATGGAATGAGTTTGAGACCCCTGGTTTACATCAGGTCGAGACACTGGCAGTGTCCCAGAACTTCTCTATCCTGATATTTACAACTATCTAAATCCAATCACTACTACAGCAATAAAGAAAATAAAAAGAGCCACTGCATTGCTTTGTGAGTGTTTCTATTTAAACCTTTGTTTCTCATCTTTTAGGCTGTGAAATGAGCTCAGAAAAAGACCCACTTGGCACGTTCAGAGGACGCCTGCAATGGGATTGTAAGTTTCTCATGACAAAGCAGTCAGAGTTTAGAGTCTGGGTTTAGATCTCTTTTATTTTATATGCTGACAGTTAAATTCATTTGACTTTTTATTAAAATTTAGCTTAACCCATGGGAACCCATGGTCCCATAATTTTCCTTGAAGGAGAAAGGGGTCTGGGTTCTTATGGGCTAATGGTTCTCACCAGTCACATTTTAACTGCAGCTTTCTGGTGTAAGAAGTATCACAATAAGCAAAATAAAAATGTACCGCTCATTCACTGAAGGCAGCAGATGGCTACATGCCTGTGAGTTCTGAGATGCAAGACCTGCAGATGCAGGACTTGCCTGTGGTCCAACAGCAGAAGAGAGGCCGTCTCTCCATGACCCAGCTGATTATCAGACGAGGACTCACCATATTCAGAGCAGTAGGGCTTCTTGCTGTGGGAGCAGGAGTGCACTTCCTTGTGCCTTTACCTGCAATTAAGATCAACTCTACAATGGACTGGATCAATGCTACGTATACTCCTGATCAATTATCTATTGGCCTGGCCCAATAGAAAAGTCAGTCTAATCCTAAAAGTGTTGACTGTGTGTTCTGTTTTGTATTAGTTTTGATTTAAGGAGTAAATTGATAAGTTAAACTAGAAATGGCCCAGAAAGTGCCAACCTCCACCAAGACAGCTAATTTTCTCCTTAATATTTTAATTTGCACCATCAGCCTATTAGCGCTCAGCAGACAGCACCATCTACTGGTGACCATCAAAACATCTGATTAGACACCGCATTCATTTTCCCAAATTTTCAGAAAATTCCTAGAGGGTGATAGTCAATCAGATCATTACAAAATTAATCATTTTGTCCCTGCTCCATTTCCAAATTCTACCCAAAATTCTATCAAAAGCTATAAATTACTTTTTAGGTCATACTGTTTATCATACACTAATAAATAAATAAATGAACAAAAGCAATTTGCCTTGGCATTATTTTTAATAAGCATTATTTTAATTTAATAATAAAGATATTATGAATGCATGAATATGAATTACTTCTTTGATCACAGTTACTTTCATTTTTTCATCATTTCTTTCTTTTTTGTTTTGGCGATATAAAAACTTCAATAAACTGATTTTTTTTTTTCCCACATGGTCATATTTGGACTTTGGGGACATGCAATGTGTTATTAACTGATGATGCACATGAAACATTGTCATAGTCATAGTTGTACCCTTGGTCTGTATAATTCTTTTGAACCTTAGTCTATCAAAATAGTAAAGCTCTTCAAACTCAGAGCTATGAACAATTACTTGTAAAACCTGTCCAAGCTTGCATATTGTTAACACTACAAAAAATAACAAAAGCACTCTGAGGTGAGTGCAGTATTCCCTGCCTCCATATTCTTTGAAGATCCCAGTACTTACTGATGGAGAATTTTCAACTTTTCAATATAATTACTGTGGGAGAACCATATTATGATATATCCATCATCCCTGAATATGGACAGTTGACCAACCCTTAGTTGTTGGTCAGAATCCAGAGGTGAACCTGTGTAGCAAGTTTGGTGACCTTAGAGAGCTTTACATGTTCTATAGTAAGAGCACATAGGCAGTGGCAACCTTGACCTTTTGATCCCGAGCCTGTAGTCAGAGGTTATGGTCTCAGAGTGAATCTGTGCAAGGCAAGGCAAGTTTTTTTGTATAGCACATTTTGTGTACAAGACAATTCAAAGTGCTTTACATGAAAACATTAAAGCATTACAGGAAATTGAAAAATGAATATGGTGTGGGGGACCCATGCTGTGGTATTCATCTCAGACTGAAAGGCATGGAGATGCAGTAGTTTCCTCTGACGGAAGAGCATGGAGATCAAAGGGCTGGGGGACAAAAGGAATTGTCGTGGGGGAGTGAATTGTAATGCAAGACCTCAGGTAGCAGGGACGTGTGAGTGTTGTGATATAAAAGAGAGTCCCTACTACATGAGGTTAATGTTTCTGATTCTGGAAGATGTGAGAGAGTGAATAAAGTTCATCTGCTTGGAAAGCTCGGTCTGGTTATTCCTTTCTCCACACTGGTGACCCTTGACGACTAATGGAACACGAGGCGAACACCCCGGAGATGACCCGGACGGGAAGCCCCAGCAATGTGTGCACCGTTTCGGTCAAACTACAAGACTTTTGGCTGCACGACCCGAAGTTTTGGTTCCTCCACGCCGAGGCCCAGTTCGCGCTCCAGGGAATAACGTCAGATGACACCAGATATTACTACGTGGTCGCAGCGCTGGACACTCACACGACTCAGCAGGTAGCGAGCCTGCTCCAACAGCCCCCAGCCCGCGACAAATACGGGACTCTCAAAATTGCGCTACACGCTCTTGGACTATGAGAGAGCGGAGAGGCTCTTGACGCGCTCCGAGTTAGGAGACGGGTCGGCGGTCGAACTGATGGAGCAGATGTTGGCGTTGATGGGCACGGACGACGGGCATTTTCTATTTGCCCACCTTTTCCTCCGGAACCTCCCAACGGTGGCCAGAGTGGTCCTTGCCAATTCGCCGCTGTTGGCCGCACGTGACTACCGTGCACTAGCCCAGGAAGCAGAGCGGATCATCCTCACCACCAGAGCCCTCACAGTGAATGCAGTGGCATCGGAACCCAGCGAGACGGCCAGCGGAAGCGAGGAGCCAGCAATGGTAGTGGCAGCGGGGGCCAGGAAGCGCCAGAGAGACATGCTCTGCTCCAACCACCGCCGTTTTGGAGAGAACGCACTCTGATGCGTGCCACCGTGCCAATTCAGACCTTCGGGAAATGCCAGGACTGGCAGTCAGTAGTGGCTGCGACCGACGGTGAAGAAAGCAAGCTGCTCGACGTGACAGACTCACGCTCGAGGAGATGGTTCCTCGTGGACTCCGGCTCCCAAAAGAGCCTCATCCTGCCGTCCTATGCCGACTGGCTAGCGGGTACTAGCGGCCCCGAGCTGACGGCCGCAAATGGCTCATACATTAGGACTTTTGGTGAGAGGACACTGACTGTATCCCTGCACAGCCGTACGTACCAATGAACAATCGTCATATTGGCATGCAGTTTCCCAATCTTAGGCGCTGATTTTTTGTGTGCACACGAACTACTAGTCAATGTTGCTAACAGATGCCTGATTAATGCAATGTCTTTTGATTCTCTCCCCTGTACAGCTCAAGGAACCGGGCCAACAACGCTAGTCAACGTCACAGCTCCAGGTGGTAAGTTCCACACACTGCTCACCCAGTTCTCAGCACTCACGGTCCCGATGTTTTCAGCGGCCATCACTAAACACAGGGTGGAGCACTTTATTACCACCACGGGGCCGCCCGTTTTCGCATGACCTCGGCGCCTGGACACAGCTAAACTGGCCATAGCGTGCGAGGAGTTTGCCAACTTGGAAAGGCTGGGCATCATCAGACTATCAAACAGCCCATGGGCATCCCCACTACATATGGTACCTAAGGCCGAGGGATCGTGGCAACCTTGTGGAGATTTCCGCAGATTAAACAACACCACAGCGCACGACCGCTACCCAATCCCCCATATTCAGGATTTTTCCGTTCACCTCGCCGGGGCATATATTTTTTCTAAGATAGACCTGGTCCATGGTTACCACCAGGTCCCGGTGCACGCGGAGGACATACCTAAAACTGCAGTAATAACCCCGTTTGGTCTGTTTGAGTTTTTACGCATGCCTTTTGGGTTTAAAGGCATGGGACAGACATTCCAATGCATGATGGATGCGGTGTTGTGCTATCTTCTGTTTGTATTCGTCTACCTGGATGACATCCTGGTGGCCAGCGCGTTCGAGGACGAACATGTAACCCACCTCAGGATGGTTTTCCAGAGGTTAGAGGAGCACGGGTTAATAATCAACCCGGCAAAATGCCAGTTCGGGGTGACAGGGATCAAATTTTTGGGACAACGCATCTCACCGGAGGGAGCGACACCCTTGCTGGACAAGATGCACGCAGTGGCGAATTTTCCCCGGCGTCAGACGGTCAGGGCGCTGCAGGAGTTTTTGGGGATGGTTAACTTTTATAACCGTTTCCTCCCCCGTGTGGCCCAGCTCATGCAGCCATTGTACGCCGCGCTCAAGAAACAGAAACTGGCGGACAGAGTCGACTGGACTCCTGAGCGGGAGCAAGCGTTGTTTGAGCAGCTCTGCAGGGGTTCACTGCTCCCAGTTGCCTCCTCACCTCATGCACCTGTAGAGAGAGGGGGGAGGGGAGGGGAGATGAAGGGGGAGGAGGGGAGAGAGGGGAAGAGGGGACAAGTTTGGGGGGGGTGCTCAAACCGGGTAAAGCTGTTAAGCTCCTCTACCACAGTGAGGCTGCTGTCTGATGTTGGAGGGCCCTGGCCCCTGTAGTTGGTGAGGGCCTGGATGCCTCTCCACATCTGTCGGGGGTTGTTGTCTGTGAGGAAGCCCTCCACCTTCCTCCTATAGGCATTTTTAGCGAGTATTATGCCTCTCCTCAGGTTGGCTCTAGCAGTGCTGTACAGAGAGCTGTCCCTCTGTCTAAAGGCTGAGTTGTGGGCTCTGATCAGAGCGTGGACTTCACTGGTCATCCAGGGTTTGCGGTTTGGAAAGACCTGGATGTGTTTGGTGACTGTCACATTTTCTACCCAGCATTTGATGTAGAAAAGGAAAGACTCGGTGTAGGAGTCTGTATCCTACTGTTCAAAGATGCTCCAATCAGTACAGGCAAAGCAGTCCTGTAGCTGGAGGAGAGCATTTTCAGGCCAGGTTTTAATTGTTTGTTTGTTTGTTTGTTTGTTTGTTTGTTTGTTTGTTTGTTTGTTTGTTTGGCGGGGGCTCTTCCTAAGAGGGTGTAGGCAAGTAATAGAAGCAGAGAGAGATGGTCTGATTGTCCAAGGTGGGGGACGGGTGGCTCTTTAGGCATGCTTAATTTTGCCATAAACATGATCCAGTGTTCTTTTCTCTATTGTGGGACACTTAACATGTTGTTGGAATTTGGGGAGTACAGTCTTTAAGCATGCTTTGTTAAAGTCCCCTGCAATAATGCGGACTGCGTTGGGGTGGTCTCTTTGCTGCCTGCTGACAATGTGTTGGAGGTGACTGAGTGCTATGCTAATGTTCTGGAGAAACTTAGAAGCATCTGGAGGAACATAAACAGCTGTTAAAATTACTGCCATTAGCTCGCGGGGAAGATAAAAAGGCCTGCACAGGAAGGACATGGCCTCTAAGTCAGTGGCTATGAATTATTCTGTTGTTATTACACCAAGTATGAAGTACATAAACACAGAGCCCTCCACCCCTTCCCTTACCAGAATCAGCGCTGCGGTCGAAACAGTGTGTGGTAGTTCCATAGCGGCGACAGGAATGCATTTGTTCAACCATGATTTGGTCACAATCAGAATACAACAGTCCCGGATGTAACGACTGTAGGCAATCTCCAATAGCAGCTCATCCATTTTGTTGGCGAGGGATCTGGCGTTGGTAAGAAAAATTGAAGGTAACAGTGGTTTTTTGCACAGTTTGCACAGCTGGGCACGGAAGCCAGCCCTGCAGTCTCATTTCTGCTTCCTCTCCTGTCATCTACACCATTTGCGGGGCATAACTTACCACAAAGCGCCCGAAGGTCTAGCAATCTTCTCAGGGATGTGGTATTGATTGCTGGAATGAGCATCGGAGTTGTCGATGGTAAGTTGGCGACTGACGCCTATAAGTTCTTGCCGACTGTAGGTATATTATTCTGTCACAGAATGAGCACAGAAAAAAGGCAGAAAAAACACAAAAACAAGCGCAGTAGTCCGGAGTGTCTAGCTGCTGCGTGTGAATGCCCCGCCGCCCTTGATTTTCCCTCAAAATTTTGCAGTGTTGGTAGAAGACTGTTTTTTAATGTGCATTTGAAACTCGATTCTCATAAATTTGAGGGTTTTTTTCTAAATCATATGAATAAAAAAGTAAACATCAATAAGTTCAGTATTTCCTGAGCCAGAGGAGAGTAGCAATAACTTGGAAAAAAAATGTCTGAAAATAAGAAAATTGCCCATCACTGCCATCTACAGATATAAATTAGCTATTAGTTTAAATCATTGAAAATTTCAGTCAGTGGCATAGCCAGAAATGAAAAAGTGGGCAGAGAGAAAATCAGATGGCAAAGCCCATAACACACAGAACTACCAAATAAGCCCAACTATACCTGCTTGAATGCACCACATGCTTAATTAACCATCAGCCTTATCATCACAAACTATATTACAACAGCCATTTAGGTACAACACTGTTGGCACAGCAGCCACACAGCACTGCTGACAGAGTAAACACACCACAAACATGCATCACCTATAATAGGCTACATGCCCCTCAACAGTCTATGTAAAAGAAAAATACCTGAATATTCCCTGGGCTTAGCGCAGCCATGTAAACTACATGTTTATAAGTCCAAAAACCTAGTTTTGATAAAAGTAGACTAGGCAGCCACATAAACCACACATTAAGACAACTAACAGTTCAAAAGAGCTTAATTTAATACAGTTTCTGTCTATTTCACCCACCTCTGTCACGGATCTGTGCATGGATTTTGACATGCAGGGGAGAGAGACTTTAGCAGGGGAGGAGCTGTTGATGCAGAATATTTGAAACCAGTATTACATTAGTGTGTCAGACTCCTATAGTAAATTAACTGAAAGTAATCTACCTGGTTGCTGCTTCATTGTGTTCGCTGTGCAGTTTTCCAGACACGCAAAGACAAGAGAGGAGCAACAGTTGCTCACATTCTGATTGGCAGCTGGGGTGAGCAATCAAACAAAGAAGACCTTCTGATTGGGTGGGTAAGATTGACAAGTGGGTGGGCAAATGCCGCCCAGAACCACCCGTAGCTACACCTTGGATTTAAGTGTAGAGCTACAGCCTGAAGGTGCCATTCTGGCCTAATTTAACCTGTTTGCGTCCTTGTAAAATATATTTCAGATTAGTCATGAGCTGAAAATCAAAGGGACAAAAGGTAGTGTAATAAAATACATGTGAAGACTTCAACTTTATTCATTATCACTACCTGACTAATTAAAATTATTAGAACGCAAGTAGACTGCATAGGGCTATCTACGCTTACATCACCAATCGTGTGAACTTAGCCTTAGTGGCAGAGCAAGATACAATATAAGCTATCCCCCATTCTCAATGTATTTCAGTGGAAATGTTAGCTACATTTAAACAAGGAATATGCCAAAATGGTGTGCAACTGGCTCATGTAGCCATCTTATGATAGATGATAATGGAAAGCAGAAATATAAGTTTTTTAGATTCCCACTGGCCAGCAAAGATTACTGAAGGAGGATATTGTGGGCTAATGTCTGTTGAAGGACAATGCCTTTTCATAATAGGATGGGGAGGCAGAGCAGTGATGTGACCCACGTCTACGTCTGTTCTAACCACTTTATAACAGGTATGTCTATTTGCCAAAACTATAGACTCTTACTTAGCATTAAAAGTCATTTGCCTACACATAAAGTTAATGCGAACATGTGGAAAACACCAGAATTTGCACCTGAGGGAGTTGATAACTAGAAGTATCGGCTTGGTAGGAATATTCATTCCAATTTGAGCCACTAATCAGCCTCAGAGTAAAAGTATCAACACTGCAATTAAACTAGTTGAAAAATGAGACTGCCACTTGTTAAGTCTATAAAACGTGGAACAATGATGAGGCAAATGGTGAACTACACAGGACTTTATTAAAGACTCACTGTAGATACAGAGATGCTCCTGTTAGGCTGAGAGGCAGTCGAAGAGACCGCCCCTCTACCACACAGCCCTCTTATACTCCGGGTGGCGGCGGAACCGGAAGATCATGCCACCACCCCTGTCATACCATAATATGGCCTATTAACAACACTACACCACTCACCTGCAGACAAATCAACTGAAGCTCTATAGAGCTGAATCGAAGTGTCGGGATTAACAAGGGTAGAAGTGTAAACACACTGCAGTCTACCACCTTTGGGGAGGCAATTTATTTTCCCAGCTGTGCGGTCCGGTGGATAAATTTTGCAAACCTACACATGACGGCTTTTTGTGGATTTCCACAGTAGTGACAATTTATTTTCTATTATTAGAGTGTTCCGTCAATGTGCAGCAAAGCTGGTGTTATGTATCTGGTAGCTACAAACAGTGTTGGGCAAGTTACTAAAAAATAGTAACTAGTTACAGTTACTAGTTACTTCTTTTCAAAAGTAACTGGGTTACTTACCAGTTACTGCATGATTAAAGTAACTAGTAACTTGGAAAAGAAACTTTCACATTACTTTTAAATGCACACTTACAGTGGGGTAAAAAAGTATTTAGTCAGCCACCAGTTGTGCAAGTTCTCCCACTTAAAAGATGAGAGAGGTCTCCAATTTTCATCATAGGCATACCTCAACTATGAGAGACAAAATAAGAAAAAAAAATCCAGAAAATCACATTGAAGGATTTTTAATGAATTAATTGGTAAATTCCTTGGTAAAATAAGTATTTGGTCAATAACAAAAGTTCATCTCAATACTTTGTTATATACCCTTTGTTGGCAATGACAGAGGTCAAACGTTTTCTGTAAGTTTTCACAAGGTTTTCACACACTGTTGCTGGTATTTTGGCCCATTCCTCCATGCAGATCTCCTCTAGAGCAGTGATGTTTTGGGGCTGTCGTTGGGCAACACGGACTTTCAACTCCCTCCAAAGATTTTCTATGGGGTTGAGATCTGGAGACTGGCTAGGCCACTCCAGGACCTTGAAATGCTTCTTACGAAGCCACTCCTTCGTTGCCCGGGTGGTGTGTTTGGGATCATTGTCATGCTGAAAGACCCAGCCACGTTTCATCTTCAATGCCCTTGCTGGTGGAAGGAGGTTTTCACTCAAAATCTCACGATACATGGCCCCATTCATTCTTTCCTTTACACGGATCAGTCGTCCTGGTCCCTTTGCAGAAAAACAGCCCCAAAGTATGATGTTTCCACTCCCATGCTTCACAGTACATTACATGTGTAATGACAATAAAGTTGAATCTCATCTCATCTCATCTCACAGTAGGTATGGTGTTCTTTCTCCTCCAAACACAACAAGTTGAGTTTTTACCAAAAAGTTCTATTTTGGTTTCATCTGACCATATGACATTCTCCCAATCCTCTTCTGGATCATCCAAATGCTCTCTAGCAAACTTCAGACGGGCCTGGACATGTACTGGCTTAAGCAGGGGGACACGTCTGGCACTGCAGGATTTGAGTCCCTGGTGGCGTAGTGTGTTTCTGATGTAGCCTTTGTTACTTTGGTCCCAGCTCTCTGCAGGTCATTCACTAGGTCCCCCCATGTGGTTCTGGGATTTTTGCTCACCGTTCTCATGATAATTTTGACCCCGCGGGGTGAGATCTTGCGTGGAGCCCCAGATCGAGGGAGATTATCAGTGGTCTTGTATGTCTTCCATTTTCTAATAATTGCTCCCACAGTTGATTTCTTCACACCAAGCTGCTTACCTATTGCAGATTCAGTCTTCCCAGTCTGGTGCAGGTCTACAATTTTGTTTCTGGTGTCCTTTGACAGCTCTTTGGTCTTGGCCATAGTGGAGTTTGGAGTCTGACTGTTTGAGGTTGTGGACAGGTGTCTTTTATACTGATAACAAGTTCAAACAGGTGCCATTAATACAGGTAACGAGTGGAGGACAGAGGAGCCTCTTAAAGAAGAAGTTACAGGTCTGTGAAAGCCAGAAATCTTGCTTGTTTGTAGGTGACCAAATACTTATTTTACTGAGGAATTTACCAATTAATTCATTAAAAATCCTTCAATGTGATTTTCTGGATTTTTTTTTTTCTCATTTTGTCTCTCATAGTTGAGGTATACCTATGATGAAAATTGGAGACCTCTCTCATCTTTTAAGTGGGAGAACTTGCACAATTGGTGGCTGACTAAATACTTTTTTACCCCACTGTAAATCATCCTTCACACATAGCAAGATAATTTAATTAATGGATTACATTAGGGGCTTATTAATGTCAAGCTGAAAACAGATGTTCATTCAGGGCCGTCTGGTATCCCCTCCTTATTTTGTGTTTTTAGCTGTGTGTTTTGTGTTTTCAGCACTCATGCTGCATTTGTTTGGTAATAAATCATGTATAAACTTCGCCCTGCAAGTGAGCCAATTTATTTGCCCCAGAGGGGCGAATGTGACATGTTGTTGTTTTCCATCCTTATTCCTTCTTGTCTTATATATTGCACACACCACGAAGAGAGAGAGAAACAGCATTTCAATTCAACTGTATGTGCTGTACATATGGAAGTATTGACAAATAAAAATCTTTGAATCTTTGAATCTTGTTTCAATGGTAAACTGCTGGTTTTATTACCTCTGTGCATTTTGGTGTGTGTGCTTCCGCACCAGGTACCCAGATGTGTAGACAGCCCTATTAAGAGTCAACTTGCTCCTCCCACACATTTTAATTTATTTATTATTTATTTTTCATGTATGTCTGTTCATTGCATGCTTTGCAGCTTGAAAACTAAGAAACTCAGTAGTAATTTAAACCAAAGAAACGATGGTCTGATACACTGTTTCCTATTAGCAACAACTTAGCATTATTTAGTTTTCCTGTTTCAAGAGTGAGATGGTATTAACGTTACTTACCTCCAATTAAAAGAAGGTTAGACAAGCCTATTCTTGTTATTCCAGTACCTACAAGACATTCTCACGTATTGATTATTTTTTGATTTCCACAGAATTAAGATCCAAGATTCAAAACTGCTTTTATGATAACATCGTGATCTCTGATCATGCACCCTGTTGTCTAATATATGTAGATAAAAAAATTGACAAAGGAATCAGGTAGATGGCAATTTCAGCATAAATGGCTTCAGGATGAGGAATTTGTCAAGTATATAGAAAAACAGATAGACGAGTACTTTGACATCAATACTACACAAACATCAGCATGTGTAAAGTGGGAGGCTTTCAAAGCTTTTATTAGGGGACATATTATTAGTTATACAGGATCAAAATCTAAGAAGACTCGAGAGGAGAGAGCTAAATTGGAACATAAAATGAAAAGTCTTCAGGAAAAAGTGTATGCAGGAAGTGATCCAAGGTTGGAGAATGAATTACTGATTTTGAGAGCTGAATACGACAAAAAATCAGCGAATAGAGCTGCCTCGAGTCTTCTAAGATTGAAACAATCCTTTTATGAACAAGGTGAAAAATCAGGAAAATTATTGGCATGGCAGATTAAACAATTAGAAATTAAAACACCAATTACTAGTATTATAAGTAACGGACAGGTAGTTATAGATCCTTTAGAAATTAACAGAGCCTTTAGAGATTACTATGAAAAAATATATGATACTAAAAATGAATTTGATTTAACAAAACTAAATGGGTTTTTGAACGAACTATCTATACCGTGTATTCCAAATGAAAACAGGGAGATATTGGAGTCTAAAATTAGTCAAGAAGAAGTTGGGCTAGCCATTGATAATATGAAATCAGGAAAAAGTGCAGGACCAGATGGTCTTCCAGTTGACCTTTATAAAAAATTTAAGAATAAATTAATAAAACCTTTTTTGGAAATGGTTTTAGAAGCATTTCAAAATAATAATTTACCATCATACATAAATAATGCCTTAATTATACTGCTGCCAAAACCAGGTAAGCCCTCTAATAAATGTGAAAATATGAGACCAATAAGCCTATTAAACGCCGACCTTAAGATAATCTGTAAAATTTTAGCAAGACGAATACAAGAAATTTTACCAAATATTATTAATCGAGATCAGAATGGCTTTATAAAGGGTAGACAAGGCTTCCATAATGTAAGAAGACTATTTAATATTATTTATTTTAATAAAGAAGCACCGGATACAGCTCTCCTATCACTGGACGCCGAAAAGGCCTTTGATAGAGTTGAATGGCCCTTTCTTTTTGAAGTCCTACAAAGGTTTGGACTTGGAAATAATTTCATAAAATGGGTTCAAATAATATACAATAATGTTACAGCAGAAATCCTAACAAATAACAATATTTCAAAACCAATAAAAATCAATAGAGGATGTCGACAAGGCTGTCCACTTTCACCTTTACTGTTTACTATGGCAATTGAACCTTTAGCGATAGCGATACGTTTACATTCACAAATATATGGAATTAAAGTTGGACCAACAGAACATAAAATCTCCCTGTACGCCGATGACATAATTTTGTTTATGTCGAATCTAAAAAAATCAATTCCAACCTTGTTGAATTTAATAAAGAATTTTGGGGAAATATCAGGATATAAAATAAATAAAACTAAATCTTCAATATTAATGCTAAATGAGACCCGGAGAAATTACCCAGCCCCTGAGGTAAATCAATTCAATGTTGTAAATCAGTTTAAATATTTAGGAATCCAAATTGTGCCTAAGCAAGAATCAGTCGCCAGTGTCAACTATGAAGCCTTAATGTCAGATATCAATGAGTTAACTCAGAGATGGATGTCACTACCAATGTCGATGATCGGGAGAATCAATATACTTAAAAGTAATATTTTACCTAAAATACTTTATTTATTTCAATACATTCCCTTATCACCACCTTTAGATTTATTCTCAAGAATAAAAAAAAAGTTAGTGGAATTTACTGTATATGGAACAACAGGAGGGCTAGATTACGTCTGTCTTTATTATATTTACCATTTGATCGTGGAGGTCTGAAATGTCCAAATTTTATGTTGTATTATTGGTCGCCACAACTGAGGTCTACGACATATTATTTTTCATCAAATGATCTCCCTCACTGGACTGAAATGGAATCATACAATTTACCTTTACCTCTTCCTTAAGTTATGCCACGTGCCATCCTGCCTCAAATCCTCCACCATCATCCCTGTCCCCAAGAAGCCACGGATCACTGGACTTAATGACTACAGACCTGTAGCGCTCACCTCTGTAGTCATGAAGTCCTTTGAGCGCCTGGTCCTGTCCCACCTCAAGTCCATCACCACCCCTCTCCTGGACCCGCTGCAGTTTGCCTACCGAGCCAACAGGTCTGTAGACGATGCAGTCAACCTGGCCCTCCACTCCATCCTGCAGCACCTGGACTCCCCGGGAACCTACGCCAGGATCCTGTTTGTGGACTTCAGCTCCGCATTCAACACCATCCGCCCCGCTCTGCTCCGGGACAAGCTGTCCCTGCTCAACGTGCCTGACTCCCTCTGCAGGTGGATCATCGACTTCCTGACGGACCGGAGGCAGCATGTGCGGCTGGGAAAGACTGTCTCAGACTATACTAGCATCAGCACCGGATCACCCCAGGGCTGTGTACTTTCCCCCCTACTCTTCTCCCTTTACACCAACTCCTGCACCTCCAGCCACCAGTCTGTCAAGTTGATCAAGTTTGCGGACGACACCACCCTCATCGGGCTCATCTCCAACGGCGACGAGTCCGCCTACAGGAGAGAGGTGGCCCAGCTGGCGTCCTGGTGCAGCAATAACAACCTGCAGCTGAACGCTCTGAAGACAGTGGAGATGATTGTAGACTTCAGGAAAGTCACTACTCCTCTGCCCCCCCTCACCCTCTCAGGCTCTCCCATCACCACTGCTGATTCCTTCCGCTTCCTAGGCACTACCATCACCAGGGACCTCAAATGGGAGCTGACCATCAGCTCACTCATCAAAAAAGCCCAGCAGAGGATGTTCTTCCTGCGGCAGCTGAGGAAGCTCAAGCTACCCACCAAGATGTTAGTGCAGTTCTACACAGCCATCATCGAGTCCATCCTCACCACCTCCATAACCGTGTGGTACGCAGGAGCCACTGCCAGGGACAGACTAAGGCTGCAGCGCGTCGTGCGCACTGCTGAGAAGGTGATCGGCTGCAAGCTCCCATCTCTCCAGGATCTGTACATCTCCAGGACCCGGAGGCGTGCTGGCCGGGTCATAGCCGATCCCTCACACCCTGGTCACGTACTGTTTGCCCCCCTCCCCTCTGGTAGAAGACTTCGGTCCATCCAGACTAAAACCTCCCGTCACATGAACAGCTTCTTCCCCTCTGCCATTAGACTGCTGAACACTAAGTGACTCTCGTGCACCATGTACAGCAGCTCAACCAGACTCATGTCAATCATCACTGTTTTCTTCCTGCATTACCGACTGCACTATATAGTTCTCCACAGTATCTGCTGCTGGCTAATATATATTTTAACTGTTGACCAGTATCACTTAACCTTATCCTACACTTTATTACATGTATAGTTTATTTCTCTTATCTTATCATGTTTAATGTTGCAGCATTGTACCGAGACAAATTCCTAGTTTGTGTACTACATGAACAATGGCAATAAACCTGATTCTGATTCTGATTCTGATTCCCATATTCATATACTCAGATTCGGCAAAAAAATTACAAAAACAAGTTAAAAATCCATTTGTAAAGCATATGATCAAAATATGGTGTGAAGCTAAAAACTATTTAAAAGAACCACAGTTATTGTCACAATTTAGTCCAATATGGGGTAATCAATATTTTAAACCAGGGAGAGCGGACGCTGTATTTAAAGTATGGAATTTAAAAGGGATACAAAAGATTCAGGATTTATATTTGCCATGTGCAGATAACATAATGTCTTTTGAAGAGTTGAGGATCAAATTTAATCTCAATAGAACACATTTTTTTAAATATCTTCAACTTAGAAACTTTATTCGATCAAATCAAAATAAAGCTCTCACTCGACCTATTTATTCATCCTTGGAAAAAATGATGATGAAAGATAGTAAAAGAAAGGGTATTATTTCAGAGTTTTATAACTCATTGACACTATCTTCAAGTGAAAACTCACTGAAAAGATTAAACTACTGGAAAGAAGATCTGCAAACTGAAATTTCAGAGGAACAATGGGAATTGGCTTGTACAGAAGCTCAAACCAAATCAATAAATGTACGCCTTAAATTGATACATTTCAAATGGTTAATGCGGATGTATGTTACACCGGAGGAGTTAAATAAATATAACAAAAATATACCAGATACATGCACAAAATGCATGGAAAGTAAAGGAACTCTATTTCATTGTGTATGGGAATGTAGATTAATAAGAATGTTTTGGGAAGAGGTGAGGGTAACAATTGAAAAAATAATCTCAAAACAAATCATATTGAATCCTAAATTGTTTTTGTTGGGTCTGTACCCAGAAAAGCATAATTTTAATAAAAGTGAAAGAACATTCATAGACCTCAGTTTGCTTAATGCCAAAAAATGTATTGCACTATTATGGAAAAAGACTCATAGACCAGATGTGACTCAGTGGTTAAGACAGATGTTAACAAACCTTCCATTAGAAAGAATAACATATATACTGAAATCAAAGGAAATTGTGTTTGAGAATATATGGAGACCTTTTATTGATTATGTAAAAAATTTAAACATAACTTTTGAAGAAGAAGGTGAATGATGTGTGTGGACCTTGTAAATTCCAAACTGGTGAACATAATATGTATACTTATGTATTGGATTGTCTAGACTAAACAGAGGAGCATTGTTGAAGATTTGATTTTCCTGGTGGTTGTTGGTGTTTTTAGTGCATCTTTTTTTTTTTTTTTTTGTAGTACTTTAGTGTTAGTGTTTGATTGTTTGTATCATGTTTGTTAAAAAAAAAAAAGGTTCAATAAAGATATTGTGGAAAAAAAAAAAGAAGGTTAGACGACTATCCTCTCTGACACAGCACCGTAGGAAACAGTCCCACATCCCTGGCATACAGAAGTAGTGGCTATTTGACCAAACCGTGAAAGTGGGGTTAGCTTATAAATCCAGTCCAAGGATGGATAATTTTTTCACACGAGTTGTTCAGAACTCCTTATAAGAACTCCTGATACAAAGATATACAGTGATGATATAGAGTTAAGTAAGTGGCGGTAATGCACCTGTAAGCTGGTTGCCAACTGCCAATCAAATCTAAAAGAAGAAAAAAAAGAAGAAGCTGCTGTGCTAATCACCAGAATGTAGCCTGGCTACCCACCCACGCAGCTGTTCCGCTGCCTGTACTGTGCGGGGAAGGCAGGGTGCTGACCAAATCCTGATATAGACCAGAGTTACCAACTTTTTAGAAAAGCTTGAAGTAAGATTTAGCGGGAATTGTGCAAGGGGGAGACTGGGGCATAGGGATGGAATGCGCATGAAGGTGCACAATACACATAAACTGTTTTGGTTTTTTTTTCAAGATATACACATTTTTACCTCAGAATAAATTTTAGAACATGTTCAGTCTGCTTTATCCTGCCTTGAGAGCTCTTATTGTGGAAAAAATCTGATGGAATTCAACATGATATTGCCAGTATTTTCCTCATTTTGGAGTGAGAAATAGAGTTTGTGGAGTGAAAGAGCGTGAAAAAGACTAAGACTCACTCCAAAAGAGTGAAGTCGGCAACACTGATATAGACCATAGAGGTTTAGATGAAATGATACACATTTTTATTTTGTCATCCATTATATATGTCAAATCGCACAGATCTAATTGGGAATTGTTTTGTATGTATTTGCTCAACTATGAGTGAGCACAGATACTTCAGTCTAAACTGTATAGTTCAGGAAAGGTAAGGTGGAACCATCGTGGGTGCAGATGAAATTAGGAGTTTACGACCACAATTTTCAGCCTAGTTTTTCATAAACAATCTTGATTATTCCAGATGTAGTATGTAAATGGTGATGTAAGCACACTTTTATTGTCATTCAGTCCATACAGCCAATCATGTACAGTAGAATGAAATTACATTTCTCTTATCTACAATGTTAATCACATCTAGAACCAGAGGGGTCGCTGCCGTGCAAGGCGCCGCCACAAATTTCCCTCCGCCATTCCATTATTGCTGAGCACCAAGCTGGACGGCAGGAAGTTCTGCTTCTTTTATATGGTGTTCAGCATAACCTGGCTGGGATTTGAACGCCACCCTCCCGGGTGTGGGGCAGATGCTTTACTAACTAGACCACCACTCCGGTGGTGATGTAGTATGTGGTTGAACAAAATGTGCTTGTAGACTAGAAGCAAGGAAGAAATCAGCTACATATGGAAACTTTGAAGTTTGATGGGTATTTTTTAATGTTGTCATTGTAGCTTAAAATGAAAATCATTATCAAGGTTGCACCTCCGGGGCTTAGGGACAGACTCACACAGTGGGTGACATTTCAGCATATTTATTAATACAATGAAAGAAAAAGCAGCTTGTGGGCTGAAACAGAGAATATCATCATGATGGCCAGACACAACTTACGTATATGATGAACACACAGGTAGGATTTGGCCGATAATGACGAGCACACTGTATGGAGAGTAAGGTGTGCAGTGTATAAATAAGGCAGGAGCTGATTAACAAGATGAGATGCAGCCGTGAATGATTAACAACAAAAGACTCAAATAAGTGCACAAAATAAACACAATATGAAGAGCAGGACAGGATAATAGCACTTATAATACAAAGGATAACACACAACTAAGGGCGAGGGCATAACAAACACCCGTGAAAACTAAGGAGAGACATAACTTGAGTGGAACATATTAGCAAACACGTTCCCCATGACAGTGCCCCCCCTTAAGAGCAGATTCCAGATGACCCCAAAGAGTAACATCAACAAAACAAAAATAACCCCTCTCAGGGTGGGCAGTGGTGGCGCAAGGCCAGGCGGGCCAGAATAACTCCTTACCCCCCACAGAATTCAAACCCGAACACACAGTCTTGTGGAGCCAACCCAAGTCCAAAGCCCCAGAAGAGGTCGGGTCGTCTGTCCAAGTCCATGGCCGACTGGACCAGAGCACAGAATGGATCGGGTGGTCTGCCACAGTCCATAGGCCCTGGGAACGGAGGACAAAGTGGGTTGGAGGGCCTGCCCCAGTCCATGAACCCCCAGACCGGAATGCAGGGCCAGTCCAGCGGCCTGCCAATGTCCTTAGGCCACCAAACTGGAGTACAAGGTGGAACAGTGGCCGCAGAATCAGAATCAGAATCAGAATAAACTTTATTGCCAAGCATGTAAAAAACACACGAGGAACTTGACTTGACGTTGGTGCGCATGCGCGCGACACAACGACACGGCAGCCATAATAGGCGCCTCATCAAACAGAGATAGATAAGAAAGGGAGGGGAGGGGAGGGAACGACACAAGGGGGGAGGAGAGAAAAAAAACTTTGTTATCAGAATACAGCTTATAAATATTTAAGCAGATTATGATTACAATGAAAAAAAAATTCTCAATAGCACAGAGCAACAATCAACCACAAAAAACCAAAAGACCAAAAGTCAGAGAGAATCAGTGAATGGATGGGTGTAATTCAGTATTATGAATCAGTGTGTTCGTGTATGTTGAATGCAGGTGGGTGTTTATCAGTTACTGGAGGCAGCAAAATCTCTCCCAGCCGAGATGTTATGTCTTAGTGTCTGAAACTCGGAAGCATGTCCTTGAGGTATGGCAGATGGAAATTTCCTGAGCCAGTCACATGTCAATGAGAGTTCAGATGCAGTCCCAGTATGTTTATGAAAGAGAAGCACAATCTTCTGTTTTGTCTTAATCCAGGAGGAAAATAGACAACAGGGTATCGAATTCAAGGTCTGATAGACACGGATCACACAGAGCATAGAATTTTTCATCTCCAGCAATCCTGTGTTCATAATTTCCATACATAGGCTTTAAATCCATTCCTTGGAGGCACCAAAGACGACTCCAGATGTTTCCCTTCTAGAACATGGGTAAACATGTCCGGTAGAGTCCATCCCTCTACAGTGCATGCAGATGGTAATTTCCATGTTATCATTGCCGATAGTTAGTGCACTCCCCCGTCTAGTCGAATTGTTGAGAAGCAGCTATGCCGGGACCGCTTTTAATTAGCTCTTCCAGTTAAATTTTCGATACACCAGGAAAAACTCCAGAGCCAATCAGCAGAAAATCCTGTGATCCTAGCCAAACCAGGTAGATGTTTCCACATCCTCAGTCGAATCGTGCAGACACATGCGTTCCAATCCATGGGTCTCTCCATAGGGGCTCCCCCTGGCCCGAATTTATATAAAATGTTGTTAATTTTATTAAAGCCGCTCACCAAATCCATTTTTTTCGTTTGGTTCAAGATTCAGCCAGAAGACAGCGACGCAGACAAGACAGCAAGCTGGGATTCTCAGTTAGGGAGGGAAGGAGGGTAAAAGAGGGAGCAAAGAAAAAGGCGTCTGTTCTCTCTGAAGGGCAGGAAGAAGAAGTAGGGGCAGGAACACAGAACTCACCAAACAAACACAAAGGAGCCCTATGCTCTGTGACCAGTGGCTACTGCACGCTGACCCGAGCCTCTGGAATGAAAGGTGGAGGCCCGCCAGCCTCTGGGATGATGGTTGGAGGCCCACTGGCCTCTTGGGCTATGGTTGGAGGTCTGCCAGCCTCTTGGGCTACGGTTGGAGGCACGCTAGCCTCCTGGGCTATGGTTGGAGGCATGTGAGCCTCTTGGACTATGGTTGGAGCAGACTGCTCAGACAGCCCCCGTGGAGTGGGCTACTCAACCACTAGAATGACAGGTGGAGGTCCCCCAACCTCTGGGATGACGGGGGGAGGTCCACCAACTGTGGGACGATGACAGGTGGAGACCCCCGGGCTCTGGAACGACGACGGGTGGAGGTCCAGCGACCTCTGGAATGGCAGGTAACTGAGATGGAGCATGGTCCTCCTGTGGCTCCATGCTCAACATGGTCACCTCGTACGTGAGGGGAAAACAGGAGGTCAGTAAGGTGGCACCATGGTCATCAGCAGCAGAGACTGGTGGGGAGGGCCAAGAGGCAGGTGAAATCTGCACTTGGGTCCCCTCACCAGCAGTAAGGCAAAATTGATGTACAAGATAATAGAAAGAGTACTTGCCTTAGCTCCTGGTCTCCTGCTGCTGAAGTGCCGACCTAAAGATGAGCTGCAGACGAAGCAGCAGTGGAACCAGGCTACGTAGGCTGATCAGCGGCAAACCCATTTGACCCAGACCGATCAGCGACGACACCCAGTGATGACGGCTGACCACCAGGAGAAGATGGAGCCGACAGAGTCACGACAGGAGCATGCACGTGGAGAGGAGCAGTCTCTGCAGGAGTGTGCACATGAAAACAGTCTCTGCAAGAGCATGCACATGGAGAGGAGTAGTCTCTGCAGGAGCATGCACGTGGCGAGAAGCAGTCTGCAGGAGCATTAAAATTTTTAAAAATCAAATTAAATCACCCTTTATTGTCATTCAACCATACAATCAATCATGTACAGTAGAATAAAATTGTGTTTTATCCTAGCTACAGTGTTAATCACACACACCCCATATGTAGAATCAGATGGGCTGCTGCCATGCAAGGCGCCGCCACAGATTTCCCTCCTCCATTCCATTATTGCTATATGGTCTTTGGCATGACCCGGCCGGGATTTGAACCCCTGCCTCCCGGGTGTGGGGCGGATGCTCTCCCAACTGAGCCACCACTCCGATATGCATACATGCATGTGGGGCTGAGCGGGAACTGGAGCGTCCACTGTGGGAACAGCTGGAGCTGTGGCGTGCACCTCAGAAACAGCGGGAGCTGTTGTGTGTACCTTAGGGACAGTGGAGGCTGTTGTGCACACCTCAGGGATGGCTGGAGCTGTTGTGTGCACCACGGGGACTGTTGAAGCTGTTGTGTGCACCTTGGGGATGGCTGGAGCTGTGACATGCACCTCGCAAGCAACTGAAATTATCTGGAGAAGAGCCAGAGCTACTACTGGAGCTGGGGAGGGGCATGGAGCTGGCACTGGAACCTTAGGATCAGCAGACACTTCCATGATCAATTGGTTCCCACCCAGTATTGGCAAACATGAAAAAAGCAGAGGAGAAGTGGGAGAAGCAGATGAGGTGGAGGTGGAGGTGGCAGTAGAGACTGGAAAAGAGAGCTTAGCAATGGCTGGTGGCTGAGCCCCCTCCCCGCGAACAAGACAAGACCCTTCACTGAGTGATGTAAATAAATGAAAAGGTACTTGCCTCTGTTCCCATCCTGCTGCCACTGATTGGACAGGCAGGTCCTCACAGGGGCTGATCGACCTCGTCCGATGAGGGGTGTGTGCATGGTGGTATGGTGCTGGGATGTGTGCCCCTGGAACAGACAGCTGGGGCGTGCTGTCCTCCCACTCTTCCGCCGCTGAAGCTGCCACTGATGGAGCACTCGAGGAGGGTGAGACCGCAGTAGCAGAATCCCTCGACAGGACCTCTAGTGAAGGGCCCGGGTGACAAGCGGAGCAACGCTTCCCTGAGGCTCACTTCTCCACTGACCCTTTAGAAGCCAGCTGATCCTCTCGAGCCGGAAACAGCACCTCCTGAGTGAGCCAGGGCTTGTGCTCCAGCAAAATGTCCATCCGCGTGAGGATCACCTGCCTCCGCTCCTCCTGCCCCATAGCGTCCGCTGTCGTGGCTGGTGATCTGGGGGCGACAGGCAGCGTAGAAGTGATGGGAACGGCGGGAGGTGGTTTACCAGAAGCAGGAGAAGGAGGTGATGACCCAGAGCCAGGTTGGAAGAGGTGACGTGGGCAGTCAATTCGCTCGAACGTGTGCTGGAGTCATGCAATACCCGAGCAGAGAGTGGCCATCTCAGGGAAACACAGCAGGTCCGGGCAGCTGAGAAAGGGCTCCTCCATAGCAAGGTCCCCCAACCCCTCCCAGGGGTTGGAATGATCCAGAACTGGTTTGACATGCAGATAGTCCAGTGGAGAAGCCCCAACAAATCTTCTTGGCTCCACTCTTTCCTCCTCCTGTCGATTTTGCCAGCTGAGTCCTTTGCTGAGGTGTGCTACTGTCAAGGTTGCCCCTCCGGTGTTTAAGGACAGACTCACATGCTGGGCGACGTTTTGGCATATTTATTAATACAATGAAAGAAAAAGCATCTTATGAGCTGAAACACAGACTAATACCGTGATGGCAGACACAACTTAAATGATGAACACAGGGATAGGATTTGGCCGATAATGAAGAGCACTCCGTACGGAGAGTAAGGTGTGCGGTGTATAAATAAGGCAGGAGCTGATTAACAAGATGAGGTGCAGCCATGAGTGATTAACAACAAAAGAATCCAATAAGCGGCGCAGCAGAATAAACTGAGAGCGCTGTCACAAAATGAGCACTAGATGAGCAGGACAGGATAATAGCACTAATAATACAAAGGATAACACACAACTAAGGGCAAGGGCATAATAAACACTAATGAAAACTAAGGAGAGACACAACTAAAGAGTGGAACATGTTAGCAAGCATGTCCCCCATGACAATCAAACCTTCCAATGTTTCAAAGAATGTGATGTGAAATAAAAAAAATTATAATGAATTTGGAGTTCAGTACCTTTTGATTAACTAGCTGGTAGAGGATCCGCCCCACACCCGGGAGGCCGGGGTTCAAATACCGGCTGGGTCATGCCGAAGACCATATAAAAGTGGAACTTCCTACCATCCAGCTTGGTGCTCAGCAATAATGGAACGGAGGAGGGAAATTTGTGGCGGCGCCTTGCATGGCAGTGACCCCTCTGATACTAGCTGTGATAAAACATTTCACATAAGAGAAATGTAATTTTGATTGAATGACAATAAAGTTGGCTTTACCTTTTTAATGTGTAAAAAGTTGAGTTTCATACCTCCAGAACAGAATGTGTAATCATTATCAATTACTATGGGTTAGATATATACATGTATCTGGTTTCCTTTTTAAATAGTCAAACAAAGCTTCATCTTCTTTGGTACAAATTATGTCCACAAACCTGGTGATAAAGGAGGCTGACAGAGATGTAGCACTGAACACGGCTTTATTATAAGTAGAGAACACACAGCATACGATACACCGTAGCAGAGTCGTCCAGAGCAAGAGGAAGTCCTCATGGCGAATGCCCCTTAATATAGCGCGGTGTGATGACGCAACAGGAAGGTGGTGTCATCACACCGCACTTCATAATAAAACCCTAGAATCAGAATCAGAATCAGAATCAGAATCAGGTTTATTGCCATTGTTCATGTAGTACACAAACTAGGAATTTGTCTCGGTACAATGCTGCAACATTAAACATGATAAGATAAGAGAAATAAACTATACATGTAATAAAGTGTAGGATAAGATTAAGTGATATTGGTCAACAGTTAAAATATATATTAGCCAGCAGCAGATACTGTGGAGAACTATATAGTGCAGTCGGTAATGCAGGAAGAAAACAGTGATGATTGACATGAGTCTGGTTGAGCTGCTGTACATGGTGCACGAGAGTCACTTAGTGTTCAGCAGTCTAATGGCAGAGGGGAAGAAGCTGTTCATGTGACGGGAGGTTTTAGTCTGGATGGACCGAAGTCTTCTACCAGAGGGGAGGGGGGCAAACAGTACGTGACCAGGGTGTGAGGGATCGGCTATGATCCGGCCAGCACGCCTCCGGGTCCTGGAGATGTACAGATCCTGGAGAGATGGGAGCTTGCAGCCGATCACCTTCTATATAAAACCCTATATAACACGCCCGCTCCCCTTTACAGAGTACAAAAACACACACCGAACTAAACCCACCCTAATTTGGAAACAGAAACACAAAATGCACACCAAAATAAAACAGACAAAAGTAAAATCAGAGCATAAAACACATTTAAAAACTAAAATAGAACCGATGGTTTGACCGCCACACGGCCTGCACAGCGCAGTGGGTTATTCTGCCACTTTTCTCTCTCTCTTTTTTTTTTAGAACGAACCAAAAATAGCCGTGCTCCTAACTAACACAGCAAGAACTATTCAACAACGTTGAATCTTTTTAGCACAGTCCTCCATGTAAATGGTGGGTCAGGTGGGGGAAAACAGTTCAGTCAATTCAATTCAGTTCAGTTTTATTTATATAGTGCCAAATCACAACACAAGTCATTTCAAGGCACTTTACAAAAAAGGGTGGGTTTAGGCCACGCTCTCAAATTTATAGAACCCAGCAGAGAATGCTAAGAGCAAGCACTATGGCAACACAGGAGAGGAAAAACTTTCCTTTAACAGACAGAGACCTCGAGCGGAACCATAGCTCATAGAGGACGGCCATCTGCCTCGACCGGCTGGGTTGAAAAGAGAGGTAAAAAGTAGGAGGCTTGGCAGTAGCTACATTCAAAACAAGCATAACAAATACAATTTACCATTAACATTCACAGCCAGACCTTCCAGTATCAAGCCTGGTTAGGCTCCACATGTGGGTGAAGGCCTGACACCGGCAACATTTTCAGCTATAGGCTTTATCAAAGAGAAATGAACTTTATTAATATGCCAATTAACTTAGGTTAATTGTCATCAAACTGGGGATTCTAAATTGTCCTTAGGCATGACTGTGAGAGTGAATGGTTGTCTGTCTCTCTGTGTTGGCCCTGCGATGGACTGGCGATCTGTCCAGGGTGTACCCTGCCTCTCGCCCAAAGATGCTGGGATAGGCTCCAGCCCCCCTGCGACCCGAAAAGGATTAAGTGGAAGAAGATGAATGAATGAATGTCTGCCTCCCGAACTGAACTGGGAAGATGGTTCCACAAGAAGGGGGAGCTTGATAACTGAAAGCTCTACCTCCCAGTCTACTTCTGGAAACCTTGGGGACCACCAGTAGTTTTGATTTTTGGGAGCACAAAGCTCTGGTTGGATGATAAGGAACTATGAGTTCTTGCAGGTACGAAGGAGCCAGACCGTTAAGGGCTGTATAAGTTAGGAGTAAAATCTTGAATTCAATTCAATATTTTATTGGGAGCCAATGTAAAGAAGCTAAAACTGGGGTAATGTGATCTCTTCTCCCTGTTTTCATCAGGATATGTGCAGCTGCATTCTGAATGAGTTGGAGAAACTTTATGGACTTATTAGGACAACCTGATAGAACGTGAATTACAATAGTCTAGCCTAGAGGTGATAAAGGCATGGACAAGTTTCTCTGCATCTTTATGAGATAGGATGGACCTAATTTTAGAAATATTACACAGATGGAAGAAGGCAGTCTTAATAGTTTGCTGTATATGAGAATGAAAGGACATATATTGGTCAAAGACAACTCTAAGATTCCTAATAGAGGACTTGGAAGCCAGCGTAATGCCATCTAGTGTTGTTATCTTACTAGAAAGAGTACTTCTAGCTTGTTTGGGGCCAAGAACAATGACTTCAGTTTTATCTGTACTCAGCAATAGAAAGTTGTAGTTCATCCAGGTTTTAACATCCTTAAGACACTCCTGGAGTGAGCCCCAATGGCTGAGATCATTGGATTGATGAATAAATATAATTGAGTGTCATCAGCGTAATAGTGAAAATGAAAAGAATGCTTCTTCATAATGTCTCCCAAAGGCAGCATGTACAGTATAATGTGAACAGTATTGGTCTAAGTACCAGTCCCTGCAGAACTCCATAGCTAACTGTGGTCTGGATAGAGGACTTGTTATGGACATAGACAAACTGGGAACGGTGTGATATTCAAGACTGGAACCATCTTAGTGTTGTTCCTTTCAAACCAATGTGTTGTTCAAGTCTCTCTAGCAGAATATGGTGGTCAATGGTGTCAAAGGAAGCACTAAGGTCCAGTAAAAAAAGGACAGAGACAAGTCCTTTGTCAAATGCCATAAGGAGGTCATCAGTAACTTTCACTAAGGCTGTCTCTGTGCTGTGATGTTTCCTAAAACCTGACTAAAATTTCTCAAATATAAAATTATTTTCTAAAAAGTGCACAGTTGATTGGCGACTACTTTTTCAAGGATCTTGGGAAGGTAGGGGAGGTTAGGTATTGGCCTATAATTGGCCAAAATCCCAGAATCCGGCGAAGGTTTTTTAAGCACAGGTTTAATTACTGCCACTTTAAAAGACCGCGGTACATGTCCTGTCAATAGGGACATTGTGGGGGGATGGTGTGGGGTTTTTCTCCACCCAGAGAAGGCAAGGGGACCGAATAAGGAGGTGTCACTGGGGGGTATCAGATGGGATGGTTAGGTCTATGCACCCCCTGGGAAGAGTAACAACTGCTGGTGCCACTAACAGAAGAAGGTGGTTGGAGTGGCACCAGCATTATGTCATGTTAATGTGCCACACAGGTCTTTGTTCAAACAACAATGTGTTATGGTCGTAAGTTCCGGGTCTCGATGCGTGGGAATAAAGATATAAAAGAGGAATGCACAGAGACCCGGGATTCTCTTTTGCTGTAAATTATGTTGGAGAAGGAATAAAGTTTCTGTGCCGTCCACTTGTTGCCTTGCCTGCCTCCTTTCTCCACATTGGTGACCCGAAGACGTGCCATGGAAAGCAAACCGAGCACCGCCCCGGAAACTGCCTGGAGGGAGAGCACCAGTGCTGCATGTGTGGTCTCAGTTGAGCTCCCAGTCTTCTGGCTTCACAACCCAACCGCGAGGTTCTTGCACATAGAAGCCCAGTTTGCATTCCGGGGGGATAACAATGGACGATGCCAGAGAATACTACGTGGTCGCTGCGCTGGATGCATGCGCCACACAACAGGTGATGAGCCTGCTCCAGGAGCCACCAGCTCAAGGAAAATATGAAGCACTCAAGCGGATGCTTCTCCAGAGCTATACCCTTTCTGACAGTGAGAGGGCAGAGAGGCTTCTAACACATTCGGAGTTAGGGGACAAGTCAGCAGTGGCGCTTATGGAGAGCATGTTGGTGCTGAGGGGGAAGGATGATGAATCTTTCCTGTTCGCCCACTTGTTCCTCAGGATCCTATTGGCTACAGCGAGGGCAATCCTGGCCAACTCGCCACGGCTGGTTGCTAAGGACTACCGCGCCCTGGCGCAGGAAGCAGACCACATCATCTTGGCGACCAGAGCCATTTGTGGTAGCCGGGATGGACAGCAGAAGACGAAGGAACAGGGCAATCTGTTTTTATCACCGCCATTCAGGCTCGAGTGACCAACGCTGCCTGTCGCCATGCCAATTCAAGAAACTGGGAAGACGGCATGTTCGAAATTTGGTGGCAGCTGCAACCGATGGTGACAGGAACAGACTGCTTTATGTCACGGACACACATTCGGGGAGATGGTTTTTGGTGGACTCTTACTCCCAGAAGAGCTTCATCCTGCCGGTCAACGCAGACAGGAGGACAGGACGCAGCGGTCCCAAGCTCATGGCCGCCAACAGATCTACCATCAGGACATTTGGCGAGCGGACACTGATGATATGCTTACATGAACACAACTTTCAGTGGGACTTTGTGATAGCTGCATATTCCAGCCCCATTTTAGGCACAGATTTTTTATGTGCTTATGGGTTATTAGTTGATGTTGCTAATAGGAGATTAGTGGATGCTGTCTCCTTTGCCTCTCTGCCCTGTACAGCTCGGGGAGCTGGGTCGACAACACTGGCTAACGTTATAGCTCCAGGGGAAAAGTATCAACAGTTACTCGCACAGTTCCCAGCACTCATGGTCCCGATGTTTTCGGCTATGATAACGAAGCACGGGGTCAAACACTTCATAACTACAAAAGGGCAGCCGGTATTCGTGCGACCTCACCGCCTGGATGCAGCTAAACTGGCCAGTGCGTGCGAGGAGTTTGCCAACTTAGAACAGTTGGGCATCGTCATGCACTCCAACAGCCCATGGGCATCCCCACTACACATGGTGCCTAAAGCCGACGGGTCGTGGCGACTGTGTGGTGATTTCCGGTGATTTCCGGCACTTGAACAACGCCAAGGAACCCGATCGCTTTCCTATTCCACACATCCAGGATTTTTCTGTACACCTGGCCGGGGTGCATGTTTTTTCAAAAGCAGATCTGGTCCGCGGTTACCACCAGGTCCTGGTGTGCACAGAAGACATTCCAAAAACAGCAGTAATAACTCTTTTTGGCCTTTTCGAGTTTTTACGCATGCCATTCAGATTAAAAGGCATGGCACAGACCTTCCAGAGGACAATGGAGTGCTTTGCAACTTGTCCTTCGTTCTTGTCTACCTAGATGACATTCTGGTAGCCAGCACGTCCGAGGAGGAGCACATTGCCCATATCAAGACAGTTTTCCAGAGGTTGGAAGTGCACGGGCTGATAGTTAACCTGGTGAAGTGCCAGTTTGGTGTGCCAGTGATTGACTTTTTGGGCCACCACATTTCACCGGAGGGTGCGATTCCATTACCGGATAAGGTGTGCGCTGTGGCGGACTTTTCACAACCACAGACCATGGGAGCACTACAGGAGTTTTTGCGAATGGTTAATTTTTATAATTGTTTCCTTCCCCGGGCAGCCCAGCTGATGCAGCTGTTGTATGCCATGCTCAAAGAAAAGAAGCATGCGGAAGCCATCGACTGGACCCCCAAGCGAGTCCAGGCTTTTACTAACTCCAAAACAGTGCTTGC
This sequence comes from Pholidichthys leucotaenia, assembly GCA_020510985.1. Classification (NCBI taxonomy): domain Eukaryota; kingdom Metazoa; phylum Chordata; class Actinopteri; order Cichliformes; family Pholidichthyidae; genus Pholidichthys; species Pholidichthys leucotaenia. Next base: position 242,133,461 of record CM035847.1, on the reverse strand, counting down.
GGGTGCCGCATTGTTAGCCCACATGGATCCGTCTGCATGGATTGCACTCACGACGGATGTGTCTGATGTTGCCATAGGGGCAGTGGTGGATCAGCATGTCTCAGGTTTGTGGCAGCCGCTCACATTTATTAGCCGGACTTTGCACGACAACGAACGCAAGTACAGTACATTTGATAGAGAATTGCTGGCTCTCCACCTGGCAACGTGCCATTTCCAGTTCTGGCTGGAGGGGTGCGAGTTCACCATGTTCGTGGACCATAAGAAGCTTGCGCACACAATGTCCAAGACCTCGGAGCCGCAATTTCGGAGTTTACTACCTACATTCAACACGTTGCCGGTAAACTCAACGTCGTAGCCAATTGCCTGTCGTGCATGTTAATCACCCCGGTCTACATGGGAATAGATTTCCCCGCCATGGCCGCAGAGCAAGCCAGGGACACGGACATTTGTGCGCTCCAGTCTGTGCCAATGGGGTTAAGGCTGGAGAGCAGGGTGGTTCAAGAAGGGTGCCCTCCCTTGCTCTGCGATGTCTCCACCAGCCGCCCGCACCCGGTGGTTCCGAGCTCTTGGCGCCATCACGTTTTCAAGTCAGTCCACTCCCTTTTGCATCCAGGAGTGCGCGCTTCAGTGAAGCTAGTGGGGGAGAAATTCGTCTGGCCACGCTTGTGCAAAGATGTGAAAGAGTGGGCTGTAGCTTGCGTCGCATGCCAGGGGGCCAAAGTGCACAAGCACACCAGAGCCCCCCTCGAGCCATGGTTTGACCATGTCCATGTGGATTTGGTGCACCCCCCCGTCGCCATCGCAAGGTATCACACCTTTTGACAGTCATGGACCGCACCACGCACTGGCCTGAAGTGGTTCCACTGGCTTCTACCACGTCCGTGGAAGTGGTGTGCACTTTTTTGTTGACTTGGGTTGCATGTTTTAGATCTCCATCGGACATCACATCTGACAGGGGTCCACAATTCGTTCCAGAACTCTGGTCCATGATGGCCCAGAGCCTGGGGGTCAAAATTCACTGCACTACCTCGTACAACTCCCAGGCTAATGGGTTATGCGAGCGTTTTCATAGGTCACTTAAAGCAGCACTCAGAGCTTCGCTCATGGACACAAATTGAGTCAACTACCTGCCCTGGTTTCTTTTAGGGTTGCGCTCCGCACCAAAGGAGGATTTGGCAGCCTCCCCTGCAGAACTCATTTTTCCTCAGCCGCTGTGGATTCCTGGAGAGTTTTTACTGGAAAACCCCACGCCTAAGGCTGATCCCCCTGCGCAATTTTTACACAGTACAGAGGCTGTGAGCATACCGGGCCCAGCCCACCATTGTTTTCCCCACACATTCATCCCAAAAAGCTTGCAGAATGCCAGTTTTGTTTTTGTCAGGCACCATGCACACCAGACCCCACTGCACCCTCCGTACGACGGACCATTCAGGGTGTTGGAACCTGGGGCAAAGCATTTTGTGTTTGACTTGGGGGGACGTAGGGAGACCGTCTGCATCGACAGGCTGAAGCCCGCTTTTGTGTTGGCAGACGAGCAGATGCTGTTGGCCCAAGCTCCCTGGCGCGGATGCCCACCATTGGTGGCTCCCCCCAAGTTGATAATCCCTAAGTAGGGACCTGCGCTCGCAAAGCTTATGTGTTTCCCCCCCCCTCCCTCCACAGACTGATGTGCCCTCCTGTACACCTCACCAGCAGGGCAGTTCGACTGGATTGGCGACCCCCCGCTACAGTCGCTATGGGCACCGGCTCAAGCCCAAAGGAGGGGGGGGGCCTTAGTGCCCCTTCTGGGTGTTCAGGGGGTTTTCGCCGCCCACAGAAGGCAAGGGGAAGGGAGAACAATGGACTCAAGGAGGAGCTGTCACCGGGGGGTATCAGTTGGGATGGTTAGGTCTATGCACCCCCCGGGGAGAGTAAGAGCTGCCGGTGCCGCTAAGAGAAGAAGGTGGTTGGAGTGGCTCCGGCGTTACGTCATGTTAATGTGCCACACAGTTCTTTGTTCAAATAACAATGTGTTATGTCGGACGTTCCGGGTCTCGATGCATGGGAATAAAGATATAAAAGAGGAATGCATAGCGACCCAGGATTCTCTTTTGCTGTAAATGATGTTGGAGAAGGAATAAAGTTTCTGTGTCATCCAACTCATTGCCTCACCTGCCTCCTTTCTCCACAAGATGTTAATTATGTTCAAAAACGGTGAACTAATCAGAGGTAGCAACTCCTTCAGGAGTCTAGCAGGGATTGGGTCTAAGAGACAGGTAGTTGGTTTAGAGGCTAGATCAGAATGACTAATAAGAGAAAATTCAGAAAAGCAGAGTTCTGAGCCTGTGGTCACTGCAGTGTTAGGCAGAGGCTTTATATTTTTAAAGGAGCTATATTTTGGAATATTATTTCTGATACTGATAATTTTATCATTAAAAAATTTCAAAACTCATCAGCACTAAGAGTTGGAGGAATGTAGGGATCTATGGCAATGTGGCTCTTGGTTAACTGATCCACAGTGTTAAAAAGAAATCTATGGTTATTTTTATTTTCTTCTATCAAGGATGAATAGTACTGTTGCCTAGCATTACGGAGAGATTTCTTATACTGTAGGTGATAAGATAAGATAAGATAAGATAAGCCTTTATTAGTCCCACAACGGGGAAATTCCAGGATTGCAACAGCACAGGGATAGCAACACTCAGAGCAACAATCAGAAGGCAAGAAAAAAAAAAAACAAGCAAGCAAGAGCAGCTAATATACATATGTACGTATTACTATAAAATATATATATATACACACACACACAGACACACAGTGCAGAGCATTGTAGCTGGATGGAATAAATATATGAATATATGAACACACAGTGCAGAGCATTGTAGCTAGATGGAATAAATATGTAAATATATAAACACCCACAGTACGGAGCATTGCAGCTAGGTGGAATAAATATGCAAGTATATAAACACACACAGTGCGGAGCAATGTAGCTAGATGGAATAATATGTAGATATATAAATATATAAACACACCCAGTGCTGAGCATTGTAGCTAGATGGAATAAATATGTAAATATATAAACACACACAGTGCAGAGCATTGTTGCTAGATGGAATGAAACAGCATAACCGTCTACTTAGTTATCCTACATGGTATGATTATGTGCCCATACATATTCTCACCCTCCATAGCGACCGGTAAGTTCCTAGTTGTATGCCGGAGGGGACCATTGTGTAAGTCTATTGCATCTTTTGCATTCAAAAAACTATTAGTTTGTTACGTCTTTTTGCTATCTCTGCGAGCAGCCCTGCTTAGGTTGTACAGTCTGACAGCCGTTGGTAGGAAGGACCTACGAAACCTCTCGGTTGTGCACCTGGGATGATGTAGTCTGCTGCTAAATGAGCTCCTCAGTGCATTCAGTATGTCCTGCATAGGGTGGAACTCGGACTCCAGCAGAGATGACAGTTTAGCCACCGTCCTTCTCTCTCCTATCTCCTCCATCGGATCAAGGCGCTGCCCCAGGACAGAGCTAGCTTTCTTAATCAGTTTGTTCAGTCTCTTCCTATCGGCTGCAGTAATGCCACTGCCCCAGCAGACCACTCCAAAAGTGATGGCTGATGCCACCACCGTGTCATAGAATGACTTCAGCAGCGCCCCTTGTACACCAAAAGACCTGAGTCTCCTCAGCAGGAACAGCCTGCGCTGTCCCTTCTTGTAGAGTGCATCAGTATTGTGTGACCAGTCTAGTTTATTGTTCAGATGATAAGGCTGGCATTCCAGGCTGAACATGATTCTTCTGTCTAATTTGCACGCTAAAGCCTTTCACAGGATCTGACTTTATGTTTTAACTCACGAGCGTGGGAGTTGTACCATGGAGCTAATCTCCTATTTTTAATAGTTTTCTTTTTAAGAGGGGTTATGGAGTCAAGTGTTGTCCGCAGTGAGGCTGCAGTACTATCAACTAAAAGGTCTAATTCTGATGGATTCAAGCAGTCAGTGCTGTCCTCTGCTATATTGAGACATGGTAATAGAGAAAGTGCTGAAGGGATTAATTCTTTAAAACGAGCCACCGCACTATCAGGTAAGAATCTGGTAACTATGTTTCTGCTTTACGCTGTAAAATCAGGTAACACAAATTTGAAAGTTATCAAATAATGGTCAGTCAGTGTAGGATTTTGAGGAATGCCTAGCAGCTCATCAATTTCTACACCATAGGCCAAGACCAGGTCAAGCATGTGATTATGATGATGAGTTGGTCTACTAACACACTGAGGAAAACCAGTTGAATTTAAGAGGGAGAGAAATGCTACACTATGACTATCATTACACTGGTCAACACCAGATTTATTGTCTAAGTTTTTTTTAGCTGATTTAGGACAATTTTGATGTGCTGAATCCAAAAATCACATTGGTTTTGCTCAATCAGGTCAACTTTTTGAACTATGGCCACGTTTTCTTACGTTTTTGTTTACATGTACGGGTATTTTCGCTTTATATGATGCAAAATTCTTTTTTATTTCTTGAAATTCTCTGAATTTTGAACAATGATGACGTAGCATTCAATTTACATGTACTTACCTTTATCAGTGTCTACTATTCAATTTACAGTACAACTGTACAACTGCTGTACAACTGCTTATAACTTAGCAATAAAAACCTGACCTGATCGAGGGAAACGGATGTCATTTTCGGATTCAGCAGTGCAAAATTGTCTTAGATCAGTTGAAAAAACACAGACATCAACACAGACATCAACCAACACAGACAAACACAGACAATAAAAGGTACAGACCCACCCTTCCATCCGTTGTCATGGGGAATGTACGATCGTTACTGGGAAAGGTAGATGAGCTAGCGGCTATCTCCCGCTACGATAGCATATACCGGGAGTGTAGTCTGTATCTTTTCACAGAGTCTTGGCTAACTGAATTAGCAGTAGATGCTAACATTGAACTGGAGGGTTTCCACACGATACGGGCAGACCGAACATCAGACAGTGGTAAAGCAAGGGGCGGTGGAGTGATAATGTATGTTAACAACAACTGGTGCAGACCGGGACATATCACTGTTAAACAACGACATTGCAGCAAAGACATTGAGTTGCTAGCTGTTAGCATGCGGCCTACATATCTCCCGAGGGAATACTCACACGTGATCTGCATTGTTGTTTATGCAAATCCCACGGCGAACGCTGGGACAGCGTGTGGCGTCATCCATTCAGTAACTGGCAGGCTGCAGACAGAACACCCAGATGCTCTTCTCCTCATCTCAGGCGATTTCAACCATGTTTCACTGTCTTCCATTCTACCCACGTTTACCCAGTATGTCACATGCCACACTAGAGACAATAAAACACTGGACTTATTCTACGCAAACACTAAGGAGGCGTACACCTCATCACCACTCCCCCCACTCAGGAGATCAGATCACAACTTGGTTCATCTCCGGCCGGTGTACAAACCCCAGTGCACAGACAACCTCCAGCCATTCGCACAGTGAAGTCATGGTCTGAGGAGGCAATGGACACTCTAAAGGGCTGTTTTGAAACCACCGCCTGGGAGCAGCTCTGCGATCCACATGGTGAGGACATCGATGGCCTCACTCACACCATCACGGACTACATCAGCTTCTGTGTGGACAACACCGTTCCCACCAAGACCATACGGTGTTGCTCAAACAACAAACCCTGGATCAACCCTGAGATAAAAACACTTCTGAGAGAGAAGAAGAGGATCTTCAGGTCGGGGAACAGGAAGATGCTGAAGTCCGTACAGAGGGAGCTGAGGAGGAAGATCAGAGAAGGCAAGGGCAGCTTCAGGAAGAAGATGGAGGACAAGCTGCAACAGAGTGACATCAGCGGGGTCTGGAGAAACCTCAAAACCATCTCTGGGCTCCAGAATACCTCCCCCCAGGCCACGGGGGGCAGGGAGTGGGCGAACAATCTGAACCTGTTTTTCAATAGGTTTGACCAACCGCCCTCCCCCCTGACTGCACAACAACCACTGCTGCCTCTAAAGACATCAAGTCCTACTGCCCACTCCCCACTCCACCAACACCCCCCCACTCCTAGCACACAGCCCCCCAACCTGACCCTCACTACGACCCAGGTGAGGACGGAGCTGAGGAAGATCAAGGCAAAGACGGCCTCGGGACCGGACGGCATCAGCGCAAAGCTCCTCAAGTCCTGTGCAGACCAGCTGTGTGGGATTGTGGAGCACATCTTCAACCTGAGCCTGAAGCTGAGGAAGGTACCACAGTTGTGGAAAACATCTTGTGTGGTACCTGTACCAAAGACTTCCCACCCCAAAGATCTGAACAGCTACAGACCAGTGGCCTTGACGTCCCACATGATGAAGACCCTGGAGAGACTGCTCCTTCCTCACCTCCGCCCCCTGGTGGGACCAGCGATGGATCCACTCCAGTTCGCCTACCAGCATGGCATTGGGGTGGAAGATGCGGTGATCTTCTTCCTTCACCGTTCTCTGTCCCACCTGGAGAAGCCCAGGAATGCGGTGAGGATCATGTTCTTTGACTTCTCCAGTGTTTTCAACACCATCCAACCGATGATCCTGAAGGACAAGCTGCTGTGCGCAGGGGTGGACCAGCACCTGTCATCATGGATCCTGGACTACCTCACAAACCGGCCTTAGTTTGTGAGAACCCGGGACTGTGTGTCCGACACGATCATCTATAGCACGGGGGCCCCCCAGGGAACGGTTTTGGCTTCCTTCCTGTTCCCCCTTTATACTGCGGACTTCTCACACAACACAACACACTGCCATCTACAGAAGTTCTCTGACGACTCTGCGATCGTTGGCCTCATCTCCAACGGAGATGAAGCTGAGTACAGAGGGCTTATCCAGGACTTCGTGGACTGGTGCCATCGGAACTGCCTCCAGATCAACACGAGGAAAACTAAGGAGCTGGTGGTGGACTGCCGCAGGCAAGGACAACCCCTCACAGCACCAGTAAATATACAGGGAACAGACATCGAGATGGTGACATCCTATAAGTGCCTGGGTGTTCATCTGAACAATAAACTAGACTGGTCACACAATACTGACGCACTCTACAAGAAGGGACAGCGCAGGCTGTTCCTACTGAGGAGACTCAGGTCTTTTGGTGTACAAGGGGCGCTGCTGAAGACATTCTATGACACGGTGGTGGCATCAGCCATCACTTTTGGAGTAGTCTGCTGGGGCAGTGGCATTACAGCAGCCGATAGGAAGAGACTGAACAAACTGATCAAGAAAGCTAGCTCTGTCCTGGGGCAGCGCCTTGACCCAGTTGAGGAGATGGGAGAGAGAAGGATGGTGGCTAAACTGTCATCTCTGCTGGAGTCCGAGTTCCACGCTATGCAGGACATACTGAATGCACTGAGGAGCTCATTTAGCAGCAGACTATATCATCCTAGGTGCACAACGGAGAGATTTCGCAGGTCCTTCCTACCTACGGCTGTCAGACTGCACAACCTAAGCAGGGCTGCTCGCAGAGATAGCAAAAAGACGTGACAACCTAATAGTTTTGAATGCAAAAGACGCAATAGACTTACACAATGGTCCCCTCCGGCATACAACTAGGAAAATACCGGTCGCTATGGAGGGTGAGAATATGTATGGGTACATAATCATACCATGTAGGATAACTAAGTAGACGGTTGTGCTGTTTCATTCCATCTAGATACAATGCTCCGCACTGTGTGTGTTTATATATTTACATACTTATTCCATCTAGCTACAATGCTTCGCACTGTGTGTTTATATATATTTATATATTTACTCTATCTAGCAACAATGCTCCACACTGTGTGTTTATATATTTACATATTTATTCCATCTAGCTACAATGCTCCGCACTGTGTGTGTTTATATATCTGCATATTTATTCCATCTAGCTACAATGCTCCGCACTGTGTGTTTATATATTCATATATCTATTCCATCTAGCTACAATGCTCCGCACTGTGTGTGTTTCTATATTTACATATTTATTCCATCTAGCTACAATGGTCCGTACTGTGTGTGTTTATATATCTACATATTTATTCCATCTAGCTACAATGCTCCGCACTGTGTGTTTATATACTCATATATTAATTCCATCCAGCTACAATGCTCCGCACTGTGTTTATATATCTATCCCATCTAGCTACAATGCTCCGCACTGTGTGTCTATATATATATACATACATATATATATACACACACACACACACACACACACACACACACACACACACACATATATATATATATATATATATATATATATATATATATTGTGGGACACATATATGTGCACTTATGTATATCACTTCATGCTTCATATGTATACCACTTTAGGCTTCACATCCTAGATTGAACAAAGGACTGAGCCTCTCTGGAGATAACAGGAGGATGTGAAAGTCTAGTCTTTGGTATGCAGAGAGACAGCCTGAGGGGATTTTCCTGGCCGCCAGAGGCTGGGGGTGGAGGTGTTAAGATCTGAAGGAAGATGTATTGTTATTTGGGATTAAATATAATATGACTGTGTGCTTTGAAGTCCTGAGGTATTAAAAGGACGAATGTCTGGGTTTCTTCCTCTTTCTGCTTTTGATGATGTTGGATGATGTGAATAAACCTGACTCGTGAGATGAACTCTGCCTCGTCATTTTCACATTATCTACACTAGTGACCCTAAGACGTATCATGAGTGAAAGAAATTCCCCCGAGCCAGCTGGGTCAGAAGCTCCCAGCCAAGCGTATGCCACTACCGTCCAACTACCGGACTTTTTGCGAGACAACCCGCGCTCCTGGTTCCACTTGGTCAAAGCACAGTTCGCCCTCCGGGGGATAACGGTAGATGACACGAAGTTCTACCATGTGATTGCCAAACTTGACAACCGCACGGCTCGGCATGTGCAGAGCCTTGTGGAGCAGCCACCGGCCGACGACAAATACGGCGGGTTGAAGGCTGCGCTCATCCAATGCTTCACTCTCTCAGTCCAGGAGAGAGCGGAGAGGCTCCTGGCTCTGAACGACTTGGGAGATGGCACGCCCGTTGACCTGATGGAGAACATGCTGAGCTTGAGGGGCTCAGACGGCGATGACTTCATCTTCACCCACATTTTCCTGAGAACCCTACCTTCGGCCACGAGAGTGACCCTGGCCAGTTCGTCGTTGTTGGCCCAGCGGGACTTCCGCGTGCTGGCCCAGGAGGCGCACCGGATTCTCAACGCCAGCAAACAGCGCGCGGCCACCGCGGCAGCGACGGAGTTCGGCGCGACGGCCGGAGATGGCGAGGGGCCAGAGACGGCGGTAGCAGACCCACCGACGACGGCAGCGGCGAGGGCCAAGGATCGCGGAGGAGACACCCTCTGTTTCTACCATCGCCGCTTTGCAGAGAAGGCACACAAATGTATACCACCGTGCCAGTTCAAGCACTCAGGAAATGCCAAGACCGGGGGTCGGTAGCAGCTGCGGCCCTCGATGAAGAGAACAAGCTGCTCTACTTGACGGACGTGCGTTCGGGGAGGCAATTCCTCGTGGACACAGGCTCCCAAGTGAGTTTCCTCACGCCTACCTCCGCTGACCGGCTGGCGGGTCCCGGAGGTTGCGGGGCGTCAGCAGCGAACGGCTCGGAGATTAAGACCTTTGGTGAGAGGAACCTGCTTCTGTCCCTACACGGCCATACATTTGAGTGGACTTTTGTTATAGCTGCAGTGAGTTTCAATATGTTGGGGGCTGATTTTCTGTGCTCACATGGTTTGTTGGTTGATCATGCTAACAGGCGCCTGGTTAATGCACTTTCCTTTTATTCTATTCCCTGTGCAGCCCGAGTGACCCCGCCTACAGCACAAGCCAACGTTGCAACAGCAAGCGGTAAGTTCCACACACTGCTCACTCAGTTCCCAGCACTCACGGTTCCCACATTTTCAGCAGCCGTCGCTAAACACGGAGTGGAACATTTTATTACTACCACCGGACCACCTGTTTTTGCAAAAGCTCGGCGCTTGGATTCAGCTAAACTGACCATAGCGCGCGAGGAGTTCGCCAACCTGGAAAAGTTGGGCATCATCAGGCGTTCGAAAAGCCCATGAGCTTCCCCGCTGCACATGGTCCCGAAAGCTGATGGCTCGTGGCGACTTTGCGGAGATTTCCGCAGGTTGAACAACGCCACAGCGCACGACCGCTATCCAATCCCGCATATCCAAGATTTTTCCGTTCATTTGGAGGGGGCGCACGTTTTTTCTAAGATAGACTTGGTCCGCGGTTACCATCAAGTCCCAGTGCGCGCTGAGGACATACCCAAAACAGTGGTAATAACTCCGTTTGGCCTATTCGAGTTTTTGCGCATGCCGTTTGGGCTTAAGGGCGCTGCGCAGACGTTCCAACGCATGATGGATGTGGTGTTGCGCGATCTCCCCTTCATATTCGTCTACCTGGACGACATCTTAGTAGCCAGCGCGTCCGAAGACAAACACGAAAACCGCCTCACGGCAGTTTTCCGGAGGTTGGGAGAGCACGGGTTAATAAACAACCCAGCGAAGTGTCAGTTCGGGGTGACGCAGATTGATTTTTTGGGGCATCGCGTCTCCCCAGAAGGAGCAGTTCCGCTGCCTGACAAAGTGCGCACGGTAACAAATTTTCCCCAGCCACAAACAGTCAAGGCGTTACAGGAGTTTTTGGGAATGGTGAATTTTTATAACCGTTTCCTCCCCCACACAGCGCAGCTCATGCAACCATTGTATGCCGCTCTAAAAAACCAAAAACCCACAAATAAGATCGAATGGTCTCCGGAGCGAGAGCGAGCATTCTCGGAGGTCAAAACAGCCCTGGCAAACGCTGCGTTGTTAGCACATCCAGACCCAACGGCCTGCATAGTGCTCACTACTGACGCATCAGATGTGGCCATAGGGGCGGTCGTGGAGCAGCATGTAGCCGGGGCTTGGCAGCCGCTTGCATTTTTCAGCAGGACTTTGCGTGATAGTGAACGAAAATACAGCGCATTCGACAGGGAGTTGTTAGCTCTCCACTTGGCCATTCGCCACTTCCAGTTCTGGATGGAGGGACGCCGTTTCACCGCGTTCGTTGACCACAAGCCGCTGACATTTGCAATGGCCAAGGTTTCAGAACCGTGGTCAGGCCGGCAGCAAAGACAGCTGGCCGCTATCTCAGAGTTTACTACCGATATTCAGCATGTGGCAGGTAAACTAAATGTAGTGGCAGACTGTCTCTCGCGCGCCGTGGCGGCCCCAGTCCGCGTAGGGATAGATTATGCAGCCATGGCCGCGGATCAGGTTAGCGATGCGGACGTGCGTGTGCTCCAGTCTGGACCAACAGGGTTAAGGCTGGAGAACAGGGTGCTACAAGACGGTATGCCCCCCCTAATCTGCGATGTCTCCACTGGGTGACTGCGTCCTATGGTACCGGCCGCGTGGCGCCGGCGCGTTTTTGACTCGATTCATTCTCTGGCGCACCCGGGAGTGCGCGCGTCAGTCAAAATGGTGGGAGAGAAATTTGTTTGGCCGAGCCTGCGCAAACAAGTTAGAGAGTGAGCAACAGCCTGCATGGCTTGTCAACGAGCCAAGGTACACAGACACACGAGAGCTCCCTTGGAGCCGTTCCACATCCCGGCTAAGAGGTTCGATCATGTTCACGTGGACCTCGTAGGCCCCCTACCGCCGTCACAGGGGTGCACACACCTTCTGACAATGGTAGACCGCACCACGCACTGGCCGGAAGTGGTCCCGCTGTCATCAACCACAGCCGAGGAGGTGGAGCGTGCGTTTTTAACAGCATGGGTAGCGCGTTTTGGAGTCCCATCGGACATTACGTCCGATAGGGGTCCTCAATTTGTTTCCGAACTTTGGTCAGCAATGGCCCGCAGCCTGGGGCTAATGATCCACCGCACAACCACGTACAATCCACAGGCTAATGGGTTACGCAACCATTTTCATAGGTCATTGAAAGCGGCTCTCAGAGCGTCGCTTACGGATGCAAATTGGGTAGACAGGCTATCGTGGGTTTTATTGGGGTTGCGTTCTGCACCTAAAGAGAATTTAGAAGCCTCCCCGGCTGAGCTGGTTTTTGCGCAGCCACTTCGGTTGCCCGGGGAATTTCTCCCAGATAATCCTGCGCCAGAATGCTCCCCGGCTCAGCGGTTACAGAGGGGCATGGAATCGGGCACGCTGCCTGGCCCCGTTCACCACAGTTTTCCGCGCGTTTTTGTGCCTAAGGCCTTAAAAAACGCGGAGTTTGTTTTTGTCAGACACGATGCCCATCCCCCACCGTTGCGACCACCTTATGATGGACCATTTAGAGTGCTGGAAACAGGGGATAAGCATTTTTTGCTAGACCTGGGGGACAGGAAAGAAAAGATTGGCATAAACAGGCTCAAACCCGCCTTTGTTGTGGCAGACGAGGATGTGCTGTGCACCAGGGCTCCTCGGTGCGGCAGACCCCCTAGGGGACATTCCCCAGAACACCCACAGGGATTGACTAACAGTTCTCACCCTCAGGCAGCAGCTTCCCAGCAGGATGGCGCCACGGAAGTGGTAAAGCCCGCTTACAGCAGATACGGGAGGAGACTGAGGCCCAAGCAGCACGTGGACTGATGTGTAATGGTTTATCATGACATGCAGACTGTTATTCCGTTGTTCCATCTTAGACGTTTGGGGGGGTCATGTGGGACACATATATGTGCACTTATGTATATCACTTCATGCTTCATATGTATACCACTTTAGGCTTCACATCTTAGATTGAACAAAGGACTGAGCCTCTCTGGAGATAACAGGAGGATGTGAAAGTCTAGTCTTTGGTATGCAGAGAGATGGCCTGGGGGGATTTTCCTGGCCGCCAGAGGCTGGGGGTGGAGGTGTTAAGATCTGAAGGAAGATGTATTGTTATTTGGGATTAAATATAATATGACTGTGTGCTTTGAAGTCCTGAGGTATTAAAAGGACGAATGTCTGGGTTTCTTCCTCTTTCTGTGTTGGATGATGTGAATAAACCTGACTCGTGAGATGAACTCTGCCTTGTCATTTTCACATTATCTACTATATATATATATATTTATATGTACATATGTATACTTGCTGCTCTTGGTTTTTTTTTGTTTTTTTGTTTTTTTTTCTCTTGCCTTCTGATTGTTGCTCTGAGTGTTGCTATCCCTGTGCTGTTGCAATCCTGGAATTTCCCCGTTGTGGGACTAATAAAGGCTTATCTTATCTTGTCTTATCTTACAAAAAAATTATTTTTGTTATGTTATCAGCGTCTATATTAATATTAAAATCACAAGCTATGATAATCTTGTCTGAACTGAGGACTAAGGTTGTTAAGAATTCAAAGAATTCAGACATAAATTCAGCAAAAGAAGCACTGGGAGGGCGATATACTGTGGTAAATAAAAGAGGCTGTCCTGACCTCCAGGATGGGTGTGCTCAGCTAAAAATTAAGCATTCAAAAGAATTATAATTTGAGTTTAGCTTAGGCTGAGGGTTCATTGGTAATGTGGATTCATATATTATCCCAACACCACCGCCTCGGCCAGTGTTTCTAGGAATATGAATATTACCATAGCTGGGGGGGTGGCCTCATTGATACTGACAAAGTCATCGGGGCGTAGCCATGTTTCTGTGAGACAGAGTATATTTATACTGTGATCCATAATCATATCATTAATTAATGTTGCTTTATTGGACAGAGATCTTATATTCAGCAGTCCACTTTTAATAATTTTATTTTTCTGTGGTAAATTAATGGTTTTAATCTTTATCAAGTTATGTAGTATTTGTCTTGGGTTATAATGTTTTGGGTATCAGGGGACAGACACAATCTCTATGGGGTTGTGAATTAAAGACTGATCTAAACAGAGAGATTTATTTGGATTAATAGGAGTAATATGAGAAGTGGAAAGAAAAAAGGTGGTTGGGAGACCCAGGCACTTTGGGGTGAGGTGACACACCAGTTTTCAGTCACTATACTAAACTAGAAAAGCACTCGGAGAGCGCAGACCTCCGCCAAGCTCCACAGTTCCCCCCATACAGTGTTTGTGTGTACGTTTTCAGATTCCTTGACCATGAAAACATATGACAAGCAATTGGATTGACAATGATAGGATTAGTGGTTCAGTAGTTATTCACGAAAATGGCATTTTGCGTAATGGCGGTTTTCTTGTGGACGGTGATCCGGATCACCACCAAAATCTAATCATCTGTAGGATACCCCATTTCTGACAATCTGTGAAAATTTCATGAAAATCCGTCCATAACTTTTTGAGTTATCTTGCTAACAAACAGACAGACAGACAAACAAACAGACAAACAGACAAACCAACGCCGATGATCACATAACCTCCTTGGCGGAGGTAAAAATGCTGAATGGAATAAAACAGATTGTCCCTTAAAACACGTGCACCGAGTCTATTTGGATAAATACCATCTGGCCTCATAAATGATGATCAATTCCAGAACAGGTTGACATTATCTATAAAACCAATGTTAAAAGTAGGACATGTTGAACACAAACAGGAATTAAGTCAGAGGGCCTTTGAGGCAGCCCTTCTCCCTGGAGCCCTGAAGCATCACCCCACCCCCACCCCCCGGAGTTTTGAAACTGGCTCGTGGTGGCCTCCTCCCAGGAGCTTTCGGACTCCCAGGGCCAATCTTCATGACGCTGGGGCCTGGGTCCCACACTGGAGCAGCCGACTTCCATGGAGCCCTGCCATCTGGAGCCACCGCTCAGATGCGCCGCAGTTTGTTCACGTGCTAAACCGAATCGTCCGTCAGCCGAACATACGCTGTTCCCAGCTTCACCACGATTGTCAGCGGCGCCTGTTGTTTCACTGGCTGCAGTTCGGTCAGTCGCCGTCCCGGCCTCCCGCTGGCACAAACCCAAACCCAGTCCATGGCTTGTAGTGGCACTTTACTTGGTTTGATGTGCTGCCATGTGTTTGCCAATTCTGTGCTCTCCATCGGTCTGGTGCCTTCGTTACAGTGTGGCAGTTCAGCAGTCACCGTTGTCGCAGCGGACCCCTCACCGTTTGCTGGCTGAGACTCAACCTGAGCACTGGAGGTGTCCGGTGCCTCCCCAGTGTCGCTCGTCAGAATGGACCCTCCAACCTCCACCTTCACTACATCCATGAATCTTCTCTGTGGTCTTCCTCTTTTCCTCCAGCTCCATCTTCAGCATCCTTTGTCCAGTATATCCACTATCCCTCCTCTGCACGTGTCCAAACCATCTCAGCCTTCCCTCTCTTACTTTGTCTCTAAACTGCTCAACCTGAGCTGTCCCTCTGATATACTCATTTCTAATCTTGTCCCTCCTAATCACTCCCATTGAAAATCTTAGCATCTTCAACTCTGCCACCTCCAGCTCCACCTCCTGTCTTTTTGTCAGCGCCGCCATTTCCAAACCATACATCATAGCAGGTCTCACTGCCATCTTGTAAATCTTCCCTTTCACTCTTTCTGCTACCTTTCTGTCACAAATCACCCCTGACACTCGTCTCCACCCGCTCCACCCTGCCTGCACTCTCTTCTTCACCTCTCTTGTGAATTTTCCATTGCTTTGGATGGTTGACCCCAGGTATTTAAACTCATCAGTCATGAATTGCCCCTCAGGGCAGAGATGAGAGACCCACGCGCTGGACTGCAGTTTGTGAGTTTTATTGAAAACAACAAACACATAGTCCCAAACAGTGCTCTAACACAAAATTCAAACAAACGAACAAACTTACGAATAAAGCGCACCAGAGCAAGGGCTGGGCTCTGGTGGGGACAAAGGAACAGAAACTCAAGACTCCAGCAAAGGAAAATGAAAATAACAGCCCTTAAATAGGATCACAACCATTAACACAAAGAGTACCCGGTGCGAATCACATGAGCGAGCTGGGGAGAAAATTACAATCAGCTGTGAGCAATGAGAGAGGAGAGAATGGGCTGACAGCTGACAGGACCCCGCCCTCACGAAGCAGAAACATGGAAGCACTACTGACAGCTGTCAAACAGAGGGAGAATACAACAGAATGAAAATATAATAAGATGGCAAAAATAAAGGGACTAAACCCAAATCTGAAAATAATAAAATTACACTGAACGTAACCAGGAAAAATAAGTCATACAAAGAAACAATACCGAACATGTGAAAACAAACTAGAAATAACACCAAAGGCAAAGAACTCCAAAATACAATATTATACAAATAAGGAAAAAACAAAAAAGCAAAGAAACAAAGCACTGTGAAATCCCCCCATGCTCAGATCGTGACATCATCTTTCACTACTGCTACTCATTCCATCTTCACCATTTCACCTGCCTCCCTCTTATTCACACTCATGTATTCTGCCTTGAATTTCATTCTTCTTCTCTCCAGAGCATACCCCCACCACTACAGGCTCTCTTCCACCTGCTCCCTACTCTCACTGAAGATCACAATGTCGCCTGCAAACATCATGGTCCACGGAGACTCCTAGCTGACCTTGTCTGTCAACCTATCCATCACCATGGCAAACAAAAGGGGCTCAGAGCCGATCCCTGATGTGGAGAGTCCACCCCACCTTGAATCCATCCATCACTCCTACAGTGCACTTCACCACTGTCTTGCTGTCCTCATATAAGTCTTGCACCACCCTCATACTCATACTTCTACGCCACTCCTGACTTTCTCATACAGTACCACACTTCCTCTCTTGGCATCCTATCATATGTCCTATCATAACATATGCTTTCTCTAGATTCACAAGGCTCAAGCTACCCACCAAGATGTTAGTGCAGTTCTACACAGCCATCATCGAGTCCATCCTCACCACCTCCATAACCGTGTGGTACGCAGGAGCCACTGCCAGGGACAGACTAAGGCTGCAGCGCGTCGTGCGCACTGCTGAGAAGGTGATTGGCTGCAAGCTCCCTTCTCTCCAGGATCTGTACATCTCCAGGACCCGGAGGCGTGCTGGCCGGATCATAGCCGATCCCTCACACCCTGGTCACGTACTGTTTGCCCCCCTCCCCTCTGGTAGAAGACTTCGGTCCATCCAGACTAAAACCTCCCGTCACATGAACAGCTTCTTCCCCTCTGCCATTAGACTGCTGAACACTAAGTGACTCTCGTGCACCATGTACAGCAGCTCAACCAGACTCATGTCAATCATCACTGTTTTCTTCCTGCATTACCGACTGCACTATATAGTTCTCCACAGTATCTGCTGCTGGCTAATATATATTTTAACTGTTGACCAGTATCACTTAATCTTATCCTACACTTTATTACATGTATAGTTTATTTCTCTTATCTTATCATGTTTAATGTTGCAGCATTGTACCGAGACAAATTCCTAGTTTGTGTACTACATGAACAATGGCAATAAACCTGATTCTGATTCTGATTCTGATTCTGATTCTGACATAGTGCAACTCCTTGTGACCTTCTCTATACTTCTCCATCAGCACTCTTAGAGCAAACATTGCATTTATAGTACTCTTTCTTGGCATGAAACCATACTGCACTGATTGTCACCTCATTTCTTAACCTGGCTTCAACAACTCTTTCCCGTATCTTCATAGTGTGGCTAATCAATTTTTTGCCTCTGTAGTTACTACATCTCTGAGAATCATCTTTGAAAACTGGTACCAAAACACTTCTTCTCAACTCTTCCGGCATCCTTTCATTCTCCAAGATTGTGTTAAACAATCTGGTTAAAAAGTCCACTAGCATCTCTCCTAAATATCTCCATACCTCCACAGGTATGTCATCTGGACCAACCGCCTTTCCATTCTTCATCCTCTTCAAAGCTGCCTTCCCTTCTGCCTTACTAATCCTCGGGACTTCCTTGTTCACCATCTTTCCTTTGTCCATCCTCCTCTCGCTCTTATTTTCTTCACTCATCAGCGCTTCAGAGTATTCCTTCTGCCTTCTCAACACACTCTTGTCATTTGTTAGTACATTACCATTTCTGTCCATTATAGAGTGTCAGGGAGGGATAGTACCTCTGACGGGGCAACAGTTGTACCTCCAGGTGGTCAGTTCACTTTGGGTCCCGCTTAGCACTCAACTCTCACCTGTGGCTCCAAGTAGCTGTTTGTATGCCACAGCGGCCACACCCCGGTAAAGAGCTTCGACTGGCGCGCGAAACCAGGTGAGGGTAGCCGATGGGTTTGAAATCCTTGGTGTGGTAGGGCTTGTCTACCTACGCATGCGTAGACTGGACCCGGCAGACTGCACGGAGGAAACCACCAGATTGGCTCAACGAACAGGAAGGCAGACCCAGCAAAGTGTTGTGGAGCACAGCTAGAGCACAGTGAGACATGTAGGACACTGCTGGCCATCCACTGCATCCTAACCTATCTCCAGCCATCTTGATTACGTCTTGCCACTGGAACCAGATAGGCTGGGACGAGAGAGTGAGGCTGACAATCCTGCACAACTCTCCCTCACTTAAATCAAATTCACGTGCAAGTCAAGACATCACCCCCCCACACACAATTTCCTTCTCACCCACCCCCCCAAGTCCTGTGGTGATGGGCAAGTGACGAAGTAGCAGGTGCCGATACACTGGAAGCTGTAGCAACAATCCCACACACAAGCGGCCCAGGGCATAGGGTCGCTCTCTACTGGATCGAAGTAGCAGCACGCCCCCTGGGTGTCTGAGCAGCCCTCTTTAGGATTCGCTCTGTTCAACTCCATGTCCTGAGGAAGGGGCCAGAAAAGGTGTCTTAAACATAGCCTGCTTTGCTACACCCTAGCCAGCAAGCCGCGGCTGGCGGGGATCCCACCCTAGCAGTTGAAATTCTCAGAAGAAATCAACTTAGGTGACACCACTCACCACTGGCACTTGGAATGTGTGAACGCTCATGAACAGCTCCAAAGCGGAAAGACCTGAGAGACGGACAGCACTTGTCGCAAGAACTCAGCAGGTACAACATCCACATCGCAGCTCTGAGCGAGACTAGGTTTGCAGACAAAGGTCAGCTGACAGAAGTCAAAGCCGGCTACACCTTTTTCTGGAGTGGTCAAGGCAGCGAAGAACACCGTGAAGCAGGAGTGGGTTTCACAATCAGATCCAATCTGATCAGCAAGCTTACCAGCCTCCCCAAAGGAACCAACGACCGCCTTATGACCCTGCGCCTCCCCCTCCGAGGAAAATGCCATGCCACATTCATCAGTGCATGTGCCCCCACCATGACAAACCCAGATGAGATCAAAGACAAGTTTTACGAGGACTTAGAGACTCTCTTTGAAAGCGTGCCAAAGGAGGACAAAATCATTGTTCTTGGAGACTTAACGCCAGAGTTGATACAGACTACCAGACATGGGGTGGGGGAGTCCTTGGGAGAAATGGAGTTGGAAAGTGCAACAGCAGCGGTCTTCTCTTGTTGAAGATGTGCGCCTCTCATGACCTTCTGATCACTAATACCGTCTACCGCTTGCCAAATCACAACAAGGCCTCCTGGATGCATTCATGCAGCAAGCATTGGCATCTGATCGATTACATCATTGTGAGAAGGAGAGACAGGCAGGACATTAGTGTGACAAAAGTGACGTGTGGTGTAGACTGCTGGACAGATCACAGACTCATTTGCTCAAAGCTCAACATGCACTTCCAGCCCAAATGGCATCCACAAGGGAAAAAGGCAAACAAGCGACTCAATGTCAGCAAGTTGGAACAGCACTCTGTGCGACAGAACCTCAGTGAGAACCTGGGCAGCAAGCTTAGTCAGCTTGACCTCGGGGCATACGGAGCAGAAGAAGACTGGGCAGCTTTCAGAGACATGGTGTACAACACCTCACTCACTCATCTGGGTAAGAGCATGCACAAACACCAAGACCGGTTCGATAAAAATGATGAGGACATCCAAAAGCTGCTTGATGAGACGTGTGAAGCTCACAGGGCATACCAGCAAGACAGCAGATCTGCCTCTCTAAGAAGGCAACCTTCAACTCCATCAAAGGGAAGGTGCAGGTAAAGCTCAGAGAGATGCAGGATTTCTGGCTCAGCAAAAAGAGAGATGAAATACAGCAGTATGTTGTCAGCAACAACTCCAAACCCTTCTATGATGCCCTTAAGACCATCTACGGGCCTCAGTCTTCTGGAACATCACCACTGCTCAGTGCTGACGGGTTCACTCTCCTCACCAACAAGAACGCAATCCTGGAAAGATGGGCAGAACATTTCAGCAGCGTCCTGAACAGACCTTCGTCCATCAATGCAGAAGCTATCACTGGCATGCCCCAAGTAGAGGTGAAGACGTCTCTGGCAGAACCTCCAACGGAATCAGAAGTCCAAAAAGCAATCAAACTCCTTTCGAACGGCAAAGCACCAGGCTCTGACACCATCCCAGCTGAAATCTACAAGGCAGGAGGACCAGTTCTAATACAGAAACTCACCAAGCTCTTTCAGATCATGTGACAGCAGGAAGTTATCCCCCAGGAGCTCAAGGATGGACAAGTTCACATACCTTGACAGCACACTCCAGGTCTGTCAGCATTGACGACGAGGTCAATTCACGCATTGCTAAGGCAAGCTCAGCATTCGGACGGCTATGTGCAACAGTGTGGGAAAGGAGAGGCATCAGGCTGACCACAAAACTGAAGGTGAACAAGGCAGTTGTCCTGCCTTTCCTACTTTACGCCTGTGAGACCTGGATAGTATATGAGCGCCATGCTAGAAAGGTAAACCGCTTCCACCTGAACTGCCTCAGAAAGCTCCTTAAGATCACCTGGCCAGGACAAAATCCCTGACACAAAGGTCCTCTCCAAAGCTGAGCTTCCTAGCATCCACACCCTGCTCAAGAGAGCCCAGATTAGGTGGGCTGGCCACCTTGTTCGTATGCCTGACTCCCGCCTATCAAAGAGACTTTTCTACAGCGAACTAGCAGAGGGCAAGCACTCACAAGGTGGTCAGAAGAAGCGCTACAAAGACACTCTTAAGACCTCCCTGAAGAGCTTTGACATCAGTCCTGACACCTGGGAAACCCTAACGCTACACCGACCAGACTGGCGTAATCATATCAGCAAAGGTATTGCCTCCTTTGAGCTGAACAGGATTGCCAAGGCCCAGAGAAAACGTGAGCTTCGCAAGTCCAGAGCCACCCCTGTATCTTCTGCCTGTGCAGACCACCTGTGCCCGACCTGCAGCAGAGCCTTCCGCGCCCGCATCAGACTGATCAGCCACAGCCAGACACACCGCACCCAGTCCTCTTCCCTGTGATGTCCTTGGTTATCGTTGAGAATGACGGACAAACAACAACACACACCATTTCTGTCCTTAATCAACCTAACCTGCTCTACGTCCTTTCCAACTCTTTCTGTCTAGCCAGCCAATACAACTCCTTTTCTCCTTCCTTAGTGTCCAGCTACTCATACAACACACTATATGCCTTATCCTTTTCCTTTGCCACCTCTCTCTTTTTGCCATGCACCTAGATTCCAAATACTCCTGTCTACTTTCTTCATCTCCCTCTCCCAAGTTTTCATTGCTAACCTCTTCCTTTGAATACTTTCCTGTTCCTCCTCATTCCACCACCAAGCCTCCTTGTCTTCCTTCCTCTGTCCACTGGATACACCACATACCTTTCTACTCGTTTCCTTCAATACTTTTGCTGTACTTTCCCAGTCATTTGGTAATTCCTTCCTACTACCCAGAGGCTGTATCAACTCCTTCCTGAACTCTGTGTGACGTTCTTCCTTCTGTAACTTCCCCCACTTAATTCTTTGGCTCTGCCTTCATTGTTTTCCTCTTCTTGCTTTGCAAAGTCATGCTACAGACTACCATCCGATGCTGTCTAGCTACATTCTCCACTGCCACCACCTTGCAGTCTCCTCTCTCTTTCAGATTTCTCCTTCTGCACAAGATGTAGTCCACGTGTGTCCACCTTCCTCCACTCTTGTAAGTCACCCTATGTTCCTCTCTCTTCACCACACTGTGTTCACCACAGCCATTTCCATCCTTTTGGCAACATCCACAACCATCTGTACTTCCACATTTCTCTCCTTCAGACCATACCTACCCAGGACCTCCTCATCACCTCTGTTCCCTTCACCTACATGTTCATGAAAGTCTGCTCCAATCACTACTCTGTCCCCTGTGGGATCACTCTCTACCACTTCATCCAACTTACTCCAGAATTTATCTTTCTCTTCTACCTGACATCCATCTTGTGGGGCATACACACTGACAACATTCAACATCCCACATTTGACTTCTAGCTTCAAAGTCATGAATCTGTCTGACTCCCTCTTTACCTCTTACACTCTTCACATACTCTTCCTTCAAGATTGCTCCTACTCCATTTTGCTTCCTATCTACACCATGGTAAAACAGTTTAAATCCACCTCCACTGCTCCTAGCCTTGGTTCCCTTCCATCTGGTTTCTTGAACACACAGTATATCTACCTTTCTTCTCTCTATCATTTCAGCTAACTCTGCTTTTACCAGTCATAGTCCCTACATTTAATGTCCCTACTCTCGCCTCCACACTTCTACCTTTCCTTTTCTCTCTCTCCCTCCTAATACGCCTTCCCCCTCTCCTCTTCCTTGATTTTCAACCAATAGTAGCACAATTTCCACTGGCACCCTGTCGGTTAACAGCACCGGTGGTGGTTGTTGTTAAACTGGGCCTCGACCTATCTGGTATGAAAGTCTCATTTGTCATGATCTGCATGTTTGATTTGGCAAAGGTTTTACATAAGATGCCCTTCCTGACACAACCCTCCCCATTAACCGGGCTTGGAACCGGCACTAGGAGTACACTGGCTTGTGTACCACCTGTGGCTGGGTTTAAAGGTTAAAGCAAGGTTAAAGGATAAGTATTGATATTCAAATATTGAAGTAAGCAGGCAGGTATGAGTCCAAGAATGTGTCCAGAGTTGGTATATTAGTTCCCAAGGAGAGAAAAGGAGAGCTGAGATGAGTCAAAGGCAGAGCGAAGGCAAAAGTCATCAGAAATACAAGTTGTGATGGAAGAACTGGTAAAGGAGGCTTAAATACTCTGTAGATGAGGCAATGAGTAACAGCTGTGCTTCATACAGCTGGCCACACCTATCCTGAACTCCTTTAGAATAACAGAGAAGGGAAGGTTGAGTCCCACATGACCAAAATGCCTTATGCAGCCAAAACAAGTGGTTCAGTAGTAAAAGCATTACCTCCTTGGCGGAGGTAATAAACTGAAGTGTTGCTGTTGTGTCCATCTCCTCCATCTGCAAAGTGCCAGGCTGCGACCTGTCAAGGCATACCTCATGCCTCCCTTATTGGGGGGGCTTTCACACCTGTTCTGACCTCATGGCTCCCTTATTGGGGGGGGGGGCTTTCACACCTGTACTGAGTACTTAAAAACTGTATTTATCGGCAGATGAAAGAAAACTGAAGCAAAAACAAACAAACAAACAAACAAACCAAAACTAAGCAAACAGCAACTGCAACATGAACTATTTCAAACATATTTATTCAAATGTACACTTATATGGACACAATGTTGAGCCATAACTTTTTGGTAATGTGAAAATAATAAGCCAAGTAGCACAAAAAAATTGAGTGCTCTTGCTGTCAGGAAAAAATGTTGGCACCAAATCACTGAAGTGATCTGCCACCAAAGGGGGTGGATTGTGCTCTGCCACAAAATGACAAAACATCACTTCTGCTAGTTACCTCCGCCAGGCCGAAGGCCAGGAGGAGGTTATGTTTTTGCCAGCGTTTGTCTGTTTGTCTGTCTGTCTGTCTGTCTGTCTGTCTGTCTGTCTGTCTGTCTGTTTGTCTGTTTGTCTGTTTGTCTGTTGGTTAGCAAGATAACTCAAAAAGTTTTGGACGGATTTCGATGAAACTTTCAGGCGTTGTTGGAAATGGTACAAGGAAGAACTGATTAAATTTTGGGGATGATCCGGATCACCGTCTGGATACAGGAATTTTTTAAATGATTCTTTAACATTGTGAGATACGGCCATTTTCAACATGTGTGCAGGGGCAATAGAGGGCGCTGGTCGTCGTGTCTGATGAACACCAACTCTGCCTTCTTCAAAGTTTTAGGCACAAAAGCACGCAGAAAACTGTGGTGGGCAGGGCCCACCAGAGTGCCTGTGTTTGCCCTACGCTGCAAAAGCTGAGACGGGCAGCTGTCCGGCGCCGGATTATTTGGCAGAAATTCCCTGGCCAGCCATAGGGGCTGCGCAAAAACCAGCTCTCTGCCAGGGGAGGCTTCCAAATCCTCTTTTTTCCGCGGAACGCAAACCCAATAAAACCCACGGCAACCATTATCGCACCTTCTTTTGTCCTATGGCTCCGGAACAGAGAGGAATCCCGGCGCCCGTAATGCTGCGCCTGATATGTGTGACTCTAATGCTAAAAGTGACTGCATCAGGGATTTTCGACCTGAAGTCGCACTTTGCTACACAGCGCCACAAATACTGTGTAGCCAAATTCCATCGATGGATGAACATTTTCAGCCAGTGACAGAACCGACGCCTTCCAAATCCAATGCATCACTAGCAGAAGTGATGTTTTGTCATTTTGTGGCAGAGCACAATCTACCCCCATTGGTGGCAGATCACTTCAGTGATTTGGTGCCAACATTGTTTCCTGACAGCAACAGCACTCAATTTTTTTGTGCTACTTGGCTTATTATTTTCACATTACCAAAAAGTTATGGCTCAACATTGTGTTCATATAAGTGTACATTTGAATAAATATGTTTGAAATAGTTCATGTTGCAGTTGCTGTTTGTTTAGTTTTTGTTTGTTTGTTTGTTTGTTTTTGCTTCAGTTTTCTTTCATCTGCCGATAAATACAGTTTTTAAGTACTCAGTACAGGTGTGAAAGCATTAGAGTCACACATATCAGGCGCAGCATTACTGGCGCCAGGATTCCTCTCTGTTCCGGAGCCGCAGGACAAAAGAAGGTGCGATAATGGTTGCCGTGGGTTTTATTGGGTTTGCGCTCCGCGGAAAAAAGAGGATTTGGAAGCCTCCCCCGGCAGAGAGCTGGTTTTTGTGTAGCCCCTATGGCTGGCCGGGGAATTTCTGCCAAATAATCCGGCGCCGGACAGCTGCCCGTCTCAGCTTTTGCAGCGTAGCGCAAACACAGGCACTCTGGCGGGCCCTGCCCACCACTGTTTTCTGCGTGCTTTTGTGCCTAAAACTTGAAGAAGGCGGAGTTTGTGTTCATCAGACACGACGACCAGCGCCCTCTATTGCCCCTGCACATATGTTGAAAATGGCCATATCTCACAATGTTAAAGAATCATTTAAAAAATTCCTGTATCCAGACGGTGATCCGGATCATCCCCAAAATTTAATCAGTTCTTCCTTGTACTATTTCCAACAAGGCCTGAAAGTTTCATCGAAATCCGTCCAAAACTTTTTGAGTTATCTTGCTAACCAACAGACAGACAGACAAACAGACAGACAAACAAACAGACAGACAAACGCTGGCAAAAACATAACCTCCTCCTGGCCTTCAGCCTGGCGGAGGTAATAAACAAATGCGCATGACAAACAAAAGTCCCTTTGGCACTTTCATGTTCACAGGAGGAGCACTGTATTCATTTGGTTTTGATAAGAGCAGCGTTACATCTTGGCTTTCTGGTAGCTATTTTGGGACAGGATACTTGTAATGTCAAGCTGGCAACTGACCTCTGGAAGGCACCATTATGCAGTGCAGCTGATTC
The DNA here is from genome assembly GCA_020510985.1 of Pholidichthys leucotaenia. Taxonomy (NCBI): domain Eukaryota; kingdom Metazoa; phylum Chordata; class Actinopteri; order Cichliformes; family Pholidichthyidae; genus Pholidichthys; species Pholidichthys leucotaenia. The sequence goes on along the minus strand of CM035847.1, from coordinate 242,107,847 downwards.
ACATACATTTTACAGCATTCACGGTGATTTTCATTTTATTTTTGATAACTGTTTTTTTTTCTTTTTTTGATGTGGCAGACTTGACAAACTGAGTAGTGACAAACATTTTTTAAAGGCTGAGGGACAAATCTTTTTGTTTCCAAATATAGAACGATGCAATATTTTAAGAGACAGTTGGAATCCCGAATTGAACCTGTAAGGATCTGAGCATTGTCTGAGGACCATGCTCATGCTTTATGTTTATTCCTGTTATTTTTTCTGTTTATTATTATTATTATTATTATTATTATTATTATTATTATTATTATTATTATTATTATTATTATCCTGGGTTGTTTGTATTATTTATTCCCTGCAATGTCCTTTGCCCTGCATGTTCATATGTCATCATCCACTGATCCATCTTCAACCGCTTTTCCGGAGGCCCGGGTCACAGAGACAGTAGTTCAAGCAGAGAAGCCCAGACTTCCCTCTCCCCAGCCACTTGCTCCAGGTCTTCAGAGAGGATACTAAGGTGTTCCTAGACCAGCTGAAAGACATAGACTGTCCAGCGAGTCCTGGGTCTGCCTCGGGGTCTCCTCCAGTGGGTCGTGCCCAAAACACAAGTGGGAGGCGTCCAGGAGGCATCCTGATCAGATGCCCAAACCACCTCAACTGGCTCCTTTCAATGTGGAGGAGCAGCAGTTCTACTCTGAGCCTCTCCCGGTGACTGAGCTCCTCATCTTATCTCTAAGGGTGAGTCCAGCAATTTATGGAGGAAGCTCATTTCAGCCACTTGTATCCGCAATCTCAATCTTTTGGTCGTTACCCAAAGCTCATGACCATAGGTGAGGGTAGGAACATACGCAGATTGACCAATAAATCGAGAGTTTTGCCTTAGCGCTCAGCTCCCTCTTCACCACGACAGACCAGTACAGCGTCCGCATCACTGCAGATGCTGCTCTGATCTGTCTTTCAATCTCTTCCTCAATTCTCCCCTCACTCGTGAATGAGACCCCGAGATACTTAAACTCCTCCACTTGGGGCAGGAGCTTGTCCCCAACACGGAGAGGACGATCCACCTTTTCGGGCTGAGTACCATTGACTCGGACTTGGAGGTGCTGATTCTCATCCCAGCCGCTTCACACTCAGCAGCAAACCATCCCAGTAAGACCTGTAGGTCATTGCTGGATGAAGTCAGCAGGACAACATCATCTGCAAACAGCAGAGATGAGATCCTGTGGTCACCAAAAACGACACCCTCCATTCCCTGGCTGAGCCTAGAAATCCTGTCCATAAAAATTATGAACAGGATTGGTGTCAAAGGGTAGCCCTGATGGAGTCCAACTCTCACTGGGAATGAGTTCGACTGAGTGTTGGCAATACGAACCAAACTCTCACAACAGTTGTATAGAGATTGGATAGCTCATAACAACAAGCCCAATTACCACATACTCCCGAAACACCCCCCACAAAAAGCCACGAGGGACGCAGTTGAATGCCTTCTTCAAGTCCACAAAGCACATGTAAATTGGTTGGGCAAACTCCTATGAACCCTCAAGGATTCTTGAGAGGGTAAAGAGTTGGTCCAATGTGCCATGGCTAGGCCAAAAACCACATTGCTCCTCCTGAATACAAGCTTCGACCAACGACCGGACTCTCCTCTCCAGTGCCTTGGCATAGACCTTCCCAGGGAGGCTGAGGAGTTTGATCCCTCGAAAGTGGGAACACACCCTCTGGTCCCCCATCTTGAAGAGAGGAACCACCACCCCGGTTTGCCATGCCAAAGGCACTGTCCCCGACCTCCACGCAATGTTGCAGAGACATGTCACCTATGAAAGCCTTACAACATCCATGGCCTTGATGTACTCAGGGCAAATCTTGTCCACCCCCGGGGCCCAGCCACCGAAGAGTTTTTTAACCACTTTGGTGACCTCAGGTGTGATGGGTGAGTCATCCCCCTTGTCCACAAGCCCTGCTTCCTCTGTGGAAGGCGTGTCAGTGGGATTAAGGAGGTCCTCGAAGTATTCCTTCCACCACCCGACAATAGCCCCAGTTGAAGTCAGCAGCGCCCCATCCGCACCATACACAGTGTGGACAGGGAGCTGCTTCCCCCTTCTGAGTCACCAGACAGTTTGCCAGAATCTCGTCGAGGCCGACCGAAAGTCTTGTTCCATGGCCTCACCGAACTCCTCCCACACCCTAGTTTTTGCTTCAGCAACCACCCGAGCTGCACTCTGCTTGGCCTGCCGGTACACCTCAGCTGTTTTGGGAGTCCCACAAGCCAACCAAGCTTGATAGAACTCCTTCTTCAGCTTAATGGCCCCCCTCACCACTGGTGCCCACCACTTGGTTCGGGGGTTGCCACCCCAAGATGCACTGACGACCTTGCGACTGCAGCTCTGGGCAGCTGCTTCAACAATGGAGGTGGAGGACATGGCCCGTTCAGACTCCATGTCTCCTGACTCGAGTTGCTAGCTGTTAGCATGTGGCCTACATATCTCCCGAGGGAATACTCACACGTGATCTGCATTGTTATTTATGCAAATCCGACGGCAAACGCTGGGACAGCGCGTGACGTCATCCACTCAGTAACTGGCAGGCTGCAGACAGAACACCCAGATGCTCTTCTCCTCATCTCAGGTGATTTCAACCATATTTCACTGTCCCCCATTTAGCAGTAGACTACATCATCCTAGGTGCGCAACCAAGAGGTTTCGCAGGTCCTTCCGACCTATGGCTGTCAGACTGTATAACCTAAGCAGGGCTGCTCGCAGAAATAGCAAAAAAAAAACGTGATGACCTAATAGTATTGAATGCAAAAGACGCAACAGACTTACACAAATGGTCCCCTCCAGTATACAACTAAGACAATATCAGTCGCTATGGAGGGTGACAATATGTATGGATACATATTCATACTATGTAGGATAACTAAGTAGACGGTGATGCTGTTTATTCCATCTTGCTACAGTGCTCTGCACTTTGTATATATTTATGTGTACGTATGTATATTCACTGCTCTTATTTATATTTTTCGTATCTTCTTAATTATTGCTCTGAGTGTTGCTATCCCTGTGCTGTTGCAATCCTGGAATTTCCCCATTGTAGGACTAATAAAGGCTTATCTTATCTTATATGGACACCCTTATGCTTGAACATGGTTGTCATGAGCGGGGTTTTAAGTTTTTTCCTACCCTGCTCCATGAAGTAGCTTATTTCTCTTTATTATTTCTTTTGTGTTTGTCATCTGTCAGGTCCGTATGTCAGGCTGCTGAGAGCCTTGGGGTTCACCTGCTTCCTGACAGCTGACAGCCGATAGCCACGCCCCCTCCTCCTGTCAGGGCCACAGCTGTTTGTCATTTGTGTTTGACTCAGCACACTCACTCACACACATGCTGTTCTCTGTACACGCACACACCATTCACTCTCACTTACATGCTCACACATCCACACACTCATTACACACACTGGCATGCACTCAGTTGATTAATCAGTTGCAGTATCTTAAGTTCTGTGTTCACTGATGTGCATTGCCGGGTCATTGTTTGTTCCACACAGTGTTTGTTCCCCTAGGTGTAGAACTAATTGCTTGTACTGCTGTAGTTGGATCGTCTTTTCCACCAGCCTGCTCTCAGCCATTTTTGTTCCACTGGGACGGCTACCTGGGACTGTCTCGGACTGCTCCAGCTCTGTAAGTTTTTCCTACATTTGCCCACGCCAAACCAGTTCCATTTGGAAGCGTCCTGGGTTCCTCTGTCTCTCTCCGCTCACAGTTCTGCCAGTAGCACCTGGGCCATTTCCTCCATGTTCTATTTTTCCATGAGCTGTAGAGCGTCCGGGCAGTCTCCCTAGTATGCTAGTGACATTCATTGTTTGTATATTGGACACTCTCACGTTTTGTTAATAAACACACTCAACTTACTCCTGCATTTGGTTTTCATGTTCAATTCCCACATGCGCTGCGCTAAGACGCACGCATGTGACAATGGTGTTCGTTATGGACAAACTGTGGTTAGCACAGAAGTCCAATAACTGAACACTACTTGGGTTCAGATCGGGCAGGCCGTTCCTTCAAATCACCTCCTCCAGGTTTCACTGTCATTGAAGTCCTCTAGTTGGACAACGGAGTCTTCAAGAGGAGCACTCTCCAGCACCCCAGTCAGAGACTCCAAAAAGGGTGGGTACTCTGAACCGTCATTTGGTGCATAGGCACAAATGATGGTCAGGACCCGTTTCCCAACCCGAAGGCGCAGGGAAACAACCCTCTCATCCACCAGGAAAAACTCCAATATAGAGGCAGCAAGATGGGGAGGATACAAGAATACCCACCCCTGCTCACTTCCTCTCGCTCGGGGCAACTCCAGAGTAGGCCAAGCTCCAGCCCCTCTCCAGGAAACTGGTTCCAGAACCGGAGCTGTGTGTTGAGGTGAGAGGTCAACTATATCTAGCTGGTATCATTCAACCTTGTGCACCAGCTCAGGCTACTTCCCCACCAGAGAGGCGACATTCCACACCCCAAAAGCCATTTTAGGAAGCTTGGGATCAGACCCTCAAGGTCTCTGCCTTTGACTGCCACCCGATACACATAGCACCAGACCCCCATGGTCCCTCCTGCAGGTGATAAGCCCACTGGAGGGCGGACCCATATAACTCCTTTGGGCTGAGCTCGGACGGGTCCCATGGCCAGAAACCTGGCCACCAGTTGCTAGCCACTGAGCCCCACCCCCAGGCTTGGCTCCAGGGTGGGGCCCCGGTAACCCTATACCGGGCAGGGTACACTAAATCCTTGTTCTAGTGTTCATCATGAGTCTATTGGATTGCTCTAAATCTGGCCCTTCACCCAGGACCAGTTTATTTTGGGTGACCCTACCAGAGGCAAATTGCCCCTGACAACATAGCTCCTGTGATCACTAGTGCATGCAAACCCCCCACCACGATAAGGTGACGATCCATGAGGGGATCTTGTCATCATGTTTCATGTATATCCCCTGTCTGTGCATCCCCGCCTGTCGTGTTTTCCGTATTTGTAATCATTTCCTTGCTGTCTCCGGTTGCCTTTGATTGTTCCCACCTGTCTCATGTTCGTTGATTACTCATGATGTTTTATTGACCTGTCTCAGTCTGTCTCAGTTATGGTGTCCTTGTTGGTATTTGTATGATTACTCATTTCTGTCCTGCCCGTGTTTTTGCCAAAACCTGTGTTACCCTTTTGCCCTGCTTTTCCTGTTTTGCTTTGGTTTTTTTTCAGCATATGAGCTGTGTTTTGTTTTCTTTAATAAAACTCAAAAACCAAGTTCCTGCATGTGGGTCCTGCATTCCACCCCGGAGGGGCTCATTGTTGACATAAGGACACCACCAGTTAAGTACCCAACGAACTCCAAGTTTGTTCAGCTATGGCCGCGTGTGTGCTGCTCACCCAGGGGGAGTTTAAGGCCATGAACCTGCTGAAGGGGTTGATCGCCACGGTCCATCACTCCACCGACCCTGTAAAGGATGGCCTGTGGGTAGCAGCAGCCCTGGAGCTGGAGCACAATCCGCATCTGAGGGTGTTCCTGTAGATACAGGAGCTCCCCATCTTCGAGGCCCCGCGGTCAGTCTCATCACCCAGGACTGCAGTGGAGAGGCATGGAGAGTCGCAACGCCGTTCCTCCCGACAGTCCACCCTACCCCCGGCTCCAGCCGTCATAGCTCTTTACTGGACGTTCTCTGCAATCGACCAGAGGGAGTCGCACAGTGTTTCAGCGGCAGCAGAATGGGATCAAGAGCAAGTGACTTTTCATTTTTAACACCATTTAATGAAAGGTCTTGTCTTGTTCCCAGGGAGAAGGCTCAACCAACCACCACTCCTGAGCACTCTCTCCCGGTCTCTGCTGCCACACTCTCCTCACTTGCACCTTCTATCTTTCTTCTCTCGAGCTCACTGTCTGAGGTGGCTGGGCTGAAGATGGATTCCCAGACATCTGGGCTTGAGGGGCTCCAGCCTGCATCGTCTGGGTCCATAGCTGATCAACTTGCTGGATTCGCCATCAGTCAGCCTGTGTTGTGTGGGTTCACTGCTGATCAGCCTTTGTTGTCGGGGTTTGTTGCTGATTGGCCTGCATCTTCAGCTTCTATGGTCAACGAGCTCCAGCCATCAGCCCCTGAAGTCAGCAAGCCCCTGTCATCAGTACCTGAGGTCCAAGCACCTCAACTGTCTTCTCCTGAGACCGGCGCTCCCCAGTCATCCATTGTCAAGGCCGCCGCACCTCCATCGTTGGTTCCTGAGGCCATCGAGCTCCTGTCATTGGTCACCAAGGTCGGCACTCGCCTATTATCATTGGGCTCGGAGCTGGGGGCTCTCCAACTACCGATCGCTGAAGTTAAAGCTTGTCTGCTGCAGTTTGCTGAACTAAAAAAAAACCCTGCTACTGCCTGCTCCAGCGGTCAGGGCGCCGCTGATGCCTGTTCCTATATTCAGCGCACCACTGACACCTGCTCCTGAGTTCAGCAAGCCACTGACATCTGTCCCCAAGTGCGGCATGCTGCTGTCATCTGTTCCTGAGCTCAGCACACCCCAACCATCAGTGCCTGAGGTCAGCACACCACTACCATCGGTTCCTGAGGGCTGTGCGCTGCTGTCACCTGTCCCTGAAGACAGAATCAGAATCAGAATCAGAATCAGAATCAGATTTATTGCCATTGTTCATGTAGTACACAAACTAGGAATTTGTCTCGGTGCGATGCTGCAACATTAAACATGAAAAAATAAAAGATAGAAATAAAACTATACATGCAATAAAATGTAGAATATGAATGAGTAATACTAGTCAAAGCAATTTTAAATATATTAGCGAGTAGCAGATATTGTGGAGTACTACATAGTGCAGTCGGTAATGCAAAAAGAAAACCGTGAATTGACATGAGTCTGGTTGAGCTGCTGTACATAGTGCACGAGAGTCTAATAAGTCACTTAGTGTTCAGCAGTCTGATGGCAGAGGGGAAGAAGCTGTTCATGTGACAGGAGGTTTTAGTCTGAATGGACCGAAGTCTTCTACCTGAGGGGAGGGGGGCAAACAGTACGTGACCAGGGTGTGAAGGATTGGCTATGATCTGGCCTGCACGCCTCCGGGTCCTGGAGATGTACAGGTCCTGGAGGGATGGGAGCTTGCAGCCAATCACCTTCTCAGCAGTGCGCACGACGCGCTGCAGCCTTAGTCTGCCCTTGCAGTGGCTCCTGCGTACCACACGGTTATGGAGGTGGTGAGGATGGACTCGATGATGGCCGTGTAGAACTGCACCAACATCTTGGTGGGTAGCTTGAGCTTCCTCAGCTGCCGCAGGAAGAACATCCTCTGCTGGGCCTTTTTGATGAGGGAGCTGATGGTCGGCTCCCACTTGAGGTCCCGGGTGATGGTGGTGCCCAGGAAGCGGAAGGAATCCGCAGTGATGATGGGAGAGCCTGTGAGGGTAAGGGGGGGCAGAGGGGTTGTGACTTTCCTGAAGTCCACGATCATCTCCACTGTCTTCAGAGCGTTCAGCTGCAGGTTGTTGTGGCTGCACCAGGACGCCAGCTGGGCCACCTCTCTCCTGTAGACGGACTCGTCACCGTTGGAGATGAGCCCGATGAGGGTGGTGTCGTCCGCAAACTTGATCAGCTTGACAGACTGGTGGCTGGAGGTGCAGGAGTTGGTATACAGGGAGAAGAGTAGGGGGGAAAGTACACAGCCCTGGGGTGATCCGGTGCTGATGCTGACGGAGTCTGAGACAGTCTTTCCCAGCCGCACATGCTGCCTCCGGTCCGTCAGGAAGTCGGTGATCCACCTGCAGAGGGAGTCAGGCACGTTGAGCAGGGACAGCTTGTCCTGGAGCAGAGCGGGGCGGATGGTGTTGAATGCAGAGCTGAAGTCCACAAACAGGATCCTGGCGTAGGTTCCCGGGGAGTCCAGGTGCTGCAGGATGGAGTGGAGGGCCAGGTTGACTGCGTCGTCCACAGACCTGTTGGCTCGGTAGGCAAACTGCAGCGGGTTCAGGAGGGGAGTGGTGATGGTCTTGAGGTGGGGCAGGACCAGGTGCTCAAAGGACTTCATGACTACAGAGGTGAGCGCTACAGGTCTGTAGTCGTTAAGTCCAGTGATCCGTGGCTTCTTGGGGACAGGGATGATGGTGGAGGTTTTGAGGCAGGTCGGCACGTGGCATAACTTCAGGGAGGTGTTAAAAATGTCTGTGAAGACAGGAGCCAGCTCTTCCGCACAGTGTCTCAGGGTGGAGGGAGACACGCCGTCCAGGCTGGGGGCCTTGCGCGGGTTCAGTCTGGAGAACTGTCTGTGCACATCCTGCTCACTGATGACAAGGGCAGGGGGGGAGGAGGGGGGCGCCTTTGATGATGTGGGGACCGTGGAGGCAGTGGCGCTGGGGGGAGGGGGGGAGATGGACACAGCTGACGAGGTGTCAAAACGGGCATAGTGTTGGGACAGTCTTTGACAAAGGGCTTTGTCATCATGACCTTTAGAAGCCTGAGGCCGATAGTTGGCGATTTGCCTCAGTCCTCTCCACACAGAAGCAGAGTCGTTAGCAGTGAACTGCTGCTGGAGTCTCTCAGAGTGCACAGACTTAGCTCTCCTCAGTTCTCTGCTAAACCGATATTTGACCTCCCTGTAGCAGTCCCTGTCTCCACTTTTCAACGCTGCTTCCTTCTCCTTCCTGATCTGTCTGAGCTTAGCAGTGAACCAGGGCTTGTCATTGGAGTACCTCACCCTGGTGCGCGATGGAAGAATGCTCTCCTCACAAAAGTGGATATATGAGTTCACAGTGTCCGTGTACTCATCCAGATCATGCGTGGCTCCTTTAAACATGCCCCAGTCAGTTATTTCCATGCACGTGCTCAGCTTCTCCCCAGCTTCACTGGTCCATTTCCTCGTAGTGCTCACAACAGGTTTAGTGAGCTTCAGTCTCTGTCTGTATGTGGGAATCAAGTGGTCCATCACGTGATCAGATAGTCCGAGCGCAGTGCGGGGAACAGCGCGATACGCATCCTTCACTGTAGTGTAACAGTGATCCAGCGTGTTCTTTCTCTCTGGTGGGGCATTTAACAAACTGTTTGTAACGGGGGAGATCGTGGCTCAGGTTACTCTGGTTAAAGTCGCCAACCACAATGACCAGAGAGTCCGGGAAAGTCTGCTCCGTTTGTTGAATATCATCCGCGAGCGCGCGCTGAGCCTTGCGCGCGTCCGCGTCGGGCGGGACGTAAACAGCGGCGAGGATGAATGAAGCAAACTCACGCGGGGAATAAAAAGGCTTGCAGTTAATGAATAGATATTCCAGAGTGGGAGAACAGTGTTGGGAGATCACCGTTACATCAGAGCACCAGCTGCTGTTGATGTAAAAGCAGACTCCTCCTCCTGTGGTCTTACCGGAGAGCTCTGCGTCTCGATCAGTACGAAACAGCTGAAATCCCTCGAGGAGGAGCGCGCTGTCCGGAGTTGATTCCTTAAGCCAGGTCTCAGTAAAACAGAGAGCACACGAGGTGGAGAGGTCCTTGAATCGCATCAGCAGTCTCAGTTCCTCTACCTTGTTAAAGAGAGAATTGACATTGGACAGAAATATGCCAGGCAAAGCCGTGCGCATGCCTCTCCTGCGAAGCCGCACGAGAGCACCCGCTCGCCTTCCTCTCTTTAGCCGTCTCACTTTTTGGGCTAAAAAGTGAACCAGATCGGCGGCAGGAGCCAAAAAAACTGGGAGTAGGTCCGTGGGAGTGAAAGTCCTGATATTTACTAGCTCTTCACGGGTGTAAGAGCTGGCAGACACACAATTGACGAACAAAAACATATAAAGAAAAACGCAGTGAAGCACCATGGTGACCACTGTGAGAGCCATCTTGGATCAAAGCACAGCGCATCCCTATCACCAATACCTGAAGTTAGTGCACAACAACTGTCTGTTTCTGAGTTTGGCGCACCCTGTCAGCTGTTTCTGGGGTTAGCACACCACAGTCGCATCTGTTGAGTGGAAAGCTCTTTTGTTACTGTTTTCAGAGCAAAAAGCTCCTATATTGCTATGACCAGAGGAAGAGGCTCTTTCGTTGCAACCTTCAGAGCAAGAAGTTACCATGTCGTATTTTTTTGAAATTAAAGTCTCCCTATGGTCATCTGTCAGCGCATCTTGCTGTCCGGTCTGGTGGTTCATGGATGTTGGTAGACCCCTGACCTGCTGTGCTCTCCAGACCAGTGGCCCAGGAACTCTAGAAGGCCACTCGATCTGCTCTGTTTTTTGTTTTTGGGCATTGGACTTTGTTTGGCCCTTGAACTGTGTTTTTGTTTAGCCCCAGAGAGGCTCAGCGTTGACAGAACATGTTTTTGCTAAATCCTGGCTTCAGAAAGTAAAAGTCCTATCTCATAGTTGTTCCAGCTATTCACTAACCCAGTGAACTTGGATAAGTACAGTTCACAGAAGTGGAAGTAATGAACTCATCTGCTTAGCTAGAGGAGAATATGGGATAGGACTTGTTTGAGCCAGGATTTTGCACCTCTGGTGTCATGCAGTAACAACAATGTTGTCTCTGAATATTTTAAACCACCGTCTGTCAATGCAAAGCATTCACCACCACTACTGGCGCTTATCTTTCCAGCTGCTTTCTTGAATCCTCAATTACCTGCTTCCGTTTGTGGTTTTAATGTTTTGTGGCTGTCTGGGAAATTAAGTGATGGCAAGAGACAGATTACGTGCTCATCTGCTTTGGTTACGCAAAAGTAGAGCCAAACATAAAGAAACACAGGAGTAGATGGGATTTTGAGCTGAAAAGCAGTGATTTGCAACAGGCCTGAAAAATATCAATGATATCAGACTAATTTGCATGTTTATGAGTATTTCAGGTCATTAATGTAACCACAACAGCAACAGGAAATGGGCTGGCACTGGCATTTGATACTTTGGTGTCTCAGGTAACTCATAACTGTATGTCTGGCGTTTAATATTTTCCTCCTGACCCTTAATCCCAACTATTTATTATACACTTTCATTAAATGATTAATACTTTGTGTCTGCTTTTGTGCAGATCTTTGGCAGTAAGAACCTGCTGCAGGTGGGAGTGATCCTTCAGCGGGCCAACATCATCCTGCTATTGTTCTGTTTGCCCTGCTGGGGTCTTCTCCTTAATTCCGAGGCCATGCTGTTATCTATGTGCCAGGAGCCTGAGGTGGCAGGGTAACAAAAACAGTGGCCCCCCCAAGTGGTGGCCCAGGGTGGCAATGGCCACCATGATGCAACACTTTGGCCCTCCAGTGGCCCCCTTGCCACTGGACAGTCTAACATAATTTTATAATTTGTTTTTCTATGTCATATTTTACATGTAGTAGATGTTTTATAACAACTGATGTGTGTTATATATTATTAAAAAATATTAACAAAATGCAGCAAGCTAGGACAAATCACACTGTCATACTCTGAACCTATCTCCTCCCACCACTTTCTGGTAGAATACCAGGTGGCGTGAACATGTTAATCAGGTGATGTTGAGAACTGTGCCATCAGTCAGGCTGAATGCCTAATTGCCTTAGCTGAGTGTGGACTATACAGCTGCTGGCTTGGTGCCTTATTTGGATGCTGGGAGATGCCACTGCTAATGGGAATGCAATGCAAGTTATCTATCTATAAATGCACGAAATCTGTATGTGTGTGTGTGTCTGTCTGTCTGTTCCATTCATATTTCTTGAATCATTCGTCAAACTTGCCTAAGATTTTATACGTGCTATGTTGAGGTTATGAGGGTGTGACTCCCCAAGTATGAAGTCGCTCAGTCAAAATATGTAATTTTTTATCAATAAAAGTTTATCCACCGTCTTGACACTGCTCTGTCTCTTCATGCCCTGGCTTCAGGAAGTGTGGGTGGGGTTTCGGATTGACTCTGTGCTGATTGGATAATACGCGGCATCACAGCCATGTTGATTGGATAATACAAGTTACCGGAGTGGTGGCTCAGTTGGAAGAACATCCGCCCCACACCCGGGAGGCAGGGGTTCAAATCCCGGCCAGGTCATGCCAAAGACCATATAAAAGTGGAACTTCCTGCCGTCCAGCTTGGTGCTCATCAATAACAGAATGGAGGAGGGAAATTTGTGGCGGCACCTTGCATGGCAGCGGCCCTCTGATTCTACACTTGGGGTGTGTGTGACTAACACAGTAGATAGGTAAAACACAATCTCGTTCTACTGTATATGATTGGTTGTACAGTTGAATGACAATAAAGGGTGATTTAATACATGGCATCACAACTATGCTAATTGGATAATATGCGGCATGAACAAAACAAGGAAGTGAAAAACGACAAATCTGACTAGAAAAGATAATACTGAAGATTTAATGCGAGGTAAAGCAGGTCGTCCAATAACCACATGGTCGGCGGTTCGAATCCCGCTCTCCCCAGATATCCTGCCGTTGTGTCCCTGGGCAAGACACTTCACCCCAATTGCCCCTGGTGAGTCTGGAAGCGCTATGTTAGGCAGCATGCCACCATCAGTGTGTGTGAATGGTTGATTGTGTTGTACTGTAAGGCACTTTGTGACCTTGTATGTCTGTGAAAAGTGCTATATAAATAAAAGTAAATTAAAAATTAAAAATTACAAAATTAAAATTAAAAAAATTATACCATAAAGTTGCTGTGATTGTGTATGTCTAAAAGATAATTTGGCATATGTGGAGAACACGAGGTGTGCGAGCAGACTGGGCGGAACTTTCAGTGAGGACCAGGTCTGACAAAGAACACCAGTGTATCCAACACAGAACATGCCAGGAGAAGCAGCGGCCCGACATGACCTGGCTCAAAGGCACGCTAACAGATGGTGATAAAAAAAAAGTTAATTTTCAATAAAGTGAAAAAAAAGCCAAGATAATGTATGGAATGTGCTTTTAATGGGATGCGCAGTCAACAGCAAAGTGTGATTTTTCATGGAAAACAGTTGAGCTCTGCACTTCAAGCGATCAGCTGATTGGATCCTCCTCCTCCGGTGTTCTGACATTGTGGCATATCTATTAGAACAGCACAGGATAGCTGATGGTACAGACTGCAGTCAAAATAAAAAACCATGGGGGGAGGGCTAAACAGTGATTTGGATCTTTATCCTATAGCTTGAAAGTGCTCAGACACATCCCCGACAGGTCTCATTATACGAACAAGTATTTTTGTGTGTGTGTGTGTGTGTGTGTGGGTGGGTGGGTGCGCGCGCTCCAGGCAGCAGCTGAGCAGAGCTCTGTACAAGTTTTTCCTGTAAACGCTGCAAAGACACCATTATAGGGTAGCTCCAAGTTACAAACCCTTTCAATAAGTTACACATAGGTTCAAAGAGCGTTACTCATACGTTAGAAATAATTTGGGGGTACGCTAGACATTAATCTCGATGTATTTTGACTTTTGAGTAACCATGAGTCGTTGACCAGCAACGTGCAAATGAATGCATAACTTCCCTACAACTTTTGCTCCGCAAATGCAGGACATATCAACCATATGATGGACACGTCAGAAAATTTTCAGAGGAGCTCAGCGAACTACTTCGTATACCAGCATTCTCCAGCATGCTCTTAACTTAGACTTAAACTTAGCCATAACTGATTCAACATACGCCAGCATATTCTCCAAATTTTTCATACGTTTTGCAAATGCTGTCTAAATCGTCTAGGTGTGACAGGACCTAAACGTAGGACACAAAAATGCCCAAATAATGAAATAAATCATTTTAGTTACATGTTTACTGACAAATTGGCAACACTGATGCAACGGTTGCAGTCAAACGGGTCTTTCTGCTGTGTATAAAAACATTGGGTGTTTTGTAGTTAATTTGGTTGATTACAGTTTTAAAAACCTTTTAATAACAAAATATTGCTAAAGTATAAAATAATGCACTACAATGGGTCTCAAATATTTGTAAATGTGTCCTGTTATACTACTGCATGAGTTTATTGAGAATGTATTATTCTTGGAGCCACTAAAACTGTGATTGGCTACGTCTTCACCGCTTAGTGAGTCTGAACAGCAGCACTGTTGTTTTCCTAAACATAATAGCAAGTAAAGCTTACTATACTTATAATAGACCACACTGTCATTTACTCTGCAGGTTTTTGGGTACAATCCATCTTGTGCATAACTGTCATCATTTTCAAATTGAACTGGAAGAAAATGACAGAGGAGATATAATCAAAAATTCAGAATCATTCAAAACCATGTGATCATCCCAGTTTGTTTGTTTGTTTTTTTTTTGGGGGGGGGGGATTACTTAGCAAGAAAAATCTGGTAAACATGAATCATAAAGCAAGAAATTACTAACTAACTAACTAACCTGCACTTATATAGCGCTTTTCTAGTCACAAAGACCACTCAAAGCGCGTTCATTAATACTAACCCTCTATTCTAAGGGCCTATAGGAAACAGATATCTAGGGACAATTTAGAACAGCCAATTAACCTAACATGCATGTTTTTGGCATGTGGGAGGAAACCGGAGAAATCCCGGAGTAAACCCACGCAACACGGGGAGAACATGCAAACTCCACACAGATCACTGTTGGTCGGGGGCTGGGATCGAACCCACGATCCCACGATCCCCACAATCCCCCGGCCAAGGGTAAACTGTGCTGCCGCAGTGCTAACCACTGCGCCAAAGCTTTTTATCTGGTTTTCAGGCTTTGAAACAAGCTCAGAAGACGCACTTCACACTGTCAGACACAGATAAGTTAAGTTTAAGTGTTAAGTGTAAGTTTCTCAAGAAAAACAATCTGTTTGTTCAAACTTATTAATTCTCACCAGCCATCCTTCAGCTGAAGCTTATTGCCATATGAAAGAATACAATGATGGAAAATTTATGACTCATTTATTCAAGCCAGTGGATGGCTATGTCCCTGTCAGTACTGAGATGCAGGACATGCAGATGCAGAACTCCAATAGCAGAAGAGAGGCCATCTCTCCACGATCCAGCTGATCATCAGGTGAGGTTACCGTGTTTGAAGCAATAGGGCTTCTTGCTGTGGGAGTAGGAGTGCACTTTCTTGCGACTTTAAAGACCAACTCTGCAATGGACTGGAACAATGCTATATATACTCCTGATCAATTATCTGCTGGCCTGGCTCAGTAGAAAAGTTAGCCTGATCTTGTAAGGTCTGACTATACATACATTAAAAAATATAAGTTTAAGATTTTAGATATATTTTGTATTTGTGCTGGTTTTCATTTTAAAAAATTAAATTCATACGTTAAACTAGAAAGCACTCAGAGAGTGTAACATTAAGGCAGCAAATTTCTCCTTCAAATTTGAATTTCTCTTCACAGCACCCTCTACTGGTGACCATCAACACATCTGATTAGACATTGCATTTATTTATCCCTCTGGAATTTTTTGAAAATTCTTAGAGGTTGCTAGTGGATCAGACAACCCAATCAGATCTCCCAAAATCTAATTTGGTCAATTCCCCCTGTGTGGAGTTTGCATGTTCTCCCTGTGCTGCGTGGGTTTACTCCGGGGGCTCCGGTTTCCTCCCACAATCCAAAGACATGCATGTTAGGTTAATTGGTTGTTCTAAATTGTCCCTAGATATCTGTTTCCTATAGGCCTTTAGAATAGAGGGTAAATACTAGTGAAAGCGCTTTGAGTGGTCTTTGTGACTAGAAAAGCGCTACATAAGTGCAGGTTAGTTAGTTAGTTCTTCTGAAAATTTGATTAGAGTCCGTAAATAACTTTTTGATTTAGGCTGCTAATACACACAAATGAACAAATAAACAGGCAAAAATAGAACTTCCTTAGCAAAGGTATTAAACATTTCTCTATTTTAGTAATAAAACAATATAATATGAGTGCATATACGGTATGTAAATTTCTTTGATCACAGATTAACAAACTCTTATTCATATTTTCCTTTTTTTGTCATACTATCAAAATTTGATAAACTTTAAATAAATGGCTGAACTGGATTTATTGTGTTATTTTTTGCCAACAAATTGTTATTCTTGGAATCTACAAGAGCAACTCTGCACAATTCATAGATAGCAATAATTGTTATTATTCTCAAATACTGGGTTTTGGTTTGTCTCAGTTTTAGTTCATCTTCCTTTACAGCAACTTTTTGTTTACATGAATCAAACTCTGAGTTTGACTATTATGGAACTGTTTACCATTGTCGGGTATCTGACAAACGAATCCATACAAAGTTTTTTTCTGTAGAACTGCAGCTGCCATTTTTATTGAAAACATAATGTGTAAAAGTTTTATTTTTGCAGTGCTAAAATGAGATGGTATCATTGTGGAGGATAACCTCAGCTGACAAGAACCAGAAGTAGGTAATTGTGTTTTACTGATGTTTCACCCTTCAGACAGAAAGAATCTTGCTTTCAAGTCCCCCCTCCCATGTTAGTCTTTGCTGTGATTGTAGTTTTTGGTCTTTCTTCTCACAATCTGTGTTGTTTCAGCTGGCCTTGGATGACTTCTAGGGTAACTTGACTGAATCCTTTGCAGTGTCCTGGAGAGCTACTAAGAGAAGCATTTGACAGGACAGACATGTTAGTGGAAGATCCTACATTAACATCTGGTACTGCAGACATGGATGTGTCATGTGGTGACCCTCGCGGATCACCATAAGACACCAAGAGTCCAGTGAGTTTTGCAATGATGGTAATTTATTAAAACAACAAGACAAGACAAGACTATGAGCCGCTCAGGGCAAAACACACATTAAGCAATACAAGGACTCCTAGGGCTAACCCCAGCCACTACGAGCTAAACTATGACATGACATGAAAAAGCACAAACCTGACATGAAGGTCTGACGACGTTTTGACGAGGTTTGACGATGTCTGACAATACTCCTGCAATTTAACTGCCGCTAGTGCCCGCTTTATAAAGGCGAACACTAATGGGCAGTAATGACGAACAGCTGACCAACCTTGACAGGCGGAAGCCCCACCGAGCGCTTTCACAATAAGAGCCCGGTGAGGCCAGAATACAACTCACAGCTGTCAAGGCCGGAAGCGAGCTGTGCTTAGCCCGAGCGCGGACAGAACCCAGCGCTCAGGTCGTAACAGTATCCTCCCTCCAAGGGCAGGCTCAGAACGCCCAAGGACCACCCTGCCACCCCCCACCCCCCAGGGTGGGTGGCTGGGGGTAGGTGCGGAGGGAGAGAGACCAAACCCAGAAACAATCAAAACCCAACAAGAACAACTAAGTACAGGACAGTGACAAGAATACCAACTACTCAGATTAAATCAAATGTTCGATTAACAATCCCAAAAAATTGCACAGGATAACATGGACAAAACAAAAAAAAAAAAAAACAGAATCACTGGGTCAGAAAAACTAAATACAGGACAGCACGAGAAAATTAAATCTTGGCCCACATGTTACACAACAAAATGACTTCCCACCTGTGTGAATTCTCATGAGTTTTCAAAAAACCAAATACAGAAAACAGAGCACTTACTGGCTCATACCTGACTACCCACAATACAAACTAAGGCAACTGCAAGACATAACCATAACACAAAGCACACAGGATAGCATGGAAAAAAAACAAAAACAGATCACTGGGACAGATCAACACCAGAAAAAATGACCACTACCCCCCCGACAGTTTATGCCAACCGGCGGAGACCAGACGCCATAGGAACAGTTCCGGTGGTCTCCCTGCGTCCAACGGCCGGCAGGTGGTCATGGGAGGTGGAACATGACCAGGCGGCTCACCACAGTCCAATACCCAGCACGTCCGCTCCTCTGGTGGTCGAACCAGGTCGCCTAATGAAACACAACACGTTGGGTGGCCGACCCGGGGCGCCGAACCAGCAAAGCAGTTCCTCAGGCGGCCGACCCATGTCCCTCAGCCACCAGTCCCGGGGAAAAACAGCCCACGGCGGCCTCCCTGACGAGGACAAAACTCAGGAGAGTGAACAGGAATCCCCACAGCCCCCGGCGATGATGCACAGGGGTAGTGACTCAGTGGAGAGGAAAGAAGGCAAGGATGAGCCCATAATCCATCCGACGGCAAGAGGTCTGCAGCTCCTCCCCCGTCCGCGGACCTCACCGGCGCTGCACCTCCGCTGGACCCTGATTGGGTCCTAGCTGCACCCACGTCGGTCCCGATTGGGCCAGAACCACACCTGTGGTGGACCCCGATTGGGCCTCTGGCGCACCCACGTCGGACCCCAATTGGGCCAGAACCACACCTGCGGTGGACCCCGATTGGGCCTCTGGTGCACCCACGTCGGACCCCGATTGGGCCACAGCAGCCTCCACAACGGACCCCGACTGGGTCGGTGCAGCTCCGCTGATGATCTCCACCCCCGAACCTGGGACCTCCAAATCAGTGACTCTGACTGGTTCCATGCCGGCGACACTGCAACGAGGCTCACAAACAAGAAGGAAACTGGGATCAGAATCACCGGTAGCAACAGAACCCAGCGAGACGAGCTCGGGCGCAGCAGGCGGCTGCTCCTCACTCGCCTCCCCGAGAGGCAGGCAAAAATGCTCCAAAACAGGGGACAGAGACACAAGAGGGAGCACTTGCCTGCACTCGGGTTCTGTTGCCACCCAGGACTTCGACAATCCAGGTTCAGGGCGGCGACTCTCGTCAGCAGGCTCCAACTCAGCTGCGTCGGGCTCCGCAGCTGGCAAGATGTCATCTGCAGCCTGAGGTTCCTCCCGCGCTGCTGTCCACGCCGATGACCCGTATGGCGTGGGGGCAGATGACACTCGACCCATTGGCTCGGACTGCTCCGGCAAGGTGACCCGGGGACGCTTCATCGTCGGCTCAGGCTCCAGGCCGCAGTCCGCTCTTCTCCTCCGTCCACGACGTGGCTGCAGGGCTGGATCCAGGCTTTCCAGCACTGCAGGCCCCCTCTTCATCCGACGACGTTGGCCTGGCGTCGCGGACCGCTCAACCGGGGGGGACACAGAGGCAGCAGGTTTAGTTATTATCACTACAGCAGGTGGAGGGAGCTCGGGGGACTGCGAACCCCGAACTCCGCCCCCAGGAGTCAGACAAGGCAGGCTACAATTATGGTGTAATAAATTAACTTGCACTTGCCTTTCTCCCGGAGGGAAGATGGTTCTTGCTGTAGGGGACATTGTTCCTTCTTCTCCCCACTGGATGGTGACAGAGGGCCCCCTGGAAGGACGAGGTGGAGCCGCTCTCAGAGGTTCGCTGACGGGCTTTGCCGGCAGCGGGTCCAGCCGGGGATTCTGCCGAGGTTCTCCTTGGCCGTGGCACCGACGTCGTCGACGACCTCCAGATGGCGCGACCTCCTGGACCGGGTCAGGGACAGGAACCCAACACGGGGAGCGAGGATGCCTCCTCCTCTGCTTCCTGCTTTCCTCCTCCTCCAGCCCGCGGAGTATCTCGCACTGCGTGGCGAGTTCATCTCTCCTCGTCATCACCTCTGGGTGATCGTAGTAGAGGAGAGGAAGGTTGTCCAGGAGAACCTCAGCACAGTCCAGGTGCCATCGCATATAGCTGGAGTTGACGTCAAAGGTAGCGGCGAGGAGCATCCCGTCGACGTACTCCAGCGCGCTCGCTAACTCCTTGCCCAGGCGCTGACCGCGGCCCCTGGACGACGGCATTCTCCCAGCAAATGACACTCAGACAGGGAAGAACAATAGACCAATTAAAGCAAAAACTCACAGTGAAAAAGGCGTCTCGGAGTGGCATCTCCGTTTAGACGTCCTGGCAGGAGTATACTGTCATGCGGTGACCCTCGCAGATCACCATAAGACGCCAAGAGTCCACCAGTGAGTTTTACAATGATGGTAATTTATTAAAACAACAAGACAAGACAAGACTATGAGCCGCTCAGGGCAAAAACACACGTTAAGCAATACAAGGACTCGTAGGGCTAACCCCAGCCACTACGAGCTAAACTATGACATGACATGAAAAAGCACAAACCTGACATGAAGGTCTGACGACGTTTTGACGAGGTTTGACGATGTCTGACAATACTCCTGCGATTTAACTGCCGCTAGTGCCCGCTTTATAAAGGCGAACACTAACGGGCAGTAATGACGAACAGCTGACCAACCTTGACAGGCGGAAGCCCCACCGAGCGCCTTCACAATAAGAGCCCGGTGAGGCCAGAATACAACTCACAGTTGTCAAGGCCGGCAGGGAGCTGTGCTTAGCCCGAGCGCAGACAGAACCCAGCGCTCAGGTCATAACAGGATGGGTCCGATGACAAGCTTTTTTGCTGCAGATGGGTGAGCCACAGGGTTCCTGCAGCCCATAGAGAGGAACTATACCATACCCTGAAGATGACAGGGCCACTGGTAAGCACTGGCATTGTTCAAGATGTCATGTTCTGTCAGAAAACAACTGTGTGGATTGAGGGTGCCCTTGCTGAAAGCAATGTATACAAGAGAAGATTGATGAGAGTCTTTCTTTGCCAAAGAAAAGGTTCAGGTGTTAGGAAAACAGTCTCCATGTCTGGGTCTTAAAAGCACAAATCAATAAAGCTGAAACTGTATTTGGCAGCTTTCAGTTGTTAGTTGTTTAGCAGTGTCTGCAAGCTGACCAAATTATGTCTGTGTGGTAGCTCATTTGTCAAGACACAGTCTGAGGGCAATAAAAGTTAATTCTAACTTGTGTTTACTCTAATATTACCTGTCAGATAGAATCTTTATCACCAGAACCTTGTTGATGTTTGCCTTTCTAGCTGCTTTCCCGGATCCTCAATTACATGCTCCCGTTTGTGGTTACAATGTTCTGTGGCGTTTGGGAAATGAAGTGATGGCTGGCTACGGATTAGCTTCAGCTGTAAGTGGAATATGTATGGGCTTGTGGCACACATCTGTAGAAGCTAAAATGGAAAACTGCACATGGAGATGTGATTCCATGGGAGCTGGTGGAGAGAAAATGGAATGTTACTGAGCTCACAAATACATTTCTTTTCCTCCCAATAGTTCCTGATGGTTTCATGAATCTTGCTGTCTTGAGTCATAGAAATATTCCTCACATTGTTCATTTATTGCAGACTATTAATGTCACCACTGCTGCAACAGGATATGGTCTTGGACTGGCATGTGATACTTTGGTGTCTCAGGTCTGTAAAATCCTTTTGATCTGATGGAATGACTTGAATTTCTTCTACCCCTGAAATATCTAAAATGTTAATTATACTGACAGACCTTTGGTGCCAAGGACCTGCTCCGTGTGGGTGTAATCCTTCAGCAGGGGATCATTATCCTGCTGTTGTTCTGTTTGCCCTGCTGGGGTCTCCTCATTAATGCCCAGGCCATCCTGTTATGTCTAGGTCAGGACCCTGAGGTGGCCAGGTAACTAACAGCAGCAAACATGCAGCAATACTAATGCACTGATTAGTATTTTAAGAGCATCTCTGCATTAAAATCAATTCACCACAAAGTAATCAGACAGATTTGTGATGCAAATTTTCCAGGTCATAAAATGATGTCAGTTTTATTATTTCAGGCAATCTTCTTAATTATCCAGCTTCATAAATTATTTCACTGAGTGTAACCCAAGTTATTATCATCTAAAACAAAATGACCTGGAGGCCTAGATGTTTTGATGATTTGTACAGAAAGCATTTATAGGGCTAAAATCAGTTTAGCAAATGTGAGTTTGCCAGTCGTTTTGCTTATGAAAAACACACAAGGGTCAGAGCTAATACTATGCTAGACAAAGAATATCTTACTTTGTAGTGGTCAACTGCTATCTTTTAATACGGTATTTATCTATTAATCCCATTCATATACTGTACAAAGAATATGCCTTAAATTTATTAGAAGGTTCTCAGTCTTTTTCATTGGTGGAGCATTTGACCAAGGTGTGCTCTTTCAGTGCCATCATAACCACAGTGTGAAAAACCATTTGTTTCAAAATTGGTTGCAGAATCCTAATTTGAATAAAAACCTCATCGTTAACCTGTCCGTACACTGGGTTTAATTCTCATTTCTCACAATACAGCCTGCAAATTATAGTGTAATTGCAATGTAAGTTATTAACCCCTTGCACTCCGGGCAATTTTCCTAAAAACGCCAAAAAATAATGTGCCCAAAGTAAATCGAAAGCTGTTCTTCAACCCTTTGCAGCATCTTCATGGGGTTGGTCTCATTTAAAAGAAAACACTTTGAATTTTTTGGAAAAAAAAACATAATCTCTCTACGTGCTCCGGCCACTGAGTTACAGTCATCTAAACATACTGAACTTGAAGAAAATAAATTTGGCCACGGTGTTTTTTTGGATACAAATGCTTGCAAATAACACACAGCTGTCCGATCCGGCTGGAAAATGCAACAGAAATGTAGAACCAAGTGTTATCCAGCTGAGGTCCAAATTTTGTAACAATACCACAAAAAATGAATATTTTACACAGCTTTGTTCTCAGGCTGTTCCCAGGCGTTTTGGAACTGTGCCAAACTGTGCCAAATGGCACAGTTTGGAAAAACGTCTGTAACTTTTGAATAATTCAATGTAGAATCTTCATTTTGGGCTCTAATGAAAGATCACATTCAGGGCTGTGTCTGTGTGTGTGTGTGGGGGGGACCCCCCCCCCCGCTACAAAGGACGGAGTTCGGCCCTTGCTACATGA
This sequence comes from Pholidichthys leucotaenia, assembly GCA_020510985.1. NCBI lineage: Eukaryota > Metazoa > Chordata > Actinopteri > Cichliformes > Pholidichthyidae > Pholidichthys > Pholidichthys leucotaenia. Next base: position 242,085,320 of record CM035847.1, on the reverse strand, counting down.
TGGACTACACTTGTTGCATGTTTCCACAGCAACGCTGTCACAGCGGCTTCCCCCCCCCCTCGCTACTGTGTGTGTGTGGGGGGGGGGGTTGTCCCCCCCCTCGCTACAGAGGACGGCCATCGCTACATGACGGAATAGACTCATATGGCTATGTGGCGACCGCGGCTTCCCCTCGCGGACCGGGGGCGTTCGGACCGTGAACGCCCCCCCCCCCCCGCTCCTCTTCTGCAGCGGGAAGGGGGGAGGCGTTCACGGTCCGAACACGGCAAATGAACCGTTTATCGCGGCGCACGCACTTCGTACTTCGTGCGCCGTACAGTTGTAATTTACCGATTGGTCAAAAGTCATTTTTGGATTACAGTTTTCAGGGAGAAATAGTAATTTAGCTTATAACACCTTACCTCTTCACAGCAGCAGTGTCCTGGCGAACTTCTCTTCCCCATTGTCAGATGAACGCGACGCTGGTCCGCTCGTGGATCCCGGTCAAAACATAATTCCAATATTGCGGTTTTGGTGAATGATTTACGACCTTTGTCGTTGGCCTCCGTCGGTCTATGATGACGGAAGAGAATCCTAAACGTCTATTCTGCTGGAATGAGTGCAGGTCCCACTTCTGGGTGTTCTCCATGCTGCTGGGTCTGTAGCAGGTTCATCCAGCGTCCTTTGTTTTCATCTGCTGCAACAGTAAGTCTCTCTTCACCCAGCCCGAACTTCTGTGCTTCAATTGGCTCCTGCATTCACAGTAAGCGGGTCCTCCTTCCTAGGTTTTCATTCATTGGTTCTTCAAGGTTTCAGAAACCCAATTCAAGGCTCTTATTAGTCGAATGAGAGGTCAATCAGATGAACTAATCTGTTCGCGGCTGTGTCTGCAGCTTTTTTTTTCAGTGGCGCTTGGAGGCCACACCATCTACATCACCACCATCAGTATCTCTATCATGCGTCATGCATCCGAGCGCGCATGAGTGCGCTCTCATGCGCCCTTGTGCGCCCTAGGACGCAGAGACTTGCCCGCCCGCGGAACAACGGAGTGCAAGAGGTTAAGGTGCATAGGCTGTAAAGTATGCAGTGAATATAGAAAAAGTAGAGTGCAAGTAGCATTTGATATAAGAGCCTTCATTTGTAATTATGGTGTAGTTATACCACAATTATGGCCATTCAAAGTCAGCAAAGCAAATGACCTGTGTGCCTTTAAGTACTCCATTACTACGTAGTAATGAAGTACTTACTGGGTACTTAGCATTCTTACACTGTATTTACAATGTAATTATGGAAACTTATGGTGTGGTTACACTCTACAACATACTTTTACAAAATAGTTATGCTCTACTTATAGTATATTTAGGATACTCAACATTCCTGTGATTATATTACAAAATGCTAAGGGGTACTTATAATATACTTTTGCTCTACTTCTTATGATGTTGGTACACTCTAAGACTATTATTACAATGGTATACTTTTATTGTGATTACAGTGTATTTTGCATGCTGTAATCTGCCAATGAATTTCATATCTTAACTTATTTACATATAGGCAGTAAATTTCTCAGTTTGTAAAGTGAATTCGATTAAATTGACTATACTGATTATTAAGTGGAGCTAAAACTTTTCTTTTGCTTTAAGAATAGCCCAACTGTATATTTCAGCCTTTCTTCCAGCTGTACCAGTGAGTAATTTCTCTTACATTTATAAAACATTTAATAAGCTATTGAATAATACTTGGTTCCTTAGCAATGAAGCGCTTTTATTTGTGCACCTAGTAAGAATGTTTTTTTTTCCTTTCTAGGCAATGTTTCTTCATCATCTTCAAGTGTCTTACCTGCAGAACCAGGTGCTCTATTGTCTAAATCCAAAGTCCAGTTCTATTTGGTCAAAGTGTGGGACAACCCCCCACAGACTAAGGAGAGACAGCTCGCTACTCCTGGTTATTTTCCACAGCGCTAGTGTGATGTAATGTGCCATTCATGCTTTGTGTTCACACGTCCTGTCCTCACTGTTGACATAGAGACAGATCAATATGTAGGTGTGACTTGTCACCTCTTTGTCCTGCAAGCTGGAGCAGGTGCTGGCAATCTGCCTATTTGATATGTATGTCTCTCTCATATGCAAATGCACATGCTCTTTCATGCTTTGTTTGTAACCGGTATAAATACCGCATGTATCATGTAACTCACTCTCTCTGCGACTGCTCACTGACTGCACCTGTCTCCACGCTACTTAGAGCCCTCAGGGCTCGCTCTGGGCCGCTCTGCACAGCACCAGAGTGAGCTCGTGTTGGCGATGTGACTTAATAAAGGCACTTTAAACTCCTCAGCTCGCCGCTTATTATCCCATATCGCCACGCTGGTGACCCCGCTTGAAAGCACATGCTTTGTGCAAAGCAACTTTCTGGTCTGGACCGCGACACTGGTGACCGCTTCATGCTTCACGGTGAGATCTGCACGCCTGAGATCTGCACATCCACGCTGGACCGGCCGCTCTCACAGCTCCTCCACAAGAGAGCGCACGCACCTCGTCCTCTCTCCACGACAGCAACCTCCAGGGCTGACGGAGAGCGCAGCGCGTGGACCTGAACGCACCATGGCCGCACGAGCGACAACGATCGTCTCCTCCCTCTCACCGCTCCAACGCAGCTGCACGAGCCCGGGGCACAAAGATCGTCTACTGCCTCGCACCGCTCCAACGCATCTCCATGAGCCCGAGACACAAAGATGATCTGCGGAGCTGTGCAGCGTTACTTGGCGGAGGAGCTGTGCAGAAGCTCGATGCGGCGGAGGAGCTTGCAGGAGCTCGGTGCGGCGAGTCCAGCAATGGCCGGGCTAGTTGAGGCCTAGCCGGATTCTCTGTTTATCTCTATCCACAGGTCAGTAAGATGCCACCAAAGAAAGAGGAAATGGAAGAAATCAAAAAATCTCTGAACTTTATGTCAGATGAATTGGCCAAATTGACTAGCCAGCAGGACAAAATAATAGGCCTAATAGAACAGGTACAAACCCTACATTTAATAATCCAAGAAAAAGACAAAAAAATTATGGACCTGGAGCAACACGGGCATTTTTTGGAGCAACGCGTCGAGGATCTTGAACAAGGTTCTCGTATTGATGACCTAGTTATAAGTGGACTAGACATCAGATATCAGTCATACGCCCATGCTGCAACAGGACTGAATGGTGAAGATGCACCCATGAGTGAGTCATTGTCCTTAGAAAATCAAGTGCTTCAGTTCCTTAATAATAAAGACATTAAGGTAGAAGCCAATGCAATCTCAGCCTGTTATGCTTTACCGAAGAAAGATAACAAAACAAAGAAATCAATTGTGATGCGCTTTGTGAACAGAAGGGTAAAGAATAACATACTGAGGCAGGCCAAAAAGCTAAAGGAAACTCAAGTTTACCTAAATGAACACCTGACAAAAAAAAACGCTGAATTAGCACAACAGGCACGGATGCTAAAAAAACAAAATAAGATACAAGCAACCTGGATAAGAAATTGTAGAATTTGGATTAAACTAAATGGATCACCTGAGCAAGCAAAGAGTATAATGATCAGAGATGCTACTGACTTAGATAAATACAGATGAACACTGATTAAGAAAATTATGAGCCAATGATAATCCATATTCATACACACGATAAGAATAGTTCTTTTAACACACCATGCCAAAGTACTTTAAAAAAAAATAAGCAAAATAAACAAAAACTTGTGACCGACTCGAGTAGACATCAATTATCCCCAGTTGGAGGAAGTCATTTGACACAGAATGAGGAAACTCAAACTTTGAAAATATACCATTATGCTGAACATAAACCACAAGAGATGGAGAATGATATTGATCCTGATAACCACTTTTTCAATAATATTCATAACCACTGTGAATATTACACTGAAAAACAATTCAAAAGTCAAGTGCAATTAGATGGTAAACTGTCAATAATACACTTCAATAGCAGAAGTCTTAACAAAAACTTTCCACAGATTCAGGACTATTTAAAACAGCTAGACAGAAAATTCACAGCTATTGCAGTCTCTGAAACCTGGCTTAATGAAGAACAGGCTCCCCTGATGGCAATAGAGGGATATCAGATGTTTTATATTAACAGATCTCAAAAAAAGGGTGGTGGTGTTGCACTATATATTGATGACCTGTACAGGTGTAAGCTTGTAAATGAAATGTCCTCGGCACTACCAGGGATTTTGGAATGTGTTACTGTTGGGATTGACCTAGACAAAACAAAAAATCTAATCATAAGCTGCATATATAGAACGCCGGGAACTTGCATTGAGACATTCAGAGATAAATTAGTCGAGCTGTACAATAATATTACTAGTAAGAAAATGGTAGCAATTTGTGGAGATTTCAATATTGATTTACTGAATCCACATCAACAAAATGTAATTACAGAGTTCATGAACTCTATGTACAGCATGAGTCTATATCCCACAATAACACATCCTAGTAGAATCACAGTTCACTCTGCTACACTTATTGACAACCTGTTTGTCAATGTTTTCGATAAGAAAATAGAAAGTGGATTATTGATAAATGATATAAGTGACCACTTGCCAACCTTTGCACTTATCCATGGCCACACGGGGCCCAACGCAGAAATAATTTCAAAATCGTTCAGACACAAATCATCAAATGCAATCAGTTCTCTTAAAGAGGACTTGCTGAAGCAAGACTGGACAGAAGTCTATGTATCAGATGTAAATGAAGCCTATGACACATTTATAAACATTGTAACCACTCTTTATGAAAAAAACTGCCCATTAGTAAAAAAAAAGCTTAAACACAAATTTGCTGATAAGCCATGGTTAACCAAAGGACTACAAAAGGCGTGTAAAAAGAAAAATTTATTATATAAAGCTTTCCTAAAGAAAAGAACAAAAGAAGCAGAGCAGCGGTATAAAACATACAAAAATAAGTTAACATATATAATAAGATGTAGTAAAAGAGACTATTACAGTAAAGAACTGGCGAAAAACAAAGACAATATTAAAAATACATGGACAATACTCAACAGTACCCTTGGAAATAAAAGCAGAAATGCAAGCTACCCTACTAATATTCCAAAAAATAATAAAACGACTCAGAGTCTCAATATAGCTTCACCTGCAGATGAATTTAATAATTTTTTTGTTAACATTGGACCTAAACTGGCCCGAGAAATACCCACTACGGTGCCTACAGGTAATACAATATGCAATAACACTGCTGTAAAAGACTCCATCTTCATAAAGAACACAGACGAAAGAGAGGTCATTGAAATTGTTAAATCGTTCAAAAGTAAAACATCTACTAACTGTGATGGTATTGACATGCTACTAGTCAAAACTGTTATCGAATGCATAGTAAAACCACTGACGTATATCTGTAACCTGTCTCTCCAATCAGGTATATTTCCCACTGCAATGAAAATAGCTAAAGTAATTCCGATATACAAGACGGGCGACAGAGGGGAACTCTCCAACTACAGACCAATTTCACTATTACCGCAATTTTCCAAGATACTTGAAAAAATATTCTATGAGAGAATTGATAACTTCATACTGAAGAATGATTTATTATGTGAGCAGCAATATGGGTTCAGACACAAGAGGACAACTGCATATGCCCTAATGGAATTTACAGAAAAAATATCAACAGCCATTGAAAATAAAGAGTATTCAGTTGGAGTATTCCTAGATCTTAAAAAAGCATTTGATACAGTAGATCATAATTTATTATTAAAGAAACTACAAAATTATGGTATTAGAGGGGTAGCACTATCCTGGTTAAGTAGTTACTTAAAGAATAGATATCAGTATGTATGTGTTAGCAACAAAAACTCAGAGTTGCTGAAGGTCACCTGTGGAGTCCCACAGGGTTCAGTTTTGGGACCATTATTATTCAATATGTATATAAACGATACATGTAAAGTTTCAGAAAAAATGGACTTAATATTGTTTGCCGATGACACTAATCTGCTATGCAGTGGAAACAATTTGGAACAACTTCTGGATACACTCGGAAAGGAATTAGGAAAGCTTAAACTGTGGTTTGATTCAAACAAATTAACGCTCAATTTAAGTAAGACAAAATTTATAGTCTTTAACAACCATCACAACAACCCAGTACCCAAACTCAATGTAAATGGTGTAGAGATTGAAAGGGTATCTGAAACTAAATTCCTTGGAGTAATAATTGATAACAAACTGTGTTGGAAGTCACATATTAATTATATTAAAGGTAAAGTATCCAAATCAATTGCAATATTACACAGAGTGAAATATTTGCTGAATCAACTCACACTATACACCTTGTATCATTCATTAATACTCCCATACATGACATATTGTAATGAAGTATGGGGAAATACATATAAAACAAACATATATCCACTCTTTATGCTTCAGAAGAGAGCTATTAGAATAATAAACAAAGCAGCTTACAGGGAACCAACAAACCCACTTTTTCTCAAACAAAAAACTCTCAAGTTGAAAGATCTGGTTGACTTTAAAACCGCAATAATAATGTTCAAAGTGAAGAATTTATCACTGCCCGCAAATATCCAAAAGTTGTTCCAAACAAGGGAGAAACGATATCACTTCAGAGGAGCATGTATATTTCAAAAGCCTACAGTGAGAACAACCACCAAGCAACACTGTATTTCAGTGCAAGGAGTCAGATTATGGAACGATTTTGGACCTGAATTAAAATCATGTACAACGCTTGGACAATTTAAACAAAAACTAAAGGAAGAAATACTCCAAACATATTTACAAGACGACATGTAAACTCACATAAGGATTGACATTTCCAGCCTGTATTGTGTTGTAGCTTAGTTTTTTTTTTTGTTTTTTGTTTTTTGTTTTTTTCTTTCTTTTTTTCTCTGTGACATTTTGTCTTAGATTTGTTTTGAATAGTAACCGCTTAACTTAGCTTAGTTTTCTTTTTTTTTTCTCTCAGTCACATTTTGTCTTAGCTTTGTTTTAAATTGTAATCGCTCTTGTCTTGTTTTCTCTTTTTTCTCTTTTGAATTCTTGGATGGAATATGGGTGGGCAATATGAGCTGCGGCTTCAGCCATCACCCATTTCGGATAACTCACGTGGAATTGTATAGAAGAAGGAGTCTTTGTCTAATTTGACCTTGTTGTTATATTATACAGTTTCTTTTAACCTGTACTGTACTATCCGAAATAAATTCATTCATTCATTCATTCAAAGATCGTCTATTGCCTCGCACCGCTACAACGCATCTCCACGAGCCCGAGGGACAGAGATCGTCTACTTCCTCGCACCGCTCCAACGCACCACGACTGAACGACGCAACAGACAACAGGGATGATCTCCAGCAAGCTCCCTGACCCTGGTTCTCCTCTCCAGCGGCCCACCCACGCATGGGACCCCGGCACACGCACCGGGGAGTCACGGGCACGGCGCACCACGCACGGGACACATACGGCTCCACAGACTGCCTTCCTCCTTCGCCGCTGCCCTTCAGGGTTGCTCGCTCACCTTCGAGCATGCTGCACGCATGCAGCATGCTCGAAGGATTTGTTAATGGTCTCAGCCACGGCACACATAGGGAATTCAGCTGTTTTGCGATTCCCGAGGACTTTAGGGCTGCGCCCGCACCTAAAGAGACACGCCACGTCCCTCTGCTTTTGTTTTTTCCCCCACAGCCGCCCCCTGCTTTTCTTCATGGCCACGAGAGGAGCCAGAGACTAATTTTTCTTGTTGTTATCTCCGCACGCTCAACGGGACAGCCCCTCGACATCGTGGATCAACAAGCAATTTTTGCGCGGCCTGGACGATTTCACCGTCCCCGGCAACCCCCACCCCCCTCCACCTTCACCGGCACAGAGCCTTCCCTGCTCGCTACCATGCTGCACTATCGAGGTCTCGGCCCCCAGCCGAGCCCTCTGGGGGGGAGCAGTGTGGGACAACCCCCCACAGACTAAGGAGAGACAGCTCGCTACTCCTGGTTATTTTCCACAGCGCTAGTGTGATGTAATGTGCCATTCATGCTTTGTGTTCACACGTCCTGTCCTCACTGTTGACATAGAGACAGATCAATATGTAGGTGTGACTTGTCACCTCTTTGTCCTGCAAGCTGGAGCAGGTGCTGGCAACCTGCCTATTTGATATGTATGTCTCTCTCATATGCAAATGCACATGCTCTTTCATGTTTTGTCTGTAACCGGTATAAATACCGCACGTATCATGTAACTCACTCTCTCTGCGTCTGCTCACTGACTGCACCTGTCTCCACGCTACTTAGAGCCCTCAGGGCTCGCTCTGGGCCGCTCTGCACAGCACCAGAGTGAGCTCGTGTTGGCGATGTGACTTAATAAAGGCACTTTAAACTCCTCAGCTCACCGCTTATTATCCTCCTTCGCCACAAAAGTTTGCAGTCATTCAGTCACCCTTTTGATGCATAAATGCAGTTTCAGGAGTTTGTCTTTTCAGGGTATAATACTGCCACAAATGTATGCTGCTGCTCTGGCAAACGTAGCAAACGTGGTGAAAAACTACATCTTTCTTTACTGGCTGGATCTGGGAGTCAGGTTATTCAAGCCTCAGCATTGCACTTTAAATTGTATTGGTGAAATTGCAGTTTAATAGCACTATAATTGTTTTTCCAGTGGATCTGCTGCAGCCCACACTCTGTCACAGGTGTATATCTGCACTTTCCTCTTTGCTTACATTTGGTGGAAGAGGCTCCATGTAACAACATGGGGAGGTAAGTGGTGGTGGTGACTTGGCGCCCCCACGCCGGTTTTCTCCAAGCTCATAAGTGAGTCTCTCTCGCCCCCTGCAGGCTGGTCTGTGGAATCACTGCAGGAGTGGGGCTCCTACATGAAACTGGCCGTCCCCAGCACAATGATGAAGTGCTTTGAATGGTGGGTTTATGAGTTTGGGGGATTCTTTGCAGGTAAAATATTTTAAACATTTTTTTAATAACCAAAATTGTACTTTAGCAAGTAGTTTTATAGCAGGGTACTTTTTGTTTTTGAAAGAAAAACCTGTACATTTGCTCAAGTACAATTGGCAATGTTCTTTGAGTTACCTGTAAAATGAGACTCACAGAAAATCTTAAAAAATCAAATTTAACTGGTAACACTCAAGTTATACGTTTTAGTTTGTCAGCTATTCTTTATACAGTGTATGCTGATTTCATGGCTATGAACTGCAAAACATTTTTCTCTTTTCATTATTTTCTGCCCATCAGATCTGAAATCATTTTTTACTCTGCTGAGGTTGAGGAAATATTTATTTTTACTTTTGTCTGCTACTTTAAATGGATTATTATTTGAATCACATTAAAGGCAAATAAAGGGCTGCCCTTTGTCACCGATCCTGTTCATAATTTTTATGGACAGGATTTCTAGGCGCAGCCAGGGAATGGAGGGTGTCATGCTTGGTGACCACAGGATCTCATCTCTGTTGTTTGCAGATGATGTTGTCCTGTTGGCTTCATCCAGCAATGACCTACAGCTCTTGCTGGGACGGTTTGCCGCTGAGTGTGAAGCGGCTGGGATGAGAATCAGCACCTCCAAGTCCGAGTCCATGGTCCTCAACCGGAAAAAGGTAGATTGTCCTCTCTGGGTTGGGGACAGGCTCCTGCCCCAAGTGGAGGAGTTTAAGTTTCTTGGGGTCTTGTTCACGAGTGAGGGGAGAATGGAGCGAGAGATCGACAGATGGATTGGAGCAGCATCTGCAGTGATGCGGACGTTGTACCGGTCTGTTGTGGTGAAGAGGGAGCTTAGTTCTAGGGCAAAGCTGTCGATTTATCAGTCAATCTACGTTCCTACTCTCACCTATGGTCACGAGCTTTGGGTAATGACCGAAAGAACGAGATCGCGGATACAAGCGGCTGAAATGAGCTTTCTCCGTAGGATTGCTGGACTCACCCTCAGAGATAGGGTGAGGAGCTCAGTCATCCGGGAGAGGCTCAGAGTAGAACCGCTGCTCCTCCACATTGAAAGGAGTCAGTTGAGGTGGTATGGGCATCTGATTAGGATGCCTCCTGGACGCCTCCCACTTGAGGTGTTTCAGGCACGTCCCACGGGGAGGAGACCCCGGGGCAGACCCAGGACTCGGTGGAGAGACTATGTCTCCCAGCTGGTCTGGGAACGCCTTGGTATCCCCTCTGAAGAGCTGGAGCAGGTGGCTGGGGAGAGGGAAGTCTGGGCTTCTCTGCTTGAACTGCTGCCTCCATGACCCGGACCTCCGGAAAAGCGGTAGAAGATGGATGGATGGATGGATAAAGGCAAATATGGTCATGTCTGATTTTCTTAAGACTAACGTGTAGGAGAAAAAACTAAAACTTCACCTTCCTATAAGGGAAAAAAAAAGCTAATTTATGAGAAGTAAACACATAGAAAATGAGTAAAATCATTACACATTAACCACACAACTTTCAGCAGATACTATCTTACTCTTTAAGTGATTTCTTTGGTACTACTTTAACTGACACTTAAGCTAAGTAATTAATATTATGTAGCAGAGTCAATAAAAGCATTCCTACTTGGCTTGACAAGTGTGTCGACCTTCTTGGTGACACAGGGAGAGTACTGGACTCTGGAGGTTGTGGGTTCAGACTACCAGTTGGGCTTAACTGCCCGTCCCCTTTGCTACAATTATAAGGAAATGATTACCTTTACTTGAGTACAATTTCTAGATTCTCTACCCACTTCTGGACATAACTAGTCTTTCTTCTCTGTCTGCAATGATAAGGGATGCTGAGTGAAGATGAGCTGGCGGCCCAACATGCAGTAATAATGGTGGCTTTCATAACCTACATGGTATTAAGCATTCACTAAAACTAACTAACTAACCTGCACTTATATAGCGCTTTTCTAGTCACAAAGACCACTCAAAGCGCTTTCACTAGTACCAACCCTCTATTCTAAGGGCCTATAGGAGACAGATATCTAGGGACAATTTAGAACAGCCAATTAACCTAACATGCATGTCTTTGGATTGTGGGAGGAAACCGGAGCCCCCGGAGTAAACCCACGCAGCACAGGGAGAACATGCAAACTCCACACAGAAAGGTTCCAACCCCTGCCAGCCTGGGGACTCGAACCAGGAACCTTCTAGCTGTAAGGCAACAGTGCTAACCACTGCACCACCGTGCTGTCACAGCATCACGTTGTGTCTTTATAATTTTCCCTCACTCACATTCAAACCAATTTAAAAGTATTTCATGCACTTTTTTCTTTTTCCATATGATAACCCTATAGTTCCCTCTTGGTATTCAAGCTGCAGCCTGTGCCCGGGTAGGTAATGCTCTAGGTGCAGGGGACAGCGCTCGGGCCATCATATCCAGCAAAGTGTCCCTCACTCTTGCAGGTCAGTTAGAAATGTGCCGCAGCTGAATTCATTTCCCTGGAGCTTCTCTACTGTTTGACAGCTTCATTGTTCCTGTTTCAGCCAGCATTGCTGTTGTCGAAGGTTTAGTCCTTGGCTGCTCTAAAACAGTGATTGGCTTCATCTTTACCACTGATAAGTGAGTCCATCTGCATTCATTCAGTATTCACTTAATGGTCCCGTTCACTTTTTCCACATGTTGGCAGTTCCCATAGGTCTTAATGAAATCTCTGACATATTTTGTTCAAATTGCCTCTGCTAATTTAAATGTTGCAGCATAACTGTGAATCATCTTTAGCAGACCTTCCTCAGAATGGATCGTTTCAGTGCATGCCTCTTTAAATGCCCATGAGCCCCAGTTAACCCCAACAAACACAAATTTGTCTTAAAGTGACCACCAAAAATCAAGTTTTTTCTGCTGTTAACGTGTGTGGAACATGTTTTTTTGTGTTTTTGCTGTAAAGTTTCACTTAACACCCCCCCCCCCAAAAAAAAAAATGTGAGTTTGGACAAAGCATTTCCCGTTACATAAATATTCCTGCTTATTTTTTAACCTTTCTTTATACAGGGTATACACTGAGAGGAAACCTCTCTTTTTCAAGGACACCCTGTTCACACTCACACATTCACCTGGCCTGGCTCAAGGGCACCAGAGTGGGGTTAAGGAGGGTGGGGCAAACACTGCTATGTTAACTGTTCCATCCAGATCTGATCCTGCTGGTCCAGGGATCAAACCCACGACCCTCCGCTCATTAGCTCACATCCCTAACCATTAGGCCACCATTGCCAATCAGGCTAAGTACTGGGCATGGCTACAGACCTGAGTTCACTGCCTTGGGGAAAAAGGGAGGAGCCAAGGAGCCCATCTGCTGGTAAAGCGAGCTCACTGAGGGCTGGTGGTCCAAGCAGTTTGCCTCTGAGCAGCTCGCCTGCAAAGTGAGCTGCTGGGTGGTCTGTTTGTTGGGGGCCAGCGGTTTGTTCCGCCTGCCGACCGGCTTGCCTCCTTCAGAGCGAGCTGGGGTGATCCACAGTGAGTGGGTAACCAGAGACCACCATGGAGCCCTCCAGCCTCTACGCGGGGCTGAGCAGCAACTCTCCGCTCCACTGAGAATGTTCCTTCCGCAGGTTCATGTATGGAAACCTTGTTATGACTTTTACGTCCTCAGGTTAGATCGCCTTCTCAGAGCCTTGTACAATGTCGTTATCTTCTACCAGCTATTGGGGGGCGGGAGTATAGGTGGAGCTTATTTGAATATTCATAGATCTGCCTATATTTAAGTAAGTGGAAGATGTAAAAGCTCTTTCCAAGCAATTCTAAGGCAATGAAAGTTTTTTGTGTATTAAAAGCCACAGTATACTATTTTGAGAAATATATATTGGTTTTTGAGGTGGTTTTAGAGCCGCCAGAGTGCGTCTTTAATTAATGAAATAAAGCATCACTGGTGTGTGGTTTCCATGAGCGATAGGATATGACCGGTCCCTGGAGTAGGTTACAATAAGCACAGGAAGAACCCTGAATGAGTGAATGGGAAACTGTTAATGGCTGCTAGCCACCTTTGGTCTTGGTTAAAATAAAATGATAAAATAATTCAAAATAATGTCAAAGAAGGATGTATGGTCAAGTGTTGGTAAATAAACAAGGATTTCAGTGAGGGTGGATAGAAAGAAAGAAAATAGATCCCGGTCAGTTTTGGTGATTAACAGTTAAGCTGTGGGTGACCCCCACAGCCTACGGGACAAGCAGAGCACTCAGCTGGAGCAATTAGCAGAACAGTGAGATGTATGGACTGATATCAATAGGTAGAGAGGAATTCCGGTGCCAGTAATCCTGTTATTGATATGTGTGACTCTAATGCAAATGTCCATGCCTTCCTGCTGTTTACTGTGATGCTAATATGCCATGCATGCATTGTCTAGCGGGGTATATAAGTCAACTGCATATCTCTTACTCTCTTTTTGACCACATGCATTACTTGCTGCTACTAGAGACACAGGGCTCGCTCCAGCGCGCTGCCACAGCGCTGGGGTGAACTCTCGTGATGGAGGATGAATAAAACACCCTTTTAAACTTCAGTTCGCCGTGTCTGCCTGCACTTATTCCGTGCCTCCACACTGGTACCCCTTATTATGATCCTCCACACTGGTGACCCCTGACGACGAACGAACGTAGCCCCCGGCGGTGACTCCGAAGACAAATGAACGCAGCTGCCTGACGCAAATGGACTGCCCTCCCTTCTGCCACGCGGGAGACCTCGACGCAGAGCCAACACCAGGCAAACTCTCTGGAGATCATCCACGACCGGGAAAGCTGCAGAAAGTGTCATTGTGCGACCCTCGCCTGAGATCTGGACATCCACGCTGGGACCGGCCGAGGGACAAAGATCGTCTACTCCCTCTCACCGCTCCTCCGCATCCACACGAGCGCGCATGCACCTCGTCCTCTCTCCACGACGGCGACCTCCAGGGCCGGATGGAGAACGCAGCGCGTGGACCAGAACGCACCACGACCCGGCACGAGCGAACGACAGCAACAGCCAAAACAGGGAAGACCATCGGCGCCGACGACGCTGATTTAGAGCAAGCTCCCTGACCGTGACCCACCTTTCAACAGCGGACCACCCACACACCGAACCCACGCACGCACACCGGAGGGTTACGAGGACAGCGCACCACGCACGGGACAATACCGGCTCCACAGACTGCCATTCCCGGAACCTTCAGGGCTGCTCACACACCTGAAGCAGACATGCAGCCCGCACACAGGATGTATGGGTCTCAGCCATGGCGCACAATGGGAATCCAGCCGTCAGCTGTCCCCGAGGGCTTTAGGGCTGCGCGTGCACCTAAAGCCAAAACGCCAAGTCCCCCACACAGCTTCAGCTCCTGTTTTTCTTCATGGCCGCTACGCATCCTCGCAGGACTGAACCGCGAGAGGAGTCAGAGACAAATTTTTCTTCTCACAGCCGCTGTGGATCTCCGCCACGTTCAATGGGAAAGCACCTCACCATCACGGATCCACACGCAATTTTTGCACGGCCCGGACAACTTTGCCGTCCCGGGCGGGCACTTGCTACCCCCACCCCCCCTCCCTCCCCCTCCTCCGGCACAGAGCTTTTCCCGCAGCTCGCTTCCAAAGCCGGACGATCGACGCCTCAGCCCCCTGCTGAGCCCTCTGGGGGGGAGTGGTGTAGGTGACCCCCACAGCCTACGGGACAAGCAGAGCGCTCAGCTGGAGCAATTAGCAGAACAGTGAGATGTATGGACTGATATCAATAGATAGAGAGGAATTTCGGTGCCAGTAATCCTGCTATTGATATGTGTGACTCTAATGCAAATGTCCATGCCTTCCTGCTGTTTACTGTAATGCTAATATGCCATGCATGTATTGTCTAGCTGGGTATATAAGTCAACTGCATATCTCTTACTCTCTTTTTGACCACACGCATTACTTGCTGCTACTAGAGACACAGGGCTCGCTCCAGCGCGCTGCCACAGTGCTGGGGTGAACTCTCGTGATGGAGGATGAATAAAACACCCTTTTAAACTTCAGTTCGCCGTGTCTGCCTGCACTTATTCCGTGCCTCCACACTGGTACCCCTTATTATAATCCTCCACAAAGCTAATGAAAAGTAGCCTGACCCCGACCGCCTAGCGAAGCTAATGCTAATGGTTTATCTACCGTCACAGCAAAAATCTAACAAAATAAGCCAGGATGATGCAAAATGC
Source organism: Pholidichthys leucotaenia (assembly GCA_020510985.1). NCBI lineage: Eukaryota > Metazoa > Chordata > Actinopteri > Cichliformes > Pholidichthyidae > Pholidichthys > Pholidichthys leucotaenia. The sequence continues at coordinate 242,070,236 of CM035847.1, read as the reverse complement.
TATATATTATTGATTGTGATTTAGAAGACATCTCTACTGTCATTCAGTCTGTACAGCCAATCATGTACAGTAGAACAAAACTATGATTCTCTTATCTACAGTGTTAATCACATGTAGAATCAGAGGGATTGCTGCCATGAACAACTTCCCCTTCCCCCATTCTATTACACTGAGCACCAAGCTAGAAGGCGTGAAGTAACATTTTTATACGGTCTTTGGTATGACCCGGCCGGGACTTGAAACCCCAACCTCCTGGTTGTGGGGCAGATGCTCTATCAACTACTAGGCCACCACTCCGGTTACTGAACAAATTGGGAACAGAGATGTCTGTTAAGGTGACTGGAATTTAAAGACAGTAACAGTATCAACCACGCTTGGTAAGCTAACTTCACAGTAGCACTGTTAGCTCTGAAGGTAACCACCAGAGCAATCACTAGAGGAGACTGTGAGGTCCCCCACAGACGTGTCACATTTCCTCAATCATTGCTATCAGTGAGGGGCACCAAGATCTGGAATAATATACCACTTGCAAGCAGAGAATGTACCACACTAAACACTTCTAAGACTCACTGTAAAAACAGGTTTTTAAACAACCAAAACTGTACCCATAACTAGTGGTTGCTCTGCGGCATATATACAGTGGGGCAAAAAAGTATTTAGTCAGCCACCAGTTGTGCAAGTTCTCCCACTTAAAAGATGAGAGAGGTCTCCAATTTTCATCATAGGTATACCTCACCTATGAGAGACAAAATGAGAAAAAAAAATCCAGAAAATCACATTGTCTGATTTTTAAACAATTTATTTGCAAATTATGGTGGAAAATAAGTATTTGGTCACCTACAAACAAGCAAGATTTCTGGCTCTCACAGACCTGTAACTTCTTCTTTAAAAGGCTCCTCTGTCCTCCACTCGTTACCTGTATTAATGGCACCTGTTTGAACTCGTTATCAGTATAAAACACACCTGTCCACAACCTCAAACAGTCAGACTCCAAACTCCACTATGGCCAAGACCAAAGAGCTATCAAAGGACACCAGAAACAAAATTGTAGACCTGCACCAGGCTGGGAAGACTGAATCTACAATAGGTAAGCAGCTTGGTGTGAAGAAATCAGCTGTGGGAGCAATTATTAGAAAATGGAAGACATAAAAGACCACTGATAATCTCCCTCCATCTGGGGCTCCACACAAGATCTCACCCCGTGAGGTCAAAATGATCACGAGAACGGTGAGCAAAAATCCCAGAACCACACGGGGGGACCTAGTGAATGACTTACAGAGAGCTGGGACCAAAGTAACAAAGGCTACTATCAGTAACACACTACGCCGCCAGGGACTCAAATCCTGCAGTGCCAGACGTGTCCCCCTGCTTAAGCTAGTACATGTCCAGGCCCATCTGAAGTTTGCTAGAGAGCATTTGGATGATCCAGAAGAGGAATGGGAGAATGTCATATGGTCAGATGAAACCAAAATAGAACTTTTTGGTAAAAACTCAACGTGTCGTGTTTGGAGGAGAAAGAATGCTGAGTTGCATCCAAAGAACACCATACCTACTGTGAAGCATGGGGGTGGAAACATCATGCTTTGGGGCTGTTTTTCTGCAAAGGGACCAGGACGACTGATCCGTGTAAAGGAAAGAATGAATGGGGCCATGTATCGTGAGATTTTGAGTGAAAACCTCCTTCTATCAGCAAGGGCATTGGAGATGAAACGTGGCTGGGTCTTTCAGCATGACAATGATCCCAAACACACCGCCCCGGCAACGAAGGAGTGGCTTCGTAAGAAGCATTTCAAGGTCCTGGAGTGGCCTAGCCAGTCTCCAGATCTCAATCCCATAGAAAATCTTTGGAGGGAGTTGAAAGTCCGTGTTGGCCAGCAACAGCCCCAAAACATCACTGCTCTAGAGGAGATCTGCATGGAGGAATGGGCCAAAATATCAGCAACAGTGTGTGAAAACCTTGTGAAGACTTACAGAAAACGTTTGACCTCTTGTCATTGCCAACAAAGGGTATATAACAAAGTATTGAGATGAACTTTTGTTATTGACCAAATACTTATTTTCCACCATAATCTGCAAATTCTTTAAAAATCAGACAATGTGATTTTCTGGATTTTTTTTTTCTCATTTTGTCTCTCATAGTTGAGGTATACCTATGATGAAAATTGGAGACCTCTCTCATCTTTTAAGTGGGAGAACTTGCACAATTGGTGGCTGACTAAATACTTTTTTGCCCCACTGTATGTGCCTGTGCGCCACACACATATGCCCCACCTCTTGTTTGTTGCTGTCTGTCGTTGCTGTGAGGTACTTGGGTGCATGTGTGTATACGCATGCACAGCACTTCACGCATGTGACATTTAAATGTTTTGTTTTGTAACACCTTAACTCTGCACTTTGTACATTTTCATTGCAGTTGTTCTGCTCATCTATGATTGTTTGTTTGTGTGTTTTTGTGAGTCGCCGGGGGACTACAGATGCAGATTAGCAGCATTGCTAAATCTGGCATACTTACATTTGTATCAGTGTTCATTAGTATGTAATGTCCCTTTCAAATAAACATTAAACTAAATTAAATGCTTTGGAGACATAAGCAGTTTTCCAAATGTCCACTCACTCCCTACCTCCCTACTCATTACAGTAAATTCAAATGTAGTGGACTATATGGTAAACTCTATATAACAATAAAATGTTCAGTTTTTTGACACTATTCTGCTTATTTTCTCAGCACCATTAATGGCATCATCATGGTGAGACAGTAAAAGGTAACAGATTGTGTTAAACAGTGAATTCTGTTATGTCCACAAACCTGGTAAAGAAGACGGACGAGGATGCTGTGCTGGAGCTCAAACTTTATTACATGATGTCAGCAAAAATAGCACACACATATGTGAGTGCTCGGCTCCTAACTGTGGCTTAGCGGGGTGAGTCACCAAAGAGGCCATAACATGGCCGACTCCCCTCTATAAATGTCGGCGCGGTGATGACACCAGCTGGCCACATCGCTCACTGCCTCAAATCCCTTCACAACAAATACCTGCATGTGTTTTGTACTAAATATATATTAAATAATTTTTACTGTATTAATACATAAAAATACTTCAGGCAGTTTATGCTGTGATGTGAAGCTGTACTCACTGCTCTATTGGCTGTGCATTGCATTATGGGATACATTGGCTAATGCAGCAACCATCAGTTGTACACTACTGTAGTGTATGTCACATCTGGGTGTTACAGTACTTTGAAAGGGTTAGACTGGATGTGGAATGTGTGTTAGAAGTTGCGTGTGTGTGGGGCTAAATACAAATGCCAGAACAGTTCCAGTAACAAGCATTACAATTGGCGATGAGGATATTGAATATCGGAATGTCGTCCACCAAAGGTACAGCGGCTCAACGTATGTCTAATCTGAAGGAGGAGGTTGAAGATCAAGTAAAGCAAAAGCTAAGTTAAAAATTGATGCTAAGCTGGAGATGGTGCTAAATCTACCCTTGCTGGCACCCTTTAATGTGCTTGTAAGAGTGCACTGGCAAAAGTGGATGAATAATTTTAAACTCTATTTAACTGCATCAGGAGTTTGGATCCTACAAGAAAAAGGGCAATGTTTCTACATTTAGCAGGCGCTGAAATACAGGATGTCTTTTCCACACTGGATGACACAGGAGAGGAAAGGGACTATGAAATAGTGGTAGATAAAGTAAATGCATACTTTACACCACAAAAGAACATTCCATATCTAACTAACTAACTAACCTACACTTATATAGCGCTTTTCTAGTCACAAAGACCACTCAAAGCGCTTTCATTAACACTAACCCTCTATTCTAAGGGCCTATAGGAAACAGATATCTAGGGACAATTTAGAACAGCCAATTAACCTAACATGCATGTTTTTGGCGTGTGGGAGGAAACCGGAGAAATCCCGGAGTAAAAGACATATGAAAGACATGTTCAGACAAACTGAAAAAGCACAAGGACAATCCGTGGACAACTATGTGAGCAGATTAAAGACACTAGCAGCTACATTTGAGTTTGGAGAGAACAAACTCAATGCATATAAGGGACCAAGTCCCTGATCGGTGCATTTCAAATACTCTACAGTGAAGGCTGCTGCGTGAGAAGGATTTAACCCTCCCAGAACTGTTGAATATCACCAGGGCCATGAAGAATGCAGATCAACAGGCTGCAAGAATGGAAAAACTAACTGTGAATGTTGTGGAAAAAGGACAGTTAAAGAAAGTGTCAAAACAGTCAGAAAAAGAGAGGGTGTGGACGACCCCCACAGCCTACGGGACAAGCAGAGCGCTCAGCTGGAGCAATTAGCAGAACAGTGAGATGTTTGGACTGATATCAACAGGTAGAGAGGAAGTCCGGTGCCAGTAATCCTGCTATTGATATGTGTGACTCTAATGCAAATGTCCATGCCTTCCTGCAGTTTACTGTGATGCTAATATGCCATGCATGCATTGTCTAGCTGGGTATATAAGTCAACTGCGTATCGGTTGCTCTCACTTTCTTTTTGACCACTTGCATTGCCTGTTTGCTGACTAGAGACAGAGGGCTCGCTCCAGCGTGCTCCCACAGCGCTGGGGTGAACTATCGTGATGGAGGATGAATAAAACACCCTTTTAAACTTCAGTTCGCCGTGTCCGCCTGCACTTATTCCGTGCCTCCACAAGGCCAGAGTTCAGGACCATCCGCAAGGTGACATGCAAAGGGTGAAATGTTATAGGTGTGGTATCAAAGGACATTTTGGGAGAGACTGTAATGTTTTGTCCATAACTCGGTGTAAAGAGGAGGAGGCTCAGCCTGCAGTTAAACATACTTTATTATAACAATAACAAGAACCACAGACGCGCCGTATAGCACAAGGGGTCAATGGCGAAAAAGGACTATCCTCTTCCTGTCCTGCTCTTTACACCCTGAGTGACGCCACCACTGGAAAGGCGGTCCATCACCCCTCACTATTCCCCGGGTGCCCCGGCCGCCATATTACTACTTAACACCCCCCCCCAGAGAAAAAAAATGCCAAACACACCACTTACGCACTCCCAAACTTTGCAACCCGATTCACGCACTAACAATGGAACCATATGTACAAAAATAAATAAACAAACCTATCCACTCATACAACATAAACTAGAGGGGTCAGGTAGACTGCTGGTGCCCCCTACATGGCCAGGCAGGTTACTCTGCCTCCTTGATTACCACAGTCCAAAAGAAAAACCAGCCGTGTCCCTAAAATTAAATTAATCCCAGCAAAATACACATATATACATATACACATCCAAAAGTACACAGCAAACCACAATCAATACTATATACACTCTGTAATTGGCGGCCCCCCACCCCAACACTCCCACCCCACAACCTGGGCATTTCAACACTTTTTTTGTTTAAAACAGTGTTGGGAATTTACTCAACATTAATATAACTCAGGCTTACACACTAACAAAATGAAAACATGGCAGAAGATACCAATTAAATGACCTGGGACCTAAATTTAACACAAACAATCCCCATATACCCCCCCCCCCCAGTCATCTGACCGACCCAATGAAAGGGCCCCCTTCCGGATCTCCATCCCGTGGATCCTGCTCATAGTGCCTCTGCCTCTTGGCCTTCGGAGATGAGCTGCGCTGGCGTCCCTTCTCCACCACACGCCGCAGCTCATTTGGGTGTCTCCACGATGTGTCAGACAATCCCAAGTAGCCATCTGCCCAGGCAGCCACCACTCTCAGCCACCCCTGTTCATCACGTCGCTCTCTTCTTTTATGGACGCCCCTCAGCCGAGCTTCTACCCTTGGTCGGACCTCATCACCGATGTGCAGGGGAACTCTATTGTGCTTCCGCAGTCCACTATGTTGCAACTGGGCCTCCTTCCCGGGTCGGGACGGTCCACTGGCCCGGTCCGAAGCCCTCCTCTGATGCTGGTGTCTGGCGCACCGTAATATCACCCCAGCCGGTCCTGCCCTGCTCTCTTTCATTTCCACACCAGCCGTCTTCCCGGCTGTCCCACTGTGCAGTCCAGTTCCCACATCCAGGGCAACTTGGACACTGGCATCGGGATCCTCCTGTGTTGGTTCCCCATAGCGCCAATCTTCATCACCATGTAACTCACCAGGCCAATCACTGTCCCAGACCACATTGTCCTCCACGTGCAGAGGGGGCCAGTCCCACAATCCGCAGCCTGACCACTCCTCTCCAGCACTGCTGGTGACCTTAAATCCCAGGCCATAGAACATATCACAGCCTAAGATGTTGGACCCCAAAGTGGTCACCACAAACGGGACTCCGGTCATCACCACCAACATATCTTGCCGTCAGCTTCAGCGATCTCACTACGGTCATCCTGTTTCCCCCATAACCGTAACATGGCTCCGTGTACTCCCTCAGATGGTGGTATGGGAACAGTCTCTCCATGGTGGACAAGTTCAGCACCAAACCAATTGCTCTCGTATCCACCAACAGTGAAACCTCAACACTGTCCAGCAACACATTACAGTAGATGTAACCACTCGTGCTTGAGGAAATGGTATGGACAACCATGGGCTCTGCAGTGGGGCAATCTATTCCACCTCATTGGTCCTCCCGTTCAAAATTCCTGCAGGCTCTGGCAAAGTGATGCAACAGACCGCATTTACCGCACCGCTTGCCCCTTGCTGGACACTCTATTGCCTTATACCGGTGCCATGCAGACCCACAGCCATAGCACCTTGGCGACCCCGGGGCAGACGTAATTCTCACAACGGTGGCATATTCTTCTTCATTCATGCCGTCTTCATTGTCCGGGGCCACAGCCAGCATCCTCTCACTCGGTTCTCCACGCCTCAACATGTCTATTTCAAGGAGGTCTTCAGCCAAATTTTCTGCTGCTTCACACTGCTGCGCAATATCTATAGCCGTGGCTAACGTCAGTTCACCCATGTAGGTCAGGAGCCTCGACCGTGCTGCTGAACAAGAGACACGCTCTGTCAACTGGTCACGGACCATTTCATCCTCCAAGGCCCCAAAATGGCACTCCTCCACCGACTAACGTAGGTCTGCGACGAAATGCTGCACCGACTCTCCCGTCCGCTTTTGGCGCTGCCGAAATTTAATCCACTGAACTATGACATTTTCAGGGGTGCGAAAATAGTGCGCCATTAACTCTACCACATTTTCATAGCTTTCAGCTTCTCCTAGCATGTTAAGGATTCTCTGGCCCTCTATACCAAGACTATGAACTAAAATAGCTCTCGCACGCAACTTTTCGAGCTTACCGAGGTCAAGGGCTATCAAATAAGTTTGAAATGCTGTGTACCATCTAGCCCAGGGCACAGGCGGCTCGCCCGGGACCTCCAAAAACGGCCGAAAAGTAGCGCCAGCTCGTTCCATACCTCTTTTCTCCTCATCGCCAAATGTTATGTCCATAACTCGATGTAAATAGGAGGAGGCTCAGCGGGTAGTTGAACGTATTTTATTATAACAAGAACAGGAACCACAGACGCTCCGTATAGCACAAGGAGTCAACGGCGAAAAAGGACTATCCTCTTCCTGTCCTGCTCTTTATACCCCGAGTTACACCACCACCGGAAAGGTGGTGAATCACCTCTCACTATTCCCCGGGTGCCCCGGCCGCCATATTACTACTTAACATGTACCATAGCAAAAAAAAAAAAAAAAAAAAAAAAGTGCAACAAGTGTGGCAAAGAAAATGCACAAAGTGAACATTGTTAGATCTAATCACATTGTAAACAGTGACAGTGATGATGGATATGTGTTTACAGTCACTGACAGGAATGAAAATGCAATGTTAACTGTTATTGTAAATGAACAGCCAGTAGAAATGTTAATCAATTCTGGTGCTAGCTGTAACATGATAAAAATATGTCCACATTTAGGCAACTAAAAGCCAGAAGTGACATAACCCTACAACCCACAGAGAGGGAAGTGTTTCTCTTCGGTTCTAAGAACCCACTGAAAGCAAAAGGGGTTAGAAGCAGATCAGACCTAAATGAAACAGTCATTGTCGCCCCTGACCGACTGCTATGATGAGGGTTCTTTAACATATTTGGACATATGTATATTTAATATCAATGTTAAAAATACTGGGAGATTCGTGTAATACAGCTAAACAATTAAAAATGAATTAAAGACTTTTTCAAATTTTCTGTAAAATGTAATTCTAAACAAATAGGAACAAATTAAGACACCCCCCATCTTTTTAGGACACCCCCACATTCATTCCCACTTAAAATGGCTAAAATAAATGTTTAAAAACGCAAATTTAGAAAAAAAAAACAAGGTTAGACATAGATATGTGAACATTTCTTAATAAAGAACTGAATATTTAATGGGGTGTCCTATTTTTTCACACGACTGTACACCAGCTATCTCAACATGCTGTCCCCAATGCTTCCACACCAAAGCAACTGGAACAGCTGTCAGCAGAGGACCCTGTTCTAAGTGTTACAGAAATGTATAAGGACTGGTATTTGGGACAAGTGTGATGTGGAATATAAGACAGTGAAAAGTGAACGTTACACAGAGGGGAAAATAATTTTGAGAGTCTCTTGTATTGTTATGCCACAGAGCACAAGATAAAGAACACTGATGTTAGCACACGAAGGAAATCGGAATAGTAAAAACAAAAGGTGCGTTCTGATCACCCAATAGCGGACTCTGAAGTGGACTGCACAGGGTATTCTGCCATATTAAGTGAGATTCCAAACCAAAGGGAGCGAACGGTCTTCAGTTCAAAGGGAACTGAGAACTGAGCAGGAAAGAAGTGAACAATTGGGCATCACTTCACCGGAAGTTGACGAGAAGATTACCCATAAGCCAACGCACCTTAAATACGAGTAAAGCAAACTATTGTTGCTAAATGAAACAGTCATTGTCGCCCCCGACAGACTGCTATGATGGATGATGATGCTAACGTTAACTTTCCTTTCCCCGTTCTGTTAAGGTAAGATAAGCCTTTATTAGTCCCACAATGGGGAAATTCCAGGATTGCAACAGCACAGGGATAGCAACACTCAGAGCAATAATTTAGAAGAAAAGATAATAAGAGCAGTGAATATCTGTATGTACACATAAATATACTATATACACAGCACAGAGCATTGTAGCTAGATGGAATAAACAGCATAGTGGTCTATTTAGTTACCCCACATAGAATGAATATGTACCCATACAGGATATTATGTATTTGAATCAGCCTAGTTGTCACCCTCCATAGCGATTGATATTGTCCTAGTTGTATAATGGAGGGGACCATTATTGTGCAAGTTTGTTGCATCTTTTGCATTCAATACTATTAGGTTGTAAAGTTTTGGTTTTTTTTTTACAATCTCTGTGAGCAGTCCTGCTTAGGTTATAAAGTCTGACAGCTGTAGGTAGGAAGGACCTGCAAAACCTCTCGGTCGCGCACCTAGGATGATGCAACCTACTGCTAAATGAGCTCTTTAGCGCATTCAGCATGTCCTGCATAGGGTGGGACTTGGACTCCAGCAGAGATGACAGCTTAGCCACCATCCTCCTCTCTCCTATCTCCTCCACTGGGTTGAGATGCTTCCCCAGGACAGAGCTAGCTTTCTTGATCAGTTTGTTCTGTCTCTTCCTGTTGGCTTCTGTGATGCCGTTGCCCCAGCAGACCACTCCAAATGTGATGGCTGATGCCACCACCAAATCGTAGAAGGTCTTCAGGAGCACCCCTTGTATACCAAAAGACCTGAGTCTCCTCAGTAGGAATGGCCTGCGCTGTCCCTTCTTGTAGGGTGTGTCGGTATTGTGTGACCAGTCCAGTTTATTGTTCAAATGAACACCCAGGTACTGGTAGGATGTCACTATTTCAATGTCTGTTCCCTGGATGTATACTGGTGCTGTGAGCGGTTGTCCTCGCCTGTGGCAGTCAACCACCAGTTCCTTTGTTTTCCTCGCGTTGATCTGGAGGCAGTTCCGATGGCACCAGTCCACGAAGTCCTGGATAAGTCCTCTGTACTCAGCTTCATCTCCATCAGAGATGAGGCCGACGATCGCAGAGTCGTCAGAGAACTTCTGTAGATGGCAGTGTGTTGTGCTGTGTGAGAAGTCCGCATTATAAAGGGGGAACAGGAAGGGAGCCAGAACTGTTCCCTGGGGGGCCCCCGTACTGCAGATGATCGTGTCAGACACACAATCCTGTGTTCTCACAAACTGTGGTCAGTTTGTGAGGTAGTCCAGGATCCACAATGACAGGTGCTGGTCCACCCCTGCACACAGTAGCTTGTCCTTCAGATCACCTTCCTCGCCTTGATCTTCTTCAGCTCCGCCCTCACCTGGGTCTTAGTGAGGGTCAGGTTGGAGCTAGGGGGCTGCTGTGTGCTGGGAGTGGGGGGGGGGGGTGTTGGTGGAGGGGGGTGGGGGGGTGGACAGTAGGTCTCGATGACGGTAGAGGCAGCAGTGGTTGGTGTGCAGGTGGAGGGAAGGGCGGTTGGTCAAACCTGTTAAAAACAGGTTCAGATTGTTCACCCACTCCCTGCCCCCCGTGGCCTGGGAGGAGGTATTCTGGAGCCCAGAGATGGTTTTGAGTCTTCTCCAGACCCCACCGATGTCGCTCTGTTGCAGCTCGTCCTCCATCTTCTTCCTGAAGCTGTCCTTGCCTTCTCTGATCTTCCTCCTTAGCTCCCTCTGTACGGACTTCAGCATCTCCCTGTTCCCCGACCTGAAGATCCTTTTCTTTTCTCTCAGTAGGGACTTTATCTTGGGGTTGATCCAGAGTTTGTTGTTTGAGCAACACCGTATGGTCTTGGTGGGTACGGTGTTGTCCACACAGAAGTTGATGTAGTTCATGATGGTGTGAGTGAGGCCATCGATATCCTCACCATGTGGGTCGCAGAGCTGCTCCCAGGCAGTGATTTCAAGACAGTCCTTTAGAGTGACCATTGCCTTCTCAGACCATACCTTCACTGTGTGCGTGACCGGAGGTTGTCTGTGTACTGGGGGTTTGTACACAGGCAAGAGGTGAGCCAAGTTATGATCCGATCTCCCAAGTGGGGGGAGTGGCAATGAGGTGTACGCCTCCTTAGTATTTGCATAGAATAAGTCCAGTGTTTTATTGTCTCTGGTGTGGCACGTGACATACTGGGTAAACGTGGGCGGAATGGAGCACAGTGAAATATGGTTAAAATCACCCTAGATGAGGAGGAGAGCATCTGGGTGTTCTGTCAGAAGCCTGCAAGTGCTGCAAGTGACTGAGTGGATGATGTCACGCGTTGCCCCAGCGTTCGCCGACGGATTTGCATAAATAACAATGCAGATCACACGTGAGTATTCCCTAGAGAGGTATACAGGCCGCATGCTAACAGCTAGCAACTCAATGTCCTTGCTGCAGTGTTGTTCTTTAACCGTGATGTGCCCAGGTTTACACCATTCATTATTCACATACATTATCACTCCTCCGCCCCTTGCCTTCCCACTGTCTGGTGTCCAGTCTGCCCATTTTGCGTGGAAACCCTCCAGTTCGATGTTAGCATCTGTTGCTAGTTCTGGTAGCCACGTCTCAATAAACATCATGCTAATCTGTCTGAAGGCACTCTCATAGCGGGACATGGTCGCTAGCTTGTCTATCTTATTGAGTAGCGATCATACATTCCCCATGATAACTGATGGAAGGACGGGTGTGTACCTTATGTTCCTCGCTCGCCATCTTACTCCAGCTCAACATCCACGTCGTTTCTGTCTGATTTCTCCCAGTATGTCGAGTTTTTGCATTTGCACCTGTGGGGCGGTTAAGTGCTAACAGCTAGTCCCTGTTGTACCGTCTCCTGCTATAAACAATGGCTCCGTCCACCGGCTCAGGAGACATTTGGGGCGATCTGTGTGTGCGTGATAGATAAGGTGTCACTGGATCAGAAAGTTTGACCAGAGAAGCCAGATAGTAAATAAGAAATAGGAAGAAAAACTCAGAATTGAGCCGCTGTTGCAAAAAGGCAGCCAACTTGTGTGGTGCCGGAAGATTATGCTGAGCACCAAGCTCGAGAACATGAGCACTAAGCTAGAAAGTAACATTTTTACCTGGTCTTTGGTATGACCCGGCCAGGATTTGAACCCCAGCCTCCTGGGTGTGGTGGGGATGCTCTACCAACTAGGCCACCATTCTTGTCTTTATTGAAGAAATATAAATTACCCACCGTAGTATCAGTACATGTCCATGGTTACCCTGGTAACTCACGGAGGAGGGGGTGACAGTTACAGGGTGTTTCAAATGGAGAAATTTGGTGAAGGGCATTTAACTTCACTGATATTCACTGAAAAGGGAGTAGGGGATACAGATGAAGTAGACTGTGGAACGGAATGTAGCTTAAGACTCAGAACTAAAGTGTGGTGGCCTGGAATAGACAAAGAAGCAGAAAAGTTAGTTAAATCATGTCAAGCATGTCATTTTACAATCCATCTTCTACATCATTGTCATCTTCAAGCTAAACTGGGAGAGAATGACTGAGGAGGTATGGAAGTATCAGTCAACATGTCACAGAACCTAAAAGTGGATGTTTACGCTGACTTGGCTTGTGTCATAATAAACATACATAGACTTTGTATAGAAGGACTGGGTGAATTTTGACATCTGCTTGTTTTCAGGCTGTAAAACGAGCTCAGAAAAAGACTTGCGCTGTGTTATTTAGCATAACTGCCGTGCCAGGCTCCGTAGGTCACAGCAGCGATGAACAGCCAGCAAGGGGCAGCAGTGTAAGTGAAAATAAGCCGAAGAACAAACTAAACACATTCAGGTGTTTATTTCCTAATATTTCAATGATTAAAAATAATTGTGATGTTTTTTCCTCCAGTCAGTGGATGGCTACATATCTGTGTGCACAGAATGTGAAGATGTGACCTCAGAGACACAAGGTGCTCCTGTGACTCAGCCGCTGGGGTCAGACCACCTGTCCCTGACCCAGCTGATTATCAGGCGAGGACTCACTATGCTGGCAGCTGTAGCACTTCTTGCTGTGGGAGTTGGTGTGCACTTCTTTGTGCCTTTGCCTGAGAATCTGTCAGAAAGAGTCAACTTACAACAGAGTGGATCAATGCTACATATTCTCCTGATTAAGTTGTATTATTTTGTTCCAATGATGAGACTGGTTGAGCCAAAATGATTACTTTTTTAATGATTTAGCCACATATTTTGACAAACTTCCTTTACTTTGACTATAATTGACAATTCAGTATGTGGTTGTGGCCTAAACATGGGCAGAGTCACTCAAAAACCTTGTTCAAGCCTTGTTTAAACAAAACTCTTGTTTAAGAGTACCATTTTAGTGTCAATGATTAAATCATAGAATATTCAACTTTGTGTTTTCTCTACTTGCTCTGACCATCTGCATCTCATCACTGAATCTCTGCAGGGCAAACACCTGTGGCATACTCAGCAGTGGTGCTTCAGAAGTACAGTCATATACCACAAACTCTAGTTACGTTCACATGGCTAAATTAGAGATCACCAAATTCGTAATGATTCCGACAGCTAAGATGAAGAGCATGCCAGCCAGAGCCAGGCCCCTACGCAGAACCACGGTCCTGAAAGGAAGCTCCTGTCCCGATATCCTTATTTCAAGTTCTTCTGCTGGAGTGTCCATTTCATGCTGGAAGTTCTCTTGATCATCGACCTGGGTACCTAGACACATGCAAATGTTACAGGTTTAGATCTCAATTTTTATAAGGTATAGTTGGTAAAAGCTTTTGGCAATGGAATCTTTGACATTCTTGTTTGCTAATGTCAAAAAAAAAACAGAGTTAACTGATTGAAGTTGTTCTAAAACAGAATAAAATATTATATAATATGAATTCACTGACAATGACGGGCAAGATTGTTATACCAGCTGTATAAAATGTGTTATTTTATCACTATGGTACATGTGAGCTTGTCACAGTTGAACTGATAATGTCTGTAGCCACATGGTGCTATGTCTGTTGGAAAACTAAAGATCTGATTCATAAATTAGTAAAACTTCTTTTGTCTGCTCCCTTTAGGGGTTGCCACAGTGGATCATCTCCCTCCATCTCAACCCATCTCTTGCATCCACCTCTATAACACCAACCCTCTCCATGTCCTGTTTCACTACATCCATGAATCTTCTGTGGTCTGTGTTTAATGTGACCATAGAGCTTCAGAGTTTTACTTTTGAGCGTAACTGGAAGACGCCGTCATCTACCTGCTGCAACAAGCTCACTTGCACCTGGATAGAGGAGGTGACACTGTGAGAATCACATTCTTTGATTTCTCCAGTGCATTTAACACTATTCAGCTACTGCTGCTGGGTAAGAAGCTGCAGGTGATGGTGTTGACAGCTCTGTGATCTCGTGGATTACCGACTACCTGACAGGCAGGCCACCGTTTGTCCGGTTGGGCAGTGTTTTGTCTGATGTGGTGGTTAGTGATACGGGAGCTCCACAGGGGACTGTGCTTTCTCCTTTTCTCTTCACCTTATACACCACCAACTTTCAGTACAACACCGAGACATGCCACCTGCAGAAATTCTCTGATGACTTGGCTGTTGTCTGATGACTTGGCTGTTGTCTCCTGGTGGAGAGGACGGTCAGTACAGGGCACTCGTAGACAGATTTGTGGACTGGACCGAGCAGAATCACCTGAGACTGATCATTCGCAAGACCAGAGAGATGGTGATTGACTTCAGGAAGAAGAGGACCGCTTCACAGCCATTGTGGATTAGGGGGGAGGTTGTGGGGGTAGTGGAGGATTACAAACACCTGGGTGTCACAATCAGCAGCGGACTGGACTGGACATCTAACACTGATGCTGTGTACAAAAAAGGAATGAGCAGACTCTAAATTTCTGAGGAAGCTGAGATCCTTCAACATGTGCAACAAGATGTTGTGGAGTTTTTCTACCAGGCCATTGCTGCCAGCGCCATCTTCTTTGTTGATGTCTGTTGGGGTAGCAGTATCACAGCCAGCGACACCAATAGACTTGACAAGATTATCAAGAAGGCTGGCTCTGTAATTGATCTCAAGCTGGAGACCTTTGAATCTGTGGTGGAGAGGAGGACACCGAACAAACTGTGATCCATCATGGACAATCCTGATCACCCCCTTCACCACACACTGGACAGTCAGCGGAGCACCTTCTCCAGCAGACTGCTACAGCTTCACTGCCAAATGGTTAGGTACAGGAAATCTTTTCTGCCACATGCCATTTCACTGTGTGTAACTCACTTTGATGTTGAATTTTGGTCATAACAATGCTGCCATACTGCACCTTACAGTATAATTGGTATCTCATATTTCACCTTGTGCCTTATAATCCTTCTCTGTATAGTCAGTAGTATCCATTGACTCATAAGGATCATCTGTTTAACCTAGTAGTAGCCCATGTTGTATATAAAGTTATCTAAGCTTTTTTTTTTTTACTTTACTTCCCTGGGTCACTCCTTTTCTATTATGCTGTGTGTTTTTTCTGTTGGTTGGGTTGTCTGTGTCATGCTGCTGTTATACTGTAATTTCCCAATCCATCCGTCCATCTATCTATCTATCTAAATGGCAAAGTTCATTGATAGAGACATGATCTGTAAGGTTGTGATTAGTCATAGCTTTCATAATGTGGTTTTGGAAGGTTTCAACAGTTCTGCAGTGTGGATGTCCAGTTTACACATTCAAGCCCATAAAGAACAACAATTAGAATGCCGTTATTATAAATGTTGGCCTTAATTCTATATGGAACCCATTTACATGTTAGAAGTTCTTTATTTTTCTCAAATGTTGCCCAACCAAGGGCAATTCTGTGTTTAACAGCAGTGGTGCCATCATTGGTAGAGGACAGTTTATGACCTAGGTAAACAAATTCAGAAACTTGCTTAATGGGTTTATTGTAGATTGTAAGATGGAGGGGTTGGCTTTGATCAGTTGTCATGCATTCAGTTTTAGAGATATTTATATACAGTAGAGCCCAACTTCTGCAGAATAGGTGGCTAGTGTATCAAGGAACAATTGTAAGTCAAACTACCATTTTGTAAATCTTTGCCTTCACTCTAGCTGCTGTTCTTCTGTCACAAATCACCTCTGACACTCGTTTCCACCCACTCCACCCTGTCTGCACTCTCTTCTTCACTGTCCATTACACTGGATGATTGAGCCCAAGTAAACCCGTCGACCTTCACTACCTCTACTCCTTGCATCTTTACTGTTACACCTGCCTCCCTCTCTTTCACACACATACAGTATTAAGTCTTGCTTCTACTGACTTTCATTCCTCTTCTCTCCAGTGCATACCTCTGCCTCTCCAAGTTATCTTCCACTTGCTCCCTACTCTTATTACAAGTCACAATGCCATCCCACTTGGTAGCAGTGGAAGCAGTTAAGGGATAAGGACCCGCATTACATATAGCACTTTTCTATTCTCAAAGACCACTCAAAGCACTTCACTAGTAGTAACCCTGTATTCTAAGGGCCTATCAGAGATACATAGGGACAATTTAGAATCGTAGAGCTCCCGGAGTAAAGCCACACAGCACAGGAAGAACATGCAAACTCCACACAGAAAGATTTCCACCCTTGTCAGCCTGGGGATTTGAACCTGGAACCTTGTAACTGTTAGGCAACAGTGCTAACCACTGTACCATCATGCTGCAGTTATTAAATAGTTCAAAATGAACTGCTTGTTTCTGTTTTATATAATAGTACAATTATCTTTAAGTTTGGATAGGTTTTCTAAAACAAAAAACAACAACAATAAGAAATCACCTAAAACTTAAAACTTTTACAATTAAAAACAGAACATAGATTGTTGATAATAACAAAGCAATGTGGCTCCAGAAGTTGGTCTAATCTATTCATAAGTGCCTGTTAAGTTTTTAACTTGTGGACTCCAGGGGCAGTGGTGGTCTAATGGTTAGGGATGTGGACTGGTGACTGGAGGGTCGCCAATTCAATCCCTGGAACGGCAGGATCAGATCTGGATGGGACAGATAGCATAGCAGTGTTTGTCCCATCCTCCTTAACCCCACTGTGGTGCCCTTGAGCATCCTTAACCCCAACTGCTCCAGTGGAGCTGCTCAGTGGCCACAGGTCAGTCTGTGGTTGTACTGGGTAGCTTCCAGGTGTGAATGTGAACAGGGTGTCCTTGAAAAACAGAGGTTGCCTCTCAATAGATCTTCCCTGTATAAACAAAGGTTAACTATGAATGAATGAATGAATGAATTTATTCAGTAATGAACATACATACAATAAGAACAACAAAAATATGTTGAACATATTAAAAAACAACCGAAAGGGTGTAGGCTGAAGCTAGTGCTTCTATAGTGCCTACCCTGTTACAATTTTAAAATCATTCATTCATTCATCTTCTTCCGCTTAATCCTTTTCGGGTCGCGGGGGGGCGGGGGGGTGTAGAGCCTATCCCAGCATCTTTGGGCGAGAGGCAGGGTCCACCCTGGACAGATCGCCAGTCCATCGCAGGGCCAACACAGAGAGACAGACAACCATTCACTCTCACATCCATACCTAAGGACAATTTAGAATCCCCAGTTTGATGCCAATTAACCTAACTTGCATGTTTTTGGCATGTGGGAGGAAACCGGAGAAATCCTGGAGTAAACCCACGCAGACACGGGGAGAACATGCAAACTCCACACAGATCACTGTTGGCCGGGGGCTGGGATCGAACTCAGGATCCCCCGGCCAAGGGTGAGTTGCTGTGCTGCCGTAGCACTAACCACTCCTCCACCATGCCGCCCCATAACTTAAAAATAAAATAAATATGCACAATGATGATTTAACTTTTATCTCAAAGGCTAAGTTCACACTGCAGGTTTTAATGCTAAATTTTGATTTTTCTTGCACAAATACGTCGGCCTCCGTCGGTCTATGATGACCATGGAAGAGAATCCTAAACGTCTACTCTGCTGGAACAGCACCGCCTGTGACTGAACAGGCTGATGCGCACCGGTGTTCTACCTTCCAGCGTTGGGCGTTGGTAGGATTCAAGCCTGGGCAGGAAGATATGGAGGACAAGATGTTACCCATGCAGCATGTCCCCCCTCTCCACGTCACTGATGAATCCAAAGGAACAGCAGGGCTGCTATAGTTTGGCACCAGCGCCGTCGCAGGAGCTGCCAAAAAGATGTTGAGCACAACAGAGAACTGCCTTAGGGGCTCCGACTCCGGATTTTTCCTCAGGGTTGACTCCCGAAGCCTTTCTCGTGACCGGGTGTGCCGCAAGGCAGCGGAGGTTTGAAATCAGGGTTTACCTTCCCCTAGATGGGCTACCTTCCCAAGTTGACGAGCCACCATCTACCCGAAGCATCTGGTTTTAAGGCGCCAGAGATCCGCCCTCGCCCCTTCTCCTATTAGTAAAAGCAGTTCCGCTGGGCTTAGAGACTAAACCACACGGGCAGGCTAGGAGTTGGACTTAGTTGTCAGAGGCTTTTCGAGACGCATGCCGTAAGGAGCATTTTATGAGCACTGGGAGCTTAACCCCAGTACCGCTCCTGGCTATGACAACCTTGGAACCAATTTCTTGCACAAATGTGACCCATATCAGATTTTGTATTGACAGTCTGAACAGCACACATCTGATTTTTTCACACCAGACCCAGGCCACTTTGGCTATGGTCACACTGCAGGTCTTGATGCTCAATTCCAATTTTTTACTGAGATCCAATTTTTTTGTGTGGGCATTCACATTATAATTTAAATGCGACCCCCATCAGACTGGAGTATGAACGGTCTCCAGCTATGAAGTCACCCGCATGCGCAGAAGAAAACACAACGTCAGACACAGCGCTGTGTTTGAGGAAGTAAATATGAGCACCGAACGATTGAGAGGGACAGAACTTCTTCACCTTCAAAAAATTCACTTCCGGCGCCACATGAGTCGGCTGCCTTTTGCAACAGCGGCTCAATTCTGAGTCTTTTTTTTCTTCCTCTCTCTTCTGATCCGGTGACAACTCTCTGATCCGGCACACCTTTCACTCCATATATATCACGGACACACAGATCGCCCCAAATGTCTCCTGAGCCGGTGGACGGAGCCACTGTTTATAGCAGGAGACGGTACAGCAGGGAAGAGCTGCTAGCACTCAACCGCCACCCGGTGCTAACGGAAAAACTCGACATACCGGGAGAACTGAGGCGAAAACAACGTGGGTGCCGTGCTGGAGTAAGGCGGAGGGCAAGAAATATAAGGTACAGACCCACCCTCCCATCCGTTGTTACGGGGAATGTACGATCGTTACTGAGAAAGGTAGATGAGCTAGCGGCTATCTCCCGCTACGATAGCATATACCGGGAGTGTAGCCTGTTTCTATTCACAGAGTCTTGGCTAACTGAATTAGCAGCAGATGCTAACATTGAACTGGAGGGTTTCCACGCGATACGGGCAGACCGAACATCAGACAGTGGCAAAGCAAGGGGCGGTAGAGTGATAATGTATGTTAACAACAACTGGTGCAGACCGAGACATATCACTGTTAAACAACAACACTGCAGCAAAGACATCAAGTTGCTAGCTGTTAGCATGCGGCCTACATATCTCCCAAGGGAATACTCACACGTGATCTGCATTGTTATCTATGCAAATCCGACGGCGAACGCTGGGACAGCGCGTGACGTCATCCACTCAGTAAATGGCAGGCTGCAGACAGAACACCCAGATGCTCTTCTCCTCATCTCAGGCAATTTCAACCATGTTTCACTGTCTCCCATTCTACCTACGTTTATCCAGTATGTCACATGCCACACTAGAGACAATAAAACACTGGACTTATTCTACGCAAACACTAAGGAGGCGTACACCTCATCACAACTCCCCCCACTCAGGAGATCGGATCACAACTTGGTTCATCTCCGGCCGGTGTACAAACCCTAGTGCACAGACAACCTCCGGCCATGCGCACAGTGAAGTCATGGTCTGAGGAGGCAATGGACACTCTAAAGGGCTGTTTTGAAACCACCGCCTGGGAGCAGCTCTGCGATCCACATGGTGAGGACATCGATGGCCTCACTCACACCATCACGGACTACATCAGCTTCTGTGTGGACAACACCGTTCCCACCAAGACCATACGGTGTTGCTCAAACAACAAACCCTGGATCAACCCTGAGATAAAAACACTTCTGAGAGAGAAGAAGAGGATCTTCAGGTCGGGGAACAGGGAGATGCTGAAGTCCGTACAGAGGGAGCTGAGGAGAAAGATCAGAGAAGGCAAGGACAGCTTCAGGAAGAAGATGGAGGACAAGCTGCAACAGAGCGACATCAGCGGGGTCTGGAGAAACCTTAAAACCATCTCTGGGCTCCAGAATACCTCCCCCCAGGCCACGGGGGGCAGGGAGTGGGCGAACAATCTGAATCTGTTTTTCAATAGGTTTGACCAACCGCCCTCCCCCCTGACTGCACAACAACCACTGCTGCCTCTAAAGACATCAAGTCCTGCTGCCCACTCCCCACTCCACCAACACCCCCCCACTCCCAACACACAGCCCCCCAACCTGACCCTCACTAAGACCCAGGTGAGGACGGAGCTGAGGAAGATCAAGGCGAGGAAGGCCTCGGGACCGGACGGCATCAGCGCAAAGCTCCTCAAGTCCTGTGCAGACCAGCTGTGTGGGATTGTGGAGTACATCTTCAATCTGAACCTGAAGCTGGGGAGGGTACCACAGCTGTGGAAAACATCTTCTGTGGTACCTGTACCAAAGACTTCCCACCCCAAAGATCTGAACAGCTACAGACCAGTGGCCCTGATGTCCCACATGATGAAGACCCTGGAGAGACTGCTCCTTGCTCAGCGATGGATCCACTCCAGTTCGCCTACCAGCATGGCATTGGGGTGGAGGATGCGGTGATCTTCCTCCTTCACCGTTTTCTGTCCCACCTGGAGAAGCCCGGGAATGCGGTGAGGATCATGTTCTTTGACTTCTCCAGTGCTTTCAACACCATCCAACCGATGATCCTGAAGGACAAGCTGCTGTGCGCAGGGGTGGACCAGCACCTGTCATCATGGATCCTGGACTACCTCACAAACCGGCCTCAGTTTGTGAGAACCCGGGACTGTGTGTCCGACACGATCATCGGTAGCACGGGGGCCCCCCAGGGAACGGTTTTGGCTCCCTTCCTGTTCACCCTTTATACTGCGGACTTCTCACACAACACAACACACTGCCATCTACCGAAGTTCTCTGACGACTCTGCGATCGTTGGCCTCATCTCCAATGGAGATGAAGCTGAGTACAGAGGGCTTATCCAGGACTTCGTGGACTGGTGCCATCGGAACTGCCTCCAGATCAACGCGAGGAAAACTAAGGAGCTGGTGGTGGATTGCCGCAGACAAGGACAACCCCTCACAGCACCAGTAAATATACAGGGAACAGACATCGAGATGGTGACATCCTATAAGTACTTGGGTGTTCATCTGAACAATAAACTAGACTGGTCACACAATAATGATGCACTCTACAAGAAGGGACAGCGCAGGCTGTTCCTACTGAGGAGACTCAGGTCTTTTGGTGTACAAGGGGCACTGCTGAAGACATTCTATGACACGGTGGTGGCATCAGCCATCACTTTTGGAGTGGTCTGCTGGGGCAGTGGCATTACAGCAGCTGATAGGAAGAGACTGAACAAACTGATCAAGAAAGCTAGCTCTGTCCTGGGGCAGCGCCTTGACCCAGTGGAGGAGATGGGAGAGAGAAGGATGGTGGCTAAACTGTCATCTCTGCTGGAGTCCGAGTTCCACCCTATGCAGGACATACTGAATGCACTGTGGAGATCATTTAGCAGCAGACTACATCATCCTAGGTGCACAACCGAGAGGTTTTGCAGGTCCTTCCTACCTACGGCTGTCAGACTGTACAACCTAAGCAGGGCTGCTCGCAGAGATAGCAAAAAAGACGTGACAACCTAATAGTAAAGAATGCAAAAGACGCAATAGACTTACACAATGGTCCCCTCCGGTATACAACTAGGAAAATACCGGTCGCTATGGAGGGTGAGAATATGTATGGATACATAATCATACCATGTAGGATAACTAAGTAGACGGTTGTGCTGTTTCATTCCATCTAGCTACAATGCTCCGCACTGTGTGTGTTTATATATTTATTCCATCTAGCAACAATGCTCCACGCTGTGTTTATATATTTACATATTTATTCCATCTAGCTAAAATGCTCCGCACTGTGTGTGTTTATATATATATATATTTATATATTTATTCCATCTAGCAACAATGCTCCACACTATCTATCTGTGTGTTTATATATTTACATATTTATTCCATCTAGCTACAATGCTCCAGACTTTGTGTGTTTATATATCTACATATTTATTCCATCTAGCTGCAATACTCCGCACTGTTTATATACTCATATATTTATTCCATCCAGCTACAATGCTCCGCACTGTTTATATATTTATATATCTATCCCATCTAGCTACAATGCTCTGCACTGTCTATATATATATATATATATATATATATATATATATATATATATAAACACTGTATATATATACAGTATATACAGTACATATACAGTATATAGATATAGATATATAGATATAGATAGATATAGATATCTATATATCTATATAATATATATATATATATATATATATATATATATATATATATATATATATATATATATATATATATATATATATATATATATATATTTATATATTTATATGTACATATGTATACTCGCTGCTCTTGTTTTTTCTCTTGCCTTCTGATTGTTGCTCTGAGTGTTGCTATCCCTGTGCTGTTGCAATCCTGGAATTTCCCCATTGTGGGACTAATAAAGGCTTATCTTATCTTATCTTACCTTTGATGCAGCACAGCAAAATAAATGTTAAAAAAACATTCAGAAATGTTTATGAACAAAATACTGTAAATGAGGCTACCTTCATTCCACTACATGCCAGATGACCACTTTTTTTTTTTAATATAAATGTGCCGTTACTGTGCGCATGTAATATCTACGGCTTCAGCCCCGAAAGCGACCTCAGTCTGAACGGTCATGTCGCATTTCATCTGACTTTTTCCTCATTGAAGTGAGAGACGTGACAATTGTGTGTGGACGATGCAGCAAGCATGGCAGACAGCTGATATGTGCTCTCTTTTTAATCTATCTTCTTCCCTGTATCACTGGATCGTAATTTTGTCAGCTCGACTGTATAACAACTTCAACATTTCAGGGGAGTTCGAAGCTGAAACCATCAGACAAACAGGCACACAGTAACAGCACATCTACTGGACGCTGCAAATTCCTTTTTCCCTGTAAACAGTATACTGTGAGTACCGGCCACTGTAATATCTAAAATGTAAAGTTAATACCGTGCGGACCGGTGTTACGCCGGTACGAGCCGTACTGTTTATTAGGGCCCGAGCCATTGACGTCAGTGGGCGAGAGCCCTACTGTAATCACTAAGATGATTTATTATTAACCTTATTTATACAGGTAATCTCACTGAGACACGGGGTCTAATTTTCAAGACAGCTGTTTAATCAATCAGTTCTGTTAAAGCAGAGCTGATCACAGCGGTCATCTGGCGTGTAGAGGAATGAAGCTGGTCTCGTATTTATTTTGTGCATAATCATTTCTGAATGATTTTAACATTTTATTTTGCTGCACTGCATCAAGGTGAAGAAGTTCTGCCCCCCTTAATCATTC
Organism: Pholidichthys leucotaenia; assembly: GCA_020510985.1. Taxonomy (NCBI): domain Eukaryota; kingdom Metazoa; phylum Chordata; class Actinopteri; order Cichliformes; family Pholidichthyidae; genus Pholidichthys; species Pholidichthys leucotaenia. The sequence continues at coordinate 242,046,590 of CM035847.1, read as the reverse complement.
AGGGCTCACATTTACTTCCGTAAACACAACACTGTTTCTCACGTTACATTTTCTTCTGCACAGGCAGGTCACTTCATAGCTGTAGACCGTTCACACTGGAGTGTGATGGGGATCGCATTTAAATTATAGTGTGGACGTACACACACACACACACACACACACAAAAAAAATTCAGATCTGGGCAAAAAATCAGAATTGAGCATTAAGACCTGCAGTGTGACCATAGCCAAAGGCAGTAAGAAATATCACTGTAGATGGGGGAAGTGCAAAAGAGCAAATTCAGAGGCAGAAAATAATTTAAAATAAATGATAAGAGAAAAAGTAATCCTTTAAAATGTATGAACTGTTGAAAATTGTGATGTCTGCAGATGACACAACTGTTCTGGGTACTGGTGAGGATCTGCAGCAACTTTTGAATATAATCACTACCAAATTCAGTAAAATAAAAGAATGGTTTAATAAAAATAAATTAACATTAAATCTGAGCAAAACAAAGTGTGTATTATTTGGAAACGGTGGCGCAAATATTCAAGCAAAGATACAAATAGAAAATATCAACATTGAAAGCGTTAAAGACAATAAATTTCTAGGTGTGATTATAGATGAAAAAATTTGCTGGAACCCTCACATTAAATACGTACAAGCTAAACTGTCTAGAAGTATTTCGGTCATGAGCCGAGCAAAACACATACTGGATCAGAGATCACTTCACACTTTACTGTTCACTGGTTTTACCATATTTAAATTACTGTTCAGAAGTTTGAGGAAATACATATAAAAGTTCGTTACAGCCGCTTGTTATTTTACAAAAAAGAGCAACAAGAATTATCCATAATGCTGGTTCCATGATCCCACAATTTTTTTTTAAATTTTTTTTATTTTTACAATCTAAAAGTTTAAAATTATTTGATCTGGTGGACTTTAAAACTGCAATAATAATGTACAAAGTAAAGAACAATTTACACCCCGTCAACATCCTAACTTTGTTCTTTGAAAGACAAAAGGTTTATCACTTAAGGGGGGAGTTACTTTTAAAGACGCTGGGTGCACGAACAACAAAAAGATTTTGTGTTTCCATCTGTGGGGTCAAATTATGGAATGGATTAAATACAGAGTTAAAACAATGTCCAAACATTCTGAGTTTTAAAGCACAAAAAGGAGAAATTAGCTAAATACATGGAGGAAGAAGGCTTTGTTAATCACTGGAGTTGGTAGGGTTTTGGGAGTTCAGTGATCACCTGGGTGTTTGAATTCATGGTGTCATGTACAGTGGTGTGAAAAAGTATTTGCCCCCTTGCTGATTTCTCATTTTTTGTATGTTTGTCGCACTTAAATGTTTCAGATCGTCAAACAAATTTAAATATTACACAAAGATAACACAATTAAACACAAAATGCAGATTTTAAATGAAGGTGTTTATTATTAAGGGAAACAAAAATCCAAACCTACATGGCCCTGTGTGAAAAAGTGATTGCTCCCAAACCTAATAACTGGTTGGGCCACCCTTAGGCGGCAACTGCAATCAAGCATTTGCGATAGTTGGCAATAAATCTTTTACAGCACTGTAGAGGAATTTAGGCCCACTCATCTTTGCAGAATTGCTGTAATTCAGCAAAGGTTAAATTCAGGTTCAGCAAATTAAATGAAGGTGTTTATTGCTGAGGGTAAAAAAAAAATCCAAACCTACATGGCCCTGTGTGAAAAAGTGATTGCCTCCCCTGTTAAACCATAAATTAACTGTGGTTTAAATCACATCCTTTGAAAGTTGAGTTCAAGTTCTCTCGCCACACCCAGGTCTGATTACTGCCACACCTGTTCTCAATCAAGAAATCACTTAAGTAGGACCTGCATGACAAAGTGAAGTAGACCAAAAGATCCTCAAACGGTAGGCATCATGCTGTGATCCAAAGAAATTCAGGAACAAATGAGAATTGAGATGTATCAGTTTGGAAAAGGTTATAAAGCCATTTCTAAAGCTTTGGAACTCCAGCGAACCACAGTGCGAGCCATTATCCGTAAATGGCGAAAACGTGGAACAGTGGTGAACCTTCCCAGGAGTGGCTGGATGATCAAAATTACCCCAAGAACATAGTAACGACTCATCCAAGAGGTCACAAAAGACCCCACAACAACGTCCAAAGAACTACAGGCCTCACTTGCCTCAGTTAAGGTCAGTGTTCATGACTCCACCATAAGAAAAGAGACTGGGCATAAATGGCCTCCATGGCAGAGTTCCAAGACGAAAACCACTGCTGAGCAAAAAGAACATAAAGGCTCATCTCAGTTTTGCCAGAAAACATCTTGATGATCCTTAAGACTTTGAGGAAAATACTCTATGGACTGATGAGACAAAAGTTGAACTTTTTGGAAGGTTTGTGTCCCATTACATCTGGCGTAAAAGTAACAGCATTTCAGAAAAGGAACGTCATACCAACAATAAAATATGGTGGTGGTAGTGTGATGGCCTAGGGCTGTTTTGCTGATTCAGGACCTGGAAGACTTGCTGTGGTAAATGGAACCATGAATTCTGTTGCCTACCACAAAATCCTGAAGGAAATGTCCGGCCATCTGTTTGTGACCTCAAGCTGAAGCACACTTGGGTTCTGCAGCAGGACAATGATCCAAAACACACCAGCAAGTCCACCTCTGAATGGCTTAAGAAAAACAAAATGAAGACTGAAGTGGCCTAGTCAAAGTTCTGATCTGAATCTGATTGAGATACTGTGGCATAACCTTAAAAAGGTGGTTCATGCTCAAAAACCCTCAGATGTGGCTGAATTACAACAATTCTCCAAAGATGAGTGGGCCTAAATTCCTCTACAGTGCTGTAAAAGATTTATTGCCAATTATCGCAAATGCTTGATTGCAGTTGCCGCCTAAGGGTGGCCCAACCAGTTATTAGGTTTGGGGGCAATCACTTTTTCACACAGGGCCATGTAGGTTTGGATTTTTGTTTCCCTTAATAATAAACACCTTCATTTAAATGCTGCATTTTGTGTTTACGTGTGTTATCTTTGTCTAACATTTAAATTTGTTTGATGATCTGAAACATTTAAGTGTGACAAACATACAAAAACATGAGAAAAGAGGAAGGGGGAAAACACTTTTTCACACCACTGTATATAGTTTGTAAATACAATTATAATACTGCTACTTTCACTGACAAAACGTGAGCTGTTGACAAAAAAAAAAAAAGGAAAAAAATAAACGAATTAAGGGAACACTGGTTGGGGCTGGATATGGGTAGATACACATTGAAATAACAAATTATGGGGTAGATTTGTATGTGTTGACTTCTTCCTACTCCGTTTCGTGCACGAGTATGGTGGAAATGGGTATTGTGAATAGAACTGCTCTGCAACTACCTCTTTTCTCTTTACTTTGTTGTTGTTAACTCTGATTTTTTTTAATGTAAATTTTAGATGTTCGAAATAAAGGTATCAATCAATCAGTCAATGGTTGGGACAGCCCAGTAAATTTAAGTATAAATGTAAGAATACTAAGCGAAACATATTTGTTCAAACTCAGTGAAGCTGATAGACTAGAACTATTGTGTGCTGTGTCACTATGAACTTTTCAGCCCCCCCCTCCCCCCCCCCCCCGGTAAGACACGGCTGCACAAGTCACAGGCAGGTACTAAGGGTGCTTGTCATTGAATGAGTCAGCATAGTTTTAAGATAAGATAAGATAAGATAAGCCTTTATTAGTCCCACAATGGGGAAATTCCAGGATTGCAACAGCACAGGGATAGCAACACTCAGAGCAATAATCAGAAGGCAAGAAAAAACAACATCTACTAAACATATGTCCATATTACTATAAATATATATATATAGACACACAGTGCAGAGCATTATGGTTGGTTGGTGAATGTGCAGCAGAAAGTCTAAGCTCTCTCTCCGCGGATGCAGCGGGCCAGCTGGAAGTCTTTGGGCATGATGATGACCCCCTTAGCAAAGAAGAGACCACCAGGTGGGCCTCGCTGGTCTCCTGCAGAGCCATGACGGCGAAGCTCAGGAAACGCGGGACGGTCTTGAAGTCCTGAGCGATCTCCCTCACCAGGCGCTGGACGGGCAGCTTACAGACGAGCAGCTCCGTGGATTTCTGGCAGCGACGGATCTCTCTCAGAGCCACGGGCCTGTGACGGCGAGGCCTCTTCACTCTGCCGGTGGCCGGAGCGCCTCTCCGAGCGGAGAGCTTTCTGTCAGTAGTTAAGCTCTCCTGGTCTTCTTCCATGAAGTCCATTATTGTTCAAAATGCAGCCCATGGTGTGATTATAAAGTGACATACCTTGACCTTGGAGTTCAGCTTGAATGATTTTGGAAGGTTTCCTATTCTCTTTTTCTACAGTACGCAGTATTCCAATGATCAACCTGGGATTGCATTTCCTTTTTTTTTTTTCCCTTGTCCTGTCAGGCAGCTAGGCAAGCAGAACAGGGATCCTTAATAATAAGGATCCCTGTTGGCACAATAAGGGTCCCTTATTGTGCCAAAATAGATTTACTTTGCCAAGAGGAGTTTATACAGTACCTAACTGTGTATTGTATATTGTTGTAAACTCCTCCTGTAATAACTTTTAATACTCTATTTTAATTATTTTACCCATGGAAGACCCAACAGGATGGGGAAGAGGGAAAGAAAGTGGGTGGAGGGGGAAAGAAAAGGGAGGGGAACAGACAAAAAAACAAACAAACCAACAACTAAAATAAACAAATGACAAACTGCTTCTTCCACTGAAGATGTCGCAACACGAGTCTGGTTTCCGCACTTTTAAAGGAGAGACACTTGTGCGTGTATGTCTGCGTGCATATATATGAGAGCACGTGCAAACTAAGTGTGTGCATGCGAGTGGTTTGTCAGGAAACATACGAAGCGGAGGGCCGGTCGCAGCAGCTCTCTCCCCGGGAACCGCGAGCAGGCAAGGCAGCGCCGCCAACCCCCACAAGGCACAAATGTCCAAGGTCAGCAAGCCCCAGGACAGCCAGGCATCCGCCCCCGGAGGGACGATCGAGAGAGGCCAGGTTGCTTGGAGGCCGGCACGGCGAGCCCACACCCCCGAACCCGCCCGACCCCCACCCCCACCCCAGTGGGGCCAACACCCGCCCCCGGGCCCCAGGCACCAGGAGGCCAGCGACACCACCCCCCTGGCCGGAGACCGGCCCATGCCCCCTGGCGCAAGCCCCCCCAGGCACCCCCATAGAAGGCCCACCCCAGCGCCACTGCCGCACACCCCAGGGACCCCCATGCCCAAAGAAGTCCCCCCGCCCAGGGGAGCCCACATTGCCGAGAGGCACTACCCCCCTTAATCCAGCGCCTCCCGACTCGCAGACACACCCCTCCCCACACCTTCACACCCACATGCTCCCATGCGCACCCATATGCACTAACTCCCTCTCACTCACCCGGACCAACTCATTCTCTCTCACTCCTGTACCCATTCAAACTCGCCCCTCATTCACCCTTGTTTCATAAGGTGGCTGCAAAGCAGATGCAGTGAGCCTGAACACGCACCAGTGCCTGGCAGTGACCAGGGAGACCACCGGTGCAGGCCACAGAAGCAGACCCCCACCCCCGGCGTCCACCTGAGCAACCGATCAGACCAGCCCAGATGACCTCTGTTCAGATAAAAGTAACTTTTACATTTCATTTGTAAATCAAAGTCCCAGAGTCTGGAGAAAGAGTGGAGAGGCACAGAATCTAAGTTGTTTGAGGTTTAGTGTGAAGTTTCCACAGTCAGTGATGATTTGAGGAACCATGTCATCTGCTGGTGTTGGTCCACTGTGTTTTATCAAGACCAAAGTCAGCGTAGTCATCTACCAGGAAATTTTAAAGCACTTCATGCTTCCTTCTGCTGACAAGCTTTATGGAGAAGCTGATTTCATTTTCCAGCAGGACTTGGCACCCCACCCCACCCCAACACTGTCAAAAGTATCAAAACCTGGTTTAATGACCATGGCATCACTGTGTTTGACTGGCCAGCAAACTCTCCTGACCTAAACCCCATAGAGAATCTATGGAGTATTGTCAAGAGCAAGATGAGCGACACCAGACCCAACAATGCAGATGAGCTGAAAGTCACTATCAAAGCAACCTGGACCTTCATAACATCTTAGTAGTACCACAGGCTGATCACCTGCTGCGCCACATTGATACAGTAATTAATCCAAAAGGAGCCCCGACCAAGTATTGAGTGTGTACATGGACATACTTTTCAGTCGGCCAACATTTCTATTTAAAAACTATTTTTTAAATTAATTTTATGTAATATTCTAATTTTTTGAGAAACTGAATTTGTTTTTTTCATGGGCTGTAAGCCATAATCATCAAAATTAAAATAAATAAACACTTGAAATATATCACTCTCTGTAATGAATCTATATAATAAATGGGTTTCACTTTCTGAAATGATTGACAAAAAATATTGAACTTTTTCATGATATAATTTTTTGAGATGTACCTGTAGGCCGACTGACTGATTACAAGTTTGTAGACACCTGTGGTGCTAATTACAGGACACACCTTAGTTTAATATGTCCCTATGGTCAAATTATTTTCAATCTTTCGAGGGGTATCATCATTTTTGTCCAGTCAGTTTCATTAGTTTGTTTTTTAAAATGATTCTGGGCAGTGCGGTGGCGAAGTGGTTAGCACTGCGGCAGCACAGCAACTCACCCTTGGCCGGGGGATCCTGGGTTCGATCCCAGCCCCTGACCAACAGTGATCTGTATGGAGTTCGCATGTTCTCCCCATGTCTGCGTGGGTTTACGCCGGGATTTCTCCGGTTTCCTCCCACATGCCAAAAACATGCAAGTTAGGTTAATTGGCATCAAACTGGGGATTCTAAATTGTCCTTAGGTGTGACTGTGAGAGTGAATGGTTGTCTGTCTCTCTGTGTTGGCCCTGCGATGGACTGGCGATCTGTTCAGGGTGTACCCTGCCTCTCGCCCAAAGATGCTGGGATAGGCTCCAGCCCCCCCGCGACCCGAAAAGGATTAAGCGGAAGAAGATGGATGGATGGATGGATGGATTCTGTTGAACCAAAATTCAAAAGCAATGTCTGATTTTCATTAGTTAAATTTTAGAAAAAAATTATTTGTTATTACTTTTGTCAGTTCCAAGTTATTTCAGTGACCATTGTGGGATTTTATCGATCTATAAATGCAAGGAATCTGTGTGTCTGTGTTCTTCACATATCTCTCAAACCGCTCGTCAGACTGACCTCAGGTTTTATAAGTCCTTTGCTGAGGTTACAAGAGTGTGGGTCCCTGAGTATGGAGTTGTTCAGTCAAAATACGTAACTTTTACCAATAAAAGTTTAACCACCGCTCTGTCTCATGCCCTGGCTTCAGGAAATGTGGGTGGGGTTTCGGAATGACTTCATACTGATTGGATAATACGTGGCATCACAACCAGTCACACTCTGTGAACAAAACAAGGAAGTGAAAAGCGACAACTCTGACTAAAAAAAGATAATACTGAAGATTTAATGCTTAAAGAAATTACACCATTAAGCTGCCATGATTGCGAAGGTCTGAGGGATAATTCGGCATATGTGGAGAACATGAGGAGTGCCAGCAGGGATTCGGGGTCTGACAAAGAACACCAGTGTATTCAACACAGGACACGCCGGGAGAAGCAGCAGCCCAACTGGGCAGACCATGGTCCTTCACGGGGAGGCAAACCCAGCCTGCCCGGTCAGTGGTAGATGGGAGTCCCGACTGCTGCTTCACCAGTGTGGTACCACTGTCATTTGAAGGACAGTGAGTCCCCGATGGTGTTCCTCCCATGGGAGTATCTAAAAATTAAAAACATAATAATAATATTGCCATGATTGTGGAGTGGAATGGCCAGAATGACTTAATGACCAAACAGGACACAAAAACACCCAAATAACGAAATAAATCTTTTTTACTTAAATTTTGACTGAAAATTGGCAGCACTGAAGAAACGGTTGCAGTCAAATAGGTCTGTTAAGGCTTGTGCCAGGGCTGAGCAGCAAGAGGATCCAAATGCTGTGATACTAGTTCGGGGATTTATTAACAGCAAAAAATAAGAATCAGCTCAAGGGCTGGGAACACAAAAGGTAAGCCAGTGACGGCAAGTAACAAAGACAGCGGTAATCCAAGGGAGTGAAGCAAATAATAATTCCAACACAGAGGCGAGGATACATGTGAAATTAACATCAGGATATCGCGGGGATTAATGCCAGTGGCCAACATATATAGGGAAACAGTGATTAGCAAAACAAGAGGCAGCTGTGAATGATTAACAATGTAAGAGGATGAGGCTAAATGGAAGAAGCATTACACTAACAGGAAGTAAACAAAGCGTACCATCAACATAAGAGTCCATACAGAAATGATAATAATGAATAGCAATAATGATACTAATAATAATGAGTCCAAAAAAGGAACATAAAGTGTGGACAGGGTCTCACCCTGTCTGGATCATGACAGCACCTCCCCTTTAAGGGTTGGATGCCAGATGACCCTAGAAGAGAGAGAAAAAGAAGAAACAAAACAAAAAAAATGGAAGGTCATGGAAGGGGGTTAGAATGTAGGTGACCTCAACATGAACCTTCCGACTAGGGTTGGAAGGGGGAGGACATGGAGGGGGGCTAGGGCATAGCCATCATCATCATGCACCTCTCAACCAGAGAAGTAAGGGGATAAAGGAGGGAGGAGAGAGGACACGGAGGTGGGCTAGAATGCAGCCCATCTTCAACATGACCCTCCCATCCCCCGAAGAAAAGGGATAAAGGAGGGGGGAGAGAAGGCACAGAGGTGGGTTGGAACACAGCCCATCTCAACAAGAACCTCCCAACCCCAAATAAGAGAGGGGTAAGGGAAGGGGGGAGAGGGGACACGGAGGTGGCCTGGAACACAACCCATCTCAACGTGAGCCTCCTGACCACGGAAGGAAAGGGGGAGGACATGGAGGTGGGCTGGAGTACAGCCCATCTCAAGGTGACCCTCACAACCTCGAGTGGGAAGAGTGATCAGGAAGGGAGAAGAGGAGACACGGAGGTGGGCTAGAATGCAGCTCATCTCAATGTGAACCTCCCAACCCCGAGTAAAAGAGGGATAAGGGGGGAGGAGACAGGACACGGAGGTGGGTTGGAACACGACCCATTTCAATGTGAACCTCCTGACCATGAAAGAGGGAGGACAGGGAGGTGGGCTGGAGTGCAGCCCATCTCAAGGTGAACCTCACAACCCCGAGTGGGAAGGGGGATCAGGAAGGGGCACAACAAAAATAACACAGCACAAAAAAAATAACGACAAAATAGGGACACAAAATACCACAAAACAATTATGCAGCTCTTTTGTTATTTTTTTATGTTTGTTTTTCACAAATAGTATGCAGTCCAAGGCCAGATAATGGGGAGCAGAGTTGGTTGGGTGGCTGACCCCAGTCCATGGACCATTCGACAAAGGGGAACAGTCTGTTGGGTGGTCTGCCCAAGTCCATGGGCCACCTGGTGAAGGGAGACAGTCTGTCGGGTGGTCTGCCAAAGTCCATAGACCACCCGATGAAGGAAGACAGTCTGCTGGATGGCCTGCCAGAGTCCATAGACCACCCGGCAAGGGAGGACAGTTTGACTGGCAGCCATATAAGGTCCGTGGGCCACCAGATTGAGGAACACCAGTCAGGAGGCCAACCAAGGTCCCAAGCCAACCCGGCCACCACAATGGCTACCCCAGGAGGCTGATCTGGTGGCAACTTGGTGATAAGAGTGTCAATGCTATCCTCCTGGGGTGTAGATGGTAGGGTGTGTATCTCCTGTGGTGACGTCAATGGTGAAAGTTGGGCCCCCTGGAGCACCAGAGGTGATGGTTGGACCAACTGGGGCATAGGAGGCAATGGTTGGAACCCCTGGGGCACAGGGGGCAAAGATGGGATGCAGTTCTCCAATGGCTTCAACCTCAACGTAGCCAGCTCGGACGAAGGAGGAGAACAGGAGGTTGGTGAGATGATATCACAGTCAATAGCAGCAGAGACTGATGGGGAGGGTCCAGAAGCACCCACCAGCAGCAAGGCAAATCCTTTCTAAAATTGATGTTGAAAATAAGGGAAAAGGTACTTCCTTGACTCCTGGTATCCTACTGCAGGGGTGATGACCTCAGGATGCGCTGCAGGCGTGATGACCTCTGAATGAAACGGTGACTGGGATGCGCTGACCTCAGGATGAGATGGTAGCTGGGGCTGAAGAGCATCCAGCCCAGATGCCCAGGAATCCCTCTCCGATGCAGCCACCTCAGACGGGGGGGGGTATAGGATAGAGTAGGAACCACACAATAACAGCCAGCAGAAGAGTTCAGCGGGGAGAGCTCAGAAGCAGCAGAAGGCTGCAATTGGGTCTCCCCACCAGGCGTAAGACAAGACCTCTCTAAAACGGATATTAAAAAAATAAAGAAGAGGACTTGCCTTAACTCCTGCTCCTCTGAAGAAGAGGATGCTTGTGGCTCCGCTGCTGGTGTGGAAGTGACGGCCTCAGGGTGAGGTGCCGGAGCACTGTCCTCAGGATGAGCTGCTGGAGCAATGGCCTCGGGATGAGCGGTGCCAGCCTCCAGATGAGCTGCAGGAAAGGTAGCAAGCGAGGCGGTCAGGGGAGGAGCAGCAGGTGAGGTGGCCGTGAAAGAGGCAGCTGGTGAAGCAACCAAGAGGGGAGCAGCAGATGAAGTGGCCGGGAAACAGGCAGCAGGTGAGGCAGCCGGAGGCAAAGCAGCAGGTGGGGCGTCTCTGGAGAGGAAGGGATGTAGCTGCTGGAACTCTCTGGGGATGAGGGAGTGCAGCCGCTGGAGCTCTCCGGGAAGCAGTGCGGCCGGGCGGAAAAGGAGCTGGGGGTGGTGCTGGAACAGAGTGCCGAGTGGAACGGCATTTCCCAGTGTCTTCCTTCCACCCGGGTCCCCCGCGTGCCAACCAACTGCCGTAAAAAAAATCCTTCTGTTTCGTGGGAGTAAATACAGGCAGCCAGGCGGCTGGCCTGTGGAGAAGACTGGCTGTACGTGACGAGAGAAGCAGCGCCGATGTTGGTCCCTTCGTCACTCTTCCACCTCTTCTCATTGGCATGAGATGGAGAAGCAGCTGGTCACTGGGAGGGGCAAAGGAGGAGGAAAGAAAGATGGGCAGCTCCCCAAAAAGCCAAATGCGCTCTCCCCATCAGAGCAATTACGAGCCGCGGTAACCAGATCCCACAGTCTCTCCATGGCCCACAGCTCTCCTCACTGAGGTACCAGACAGCCATGTCCAAACAACTTAGTATCCACTGGGTCCTTACTGGCAGCGTCCTTCTGTCAAGGCTTGTGCCCAGGTGGGGCAGCAAGAGGACCCAAATGCTGTGATACTAGTTCGGGGATTTATTAACAACAAAAAATAAGACTCGGCTCAAGGGCTGAGAACACAAACTATAAGCCGGCAACGGCAGGTAACAAAGGCAGCGGTAATCCAAGGGAGTGAAGCAAATAATAATTCCAGCAAAGAGGTGAGGATACATGTGAAGTTAACATAAGGACATTGCGGGGATTAATGCCCATGGCCAACATATATACGGAAACAGTGATTAGCAAAACAAGGGGCAGCTGTGAATGATTAGCAACATAAGAGGATGAGGCTAAACGGAAGATGCATTACGCTAACAGGAAGTAAACAAAGAGTACCGTCAAAATAAGAGTTCACACAGAAACAATAACTAGAAAAGCACTCGGAGAGCGCAGACCTCCGCCAAGCGCCACAGTTCCTTCCTTGGTGGAGGTAATGAATGGCAATAATGATACTAATAATAATAATAAAAAAAGAGTCCAAAAAAGAAGCATAAGGCGTGGACAGGGTCTTAATTATGTTGGGTGTTTTGTAGTTAATTTGAATGATAACAGTTTAAAAACCTTTTAATAACAAAATATTGCTAAAATATAAAATGATGCACTACAATGGGTCTCAAATATTTGTAAATGTGTCCCGTTATAGTACTGCATGAGTATATTGATAATACACAGAAGAAATTCAATATTACACTGAACTCCATCACTGAACAGTGATATAAACTAAAATAATTATAACTAGAAAAGCACTCGGGAGAGCGCAGACCTCCGCCAAGCGCCACAGATCCCCCCATACAGTGTTTGTGTGTACGTTCTCAGATTCCTTGACCATGAAAACATATGACTAGCAATTGGATTGACAATGATAGGATTAGTGGTTCAGTAGTTATTCAGGAAAATTGCATTTTCCGTAATGGCGGTTTTCTTCTGGACAGTGATCCGGATCACCACCAAAATCTAATCATCTGTAGGAAACCCCATTTGTGACAATCTGTGAAAATTTCATGAAAATCCATCCATAACTTTTTGTTATCTTGCTAACAAACAAACAAACAGACAGACAAACCAACGCCGATGAAAACATAACCTCCTTGACGGAGGTAATGATGACTGAACAACTCCCATCCCCCAAAGTGCAAGATACACTATTATGAACAGAAGTGATGAAAGATCACACAAATAAGTGATCTGACAAACAAATGATCAAGGGTTCCGAAACAGTTGAGATTATTGGATGTCCCATTCGTTTTCAATAATTAGGTATTCTGTAATTAATATTCACACAATCAAATAAATCTTAATCCTGTTCAGTCCCTTTCATATTTATCAAAGTCTAGCGTGTGATTGCCTACATATAGCCTACCTCTTTGTATTCCACTTTCAAACACAGCCTACATTTGAGCCTGTAAAGCCTAAATGGGATACCTGTTTCAGACAGGAATACTTGTGTTCTATGGGCAATGCACTAGTTTTCTTTAGAATAGAATAGAATAGAATAGAATAGAATAGAATAGAATGGGCTTTATTGTCATTGTACAGTTGTACAGTACAACAAAATTGTGGGTGCTCCATCAGGCTACTGCGCAATAAAGTAAGAGAGAAGGATTAGATAAAACACAGTTACAGAACACACAATTAAACACACGCCTGAAATACAAATAGCCCAGGATTATGGAAATATATAGTTCACGGATGGAACTATGTACCTAACAGTGTGGAGTGCAGAACACACAATCAAATAAAATGGCCCAAGGATTATGAAAAATATACACAGTAGTGGTTTCACAGATCGGTCAATATACATGAAAGTGTGGAGTGCAAAGACAGGTGTGTTATTGTGATAATTAAAAAGGTCCTCAGTTCTGTGCATTGCACATTCGGAGGGAGGGGGCTGGGGCCTCTGACTGTTTGCAGTTCGGATGGCCCAGGGGAAGAAACTGTCAGTATGGAGGTGAGTAACCTGACTGATCTGAACCATCGTCCAGAGAGAAGCAGGTCAAACTGGTGGTGGGCGGGATGTGAGGGGTCTCCTGTGATGGCCTTGATCTTTCTGAGACAGGAAGATTGGAGATGTTCTCCAGGGAGGGCAGAGGGCCACCAATGATTTTTTGGGCAGTGTTGATGACCCTCTGCACAGCCTTCCTGTACTCGGCTGTGGAGCTGAGAAGGAAGGTTAACAACAAATTTGTCCACGTCTGTAGTTTAATGATAAAGAAAAAAAAATCTGCAGTTGTAAGACAGATTAGATGGGTGCATAATGTGTCCTTCTTAAATATTATTATTATTTTACTGATTGTGGTGTGTTTTTGTGACCTAAAATAAACACTTGCAGGTTTCAGCAGAGAAAACCAACTTAGATTGTCCTGCCTGTGACAAACCCAGGAGACAATATAAACAGAATTTACAGTCCATCAAAATGTAGCAGGCGACATGTTGACTATAAGGCATCTGGCAAAGTAACAACAACATACAGTAACTAAAGGGCACTCAGAGAGCACATACCTTAATCTAACTAATCCTGTTAACATCAAACAAAGAAACAGATAGACTGACTGACTGACAGACAAACCAACATGGAAACATTACCTCCTTGGTGGAGGTAATTAACATCTTTCCAAAGACACATCTAATTGATAATTACACTAACTTCTTCCATGAAAAAAGGCTCCAAAAGTTTTATGTATATTTTGCATTGGTCAATATACATAAACTGTGTGTCTACAGTGCAAACCTTGTAGTGTAAATTTGTTGCTCAGATTAGATTTTTTAATTTCTTCTTTCAACAATAAATGTGATACCAATAGTCCCAACCAAGCCTTAATCTTCCTATCTGCTTTTGGCAAATCTGTATCTTTTTTCTTGTAAATTTATGATTTCCTTCTTGTGTATTTAGTACTTTTTCTTGGTCCATTTCCCCTGTGCAACTGCCCCGGGACTTTAAAAATTGTTGCCTTGAAATTTGGAGTTTTTCATCAATTTCGTTTTTACAGTGATTGTACAATCTCTCTTACTTGTGTTTGGAGAACTCCCCTGCACTCCTGCTCTGACCTGAGCCTGAAAGAACAACATGTGCACCTTTACTGAAAGTGAAGTGATACACTGAGGGCATTTAGAATAAAAAAAAATAACTTTGAACACCAACCTCGGCTGTGACCATCCTCCAGTTTATTCTTATCAGGTAGACAATGAGGAATGAGCATTGAAGAAACACACAGATAATTAAACCTGTCCACAGACCTGAGAGAAATAAACATGGTTATGCAATTTCCTGTAAGCACACACTGATGATATGGTGATATTGATCCAGTACAGTTGTACCAGTTGAGTGAAATTATAGAGCAAAAAGCTAGATGTAAATTAAAATCTTACCATTTATTCCCCATTTGGCTGCAAACATCAGTGACACTCCAATCGGGAAACCAACACCATAATATACCACAAAATAGCAAATAGCTCCAACTCTCTGTTTACCTGCTCCTCTTATAATACCACCAATGGCAGCCTAGACCCCAAAAGCAGTAAACTTGTGGTAAGACTTGCTGAGAAAATAACCTGTAGTATTTTTTTTAATTTGATTATTTAAGAACATGGCACTGATGTTGGTTTTGTGTTACAGATACTTACAGATGTTGCATCTAGTAGGAGGAAGGGAGCATAAAAAGATACAACCTCAGCAACTCGTTCCCTGATTTCTCTGAAATATAAAAATTGTTGAGTGTTTTATGTGGTTATTGTGTTAGCATATTATAATATGCTCTCATAGTTTTGACCATGGTAAAAAAAAAAGTTGAACCCATATCATTCCACTGTTGACATACTGTACAGCAATTATAAAGCCCAAGTTAATAATTGAGAGAATATGAAAGCAAAGTTGAATGATTTCTATGGAGACATGGCCAGATATTATGATGAAGGTTATTTAAAGTGAGTATTATCTGTCCTTAGCATGATACTGAAAGCACATAATAGAAAATTTACTCACTCGTCATATGTAAAGAAATAAGAAATATGGTTCTTCAAGCCCCCAATGATAGCTGCCAAACATGAAGAAACTGAAACTATGACAAAGATAGAAAACATGCATTTTAACTTTATTGGGCCACTTTTTTTTTTTTTTTTTTATTTAAGTTTTTGTAAAGGGTATACAGGTCATTACAGCATTGCATTGTTTACATTTTCATCACACGTTCCCTTATTTTTTGCTATTTGACAACATTGGTACGATAGTTATTACAACACCCCCTTTTTTTTTAAAGTGAAAGAAAAAGAGAAATTAAAGAGAATTAAATAAAAAAAACGAATAAACAAACAAACAGAACAGCAAAAAACAAACAAACAGAAAATTAAGTAATTAAAAGTAAAAGAGCATCTGAGTAGCGTTGGAACAAAGAGCCGGACCATTATTGAAATGGTATTTGTCAAAGATTAGATCTAATGAAAGACACATATGCGATCCAGGGTTGCCAAAAGTTCATGAACCCATCCATGTCCTGTCTCAGTGCGAATGTCAACTTTTCCATTGAGTAAGATAAGATAAGATAAGATAAGCCTTTATTAGTCCCACAACGGGGAAATTCCAGGATTGCAACAGCACAGGGATAGCAACACTCAGAGCAACAATCAGAAGGCAAGAAAAAAAACAAGCAAGCAAGAGCAGCTAATATACATATGTACATATTACTATAAAATATATACAGTACATACACACACACACACAGACACACAGTGCAGAGCATTGTAGCTGGATGGAATAAATATATGAATATATGAACACACAGTGCAGAGCATTGTAGCTAGATGGAATAAATATGTAAATATATAAACACCCACAGTACGGAGCATTGCAGCTAGGTGGAATAAATATGCAAGTATATAAACACACAGTGCGGAGCAATGTAGCTAGATGGAATAATATGTAGATATATAAAAACACAGTGCGGAGCATTGTAGCTAGATGGAATAAATATATACGTAGATATACTGTATAAATATAAACACACCCAGTGCTGAGCATTGTAGCTAGATGGAATAAATATGTAAATATATAAACACCCACAGTACGGAGCATTGCAGCTAGGTGGAATAAATATGCAAGTATATAAACACACAGTGCGGAGCAATGTAGCTAGATGGAATAATATGTAGATATATAAAAACACAGTGCGGAGCATTGTAGCTAGATGGAATAAATATATAGATATATAAATATAAACACACCCAGTGCTGAGCATTGTAGCTAGATGGAATAAATATGTAAATATATAAACACACACAGTGCAGAGCATTGTTGCTAGGTGGGATGAAACAGCATAACCGTCTATTTAGTTATCCTACATGGTATGATTATGTGCCCATACATATTCTCACCCTCCATAGCGACCGGTATGTTCCTAGTTGTATGCCGGAGAGGACCATTGTGTAAGTCTATTGCATCTTTTGCATTCAAAAAAACTATTAGTTTGTTACGTCTTTTTGCTATCTCTGCGAGCAGCCCTGCTTAGGTTGTACAGTCTGACAGCCGTTGGTAGGAAGGACCTACGAAACCTCTCGGTTGTGCACCTGGGATGATGTAGTCTGCTGCTAAATGAGCTCCTCAGTGCATCCAGTATGTCCTGCATAGGGTGGAACTCGGACTCCAGCAGAGATGACAGTTTAGCCACCGTCCTTCTCTCTCCTATCTCCTCCATCGGATCAAGGCGCTGCCCCAGGACAGAGCTAGCTTTCTTAATCAGTTTGTTCAGTCTCTTCCTATCGGCTGCAGTAATGCCACTGCCCCAGCAGACCACTCCAAAAGTGATGGCTGATGCCACCACCGTGTCATAGAATGACTTCAGCAGCGCCCCTTGTACACCAAAAGACCTGAGTCTCCTCAGCAGGAACAGCCTGCGCTGTCCCTTCTTGTAGAGTGCGTCAGTATTGTGTGACCAGTCTAGTTTATTGTTCAGATGAATACCCAGGTACTTATAGGATGTCACCATCTCGATGTCTGTTCCCTGTATATTTACTGGTGCTGTGAGGGGCTGCCCATGCCTGCGGCAGTCCACCACCAGCTCCTTAGTTTTCCTCGCGTTGATCTGGAGGCAGTTCCGATGGCACCAGTCCACAAAGTCCTGGATAAGCCCTCTGTACTCAGCTTCATCTCCGTTGGAGATGAGACCAACGATCGCAGAGTCATCAGAGAACTTCTGTAGATGGCAATGTGTTGTGTTGTGTGAGAAGTCCGCAGTATAAAGAGTGAACAGGAAGGGAGCCAAAACCGTTCCCTGGGGGGCCCCCGTGCTACTGATGATCGTGTCGGAAACACAGTCCCGGGTTCTCACAAACTGAGGCCGGTTCGTGAGGTAGTCCAGGATCCATGATGACAGGTGCTGGTCCACCCCTGCGCGCAGCAGCTTGTCCTTCAGGATCATCGGTTGGATGGTGTTGAAAGCACTGGAGAAGTCAAAGAACATGATCCTCACCATATTCCCGGGCTTCTCCAGGTGGGACAGAGAACGGTGAAGGAGGAAGATCACCGCATCCTCCACCCCAATGCCATGCTGGTAGGCGAACTGGAGTGGATCCATCGCTGGTTCCACCAGGGGGCGGAGATGAGCAAGGAGCAGTCTCTCCAGGGTCTTCATCAAGTGGGACGTCAAGGCCACCGGTCTGTAGCTGTTCAGGTCTTTGGGGTGGGAAGTTTTTGGTACAGGTACCACACAAGATGTTTTCCACAGCTGTGGTACCCTCCCCAGTTTCAGGCTCATGTTGAAGATATACGTCACAATCCCACACAGCTGGTCTGTACAGGACTTGAGGAGCTTTGCGCTGATGCCGTCCGGTCCCGACGCCTTCCTCGCCTTGATCTTCCTCAGCTCCGTCCTCACCTGGGTCTTGGTCAGGGTCAGGATGGGGGGCTGTGTGTTGGGAGTGGGGGGGGGTGTCGGTGGAGTGGGGAGTGGGCAGCAGGACTTGATTTCTTAGAGGCAGCAGTGGTTGTTGTGCAGACAGGGGGGAGGGCGGTTGGTCAAATCTATTGAAAAACAGATTCAGGTTGTTCGCCCACTCCCTGCCCCCCGTGGCCTGGGGGGAGGTATTCTGGAGCCCCGAGATGGTTTTGAGGTTTCTCCAGACCCCGCTGATGTCGCTCTGTTGCAGCTTGTCCTCCATCTTCTTCCTGAAGCTGTCCTTGCCTTCTCTGATCTTTCTCCTCAGCTCCCTCTGTACGGACTTCAGCATCTCCCTGTTCCCCGACCTGAAGATCCTCTTCTTCTCTCTCAGAAGTGTTTTTATCTCAGGGTTGATCCAGGGTTTGTTGTTTGAGTGACGCCGTATGGTCTTGGTGGGAATGGATTTGTCCACACAGAAGCTGAGGTAGCCCGTGAAGGTGTGAATGAGGCCATCGATGTCCTCACCATGTGGATCGCAGAGCTGCTTCCAGGCAGTGGCTTCAAAACAGTCCTTTAGAGTGTCCATTGTCTCCTCAGACCATAACTCCACAGTGTGCATGGCCGGAGGTTGTCTGTGCACTAGGGGTTTGTACACCGGTCGGAGATGAACCAAGTTGTGATCCGATCTCCCAAGTGGGGGGAGTTGTGATGAGGTGTACGCCTCCTTAGTGTTTGCGTAGAACAAATCCAGTGTTTTATTGTCTCTAGTGTGGCATGTGACATACTGGGTGAAAGTGGGCAGAATGGGAGACAGTGAAACGTGGTTGAAATCGCCTGAGATGAGGAGAAGAGCATCTGGGTGTTCTGTCTGCAGCCTGCTGGTTACTGAATGGATGACGTCACGCGCTGTCCCAGCGTTCGCCGTCGGATTTGCATAAACAACAATGCAGATCACGTGTAAGTGTTCTCTCGGGAGATATGTAGGCCTCATGCTAAAAGCTAGCAACTCAATGTCTTTGCTGCAGTGTCGTTGTTTAACAGTGATATGTCCCGGTCTGCACCAGTTGTTGTTAACATACATTATCACTCCACCGCCCCTAGTTTTGCCACTCTCTGGTGTTCGGTCAGCTCGTATCATGTGAAAACCCTCCAGCTCAATGTTAGCATCTGCTGCTAGTTCAGTTAGCCACGTCTCAGTAAACAAAAGGAGAGAGCACTCCCGGTAAGTGCTATCATAACGGGAGATAGCCGCTAGCTCATCTAACTTTCCCAGTATCGACCGTACATTTCCCATGACAACAGATAGAAGGGAGGGTCTGTACCTTATATTTTTTGTCCTCCGCCTTACTCCAGCCCGGCAGCCGCGACGCTTTCGCCTCAATTCTCTCGGTATGTCGAGTTTTTCCAGTGGGACCGGGTGGCGGTTAAATGCTAGCAGCTCTTCCCTGTTGTATCGTATCCTGCTATAAACAGTGGCTCCGTCCACCGGCTCAGGAGACATTTGGGACGATCTGTGTGTCCGTGATATAAGTGGGGTGAAAAAAAAGTGATCAAAAGAGAGAGGAAGGGAAAAAAAAACTCGGAATCGAGCCGCTGTTGCAAAAGGCAGCCTACTGGTGTGGCGCCGAGAGGAGATGGCAGTTGTTCCACCAATAGCCACCGAAACTGTGAGTAAATGTCTTGAATCACGTTAATCCAATCTTCAGGTGTAGGACAGTCCTTCAGCATCCATTTTTTAGTTAGGGCTTTTTTACTTGCCAATATTAAAACACTGAATAAGTATTTATTTCCTCGTCTTTCCAGTGAGTCCGGTAGTAAACCCAAATACAAAGTTACAAAAGAAAAGGGAACTGTTATTTTGAATATTTTCCCCAATATTGTCTGTACATTGGTCCAATATTGGTGGATAACTGGGCATGACCAAAACACATGAAAATGATTTGCAGTCTTTTCACCACACAAGCGCCAACAGTTCAACCCCTTATGGGTAAATTTGTTTTGTGCAGGTGTTCTGAAAAATCTTACCAAGTTTTTCCATCCAAATTCTCTCCACTGCAGGGATGAGGTACTTTTCCATTGCTGTTTATTTAGCTTTTCCCATATTTCCAATTGTAAAGTGAAATTCCCCTCTTTTTCCCATCTCTCTTTTATATATGATGTGTTGTCTCCTTTTAAGTCTTGAAGACCTTGGTATATTTTAGAAATGTATCTGATCCCTGGGATCCCTTTATATGCCATTAAGAAGACCTTCAGAACACCTGACTGGGCCCTTTCCAAATCCTCCTTTTTAAGTATATTGTTTATGTGGTGTCTAAGCTGAAAGAACCTGTAAAGATCTTGATTTATTAGGCCTTGTTTTTTCAAATCTTCAAAACTTCTTAAAGTTTGCCCCTTAAAAAAATCGTAATATTTTATCAGCCCTTTCTCTTTCCACTCTTTAAATCTAGTGTCTGTTTTATTGGGGGTAAAGTCTTGATCATAGGCAATCCATTGCAGAAGTCGATAGGGCTCTTTAGCTTGATTCTCTCTGACTATCTTAAACCAAATTTTTAGCGGGGTCTCTACCCACGGGTTAGTGTTATTCAAGAGTTTAGGTAAGGCATTGTTCCCTATTATCGCCTGTAGGGGGATGTCACTTGTTATTTGGCCTTCCATCTCCTTCCATTGTGCAGTGTAGACTGGGTTACATATCTCTACTAAAGTTTTAATTTGTGCAGCTATAAAATAGTCCCTGATATTTGGCAGCGCGAGCCCACCTTTGTCTTTGTTTAGCTGTAGGGTTCTATATCTGATTCTAGGTCTCTTGCCCTGCCATATGAATCTTGAGATCCTTCTGTCCAGCTCCTGCCATGTTTTTTTGGGAGGTTCTACCGGTATTGTTTGGAAAAGGTATAGAAGACGTTGAAGTATATTCATTTTGACTGCTTCAATTCTTTGTGCGGTACCTAAGAATGGTATCATATTCCATCTTGCTAGGTCAGATTTTATTTTTGTCACCAGTGGATCATAGTTTAGTGTTATAATTTTGTCGAGTTGTTTCGGGATATTGACCCCCAGATATTTCATAGATTCCAACTCCCAGTTAGTTTTGAGTTCACTTCGTGAATAATGATTTGGGTCATAGTTGAATGTTAAAACTTGGGTTTTATGCATGTTTAATTTGTACCCCGATAAATCTCCATAGTCTGAAAAAACTGAGATTAGTTCTGGTAAAGAAGTGTCTGGCTGCCCTAGGTATATTAAAATGTCATCAGCAAAGAGCGCTATTTTATGTTCCTTCTGACCAAGTGTAATACCCTGAATTTTTTGATTTTGTCTTATCCACTGGCTCAGAGGTTCTATGAAGATTGCAAAGCGCAGTGGAGACAGGGGGCAGCCTTGACGACATCCTCTTTCCAGCTCAAAAGATGATGATAAATTACCGTTAATCCTTATTTTAGCTGTTGGTTTTTTATATAGTGCCTGTATAGTTCTAATGAAGTTGTTATGAAAATTGAAACTGGATAAGATTATATATAGGAAAGACCAGTCAACCGAATCGAATGCTTTTTCAGCATCTAATCCCAATATGACTGCATTTAAGTTATATTTTTTTATATGATGAATTATGTGTAAAGTGTGTCGAATGTTGTCTTGTGTCTGTCTTTGTCTTATAAAACCTGTTTGGTCTAAGTGAATTAAGTCTGTCAGTATGTTTTCTAACCTTTTGGCAAGGATAATGGTAAAAAGCTTATAGTCCTGATTTAATACACTGATTGGTCTGTAGTTGGAGCATTCTTGTTTATCCTTTTCAGGTTTAGGTATAACTGCAATGACCCCTTCTCTCCAGGAGGGGGGGATTTCCCCTGTGTGGAGGACATAGTTAAATGTTTTCAGGAGGAGAGGAGATAGTTGCTGTTTAAAGGTTTTGTACCATTCTGCTGTATAGCCATCTGCTCCTGGGGATTTGTTAGCTTTAAGTTTCATAATTGCTTTTTCCAATTCTTTAGGTTGTATTTCTGACAGTAGTGTTTTATTTTGTGATTCCGTAAGTTGGGGAAGGTTTAATGTGTTTAGGAATGTCTCGGATGCGTTTTTATGTTTTTTGTGGGAGTATAAGTTCTTGTAGTAATTCTCGAAGCTTTTAAGAATATCCTGAATTCTGAATTTTATTTCCTTTGATACTGGGTCTCTGATTTTGTAGATTGCTCTTTCTGTTTGTTGTTTCCTCAATTTATAGGCTAGTAATTTTGCTGATTTACTGCCTGCTTCATAGTGTTTTTGTTTCAGAAATGTAAGTTTCTTCTGGATTTCTATTGTGTAGATCTCATTTATTTGATTTTTAATTTCTTTAATCTTGAGCGAGCCATTAGAATGAGTGTTGTCTTTGTGTTCTTTTTCTAGGTTCTTGAGTTCTGACTCTAGTGTGATTAGTTTTTCTTGTCTCAGTTTCTTTTGGGTTGCCAGTTTTGCAATAATTTTTCCCCTTATTACAGCTTTGCATGCATCCCACAGTATTAAAGGGATACTTCTCCATTATCGTTTTCTTCCAAATATCTGAAAATATCTGATTCCAATTCATCTTTCAGTGGTCCTTTCAGGACATTTGAATTCAACCTCCAGGAAAATGTATTATTTGTGTATTTTTGGATGTTTAAGTCCATATAGATCGGACTGTGGTCAGAGAGATCCATCAGTCCTATTTTACATGTTTTTACTCTTCCAATGTCTCTATTAAACATAAAAAAGTAATCAATCCTTGAGTAAGATGAATGTGGTGTTGAATAAAAAGTATAATCTTTTACATTGGGGTTGAATTCCCTCCATACGTCACAGATTCCCATTTCTTTAAGTAGCATCCGAGTTTTCCTATTTTGAGTGTTATTTTGATGTGAAGAATTACCTGTTGCCAGAATTACCAGTATGGATTCAGTCTTAGATTGAAGTCTCCACCACATATCACTAAACCTTGGGCTTTAGTTATCATTAGGTCGAATACATTTTTATAAAATTTCCATTTAGCCCCTGGTGGTGCATATACATTCAGCAGGGTGATATCTTCTCCCTCTAGCCGCCCAATTACCAAACTGTACCTCCCTTCTTTATCTTTGTGTTCTGATTTTTTTTCAAATGTAATTTTGGTTGATATCAATGTCGCTACTCCCCTCCTCCTCCCTGATTTATATGAAGATGAAGAGATCATTTTAAACCCTTGTCTATTGAGTTTAGTGTGTTCCACGTCTGTTAGGTGGGTTTCTTGTAAAAATATTATTTCTGCTTTGTCTTTTTTCATTTTGCGTAGAATCTTGGATCTTTTAACTGGATTCAGGATCCCTTTTACATTACATGAGGCGATTTTGGTTACACCCTGTTTCTCCATTGTATTTTCTTATTTAGTATAACACTGTGGTGGCCCTCTTTTTTGCTACTCAGAAACTGAAAGAACATTAAGAACATAAAAAACATTAAGAACATAGTGTACGAAACTTTAAAACAAAAAACTGTCAAAAAAACTTCCTGAGCTGGGGTCTCTTTAAAGACCCTGTAAGAGCCCTGATGGAGTGTAGGCTCTGAGGGAAATTCCTCAAACTCTGTTACGTGTTGAGGGCCCTCTCTTACCCCTGTAAGTTGTCCCATGTTTTTAACGTCAATTTCAGATCCCAATCCGAATTTGTAATGATTTTTTTTTTTTTTTATGTCTATACCCTATGAGATTGTGTGCACCCTCCCACCCCCATCACAGCAAACATTCACTCTAATACAGTATTTGTTAGTGTGGAGAGAACATGTGGGTCATTGTCACATTTCTATTTTAACAAGATTTTTTTTTTCCCTTTAAATTAAGAAGACATTTGTTTCTAATGCTATAACTGCTCCATGAAAGGTTTTACCACATGCTGATTCTGCATCTCCTTTAATGTTTGTTACCTTGTAGGAGGGGGGATGGAAGTGCAGAATGACTGAAAAGAAAAAAAAACAAAAAGGTCGCTATTCCTTCCTGGAACTGGAAAGCTTATCTTTGTAGCTCTGGGGCTGGGTTTCCTGCTGCTGGCCCGTGGATTTTGAAGCTCTCTGAGTGGACCACGTTTGAGCTCTGATCTTTTCGCTCAGATTCGCTGCGGGTTTAAACACCGTTACCGGGAGTCCTCTTCTCGCCATGTCAATTGTTGCTTCTTCCGCTGAATTATAGAGACATGACTCTTCACCGTAAAAGACCCTTAACTTCGCCGGAAATGGCGTCTGAAAGCGTAGATTCTGTTCCCGTAGAACCTTTTTGGCGTCGTTATATTCCCGTCACTTTTTAAGAACCTCAGGGGCGTAATCGTGCTCCACGAAGACTTTTCTCTCTTGATGCATAAATCTTTTTTTCTGCAAAGCCCGTCTTACAACCTCTTGTTTTATTTTGAAATCGGAGAATCTTACGACCACCGAACGCGGGTGCGCTTCTGCCGCTGGCTTTGCGGCTAATGTACGATGGGCCTTTTCTATCTTCAAATCGGTGGTTTGTGGAATATCCAACTTCTCTCTCAATAAGGATTCCACGCATTCCGCCACTGTGTTGAAACTATCTTCAGCTCCTTCTTTCAGACCGTGAATTCTGATGTTATCTCGTCTCTGTCTTCCTTCTTGGTCGGTTAGCTTAGCCTCCAGCCTTGACTGTTTTCTGTGTAAATCCAGCATAGAATCTTCAAGCACATTTACTCTTTCTTCAGCTTCCAAGATTCGGTTTTCGGCCTGGTCCATTCTGCTGTTCGTCCTTTTTAGTTCCTCTCTGAATTCATGAAATTCGGCCCGAAATCGTCGTAATTCATCAAATAGCGATTTCAAGCTAATCTTTTTGTTAGCTGGGCCTAGCTCCTCGTCTCCTGAACAGAGGTCCTCGAGATCAGATTCTGCGGCCGCTGCGCATCCTGACCTGGGGAATGTCAGTTTCTTCTGTTTTTGGTTAGGCATGGTGTTTTTGTCTTTTGATTTTTATTCTTCCAAAAATCCGTTAAGTCTGATTTTGAAGATGTTTTCCTTGGATTGGATCTGGGAGGTTCAGCGTTAAGTTGCTATCACCATGGCGTCCAGACCGGAAGTCGGGCCACCTTTTTAATATCACAAATTGTGCACCCACTGTGTCCCTCTAGCGTCCTGTCTCAAGCAACTTTATACATTGATAAGACTGGGACATAAAAGCATTCCTTTCTTAAAAAAAAGAAGAAAAATCTAATTTTTGTATTACAGACCCACAAGCTTCTCCTGCAACAGTTTCTTGATTAGATTTTAAAATATTTGGCATTGAATGAGGTATTACTTTTATTGCAATGTGTTGATACTGCAAAGGATTTACTTTTAACATGCACTGACCTGCACAGAACATTGTTATTTTAGCAGACAGCTTGGCCTGCTCTGTGTCTCCAGCTGCCAGAGCGTTTCCAACTCTTACATTGCCTGCTATACTGAAACCAATGGGGAACTGAAAACAAAACAAACACAGCATCTGATTATATGATGCATTACTGGATGTACAAAAATACATTTTCCTCACAATATTTATTAAAATGAACCTGTGTGGTTCTAAGTGCTAATAAACTAAAAATTCATGCTTTTGACTGCTCTAAATGCTGAGTACAAAACATATTTTCATTGAATTTTACCTTAAATTCTGTGGGTGGGGGTTGTAATCAAAATACTGTAATACAGACGTGGACAAAATTGTTAGTACCCCTCTTTTAATAAAAGAAAAACCCACAATGGTCACAGAAATAACTTGAACCTGACAAAAGTGGTAATAAATAAAAATTCTATGAAAATTAACCAATGAAAATCAGACAATGCTTTTGAATTGTGGTTCAACAGAATTATTTTAAAAAACAAACTCATGAAACAGGCCTGGACAAAAATGATGGTACCCTTAACTTAATATTTTGTTGCACAAACGTTTGAGGCAATCACTGCAATCAAATGATTTCTGTAACTGTCAATGAGACTTCTGCACCTCTCAGCAGGTATTTTGGCCCACTCCTCATGAGCAAACTGCTCCACTTGTCTCAGGTTTGAAGGGTGACTTCTCCAGACGGCATGTTTCAGCTCCTTCCACAGATGTTCAATAGGATTTAGATCAGGGCTCATAGAAGGCCACTTTAGAATAGTCCAATCTTTCGCTCTTAGCCATTCTTGGGTGTTTTTAGCTGTGTGTTTTGGGTCATTATCCTGTTGCAAGACCCATGACCTGTGACTGAGACCAAGCTGTTTGACACTGGGCAGCACATTTCTCTCTAGAATACCTTGATAGTCTTGAGATTTCATTGTACCCTGCAGAAATTCAAGACACCCTGTGCCAGATGCAGCAAAGCAGCCCCACAACATAACAGAACCTCCTCCATGTTTCACAGTAGGGACAGTGTTCTTTTCTTGGTATGCTTCATTTTTGCGTCTGTGAACATAGAGCTGATGTGCCTTGCCAAAAAGTTCCAGTTTTGTCTCATCTGTCCATAGGACATTCTCCCAGAAGCTTTGTGGCTTGTCAACATGCTGTTTGGCAAATTCTAGTCTGGCTTTTTTATGATTTGTTTTCAACAGTGGTGTCGTCCTTGGTCGTCTCCCGTGAAGTCCACTTTGGCTCAAACAACGACGGATGGTGCGATCTTACACTGATGTACCTTGACCTTGGACTTCACCATGAATGTGTTTAGAGGTTGTTCTGGGCTCTTTTGTTACCCTTCGTACTATCCATCTCCTCCTGCGGCCACATCCAGGGAAGCTGGCTACAGTCCCGTGGATCTTAAATTTCTGAATAATATGTGCAACTGTAGTCACAGGAACATCAAGCTGCTTGGAGATGGTCTTATAGCCTTTACCTTTAACATGCTTGTCTATAATTTTCTTTCTAATCTCCTGAGACAACTCTCTCCTTTGTTTCCTCTGGTCCATGTTTAGTGTGGTACACACCATGTCACCAAACAGCACAGTGACTACTTGTCACCCTTTAAATAGGCCGACTGACTGATTACAAGTTTGTAGACACCTGTGATGTTAATTAGAGGACACATCTTGGTTGAACATGTCCCTATGGTCACATTATTTTCAATCTTTTCTAGGGGTACCATCATTTTTGTCCAGGCCTATTTCATGAGTTTTTTTTTTTTTTAATAATTCTGTTGAACCACAATTCAAAAGCATTGTCTGATTTTTCATTGGTTAATTTTCATAGAATTTTTATTTATTACCACTTTCGTCAGATTCAAGTTATTTCTGTGATGATTGTGGGTTTTTCTTTCATTAACAGAGGGGTACCAACAATTTTGTCCACGGCTGTATGCTTGTTCAGGCCATTTACGGTACATGATGAATAAAGATTATTTTGAAGCATGCAAATGCATATCTAGCACAGACACCTTCAAGAAGGAACTGTGGAACATATGGCTGTAAATTAACATAAAGCCCTCTTTACAAAAGTGTTGTGCACTGTAAGGTTTATTTTACATGAAAAAACTCACCCCATATGCAATACTTGCCAGTTCATACACAACTGACTGAGCTCCCAGCTCCACCTCGCTAATTATACCTGCCATTGGCAGAAAGTAGTTACATTTAAAATCAGCTTTATTTAACAAAAAGATTCAACAGTGTGCAGTTACATTACCTGCCAGAAAGCTTCCAATCTCATAAGTCCACCACTCAACACACAACATGACCATGCCAGGGATGGCCAGGCGGATGTATGAGCCCCAGTCCTGGAGGCATTCTCGAGACCAGCCTGTATAAATGTATAAGTCAAGACAGGTCTAGTTAGAGATATATATACATTCACCTTATTCCTAGACCCCATGATGCCCTGCGTGAATTATAGACGCAACTTCCGGTACTAGTTTAGAACGTATGGTTGTCACTGAAACAGGACACTTTTCCTTGTTAAAAAATAATGACTTCGGCATCAGAAATGTGGGAACACGGCCTTTTGCACCTCAAAAACAGTAATATAATCAGACCACTTCCCACCACTATCTAGGGATAGGAAGATAACCTTAAAAAGTGGCCTGGCAGACAGTAGCTCTGTTAGTTGGCGCCGCTAAGATGCTAACGCTGTAAACAAATAAAAGCTCTGAGATATATCAACATCTCCATTGCAACAAAGTCAACTGCATTTTGTTAAAATATGCTGGACATAATCAGATTTACCTCAGAGCAGACGTAGAATCTAGTCAGAGCCACAAAGAACCACAACACCGCGCTTGGGTGTTTTAATGTTGGCTAAATACAGACAGCTGCAGCTGTTTGTTCTACCCTGAAATGAAATACTCATGCTGCTGTCATGCCATAAATGCTTGTTATTTAACTTGACACATACAGACATTTCTGACAACTGTTCAGAATTTTATTGGCCTATATTTTGTGATAATTTAAAAACTAATGCATGCTGAAGTCCATATCGTTCCAAGGCAGTGCAACGAATGAAAAAAAAAAAAAATTAAATTAAATTGTTAAGCTTTAGGAAGCAAACTGTTACTATTTTTTATTTTACTTCATCCAGCCTTCATTCTGGTGAGATGTATAACACATAATCGTCAGATCTGTGACATTCATACAAGTGAAAACATACCTGCTGTGCTCTTGTGTCTGTCCTGTATCTGTACCACCGATCACACCAACAGTTCTTTTTAGTTTTCAGTGCATCATTGACGCATTGCCAGTGAGAAGCCTCCATTTATACAGTCTATGGCACAACCACGAACACCAGCAACAAGTACCAGAACTGTGCCAAAACATTCAAAAAACTCAAAAACTACAAGTACTGAAATTAGCAGCCATCATAGCAGTCTGTCGGGGGCAACAATGACTGTTTGTTTCATTTAGGTCTGATCAGCTTCCTCCACGCAGCTCTGTCCTTTGCCCTCCGCTGCCAGGAACTCCTGGAGTTGTTAACCCCAGCGACGTCCAAGCTGGTATGAGTTGATTTCTGA
The DNA here is from genome assembly GCA_020510985.1 of Pholidichthys leucotaenia. Classification (NCBI taxonomy): domain Eukaryota; kingdom Metazoa; phylum Chordata; class Actinopteri; order Cichliformes; family Pholidichthyidae; genus Pholidichthys; species Pholidichthys leucotaenia. The sequence continues at coordinate 242,017,472 of CM035847.1, read as the reverse complement.
CTGACCATTTCATGAAACTGCTTGCAAAGTATTTGAGTACTGCTAGCTTTTGCTGGACTAGCGGCACATTCTTGGCAGATAAGAGGTATTATCAGTGGCAAGGACAGGCCAAGACAAACTGACTCCAGTATCTGTTGCAGTGACTGACCAGATGATAGATTTGTTTATCTCTGCTCTTTGTGTCATGCATGTCACGATGCACCGTCTGGCAAAAGTTCACCACAGACCTTGCAACAGATGTGCTTATCTGTCAGGATGTTCAGTCTCACACCGTGTAACTGGGAGTGGTCCACCACAGACCTGACAGATATTGTTTTTAGTTCTACCAGGATGCCCAGTTTCGCCCTCCACACCCTCCGAAGGGCGGGGTTGCCGGTTGAGTCACCGACAGCCCGACCCATGAGACAGGTAGCACCGGTTTTCATGGTTATCCGGTAGCAAGCAAACCAATGCCTGACCTGACATGTGAAATTAGCTGCCACTTGAGTGCAAAACACATATGTGGACTATACATTAAAATGAATTTGAAAAACTTAGCTCCGCCCATAATTGTTCCTACAGCGGCACCCCAGGAATAAGGTGAATAAAAACTTGGAAACTTTATTTCAGTATGATTTCTCTCCTTTAATAATACCAACTGGTATTGTATTTTATGTCATTGGAAAGCCTGATTGGTCACCTTTACAATGAGATTTAAGTTGTAAGGATTATGCATTTGTGGAATGAGCAATGTGTAGGTAGCCCCCCCCCCCCACTCCCGAAAAAAAAAAAAATCTCCTGCAATATTCTCCTGCTAGTTACCTCCACCAGGAGGTTATGTTTTTGCCGGGGTTTGTCTGTCTGTTTGTCTGTTGGTTAGCAAGATAACTCAAAAAGTTTTGGATGGATTTCGATGAAACTTTCAGGCATTGTTGGAAATGGTACAAGGAAGAACTGATTAAATTTTGGGGATGATCCGGATCACCGTCCACAAGAAAACCGCCATTACGGAAAATGCCATTTTCGTGAATAACTACTGAACCACTACTCCTATCATTGTCAATCCAATTGCTAGCCATATGTTTTCATGGTCAAGGAATCTGAAAACGTACACACAAACACTGTATGGGGGGAACTTGGCGCTTGGCGGAGGTCTGTGGTCTCCGAGTGCTTTTCTAGTATTCACTCTTGTTTTGAGTTGCTTGGTGGATTGGATGATTGCACTCTCCCACAGTAATATGGAAAACAACACATAAATTTACTGGCCATTTTTACACATTATTCATTTTACCCTGTAAAATATATAAATATATATTATGACAATTTTCATTTGTTTTGCTTAATTTATTACCTCCGCCAGGCTGCAGGAGGTTATGTTTTTGCCAGCGTTTGTCTGTCTGTCTGTCTGTTTGTCTGTCTGTCTGTCTGTTGGTTAGCAAGATAACTCAAAACGTTTTGGACGGATTTCGATGAAACTTTCAGGCATTGTTGGAAATGGGACAAGGAAGAACTGATTAAATTTTGGGGATGATCCGGATCACCGTCTGGATGCAGGAATTTTTTAAAGGATTCTTTAACATTGTGAGATACGGCCATTTTCAACATGTGTGCAGGCACAATGGAGGGCGCTGGTCGTCGTGTCTGACGAACACGAACTCCACGTTCTTCAAAGTTTTAGGCACAAAAGCACGTGGAAAACAGTGGTGGGCCGGGCCCGGCAGTGTGCCTGTGTTTGCGCTACGCTGCAAAAGCTGAGACGGGCAGCTGTCCGGCGCCGGATTATTTGGCAGAAATTCCCCAGGCAGCCATAGGGGCTACGCAAAAACAAGCTCTCTGCCGGGGAAGCTTCCAAATCCTCTTTTGCCGCGGAGCGCAACCCCAATATAAAACCCACGGCAACCTGTCTACCCAATTTGCATCCGTCAGTGAAGCCCTGAGTGCTGCTTTCAGTGATCTATGAAAACGCTCGCATAACCCATTGGCCTGTGGGTTGTACGCGGTTGTGCGATGAACTGCAACGCCCGCAGCCTGGGAGTTTGGAGATGGAGGAGAAGGACACAACAGCAACACTTCAGTTTATTACCTCCGCCAAGGAGGTAATGCTTTTACTACTGAACCACTAATCCTATCATTGTGAATCCAATTGCTAGTCATATGTTTTCATGGTCAAGGAATCTGAAAACGTACACACAAACACTGTATGGGAGGGAACTGTGGCGCTTGGCGGAGGTCTGCGCTCTCCGAGTGCTTTTCTAGTTTCTAAAAGGGACAATTTAGAGTCACCAGTTAACTTTATATGCATGTTTTTGGAGGGAGGAAACCGAAGTGAACCCACACAGCACATGGAGAACATGCTCACTCCACACAGAAAGGGTCCCACCCCTGCCAGCCTGGGGGTTTGAACAAGGAACCTTCTAGCTGTGAGGTAACAGTGCTAACCACTGTGTTGGATCCATAATAGGGCAATAATGAGCAGAATGTAGTTACTGTTAATGGAGCTTTATTAGAGTAACTATTGACATTACCCTCAAGACGTTCAGCACCCTCCAGCAAGCCAGGTGTTCCACGATGAAAGAGGACTAGTCTCTTCTGCCCACATCCTTTATACCCGGAGTGGCATCACCATCGGAAACCGGTAGTTGGCCACTCCTGCTCATTCCCTGTCCAACCCGGCCGCCATCTTACTAATACCCCTATTTTCATACATAACATTTCTCCCCCTTCAAAAAAAAAAGCCATGCGCACAGATAACCCACCCAAATTTGTCACCCGATTCACACTCTAAGCATAATGGTATGTACAAAAAGAAACAAACTGCCTATCCCCACATACAACTAAGGCTTGGGGGCTGGGTAGACTGCCAGCACTCCCTACACAGCTATGCGGGGGGGTCCCGGCGTGCCGTCCAGTTCCCACACCAAGGGAAACGTGGCTATTGGCATCGGGTCCATCCCGGAGCGGCGTTGCATGGTGCTGAGCATGCACTCCACCTGTGGTATCCAGCCAGTGTAAGTCCCACACCTCCTTTGGTCTCCACCACCGGAGCGGGTCAGCCCCACAATCCACCGCCCGACCACTCCTCACCTGTGACATTTGAGATGGAGACCCCCAGACCGTAAAATAGGTTACACCCCATTACGTTTGTCCCTGCGGCGGTGACATAAATGCGGGCATTAGGCACCACTACAGACTTGTACTGCGCTTCCATCTCCACAAATCCCAAAACGGCCAGTCTGTTCATGCCATAACCATAATAGCGGCTCTGCTGTTCCCTGATCTGTCGGTGTGGAAATAGACTCCTCATGGTCGCCAAGTTCATCAAATAGATCACAGCTCCAGTATCCACCAACAGAGGAACCTCAATGCCATCCAGTGTTACATCCCAGCCAATCCGTCCGGTGGTCTCTGGGGAAATTGTATGGATGATCGTGAGAGCCTTCTGCGAGGGACCCGCCTCACGCTGTCGGCTCCTACGCTCAAAGTTAATGCATGCTCTGGAAAAGTGGATCAACAGTCCACACCTCCCACAACGCTTGCCCTTCGCCAGACACACTCTGGACTTATAGCGGTGACTTGGGGACCCACAGCCATAACAATGTGGCGTTCCTGGGGCAGACCTAATTTTCACCACCGAGGCATATTCATTCTCTCCGCTGTCTTCATCCTCAGGGTCCAATGACAGTGCCTTAAAACGAGGCTCGCCCTGGGTCGGAGTGGCACCCTCACTTAGGCCTCTCGCTATTGTCTCAGCTGCCTCGAATTGCTGTGCGAGCTCGATAGCAGCGGTCAACGTCAGCTCACCTGGGTGGGTCAGAAGTCTGGACTGGGCTGCGGGGCAGCGAATGTGTTCTGCCAACTGGTCCCGTATCATCTCATCTTCCAGGTTTCCAAAGTTGCATTCCCTCGCCAGCTCCCGGAGGTCTGCAATGAATCTCTTCACTGGTTCTCCCATCTGCAGTTGGCGCTGTCGGAATTGAATGAGCCGGACAGTGACGTTTTCCAGGGCGTGAAAGTAGCGTGCCATCAGCTCCACCACTTCATCAAAACTATCGGCTCCTCCTAGAGTTTCCAAAATCCTCTGCCCCTCCATGTCCAAATTATGAACCAGGACAGCCCTCGCACAAAGCTTCTCGAGTTCGCCGAGGTTCTAAACCACCAGATAATTTGTAAATGCGGCAAACCACCGAGGCCAAGGCACAGGTGGCTCGCCCGGAGTTTCCAAAAACAGCCGAAAACTGGCAACGGACCTCTCCATAACCGCTTTTACCTCGTCGCCAAATGTTGGATCCAAAATAGGGCAATAACGAGCCGACTGTAGTTACTGTTAATGGAGCTTTATTAAAGTAACAATTGACAATACCCTCAGACGTTCAGCACCCTCCAGCAAGCCAGGTGTTCTTTTCTTTCTTTCAAAGGTCTTTTTATTATTATTAATTGAAGTATCAATACAATACAAAGTATTAGAAATTTTCATTTTTGTTTCAACCAAACAGTAAAAAACTAGAACTTAAAGCCAACAAATGTAAATGCTTCAAAGCACAAAAACCTTTAAATAAACAATAAAAAAAAAAAAAAATACTAAGAAAAATTGTGTGTGTGAAGTAGGGGTGGGGTAAAGGGGATATGAGCTACTCAGAAACTACAATCGTGGGTCGTTCAAAGAAATCAAGAAACGGGCGCCATAATTTATAGAATTTGTTTTCAGAGCCACAGACTGTATATCTGATTTTTTCTAAATCCAAACAGGACATTATATCTTTTATCCACTGTAAATGTGAAGGGGGCGAAGAGTCTTTCCACTTCAGTAAGGTTTCAAGCCAGGTGTTCTACGACGAAAGAGGACTAGCCTCTTCCGCCCACATCCTTTATACCCGGAGTGGCGTCACCACCGGAAACTGGTAGTTGGCCACTCCTGCTCATTCTCCATCCAACCCGGCCGCCATCTTACTAATACCCCTATTTCCATACATAACACACTGTATCACCATGCTGCCATATGGCATATGTTTCAGTTTGTTTCACACCAAGATGGCTAAGCAAGCTAAGCTAAGCATGCTAATGTAGCGGTTTGATTTAACCCCCACAACACAGAGACAGAACACAGAGACAGTCAGCTCGCACTCCTGGGTTTTTCCCGCTGCACTACTGAGATGTAATGTGCCATGCATGTATTGTGATGTAATGTGCCATTCATGTATCGTGATGCAATGTGCCATTCATGTATTGTGATGTAATGTGCCATTCATTTATAGTGTTCATGCGTCCTGTCCTTACTGTGACCTAGAGGCTGAGATCAATGTGTAGATGTGCCTTGTAACCTCTTTGTCCTGCAAGCCGGAGCAGAGGCTGCATCTGCCTATTGTTATGTAGGTCTTACAAATGCAAATGTCTCATGCCTGTTCTGCAGTCCCTTTGATCAGACCAACTACTGTGAATCTGCTTTGATGTATTGTTTGAGTTTGGTATAAATACTGCACAGGTTCTGTAACACATCCTCTCATTCCCACTTCTGCAACTGCTGCTGCTGGACACAGACATTGTGTCCTCCTTCTCTGAGAGCCGTGGGCTCGCTCCCAGCGCGCATGCACGGCGCCGGGAGCAGAGCCCGTGACGGCGGTATGATTAATAAACTCTACTTAAAACCACAGAATTCGCTTATATTTTTTATCATCCGCCGCACTGGTGAGCCCTTGAAGACGCACACACTTTGTGCGACGCAGCCTTCTGATTTGGACGGCCACGCTGGCGAACCGACGCTGAAAAAAACACGCTGCCAGCGAACACAGCAGCCTGACGTGCTGCTCTCCCTTCGGCTTCAGGGAGACCTCGACGCGGAGCCATATTTTTTATCATCCGCCGCACTAACCCCATTAGCCACAGGATGCTGCACATATAAGTTAATAATAAAATAAGCCAACAATGAATTGGGAGCAGTAAAAGATGGATGGATGGATGTACTGGGAGTAAAATACAGTATATGTTTCATGTGATTCATGGGTTCATTGTTATTTGGAATGGACAAAAGAAAAAATGGCAACTGGGCCGGCAGTGTAAACAAGAGTGGAGGGAGACTGAGTCAGCTCCCAACAATCGCTATATAGAAATACAATTATTTTTTTAAAGAAATGTTACATTTCATTTACGACAGTAAATGTAAATTTTCCAATGCATGTTATACTCACCACCCCAAGTGGACTTATGAAGCCCTCTCCACTTGATATAAATAAACAAAATTATAGCCATGGAGAACTGGGAAACAGAGTTGGCAGCAGCAGAACCTCTGTAGAGAATTTTGATGGTGTTAGTAATTTAATGATGGATTTTGACGTTACCGATGATTTGCAGCCCAACAAAACATACTTACTCCACTCCCAGCTTAAACACAAAGAGAACAATGCAGTTCATAAGAGCATTCAGAAGATTGACAACAAAGCCTGTGATCACCTGTGGCCATATGATACCCTAAAAAAAGAGATCAAACTGTATTTTTATTCAGTACTTTATGCACAAAATGTGCATACAATATCAATCGCTACAGAGGGTGACAACTAGGCTGACTCAAATACGAAATATGCTGTATGGGTACATAGTCATACTAGGTGGGGTAACTGAATAGACCATTATGCTGTTTATTCCATCTAGCTACAATGCTCCACATTGTGTATATATATTTATGTGTACATGTGTTCACTGCTCTTTTTATCTTATCTGCTAAATTATTGCTCTGAGTGTTACTATCCATGTGCTGTTACAATCCTGGAATTTCCCCACTGTGGGACTAATAAAGGCTTATCTTATCTTATCTTAAAATGAAGACAATCTTAGACAAACTAACAAATACCTCTGCACTTGACCTTTTTCTGAATAAAACACAGAGGATCATCCATAGACTTATATCATCAGAATTAATTTTTGACCTGATTGTTATGAAGGGATGAATTCTAAGGCCACTCTAACTCAGTTGGTATAATTAAACCACATTTTCCCATTTTATCAAGTAGATACTTCAAGCTGAAAAACAGACTTACTTGATTTTGTAGATATCTTACTTGTAATGAATACATGAAAGAAGCCTGAAGAAATCATCAAAGGGAGAGGAAAAACAGAACAAAACATAATAATCTCCTGGATTCTTCTCTTGAACACTTTGTGCAAATTCATACAAAGTATGATGCAACAAATGTATGAGGATAAAGCTACAAATTTGTGAAAATAAAGCCAAAAATAAAGTCGTAATTTCAACACTTCTAAAATCTGAAGTGTCAAAGTCATGAGAAAAAGTAAAAAATTTTCAAGTAAAAAGTTTAAATAGAAATAAAGACATCCACACATTTAGTGCAATTTCCACTTTACTGCTTGCTAAGCTTTTGGTTCTGTCAAACCTTCATCAGAGCATATAGACTACAGAGGAAAGCGTTTGCCTGATCTTCACATCCAAGATCAGGCAAACGCTTTCCTGTTAAGGGTGTTATCACATGTAGTACAGAAAATGTCATTTATCTGTTAAAATGCTTATGTGACAAGATCTATATAGGCAAAACAACTCACATGTTGAAACAAAGCATTAGTGAACATAAGAGTTCCATCAGACGAAATGTCAATGATCCTGTAACTCATCTTTTTAATGAATATTCACACCCAGTCTCCTCCCTACATCTTCAGTGTATTGAACATGTTGTTCTGCTAAGAGAGGGATATGGAAACCAAGATATGTCAGAGAGAACTTTTTTGGATTGACACTCTAGATGCCCTTCAACCTAAAGGTCTCAATGAAGATTTTGACATGAGTGTTATGCTGTGATTCCGGATGTGTTCCAGTCCTTCTTTTTAGTTCTTGTATTGTGAAACATGAGATCTATGGTTTATGATGACTTTAGCCTGATGTTTTTAAAGCTCTCGTTTCTTTTGAGATTTTTAAAAATGGTATCTTGTCCTATTTATTGATATGACCAACAGTGATCTGTGTGGAGTTTGCACGTTCTCCCTGTGTCTGCGTGGGTTTACTCCGGGATTTCTCCGGTTTCCTCCCACATGCCAAAAACATGCATGTTAGGTTAATTAGCATCAGCTGGGGATTCTAAATTGTCCTTAGGTATGACTGTGAGAGTGAATGGTTGTCTGTGTCTCTGTTTTGGCCCTGCGATGGACTGGCGATCAGTCCAGGGTGTACCCTGTCTCTTGCCCAAAGATGCTGGGATAGGCTCCAGCACCCCCCCTCCCCAACCCAAAAAGGATTAAGCGGAAGAAGATGGATGGTAATGTTACTGTACTTTATGATTTGTTTGTGTATTTCTGTTCACCTTTTACACACCTCCCCCCTTTTTCTTAGAAAAGTTTGAGGTATGATATGCCTCCTTTCTTTAATTTTGATAGTTGGGACTACATTTTCTAGATGACATGACACTACCACAGGGGTGTGTACACAGGTGTACTGCATATTGATTAATATGGCAATGCTCTCCCATTTAACCCTGTTCATGGCTATAGTTTGTATGCACTGCTGAAGGTTTGACAGAACCGAAAGCTTAGCAAGGAGTAAAGTGGAAACTGCACTAAGTGTGCAGATGTCTTTATTTCTGTTTATACTTGGTTGATTGTCCAGCACCTTACAAAGTCCTCGAGCTAGGTGGACCGGTAACCTTTCTCTTCATTGCAAGTAAAAAAAGTAAAAATAAAAGTAAAAATAAAAAAATCTGTCTATCCAACCGTCTTCTACCACTTTTCCCGAGGTCCAGGACACAGAGGCAGCAGTTCAAAGCAGAGAAGCTCAGACTTCCCTCTCCCCAGCCACCTGCTCCAGCTCTTAAGAAAAGATACCAAGACGTTCCCAGGTCAGCTGGGAGACACAGTCTCTCCAGTGTGTCCTGGGTCTGCCCCGGGGTCTCCTCCCAATGGGACATGCCCGAAACACCTCAAGTGGGAGGCGTCCAGGAGGCATCCTGATCAGATGCCCAAACCACCTCAACTGGCTCCTTTCGATGTGGAGGAGCAGCAGTTCTACTCTGAGCCTCTCCCGGATGACTGAGCTCCTCACCCTATCTCTAAGGGTGAGCCAAGCAATCCTACGGAGAAAGCTCATTTCAGCTGCTAGTATCCATGATCTAATTCTTTCGGGCATTACCCAAAGCTCATGACCATAGGTGAGGGTAGGAACGTAGACTGAACGGTAAATTGACAGCTTTGTTTTAGAGCTCAGCTCCCTCTTCATCACAACAGACCAGTACAACATCCACATCACTGTAGATACTGCTCCAATCTGTCTGTCAGTCTCTCGCTCCATTCTCCCCTCATTCGTGAATAAGAGCCCAAGATACTTAAACTCCTTCACTTGGGACAGGAGCTCGTCCCCAACCCAGAGAGGACAAACCACCCTTTTCCGGTTGAGCACCATGGACTCAAGACATGGAGGTGCTGATTCTCATCCCAACTGCTTCACACTCTGTAGCAAACTGTTCCATCAAAACCTGTAGGTCACTGCTCGATGAAGCCAATACGACGACACCATCTGCAAACAACAGAGATGAGATCCTGTGGTCACCGAACAGGACACCCTCCGTTCTTTGGCTGCGTCTAGAAATCCTGTCCATAAAAATTATGAACAGGATCATTGACAAAGAGCAGCCCTAAGTCCAACTTAGGAGCAGCCCTAAGTCCCTAAGACTCAGCCCTAAGAGCAACCCTGAGTCCAACTCTCACTGGAAATGTGTCCGACCAAGTGTTGGCAATATGAACCAAACTCTCACAATGGTCCTATAGAGACCAGATAGCTCGTAGCAACAAGCCTGACACCGGATACTCCTGACCTACCCTCCACAAAAAAAACACAAGGGATGCGGTCGAATGCCTTCTCCAAGTCCACAAAACACATGTAGACTGGTTGGGTAAACTCCCACGAACCCTTGAGGATTCTTGAGAGGGTAAAGAGTTGGTCCGATGTGCCACAGCCAGGACGAAAATCACATTGCTCCTTCTGAATCCCAGGTTCGACCAACGGCCAGACACTCCTCTCCAGAACTCTGGCATAGACCTTCCCAGGGATGCCGAGAAGTGTGATCCCCCTAAAGTTGGAACACACCCTTCGGTCCCCTTTCTTAAAGAAAGGAACCATCACCCCAGTTTGCCATGCCAAAGGTACTGTCCCCGACTTCCATGCAATGTTGTAGAGGTGTGTCAGCCGTGACAACCCTACAATATCCAGAGCCTTGAGGTTTCAGGTATTCAGGGCGAATCTCATCCATCCCTGGAGCCCGGCCACCGAAGAGTTTTTTTAACCACTTCAGCAACCTCAGCCCCTGTGATGGGTAAGTCAACCCGCTCGTCCTCAGGCTCTGCTTCCTCTGTGGAAGGCGTGTCAGTGGACTTGAGGAGATCCTCAAAGTATTCCTTCCACCGGCTGATGATATCCTATAGCACCAGACCCCCATGGTCCCTCCTGCAGGTGGTGAGCCCACTGGAGGGCAGACCCATGTAGCTCCTTTGGGCTGAGGCCATCTGGGTCCCATGGGCAGACCCGGCCACCAGACGCTCATCATCGAGCCCCTCCCCCAGGCCTGGCTTCAGAGTGGTGCCCCGTGTAATCCCATACTGGGTGGGGTCCACTGAATCCTTGTTGTAGCATTCATCATGGGAGTCTTTTGGATCATTCTTAGTCTGGCCCTTCACCCAGGACCAGTTTACCTTGGGTGACCCTACCAGAGGAAAACTGCCCCGGACAACATACAGTGGGGTAAAAAAGTATTTAGTCAGCCACCAATTGTGCAAGTTCTCCCACTTAAAAGATGAGAGAGGTCTCCAATTTTCATCATAGGTATACCTCAACTATGAGAGACAAAATGAGAAAAAAAAATCCAGAAAATCACATTGAAGGATTTTTAATGAATTAATTGGTAAATTCCTCAGTAAAATAAGTATTTGGTCACCTACAAACAAGCAAGATTTTTGGCACTCACAGACCTGTAACTTCTTCTTTAAGAGGCTCCTCTGTCCTCCACTCATTACCTGTATTAATGGCACCTGTTTTAACTCTTCATCAGTATAAAAGACACCTGTCCACAACCTCAAACAGTCAGACTCCAAACTCCACTATGGCCAAGACCAAAGAGCTGTCAAAGGACACCAGAAACAAAATTGTAGACCTGCACCAGGCTGGGAAGACTGAATCTGCAATAGGTAAGCAGCTTGGTGTGAAGAAATCAACTGTGGGAGCAATTATTAGAAAATGGAAGACATACAAGACCACTGATAATCTCCCTCGATCTGGGGCTCCACACAAGATCTCACCCCGTGGGGTCAAAATGATCACGAGAACGGTGAGCAAAAATCCTAGAACCACATGGGGGGACCTAGTGAATGACCTGCAGAGAGCTGGGACCAAAGTAACAAAGGCTACATCAGAAACACACTACGCCGCCAGGGACTCAAATCCTGCAGTGCCAGACGTGTCCCCCCGCTTAAGCCAGTACATGTCCAGGCCCGTCTGAAGTTTGCTAGAGAGCATTTGGATGATCCAGAAGAGGATTGGGAGAATGCCATATGGTCAGATGAAACCAAAATAGAACTTTTTGGTAAAAACTTGTCGTGTTTGGAGGAGAAAGAACACCATACCTACTGTGAAGCATGGGGGTGGAAACATCATACTTTGGGGCTGTTTTTCTGCAAAGGGACCAGGATGACTGATCCATGTAAAGGAAAGAATGAATGGGGCCATGTATCGTGAGATTTTGAGTGAAAACCTCCTTCCACCAGCAAGGGCATTGAAGATGAAACATGGCTGGGTCTTTCAGCATGACAATGATCCCAAACACACCGCCCAGGCAACGAAGGAGTGGCTTCGTAAGAAGCATTTCAAGGTCCTGGAGTGGCCTAGCCAATCTCCAGATCTCAACCCCATAGAAAATCTTTGGAGGGAGTTGAAAGTCTGTGTTGCCCAGCGACAGCCCCAAAACATCACTGCTCTAGAGGAGATCTGCATGGAGGAATGGGCCAAAATACCAGCAACAGTGTGTGAAAACCTTGTGAAAACTTACAGAAAACGTTTGACCTCTGTCATTGCCAACAAAGGGCATCTAATAAAGTACTGAGATGAACTTTTGTTATTGACCAAATACTTATTTTACCGAGGAATTTACCAATTAATTCATTAAAAATCCTTCAATGTGATTTTCTGGATTTTTTTTTTTTTTTTGCACAATTGGTGGCTGACTAAATACTTTTTTACCCCACTGTAGCTCCTGGGATCACTAGGGCACGCAAACCCCCCACCACAATAAGGTGACGATCCATGGGGGGAATAATAAAATCATGAGGAAAAGAAACACAAGTATATGAGAAAAGGTTACAAAATTTGTGGAAAAAGTTTAAAATTTCCAAGTAAAATGAATAAGAGGGAAAATAAAGCAAAATTAAATTAAGTGTAGTTGTTCTTTCTTCATCAAGTCTTGCTACATATTGTGACATTGTTGTGAACTACTGTAAGGCATCCATGGATGTTTAACTTTAAACTAAAGGGCAACATAAGTGAGTGATTCTAAGACAGACATACTCACAGGAAGGGCTGGCATGAAAATTATCACATACAGCTGACACAACCTAGCCAGAGAGAAAGGGAGAGTGTCTTTTTATCTGTATTTACAAGAAATGAAAGAAAACATGTAGAAGTTGAGAGTTTTCAGACAACTCACTTGACCACTTCTGGCTCTTGTTTGATAGCCAACAGAATAGACTCTGTGTTAATGAGGATGGCCCAGCAAGGGAAGCATGCCAGCAACAAAATGAGGATGGCCCGCTGCAGAATGACTCCTATTTTCAGGAGGTTATGGGCCCCAAAGTTCTAAAAAAAAAATATGTATTTTTAGTTTCAGCAGACTTATTGTTGTGTATGATTAACAACAGCACTCTGAGGCGAGTGCAATATCCCCGACCTCAGTTTTCTTTGAAGATCCCAATACTTAATGACGAAGAGCAGTTTTCAACTTTTCAGTATAATTACTGTGGCAGAATTAAATTATGATAAGCCCATCATGCAAAAATATACAACAAAGCATACGACCCATAGTTGTAGGTTAGAATCCCGAGATGAACCTGTGTAGCAAGTATGGTGACCCTAGAAAGCTTTACACGTTCTATAGTAAGAGATCATAGGGAGTGTCAACCTTGACCTTTGACCTTTTGACCCCAAACCTGTATTCAGAGGTTATGGTCTCAGAGTGAACCTGTGTACCAGGTTTGGTGACCCTAACTTTGTTGTTGAGATATACTTTATAAGGCATTTTGATGTTGACCTTTGACCTTGTAATCCCAAAACCACAGTCACACTTCAGGGTCACAGGGTGAACCTGTGTACCAGGTTTGGTGGCCCTAGCTTTACTCTTCCAGTTATAAGGCATGGGGAATGTTAACCTTGACCTCTGACCTTCTGACCCCAAGCCTATAGTCTGCGATCAGGATCTCAAGGTGAACCTGTGTATCAAGTTTGGTGACCCTAACTTTACTCATTGTAAAGTACACAAAATAAAAAATAAATAAAAATAATAAGACATAAGGAATGTTAATCACTGCACCTGCGCTGTGGCACAGGTGTAGTGTGACTGACTACTGATCAGAGGTCTGCAGTCTGCATGTCCAAGTGTCCTTGAGCAAGACAGTGAACCCCCAGCTGATCCTGGTGGGTCAGGGCAGCGCCTGTGCATGGATAGCAGGATCTGTAAAGCACTTTGGTCATCTAGAGATGAGAAAAAGCGCTATATAAGGGAATGCCATTTACCATTTTAACCTTGACCTTTCACCTTTTGACCCCAGACCCATAGTCAAGACGTCAGAATCCCAAAGTGAACCTGTGTACCAAGATTAGTGACCCTAGCTTTCTTTGTTGTTGAGATATAGTTTATAAGCCATTACGATGTTGACCTTTAACCTTGTGATCCCAAAACCATAGTCACACTTCAGGGTCACAGGGTGAACCTGTGTACCAAATTGATGACCCTAACTTTACTCGTTGTACAGTAATAAGGCATAGGGAATGTTAACCTTGACCTTTGACCCCAAACCCATAGTCAGAGGTCCGGACTCCAAGGTGAACCTGTATACCAGGTTTGGTGGCCCTAGCTTTATGTGTTGTACAGTAATAAGGCATAAGAAATGCCAACCTTGACCCAGGCGGTTCATTTGGGCTGAGCCCTACCAGGTCCTATGGGTAGAACTGTGGTCACTGCATATTTGCCATTGAGCAACTCCCCTCGGCCAGGCCCCAGGAGGACTCCAGTAACCCCATACCGGGCAGGGTATACAGGATTCCTTGTTGTAACTTTTTCATGGGGATCTACTGGACTGCTTTTAGGTATTTTCACACCTAAATTTGTTTAATTTGGTCCGAATCAGCTGACAAGTTTGTTACTTTGTATCATTTTCTCCTGGTTCAGTCCCCTTTCACACAGGCAAAAATTCAAGCAGACCAAACTGCATCACATTAAATCCCGCGAGACTTACGTCAGAACGTTCTCTGTTCTTACTGGTCAGATTTTTTTGCCACAACAACAGGAAAGGTAAATACAGGGAGTAGGATGACTAAAGGTAAAAGGTAAAGTCAACTTTACTGTCATTCAATCCATACAGCCAATCATGTACAGTAGAACAAAATTACGTTTCTCTTATCTACAATGTCAATCACATCTAGAATCAGAGGGGTTGCTGCCATGCAAGGTGCCGCCACAAATTTAAGCTGGATAGCAGGAAGTTCCACTTTTATATGGTCTTTGGAATGACCCGGCTGGGATTTGAACCCAGGCCTCCCGGGTGTGGGGCGGATGCTCTACCAACTAGGCCACCACTCTGGTGGTACACAGTACTACTGTGTATGCATTTCTGGGAGAAAATAATACAAATCGCAGCATAATCTACGGGGGGGGGGGGGGGGGGGTCATTGCCCTGGTAATCGTTTATTACATACGTGCATATACCACTTTCGGCAAATCGTACAGTTTGAAAATGAAGCACTGCCATGGATGAGAAATAACATGTTAACGTTCATTAATCCTCCAGAACCGTGACTTGCTCAGCCACAGATATTTTCAAAGATCCATCAGGTATGTACAGTGATATAAAATGTTTTACTGTTTGCCGCTGGTCCTGTTTTAGTGTGGTCACTTTCCCACCTGCAGGACCACACCAGAGTTCGCCATTTGATTTGAATCGAGACCACGTCTTTCAGGTGCGGGTTGCGGTACGGGTTAGTTTGGTGCACACTTGAGTGCAATTACCATGTTCTCACCGGACAAAACGAACCGCAATAACAGAGAAAACAAACTCAAGTTTGATTGAAATGAACTAAAGCCTGTAGGTGTGAAAGCTCCCTTAGTCTGGCCCTTCATCCAGGACTAATTTGCCATGGGAGACCCTACCAGAGGCAAGTTGTCCCTAACAGCAGACTGTAGCTCCTGGGATCATTAGGGCACACAAACCCCTCCATCACAATAAGGTGGCGATCCATGGAGGGGTCAAAGGTTGATATAACATCAAAATAATTTTGGAAATATTATTTTAAGGTGAAAATATCTTTTAGTGTTACTTTAAAGTACATTTCTATCTAGTTTTCTCTATGTTCTGCATTTTTAGCGATATCCATGTTCACCAAAATGGTTTAATTCTATTGAATCACCTTTCAGTTTTACTTGTGAATGTTCAAAGTAAGTCAAAGAGAACAAAATGTACTTGAGTAAGAGTATTTTTGTCATAGATTTACTCATAAAAATACGACATCAGATTTATGTAATGCTTTTCAAAGACACTCAAGGACACATTATTCATTCACTCCACAGACAGACACTGACAGTGGTAAGCTACTACTGTAGCCAGAGCTGCCCTGGGGCAGACTGATAGAAATGTGACAGCCAATCTGGGCCAACTGTATCGCTTCTTCTTCTTCTTTTAGATTTGATTGGCGGTTGTCAACCAGCCCATAGGTGCATCACTGCCACACACTTCACTTTATGTCACACTTCTTCTTCTAGATCTGATTGCCAGCTGGCAACCAGCTCACAGGTGTACCACCGCTTTGTCAACTGTCTCTCCAACTACCACCAAACATTTATACACAATCATACACCAGTGTCATGGACACTGGAGGCAAGGTGAGGAGAGTGTCTTGCCCAGGGACACAACAGCAGGATGGTTGGGGGAGAGTTGGATTAAAACTGCCAACCCTCCAATTATTGGGACAACCCACCCTATTCCCTGAGCAACTGCCATCCAAATAGTAAAAAGAAAATGCACAATAAAACTACAAAGTAAAGTACAATTATGGGGGGAAAGCTACTTGATTACATGTACTTGAAACAATGTAAAGCATTATTTCCCAACTCTGGTGATGGGCTAACATCTCACCTGAGAAATTAGAGTATCACATGCTGATGCCAAACCGAAACCTATAGAAACACCTGTGATATTAATAACCTAATGGGACAAAAGAAAACAAGGGTGGATTAAGAATTGATTCAATGAACTGGTTCTTTAAAAACATAATGTGTAAGGAAAAAAAATGTACTTACTGCAACGGCCAAAGACACTGCTGCCAGCTCGGTTTTGCCCAGACGGCCACAGAATATGGTGCTGATCAAACTCACAAGGAAACTCATAAGCTGGGCCATAGACTGGTGAAACAGTGAGCAACACACATCAGCTACAGAGTCAGAGGTGGTGGAGTCGTCACAAACTGTACTCAAGTGAAAGGAGCATTACCTTATGATACCATGATACTTATTACTTACCTCATATTATAATAGTAACAAGTAAGAGTAGTCATGAAAATGCTAGTAAAAATTGCAATTTGTGATATTTTCATGTCAGGTCAGGCACTGGTTTGCTTGCTACTGGATAACCATGAAAACCGGTACTACCTGTGTCATGGGTCGGGACACCGGCAACTCAACCGGCAACTCCACCCTTCCGAGGGTGTGGAGGGTGAAACTGGGCATCCTGGTAGAACTAAAAACATTATCTGTCACAGGTCTGTGGTGGACCACTCCCAGTTACACAGGGTGAAGCTGGACATCCTGGCAGATAAACACATCTGTCGCAAGGTCTATGGTAGACTTTTGCCAGTCGGTGCATCGTGACATGCACTACACAAAGAGCACAGATAAACAAACCTATCATCTGGTCAGTCACTGCAACAGATACTGGAGTAAGTTTGTCTTGGCCTGTCCTTGCCACTGATAATACCTCTATCTGCCAAGAATGTGTCGCTAGTCCAGCAAAAGCTAGCGGTACTCAAATACTTTGCAAGCAGTTTCATGAAATGGTCAGTCAGAAAGCAACTCATACCGGCTCGGACGTCGCTGAGGTTAACAAGGTCAGGAATTCCTGGCAGCGGAAGGCAAAGGACAGAGCTGCATGGAGGAATCTGATCAGACCTAAATGAAAGTCACTGTCGCCCCCGACAAACTGCTATGATGATGATGATATCTTCATTTTTCATCTTTTTTTCTTGTAAATTTGTGACTCTTTCCTTACATATTTGACTTAACTCTAATTTATTTTAATAAATTCTGGATTTTTTGTGATAAATTTGTTATTTTTTGGTACATTTGCAACCTTTTTCTCACTTTAACTTGGAAATTTTCAACTTTACTCTTGCCAATGTCAGACTTTAAAAAAATGTGCTCATCTAAGAAAAACGGAATACAAATTGTCCTTCTAATACAAATCATATAAGAAGAAGTAGACAGTAATAAGTTACACATAATCTGAGCTAAAAAAGAATGTGATTTGAGTTTAAGGAAATGAAAAAAAATTCACAGAAATTACTAACAATGCAGTACAGTTACAGTATAAAACAGCACAGATTTGTGCTGTCAGTTAAATAAAAATTTACTTGAGTACAACTGCAGTCCCCTACGTGGCTCGCCACCTTATCATGGTGGAGAGGCAGATGATCCCAGGAGCTGTGTTGTCGGGGACAACTTGCCCCTGGTAGGGTCTTCCAAGGCAAACTGGTCCTGGGTGAAGGGTTAGACTAAGAGGGGTCCAGTAGATCTCCATGAAAAATGTTACATCAAGGACCCAGTGTACCCAAAGTAGCCATATGGGTCCACCCTCCAGTGGGCTCACCACCTGGCAGAAGGATCATGGGGATCATGGTGCTATGTGAACCAGGCGGAAGTCTAGGCTACTCTGCCTGGACTGATGCCCCCAACCCGGATCCCCGGATAAATGGTAGAAAATGGATGGATGGATGGAGAACTGGGGTGGGAATCACCAGAGGCCCCATGATGCAATATTATTAGGATACTTGGGCCGTGATTCACTATTATCACAATCTTGCAGTAGAGTGAGTATTGTGGTATCATATATTGTGATTTTCCATCATGATCTTTGCCTTGTTCAACTCCTGGCTAGATCTCAGGAGTCACAACCTAACCAGACAGTGAGCATTTAACACCGTCTAGTGGATTGAAAAGTCAACTTTTTTTATTACTCTGGTACCTAAGTACTGTATGGAAGCCCTAAAAGGTCATACATTCATAGTATTTATTTTCACTGTTTTCCCAGATCCCGAGATACTTTTCTTGAGATTTCAAGATGACAAAATCATCTTGTAATCTCGGGAAAACAATATTTGTTTTCTTGAGATCTCAAGAAAATTATCTAATGATCTCAGGAAAACAGCAAAAATATGTAAATAGTATGAACGCATGACCTTTTAGGGCTTCTGTAAATAGGTAATTTTGTATTTGCTCATTTAATAGTAATTTTTAATCAAAAATTACAATACTGGTGTCTCTGGATCGATACAGTATCACCACCACAAAGCACTGTGATACCAATACGTACAAATCCCCCCCCACACACACACACACACACAAGTACATCCAAATGTACTTGAGTAAAAGTAGCTGTAAGGTTTTTTTTCCCACCTCATTAGTGTGGGACAGTCAAGTAAATTAGCCCACCTTACAATAAAACTGATCTGAAAAGTACATTACTAGAGAAAATGTAAATCCTGATGTATTACAGAAAAATGTCACAAATTTGTGAGAAAACAGTATCAAGTGCAGAAGTTTTCCGACAAACTCAACCAAAGGTGAAGTTAAAAAGTTTTATCTGTATGGATTTGGGCTTGGACATCTCACCCTACACTCTATGTGGTCTTTAAAAGCCCTGAGCAAAAACTTCCAAATTAAGGCAAACATGGCTGTTAAGCAAAAATCACAATATGGCAGAGGATATACAGTTAAAGTTCTGTTAGTTCTGCTACTTCTGGCAGGAGATATTCACCTTAACCCTGGACCTGCCACTATTAAACAGCAGACCACTGGGTTAGCACAAAACCGAGCTGTACAAAAGCAAAAACAACATTTATTTTTCCAAACTGTTAATCATGCACGAGTTCTTTGGGACACCAAGGCTAAACCAAAGGGGATCCTCGGCGGTCATTTAAACATACGGAGCATAATCCCCAAAAGAGATGAGATTTCGGTGTTGCTGTTGGACTCAAATCTGGACTACCTTTGTCTCTCAGAAAGCTGGCTACACAGTAACATAGACACTAATATGATTGATATTGTGGGCTACCAGTGTTTTAGAAAAGACAGGCAGGTAGGGAGGGGAGGAGGTGTTTTAATTTACATCAAAGAGAAATATAAATGTCAACTGGTTGATTTGAATACTTCACTTGAATGTTTAGCTGTTAATGTATGTCTCTCTCCGGTAATGAATTTCAACATTGCAGTAGTGTACAACCCACCGTCACACAACTCTTCCTTTTATAATGAATTAAGTGATCTGGTTAAACAACTTGAGAAGAACAGAGAAACAATAATTCATGGTGACTTTAATATCAACTGGTCTGATAAAAAAGACAAACAAAAACTGAAAAGCCTCATGACTAAATTTAACTACCAGCAAATCATCAAAGGACCCACCAGGATAACCAAACAATCCAGAACACTTATTGACATGGTATTTACTAATAAACCAGAACGAATAACCAGAACCTATAATCTTGTAACTGGTCTCTCAGATCATAACATGGTTCTTGCTGTCAGGAAACTTACTAAAAAGCGACTACAGTATTTTGGGGGAGTTGATATTGACAAATCAAATTTTATTATCCCCAAATCAAAAAATGAGGAGTTTGAACATTACTTAGAGAATCAAAATTGGGAGCAGCTCATGGCAACATGTGAAGTAGATGATTGTTGTAATTTTATAACTGCAACAATCACAAAGTCTATAGAAAAATTTTCAAAGCAAATTAAAAGTAGACAACAGAAGATTAGCCTACCATGGTTAAATAATGAAATAAGAAAACTTATGAAGAGGCGAGACTATGCACTGAAAACATCACTAACCTCCAAACTACAAAATGATCACCTTGTGTACAAAAGTTTAAGAAATAAAGTGGTACATGAGCTGCGAAAATCAAAAATATCTTATTACAATAAACTGATAGATCATGCAAAGGGTAACAACAGTTCCCTATGGAGGCATTTAAATAACTTAACTAATAAAAAAAACGATCAGAAGGGGGTAAAGGAACTTAGAATCAATGGCAAGACCGTCAGTGACAAGGCTACTTTGGCAAATGAATTTAATTCACACTTTGTGGGCTCTGTGGAAGACTTAACAAAAATTTTTGTGCTGCCAAATGTGCTCAACAACACAAATTCCATACTTCCAACAGATACTTTTCACATCGATGAGGTAAATGAGAAGTTAATTGCTGGTATTGTTAAAACACTGTCAAACTCAAAAACTAATGATATCTACAATATGAGCACCTCCTTTCTCAAAATGCACAGCAAAATATTAATCAAACCACTGACTCATCTCATTAATCTCTCCATTAGGTCTAGTACATTTCCATCTGGCTGGAAAAAAGCTGTCGTCATACCAGTTCATAAATCAGGCAGTAAAGACGATATATGCAATTACCACCCAATCTCTATCTTACCAGTCCTATCTAAGGTTCTTGAAAAAGTTGTAGCTACACAGCTGATAGACTACTTACAAGACAGTCAACTTCTTCATCCACATCAATTTGGTTTTAGACCAGGATACTCAACAGAAACAGCAAATTGTTGCCTTATTGAAAACGTCAAACAGTCCTTGGACAGGGGTAATGTGGTAGGAGCTGTTTTTCTAGATCTCAAAAAGGCTTTCGATACTGTAAACCACAGTTTGCTTTTATCCAAAATGGTATCTTTTAACTTCTCCCCAAATACATTAGAATGGTTTGCATCTTATCTCCAGAATAGAG
The DNA here is from genome assembly GCA_020510985.1 of Pholidichthys leucotaenia. Taxonomy (NCBI): domain Eukaryota; kingdom Metazoa; phylum Chordata; class Actinopteri; order Cichliformes; family Pholidichthyidae; genus Pholidichthys; species Pholidichthys leucotaenia. Next base: position 241,996,240 of record CM035847.1, on the reverse strand, counting down.
AACAGTGTGTAAAAGTTCACCAGGATAAATCCTCATTTTTAAACAACCGCATGGGTATCCCACAAGGGTCCATTCTTGGTCCTTTACTTTTCAGCATTTTTATTAATGACTTGCCGTTACACTGCTCAGCTGCAACATGCCAACTTTATGCAGATGATGCAGTTATTTACACAGCTGCCAAGACTCCAGCACAGGCTGCAGATGTACTGTCTACAAGTATGGTTGATGTCCAAGAGTGGCTCCTCAAGAACCATCTATTGCTGAACCTTCAGAAAACAGTCTCAATGTGCTTTTCAATCAAAAAATGTAACCTGCAACATTTTAAAGTTAATATACATGATCATGACATCAGTTTAGCTACAGAATTCAAATACCTTGGCATTGTACTAGATCCTCAACTCAAATTTAATCTTCATATAAAGAAAATTTCAAAAACAGTAAAAAAAAATCTGAACTGCTTTAAATTAATTAGATATTACATACCTTACGAAGCAGCTGCACTGTATATGCATTCTATGGTTTTTTCTCATATATCATACTGTTTGACAGTCTGGGCTCAAGCAGCCCCTTCCACAATAAGACATATAGGTTCATTATATAATCAAACCCTAAAAATCTTGGACAAAAAGCCCATTAGGTGGCATCACTGTAATGTTTTAAAAAAATACAACCTATTGAGTTTTGAGAGCTTCATTGACCTCTGTCTTCTGAAATTAACGTTCAAATGTTTCCATAAATCAGCACCCGAGCCACTTGCTGGTTTCGTCCAAAGATAGGACAGCAGCAGAGCCACCAGGAGTTCTGTTAACAATAACTGTAAAATATTCCACCGCAGAACCACATTTGGACAAACAGCTTTCTCTATAAAGGGCAGTCACATCTGGAACACAATGCCAAATGAAATTAAAATAATAACGGACTTTAAAACATTCACTAAAAATGTTAAAAACTGGCTGAAAAATAAACAAGAATGTACTCATGTATGAATTATTTGTCTGCAAAGTGAGAGTGAATGAAGGGAAGGAATAAATGTGTTTGTTTATAGTGAGTGACGGAGGGAGGAAGGCCTGAAATAGGCAAATGTGAGTTATGTTATATGTGTTAAATGTGAGTCAGGCTGTTATATTTGTGTATTTATAATATTTATGTTAAAGGTGAGTCAGGCTGTTATATTTGTGTATTTATAATATTTATAATATTTATAATTGTGTATTTATAATTTTTCTGCATTGATGTATGTGGTTATTGTGTATATTTTTATCTTGATTCTTTTTTCTAAAGCCCATCCAGGGACAAGAGTTGCAAATTAGCTAATAGCTATACACTCTATGTGCAACACATCAGATTGATTGTCTTTGATTAATTGTCTATGTTTATTGCACTGTCCCTGTCAAATAAACTAATCTACTACTACTAAGAAAAAAAACAAGGCAAATTTTTGAGAAAATTTTATGAGGAAAAAAGTTGTAAATTCATGTGGCAAAAGCTACAAATTTATGTGGAAATAACTTGTCAGCTTTATGAGGGAAAAGTTTTACATTCACGAGAAAAACGTCACAAATGTATGAGAAAAAACTTGAAACTTGAGTCACAAATTTAAGGGAAAACTTTTCAAGATACCTTCTTACTCTTACAAAGCTCTGTCTATATTATCACACCAGTAATTAAATATTAAAGAACACTGCTCCACTGAACTAACAGGGAGTTCAGAACCACACTGCTACTCACCACAGGTAATGCTAGGACCACCAGTTCTTTCATTTCCTTCTTAAAACCAACAGGGACCCACATTCGGATCTGCTTTACTAGAAAACATTCCCTCCATGAGGAAGGCAGATGCCATCTCACAGCCATGTTCTCCATGATTCAGCCAGGCACAAATGGAGCTGTGTCGGTGTCTGCGGGTTACTGTTTGATCAGACTAGTGATTGGATCACACCGGGATGTCTTCTTCTAAGGATTAAGTGGAAGAAGATGGATGGATGGATGGATGTCTTTCTCTATCAGAGCGGAATCATGAGCTTAATGAATGACAGACAACGTCAGCAAAGCATTGCTATTGGTCAGAGCTCTTGCGTCTTATTATAGAGGAAATGGCTACTCCAGACTGACCTTCTTCTTCTTCTTTGCAATAAACATGCCCATTTCAGTGTAACAGAAAATTTACCGACAGTAAATTGTAATAAGTAGGCTACATTCCATTCCAATTGAAGTCCGGTCGGAAGTTTCTTCGGGAACGCCCACCTAAAGTCGGATTGTAACTGGGATTCTGGGAACAGATGGAGATGGAGAGGCAATAAGAATCACGAGGAGGGCTCTTTTCTCTTTTTTTAAATAACACAGGATAAAGTCATAGACTTTAGGGGTCGGGCTCAGATGACATAATGCACCTTTCAGTTGTTTGCTATCCGCCAGTAACCGAGAGAAGAAGAAGAAGAAAAACCTTCGTTCGCTTACTGAAATCTGTGGCCACTGGCCACGGCCAGTGTTGCCAGATCGTGCGAGACTTACAAGTGACTCTTTATGTTAAAATAAGCTCAAAGCAAGAGACTTGGCAGTTAAGGTTTTTTGCTCACCAGCTACCGTGGAGTAACTTTAAAAAAAAAATAACATTTTCTTTTATGACTCAGAGACTACTTAAAAAAAAGTCTTGGTAAAACCAGTGTTGCCAACTCTCACTCTCTGAGAATGAGTTTCACTCTTTTGCCCTTTTTCACAGTTACACAACAAACCCAATGTCCCACTCCAAAATGAGGCAAATACTGCCAATATCATGTTAACATCCTTCAGATTTTTATGCAGCAAGAGCTTTCAAGGCAGCGCTAGACCAGGAGTCGGCAACCCGCGGCTCCAGAGCCGCATGGCCCTTCAGCAACCATGCTGTGGCTCCCTGCAGTTACATCTCAAAACACACGGAAATTAATGAAGTTAATTTTGTTTTATTTTTCAAATTATTGTTTATTGCAATACGGTCATTGTACAGTTGTACAGTACAACAAAACTGAGGGTGCTCCACCAGGCTACTGCACAATAAATTGAGAAGAATTTGATAAAACACAGTTATAGAACACATGATTAAACATATGACTGAAATAAAAATAAAAATAGCCCACAGGTATATATACAGATATGGTAGTGGCTTCATAGATGGAACTGTGTACATAAGAGTGCAGAATACAGAAAACATGATTGAATAAAATGGACCAAGGATTATGGAAAATATACACAGGAATGGTAGTGGTTTCACAGATGGGTCAGTCATCATCACTCTATAAATTCAAGAAATCTGTCAGTTTGTGTGTCTGTGTCACGATCATAGCACATCATAGGATGGCCTATGATGTCTGCATGATGTCCTGTGATGATCCTATGATATCAGGCATCATAGGACATCTGCCTTGATGTCTTTATGATGTCATATAGACTGTCACACCATCACTCACGATGACTGCCTTGATGTCTTTATGATGTCATATAGACCATCACTCACCAAAGAAGAGATACTCATCACCCGATTAAGAATAGGACACAGCACTTTAAACCACACCCATTCGAAGCAGTAAATCTGGAAATCTTACTCATCACCCGATTAACAATAGGACACACTACTTTAAACCACACCCATTCAAAGCAGTTCATCATGTCATATAGACTATCAGTCACGAAAGAAGAGATACTCCTCACCCGATTAAGAATAGGACACACTACTTTAAACCACACCCATTCAAAGCAGTAAATATGGAAATCTCACTAAGGCAGAAGGCACTCTATAAATTCAACAAATCTCTGTCAGTGTGTCTCTAGCCACGGTTACATGGACAAAATTTCTTCAGTCTGATTACAATTCAGATCAGAATTTTACTGTTTACATGGATCCTGAAAAAGTTGATCTGATTAAGACGTGTGCTTCCATGTGTCACACGTTTGAACGGACTAAATCATTTTGACATGCGCACAATTATCCAACATTCCGGAAATAGCAGAAGAAGAAGCAACTTCCAATGTAAACAAACCCCACTTCGTGTCTTTCTCTTTTTGAAATGGACCGGTATTGTGTTATTCAGACTGTACTTTTGCTTCTGCTGGTCTCCGTAATGAAGCTACAAGTACATACTTCTGCATATGATGAACAGTGGGAGACAGCAGGACGATACAGACCAGTTTTGTTTTACTCCTGCCATGTCTTCCACTAGCTGCTGTAAAGGCGGAAATGCGTCACGTCAACATGTGGCTGATGTACAGATATGCACAGTAAACATTTTCTGCCCAAGCTTCAGAATAAGTGTTTATATGCACACCAATCGGATTAACAATCAGTTTAACCCACCCTTCTCAATTGGAAGGAAATTTTGATCCGAATGAGTGTGATGGGGTTAGAATATTCAGGTTGGCGTGTTTACATGCAGCATTTTTATTCTGATCAGGCTTTTAATCCAGTTACTTGTGTCCATGTAAACATGGCTAGTGTGTCTGTCACCATCATAAACTCAGGCAGCACTGATTCCTGCCTTGATGTCTTTATGATGTCATATAGACCATCACTCACGATGCCTGCCTTGATGTCTTTATGATGTCATATAGATCATCACTCACCAAAGAAGAGATACTCATCACCCGATTAAGAATAGGACACAGCATTTTAAACCACACCCATCCGAAGTAGTAAATCTGGAAATCTCACTCAGTAAGCCAGAAGGCACTCCATAAATTCAACAAATCTCTGTCAGTGTGTGTGTGTGTCACCGTCATAATATCAGGCAACACAGGACTCGTGATGCCGTCATATAGACAATAGGACTGGCTACAAGACCATAGGATTGCCTACGATGTTCCTATAACGTCTACATGATGTTTAAATGATGTCATATAGACAGCGTAGTATACAGTCGCCTCTGAGGTCCCTATGTTGTCTACATGAAATCTCTGTCAGTTTGTGTGTCTTGTGTGTCACGATCATAGCACATCATAGGACAGCCTATGATGTCTCCATGATGTCCTATGATGATCCAATGATATCAGACATCATAGGACATCTGCCTTGATGTCTTTATGATGTCATATAGACCATCACTCACGAAGCCTGCCTTGATGTCTTTACAAACCCAGGCATCACTGAATGAATGATGACGTCAAAGATCAAAGGCAGGCATCAGTATGGTTACTGTTGCCATGGTAACAGTAATTTTCTAGGGCCGTGCAGAAATGCTTGCTTACACCTCCTTTCTACGGCCATGCAAAAATACTTGCTCATACTGTGGAGTGTGTGAAATCACAGGCAGATTCATTTCAAATGATTTATTGCACACTCACATCTCACGAGCACTGAACAGAATGACTCGTCACATCACGAGCACAGAACAGACTGACTCTCTACATCAAGTTACACTTCACAAGATTCAAGGCACTTCCTCATAACAGCAGGACATCTACACCACACTTCATTCAACCCCCACTCCCACTGTTCTCCCAATGTGTATTCATTGTCTCTGTCTAAGGTGTGAAATAACCTGAGGCCTGAGGCCCACAATACTTGGTTTCTATAGGCATGCATGGGTATGCATTAGTATACATGAAAGTGCGGAGTGCGAAGACAGGTGTGTTATTATAGTTAAAAAGTTCCTCAGTTCTGTGAATGTAAGCATTCAGAGGGAGGGGGTGGGGCCTCTGACTGTTTGCAGTTCAGATGGCCCAGGGGACGAAACGGTTTGTCAGTCTGGTGGTGGGGGGACCTGTTTGATCCAAACCGTCGTCCAGAGGGAAGCAGGTCAAACAGGTGGTGGGTGGGATGTGAGTGGTCTCCTGTGATGGCCTTGATCTTTCTGAGACAGAAGGATCTGGAGATGAGCTCCAGGGAGGGCAGAGGGCCGCCGATGATTTTTTGGGTGGTGTTGATAACCCTCTGCACAGCCTTCCTGTTCTCGGCCATGGAGCCGACGTACTGCACACCCAGACAATAGGTGAGCACGCTCCACTGAGCAGTGGTAGAAGGTCAGCAGCAGCTTCTGGTCCAGGTAGTTCTGAGGATATGGAGGAAGTGCAGCCGCTGCTGGGTTTTCTTCACCAGGGCCTTGGTGTGTCGTCCAGGAGAGGTCAGAGGAGATGTGGGTGCCCAGGAACCTAAAGGGGGAGACAGTTTCCACACGGTTGCCATTTATGAGGGGTGGGGGTGGGGGGGTCCTGTCTGTTCTTCCTGAAGTCCAGTATGAGTTCTTCGGGTTTTTTTCAACATTCAGTTTCAGTTTGTTTGCTTGGAACCACAGGAACAGATTCTCTACCTCTGCCCTGTATGCCTTCTCATCGTCATTGGTGATGAGCCCAACCAAAGTGGTATCACCTTGGTTGGGAGTTCTGTTAACAATAACTGTAAAATATTCCGCCGCAGAACCACATTTGGACAAACAGCTTTCTCTATAAAGGGCAGTCACATCTGGAACACAATGCCAAATGTAATTAAAATAATAACGGACTTTAAAACATTCACTAAAAAGGTTAAAAACTGGCTGAAAAATAAACAAGAATGTACTCATGTATGAAGTGATTGTCTGCAAAGTGAGAGTGAATGAAGGGAAGGAATGAATGTGTTTGTTTATAATGAGTGACGAAGGGAGGGAGGCCTGAAATAGGCAAATGTGAATCAGGTTGTTATATTTGTGTATTTATAATATTTATAATATTTATAATTGTGTATTTATAATCTTTTTGCATTGATGTATGTGGTTATTGTGTATTTTCTTTTTCTTTTTTTTACTTGATTCTCTTTTCTAAAGCCCATCCAGGGACAAGAGTTGCAAATTAGCTAATAGCTATACACTCTATGTGCAACACATCAGATTGATTGTCATTGATTAATTGTCTGTTTATTGCACTGTCCCTGTCAAATAAACTAATCTATCTATCTATCTGTCATCTGCGTACTTCACGATAACGGTGGTTGGGTGGGGTGGAATACAGTCAAAGGTGTACAGGGAGTACAGTAGTGGGCTTTGCACACACACACACACACACACACACACACACACCAGCCTGGGTGGCCGACATCTTTTCCGTGTGTAGAGTGATGATATAGAGTGAAGTACGAGGAGACGAAGAAGAGTGATGTCTGAAGATAGAGTTGAGGTTCGATTGGACACAGCAATGATGATAGGACTACAGCTCCTGACCAGATAGAGTGATGATAAAGAGTGAAGTACATGGTGGTAATGCACCTGTAAGCTGGTTGCCAACCGCCAGTCAAATCTAAAAGAAGAAGAAGAAGAAGAAGAAGAGGAGGAGAACTGTTAATTTAAACCAGCTCCTGACCAGATAGAGTGATGATATACTGTACAGTGAAGTATGTGACGGTAATGCACCTGTAAGCTGGTTGCCAACCGCCAATCAAATCTTATATATGTTTATTGAGCTTTTGAGGGCCACAAGCAATACAGAAAAAGCAAACAGCAAGAAATGACAAAGAGAACCCTCTTTTTCAATCCCCAAACTCCACCCCATCATCCCATCTCCACACACAAAAACAAACAATAAATAAATAAATAAATACCACAATACAATACAAATTTGTCAGAAGCAGAAGAATTGCATCATAAGAACACAATCGGAAATAATGGTGGTCTATTTGGTAATGCACTTTGACCTCTCAGTCCAAGCAAGACCATAGAGGCCACTCCGGAGGGCCTGGGCGCCATCTCCCCCTATATAACTCAAAAAGGGGTACCATATATCAAAAAAACGAAAAGGTTTGTCTTTGAACCAGAAGCTAGTAGTTTTTAATGGGATAAGTTCCACCACACCACGAATCCAATGTGTAACTGTAGGAGCAGAGTCTGAGGTCCATAAAAGAAGAATACATCTTCTTGCACTAAAGAGAAGCACCTGCAACAGTTTGAGTGTGGAGAAGCGAAGATTCAGTGGGGTAGGATTTACTCCTAGAATGCAGCTAAGAGAAGTGAGGGCGAGATTTTTCTTGAATATAATATCAATTTCTTTACAAATTTTTACCCAGAAGTCATTAATAGGACATTTAAATAAAAAATGAAAACATGAACCTTCAGAAATTTTACACTTATTACAAAATTTTGAAAATAGAGGGTTAAACTTAATGCGTTTCACTGGAGTAATATGAAGCCTGTATATGATCTTGAGTTGTAATTCTCTAGCTTTGTGAGTAAAAAGGTAGTTTGCACTACCTGACCGCACCTCATCCCATATATCAGGTGAAAATGATTCTCCAAAATCCACTTCCCAAAGAGATCTGACATGAGCTGTCCAATCACTGGATGGAACTGAGAGGGTCTTGTAGAACCTAGTGATTAGTTTTCTAGTATCTGGTTTCTGAATCACCTCCTCCATAGGTGAAAAAAATACCCCATTAGGATGCAGCTTAATAGATGAAGAAATAAAACTACGAATTTGCAGATACCTAAAAAAGTTATTCTGTGGGAGGTTATACTTTTCTCTGAGCTGCTCGAAAGACAGCAGAGTGCCCTCTGTCATCAAGTCGCCTACAGTTTTTACTCCCCTATCAGACCACAAGGAGAAGGCTTGGTCAGCCAGACCAGGGGGAAAATCCGAGTTTAAATAAATAGGTGTGAGGGGGCAAAAGGAGCCATCCTGATTTCCAAGCTTCTTCACCATCCTCCAAACTTTTAAAGTATTCTGTAAAATAAAATTCCCCTTTAATTTGAGACAAACCCATTTCTTAGATGCGTATGTGACTAAGAGGGATAGGGGCCACCGGAGCTGCCTCTATATTAAGCCAGGTGGATGTCGGATCATTTTTAAACCAGTGCCAAATGTAAATAGAGAGGGAAGCAATTTGATAGCACCTAAAATCTGGCACTGCCAGGCCTCCTTCATCCAGTGGGTGCTGTAATGTGCTAAGTTTTAACCTGGCTCGCTTGTTCCTCCAGAGAAAAAATGTCAAAGAGCTATTAAGAATAGCAAGTGATTTTCTTTAAAAGAGCTGGGATCATCTGGAAGGGGTACAATAACCGAGGAAGTATAACCATTTTGACAAGGTTGACTCTTCCTAAGAGAGATAGAGGCAAGGCCGTCCAGTGGGCCAAATCCTCCTTGATTCTACGTATTACAGGAACAAAGTTGGCTTTATATAAGCCAGAAAAAGAGGGAGTAATGTGTATGCCCAAATAAACAAAACCTGATGGAGACCAGCGGAAGGGGGTAGAGCACAGTGAAGACCAAGATACCTGAGGAGTAAGGGGCATGGCTTCAGATTTAGAGTAGTTAATCTTATAACCTGAAAAATGGCCAAAAGAATTAATTATTTCAACAACTCTTGTAATAGAAGATTCTGGGTTACTTAGATAGAGGAGGACATCATCACAATAAAGGGAAATTTTATGATTTGTGGAACCCACATCTATACCTGTTACCAAGGAATCACATCTAATGGCCTCCGCTAAGGGCTCCATAGCAAGGGCAAACAGAATTGGTGAGACCGGGCAGCCCTGTCTAGAACCACGTTTCACTGTGAATGTGGAGGACCTCAGGCCATTTGTAATAACAGAGGCACGGGGGGGCAGCATATAGCAAGGATATCCACCTAATAAAGTTGTCACCAAGACTGAATTTTTAAAGGACACCTAGACGATAAGGCCATTCAATCCTATCAAAGGCCTTTTCTGCATCAAGGGAGACAACAAGAGATTTGACCTTTGACCTTGATCCATTCTGAATAAGATTTAATAGTCTCCTTACATTATGAAGGGAATTACAACCCAATATAAACCCAGTTTGGTCTGTTGAAATTAAATCTGGTATGACACCTTCAAGTCTCTTCGCCAATATTTTAGCCAATAATTTTCGGTCAACGTCCAGCAAGGCAATCGGCCTGTAGGATGTGCATTCATCTGCAGGTTTGCCCTTCTTTAGAATTAGAGAAATATTTGCATCCATCATAGTGTCAGGAAGAGCCCCAGAGTCAAAGGAGTAAGACAGCATTTTGAGAAGGGGATCAATTAGCAAATCCTTAAAAGCCTTATAAAATTCTGGAGTCAAACCATCAGGCCCCGGAGCCTTATTAATTTGCAAGCTGTTAACCACTTCTGTAACTTCTTCACGGGAAATAGCCCTATTCAACAGCTCTTTTTGTGTATTGGATGCTTGAGGTAGTTTGACTAATGATAAAAAATTATGCATCAATGTCTCCGAGTTGTGATCTGACTCAGAAGTGTATAGGCCTTCATTCTTCTTCACTCTAAGGAAAGAGTTGTTAATATCTTTGTTGTTATAAACTCTTTTACCAGAACTATCCTTTATGCCTGGAATAGCCTGGGAGCCAGTATTACCTTTTATTAGATTTACCAGATACTTGCTTGGCTTATTGCCGAATTCATATAACTTATGCTTACCAAGCAGTATAGATCTCTGAGCTTCTTTAGATAAAAGTGTATCTAGAGCTGCTGTGGTGGCATCAATTTGAGATCTCAGGTTATCTAAAGGTTTCAGGTTAAATTCACGTTGTAGTTCACTTAATTTACCTTCAAGAAACTGTTGCTCTGTCCTCTGTTTTTTCTTAAAGGTGAACTGAACTGAACGGCATTGAACGGCACTGGGTGATAGTACATACAATTATAAAGATAATTTATCATTGGCACCCCCTCCACTAATCCCGGAATTTTTGAGAAAATCGCGATTTTGAATTTCCCGCCCTGAAAAATTAGACGAATCCGCCGATTAGCCGGAAGTGCAGCCGGAGTTCCGCGTGACGTCACGAGTGTGATCCAGTCCTCATGTTTACCATTGCGAGCACATCGATACTGGTTGTTTTTGGTGCATTTTGTCTTGATAGTCGAGTACAAAACACTTCCAACACCTGGGAAGATCTGTTCAGTGGCCAAGGAAAGCTGTCATGGCGACAAAAGAAAAGAAAGGGGGAGGAAAAGCGACCGGGAAGCGATGCGTTTCTAGATATAGATATTACAGTATTTATAAATAGCACAGTCAAATGCAGAGGCCAGTTCTGTTCATGTGTATTGCCACTATAGTCTGTAGAAGTATTGTAATACATAGCCCAATTTTTTGAATGAATGAATGAATTTATTTATTTCGGAGAGTACAGTACAGGTTGAAAGAAACTGAATGATATAACAACAAGGTCAAATTGAACAATGACTCATCTGATTATACAATTCAACGTAAGTTATCCGAAATGGGTGATGGCTGAAGCCGCAGCTTATATTGCCCACCCATATACCTTCTAAGAATTCAAAAGAGAAAAAAAGAGAAAACAGGCAAGAGCGATTACAATTCAAAACAAAACTAAGACAAAATGTGACAGAGAAAAAAGAAAACCAAGCTACAACACAACACAGGCTGGATATGTTACAACTCACCGCTCATTAGCGGCGCCAGCTGCGCGCACACCTGCGCCTCGTCAGCAGCGTGGGATATAAGCCACTCTACCCTGGGCTTCGGCCTGAAGCCGTCTGATTCCTTCAGCCCTCTTGCTGCAGAGGAACCCCCTCATCTCCCAGCAAGATCTACAGCGTAAGCATACCTACCTTTGCCTTTCCAGTCTCTCCCCTGTGCACAGGTGTATTCCCCGGCGGCGGACCTCGCCTCTGCATCGCCGTCTGCCAGCTGCTGTCACAGGTGCATCAGGTCGCTGTCTCCTGGGCTCGCCCTTGTGCACGCCTGCCACCTGCCACACTCCTGCATCCTCCTCTGTCTCGTCACCGACCCTGAATGCCTCTTCACTCTGAAAACTCGAGTGTTCTTGACTGCTGGAACTGCTATCATCTGCCATTGTTGTTTTGATAAGGGTCACACTCGTGACGTCATGCAGCGTCGTCTGCACTACTTCCAGTTTGTTTGGCACTGCCAGCCAGAGGCAAAAGTTTATTGGCTTATAGCTTGGCCATCGCATGGCCTAAAAATTTCTTTTATGTGTTGAAAAATACAATAGGTAATAAGGAATTAATCTGCTATTCTACTTTTTCGGCAAAAAGGTGGGTTCAGTTCACCTTTAAGATTTGCCAAGAATGATATAGTGAAGCCTCGAATAACAGCTTTACCAGTTTCCCAGAGTAAATTAGGTGATACATCAGAAATATTATTTTCAGCAATAAAAGGATTAAACTGTTCTGATAGATATGTTTTAAAATTGGGATTTTTAAGAAGGTAATTTGGAAAGCGCCATTGCCCCCTAGTGCTTTAAGTCTTGCTGGACATGACCAAAAATATGGGTGAGTGATCACTGATAATAATATTGCCAATGGAGCAAGATAGTACTCTTTGAAGGGCATATTTAGAAGTAAAAAAATAACCAATTCTAGAAGATGTTTTATGCACTTTTGAGTAAAATGTATACTGCTAATCAGTGGGGTGAAGGGTCCTCCAAGTATCAGTGAAGTGAATATCAGCACAACAACCAAGTAAGAGCGAGCTTGTCCAGCAATAGACTCTACTGTTTTTGAGGACCTATCTAAACGTGGATATAGACAACAGTTGAAATCGCCCGCTATCACAGAGGATTCAACAGTCCACTCAGAAAACCGAGAGAATACCTTAGTATAAAAATCAGTTGAGCAAATTGGGGGGGCATACACATTTATATAGGACACAGGGTCCCCAATGAGTGTCCCTCTAATCATGACATACCTCCCTGCAGTATCGGCTTAATCTCCACCCCTGTCAAAGGAAGGGATTTATGAACCAAAATGGCTACCCCTCTGCTGTTAGTAGTGAAGGAGGAATAGTAGATCTGGCCCACCCATTCCCTTCTTAACTTTAGGTGTTCATCGTTGTTTAGATGGTTCTCTTGGAGGAATGCTATCTGTACCATCTCTTTTTTTAAATAGTTAAGAATTTTTTTTACGTTTAATAGGGGTCTGGATCCCATGTACATTCCAAGAACACAATTTAATTCCTGCACTGCTAGCCATTATTCCAAATGATATGGATAATACTTTTGTTTAAAAAAGTTTATATATTGAGAATTTATACATTGAGAATTTATATATGGAATACAGATGAACACTGACTATGAAACACAGAGTGAGGAAACTCAAACTCTAAAAATATGCCACTATGCTGAACATAAACCACAAGAGATGGAGAATGATATTGATCCTGATAACCACTTTTTCAATAATATTCATAACCACTGTGAATATTACACTGAAAAGCAATTCAAAAGTCAAGTGCAATTAGATGGTAAACTGTCAATAATACACTTCAATAGCAGAAGTCTTAACAAAAACTTCTCACAGATTCAGGACTATTTAAAACAGCTAAACAGAAAATTCACAGCTATAGCAGTCTCTGAAACCTGGCTTAATGCAGACCAGGCTCCCCTGATGGCAATAGAGGGATATCAGATGTTTAACATTAACAGATCTCAAAAAAAGGGTGGTGGTGTTGCACTGTATATTGATGACCTATATAGATGTAAGCTTGTAAATGAAATGTCCTCAGCACTACCAGGGCTTCTGGAATGTGTTACTGTTGAGATTGACCTAGACAAAACAAAAAATCTAATCATAAGCTGCATATACAGAACGCCGGGAACTTGCATTGAGACATTCAGAGATAAATTAGTCGAGCTGTACAATAATATTACTAGTAAGAAAATGGTAGCAATTTGTGGAGATTTCAATATTGACCTACTTAATCCACATCAACAAAATGTAGTTACAGAGTTCATGAACTCTATGTACAGCATGAGTCTATATCCCACAATAACACATCCCAGTAGAATCACAGCTCACTCTGCTACACTTATTGACAACCTGTTTGTCAATGTTCTCGACAAGAAAATAGAAAGTGGATTATTGATAAATGATATAAGCGACCACTTGCCAATCTTTGCACTTATCCATGGCCACACGGGGCCCAACCCAGAAAAAATCTCAAAATCGTTCAGACACAAATCACCAAACGCAATCAGTTCTTTTAAAGAGGACTTGCTGAAGCAAGACTGGACAGAAGTCTATGTATCAGATGTAAATGAAGCCTATGACACATTTACAAACATTGTAACCACTCTTTATGAAAAAAACTGCCCATTAGTTAAAAAAAAGCTTAAACACAAATTTACTGACAAACCATGGCTAACCAAAGGACTACAAAAGGCGTGTAAAAAGAAAAATTTATTATATAAAGCTTTCATAAAGAAAAGGACAAAAGAAGCAGAGCAGCGGTATAAAACATACAAAAATAAGTTAACATATATAATAAGATGTAGTAAAAGAGACTATTACAGTAAAGAACTGGAAAAAAACAAAGACAATATTAAAAATACATGGACAATAATCAACAGTATCCTTGGAAATAAAAGCAGAAATACCAGCTACCCAACTAACACTCCAAAAAATAATAAATCGACTCCGAATGTGAATATAGCTTCACCTGCAGATGAATTTAATAATTTTTTTGTTAACATTGGACCTAAACTGGCCCGAGAAATACCCACTACGGTGCCAACAGGTGATTCAATATGCAATAACACTGCTGTAAAAGACACCATCTTCATAAAGAACACAGACGAAAGAGAGGTCATTGAAATTGTTAAATCGTTCAAAAGTAAAACATCTACTGACTGCGATGGTATTGATATGCTACTAGTCAAAACTGTTATCGAATGCATAGTGAAACCACTGACGTATATCTGTAACCTGTCTCTCCAATCAGGTATATTTCCCAATGCAATGAAAATAGCTAAAGTAATTCCGATTTACAAGACAGGCGACAGAGGGGAACTCTCCAACTACAGACCAATTTCACTATTACCGCAATTTTCCAAGATACTTGAAAAAATATTCTATGAGAGAATTGACAACTTCATACTGAAGAATGATTTATTGTGTGAGCAGCAATATGGGTTCAGACACAAAAGGACAACAGCATATGCCTTAATGGAATTTACAGAAAAAATATCAACAGCCATTGAAAATAAAGAGTATTCAGTTGGAGTATTCCTGGATCTTAAAAAAGCATTTGATACAGTAGATCACAATCTATTATTAAAGAAACTACAAAATTGTGGTATCAGAGGGGTAGCACTGTCCTGGTTAAGAAGTTACTTAAAGAATAGATATCAGTTTGTATGTGTTAACAACAAAAACTCAGAGCTACTGAAGGTCACCTGTGGAGTCCCACAGGGTTCAGTTTTGGGACCATTATTATTCAATATGTATATAAATGATATATGTAAAGTTTCAGAAAAAATGGACTTAATATTGTTTGCTGATGACACTAACCTGCTATGCAGTGGAAACAACTTGGAACAACTTCTGGATACACTCGGAAAGGAATTAGGAAAGCTGAAACTGTGGTTTGATTCAAACAAATTAACGCTCAATTTAAGCAAGACAAAATTTATAGTCTTTAACAACCATCACAACTACCCAGTACCCAAACTCAGTGTAAATGGTGTAGAGATTGAAAGGGTATCCGAAACTAAATTCCTTGGAGTAATAATTGATAACAAACTGTGTTGGAAGCCACATATTAATTATATAAAAGGTAAAGTATCCAAATCAATTGCAATATTACACAGAGTGAAAAATTTGCTGAATCAACCCACACTATACACCTTGTATCATTCATTAATACTCCCATACATGACATATTGTAATGAAGTATGGGGAAATACATATAAAACAAACATATATCCACTCTTTATGCTTCAAAAGAGAGCTATTAGAATAATCAACAAAGCAGCTTACAGGGAACCAACAAACCCACTTTTTCTTAAACAAAAGACTCTCAAGTTGAAAGATCTGATCGACTTTAAAACCGCAATAATAATGTTCAAAGTGAAGAATCTATCACTGCCCGCAAATATCCAAAAGTTGTTCCAAGCAAGGGAGAAACGATATCACTTCAGAGGAACATGTATATTTCAAAAGCCTACAGTGAGAACAACTACCAAGCAACACTGTATTTCAGTGCAAGGTGTCAGATTATGGAACGATTTTGGACCTGAATTAAAATCATGTACAAAGCTTGGACAATTTAAACAAAAACTAAAGGAAGAAATACTCCAAACATATTTACAAGACGACATGTAAACTCACATAAGGATTGACATTTCCAGCCTGTGTTGTGTTATAGCTTAGTTTTTCTTTTTTCTCTGTGACACTATGTCTTAGATTTGTTTTTGAATAGTAACCGCTTAACTTAGACTAGCTCAGTTTTCTTTTTCTCTCAGTCATATTTTGTCTTAGCCTTGTTTTAAATTGTAATCGCTCTTGTCTTGTTTTCTCTTTTTTCTCCTTTGAATTCTTGGATGGAATATGGGTGGGCAATATAAGCTGCGGCTTCAGCCATCACCCATTTCGGATAACTCACGTGGAATTGTATAGTAGAAGGAGTCTTTGTCTAATTTGACCTTGTTGTTATATTATACAGTTTCTTTTAACCTGTAATGTACTATCCGAAATAAATTCATTCATTCATTCATTCATTCATTCATTCATTCATTCAACCTCCTGACAAATACAAACAATACAACAAAAACCAAAACAAACAGAAAAGGGGAGTGTGGAGAAAAAAGAATGAAAAAGACAAAACCTCCCTCATACTTTGAACGCTTCCCTAAACTGAGCGTCTACACCCTACAAAATACAACTGAACTCTGCACTAAACCAGTGCTCCATACGCAAATGTATAGTTTAAACATCTGAAGAAATTTAAAAATAAAATACTCCTTTAAAAAAAAAGTAACATGAGCATTGATATTACCTCGATTCACTACATCCAAACCTGTACAATGAAACCACTTAAAGTGAATTTAAAAAAGTCCATAAAGTGACAAGAAAAAGAACTTCTTAAACTGCTTAATTTATATATGTCTGGAAACTGGAGACTGCCCAAAAGGGCTAGTGAAAAGTTACCCATTGGTGTCATCCGCATGGAGTGCTCGGATGGATGGGGCTATGGTCTCTGAATAAAAATTCTCCGCCTCCTCCACTGTATCAAAGCTGTATTTGCCACCGTTGAATGACACTTGGAGTCGGGCAGGAAACACCAAGCCGTATCTGACATCTGCAGCGTGAAGCTTTCACTTGATGCTAATGAAAGATATCCTCCGTTTGGTGACATCAGCAGTAAAATCGGGGAAAATGTAGACTTTGTGACCACGGAAAGTAAGTGGGCCCTTCTCTCTGGCGAGCTGGAGAATGCGCTGTTTTACTCTGAAATGGTGCACCTTTACAATCATGGTCTCGGGGGAGCATTTTGACCCCGGACAGGCCGGGAAGCAAGGTGACGCGCTCGGTCCAACATCTCAGGCCCGTCAGGAACCTCCATACCCAGCGTCTCGGTGAAGAATTCGGTCATAAATGTTGTAACTTGTGGCCCCTCTATGTTTTCCGGTAGACCAAGCACACAGAGATTTTGGCGTCTGCTCCTTGATTCAAGCTCCTCCGTTATAGCCATTAGTAGTTTGTTGCATTTCTCCAGCGTTTCACTCCTGGCTTTGAGCGCCGTAATCCTGTCGTCACACACCTGCAGAGAAGTTTCGACCTCGGTCAGACGTGTCCCAAACGAGTCCATAGAAGTCTGCACTGTTCCTAATGAGTCCCGCGTTTCAGCTCGGAAACTTTCAATTAGCCTTACCAGGCCCAAGAGTGACGGCTCTTCTGCGTCCTCATCAACGCCATGTACAGGAGACGGTTAGTTAGCTTTCTCATTAGCTTGACGGTTAAGGGCTCAGGTAGAGCGTTCCTGACGGGAAGGGTTCTTCCCAGACATGTCAGCGGGTTTCTGAAGTGGTCCCAATATGATGAGCAGAAATATAACGGGACACAGTGACGTTTAAAATAACATTTATGAAAAGATATATCGGAGCTGGTAAGGGCGCGTCTACTCCGTATCCATGCTCCCCAATCAAATCTAAAAGAAGAAGAAGAAGAGGAGAACTGTTGACAGCACTTTAAACCGAATGGGAGACAGCACTTTAAAGAATTGGGTGTGAGAGTCGAACTGCTGGAGAGCCTTGGAGGACTGGAAGGCGTCGAAGAGAAGAAGAAGAAGATTGGGACCGCATTTGTGGTGGATAGCAAAAACTGTACACTGTTTGTAACATTATGGCATCTAGCTCTGATGGGTACGATAAAGATGAGGTGGGCTGGACACTATCCAGGCCTGGGGGCCGGAAAAGAGCAGCTAGGGAGCCAACAAGACCTGGAAGCAGGTCAGATGAGAGTGATGTGGGAGGAAGTAACAATGCAAAGAAAACATGAACTGGCCAAAATGGATGACAGTTTGAGGATGTAGGGAATGACTGGAAGGTTGTCATTGAGTTCAATCAGGGTGGGGGGCACTATCACCTGGTTAAGCTAGTGTAGAGGGTTGGAAATAGTTAAATTATGTAAGAGGTGCTAAAGAGACATTTGGATAAGAAAAATTTAAAAAAAAACAGGCACCCCTACAATTTTATTTTATTCTTTAATTGTTTTATTTTTCTACAATGCATTTGTAATCCACCTGGTTCCATTATAACTCATGTGAGTTGAGTGCAGTTCCATACGCCGACCAATAGATGGCACATGTCGCACAGTGATAGAGAGTAGACTCACGCACCGGAGGACGAAGAATAAACTCCTTGTGTGAAATAACGAAACGTGTTCTGCCGATTCTCTATCACAGGTTGGTAAATACTAATAATTCAAGAGTGCAATATAAACTGTAAGAGTCCTAGGATGTCCGAGATTATATTGTGATAAGTGTGAGGCGAAAAGCGGGTGTTTAAGGGTATTTCTGTTAAAGTTGATGTGTTGTTGTATAAGCTAACCTGCTAATGTTAATGATCGAGTGTATGGGACGTGCCACAACAGTGAAATCCACCCACGTTAGGAACCACTTGCTTACTTTATTTAAAGACAGTTATGAAACAGGTTTCATACAGTACGACATTTACTGGTTTGATTTGTCACCAAGTGTGCATATTTCGGGTGTATTACCGAATACCAGGAATACGATTGTAAGTGTGTTAGGTACACAGTGGCCAGGTCAGTGAATTGTTAAGAACAACATCACATGCTGTACATTTATGACAGTGCTTGAAATGATTAATGTAAATGTAAGTTCATGGGTTATTGTTTAAAATATAAATAACTGAACAAGTTAAAAGCTATATACATGGGAAGGAGATAAAACCAATAATTCATTTCATGTTAGGGTAATTTGTTTAGAATGTTAAGTATACAGTTAATGTCAAATGGGAAATTGTGATAAATGGACATGATTGTGTTTTGTTTAATGGTGATGTGATCAGATAATAAGGGAGAAACTATGGACTTTGATAGTAAATACTAGTCAGTTGATGTTGGTCATGTGAATGACTTGAACGAAGAATAAACTCCTTGTGTGAAATAACGAAACGTGTTCTGCCGATTCTCTATCACAGGTTGGAGAGTTAACTTCTACATGCACGTTTCCTCCTCCTGGGCCGCTACCCAGGGGAGCAACACTAGCAAAAGCAATTGAGAAAGAAATTGGGAGAGTTACGTTTGTAAAGTTCTTGAAGAATAACTGGCTGTTAATTCATGCCACAAGTAAACAACAGCAACAGAAAATACTGACAATGACATGTCTAAACGAAGAACAAGTGAAGGCGCATGATCCTGGTGTGACAGCTAACTTGAGGGGAGTTATATCAGGTGTCCCTTTGTGCATGTCTATGGAAGAAGTGAAAAATGAGATCCAAGAAGGAAAGGTGAAGGACGTGAAAAGGCTACAGAGTAAAAAAGAAGGTTCGCTGAAGGACACACAGTCTGTCATGATTCAGTTTGAGGAAACTACTCCCTAAGTCAGTCCTAATAGGATACATGTATTTCAGTGTCAAGAGAATACGTCCCAAAGCCACCAGGGTCACACTGCTCAGCAATGTAAGGGAAAGCTAAGATGTGATAGATGTGGAGGGGAGCATGAATATGGTAAATGTGACAAGGACGCCAAAGTGTTGCAACTGCGGGGGTGAGCACAGTGCTGCATATGGAGGATGTGTTGTGCAGAGGGAAGCTAGACAAGCCCAGGAAATCAGAATGACTAAGAAAATCTCGTATGTGGAAGCTCTAAAGACAGTTAAGAGATCATTTTAAACCCTTGTCTACTGAGTTTAGTGTGTTCCACGTCTGTTAGGTGGGTTTCTTGTAAAAATATTATTTCTGCTTTGTCTTTTTTCATTTTGCGTAGAATCTTGGATCTTTTAACTGGATTCAGGATCCCTTTTACATTATATGAGGCTATTTTGGTTATACCCTGTTTCTCCATTGTATTTTCTTATTTAGTATAACAGTGTGGTGGCCCTCTTTTTTGCTACTCAGAAACTGAAAGAACATTAAGAACATAAAATACATTAAGAACATAGTGTACGAAACTTTAAAACAAAAAACTGTCAAAAAAACTTCCTGAGCTGGGGTCTCTTTAAAGACCCTGTAAGAGCCCTGATGGAGTGTAGGCTCTGAGGGAAATTCCTCAAACTCTGTTACGTGTTGAGGGCCCTCTCTTACCCCTGTAAGTTGTCCCATGTTTTTAACGTGAATTTCAGATCCCAATCCGAATTTGTAATGATTTTTTTTTTTTTTTTTTTATGCCTATACCCTATGAGATTGTGTGCACCCTCCCACCCCCATCACAGCAAACATTCACTCTAATACTGTATTTGTTAGTGTGGGGAGAACATGTGGGTCATTGTTACATTTCTATTTTAACAAGATTTTTTTTTCCCTTTAAATTAAGAAGACATTTGTTTCTAATGCTATAACTGCTCCATGAAAGGTTTTACCACATGCTGATTCTGCATCTCCTTTAATGTTTGTTACCTTGTAGGAGGGGGGATGGAAGTGCAGAATGACTGAAAAGAAAAAAAACAAAAAGGCCGCTATTCCTTCCTGGAACTGGAAAGCTTATCTTTGTAGCTCTGGGGCTGGGTTTCCCGCTGCTGGCCCGTGGATTTTGAAGGTCTCTGAGTGGACCACGTTTGAGCCCTGATCCTCTCGCTCAGGTCCGCTGCGGGTTTAAACACCGATACCGGGAGCCCTCTTCTCGCCATGTCAATTGTTGCTTCTTCCGCCGAATTATAGAGACATGACTCTTCACCGTAAAAGACCCTTAACTTCGCAGGAAATGGCGTCTGAAAGCGTAGATTCTGTTCCCGTAGAACCTTTTTGGCGTTGTTATATTCCCGTCGCTTTTTAAGAACCTCCGGGGCGTAATCGTTCTCCACGAAGATTTTTCTCTCTTGATGCATAAATCCTTTTTTCTGCCAAACCCGTCTTACAACCTCTTGTTTTATTTTGAAATTGGAGAATCTTACCACCACCGAACGTGGGGGCTCTTCTGCCGCTGGCTTTGCGGCTAATGTACGATGGGCCTTTTCTATCTTCAAATCGGTGGTTTGTGGAATATCCAACTTCTCTCTCAATAAGGATTCCACGCATTCCGCCATTGTGTTGAAACTATCTTCAGCTCCTTCTTTCAGACCGTGAATTCTGATGTTGTCTCGCCTCTGTCTTCCTTCTTGATCGGTTAGCTTAGCCTCCAGCCTTTTTTTTTGTTTGTTTGGTTTTTTTTTTTTGTTACTTATTTGTACCCGTAGGTAGACTTGGTTTGCAGTCTGGTGACAAGCCACCGGCTGCTGGTCGCTGCGTGCGCGAGCGCCCTAAACCTACATGTTTTTGGTATCAGGTATCAAGGCCTCCAGCCTTGACTGTTTTTTGTGTAAATCCCGTATAGAATCTTCAAGCACTTTTATTCTTTCTTCAGCTTCCAAGATTCGGTTTTCGGCCTGGTCCATTCTGCTGTTAGTCCTTTTTAATTCCTCTCTGAATTCATGAAATTCGGCCCCAAATCGTCGTAATTCATCAAATAGCGATTTCAAGCTAACCTTCTTGTTAGCTAGGTTCAGCTCCTCGTCTTCTGAACGGAGGTCCTCCGGTTCAGATTCTGCAGTCGCTGCACGTCCTGGCCTGGGGAATGTCAGTTTCTTCTGTTTTTGGTTAGGCATGGTGTTTTTGTCTTTTGATTTTTATTCTTCCAAAAATCCGTTAAGTCTGATTTTGAAGATGTTTTCCTTGGATTGGGTCTGGGAGCTTCAGCGTTAAGTTGCTATCACCATGGCGTCCAGACCGAAAGTCCAAAAAGTCTATCTTTTTAACCGATTTATTTTAACCATACTTTTAATTTGTGTGACATGAAAACATGTGACCAACTATTGTGGGTCTCAGACTTGATTTCAGACTTACTGCTTTCTTGAGGAGTGAAATGAATTAAATGTACTGCAGCCTCTTAAGATCATTTAATCGATTACAACTGCAAATCATCTTTTTTTAAAATGCATAATTAGCCAAAAATGTAATTAAATTGCTTAAATGGCGTGTAATACAGAATAAACAGGAAGTCTTTATGTCATGTATTTTTTATTTTGGCAGAGATCTTAAATTCCTGTCAAGGCAGTATTTTTTTTTTCTTTGTGGGGTGGAGCAGGGGTGAAGGTGTGGTTAGTAATGAACAAGTGACAAATCAGGAGCTTTCCCTTGAGAAATCCAGGCATGGCGCTCTGGTGGGTAATTCCCATACCTTAAGTATGCTGACTTCAGAAAAGGGCTCATTTAAGGGCTCAAAAAGTCAATGAGTGATCAGTCAGCCACTTCCTCATTTCAGATTGGGACAGCCCTAAACCCTCAGCCACTTAACGTGAACGCGCCTAAAGTCAACGAGTCTGCAAGGGTGGAGAATGAGATTCGACCAAAGTGTGCCTGCTCTGTGCTGTGATGGGAGCGGCACTTACACAGACGCAGAGCATCGATCTCATTACACTGGTATTGATCAATATCAATACCAACGTTGGTATCGATATTTGGATCGATCCACCCACCACTACTGATTTTAGGTTCGAAGCATTTGTCTGCCGGCACAGCACCTCTGGCTATTAGGAATTTTATTTTAATAATAATAATAACAATAATAATAATAATAATAATAGTGTGTGTGTGTGTGTGTGTGTGTGTGTGTGTGTGTGTGTGTGTGTGTGTGTGTGTGTGTGTGTGTGTTTGCATGCTCACCCTGAGACTATGACACAATCAGTCTTGACCATAGTTTGACCTCCCTCTTATGTCAGTTAGCCATTAGCTGAGTAGCTTCTAGCCTCCTTCTAGCTTGGATGAGCAGTGCTGGTTCATTGATCCACAGTCGGTTGTGTATCTCACATCACTCCAGCCCATCTCCCAATAACCTCGCTGGGATGCCACAACAAATCGCCAGCACCACACACCTGGCAACCCACCGATCGCTGCAACCTGAGGCCGCTGGCCGAGCTGAGCTGCTGAGCCATGGGATCTCAAAGTGCAGTGCTCCACAGGAATCCGCTCCTCTCCCAGCTGGGGGATGCGCTGTCATGAAGTGGCTCCCCTATGTTGCCTGCAAGAGTATAGCAGAGTTGCCCAGCACCCCGGAGGATGGTGGGGGAGCTTGGGGAAGCAGCTTCAGGTCGTGCCGTAGGCGGGTGCCATAACCGGCGTGCCAGCTGTGGAATCACGCTGAAACCACTGGGAGATGGGCCGGAGCAACGGGAGGTATATTGTGGACTGTGCACTGGTGAACCAGGTGGTAACAGAGATGGTTATTAGGGTGACCAAGACCTGAAGAAAATAACAATAGCTGCACTTGATTCGAGCTTCCTGGTATTAGCTTGGGGACTAATAGGCTACCTTTAGCACCCCTTCCATGTACATGACAGAGAGCTAGGTGGGCCAATAATAAAGCAGTGGGCAGTATAGTGAATGGGTTAATACAGGGGAGCAGTGTGATGACCAGTGTTGGGAACGCGTTACTGTAACGCCACTACTTTTGCAGTAATGTGCTCTGTAACGAAATTACTGTTTAAAAATTCAGTAATGCGTTACAGTTACTAAAATTTGATCAGATGTGTTACTCGCATTACTTGCTTTATTAATATGGATAGATATTTTAGCGCAAATTGATCCTACCATAGCTGACGCAGCCGTCAGTCTCCTCCACGGGTTGGTTTCCTGTCCCGCGGTGAGAAGAAATGCCGTGGCGACTTCTCATATGGTGCCCTGATCACCTGTTGTGGCAGTGAGTAGCCCCTAACAGCTCCTTACCTCTGTGGTTAAACATGAGTATTTTTTGAGCAAAAAGATCGCATTTGTCCACAGTTGTGTAAATGTGTAAGTTGTGTAAGTAATTGTAAGTTTTCTTATGCACAGAGAAAGTGACTCGGTTTGTTGCAAAAAAGAACAGGTTCTTCTAAGCCGTGAACTTTCATTTATCTGTGCTTTCTGTTTTATTTTATCTCATTCATTTACATGCTGTTGTGATATGCAACTCTTTCATGGAAATAAATCCTCTAAATTTAATAAGACACGTGGATCGCCCAAATGTCTCCTGAGCCAGCAGACGGAGCCACTGTTTCTTGCAGGAGACAGTACAATAGAGACCAGCTGTTAGCACTTAACCGGCCCACGATGCTAACGCAAAAACTCGACATACCGGGAGAAATAAGACGGAAACGGCGTGGATGTCGTGCTGGAATAAGACGGCGGGTGAGGAATATAAGGTACAGACCCGCCCTCCCATCCGTTATTATGGGGAATGTACGATTGCTACTCAGAAAAACAGATGAACTAGCGGCTGTCTCCCGCTACGAGAGCATATACAGAGAGAGTAGCCTGATGCTATTCACAGAGACGTGGCTAACAGAACTAGCAACAGATGCTAACATTGAACTGGAGGGTTTCCACACAATGCGGGCAGACCGAACACCAGACAGTGGGAAAGCAAGGGGCGGAGGAGTGATGATGTATGTCAATAACAACTGGTGCAGACCGGGACATAACACTGCAACAAAGACATTGAGTTGCTAGCTGTTAGCATGCGGCCTACATACAGTATCTCCCGAGGGAATACTCACACATGATCTGCATTGTTATTTATGCAAATCCGACGGCAAACGCTGGGACAGCGTGTGACATCATCCACTCAGTAGCTGGCAGGCTGCAGACAGAACACCCAGATGCTCTTCTCCTCATCTCAGGCGATTTCAACCATATTTCACTGTCTCCCATTCTACCCAAGTTCACCCAGTATGTCACATGCCACACTAGAGACAATAAAACACTGGACTTATTTTATGCAAATACTAAGGAGGCGTACACCTCATCACCACTCCCCCCACTCGGGAGATCGGATCACAACTTGGTTCATCTCCTGCCGGTGTACAAACCCCTAGTGCACAGACAACCTCCGGTCATGCGCACGGTGAAGTTATGGTCTGAGGAGGCAATGGACGCTCTAAAGGACTGTTTTGAAACCACTGCCTGGGAGCAGCTCTGCGATCCACATGGTGAGGACATCGATGGCCTCACTCACACCATCACGGACTATATCAGCTTCTGTGTGGACAACACCGTACCCACCAAGACCATACGGTGTTGCTCGAACAACAAACCCTGGATCAACCCTGAGATGGCGGCAGCGCACTCGGACGCAGCGGCCCCTCTTGGCATCAGTGAGTGTGAGAGTTTTGAGTGTTGTGATCATCCCAGACGTACATTCTGTAAAACTTACAACCGTGAGACCTTATTAAACATCAAGGTACTGCACGCTGCAAGAATCACGGCGATCGGTTGTGATTTGGACATCCTACGCCAGCACGGAATTCTGGCGGAGTCCCCGCTGGAAGCTACCTGTGAGAGGAGGAAGCGGAAGCAGAGGGAACGCAGGAAAAAGCGAGGAAAAAGGGCCGGGATCCATGCTAGGCTAAAGGCTAACCCCTCCAGACCAGCAGTACCGTCGCTTCTTCTTTCAAACGTCCACGCCCTCGAAAGCAAGGTGGACGAACTGCTTCTGCTGAGAGAAACCCGGAGAGAGTGGAGGGACTGCTGTGTGTTTGTTTTCACCGAGACATGGCTCCACGACAACATTCCTGACGAGGCCATTCAACTGGAAGATATGGCGATGTTCCGTGCCGACAGGGAAACGGCGAGCTCCGGTAAGAGCCGGGGGGGTGGGCTATGCATCTATGTTAACAAGAACTGGTGCGTTAATGCCACGTTAGTGTCTAAACACTGCTCTCCGTTGGCGGAGTTCCTTATTGTAAATTGTCGGCCTTATTATCTGCCTAGGGAATTCAGCAACGTGTTTGTAGTCGGTGTTTACATAGCGCCGAGCGCTAACGCTAAAGCTAATGCTAAGAAGGCACTCGGGGAACTGCACAATGCAATCAGTGAAATCCAAACTTCACACCCGGACAGTTTTGTGGTGGTTGCGGGGGATTTTAACCACACCAGCCTAAAGACTGTGCTCCCCAAGTTTAAACAATGTGTAGACTTTAAGACCAGAGGAGAGAATATGTTGGACTTAGTGTACACAAACACAGATGCATATAAAGCGATACCCCGCCCCCATCTCGGCCATTCTGATCACATATCCGTGATGCTGGTGCCTGCCTACAAACCTTTATTGAAGCGCAGCAGGCCAGCAGTGAAACAAATCAGGATTTGGCCAGAGAGTGCAACCCCTGCACTGAAAGACTGTTTTCAGCACACAGACTGGAAGGTCTTCAAAATAGCAGCCTCCCAGGAAGAGAGGACAGATGTGGAGGAATATGCTGATTCGGTCACCAGCTACATCGCGAAGTGCACAGAGGATTTCACTACAGTGAAGACCATCACTATGCGGGGTAATCATAAGCCCTGGATGACTGCAGAGGTGCGCTCGCTGCTCACAGCCAGAGATGCAGCCTTCAGAGAGAAGGACAGGATCGCCCTCCGCTCAGCCAGGTCTGCGCTTTCTAAGGGAATTAAGGCGGCAAAGCGCGCCTATGCGGAGAAAATCCAGGGACACCTCTGTGACACTAGGAACACCAAACAGATGTGGCAGGGAGTTCGGACACTGACAGGCTTTAAGCCTAGGCAGGGGGTCGATGATGACGACGCTTCGTTTCCAGACAGGCTTAACGACTTCTTTGCAAGTTTTGAAGCATCAAACTCGACAATCAGAGGGAGGGCTGGCCCTCCCCCACCATCGGTCGGACCAGCTTTTACCATCAACACAGCGGACACACGGAGGACCCTAACCAGAGTCAACCCACGCAAAGCTGCAGGTCCAGACAACATTCCGGGACATGTGCTCCGAGACTGCGCGAGCGAGTTGGCGGATGTCCTGACTGACATTTATAACATCTCCCTGAGTCAGGCCATCGTTCCCAGATGCTTCAAGACCTCTATCATTGTACCGGTGGCAAAGAAACCAGTGGTGTCCTGTTTGAATGACTGTCATCCTGTTGCACTGACACCAATTGTGATGAAGTGTTTTGAGCGGCTTGTCAAACCACACATTACAGCCTGCCTCCCTGCATCACACGACCCGCTCCAGTTTGCATATCGTTCAAACCACTCCACGGAGGATCCTATAGTCACCACCCTACACTCTGTCATCACCCACCTGGACCAGAAAGACACCTACGCCAGACTCTTGTACATTGATTTCAGTTCAGCATTCAACACCATTATTCCCCAGAGACTGATGGAGAAATTACTCCTTCTCGGTCTGAACACCGCCACATGTCTCTGGATCCTGGATTTTCTGACTGAGAGACCTCAGTCTGTCCGGGTTGGAAACAACATCTCCAAGTCTGTCACGCTGAGTACCGGATCCCCTCAAGGCTGTGTACTCAGTCCACTGTTGTTTACACTTCTAACACATGACTGTGTATCCAGACACAAGGGGAACCAGATTATTAAGTTTGCAGATGACACCACAGTGGTGGCACTTATCCAGAGGGATGAGGAATCAATGTACAGGGAAGAAGTGAGAGACCTGGAGGGCTGGTGCAGGGAGAACAATCTGGTGCTCAACGTGGACAAAACGAAGGAGATGATTATCGACTTCCGGTGGTCGCAGCCTGAGCACGCAACCCTCAGCATCGGCGGCCGTTTAGTGGAGAGAGTGGAGAACATCAAGTTCCTCGGAGTGCAGATCTCGCAGGACCTGACCTGGAGCAAGAATTCCTTGGAGATCAGGAAGCGGGCTCAGCAGAGACTGCACTTCTTGAGGAAACTCAAACAGGCCTCTCTCCCCATCTGCATCCTCAGGACCTTCTACAGAGGTGTGGTGGAGAGTGTTCTGACATACTGCATTGCTACATGGTACTCCAGCTGCAGTATGTCAGACAAAAAAGCCCTGCAGAGGATAGTCAAGGGGGCGGAGAGGGTAATTGGAGTCTCCCTCCCCTCTGTCCAAGAACTTTTTCAAAACCGTTGTAGGAGCAGGGCACTAAACATTGTCAAGGACCGTTCTCACCCTCTGCATAAACACTTTGAACTTCTTCCATCTGGTAAACGATTCCGGAGCATCAGAGGCAGAACCACCAGACTGATCAACAGCTTCCTTCCACAAGCTGTCAGGATGCTAAACAGTTGACCCGGAATCTCTCATACACACTACTGCACCTACGGACATTTTGTATATTATAGTTAGTTATTCTTTTTTTCCCCAAGTATGTCTCAGGGATGTGTGAATGGATGGGGGGGGGAGCTATGTGGGAATGTGTCTTAAATCATGCTGCTTCTTATATGGATGCCGAGAGAAACGCAATTTCATCTTGCCTGCACTACAGTTGTATGTACAGCAATATGACAATAAAGTTTGATTTGATTTGATTTGATTTGATTTGATAAAAACACTTCTGAGAGAGAAGAAGAGGATCTTCAGGTCAGGGAACAGGGAGATGCTGAAGTCCATACAGAGGGAGCTGAGGAGGAAGATCAGAGAAGGCAAGGACAGCTTCAGGAAGAAGATGGAGGACAAGCTGCAACACAGCGACATCGGTGGGGTCTGGAGAAACCTTAAAACCATCTCTGGGCTCCAGAATACCTCCCCCCAGGCCACGGGGGGCAGGGAGTTGTCGAACAATCTGAACCTGTTTTTTAATAGGTTTGACCAACCGCCCTCCCCCCCGACTGCACAACAACCACTGCTGCCCACTCCCCACTCCACAACACCCCCCCACTCCCAACACACAGCCCCCCAACATGACCCTCACTAAGACCCAGGTGAGGATGGAGCTGAGGAAGATCAAGGCGAGGAAGGCGTCAGGACCGGACGGCATCAGCGCAAAGCTCCTCAAGTCCTGTGCAGACCAGCTGTGTGGGATTGTGGAGCTCATCTTCAACCTGAGCCTGAAGCTGGGGAGGGTACCACAGTTGTGAAAAACATCTTGTATGGTACCTGTGCCAAAGACTTCCCACCCCAAAGACCTGAACAGCTACAGGCCAGTGGCCCTGACATCTCACATGATGAAGACCCTGGAGATACTGCTCCTTGCTCACCTCCGCCCCCTGGTGGGACCAGCGATGGATCCACTCCAGTTCACCTACCAGCATGGCATTGGGGTGGAGGATGCAGTGATCTTCCTCCTTCAACGTTCTCTGTCCCACCTGGAGAAGCCCGGGAATGTGGTGAGGATCATGTTCTTTGACTTCTCCAGTGCTTTCAACACCATCCAACCAATGATCCTGAAGGACAAGCTGTTGTGCGCAGGGGTGGACCAGCACCTGTCATCATGGATCCTGGACTACCTCACTAACCGGCCACAGTTTGTGAGAACCCGAGATTGTGTGTCTGTCACGATCATCGGTAGCACGGGGGTCCCCCAGGGAATGGTTTTGGCTCCCTTCCTGTTCACCCTTTATACTGCGGACTTCTCACACAACACAACACACTGCCATCTGCAGAAGTTCTCTGACGACTCTGCGATCGTCGGCCTCATCTCCAACGGAGATGAAGCTGAGTACAGAGGACTTATCCAGGACTTCGTGGACTGGTGCCATCGGAACTGCCTCCAGATCAACGCGAGGAAAACTAAGGAGCTGGTGGTGGACTGTCGCAGGCAGGGACAACCCCTCACAGCACCAGTAAACATACAGGGAACAGATATTGAGATGGTGACATCCTACAAGTACCTCGGTGTTCATCTGAACAATAAACTAGACTGGTCACACAATACCGACGCACTCTACAAGAAGGGACAGTGCAGGCTGTTCCTACTGAGGAGACTCGGGTCTTTTGGTGTACAAGGGGCGCTGCTGAAGACATTCTACGACACGGTGGTGGCATCAGCCATCACTTTTGGAGTGGTCTGCTGGGGCAGTGGCATTACAGCAGCCGATAGGAAGAGACTGAACAAACTGATCAAGAAAGCTAGCTCTCTCCTGGGGCAGCGCCTTGACCCAGTGGAGGAGATAGGAGAGAGAAGGATGGAGGCTAAACTGTCATCTCTGCTGGAGTCCGAGTCCCACACTATGCAGGACATACTGAACGCACTGAGGAGCTCATTTAGCAGCAGACTACATCATCCTAGGTGCACAACCGAGAGGTTTCACAGGTCCTTCCTACCTACGGCTGTCAGACTGTATAACCTAAGCAGGGCTGCTCGCAGAGATAGCAAAACAACGTGACGACCTAATAGTATTGAATACAAAAGATGCAATAGACTTACACAATGGTCCCCTCCAGTATACAACTAGGACAATATCGATCGCTACGGAGGGTGACAATATGTATGGGTACATATTCGTACTATGTAGGATAACTAAGTAGACGGTTATGCTGTTTATTCCATCTAGCTACAATGCTCCGCACTGTGTGTATATATATTTATATATTTATTCCATCTAGCTACAATGCTCCGCACTGTGTGTTTATATATATACGTATATGTACATATGTATATTCGCTGCTCTTGTTTTTCTTGTCTTCTTGATTGTTGCTCTGAGTGTTGCTATCCCTGTGCTGTTGCAATCCTGGAATTTCCCCATTGTGGGACTAATAAAGGCTTATCTTATCTTACCTTAAATATGTGTTTTTAATGAGCTGATCCGGGGTGTCAAACATTTTCTCTGTGAATTCACAGCTTTATTTCTAGTAAATTTCTGACTTTCTACTGATTACAATAGTTTGTGTAAATCTGAGACATTTTTTTCTCTGAAAGATGAGACTTTTTTTCTCATGTTTTTTTTCTTCTTTTTTCTGATGAGAACAAGGGGCCCTTGATCTTGTTGTGTGTGCAAGATGATTTAAGTATGCATTTAAAAGTAACGTGAAAGTTACTTTTCCGAGTAACTAGTTACTTTAATCATGCAGTAACTCAAAAGTATCTCAGTTACTTTTGAAAATAAGTAACTAGTAACTGTAACTAGTTACTATTTTTTAGTAACTTGCCCAACACTGGTGATGACACAGCTGGCTGGTGCTGTCATCACACCAGCCTATATAAGGAAGGAGCAGCCATCTTAGGGTCTCTTTCCTGGCTGGCTCAATTGGAGATAACAGACCTGTATGTATGTTATACTACTTGATGTAATAAAGTTCGTGTTCACAACAGTACCACTCTCTGTGCATCACTCCAGGTTTCCAGACATAACATTTGGTGACAAGAGTTAAACCATGGAAGCGTATGTAGGGCCACTACAGTTTCTGGAGGCCCCAGGTGAGCCACTCGTCCCGTGGTGCCGCTGGTTTGACATGTTTAGATATTATGTCAACACGGTTGGCCTAAGTGACACTGACGACAAGACGTTGAAGAACATACTGGTTCACAGTCTAGGTGAAGAGGGACAATGTGTGCTCCGTACCCTGGGCCAAGCGGACTCATTCGGCGACTGTGTGAGTCTAATGGAGAAATAGTACAACTGCATGACCAACATTACAACCCGAAGATTTGTTTTCTTCAGCCGCAAACGGCATGTGGGTGAGTCAACTCGACGTTATGCTATGGAGCTCAAAGTCTTAACGAGCACCTGTGCCTTCGGGCCCTTAGAAGACGAGCTAATCCATGACAAGCTAGCTGAAGAGCACAGCACAGAGAGTGAGCACAGCAAAAAGGGAGAATTCAGTACAGTGAGTGACCACAGCACTGTGGGTGAACACGACGCCGAGAACGAAGATGGCACGGAGGGAGAACAGCGACCGGACTCGTCTCAGATCTTCACCCAGCCGGAGCTGCAGGAGAGGGAGTGCGCATCTATTGGAAATGACGCCGACAAGAAATCACCTGTCCCGTGTGCACAGGAGGAGCGCTGCCCAGAAGGGGGCAGTGGCGGGACCCACCTCAGATCCTCGCCCAGCAGGGGGTCACGGGAGCCGCTGCGGAACTGCAGGAGAGGAAGCCCACACATACAGAGAACCCAGAGACACACCAACCCGATATGGATGTTAAATGCGACAACAGTGACACATCACCCCAACCTAAACCAGCTCCAGACGAAAGTGGGAAAGAACCAGACTGCTTCAGAATCCTTGCTCAGCACCAGTCTACCGCAGCCACGGATGAGCTGATGGGTGAAGAGTCCGTGACCGTAAATGACACAGGAGAGACGCTGGACGTCTTCAGGCTCCACGACCAGCATTGGCCTCCAGGGATTGCTACTGTAACATTGGGTGAAGAGTCTCAGGTTCAGGTTCCTTTATTTGTACCCGTAGGTAGATTTATTTTGCACTCTGGTGACATCCATATTTACAAACCACAATTACATTCAACATAAACACAAACACAGGCACACATGAAGCTGACTATAAACATGATAAAAAATACTCAAGGCTCCATCAGTCAGGATATAAAGACAAAGAGATGAGAGAAAAACCAGAGATAAGAGAGAAGGGTCATATTAAAAAGTTAAAGACTAGTCAAAGAGGTTAAAAACTCAAAGGTCTAAAACCCAATAAAAGATTTAGAACCCAAATAAAAATCCTACAAAAATAAGTAAATATAAAATGGAGTTAATAAATAGGTAACTAAATTATGTGCAATATATTGTTACAACTTGTTCAACTCTTTGACAGCAGCAGGAACAAAGCTGTTTTTGTAGAGCTGGGTTTTACTTTTTGGGACAGCAAACCTCCGTCTTGAGGGAAGAAGCTGAAAGTGGCAGTGCAAAGGGTGGGAGTCATCATTTAAAATGGAGGTAGCAATCCTCTGTACCTGTCTGGTGTACAAGGATGTCAGGCTCAGCTGTGACTCACCAAGCAAACGACTGGACCATCTAACTACCTGATCCAAGGATTTCCTCTGTTTCAGTTTTATATGACCAAACCATGACACTAAAGAAAAGGATAAAACAGATTCAATAAAAGCCTGATAAAACATTGTCATTATGGTTCGGTCAATTTGGAAGCGTGCAAGTTTCCTCAAACAATGCAAATGTTGCTGACTCTTTTTGCACACCCTTTCACAGTTCTCTTCAAAGTTTAAATTACTATCAATAATCGTCCCAAGATATTTGTAGGATTGTACACATTCAGTGGTCTAGCCTTTTAGTACGGTGACTTTTTGCCTGGGAGTTTTCCTCCTAAAGTCAATAATCATGTCTTTAGTTTTTGTCGTATTCAGCTGCAGGTAGGAATCCTCACACCAGTGAACAAAATCATCAACTACTGGGCTGTGGCCACTCTCACCATCCTGGAGGAGACTGACAATAACTGAATCATCAGCATACTTTATAATGTGTCTGTTGTCATGTCTGCTCCGACACATGTTTGTGTACAGGATGAAGAGTAGCGGTGACAACACACACCCCTGAGGAGAGCCAGTAGAAGAGCACTTTTGGTCAGACAATGTACCATTGACCCTTACTCTCTGTGTCCTGTTGGTTAAGAAATCCAGAATCCAACCCACCAGATTATTGCTCAAATCAAATTGTTGCAGGAGCCTTTCAACTAAAATATGAGGTTGGATTGTATTAAAGGTGGAGAAAAAGTCCACAAATAAAAGCCTGGCGTGTTTCCCATTAAAATCCAGATGTTTAAAAAGCATGTTAAACAGAGTGACAGTGGCGTCCTCCACTCCTTTGTGAGTTTGCATATAGGCATATGCAAACTGCAAAGGATCCAATGCATGTTCAGTCTGCTTTAGGACCTCAAATCTGACCAGTTTTTCAAAAATTTTCATTAAAATTGAAATCAAAGCAACTGGTCTAAAGTCGTTTACCATTTTAGGACAGCTGGATTTTGGAACGGGAACAAACCATGGCATCTTTCCAGATCTTAGGCACATGTTGTGCCTGTAAGGACTTATTGAAAATGTAATGAAATACAGGACTCAGTTCATGTGCACAGGACTTTACCAATCGCCCACATATATTATCAGGGCCCTGACTTTTGTTCACTTTTACAGCACAGAACTCCCTTTTAATATCCTGCACCTCAATATTAAAGTGCTGATTGTCTTTGAGTTTCTGTTTCAAATCTTGGGTTTCTGTGCTAAAATCAGAGGAATCAAAACGACCATAAAAACAATTAAGAGCATTAGCCAGCTCTGTGTCTGAATTAAAACCATCTAAAAACACACGATTACTGCGCTCTGTGCTCTGAAGGCCTGCAATAGTTTTCATACTGGCCCAGGCTGAACCAAGTTTCTTTGTTGCCATCTTGCTTTTCAATTCTGATTTATAATTCTGTTTTGCTCTTAAAATTTCGGACTTCAGCTCTTTTGTGGCAACCTGTAGCTCAGAAACAGACCCCTGTTTAAAGGCAAGTGCTTTCCTCTGTAAGCAGGATTTAACTGATTTTGTAACCCATGGCTTGTTGTTGGGATATATTTTGACACGTTTACGTGGAACAATCATATTTTTACAGAAAGCCATGTATGAGCATGTGACGTCTACCAAAGAGTCCAAATCATCCCCACAGGACAGTGTGAAAACCTCCCAGTCCGTACTTTTAAAGCATTCCTGGAGGCAGTGCACTGAATCCTCTGTCCACACATCTATGTCTCTGGTCTTCACCTTGCCTCTTCTGAGAGCAGTTTTATATGTGGGCAGCAAATGTACACAGTTGTGATCTGAGGATCCTAAAGGAGGAAGGGGAAGTGATTTATAGGCCCTCTCAATGGATCCATAGCACAGGTTCAATGTCTTTTTTCGCCTGGTTGGGCAGGAGACATACTGATAAAAGTTTTTAAGTGTCTTCTTTAAAGAAACATGGTTAAAATCCCCAAGAATAAAGTTTGGAGCCTCTGGGGAAATTGACTGCAGCCACTGGACCACATCAAAGACGGTGCTGGAGGCGGAGTCAGCATCCGCTCTCGGGTGAATGTACACAGTCGTTATGAAAAGTTGGGGGAACTCGCGGGGCAGATAAAAGAGGCGTAGCAATACGGACAGAAGCTCCACATCGGGTGTACAGATGCGCTCTCTGACCGTGACAGATGTGCAGTACTGTTTATTAATATATAAACATACGCCGCCCCCCCCGACGTTTCCCCGTTACCTCTTCCTGCCGATCCAAGCGAAGTGGGGCTCCAAAGCCGTCAATCCACAGGTCTGCATCCGGGTCTTGCGCCGTAAGCCACGTCTCCGTGTAAGCCATGACACAGCAGTTCTTGAAGTCCTTCTGGTAGTGTACATTCCCTTGAATTTCATCCACTTTATTTCTCAGGGATTGTACGTTCCCCAAAATCATGGAAGGAAGAGGAATGCTGTTAAACTGACATCTCCTCAGTCTTAATTCCACGCCTCCACGCTTTCCGTGTTTCCTCCTCTTGTCTCTCTTTTCATCGCTGTGTCCATGAAGTCTCTTAAAATAAAGTCCGGCAGTTGCGGCATAGACTCAATCACAGATCCGTGTTTAAATGCAGTAACATGTCTCTGGAATATTGTATTCTCCCCAGCATGATCGTGATTGCGCTTACCTCAGAGACAAAGAGCCGGTGGGAAAGAAGCAGCAGTGCAAAAGTAAGGAGGAAATCCATATTGATGGAACCAGGGAGCTCTTCGTTATACAGTCCACAAACATTCAAGGACAAAAACGACAGAGAATTTCGTTTAAACACATTAAAGTGTGTAAAAACAGAGACACAGACGACGGACTTTTTTCACCAGCTGCCGGTCGCTGCGTGCGCATGCGCCCAACTGAGTCTGAGACTGTGACAAAACAAGATGTAGCAGAACCGCCACAGCTTGATGGACGGCCCACGACAGTCGCGAGTACCACATTATTACAACCACAACGCCATATGCAGCTGCACAGAGCGCTGCTCACAATGATGAACTGGGTTCAGGCCTGCGGAACCAAGCGACCGGACTCACAGTCGGCTGTTACATCATCACCACCATTGACACACATGAAGGTAGCGGCACAGCTGGAAATAGGATCGGGATGGCGGAATGGCCGTCCACCAGAGGTGAGAGCAGCTGCTGCAAATTGGGATGCAACGTTGGAGCCGATCCAGCTGGCGTGGGAGCCAGGCTGGGACAGTGTTGAAGAGTGTGCCATGGCTTCAGAGGGATGGCACCCGGGCTTGCTGAAATTGGCACTGCCAGGGGCGCGTCTGCCACGGACCCGCTACAAGGCCCCTCCAGCAGAACCGCCTTCCCCATGGAAGACTGTAATAAAAAAAAGTGTTAGGAGTGCAGCTGCCGAGGGATGAGTGGCAGAATAATCCACTCAGCCAAGTCAGGTTGAGCGGCGGTCCACCCGCTAACCCTAGTTAATATTGTTGATTGTGATTGTTGTTTATGCCAAATTAGGGAGAGTTATAATGAATAAAGTGTTCTGTGTTTTTTTCCAAGGGGGAGGTGAATGTAGTGAAGGGGTTAATACTGGGGAGTGACGTGATGACACAGCCGGCTGGTGCCGTCATCACGCCAGCCTATATAAGGAAGGAGCAGCCATCTTAGGGCCTCTTTCCCAGCTGGCTCAATAGGAGATAACAGACCTGCATGTATGTTATACTACTTGATATAATAAAGTTCGTGTTTCCAACAGCACCACTCTCTGTGCATCACTCCGGGTTTCCAGACGTAACAGGCGGGCCTCAAGGACGGTGGTGGGTGGGCTTTTTCTAAACGTGACCTTAACGATTAAGACAGAAGAGTCAAAAGCATTTCTGGCATTTCTGGAAGAGAAAAACAAGATAAAGGCTGTGTGTTTGAGAGAATTTTTTGGGGGAAACTTTTTTATTAATTAGATGGCAAGTAGACTCATTTCAGACAGTTAAAACCTGTCATAGTTTGCCCTTTGCAGGGCAAAGATGAGACGCCAAATGCCAGCAGTGAGTTTTGTTGATTTTATTACAAAGTACAAAATAATGAGCCTCAAGGGGCAAAACACATAAACTATGACACTCGACCACGAAGGGTCAAAATAACTAGACACACACAGAGTCAAAGAGACTTACCCTTTATACAGCGAGGGCGGAACCTGATGCTGAGACTGGAACCGGACGTGGGGACTCCAGCCTGAATGGGTGTGAGATCGCGGCCAAGGATGAATCTCCACTGCGATCTTAAATAGTGCAAAACTTAAAGACCAACAGGTAAGGAGAAGAACCATAATCACAGTACTGCGATTAGCTGTGGCAGCCCGCAAGCCGGTTTGACAGCCAGAAGTCTGGCTGCAGCGCTGTCACAGTAAAAGCATCAGAAAATAATATTACAAATAATACTAACCGGGACTAGAAATACAAAGAAAAGGGAAAATACCGAGTGACTCGAGCATGGAGCAGATATGCACTCGGATCACCACAAAACCTACAAACACACCATTTTTCAGTCAATAACCCCTTTAAATCTGAAAAATATCATTCATCTCCTACTTTCAACAATGATCACACAGCTTTACTTCCTGATATTTTAATAAATTAGAGGCGAAAGTTTTATTTAGAAGCAGTGCTGGGAAGAACACGTTACAAAGTAACACATTACTGTAACACCACTACTTTTGCAGTAACGTGCTATGTAGCGAAATTACTTTTAAAAATTCAGTAATGCATTACAGTTACTGAAATTTGATCAGATGCGTTACATGTGCTACTGTTTTATTAATATGGATAGATATTTTTAGTGCAAATAAATACAAACCGACCCTACGTAGCTGACGCAGCCGCCAGTCAACATGTTGCAAAGAGCCTCTTCACTGCTGCAGCCAGCAGCCACAAATGGAGCTTGCTTCTGCTGGGAAAAGATGAAGCTACTTCGTTTTTGTGGAAATAGATTATTTTTTCTTTGTCCAGTTAAGGACAAAAGCATATTGGTGGGCCTTGTGAGACCGACTGCAATCTTCAGAAGCGCCTGAACAGCAACAAGATCAAAACTAGTGATATGCTATGCTAGCATTATTAGTGGATTTACGCTGTCTGAACAGCCACACTGGATTTCAAGCACAGGTATGCATCTGGACCAGACCTGGGCATTGTACGGCCCCCGGGCCGCATACGGCCCTTTGGTTGACTCCGACTGGCCCGCATGAGGTTAATTGTAAATTTCAAAATAAACAAATTTTCTAATTTTACCTAATGCATGGACTAAAGCTGCGCAGCTTTTATTTTGAAGTTGTTTTTATTCACGTGCATAATGACGCTATACGTAAATCAGTACTACCATGATTGAATCTACCTTGTCACAAGCAGACGACTTTAGCCCTCAAAAATGCCCGTGCACGCTAAAAAAAAGAAAGGTAGATGCCGAATGCAGGGTTTTCAACAAAACATGGACTGCTAAGTATTTATTTACTCGGCTATGGACGAGAGTTGTGATGTCACTGACACAGCCAAGTTACTCGTATTTGTCCGTGGGATAACGGACTTCAAAATTACGGAGGAGCTGGCAGCAATGCGGTCAATGAAAGGAACGACGGCAGGGAGCGATCTGTTCACAGAGGTAAATGCATGCATGGACACGCTGGGGCTGAAATGGGACAGACTGGTTGGTGTCACAACGGACGGTTGTCCAAATCTGACAGGGAAAAATGTCAGACTTTTGAAACGTATGCAAGATAAAGTGATTGAAATCGATGCAGATCAAAAATTGGTATTTTTGCATTGTACTATACATCAGCATGTGTTGTGCAAGTCAGTGCTAAAAATTAACCATGTTATTGATGTTGTAACTAAAATAGTTAACTTCATCAGGGCACGAGCATTGAATCACAGACAGTTTGTTGCACTTTTGGAGGAGCATGAGACTGAATATAGTGACATCGGCTACCACACAGCTGTCAGATGGCTCAGCCTGGGCAAAGTGCTAAAAAGAGTTTGAGACCTGAAAGCAGAGATTCGAGAGTTTTGTGAGAAGAAAGGCAAAGGCATCCCAGAGCTCTCAGATGAGGACTGGATGGCAGATTTTTGCATTTGCTGTTGATGTGACTGCACTGATGAATGAACTGAACACCAAACTGCAAGGCAAGGGCATTTTTGTTTATGAAATGCACAGCCTGGTGAAGGCTTTCATGAGAAAGTTACAGTTTCTTTCAAGCCAACTGGAGAGCACCACTCTCACTCACATGCAAACCCTGAAAGAAGTCACCATCAGCTGATCACCTCCGCAGGTACTCATCCATGTTAGTAGCACTGCATGGTGAGTTTTCAAGGTGATTTGAAGATCTCAGAACAATCGAGGATGAAATGCACATGATTTCCTCTCCCTTTACGTGCAGTGTGGATAATGCACCCAGTGATGTTCAGCTGGAACTAAATGACCTGCAGTCTGATGCAATACTGGCAGAGCACTTTAAGTCAGGATCACTGATGGAGTTTTACTATTCTCTCAAGGAAGAGAACTTTCCAAACATGAGGAGACATGCTCAGAAGATGTTGGTTCTCTTTGGCTCTACCTACATATGTGAACAAACATTCTCAATGGTGAAGCTTACCAAATCCAAGTATAGATCCTCTCTCACTGATGATCATCTGTCAGCTGTGCTTCGTATCTCCACCTCAGACATTTAACCTGACTTTGATGCACTCGTTAAAGCCCAGTAGAGACTAGATTTCTCTCACTGAACAAGAAAAAAGAACTGAAAAACACCAAGTGAGGTGGTTAGACTACAAATGTAGGCATATAAATGCACCAACTAGCAGTGAACTGGGGCACTTTCTTTAGAGGCCTTTTTCTCAAAATCACAGTTCAGTGACAATCATTACTATAATATGGTGTATCTTGCTTAATATTTGGAGTACAAAGACAATATTGTGATGTCTTTAGAAAGCTAAGAACCTCTTTCCAACAGTATATGAAACTCAAAATGTGTTTTGGGGTGAATGCGACTGAAAATGATCACTAACATAATGAGTCACAATGGTAAAAATGTTCACATTTTGTTTACCATTGTTTTGTGAAAATTGAATAAATGACATTTTTTGTAAGGCAACTTCACTTTTTCATTGCTTAATCATAACAAATACTCTTACCAGTCTTACCAGCTTGTCAAAACAATGCTTTGTGCTTCTTTTTTTTTTGTAACTTTGATTTTTATTCATTTTTCATCATACATATTACATTCAGATCACAGTCTATATTTTAAAAAAAAAAAGGAGCTAGAGGAAGAACGAAAAAAAAAGAAAAAAGGGGGGGGGGACAAATGTTGGAGCATCAAGTTTTTAGTTTCCATCTCTTAATTCTTCTGGTTTTTCCAGTGTCTTTGGTTATTCTTTCACTTTCTGTCTCGTTGTTGCACTTTGTAGTGTGTCCATTTCCGACATTTTTTTTTCATATTGTCCTTCTTGCATTCTTTGTCGATATGTTAGTTTTTCCATCAAACGTATATCCTCAACAATGCCAGTCCATTGCTCCTGGTCAGGAAGAACTTCTGATCGCCATTTTCTTGTGATTGTTTTTTTACATGCAATCAGCAAGATTTTAACTAGATCTCTGTCCTCAGCCTGTATTACATTGTCTCTTTTAAGATCACATAAATACATCAAGTTACAGTTCATTGGTATATTATATCCTAATATCCTCTGTATTGTCACATGTATAGATTTCCAGAATGATGAGATTTTGCAGCATTTCCAAAACATATGTGAGTGGTCTGCATTTTGAGCCCCACAGCCCCTCCAGCATATAGATTGGGTATTTGTATATTTTCTTTGAATCTGTGGTGTAATGAAATAGCGAATCAGGTTTTTCCATCCAAATTCCCTCCATGTCCTTGAACTTGTTGATGTGTGTTGTGTTTTCCATATTTCTTGCCAGTTTTCTTCTGTTATGTTTAAATTTAGCTCTTTCTCCCATTTCTCCTTTATATAGTTACTTGAATGTTTGTTTGCCATAAGTTTCTGATATAGCTTTGAAATAATTCTTATTTTATTTCCTGCATATGAGCTTAAAATGAATTGTATAATCTCGCTCACATCTATGTGGAGGTTATGCCTAATCTTCCTCATATAATAATCTCTCATCTGCAGATATCTGAAGAATTCCGATTTTTCTAGTTTAAATTTTCTTCTCATGTTTACAAAACTCCCGAAATCTTTTTTTCCGATATTGCCCCATGCTGTGATTCCCTTGTTCACCAGATTTTTGTATCCCCTATCTTGCTTTGCCGGTTCAAACTGACTGTCAAATGCTACCCATTTCAATAGTTTTATGTCCTCCTTTATATTATACTTTTGTACTATTTTATACCACAGTTCCAAAGTAAATTTAGTGATTGGGTCTATTTGTTTGATTTGCTTATATGCATCCTTATCTCCTATTATGCTTTGTATTGGGAGTCCCTCAATTTCCTTTTCCATTTCTTTCCATTTTGCCTCATATCCTCCGTCACACCAACATATGATATATCTTATTTGTGCTGAGTAGTAATATTCCTTTAGACTCGGTAGGCCCATGCCTCCTTTCTCTTTTGGTAACTGGAGAGTTTTATATTTCACTCTTGGCTTTTTACCTCTCCAAACAAATCTCGATATCATCCTGTCCCACTTTGAGAACTGGGCACCAGGAATCTCTGTTGGTAGAGCCTGAAAGAGGTAAAGTAATCTAGGTTGTATGCTGATTTTGACTGTCTTAATTTTTGAATTCAGATCCATATTTAAGATTGACCATCTATCAATATCTTTTTTATTTCTTGTTCCAACCTGTCATCGTTTGCTTTATAGATTTTGCTTAGATCTTTAGGTATGCTCACTCCAAGGTATTTTATTTCTTTTTGTTTCCAGTTTAGTTTGATCTTATCAGTTATCTGGTTTAGAGGGTTATAGTGGAATGTCAGTATTTGTGTTTTTGTTATGTTTATCTTGTATCCTGATAATTTTCCAAAATTTTCTATCAAGTTCATCATTTCCATTATTGATTCATCTGGTTGTTCAAGGTAAACTATAATATCGTCTGCAAATAGCCCAATCTTGTGTTCCGCTCCCTTTATTGTTACACCTTTTAATTTCTTATTTTGTCGCATCGCTTGAGCCAGTGGCTCTATGAACAGAGCAAACAAGGTGGGCGATAGGCAGCATCCCTGCCTAGTTGATCTTTGTATATTTACTTTGTCTGTTAAGCTACCGTTTATCTTGATTCTTGCCACAGGTTTTTGATACAGTGTCTTTATGCATTGTACTGATTTTTCGTTAAATCCAAAGCGTTCCAGCACATTACATAGGAACATACAATTAACCCTATCAAATGCTTTTTCTGCATCTAAACTCATTATTACTGCGCTTTTCTTTTCTTTATGTATTTGATTAATTATATGTATTGTTCTCCTGATATTATCATGTGTTTGGTGTCCCTCTATGAAACCAGTTTGATCATCCTCTATCAATTCCGTCAAGAATGTCTTTATTCGTTTACAGATAATTGTTGTATATATTTTATAATCCACATTTAATAAAGAGATTGGCCTATAGTTTCCGCATTGTTCCCTATCTTTCCCTGTCTTCAAAATAACTGAAATAATGGCTTCGTTCCATGATGGAGGTATTTTGTTGTTGTTTAATGTCCAATTAAATGACTTTAGGAGCTGTGGCATGAATTCTTCTATAAACAGTTTATAAAACTCAGAAGGGTATCCATCACTACCTGGTGATTTACCGTTTTTAAGTGACTTAATCACATCTTTAATCTCTTGTGTTGTTATTTCTGCTGTTAGCTTTTCATTTTGTTGGTTTCCTATTGATGGCAAGTCCAATGTGCATAGAAATTTTTTAATATCCTTAACATTTGTTTCTTCAGGTTGCGAGTATAGTTCTTGATAGAAATTATGGAATATTTCTTTGATGTTTTCTGGGTTAACTGTGGTTTTATTTGTGATGGGGTCCTTAATTTTATATACATTATTCACTGTTTGTTGTTTTCTTAACCGTTTTGCCAGCAGTTTTGTGGCCTTTGGCCCCATTTCATAATATTTTTGTTTTAAATATC
This sequence comes from Pholidichthys leucotaenia, assembly GCA_020510985.1. NCBI lineage: Eukaryota > Metazoa > Chordata > Actinopteri > Cichliformes > Pholidichthyidae > Pholidichthys > Pholidichthys leucotaenia. Next base: position 241,953,122 of record CM035847.1, on the reverse strand, counting down.
TATTTTTCCTTTCAATTTCATCTATTTGTATTTCTTTTATCTTTATTTTTTCTTCCTTAATTTCTTGATATATTTTGGGGTCATTTGTGCTTTGATGTTTACGTTCTAATTCCCTCAGTCTCTCACATCTTTGTTCATATGTTTCCAGTTTAGACTTATTTGCTTTTCCTGATTCAACAATTAATTTACCTCTTAACACGGCTTTTAGTGCATCCCATAGTATTGTTGGGTCCACTTCTTCATTATCATTCTCCTCGATATACTCGTTTATGTTTACTTTTATTCTTTCTTTCATTTTCTCATCATTTAACAGTCCTACATTAAGTTTCCATGTTGTTTGTCATTTTCTATTGTTTAAATATATTTCCATGTATATAGGATTATGATCTGATATTTCTGCCCCTCCAATCCGACAATTTCTCACCCTGTGTCTGTCACCTTCATTCATAAGGAAGTAATCTATTCTAGAGTGTACTTTATGGACTCCTGAATAATGTGTATAGTCTTTTTCGAGTGGGTGCAGGTCCCTCCATATGTCTACCATACCCATTTCTGCCAGTGAGGTTCTTATGAACTTTGTTACATGTTTTTTTGTCTTCTTAACACTTGTTGTATCAACTTCATGATCCATGACGGCATTTAAGTCTCCTCCACAAATTAGGACTCCTTCACTGTGTGTTGCTATGAGATCAAACAGATGTTGAAAAAAACCCTTGTCACTTTCTGGTGGGGCATTGATGTTCACTAATGTGATCTGCATACCATCTATTCTTCCCTTTATTATTACATGCCTGCCTTCTTTATCCTGGATTTCTTGTTCACATTCAAATTGTATTTTATTTGAAATTAGTATCATAACCCCCTTTTTAGTTCCTCCCTTAAATGAACTGTAGTAGGAGTTCTTATAGCCAAATCTTTTTAGTTTCTCATGTTCTGTCTGCTCAAATGTGTCTCTTGCATAAATATAATTTCGGCTTTTTCCTTCTTGAATTTTCTTATTATTCTTTCCCTTTTAACAGGTGAGTTCAGACCATTTACGTTTAATGTCATTATCTTAAGATTTTTAACCATATTGATGTTTTTCCATTTTTTTAACTTGTGCTCCTAACCCCTTTAACAACAAAACTAACACATATTTGTACAAAAACACATTAACAAATCTCGACCTCCGTACTTTGGGCCTTTCTTCTGCCCACTGGTCCCTGTTGGTGGGTGGAGGGATTGTCCCCACCGAGTGAGGGGCCCTCCCTAGACCTGTATTTACTATCCAAGTAATAGTCATTAGTCTAGAAATGTCCAACAAAAATCACTTAAACCTCTCCTAGCCGTTTGTTTCGCTTTTACCTTGTCTTTTTGGCCTTCATTTCTTCTGTGTCCTTCTTAATCTTTGTTATAATCTAGGCTTTCCGTTGAAAGCCTTGCAGTTTTTCTTGGGCCCGGTGCGCCATGTCCGTCTCCTGTCTTCTGCCGCTCACTCACCTCCACTCCGGCTGTCGCGATGCGTTCAGTGCCGCCACTGCCCCAGCCGCTTCCTCCGGTACGCTCACCACAAAGCCTCGCTCCGTCATGTCCCGCGCTGCCTCTCTTGCCATGTTGTAGGTCTTCACGCCGTCCTCCCAATGAATTCTCATCTTCGTTAGCGGCGTTTGGAATCTAATTTTTTTCTCTTTCAGCATTTTTTTAATGTTGGCATATTTCTTTCGCTGCTGCACAATTTCTGTCGGGTAGTCATGGTCAAAGAATATCTGTTTGTCGCCGACTCGTATCTTTTTTTTTCCACGCTTGTGTCAGGATTCTTTCCTTTATGTCGTATTTCAGAAAGTTTACCACAACTGACCTGGGTGTAGAGTTTGGATTCGGGTTCTGTGCCGAGGCTCTGTGCGCTCGTTGGATCTGCAGGTCTGTTTCATCGGGCAGCTCAAGCTCTTTTTTTAAGAAATGATCCATGAATTTCGTCATCGAGTTGCCTTCAATGCCCTCCGGAATCCCGAAGATACGTATATTGCTCCGCCTGGACCTGCTCTCCAGGTCGGTTATTTTTTCCTGCATCCTCTGTGTTTGTGCCGTCAGGGTCTGCAGCCGCTCGCTTGCCTCGGTCTTCCAGTCTTCCAACTCCGATATTCGAGCCTGTGCTTCTGTCATACATGCCCGTTGAGTGCGTAGCTCCTCCATGTTTTCAGCTAGCTTGCGCTCCATTTCTCTTCGGAGACCCATAATTTCCTCCTTCATCTCTTTTTTCAGCTCTTCCTTAAGAACCGTTCAATCCTGTTGGAGTTGTCGCTTGAATTCTTTTATGTCTTTACCTATATTGGCGATGCCAGTGTTCATAATATCAAGTTTGGCGTCCTCCATTTTCTCTGCTGTAGTCACCTCGTTTTTTTGGGCCTCGTGTTCAGCGATTTCTCCTGCTTTGTTGAAGAGGGATTCTTTAATTTTACCCTGCTTTTGTCCGTGTGCCTGGCTTCTTCGTGTTTTCATCCCTTGGTTTTGTGATATCCTACCGTGTAGCAATGATCACACTTGAGTTATTTCTTTGGCTAACTCTTGCCGTTTATTCTGCAACACACATAATAAGACTGAACATGGATTCTGCGCGGGGTTTTCACACTCTTATTCTAATGTGTCCCCTTAATAGTAGTGCTGAACAATACAGGTAGTTCCCCCTAGAGGCATGTGCCAGTAATGTTTTATTTTAGACTTGCAGTCTACCACATCCCTCCCCTCTAGATTAAACTACTCTTAATTACACTAGCCAATTACTAGACATCCTGAAACTCCCATTTAACCCTAAACTATCACAGTTACTTTTTAACTTCTTAAACACATGTGTCATACACATAATTTCTTTCTCTTTTTTTTTTTTCACATGTATAACACACATAACAGTCTAACTGGGGATTTGGTTTGACTACCGCATCCCAGTGAGGTTCCAGGACGCATTCTTGTCCTGTGGCTGGGGAACTCACTACTGACTAAGTATAGTCCTTCAAGTAGTCTGGAGCTTTCCTAGTTCGCTGAGATCTTCTCACGGCTGGTGAGCCAACTGCAGGTGAAGACTCAGACTGCTCCACTGTTTCGGCTGCTGCAGTGCTGCCCGTAGAATCTGCAGAGACGGGTACCTCAGGTATCACCTGAAGTGGTGGTTCGTTGATGCTCTCCTCAGAATGGGTGTCAGACAACACCTCTGGTGCCATCGGCAGGGGAATGGAGCTCCTACCACGAACTTGGTCGATGTGTCGCCTCACCACTTGTCCATGGCCTAATGTCACCTTGAATGACACAGGGCCTGTCTTTTCTGTTATTTCTCCTGGTACCCAGGCTGGTCCTGAGCCAAAGTTGCGGGTGTAGACCACGTCTCCTTCTCTCAGTATTCTCTCTCTAGCATGCATGTCATGATAACCTTTTTGTTTCTCTTGTTTGTCATGCACTTTGTTTCTGAAGTCTGGATGTATTAAGTCAAATGTTGACCTCAACTTCCTTCCACACAACAGCTCAGCTGGTGACTTGCCAGTTGTAGATTGGGGTGTTATTCGATATCTGAACAGAGCTCTCGACATTCGGGTTTCAATAGAGTCTCCTGTCATCTTTTTCATGAGTGACTTGAACGTCTGCACGGCCCTCTCGGCTAAGCCGTTAGAAGAAGGATGGTATGGCGCAGTCGTGATGTGACGTATGCCATTCTTTTCAGAAAACTCTTGGAACTGTTCACTCGTAAAACATGTACCGTTATCTGATACTATGATTTCAGGTAGCCCATGTTGGCTGAAACTCTTTCTAAGACATTCAATGGTAACAGTAGAAGTAGAGCTACTCACAGAATATGCATCGATCCACTTTGAGTATGCGTCAACTATGATCAGGAACATTCTTCCCATCCATGGACCTGCGTAGTCAATGTGAATTCTTCTCCATGGTTTATCTGGAACTTCCCAGGGATGTAGTGGGGCTGCTGGAGGACTGTTCCTGTTCTCCTGGCATGCCGCACATGACTTCACAAGCGCCTCCACCTCTGCATCCATGTTGGGCCACCACATGTAGCTCCTCGCCAACGCTTTCATGCGAGTGATGCCAGGGTGTGCTTGGTGTAGTTGTTGCAGTAAGGCATTCCGACCAGGTGGTGGAACAACCACGCGTCCTCCCCACAGGATACAACCTTCCTGGGTGATGAGCTCATCCTGTCGTCGGGCATAGGGAATGAACTCAGGACTGTTCATCTTCGGCCATCCTCGCAAGATGTATTCTCGCACTCTTGCTAGAACAGGATCTTTGTCTGTCCACTTCTTTATTTGTTGTGCGTTCACCAGGGGCACGCCGATATCTTCAAACAATAGCACTCTCTCCTCCTCCTCAGGCGTGCTGTCTCTTCCTCCATCCAAGGGTAGCCTACTCATCGCGTCAGCATTCGTATGGTCCCGTCCGGCTTTGTAAACGATGGTGTACTCATACGCTGCTAATGTAACGGCCCATCTCTGAATTCTCTGAGATGTCATCTGGGGTATGGCTCTCATTTCACTGAACAGTGAAATTAGTGGCTTGTGGTCAGTCACTATGGCGAACTGTCTCCCGTACAGGTATTTGTGGAATTTTTTTACACCAAATACTACTGCAAGGCCCTCCTTGTCTAGCTGGGAGTAGTTTTTCTCAGCTGCACTAAGAGTTCTTGAGACGAACCCTATGGGTCTCTCTGAGCCATCCTCCATACGATGAGAGAGTACAGCTCCCACACCGTAGGGTGATGCGTCACACGCCAGGATGAGTGGTTTGTTTGAATCATAGTGCACTAACACACTACAGGACTGAAGTAGCGCTTTGGACTCTTCAAACGCCTTCTGCTGCTTGACCCCCCATGACCATTTTTCTTCCTTCTTAAGTAAGGTATGTAGTGGTGCCAGCAGCGTGGAGAGCTTTGGGAGGAACCTATGGTAATAGTTCAACAAGCCCAGGTAGGCTTTTAACTCAGTAACATTTTGTGGCTCAGGCGCCTCCGCAATTGCTTCCACTTTGTCTGTTAGAGGGTGTAGACCACTGGCGTTGATCTTGTGGCCTAGGAACACCACCTCTTTTCCCATGAACTCACACTTGCTTCTTTTCAACCTCAGACCGCTTTTCTCCAACCGTTGAAGCACTTCCTCCAGCGTTTTCAGATGTTCTTGTTCATTTGGTCCTGTACAAAGGATGTCATCCAAATAAATGGCAACATTCGGAATTCCACCTAGGATGCCCTCCATAGTTCTCTGGAATATAGCAGGACTGGAAGCTACTCCAAATGGTAAGCGTGTGTAGATATATAAGCCTTTGTGTGTATTGATGGTTACATATTTTCTTGATTCTTCTTCCAGGACTATCTGTTGGTAAGCGTGACTCATGTCTAATTTCGTGAAGTGTCGGCCGCCGTTCAGCTGTGCGAAGAGGTCCTCCACTTTAGGAATTGGATACTGATCCACCCGTGATGCTCGATTGACAGTGAGTTTGTAATCTCCACATATTCTAATGGAGCCATCCGGCTTTCTCACTGGGACTATGGGCGCCGCCCATTCTGCAACCTGCACTGGCTCAATGATCTTGTCATCCAGCAGCCTCTGTAGCTCGCTTTCGACCAGTGGCTTGACTGCATAGGGTACCGGTCGGGGTTTGCAGAATCGTGGTTGGGCCTCCTTGTCCACATTAATCTTTGCAGTGACACCTTTTAGCTGTCCTAAGCCTTCTTTGAACACCTCAGCGTGTCTTTCGAGGATCTCCTCCAGCTGCAATTTGGGCTGAGATTCCACCTTATTCACCAACTGATCAATCATGGCCAGTTCTTGTAGCCAACTTCGCCCTAGTAGATTTGGTCCTTCGCTCCCAACTACTACTACAGGTAAGTCCTTTTCTTTGTTTTCGTGTTGCACCTTCACTTGTGCCATGCCTAGCACGTCTAGCTTCTCTCCTGTGTATGTTTTTAATTTTAATGAACAGGGATTTAATTCTGCTGTGTCTGGTTTTCTTCCACAGTTGTGTATATTGCTGTTTACTTAATATGGTTACTCCACAGCCTGTATCAACTTCAAATGTTACTTTCATTCCATTAACATTCATGGTACGCGTGATGGGCGCTACCTTGGTCAGCTCCTCTGACGTGTTGTAAATTGTGTGAAAACCCATGTCTTCTGTATCACTTTCTCCCTCCCCTCTAAGTTGATTCGCTCGCTGTTCCTTTCCTGGGCCCTTGTTTTCATTCTTTTGCCCTTTTACTGTTGCCTTCTGCACCTGTGCATTGCCCACCTTTGTTCTACATGCTTTCTTAATGTGCCCTCGCTTGCCACAATTATGACACAGCTCAGTGGCAAATTTGCACTCGGCGGCATTGTGCTGGCCTTTGCAGCGATAACAACTGGGGAATTTGTGCTGATTTTTGTCAGTCGACACTTTGTGGACACCTACTTGGGTCTTAGGCACACGAGCATGTGTTGCTGTGTCCTCTGTTAGCTTCCCTTGCATCTCTCTCACATCTTTAGATGCTGTTTCCATCGCTTGGCATAATTCCAAAGCCTTCACAAAAGTGAGTTTTGTTTCAGATAAAAGTCGCCGTTGCATTCGGTCATCATTCACTCCACACACAAGTCTGTCTCTTAACATTTCTTCCAATGAGTCTTTGTAATCACAGTGCAGTGTTAATTTCTTCAATTCTGCCACATACTCTGCTATGGACTCAGTGTTCCTCCTTATGCGTGAATTAAATTTGAATCGTTGCACGATTTCACTCGGTTTGGGGCTGAAGTGCTTCTGAAGCTCAGCAGTAAGCTGGTCGTACGTTTTATCTTTCGGTAATGCAGGGCTTATTAAATTTCTCAACAAGCTGTAAGTAGTTGCACCAACTCCACTCAACAGTACAGCCTTCCTTTTGTCTGGCTCCTCAATGTCATTAGCTTCGAAGAAAAAGTCCAACATTTCACTATATTCTTCCCATGACTGAGTCGAGTTATCAAAAGGGGTTACCGTTCCGATTACAGCCGCCATTGCTCGTCGTGGTGGGGAAACCTCGTTTTTCTCCTCTGAACTTGCACTCGAACTACTGGAGTCACTTGAGTTCGCCACGCTTGCAATGTTCTCTATTTCTCGCCGCTGATTTTTTTCTTTTAATCCTCGTCGCTAATTGTGTGATATCCTACCGTGTAGCAATGATCACACTTGAGTTATTTCTTTGGCTAACTCTTGCCGTTTATTCTGCAACACACATAATAAGACTGAACATGGATTCTGCGCGGGGTTTTCACACTCTTATTCTAATGTGTCCCCTTAATAGTAGTGCTGAACAATACAGGTAGTTCCCCCTAGAGGCATGTGCCAGTAATGTTTTATTTTAGACTTGCAGTCTACCACAGGTTTATTGATCCATTTACGTCGAGTTGACCATTTACCAATGATTTTTAATCCGAATAGGGAGAGCTCTCTGTTTAAGCGCTATGTCTCTCCGCCATCTTCCCGGAAGTCCGCTTTGTGCTGCTTTTTATAAAGAAATACTGTAGAGGATGTGCTCAAGGATGAGGCTGAGTTTATTTCTCAGGTTCAGCTTTATTAACAGAACACATTCTCTAACAATCTCCAAGCAAGAAAAAAGAGACAGATCAATATCACATCGCTCTTTTATACTCCGGAACATGGAAACTCAAGTCTCATGGTGTCTAAGCAAACATACAGTCACATGGTACTTAATCCCAGTCATGCTGTAACCCTTTTGATCTTCCACCATTGTCTCTTAGCCTCCGATGGCCCGGAAGTCCCTCCAGGGCTTCTCTCTGAGACAAAGGCCAAATCTCACACCTTCTCGATATCTCCTGCAGACTCAGTCCTTTTGTCCCTCGAGACATGAAGCACACAATAAACATACAGCAATACATTTGTGGAAAATATGTACCCAACATATGTGCCACAATACAATTAATATTATGCAGAATTGAGTTCAGCCTTTTGGTCCGGCCCTCCACAATATTTTCTGTTTCTCATGTGACCCCATGGAAAAAATAACTGCCCACCCCTGCTTTAATAGGTCTCACCAGGGAAGAATTTGCAGCTGGAGCTCACTGATTGGCTCCTGTTAATGGAATCAGTCAGCTCAGGTGTAAACAATAATCCAACAAAAACACAACAGAAATAAACTCAAATTTCAAAGCATGCAAAAAAACTAAAAATCCAACATGCAATACATTAAGAAAATAATAAAATTCACACAAATCAGCACTGGAGCTGCAATATGTTAAGGAAAATAAATTACACACTCAACCCTGAAGCTGCTTCCCTGACATATACTTGCTTTCTTCACCTGCAGGTTTATTAAAGCTCTCAACATTCCCAAAATGACAAAAACTATCCAGTATATTTTCCAGAAATAATATTTCAGATGCGCACCGCGTCATTACGAGCTACAGACACGAGAAGTGCATAAATCATAAATCATGACTCTTTCTTTGTTTGCTAGCAGCAAGTCCCAGGAAAGCCCCCATGAATGCCTCATATCATTGGGAAGCTTAGAAATGGTACTTTCTAAAAATACATATGTTTTTGTGGAAGACAAACTTCCAACCGATCAAACGCAAGTTTTCAACCTAGCCAAAATATAAACAAATTGCAGCGGCATGATAAAATAGGCAGCGATGCTGTGGTTTTAAGCAGGTTTTATTAATCATACCGCCGTCACGAGCTCCGCTCCCGGCGCCGTGCATGCGCGCCGGGAGCGAGCTCAGCGGCTCTCAGAGAAGGAGGACACAAAGTCTGTGTCCAGCAGCAGCAGTTGAGGAAGTGGAATTGAGAGAGTGAGTTACAGAACCTGTGTAGTATTTATACCCAACTCAGACAATACATCAAAGCGGATTCACAGCAGTTGGTACAATCAAAGGGACTGCAGAACAGGCATGAGACATTTGCATTTAAGAGACCTACATAACAATAGGCAGATTTGCTAGCCTCTGCTCCAGGTGCAGGACAAAGAGGTCACAAGGCACATCTACACATTGATATCAGCCTCTAGGTCACAGTAAGGACAGGACGCATGAACACTATACATGAATGGCACATTACATCACAATACATGAATGGCACATTACATCTCAGTAGTGCAGCGGGAAAAACCAAGAAAAGAGAGCTGACTGTCCTGTGTGTTGTGGGGGGGTTGAATCAACCCGGCACACGCTCCCCCCCAGAGGGCACGGCAGGGGGCCGAGACCTCGGTAATCCATCTATGGGAGCGAGCTGTGGGAGAAGCTCGCTGCAGGCGGAGGGGGAGGGAGGAGGGGGGGCCGGCAGAGGATGGTGAAATCGTCCGAGCCGCGCAAAAATTGCTTGCTGCTCCGCGACGTCGAGGGGCTGTCCCGTTGCGCGTGCGGAGGTCCGCAAGAAGAAAAATTAGTCTCTGACTCCTCTCGTGGCCATGAAGAAAAGCAGGAGCGGCTGTAAGAAAGAAAAAAAAAGAAGCAGAGGGACTTGGCTTGTTGGCTTTAGGTGCGGGCGCAGCCCTAAAGCCCTCGGGAAAAGCTGACGGCTGAATTCCCTTATGTGCCGTGGCTGAGACCATTAGAAAATCCAGTGGCGAGCTGCGTGCTTGCTTCAGGTGAGCGGGCAGCCCTGAAGGTTCTGAGGGTGGCGATCGGCCATTTTTCTCGGGCATGTGCAGCGGCGGAGGACGATGGCGGTCTCTGTAGCCGTTATTGCCCCGTGCGTGGTGCACCGTCCTCGTAACTCCCCAGTGCGTGTGCCGAGGTTCCGTGCGTGGGTGGGCCAGCTGGAGAGGAGAACCAGGGTGCAGAATCTTGGTGGATATCGGCGCAGACGGCGCCGATAAAATCCAGGTTTGAGCTGTGGCTGCAGCTTGGCCATGGTGCGTTGGAGCGGTGGGAGGAAATAGACAATCTTTTGTCCCTCAGGCTCGTGCAGATGCGTTGGAGCGGTGGGAGGGAATAGACGATCTTTGGCACTGCTCGGCCGTGGTGCGTTCAGATCCACGTGTTGCGTTCTCCGCCGGCCATGGAGGACGCCGTCGTGGAGAGGGGACGAGGTGCCTGCGCTCTCGTGTGGAGGAGCTGCGAGCGCGGCCGGTCCAGCGTGGATGAGCAGATCTCAGACGTGCAGATCTCATCATGAAGAACGGGTCACCAGTGCAGCTGTCCAGATCAGAAGGTTGCTTTGCACAAAACGTGTGCATGTTCGGGGTCGCCAGTGAAGCGTTCACTGGCAGCGTGTTCTTTTCTGCCTTCAGGTCATGGTGCGTTGGAGCGGCGAAAGGGAGGAGACGTCTTGTGTCCCTCGGCCGGTTCAGCGTGGATGTCCAGACCAGAAGGTTGCGTCGCACAAAGCGTGTGCGTCTTCGGGGTCACCAGTGCAGCGGCATGATAAAATAGGCAGCGATGCTGTGGTTTTAAGCAGGTTTTATTAATCATACCGCCGTCACGAGCTCCGCGCATGCGCGCCGGGAGCGAGCTCAGCGGCTCTCAGAGAAGGAGGACACAAAGTCTGTGTCCAGCAGCAGCAGTTGAGGAAGTGGAATTGAGAGAGTGAGTTACAGAACCTGTGCAGTATTTATACCCAACTCAGACAATACATCAAAGCGGATTCACAGCAGTTGGTACGATCAAAGGGACTGCAGAACAGGCATGAGACATTTGCATTTAAGAGACCTACATAACAATAGGCAGATTTGCTAGCCTCTGCTCCAGGTGCAGGACAAAGAGGTTACAAGGCACATCTACATATTGATCTCAGCCTCTAGGTCACAGTAAGGACAGGACGCATGAACACTATACATGAATGGCACATTACATCACAATACATGAATGGCACATTACATCACAACACATGCATTGCACATTACATCACAATACATGAATGGCACATTACATCTCAGTAGTGCAGCGGGAAAAACCAAGAGAAGAGAGCTGACTGTCCTGTGTGTTGTGGGGGGGTTGAATCAACCCGCCACAAAAAAGTCTTTTTCCGGGCCGTTTTGGTGCACTTCCTACAAACTAAATATCATTTTGAAGGTCGTTCAATACAGAATATGGAAATAATGTTACATCAGTTTTCAAAATGTCCTCAAAGTAACTCATTTTGCCACACAAGTCATTTGTTTACAGTGTTTGCATCTTAGCAGCGGTGCTAACAAACGGAGCTACTATCGCGCTCGTGACAACACCCCAACGTGCTACAAAATGGCAAGGGAGTTAATGGACATTCCAAAGACAGCCTGAGAATTTTTTTAGACTAGTACTCACCACCATTGGACCTGTGGCGATGAAAACAGGCGAATTTCTGTCCGTCTTAGCAGATTGAAATCAGCTATAACCTAGCATGGAGCTAGTAGCTACTAGCTACGAGCTAGCTAGCTTCCACAGAAGAACAACCCAACAATGTTTTGGAGGAGGCTGTAACAATTATCCAGGTGAGAGCTCTGAGAGATAATGTTGTAAACTTAAACATGACAGCACTTTGGTGATATCCATGGCTGTAATCAAGCTTGTCTGCATGACGCTCACAGTGTCAGTGGTCACAACGGCCTTGCTACGGAGAGCGGCTAGGCCAAAAAGTACTGTTTGCGGTTTCTGCTGTTAACTGCGATCACAAAATCTGTCGCCGTTAAGGGGGGCACCACGTTAACGGTCGATTAACGCGATAACGCCAACACCACTAGTATTAATAGAATATACAGTAAATGTCTCCTTTGTGGTGACCCAGCACACTGCGGACGGACACTATAGTAGTAGTAGATTAGTTTATTTGACAGGGACAGTGCAATAAACATAGACAATTAATCAAAGACAATCAATCTGATGTGTTGCACATAGAGTGTATAGCTATTAGCTAATTTGCAACTCTTGTCCCTGGATGGGCTTTAGAAAAAAGAATCAAGATAAAAAATAAACACAATAACCACATACATCAATGCAGAAAAATTATAAATACACAATTATAAATATTATAAATATTATAAATACACAAATATAACAGCCTGACTCACATTTAACATAAATATTATAAATATTATAAATACACAAATATAACAGCCTGACTCACATTTAACACATTTAACATAACTCACATTTGCCTATTTCAGGCCTTCCTCCCTCCGTCACTCACTATAAACAAACACATTTATTCCTTCCCTTCATTCACTCTCACTTTGCAGACAATTAATTCATACATGAGTACATTCTTGTTTATTTTTCAGCCAGTTTTTAACATTTTTAGTGAATGTTTTAAAGTCCGTTATTATTTTAATTTCATTTGGCATTGTGTTCCAGATGTGACTGCCCTTTATAGAGAAAGCTGTTTGTCCAAATGTGGTTCTGCGGTGGAATATTTTACAGTTATTGTTAACAGAACTCCTGGTGGCTCTGCTGCTGTCCTGTCTTTGGACGAAACCAGCAAGTGGCTCGGGTGCTGATTTATGGAAACATTTGAACGTTAATTTCAGAAGACAGAGGTCAATGAAGCTCTCAAAACTCAATAGGTTGTATTTTTTTAAAACATTACAGTGATGCCACCTAATGGGCTTTTTGTCCAAGATTTTTAGGGTTTGATTATATAATGAACCTATATGTCTTATTGTGGAAGGGGCTGCTTGAGCCCAGACTGTCAAACAGTATGATATATGAGAAAAAACCATAGAATGCATATACAGTGCAGCTGCTACGTAAGGTATGTAATATCTAATTAATTTAAAGCAGTTCAGATTTTTTTTTACTGTTTTTGAAATTTTCTTTATATGAAGATTAAATTTGAGTTGAGGATCTAGTACAATGCCAAGGTATTTGAATTCTGTAGCTAAACTGATGTCATGATCATGTATATTAACTTTAAAATGTTGCAGGTTACATTTTTTTGATTGAAAAGCACATTGAGACTGTTTTCTGAAGGTTCAGCAATAGATGGTTCTTGAGGAGCCACTCTTGGACATCAACCATACTTGTAGACAGTACATCTGCAGCCTGTGCTGGAGTCTTGGCAGCTGTGTAAATAACTGCATCATCTGCATAAAGTTGGCATGTTGCAGCTGAGCAGTGTAACGGCAAGTCATTAATAAAAATGCTGAAAAGTAAAGGACCAAGAATGGACCCTTGTGGGATACCCATGCGGTTGTTTAAAAATGAGGATTTATCCTGGTGAACTTTTACACACTGTTCTCTATTCTGGAGATAAGATGCAAACCATTCTAATGTATTTGGGGAGAAGTTAAAAGATACCATTTTGGATAAAAGCAAACTGTGGTTTACAGTATCGAAAGCCTTTTTGAGATCTAGAAAAACAGCTCCTACCACATTACCCCTGTCCAAGGACTGTTTGACGTTTTCAATAAGGCAACAATTTGCTGTTTCTGTTGAGTATCCTGGTCTAAAACCAAATTGATGTGGATGAAGAAGTTGACTGTCTTGTAAGTAGTCTATCAGCTGTGTAGCTACAACTTTTTCAAGAACCTTAGATAGGACTGGTAAAATAGAGATTGGGCGGTAATTGCATATATCGTCTTTACTGCCTGATTTATGAACTGGTATGACGACAGCTTTTTTCCAGCCAGATGGAAATGTACTAGACCTAATGGAGAGATTAATGAGATGAGTCAGTGGTTTGATTAATATTTTGCTGTGCGTTTTGAGAAAGGAGGTGCTCATATTGTAGATATCATTAGTTTTTGAGTTTGACAGTGTTTTAACAATACCAGCAATTAACTTCTCATTTACCTCATCGATGTGAAAAGTATCTGTTGGAAGTATGGAATTTGTGTTGTTGAGCACATTTGGCAGCACAAAATTTTTTGTTAAGTCTTCCACAGAGCCCACAAAGTGTGAATTAAATTCATTTGCCAAAGTAGCCTTGTCACTGACGGTCTTGCCATTGATTCTAAGTTCCTTTACCCCCTTCTGATCGTTTTTTTTTATTAGTTAAGTTATTTAAATGCCTCCATAGGGAACTGTTGTTACCCTTTGCATGATCTATCAGTTTATTGTAATAAGATATTTTTGATTTTCGCAGCTCATGTACCACTTTATTTCTTAAACTTTTGTACACAGGTGATCATTTTGTAGTTTGGAGGTTAGTGATGTTTTCAGTGCATAGTCTCGCCTCTTCATAAGTTTTCTTATTTCATTATTTAACCATGGTAGGCTAATCTTCTGTTGTCTACTTTTAATTTGCTTTGAAAATTTTTCTATAGACTTTGTGATTGTTGCAGTTATAAAATTACAACAATCATCTACTTCACATGTTGACATGAGCTGCTCCCAATTTTGATTCTCTAAGTAATGTTCAAACTCCTCATTTTTTGATTTGGGGATAATAAAATTTGATTTGTCAATATCGACTCCCCCAAAATACTGTAGTCGCTTTTTAGTAAGTTTCCTGACAGCAAGAACCATGTTATGATCTGAGAGACCAGTTACAAGATTATAGGTTCTGGTTATTCGTTCTGGTTTATTAGTAAATACCATGTCAATAAGTGATATCTCACATTCAGCAGGGCTGGAGGAAACGGAGGACAATTTACATACGGACAGAGAGCCCCAGGGGGCAATCAGAACAATGGACTGTTATGTATATGTCCCCGGACGACGGAGAGGACATCCAGGCGCCAGCTGGTCAGGCTAATGATATGTATTGACTGATATGTATCTCACTATGCTAATGTGCCATGCATTCTCTCCGTCTGTATAACGTGTATAAAAGAGCTTGTTATACATGCCTCGAGTAAAAACGCAAAAACTTTCCTACCAGACACACGGCCCCAGCGGGCAATGCTAGGGTCCACCAGCTGTATTTATGTTAGAGGGTCAGTAAAGAACCTGTGTCAACATACGCTCGTGCCTCGCCTTCACATCCTTTCCTTACACCCTCTACATTGGTGATCTGATGTGAAATGGACTATCTCTCCCTTTTGCCGTGCCGTCGATTCCTTTTTCTCCACATTGGTGACCTGACGGAGATGAACTGTCTCTCCCTTATGCCGCATACCACATGGTGACCTGACGTGGGATGACCGTCTGCTCCCTTTCACCGCGGTTTTTTGTTGTTTTTTTTTGGACTTATTTTGTACCCGTAGGTAGATTTGTTCTGCAGTCTGGTGTCAAGCCACCAGCTGCCGGTCGCTGCGTGCGCAAGCGCCCCTTAACTCCCTAACCTGCATGTTTTTAGCATGTGTGAGGAAACCGGAGAAATCCCGGAGTAAACCCATGCAAACACGGGAAGAACATGCAAACTCCACACAGATCACTGTTGGCCGGGGGCAGGGATCGAACCCACGATCTCATGATCCCCACGATCCCCCGGCCGAGGGTAAACTGTGCTGCCGCGGTGCTAACCACTGTGCCACCGTGCAGCGTTGTGGATTCCAGAGACCGGGGATCACCTACATCCTTCGCATCCACATTGGAGCGCGCATGCCTTATCCTGTCTCCACGATGGTGACCTCCAGGGCCGGACGGCGAGCGCAGCGCTGGGACCGAGATGCACGAGGATCAGCGACACGAGCAACGCACAGAAACAGCCTGAACGGGGTAGATCATCGGCACCGTCTGTGTTGATTTCCACCAAGCTCCCCGAACCTGACTTACCCCCCGACAGTGGTCTTTCTGCGCACAGAAGCCCCGCGCACACACCGCAGGATTATGAGAACAGCGCAACTTCCAGCTATGTGGTCACTGCGCCAGGCGCACGCCACACACCAGGGACAAACCGCCTCCACAGACTTATACATTGTCCTCCGCCGCTGCACATGCCCGAGAAACATGGCCGATCGCCATCTTCGGAACCTTTAGGGCTGCTCACGCACCTGAAGCAGACATGGAGCCCGCACACGGGATTTTGTATGGGTTTTTCAGCCACGGCACACAACGAAAATTTAACCGATTGCTTTCCCCAATGACTTTAGGGCTGCTCCCGCACCTAAAACCAAACCGCCAAGTCCCTCACACAGCTTCAGTTTTTTTTTTTCACAGCCGCTACGCATCATCAGGGAATTTGGCCATTCGCCTTCCCCACATCCTCATAGGACTGAGCCGCACGAGGCGTGAGAGACTTAATTTTTCTTGCACAGCCGCGGCAGATCACCGCCAGGTTTACCGGGAAAGTCCCTCACCATGGCGGATCCACACGCAATTTTTGCGCGGCCCAGATACCTTTGACGTCCCAGGCCGGCACACATGTATTCCCACCCCCCCCTCCTCCTCCACATCGCTCTTCCCGCACCTCACTCCCTAAAGCCGGCTGATCGCCGGTTTGTTCCATTACGCATGACGCGCACCGGCCCCTTGGGCCCACGATCCACGGCCATTCAACATGCTGGAACTCGGAGCGGAGCACACTGTTTTTTCCACCCCTCCCCCGTCCCCCCCACGGATTGACATGCCCTCCGACACTCCTCTACAGCAGGACTGTTCTACCGGAGCTGGAGCCAAACCGCTGGGGTGGGGGGGGGGGGTGTCACAGCCCCTTCTGAGTGTTCTGGGAGGAGCCGTGTGGTGAACCAGCACACTGCAGAAAGACACTATCTCACACTCAGCAGGGCTGGAGGAAACAGAGGACAATTTACATACGGACAGAGAGCCCCAGGGGGCAATCAGAACAATGGACTGTTATGTATACGTCCCCGGACGACGGAGAGGACATCCGGGCACCAGCTGATAAGGCTAATGATATGTTTTGACTGATATGTACAGTATATCACTATGCTAATGTGCTATGCATTCTCTCTGTCTGTATAACGTGTATAAAAGAGCTTGTTATACATGCCTCGAGTAAAAACGCAAAAACTTTCCTGCCAGACACACGGCCCCAGCAGGCAACGCTGGGGTCCATTGGCTGTATTTATGTTAGAGGGTCAATAAAGAACCTGTGTCGACCTACGCTCGTGCCTCGCCTCCACATCCTTTCCTTACACCCTCTACACCTTCATTTGTTCTCCAGACGCTCAATTGGGCAACTAGTGGATTGGTTATCTGGTAACTGGTTGTCTGATATTTTTCCTTATTTATTTTGGAATAAAACAAAAAGAATTCTAAACAACTTTCTAAATAATATAACTTTAAAAATCATTTGGTGCAAATTAAGCCAATGAGAAATAATTACAGAAGAGTGGAAAAAATGTTTAAAAAAATACCTTCTTCCGCTGAGCTAAATGTTGGTTATAGTTTTTTTAAAAAAATGTGTGGCATTGATAGATAGTCTGCACGTTTAATTCACTGTCCAAAACCCCACAGGTGACAAACTAGCAGTTATTCTACTGTAATGGTCCCTGTGTGTACTCTGCCTCCCTCTCTCCCTCTGATTAGGCACACTCCCTGCAGCCTTGTTCACCACCTCCTGCCAGTTAGAGAGGCCCTTTAAATAGTCTCCCTTCACTCTTTCTGGTGACATTAACCTGCACACAGTCTGTATCCTGTTTGAGCTCAGTATCTATGCATTTTTCTGCCTTGCCATGCTTTTGACCTTTTGCTTACCCTAGACCCTGAGACTGCCCTCAGTACTAGAATTATCTGCCTGCCTTGATCTGACCTGCCGTGCTATGATCCCTGCCTACCTCTGGATTCAGGAAATAGCCTTACAGATTGGATTTGGATGCTCTCAGACTGTGCACACCCTCACCTCCCCAAGTAAGTCGACTTACCACCGTTTGTCTCCACTGCTCTTCACTCTCATTTCCCAGGACTCAGACCTGGCTAGCCTGTCTACAGTGAGCCATGGAAATTTCCCTGCAGCACCGCAGCACCTTTTTCCCTAGCAACCTGCTTCTCCAGCATGGAGGCCCTTCACCTGCTCCCAGCCGCTCTCCCCTGTGGCTTTTATAGCTTTTGTGTATGCACAAAAGCTACATTAAAACTCTATCATACTGTTCACCATTTATACTTAACTGTCCCTTTGCTCTCTCCTCATAGGGTTTCCAGATCCTCAAGAAAATCATTGCACATTACCTTGCACATTTATTGTGATAAAGATTATTGTTGCACTTCAATTATCGTTCCCTCCCGTGACTGCTTTTGGGTCACATGCCACACACCTTAACACCTACAGACAAAAAGCTGAAAACATCCTTAAAATAAAAGGCTCACCTCTACATCACTGTCAGAAAATCTTCTCTTATCACTCATTTGAACTCCTTTTACTGTTTTTTTTCTTTTTTATTTACAGATTGTGAGGAAAAACTGTCGGCTGTACGTTGTTGATTTCAGACAAGTATATCTGGTTGACGGTGTTTCACAATAAAAGCACATAACAGACACAACTCTTAAAATGGAATTACTGTAAAGGGTTTTTATTTTTGCATAACTCAGGAAGTATTGAGTTGTGACGGTGAAAATAAATTCAGACTAATTCAGACTTCGGTCATGCCTGTGAATCCAGCATTTATAGCACAGGCGACTAATTTTAAGGTTATTGAGCAGGAATTCAAGGATTGTTTCCCATTTTTAAGGATAATTAAGTTGTTGATTTTAGATAATCACATAACTTTTTATGGACCTGTAGACACTAATGACATGGCTGTTTTTCATTGTGTTCTTGTGCAGAAATTCTCTCAATAACCACACATGAACACAAATTAATCTGTCCACACAGAATTAAACTCTTTATTTTCCTCTGTGATTTTACTTTTGCTGGATTTGTTCATATCTTACGGAGGGTGGCAAGAAGCTGCTGCTATCCGTGCTGTCCACATGCACTGAAGAGAGGCTGAGCAGCTGGCTGTGCATGTGAGCAGCTGTCATACAGTGTGTGACGCAGTCACGCATGGTTGACAACATAATAAATAATTTCAAAAATATATATTTTACATTCATAAAAGTATGGGTTTCCTTTGAAGAATGTATCCAAGCATTAACTTAGTACTCAGGCACCTCCAGCACATTGTCAGCAAGCAGCAGAGAGATCACCTCGAAGCAGTCCACATTATTCCAGGGGATTTTAACAAAGCATGCTTAAAGACTGTACTCCCCAAATTCCACCAACACGATAAGTGTAGTGATGGCCAAATGAGGCTTTCTAGAGGACTTGAGGCCTTTCATCAAAATGGTTCACATAGACAAGTCTTCATGTGGGACTTCATTTTCTCTACCAGCCCATCTAGTGGACAAAATGTACAGTATACAACATGTTGATTTTTACAAGGGTATTGTTGGTTTAATGTGTATTTTTTCAATTTCAATAAATGTGCTGCCTTTTAAGAAATATCAATGATCATAAGGCAAAAAAAATAATAAAACTGAGGTGACTACAGTGAATGTGCTTGTGCTACTTATCCTTTTTTTTTTTTAAAGAAATAATAACTTTTTAACAGTCATACTGTCTTTCTTAGTACATTCATCTCTGTCCTTATTGTCATGCAGGGCACAATAATGCCTCAGCATAATGATGTGTTATTGTTGTGTCCAAGCTCTTTGAAACACAACATACACTTCACTGTGCAAATAAAAATAAATTATTAGAATGACCCAGCTGGGACCTGAACCCTAGCTTCCCAACTGCAGGACAGAGACTTTACCTCTAAGCTATTACTTAGTCATGAGTAGTTGAGGCTTTTCTTGAACACTTGAGCCTTTCATCAAAATGGCTCATAGACGAGGCCTCATGTGGAACTTCATTTGCTCTACTAGGCCATGTAGTCGACAAACTATACAGCATGCAGATTTTCACAATGTGTATTTTTCAATTTCAATAAACTAGTGCATACCTGTGCATGCCCATGCATACCTGTGCATGCCCATAGAAAGCAAGTGTAAGCAAACATTTCTGCATGGCTGTAGAAAGTTACTGTTACCATGGCAACAGCAACCATGGTGAAACCTGCCTTGGATCTTTGACGTCACCACTCGTTCATTGATCATTTTGGATCTGTTCATCATTTTGGATCTGTGATGGCTGTCTTTGATCTTGTCATGTCTTACATATTTATTTCTTCACTGGTCTTCCTTTTAGTCTAAGTTTAACAGCATTATTATTCTTATTATCATCATTATCATTATTGCCTTGGTCTTGTCTCCCCTCTGGTCCCATGTGTGATTATCTGTGCAGCCCATCCCATTTTCTGTAACCATGCCCTGCTGTCTCTGTTTGCCCCTGCTTGTTACTTTTTCTCCTGCCTGTTACTGTTCTGTGTTATGTTGATTACCAGTGTCTATATACAGTATACTAGTACATACCTGTGTATGCCCATGCTTACCCGTGCATGCCCATAGAAACCAGAGAAAATTGTTGGTACCCCTCTGTTAATGAAAGAAAAACCCACAATGGTCACAGAAATAACTTGAATCTGACAAAAGTGGTAATAAATAAAAAGTCTATGAAAATTAACCAGTGAAAATCAGACAATGCTTTTGAATCAACCGAATTATTTTAAAAAACAAACTCATGAAAAAGGCCTGGACAAAAATGATGGTACCCTTAACTTAATATTTAGTTGCACAACCTTTTGAGGCAATCACTGCAATCAAACAATTTCTGTAACTGTCAATGAGACTTCTGCACCTCTCAGCAGGTATTTTGGCCCACTCCTCATGAGCAAATTGCTCCACTTGTCTCAGGTTTGAAGGGTGCCTTCTCCAGACGGCATGTTTCAGCTCCTTCCACAGATGTTCAATAGGATTTAGATCAGGGCTCATAGAAGGCCACTTTAGAATAGTCCAATGTTTGGCTCTTAGCCATTCTTTGGTGTTTTTAGCTGTGTGTTTTGGGTCATTATCCTGTTGCAAGACCCATGACCTGCGACTGAGACCAAGCTGTCTGACACTGGGCAGCATATTTCTCTCTAGAATACCTTGATAGTCTTGAGATTTCATTGTACCCTGCACAGATTCAAGACACCCTGTGCCAGATGCAGCAAAGCAGCCCCAGATCATAACAGAACCTCCTACATCAAGGGTGTCCAATCATGTGCCATGGAGGGCCAAGACCCTGCAGGCTTTACCTCCAACCAGCTTCTTCCACAGCAGATTTCACTGAACCTCTTCCCACTGATTGCTGATCAGTGAAAACACCAGCTGAAGAAACTGAGTAGAAGAGAAAACCTGCAGGGTCTTGGCCCTCCATGGCACATGACTAGACACCCCTGCTCAAGGTGCTAGATACATACTGTAAGCACAAATCATAAGTAATTCAGAAAAAAACAATTAACAAATGATCCCCTATGTGTAAGCACTAGGCAACAGTAGGAAGGAAAAACTCCCTTATAGGAAGCAACCTCTGGCAGAACCAGGCTCAAGGAGGGGCAGTCATCTGCCATGACTGATTGGAGGGTGAGGGGAGAGAAGAAAAAACAGAAAGAAAGAAGAGACATACTCTTCATGCAGATAACAGCGTAGAACAATGTTCATACATATACAACATGCAATGATGCATCAAAGCTAGATTAACCTAGGATTACAGCTTTTTTATAGGCTTTTAATTGCCCCAATGGTCACCAGATTCACTCAAAATAATCATCAGGTTGACCTGTATCCAGGTTTTGCTCAAGGTCAAGGGTCAGGAGATAGGAGCACTTATACAATTTTATGAAACTTGTTACTTCTAGGCAATTGTGCTAATTTTCAACAAACTCACATGCAAAGATCCTCAAGTCGGTCTGCTTCCAGATTGAACTCAAGGTCACATGGTTACATGGGCAAAATTTCATCAATCTGATTACAATTCAGATCACAATTTTACTGTTTACATGGATCCTGAAAAAGCTGATCCGATTAGGACGTGCGTTTTCATATGTCACACATTTGAACGGAATAAATCATTTTGACATGCGCACGTCGACATTTCGACATTACAAAAATAGTAGAAGAAGAAGCAACTTCCGGTGTTAGCAAGCTCCGCTTCGTGTCGAAATGGACCTGTATTGTGTTATTCAGACTGTACTTTTGTTTCTGCTGGTCTCCGTAATGAAGCTACAAGTACATACTTCTGCATATGACGAACAGAGGGAGACAGCAGGATGATACAGACCAGTTTTGTTTTACTCCCACTATGTTTTCCGTTAGCTGCTGCTAAGGTGGAAATACGTCACGTCGACGTGCAGCTGGTGTACAGACATGCGCAGTAAACATATTTTCTGCCCTACATTCGGAATAAGTGTTTTCATGCGCACCATTCGGATTAACAATCGGCATAACCCACCCGTCCCAATCAGAATGAAATTTTGATCCGAATGAGCGTGATCGGGTTAGAATATTCAGATTGGCGTGTTTACATGAAGCATTTTTATAATGATCAGGCTTTTAATCCGGTTACTTGTGTCCATGTAAACATAGCTAATAATGTTGATGATGTCTATGTTTACATGGACACAAGTAACCGGATTAAAAGCCTGATCAGAATAAAAATGCTTCATGTAAACACGTCATTCTGAATATTCTAACCTGATCACGCTCATTCGGATCAAAATTTCATTCCGACTAGCCACGGTTACATGAGTTACATGGTTACACCCACCCCTCTTTCTGCTATGTGTGGGACACATAAGGGGTTTCATAGACTTCATATGTATATTACTGTTGCTTCACGTCTCAAAATGAACAATAGGACGGAGTCTCTGGGAGATAACAGGAGGACGCGAAATGTGACCTTTGTTATGCAAAGAAAGGACCTTGAGGGATTTCCTGACCACCAGTGACTTTAGGTGGGGGGGAGAAGACCTGGAAGAAGAAGTATTGTGTCTTGGGATTAAAAGACAATGTGACTCTGTGCTTTGATGTCCTAGGTATAAGAGGGACAGACATGGGGGGATGCTTCCTCTTTTTTCTGTTTGGAGGATGTTGGAGACAAGTGAATAAATCTGATTTGAGAAATAAACTCAGCCTCATCTTTTCACACTCTCCACACTGGTGACCTTAAGACGTATCATGAGCAGAAGAAATTCCCCCGAGCCGGACTCGCCAGGAACCAGCCAGGCGAACGCAGTCTCAGTCAAGCTACCAGATTTCTGGCAGGACAACCCGTGTTCCTGGTTCCTCTTGGCCGAAGCTCAGTTCACTCTCCGGGGAATAACGGCAGATGACACGAAATTCTACCACGTTATTGCCAAGCTCGACAACCGCACGGCTCGACATATGCAGAGCCTGGTGCAGCGCCCACTGGCCGACGACAAATACGGCGGGTTGAAGGCTGCGCTCATCCAGCGCTTCACTCCCTCAGTCCAGGAGAGAGCGGAGAGACTCCTGGCCCTGAACGACTTGGGAGATAGCACACCCGTCGACCTGATGGAGGACATGCTGAGGCTGAGGGGCTCAGACGACGACGACTTCCTCTTCACCCACATTTTCTTGAGAACCCTACCGTCGGCCACGAGAGCGACCCTGGAGTTGTTCACCGTTGTTGACCCAGCAGGACTTCCACGCGCTGGCCCAGGAGGCACAACGGATTCTCAACGTCAGCAGACAGCGCGCGGCCACCGCAGCAGCGACAGGACTCGATGCGATGGCCAGAGATGGCAGGGGGCCAGAGGCGGCGGCAGCAGACCCACCGACAACGGCGGCGGTGAAGGCCAAACATCACCGAGGAGACGAACTCTGTTTCTACCATTGCCGCTTTGCAGAGAGGGCACGCAGGTGTATACCACCGTGCCAGTTCAAGAGCTCGGGAAACACCAGAGCCGGGGGTCGGTAGCAGCCGCGGCCCTCGGAGAACAGAAAAAGCTGCTCTTCTTGACGGACACGCGTTCGGGGAAGCAATTCCTCGTGGACACAGGCTCCCAAGTGAGTTTCATCATGCCAACCTATGCTGACCGGCTGGCAGGCCCCGGGAGTCACGGAGCATCAGCAGCGAACAGCTCGAGGATTAAGACCTTCGGGGAGAGGACTCTGCTTCTGTCCCTACACGGCCGCATATTTGAGTGGACTTTTGTTATAGCCGCGGTGAGCTTCAACATGTTAGGGGCTGATTTTCTGTGCTCGCATGGGTTGTTGGTTGATCTTGCTAATAGGCGCCTGGTTAATGCACTTTCTTTTTACTCTATTCCCTGTGCAGCCCGAGTGACCCCGCCCACAGCACAAGCCAACGTCGCAACGGCAAGCAGTAAGTTCCACACACTCCTCATTCAGTTTCCAGCACTCACGGTTCCCACATTTTCAGCGGCCGTCGCTAAACACGGGGTGGAACATTTTATTACTACCACCGGTCCTCCCGTTTTTGCAAAAGCTCGGCGCTTGGATACAGCTAAACTGACCATAGCGCGCGAGGAGTTCGCCAACCTTGAAAAGTTGGGCATCATCAGACGTTCGAAAAGCCCTTGGGCTTCCCCACTGCACATGGTCCCTAAAGCTGACGGCTCATGGCGTCCTTGCGGAGATTTCTGCAGGTTAAACAACGCTACGGCACACGACCGCTACCCAATCCCGCATATCCAAGATTTTTCCGTTCACCTGGGGGGGGGGGGCGCGCATTTTTTCTAAGATAGACTTGGTCCGCGGGTACCAAGGACATACCCAAAACAGTGGTAATAACTCCGTTTGGCCTTTTCGAGTTTTTGCGCATGCCGTTTGGGCTTAAAGGCGCTGCGCAGATGTTCCAACGCATGATGGACGCAGTGTTGCGCGATCTCCCCTTCGTGTCCGTCTACCTAGACGACACTTTGGTAGCCAGCGCGTCCGAAGAGGAACACGAAAACCACCTCACGGTAGTTTTCCGGAGGTTGGGAGAGCACGGGTTAATAATCAACCCAGCGAAGTGTCAGTTCGGGGTGACGCAAATTGATTTTTTGGGGCACCGCGTCTCTCCAGAAGGAACGGTTCCTCTGCCAGACAAAGTGCGCGCAGTAACAAATTTTCCCCAGCCACAAATGGTCAAAGCATTACAGGAGTTTTTGGGAATGGTGAATTTTTATAACCGTTTCCTCCCCCGCGCAGCGCAGCTCATGCACCCATTGTATGCCGCGCTTAAAAAACAAAAACCCACAAATAAAATCGAATGGTCTCCGGAGCAGGAGCGCGCATTCTCGGAGGTCAAAACAGCCTTGGCAAATGCTGCGTTGTTAGCACACCCAGACCCAACGGCCTGCATAGCGCTCACTACTGATGCGTCAGATGTGCCCATAGGGGCGGTCGTGGAGCAGCAGGTTGCCGGGGCTTGGCAGCCGCTCGCTTTTTTCAGCAGGACTTTGCGCGATACCGAGCGAAAATACAGCGCGTTCGACAGGGAGTTGTTAGCGCTCCACTTGGACATTCGTCACTTCCAGTTCTGGCTGGAAGGACGCCGTTTCACTGCGTTCGTCGACCACAAGCTTTCACGATGGCCAAGGTTTCAGAACCGTGGTCAGGCCGGCAGCAGAGGCAGCTGGCTGCAATCTCCGAGTTTACTACCGATATTCAACACGTAGCGGGTAAACTAAATGTAGTGGCAGACTGTCTCTCACGCACCGTAACTACGCCAGTCTGCGTAGGGGTAGATTATGCAGCCATGGCCACGGAGCAGGCTAGCGGCGCGGAGGTGCGCGCGGCCCCGGTCCGCGTGGGGATAGATTATGCAGCCATGGCCGCGGATCAGGTTAGCGACGCGGACGTGTGCGCGCTCCAGTCTGGACCAACAGGGTTAAGGCTGGAGAACAGGGTGCTGCAAGGGGGTATGCCCCCCCTAATCTGCGATGTCTCCACGGGACGACCGCGTCCGGTGGTTCCGGCCGCGTGGCGCCGCCGCATTTTTGACTCGATTTATTCTCTGGCGCACCCGGGGGTGCGCGCGTCGGTCAAAATGGTAGGAGAGAAATTCATATGGCTGAGCCTGCGCAAGCAAGTTAAGGAGTGGGCAGCAACCTGCATGGCCTGCCAGCGAGCCAAAATACACAAACACACTAGAGCCCCTTTGGAGCCGTTTCACATCCCGGCTAAGAGGTTTGATCATGTGCATGTCGACCTCGTAGGGCCCCTCCCGCCATCACAGGGGTACACACACCTTCTGACAATGGTGGACCGCACCACGCGTTGGCCGGAAGTGGTCCCACTGGCATCAACCACAGCCGAAGAGGTGGCGCGCGTGTTTTTAATGGCTTGGGTAGCGCGTTTTGGAGTTCCGTCGGACATTACGTCCGACAGAGGTCCTCAATTCATTTCCGAGTTGTGGTCAGCGATGGCCCGCAGCCTGGGGGTAACGATCCACCGCACTACCGCGTATAACCCGCAGGCTAATGGTTTATGCGAACGTTTCCATAGGTCATTGAAAGCAGCCCTCAGAACGTCGCTTACGGATGCAAATTGGGTGGACAGGCTACCATGGGTTTTGTTGGGGTTGCGTTCTGCACCTAAAGAGGATTTAAAAGCCTCCCCAGCGGAATTAGTTTTTGCACAGCCACTCCGGCTGTCCGGGGAGTTTCTCCCAGATAATCCTGCGCCGGAGTGCTCCCCTGCTCAGCGGTTGCAGAGTGACACAGGATCGAGCACGCTTCCTGGCCCCGTTCATCACAGTTTTCCGTGCGTTTTTGTGCCTAAGGCTTTAAAAAATGCGGAGTTTGTTTTTTGTCAGACATGATGCCCATCGCCCAACCTTGCGACCACCTTATGATGGATCGTTTAGAGTGCTAGAAACAGGAGATAAGCACTTTTTGCTAGATTTGGGGGGCAGAAAGGAAATGATTGGCATAAACAGGCTCAAACCCGCTTTTGTGATGGCTGACGAAGCTGTGCAGTTGGCGAGGGCTCCTCGGCGCGGCAGACCCGCTAGGGAGCATTCCCCAGAGCTCCCACAGGGATTGATTAACACTTCTCACCCCCAAATAGCAGCTCCACAGCAGGATGGCGCCGCAGGAGAGGTAAAGCCCGCTTACAGCAGGTTCGGAAGAAGATTGAAGCCCAAGCAGCATGTGGACTGATGTTGTGATTTTATCATGATATGCAGACTGTGTTATATTGTTCCATCTTAGACGTTTGGGGGGGGGGGGTCATGTGGGACACATAAGGGGTTTCATAGACTTCATATGTATATTACTGTTGCTTCACGTCTCAGAATGAACAATAGGACGGAGTCTCCGGGAGATAACAGGAGGACGCGAAATATGACCTTTGTTATGCAAAGAAAGGACCTTGAGGGATTTCCTGACCACCAGTGACTTTAGGTGGGGGGGAGAAGACCTGGAAGAAGAAGTATTGTGTCTTGGGATTAAAAGACAATGTGACTCTGTGCTTTGATGTCCTAGGTATAAGAGGGACAGACATGGGGGGATGCTTCCTCTTTTTTCTGTTTGGAGGATGTTGGAGACAAGTGAATAAATCTGATTTGAGAAATAAACTCAGCCTCATCTTTTCACGCTCTCCACACTATATTTACATGGACACAAGTAACCAGATTAAAAGCCTGATCAGAATAAAAATGCTTCATGTAAACATGGCAATCTGAATATTCTAACCCGATCACGCTCATTCGGATCAAAATTTCATTACGATTGAGACGGGTGGGTTATGCCGATTGTTAATCCGAATGGTGCGCATGAAAACACTTATTCCGAATGTAGGGCAGAAAATTTGTTTACTGCGCATGTCTGTACACCAGCCGCACGTCGACATGACGCATTTCCGCCTTAGCAGCAGCTAGCGGAAAACATAGCGGGAGTAAAACAAAACTGGTCTGTATCGTCCTGCTGTCTCCCTCTGTTCATCATATGCAGAAGTATGTACTTGTAGCTTCATTATGGAGACCAGCAGAAGCAAAAGTACAGTCTGAATAACACAATACAGGTCCATTTCGACACGAAGTGGAGCTTGCTAACACCGGAAGTTGCTTCTTCTTCTACTATTTTCGGAATGTCGAAATGTTGACGTACGCATATCAAAATGATTTATTCCATTCAAACGTGTGACACATGGAAACACACGTCCTAATCAGATCAGCTTTTTCAAGATCCATGTAAACGGTAAAATTCTGATCTGAATTGCAATCAAATTGATGAAATTTTGCCCATGTAACCAAGGATCAGGAGATCTGAACACTCTTGGGATGATTTCATCAGGCTGGAATGAACTACTCTGACATTAGCCACGATTACATAACCCATCGGCATAACCCACCCCTCTCAATCGGAATGAAATTTTGATCCAAATGAGCGTGATTGGGTTAGAATATTCAGATTGGTGTGTGTACATGAAGCATTTTTATTCCGATCAGGTTTTTAATCCGGTTACTTGTGTCCATGTAAACATAGCTAATCGGAATGAAATTTTGATCCGAATGAGGGTGATCAGGTCAAAATATTCAGATTGGTGTGTTTACATGAAGCATTTTTATTCCGATCAGGCTTTTAATCCGGTTACTTGTGTCCATGTAAACATGGCTGATTGTCTGGTTGTGAATTTTAATTTTTATTTCACTTAAATCAGAGTTGAAGTCATTGTTCTTCTAGTTTGGAATTTTTTAAACTTGTCTACTGTCTCTTTATATCATATGATGGGGATCATATATTATATACCATAGAAGTATAATTTATATTTTATATATATAATTTATAGAGAGGACACTCCAGCTTCGCCTTTGGCGTAGACAAAACACGGGGAATGACAGTTACCGGTTATAAGCCACTGCTCAATTGGCGTAGAGCGCGGCGCCAGGGGTTGTTCCCGACGGTGGGAGGGATCATCAGATCTCACTGGACAGCTACCGCCTGCCTCAAGCTGGGCAGCCCCCAGCCAATAAGGTGTTGTCCCGCCACAGCTTGCTTTCCTCATTGGGTGCATGGGGATAAGGAGAAGTCCGAACAGCAGGCTGAGAACCTTTGCACCAGGCAAGACAATAAAACAAAAGAGACCAACTCTAAAACTGGGAACTTGGAACGTCCACACTATGATGACAGGACTCACTGCTAACCTCAAGGACATCAACGACACCAGGAAGACTGCCATCATCAATAATGAGCTGAAGAGACTGGGAGTGGATATCGCCACTCTCCAGGAAACACGGTTGGCTGACGCAGGCACACTGAGAGAGAAGGACTACACGTTCTACTGGCAGGGAAAGGGCAGTGACGAACACAGGGAACACAGAGTGGGCTTCGCAGTGAAGAACACCTTGCTGAAGATGGTGGAACCGGGCAGCACTGGCTCTGCACGACTCCTCACCCTCCGCCTGAACACCACTCAAGGCCCAGTCACCCTCGTCAGTGTGTATGCCCCAACACTGACAGCCACACCAGAGGCAAAAGACGAGTTCTACGAGAATCTCGCAACAACTGTCAGGATCATCCCCAACTCTGAACAACTCATTCTCCTTGGAGACTTCAATGCCAGAGTGGGTGCTGACCACGACTCCTGGCCCTCCTGTCTTGGACCTTTTGGCGTGGGCAGAATGAACGACAACGGACAGCGGCTGCTCGAGTTCTGCACATATCACGATCTGTGCATCACAAACTCGTTCTTCAAGACCAAGCCCCAACACAAGGTTTCCTGGCAACATCCGCGCTCAAAGCACTGGCACCAGCTGGACTTGATCCTGACCAGGCGCACCTCACTGAAGAACGTGCTAATCACCCGTTCATTCCAGAGTGCAGATTGCGACACAGACCATTCATTGGTGTGTTGCAAGGTCAAGCTGCAGCTGAAGAAATTCCATCGTGCTAGACAACCTGGAAAGGCACGGATTGACACCAGCAAGATGGCCCAACCAGAACTTGTTGAGCAGTTTGCCTCCACCTTTGAGAAGGAACTTGGTGTACCACAAGAAGGAGAATCTGCAAAGCACAAGTGGGAAGAGCTGCGAAACACCATCCACCGCACAGCCTTGGCTACCTTTGGGAGGAAGACCTCAAAGTCACAGGACTGGTTTGATGCCAAGTTGACCGAGATGACCCCCGTCATTGAAGCCAAGCGCTCAGCACTTGCTGAGTACAAGAAGTACCCAAACGAGAAGAATCTCCAGATTCTCAGGGCTGCGAGAAGCAAAGTTCAGCAGACTGCTCGGCGCTGTGCCAACGAGTACTGGACTCAGCTCAGCCAAGACATTCAAACCGCTGCCATAACAGGGACCATCCGTGGTATGTACGATGGCATCAAGAAAGCACTTGGTCCGGCTCAGAGCAAGACGGCCCCCCCTCAAATCTTCCACTGGGGAGATGATCACAGAAAAGAACAAGCAGATGGAGAGATGGGTGGAACACTACTCCAACCTCTACTCTAGACAGAACACCGTGACACCGTCAGCCCTTGATGCCATCGACTGCCTGCCATCCATGGACGAACTTGACGCCGAGCCAACCATCGACGAACTCAGCAAGGCCATTGATAGCTTGGCCGCTGGCAAGGCACCCGGCAATGACGGCATACCCCCCGACCTGATCAAGCACTGCAAGACCGCCCTACTGCTGCCATTGCATGACGTCCTCTGCCAGTGCTGGAATGAAGGTGCCGTACCACAGGACATGAGGGATGCCAAGATCATCACCCTCTACAAAAACAAAGGGGAGAGAAGCGACTGCAACAACTACAGGGGCATCTCCCTCCTCAGCGTTGTTGGCAAAGTCTATGCACGAGTTGTTCTCGTTCATCTACAGAAGCTTGCCGAACGTGTCTACCCCGAGTCTCAGTGTGGCTTCCGCGCTGAGCTATCGACGGTAGACATGATATTCTCCATCCGCCAACTCCAGGAGAAATGCAGAGAACAGAACATGCCTCTGTACGTCGCCTTCATCGACCTCACCAAAGCGTTCGATCTGGTCAGCAGAGAGGGCCTTTTCAAGATCCTGCCAAAGATAGGATGCCCACCAAAGTTGCAAAGCCTCATCGAATCGTTTCACACCAACATGCAGGGGATAGTGCAGCACGATGGCAACGTCTCAGAGCCATTCAACATACACAGCGGAGTGAAACAGGGCTGTGTACTTGCGCCAACCCTCTTTGGGATTTTCTTTGCTATGCTCCTGAGGCATGCCTTCAGCACAGCAACAGAGGGAATCTACCTGCACACAAGATCTGATGGCAGGCTTTTCAACCTCGCCCGCCTGAAAGCCAGAACCACAGTACGCGAGGCTCTAATCAGAGACATGCTGTTCGCAGACGACGCTGCAGTCGTAACCCACACACAGCAGGAGCTTCAGACCCTGATGGACCGCTTCTCCCAGGCATGCAAGGACTTCGGGCTTACCATCAGCCTGAAGAAGACTAACGTCTTGGCGCAAGGCACGGAAGCACCACCAACCATCACCATGGTGTACCGCAAATTGCTGAAGATGGATACAACCTATCAAAATGCTGGCCAGGCGAGGTGCATCCATCAAATTGAAAAATTGGAGAAGACCCTGATAGCGACAAATGGAGAACTGTCTCGGAAGGTGGATTACATCATGGTCACGCTTAGGTCTATCCACGACGGACTCAACGCCCCGCAATGAAGGATTAAGTACTGAATCTACAGAAGAAAATAAAGCTCCTTCTCTGTGATCAGTTCTATTTGGCTCAATTTCCCTACAAAAATTCCTCCTGATTGTCTGCAGTCTGTTTTTTCAAAACATTGAGCACAAGGCCTTGGACAGCAGCTGCTCAGATAATCGCAAGGACGACTGCGAGTAGCCAGACAAAACATCTCCTGCCAAAGTGCCCTTGTTGTTCTTACTGATACATCACTTGCTTCAACAGTGCACTCATATTGATCCACGAACTGATAAATAAGATCCACTCACTGCTCTCTTTGTGTCCTGTGAAATCTTGGTCCGCTGATGTGCATTGAGGGCTTTTTTTTCCCTTGTAATCATAATATTGATTGATCATGCAACCAGTATTCTGAATCAATGATTTTTTTGCTCCTTCCTATTGTATTATTTCTTATGCTACCTGTACCCTCCTGCAGACAGGCGCGTTTCAGATGCGCCGCGGCACGGAAATGCAGGTTCATTCTGTGTCAAGTCAAATTCTCTCGTATGTTATCAGTGATCTGTTAATGTACTTGGCAATAAATCTTTTTCTGATTCTGATTCTGATTCTGATTCCACCAACCATCACCATCGACGACTACAAGCTGGAGGTCGTGAATCAGTTCACGTACCTGGGGTCCACGATCAGCAACAACCTCTCCCTTGAAACAGAGATCAACAAGAGGATTGGAAAATCAGCCTTCACACTCGCTCGCCTCACCACACGAGTGTGGGAGAATCCCAAACTCTCTGTCAAGACGAAGATGGCAGTGTACAACGCCTGCGTCATCAGCACATTGCTCTATGGGAGTGAGACGTGGACAACATACGCTCGGCAGGAAAAGAGACTGAACTCCTTCCACTTGCGCTGCATTCGCCACATCCTGGACATATCCTGGCAGGACAAAGTGCCCAACACAGAAGTTCTGTCCCGCGCTGGCCTTCCCTCCATGTTCACTCTACTCAGGCAGCGCAGGCTCCGCTGGCTAGGCCACGTTCACCGTATGGAGGATGGCAGAATCCCCAAAGACGTCCTCTACGGAGAACTGGCAACTGGCAGGAGAGACGTTGGCCGCCCACAGCTGCGCTTTAGAGACGTCTGCAAGAGAGACATGAAGGCCCTGGATATCAACACAGAGCGCTGGGAGGACCTTGCAACGGACCGCTCCAAATGGAGAGGCACCCTGACCAGACAGCTCAAGGCGGGTGAAGAGAGACTGACTGCTGCAGCAGATGAAAAAAGGACCCGCAGGAAGAACCGCCACAGACCCAGCAGCACGGAGACCACCCACAAGTGCGACCTGTGTGACAGGGACTGTCATTCGCGCATCGGCCTGTTCAGCCACAGGCGGTGCTGTTCCAGCAGAGTAGACGTTTAGGATTCACTTCCATGGTCATCATAGACCGACGGAGGCCGACGACGATATTATTTATATTTTATTTTTATCAGGCTAACTCATTTATGTAAAAATACCTACTAAATGGGATTGAATGTAGCAAATCTAAGTGGGAAAAAAGTCAAAAAGATATCACTAAAAGGACCCCTCCCCCTTTAGAAATTTCAATCCCCTACAACCACTGGAGTTGTCCCTCTTCTAATTTAATTATCTATTATACCAACAGATGGGGCTATTTTCCCATTAACTATCACAGACATGCCCCAATGCATTTTAAGGACTGCACACACAGTACTTCACTGTGACATTAAACTAATCTTATTACCTAAATTATTACCACTGAATCAAAGTATATTCTTAATTTCCATGAAAATTTGCTTATCTTGTGGGTTTATGTAATATATGGTGCAATTATGAATTTAGTGAAATCAAGGTTTGCTTTTAAATTGAAGTTATTGTTTTCTTCTGAAACTTAAAAGTTTTACTAATGGACCTACAGGATCTACAGGATCCATGGAAAAATTAAGGTAAATGTAACTGATTAAAAAGTCGAGCATCAAAGAGTTTGTGAAAGAGAAATTTCACCTCTATTGAAATAGCAGGATTATTATAGAAATCACAATGAAGTAAATTTATGATTCACATGCTTGGCCCAACTTTACCATGCCAGGAGAAAACAAGTATAAATATCTTTTTTCTTTTTTTTTTAATATATCTGACAAAAAGAGCTCAACCTGTTTGTTACATTAAAATACCTAAGCATCAGGTTATGTCTTTCTTTTGGCCTGGAAGAAATACGATGGTGGGGCTGAAAAGTTTATAGGCTGACCATGATGCGGTGGTCAAATTTGATCAAATGTGGTTTCAACATATTTCTCAACATTTCAACATTGGTGTTGTAGCGCTTGGATTCCTGCGGTATAGAAGCTCTCTTCTTGATCCTCAAAGACGTACAATAACTCCTTAGTCAGCCTATGAACTTTTCAGCCCCCCTCATAAGTCATCAGTTTAGAAAACATTGAGATGAAGACAAATAACCTTTGGTAGACATAATGTCTGTGCTTTGATATATAAGGGGGAAATACGTCAGTGACTTTAAAACATCTTTGTAAATGCACATCTGCCACTCAATTGCCCATACAATTTCATCAAAACAGTCTACTGAGAAGTTCAGACAGAGGGACACAGTGGCAGGGTTGCATGTCTCAACCTCTTATTTCACCTAAAAATGACCTTTATGTGAGTAAAGCAGTGCAAAGGACACATGAAATGTGGTCATACAGTTTGGTGAGTCATCCTCCACCCTCTTTTTTTGAGCATGTGCAGTACAAGCAGCACAACTGCCTAGAAGGAAAATGTTCTGTCCGGCAAAAGGCTCTGGGTGTATCTTCTTACAAGAGATAAGAACACTGCTTCATATGCAGCATCAGTGCTGAGAAACATGACAAGACTCAGGACAAAAATTCTTTCACATTTTAGGTCTAGTAATTGTGAATGATGGTGCTGCTGACTGCAAAAGCTCATGTGCATGAAAAAAATGTGATATGCCCATTGGATTCACTGTGAACACCTGAAATCAAACACCTTCTTTGTGTAATAGTATACCAACATTTTAGAGTCTTTAACTGTGGGATATACGGACATGTTATTCTTATTAAGATAAGATAAGATAAGATAAGATAAGCCTTTATTAGTCCCACAATGGGGAAATTCCAGGATTGCAACAGCACAGGGACAGCAACACTCAGAGCAACAATCAGAAGGCAAGAAAAAACAACATCTAGCAAACATATGTCCATATTACTATAAATGTATATATATAGACACACAGTGCAGAGCATTATGGCTGGTGGATGTGCAGCAGAAAGTCTAAGCTCTCTCTCCGCGGATGCAGCGGGCCAGCTGGAAGTCTTTGGGCATGATGGTGACCCCCTTAGCGAAGAAGAGACCACCAGGTGGGTCTCGCTGGTCTCCTGCAGAGCCATGACGGCGAAACTCAGGAAACGCAGGACGGTCTTGAAGTCCTGAGCGATCTCCCTCACCAGGCGCTGGACGGGCAGCTTACGGATGAGCAGCTCCGTGGATTTCTGGTAACGACGGATCTCTCTCAGAGCCACGGACCTGTGACGGCGAGGCCTCTTCACTCTGCCGGTGGCCAGAGCGCCTCTCCGAGCAGCCCTGGTGGCTAGCTGTCTCCTGGGGGGCTTCTTCCTCCAGTAGATTTTACGGGCGGTCTGCTTGGTTCTTGCCATCGCTCTTTATTCTCTCTTTATTCTCAGGGATATCCCAATTAACCAAGAAGAGATGAAATTATAGCTTGATCATGTCTTCTGTAGGTATCGTTATTATTATTTATGACAATTTCTCATTATCATAAATCATCAGATAACACCCAATTTTTTCTTTAAAATATTATTTTGGGTCTTTTAAAATATGTTTCACCAGTGTCAGCTACTGCAGAATACATGATCTGTGACTTTCTAAGTAATAAGAGCTATAATGATTGACAAAGAATCTCGGCAAAAAAGACTGATGGGAACTAGTTTTCTCTGACCATCATGAATGTACTTTGGCCTTCGAAGAGCAAAGAAAGGCCGTCTTTCTTCTTCTGGATCTTTTAACTTTTGGCCTAACTGATGTCTTCAGCTTAATTGGATACTCCATTTGTGAACTGAAACCATCTCTAAGCCCAGGTAGGGAAGATTGATTATATCAGACAAGCAGCATATTGTGCTCATGTGTAACTGATACAGAAGAGGTTGAAGGCCAATGTGGTTTTAAAAAGACTTCCTGCCCCCAACCTCTACCATGCAAAGCTTGTCCATAACAGAAATTCTTAACAATGACTGGTTTGGTATGTTATCAGCTGGTATTAACTCATGTCTGTCTTCTTTGGAAAAATTTTTTCAGAGCTTATTAAATCTGGGAGCTTTAGGGCCCTATTTTGATGGTCATCAGTGGACTTTTGTGCCAGACTTCCCACTGTACGCCAGTGTTTTTGTTAGTTTCTGTCAGTGCATTGTCTGTTTTTTCGCTTTGCGTCACATCATCTAATTACCAGTAGACAGTGTATTCATTTTGCACTGGGAGGGGGAGAGTCATTTCAAAGAGGTGTTGTGGTGCGCAATCTCATGTGCACCAGTATTATGGTGCATGTGACGGCAATGCGCTTTTGATAAGGAAAAAGGAGGTCTGTTGCCAGAAGCTCATTATTTATTGCTATTTCAAATCAAATCAAATCAAATTAACCTTTATTGTCATGTTGCTGTACATACAACTGTAGTGCAGGCAAGATGAAATTGCGTTTCTCTCGGCATCCATTTAAGTAAAAAGAACATAATTTAAGACACACTCACACACACCCTCACCCCCCACCCCAACACAGCCATTCACACTTCCCTGAGACATACTTGAAAACTAACTAGAACTATATTATACAAATGATATACATAATGTCCATAGGTGCAGTAGTATGTATGAGAAATTCTGGATCAACTGTTCAGCATCCTAACAGCTTGTGGAAGGAAGCTGTTAATCAGTCTGGTGGTTCTGCCACTGATGCTCCAGAATAGTTTGCCAGATGGCAGAAGTTCAAAGTGTTTATGCAGAGGGTGAGAACGGTCCTTGACAATGTTCAGTGCCCTGCTCCTACAACGGTTCTGAAAAAGTTCTTGGACAGAGGGGAAGGAAACTCCAATTACCCTCTCAGCTCCATTAACTATCCTCTGCAGGGCTTTTTTGTCTGACATACTGCAGCATGAGTACCATGTAGCAATGCAGTATGTCAGAACACTCTCCACCACACCTCTGTAGAAGGTCCTGAGGATGCAGATGGGGAGAGAGACCTGTTTGAGTTTCCTCAAGAAGTGCAGTCTCTGCTGGGCCCGCTTCCTGATCCCCAAGGAATTCTTGCTCCAGGTCAGGTCCTGCGAGATCTGCACTCCGAGGAACTTGATGTTCTCCACTCTCTACACTAAACGGCCGCCGATGCTGAGAGGGACGTGGTCAGGCTGTGACCGCCAGAAGTCGATGATCATCCCCTTCATTTTGTCCACGTTGAGCACCAGATTGTTCTCCCTGCAACGGCCTTCCAGGTCTCTCACTTCTTCTCTGTACATTGATTCCTCATCCCTCTGAATAAGTCCCACCACCGTGGCGTCGTCTGCAAACTTCAGTGGCGTGTTTTGAAATAATGCATCTCTGGAGCTCATGAGGAAACAGCATGTGCTGGGATGTTCTGTTATTTTAATGGAGAGAGTTGTAACATTCATAATATAATCACCTGTCATTTTATTTATATGATGATACACTAAATAGTTTTTTTCATTCCATCCACATTGTCATTTTAATTGCAGACTTACTGTTGGAGTCTATCGATTAGACATTAATGTATTATTTTTTTAAGGGAATGAATAAATGAACTGGGAGGACGTGTGCATCTCTCCCCCCGGTGCACAGGGGGAGGCATGTCAATCTGAAGATTTTTATTCCATCCACATTTTTGTTTTCATCACGGGCTTGTTAGGCATTAATGTGTTTATTTTCAGGGGAATGAAGGAATGATTAAACAGCGTTTTACTTTTCACTGTAACTCCCCAGAGAGACATGAGATGGGTCCACATCCACCTGTGACCGCTCACCCCCAGGTTTCCAGCCTGGCTGAGGCCATCTGCACCACACTCCAGGTTGAGGTTCTCTAGCTGCAGGCACCCCCATGGCCACTGTTATAGCCCCCTAGAGGGGCCACCGAGAGGAGTCTCGCTTCGTGGCGTGGGTCGGCGTTGCATGGGATGCCGCACTGGATTTCCTTCTTCCCTCCCGCCCGGGAGGGACTGGGACAGAGAGCCACAAGCCTCATCGAACCCCTGCAGGAGACAGGGAAGTCACTTGGTGGGCGAAAGCAGCAGGAGAGGGAGCACTCCATCTCCCCATGAGCCAAGAGTGACTTCTGCATCACCGTTAATGATCCTTTACGTACAGGCATCATCCTGTTTTCCTGAAGTTTCAAACCCATTCATATCTGTGTGTTCCATCTGTGCACACTACAGCATTATCTCTTACCTGTTTGTTTTCTCTAAAATAACTAACTGGGCATCAACTGTGATTGTTGTCTTTGTTATTACCAAGCAGCATTAGTATTTTGTGCATTTTTGCTCACACACACACACTCTTTGGCTAGCGCAAAGCCCATCTTAAATAAGCTATCATGATCAGAGTTCACTTTAGATAATGCACCTCTGTGCATTAAAGGGATGGGCAGGAGCACTTTGGATTGGCTTTGTCATGGTCTGGGCTAGGACCTAGTATCATGCCCACATTTTGTGTTTATTATTATAATTATTTGCCTGTGTTTTGCCTTCTGTGTCTCCCCTGGATTGTCTGTGATTGTTTTTGTCTTCCCTGGTCCTCAGTCTGTCATGTGGTCCCACTACCAATTGGTGTTGTTCTGTGTCCCGCCTTGGTCATCTGTGCAAGTCTTGTGTGTGTGTGTTCCCTGTACTAATTTTTCTATCATCCTTGTCCCTCATGTCTTCCGTAGTCATAGCCATTTCTCCTCATGTGTTGCTGCTTAACCTCTGATTATTTTCCTCAGCTGTCCCGTGTTTCCCCTGACTATGTGTCTCCCTATTTATGTCCTGCTTGGTGTTCATTTGGTGTGACGTCATACCGTGGATTTCCCTCTGACTTCTGTCCCGTGATTGTGCCTTCAAATGTATGAGTTTTCAGCCCTTCATGGCTCACTTTATGTTCAACCCTTGTCCTGGTTATGTGCTTGGGAAAATAAACCCAGTCAAACTTAAGTCCTGCCTGCGTTACCATTTCTACTCATTACTCATTTCTTGTTATCATTTCTACCGGCCAGAGGTTGCCCATGACAGAATGACTCCACCAGTTGACTCAGCAGGCATGGACTTCAGTGTTTTCAGCTTGGATGAGGAGGAGTGTTGGGTTGCAGGCCCGACAGAGGACTTTATCGGCAACACCCGAGCCTCCCACACTCCTGAGGAAGCCCTGAGATACCTGGATGGTGTGGCTGAGCTGATAGACGCTTTCCCCAGCCTGTGGACCAAGCCAGGACTGCCCAGATTCCACTCCACTGTTCCCCATATGCAGTGGTTGCTCTGGCCATTGGAGAGAAGCTCATCTTCCCCTGTACCTGCGCCGGCGGGAACACGCCCCCAGGTACAGACGTCCTCCACTTCTAATTCAGCTACGAGACCTTCTCCAAGCCGCTCTTGAGCTCAAGTAGCTCCATCATCACATGTTACTCCCCTGCCTACTGCCTCCATGACCTCATTAGCTGTCAGGTCGGGTTTGCCAATTTTCTATTGACGAGGAGAAGCAGAAGAGTGCTGGCAGGTTTTGCTTGCACAGACAGAATTAATGTTGGACTACAAACCCTGGCTTCTCCCTGAGTATGTGCCTCTGCTGGGTTGGAACCAGCTGGTTATGGAAGACTCAGCTGCTCCAGCTCCCTGCTGCCAACCAGCCAGTGCTCTCTGTGGGTCCCAAGTAGCTGTAGTTCCAAAGGAGGGTGCTCCATCGCCAGCATCGGGTTCCACTCCAGGGCTTTTGACTGCTTCATGTTGCTCTGTGCCTCCAGCCCCAGCTCCACGTCACCCTGTGCCTCCAGTATACCCAGACGAGCCAGCGTTGAGTCACTGAAGGATGCTTCCATTAGTACGCTGGCTGATGAGAGGGTGCAGGTGTGTCCTCTCCCTCAGGTGTACTGATGAACTGAGGAGAGATGAATGGGAAGGAGGGGGCGCGCTGTCACCGCCCATGACATCAGGTGGCCCATGGACTTTGGTAGGCCACCTGATGCATCGTGTTCATCCGTCAGGTGGCCCATGGACTTGGGTAGGCCTCCTTACCCACTTTGCTCCCCAGTCTGGTGGCCTTTAGACTCTGGTAGGCCACCCGATGCACCATGTTTCTCCGTTTGGTGGTCCATGGACTTTGGTAGGCCACCAAATGCACCATATTCCTCCTGTTGGTGGTCATGGGACTTTGGCCGACCACCTGATGAACATTTTTCTGTTTTAAGATAAGATAAGATAAGATAAGCCTTTATTAGTCCCACAATGGGGAAATTCCAGGATTGCAACAGCACATAGTATGAATATGTACCCATACATATTGTCACCCGCCGTAGCGATCGATATTGTCCTAGTTGTATACTGGAGGGGACCATTTTGTAAGTCTATTGCGTCTTTTGCATTCAATACTATTAGGTCGTCACGTTTTTTGCTATCTCTGCGAGCAGCCCTGCTTAGGTTATACAGTCTGACAGCCACAGGTAGGAAGGACCTGCGAAACCTCTTGGTTGCGCACTTAGGATGATGTAGTCTGCTGCTTAATGAGCTCCTCAGTACATTCAGTATGTCCTGCATAAGGTGGGACTCGGACTCCAGCAGAGATGACAGTTTAGCCACCATCCTTCTCTCTCCTACCTCCTCCACTGGGTCAAGGCGCTGCCCCAGGACAGAGCTAGCTTTTTTGATCAGTTTGTTCAGTCTCTTCCTATCGGCTGCTGTAATGCCACTGCCCCAGCACACCACTCCAAAAGTGATGGCTGATGCCACCACCGTGTCATAGAATGTCTTCAGCAGTGCCCCTTGTACACCAAAAGACCTGAGTCTCCTCAGTAGGAACAGCCTGCGCTGTCCCTTCTTGTAGAGTGCGTCGGTATTGTGTGACCAGTCTAGTTTATTGTTCAGATGAACACCCAGGTACTTGTAGGATGTCACCATCTCAATGTCTGTTCCCTGTATGTTTACTGGTGCTGTGAGGGGTTGTCCTTGCCTGCAGAAGTCCACCACCAGCTCCTTAGTTTTCCTCGCGTTGATCTGGAGGCAGTTCCGATGGCACCAGTCCACGAAGTCCTGGATAAGTCCTCTGTACTTATCCAGAGGACAAGTACAGAGTACCGTTGGAGATGAGGCCGACGATCGCAGAGTCGTCAGAGAACTTCTGTAGATGGCAGTGTGTTGTGTTGTGTGAGAAGTCCGCAGTATAAAGGGTGAACAGGAAGGGAGCCAAAATCGTTCCCTGGGGGGGGCCCCGTGCTACCGATGATCGTGTCGGACACACAGTCCTGGGTTCTCACAAACTGTGGCCGGTTAGTGAGGTAGTCCAGGTTTTGTTTGTGTCCTTGTTTTGCCCGCCATGTCTTTGTCCCCCTCCTCCTGCCTGATTGGGGTGTTCTTTGTGGGGGGCTACTGTCATGGTCTGGGCTGGGTCCTAGGATCATGCCCACATTTTATGTTTATTATTATGATTATTTGCCTGTGTTTTGCCTTCTGTGTCTCTCCTAGGTCCTCTGTGATTGTTTTTGTCTTCCCCGGTCCCCAGTCTTTCATGTGGTTCCCACTACCAATTGTTGTTGTTCTGTGTTCCACCTTGGTCGTCTCTGAAATACACGTGTGTGTGTTCCCTGTGTTGCTTTTTCTACCATCCTCAGTCCCTCATGTCTTCCATAGTCATAGCCATTTCTCCTCATATGTTGCTGTTTTACCTCTGATTATTTTTTGAACTTGGAAACACCCATGAATGCATTCTGCATCAGTGATAACTGATTATTGACCACTTCATTGTAATATGGCCCTTAGTCTTTGTTTCCCACCTTCCCATTTAACACTTTCCAGGGGTGTCAAACTCATTCCGTGGAGGGCCAAGACCCTACATGTTTTACCTTCACCCAGTGTCTTCAGCATGTGTTTTCACTGATCAGCAATCAGTGGGAAGAAATTCAGCGAAATCACCTGTTGAAGACACTGGATGGTGTTGAAACCTGCAGGGTCTTGGCCCTCCACGGAATGAGTTTGACACCCGTAGTTTAGCCCAAGGAACCATGAAACTAATGCCCTCCAATATGGACTCTTGATGGGCAAGTTCTGCAGCAATATGCTATATGCTAAGTGTGTTATGGAGACTAGGAGGCTTCTGATGTGTTTGTAAAAGGCTTGATTTCAGTGAAATATGGGAATCTGAGTTGCATTCTTACGTATGATAAATCCCTACAATTCCAGAGCTTCATAGTTCATTGAAAGGTCCTGTTTAGGCCTTGCATCCTCTCTAAAGTCATTATTTTTCCACACAATGGTAGTGGGCAGCCCACAGTGGCTGTATTCTCATAGGCCCTACTGAAGTGTATTGCTTCATTGTTTTATTAAGTATTTTATCCAGTTTTCACGAGCTTTGGCAAATATTCTGCACCGATCTGCTGGTGTGAAGAAGGGACAATAAATACATAAGTGAATAAAATTTAAAAAGGAACTTGGACAATGTATAAAGGGCCTTCTGTATATTTGGAGCAATGCGTTACTGTAACACCACTACTTCTGCAGTAACATGCTGTGTAACGAAATTACTGTTTAAAAATTCAGTAATGCATTACAGTTACTGAAATTTGATCAGATGCGTTACTCATGTTACTTGTTTTATTAATATGGATAGATATTTTTAGCGCAAATAAATACAAACTGACCCTACGTAGCTAACACAACCGTCAGTCAACGTAACCTATTGCAAACAGCCTGTTCACTGCTGCAGCCAGCAGCCACAAATGGAGCTTGCTCCTGCTGGGAAAAGATGA
The DNA here is from genome assembly GCA_020510985.1 of Pholidichthys leucotaenia. Taxonomy (NCBI): domain Eukaryota; kingdom Metazoa; phylum Chordata; class Actinopteri; order Cichliformes; family Pholidichthyidae; genus Pholidichthys; species Pholidichthys leucotaenia. The sequence goes on along the minus strand of CM035847.1, from coordinate 241,910,821 downwards.
AGCTACTTTGTGTTTGTCGAAATAGACAGATTATTTTTCCTTTGTCGCAGTTAAGGACAAAAGCATATTGGTATTGTGAGACCGACTGCAATCTTCAGAAGTGCCTGAGAACAGCAACAAAATCCAACAAAGCTAGTGCTATGCTATGCTAACAACACCGTGTAGTCAGTGGGTCTACTTTATCTGAACATTCATGGCTGGAATTCAAGCACAGGTATGCATCTGGACAGTTTGTGACCCAGCAAGAATTAAACCTACTGATAGCCAGATACGTTGTTACAGAATGACGATCTGATAAGTCATTTCCCATCAGACAGCTGAGACTGTGATCCACTGAAGTTAAAACACATTTACTTGCTACCTGGATAAAGATTATTAAAAAATTGATTTGATCTCTAAAAGGAATTTAATTCACAGCTTTGTACCTGCCATGGAACTCCACCCAAAAACACTGTCAGGCTTGAGTTCACAACAGCACCTTCTGAAATAGCACACCAGTTGGGAAAATGTCACTACCTCCTTCAGAAACTGCATCCTGATGTCGACTGTTTTCAGCACTAAACAAGTGGTAAATACAAACTGCCACGGAGCCCCACCTGTGTTGTGCTGTAAAAAGCACCTCCTTCACAGGAGTGTGTCTCTTTCCAGTAAGTGGTGGTGTCATTTTTACACTAATTTATTCTTCCAGTAATGGCAGAATATCAATGCTAACTGGTTATCGCAACCAAGCATCAAGGGAATTTTTGGCCCAAGTTAAACAAAATCCAACTCACAGGAATACAGAATTGCATGTTTTTGTATTGCCTGGAGCAAATGCGCATTTATGCATCTTTCCACTGACTTTGTACGTAATTGTGCCATGTTTCACCTTGAATGTAAACAAATTACAAGACTATATTGTCATGCCATAATATGCAACAATGTGTCATTTTATAACACTTTTCACTGGTAGGGTGCCACAGGATTTTTTTTTTTCAATGTAAAAAGGGTTCTGTGGCTCAAAAAAAGGTCATAAAACATTACTGTACAGGCAATAGGTAAAGAAATATGGCTTTCACCTCCATGGGCCAGAATTATTTTCTTTCCTTTAAATCTAACTAACTAACCTGCACTTACATAACGCTTTTCTAGTCACAAAGACCACTCAAAGCGCTTTCACTAGTACTAACCCTCTATTCTAAGGGCCTATAGGAAACAGATATCTAGGGACAATTTAGAAACAGCCAATTAACCTAACATGCATGTCTTTGGATTGTGGAAGGAAACCGGAGCCCCCGGAGTAAACCCACGCAGCACAGGGAGAACATGCAAACTCCACACAGAAAGGTTCCAACCCTTGCCAGCCTAGGGATTCGAACCAGGAACCTTCTAGCTGTAAGGCAACAGTGCTAACCACTGCACCACCGTGCAGTGGTTAGCACTGCACAGTGAAGATTTCCACTGTGTGGAAGATTTACTTCCACACAGTAAATCTGTGTGGAAGTCATTCATTAAGCTAAAATGTGATGCTTACTCTGCAACAAAAAGCTTAAGCTCTGCTGAGTTAATAGAAATGTGTCTGTGGGTGCCCCAAAGGTCTTAACTATCCAGACAGTTGCCTGATATCTCAGCACAGAGGACAATGAGCAGGTTCAATTTCCTACTGAGGCCTCATGTGTGCATATAACCAATAATGTACTGTCGGTTATGATACACAAGGATGCGTTTCAACTGGATAATGAGTGGGTGGCTCAGAGGCACCAAAAGAAGAAAAACGCACTATAATTACTTCAGTTTTTTCCCTCAGTGGGACCCAAGATCATAGTGATTTGACGTGTTCTATCAACCCAGCTAGTTGTTAACCAACAGCCATGTAACATTTTAATTGTCTGAACGGAATGAGGTCAAAACTTTGATGTGATCCTTTCATTTCTCTGTCTTGACCAACATGTTTCTGCTGTCTCACGATACCAGCGTAGTGCTGTTTGCCACATCTAGGCTCAGAATTTAGCTTTACTCATGCTTTTAAAATATGTATTCCATCATGTGGATACTTATAAGGTTGTAATAAAGTTCTCTATGAACTGTCCTCTCTGAGCTTTTAATTTTTCTGACGTAAAGCAGTGCTGGACAATATCCCTCCCTTCACCCTGGACTCACACTGTCTCACACCAAGACAATGACACAGACCTCTTACCGTTAGGTGTGGCCTTTTAGCTCAAGATTACTGTGGTTTTCTATACTGTCTTCACAGGCTTATTTAGGCTTTATACGTAAGACCAGGTCACTAAGGAAGGTGTGCACTTTGAAACACAGATAATAGTCATGTGGAGTTGAGAAAGAGCCGACTACTGATGAAAGTCAGATAACTGGGTGACTTTGGAGGATAACAATAATGTTTTTTACTGTTAAGACTTAAGGGTCTCTTACAGCTGTTTCAAAAAGCCTTGTCATTGTTTGAATCTATGTTCGGCCTATTGGTCATAATCCTGCTGTGTTTAAAGCTTGAAGCAAACTTTTTAAGCTCATTTCTGGCTACAGGTTTTTTAAATCTATGGTCCTGCATGATTCACAGTTCAAAACAAGCCTTTATCTTACACTACTAGGCCAAACCATCAGTGAAGCCCTATTCAAAACAAGCCACCCTGTAAATGAAAAAAAGAAGTAAAAACACTTCTTTCTAACCTGCTGACCCACACAAGCATAAAATTTGAGCAGCATGGTAGGGATACTTAATCTAGTGAACCTACTGACAGAGCAGTGGAAAAACTGTAGGACCCCCCCTCCCCCCCAACACACACACACATACACACAGGTTGGGTAAGCGACTGAGAGAAGAATGTACCAAAACCAACACCTTAAGGGGTCAAGACCAAGATGTACAGTGTTTTGAAAAAAGTATTTGCCCCCTCCTGATTTCTTGTATTTTTGGAAATTTGTCACACTTAAATGTTCTAGATCATCAAATAAATTTTAATATGAGACAAAGACAACATAAGTAAATACAAAATGCAGCTTTAACACTATGATTTTTTTTTTATTAAAGGAAAAAAATCTATCCAAACAAAGTGAAATAGGCGCAAAGATCTCAAAAAGAAAAATATCATGCTGTGATCGAGTGAAACTCAAGAACAGATGAGAAACGAAAACCCAGAACAACATCTAAAGAACTGCAGGCCTCAGTTGCCTCAGTTTGGACACTGGTCAACAATAAGAAAGAGACTGGACAAAAATGGCATCCATGGGAGAGTGTCACGAGCTGAGCACTGGAGGTTTCAGTCTCGTGGCTTTTTCTCTGTATCTATATATTTGTTGTATTTTTGTGCCTTTTGGTTTTTATTATCCCTGCAATGTTTTTTATTTTTTTGTTTATGTCTTGGTTTTACTATGTTCTGATTCTGTATCAGTTGGTATCTATTTCTCACTTTGTACTTGTTTATATTTTATTCTTCTAATTCCTTATTGTTGTGGTTGACAGCTGTCAGGATATTTCCTGGTTGGTGCTCCGTGTGGGCGTAGCCTTGTCAGCTGTCAGCCGGTCACTCTCCTCTCATTACTTCCAGCTGATCCAAATTATTAATTGTTTCCTTCTGCCTGCTCATGTGACCCCACACCTGGCATTATTTGTGTTATTTGTTCTGACCCTATTTAAGTACAGTATTTTCATTTCATGTTGCTGCTGTCTTGAGTAAGTCTCACCTGAGTTTCTCTTCGTCTCTACTAGAGCCCTGTCCTCACTCTAGTGCATAATTTGTAAGTTAATCTCTCTTGTTGGAATTTTGTGTTTGAGCACTGTTTTGGACTTTATGTTTTTGTTATTTTCAATAAATCTCACAACTCACAGTTCAGCACATGGGTCTGTCTCTCTGCCCTGAGGGGCCATTCATGACAGAGAGTTCCAAGGTGAAAACCAACACTGAACAAAAAGAAGAAAAAAACTTGTCTCACATTTGCCAGAAAGCATCTTTATGATCCCCAAAACTTTTGGGAAAATATTCTGTAGACTGACGAGACAAAAACTGAACTTTTTGGAAGGCATGCATTCTGTTATCTAGCATAAAACTAATCCATCCATCCATCCATCCATCTTCTACCACTTTTCCGGAGGTCCGGGTTGCGGAGGCAGCAGTTCAAGCAGAGAAGCCCAGATTTCCCTCTCCCCAGCCTCCTGCTCCAGCTCTTCAGAGAGGATACCAAGGCGTTCCAAGACCAGCTGGGAGACATAGTCTTTCCACCGAGTCCTGGGTCTGCCAGGAGGTCTCCTCCCAGTGGGACGTGTCCAAAACACCTCAAGTGGGAGGCGTCCAGGAGGCATCCTAATCAGATGCCCATACCACCTCAACTGACTCCTTTCAATGTGGAGGAGCAGTGGTTCTACTCCGAGCCTCTCCCGGATGACTGAGCCCCTCACCCTATCTCTGAGGGTGAGTCCAGCAATCCTACGGAGAAAGCTCATTTCAGCCGCTTGTATCCGCGATCTTGTTCTTTCGGTCATTACCCAAAGCTCGTGACCATAGGTGAGAGTAGGAACGTAGATTGAGTGGTAAATCGACAGCTCTGCCTTAGAACTAAGCTCCCTTTTCACCACAACAGAACGGTACAATGTCCGCATCACTGCAGATGCTGCTCCAATCCGTCTGTCAATCTCTCACTCCATTTTCCCCTCACTCATGAACAAGACCCCAAGATACTTAAACTCCTCCACTCCTCCATAAAACTAATAGCATTTGATTAAAAAAAGAACATTTTACCAGCAGTCAAGCATGGTGGTGGTACTGTGATGGTCTGGGGCTGCTTTGCTGCTTCAGGACCTGAATGACTTGCTGCAATTGATGGAACCATGAAGTCTGCTCTCTACCATAAAATCCTGAAGGAGAATGTCCGGCCAGCAATTCGTGACCTAAAGCTCAAGCCCTCTAATATGGCTGAATTAAAACAATTCTGTAAAGAAGAGTGGGACAAAATTCCTCAACAGTAATGTAAAAACTCATTGCCAGTTATCACAAAAGCTTGAATGCAGTTGTTATATCAAAGGTGGTGCAAACAGTTATTAGATTTATGGGGTGATTTTTTCACATAGGGCGAGTTAGATTTGGAAAGCTTTTTTCCCTTAATAAATGAAATCATTATATAAAAAACTGCATTTTGCATTTACTCGGGTTACATTTGTCTAATATTAAAATTTGTTTGATGTCAAACATTTAAATGTGACAAATATGCAAAAATATAAGAAATCAGGAGGGGGCAAATACTTTTTCACAGCACTGTACATACACAACAGTCTTGGTCTCTACTTGGGCTTAACCCCTTAAAGTCCTGGTCCTTGTACACTCCGGTTTTGGTCTAATCTTAGTATGGTTTTGACAACAACATTTGTACATAGAATCATCCACATTATTAATATTCTTTTTTAAATTATGTAAAACAAAACAACAACAAAAACATTTAAAGCCAACACTGTGTTAAAAATGACCACATTAACAATATAAAAAAGACACATAAAAGATCTTTGATTTGTTTTATTTTTATATCATTTTTACATGTGCAAAAGTCCTTGAAATGTATAAACTGTTAAATACCACCTTCTAGCAACGAATACATTTGATATTGCAGGGGACATCTGGCAATGTCAAAAGAAAAAGAAAAAGGCTGAAACAACACATGTGTTGTTATGGAGGATATACAGTAATTCCAGTTTCAAATTAAGATGGGAAAATCATATCTATTTCTAGGTCAATGTAGAAGTCAGCTTGGCTAAAAAATACAATAAAAGTGCATTTGTTCTTCTGTTTACTGGTGAATACCAAAATAATTAGTCTAATGATCTTGTTTCCCTGAATCTACTCAGAAATAAAATTGCAATTACTTGACAACATTGGTTTTAAAAAAGACATACTGAGATAATTTGATTATGCAGTCTCAGAATCACAATGCAAAAAATTGCATTCCATATCAACACAAGAACATATCAGTAGTGAAATTATTCCTTAGGTAGCCGAAGTTTGCTTGCTTGCATTGTATCTTAAGCAGTGCTATTTGGTTATCTCACTGATACTATGTGAACATGAAAGTGGGATTTTGATAATGTCCCTGGTGAAGACAGCACTAATTTTAGCAGCTTGATAAGCATAATTACTTACTTAATCTCTGTCAGAGGTATAGATATAACTGATATTCTTCCAATGTAAAATCTGAAAAGAACTAAATAACTACAAATGTCATGCAAATAATAGAAAAAAAATCTTTCTCTGAAATAAAGTGTGGAAAAAAGCCAAAGTGTTATGAAATGTCTTAGTATACAAAATACCTGAAAATGTGCTGTTACATTTTTGTTTCATAAAGCATGGATAATTGCTGTTAGTGTAGCTACATGTGTGCAAAATGTCAATAACTTTGGCAGCATTTACTGCACTTCTGATGATTTTTATTGATAAAAGATTGTTGCTTTGAATGTTTCTTCTAGGAATAGTTTGACAGAGGCTTGCAATATAAGGATAACAACACTGGCATTAAATTATTTCTGGAAGTCTTTGTATGGTCTTGAGAGTGTAACAATATAAATTAAAAGATCACAAAAATAATTTAATTCAACCATTGCCCTTCCCAGTCACATTCATCACTGCTTTTTTTAACAAGCAAGACTCAAGTATGTAGACAAGTCTTGTGAGACTTGTGTCAGCAGTCAGACAAGTGCAGTTCCCCGCGTGGTCCTGTGCTGCACACTGACCACAGATGGCACACACTGGCACGGGTGGATAGTCATGAGCACGGATCATCTCTTACCGCAGACCCACACTCACACCCCAGTGGCATTGGCCCAGGCAGGGAAAGAGTTGAGGTGAAACATGGGCCTGCCCCAGGTGTTGATGGCCAGTGTGATGCACAAGATGCCAATGATGTTCATGACAATTCCTGTCTTGGCCTGTTGGAGAGGAGAGGATTATTAGGTTGTTGGGGTTTTTTTTCAAGATTTATTTTTGGCCTCAAGGCTTTAGTTAGACTGATGCAGTAAAAAGAGACAGGAAATTGTGGTGAAGGGCAAGGGAAGAGACAGACAACTGAACCAACTGAAATAAACCCGAAACTGAGATTCGGGATGTAAATCGACGTAATCTTGTTCATGTCATTTGTTTTTTCAGTTGTGTAGGTACATGTAGGTACTTCCCCTTTAAAATGTCTCCTGTGTGCGCGATCACATGACTCCACACCCAGAAACAGCGCAATCAGCGCTGTTCAGAAGCAGAACACGACAAAAAAATTAAAGCAACTTGTACTGAAAAGAAATGCGGTGTCCATCCATATAATATGAACAGATCTTCTACCTCTAGGCGGCGTGTGAACACGCAGCGGCTTCCCCTCTCTCTTCGTGTTTGTGCTTTATTTGCACTACAGGTAGCATTACTGTACATAGACTCTTGTTGCTGTTTTCCATCCTTAATCCTTCTTGTCTTATATATTGCACTCACCGCTAGGAAAGAGAGAAATGACATTTCAATTCTACTGTATGTCCTGTGCATATAGAAATATTGACAAATAAAAATCTTTGAATCTTTGAATGATTGATTCTTTATTACCTCCACCAAGGGAGGACGTAATGTTTTTGACGGCCTTGGTTGGTTGGTTGGTTGGTTGGTTGGTTTGTCTTTTAGCAACATTACTTCAAAAGTTATTAAGAGATTTTGATAAAACATTTTCAGGAAAGGTGTATAATGGCATGGGAAACAGATGATTAGATTTTGGTGGTGATCTGGATCACGATCTGGATCCAGGAAGTTTTTGAAAATTATTTTATATATTAATATTGCACTTTTCATGTACTGCCCCTTTAAGACGTGCTCACGGAGTAACGCGCAGAGTTACGTGCATGGCCATGCACCTCCGCAACCTGGAAGCAGTGAACTCTTACCACCAAACAAAAGGAATGTGATCTCTGTCCACATAGTATGTGATGATTAACATTATTTCATCTGAAGACGCCAAAAAAAAGCAAGCAAAGTGTGTGGTTTAAGACGGAGTTTGGAGTGTATGTGGACGTAACTCTGGCCAGTTGCCAGCCATGTGACCCAGTATGTAAACACAGTAAACTTCAGCACTGGAAAATGTTTAATTTTTCTTTGTTTGTGAACTCACAATGGGCCTGTTCTATTATGCTTGTTTACTATGCACCGCAGTGATATGATACTGCACTGTTGTGTAATATTGCTTAATAATTATGAACCTTGTCAGTAAACTGTAAGGGAGAAGAGAGGAGGGGGGAAAAAAAAACCAACCTGAAAGATTCCATAAACCATGATACTGATTTAAGGGCGAATTTGCCACTGTCATGCCAAAAAGTGATCGACTCCCAAAAAGTGATTGAAAGTGGCACGATCAGTTTTTGGCAGGTAATCATTTTTTGGTGTTGGTTGGTTTGTTTGTTGGTTTGTCTGTCTGTTAGCAACATTATTCCAAAAGTTCCATGCATCTCCAGGCTTTTCTATCAAGGACTTGATCTTCCCAAGTATTGGGGTCAACTTGAGCTACTTTCATATGTCTCTTGATGACGTCCTTAAATCGGAGTCTCTGTCCACCCCTCTTCCGCTCCCCTTGGGCCAGCTCACCATAAAAGACCAGCTTTGGCACTTGATGGTCAGGCATTCATCACACATGTCCCGCCCATCTAAGCTGTGAGGCAGTGATTAGAGCTTCAACACTGACCGATCCAGCTTGTTGTAAAGCTTGTGTGTCTGGAACTCTGTCCTGCCACTTTATTTTGATGATTTGTCTAAGATGTCTTATCTGTGTTCTGGTAAGTAGTTTTATGTGCCTTCTGTACAAGATCATTGTCTCTGTCACGTACAGCAGTGCAAGTAATACTGTTGTATTGTAGACCTTTATCTTTGAACTTAGCTTAATGTCATGACATGACCAGAGTCATTCATGAAGGGCTCCAAAAGCTCTGGAAGCAGAGTTGATATGCCGGTCAACCTCCACATCAGGTGAACTGTTTCTGGTAACAGTGCTGCCAAGGTATGTAAAGCTCCGGGAACATTTTAGAATCTCCCCAGTGACTTGTACTTCCGATTGCTGTGGATTGTTCTCCAGTGGTGATGGCTGGAATAATAATTATGTTTTTATCGTGTTTATCTTCAGACCAAACTGAGTAGCAGCTGCAGCGAAATGGTTGGTTATATCTTGGATGCCAGTAAGGCTTGTGGCTACTACTGCTGAATCATCGACAAACAGAAGTTCTCTAACGCATACAGTGGTATGAAAAAGTCTTTGCCCCTTCCTGATTTCTCTTTTTTTTTGTATTATCTGTCACATTTAAGTGTTTCAGATCATGAAACAAATCTAAATATTAGTCAAAGATAACACAAGTAAACACAAAATGTGGTTTTTAAATGAAGATGTTTCTTATTAAGGGTAAAAAAAAAATGCAAGCCTGCATGGCCTTGTGTGAAAAAGTGATTGCTCCCCCCCCCCCCCCATTAAAACATAAATTAACTGTGGTGTATCACATTTTTGGAAAGCTGAGTTTGATTTATCTAGCCACACCCAGACCTGATTACTGCCACACCTGTTCTCAATCAAGAAATCACTTAAATAGGGCATGCCTGACAAAGTGAAGTAGACCAAAAGATCCTCAAAAGCTTGGCATCATGCTGCGATCCAAAGAAATTCAGGAACAAATGAGAAACAAAGTAACTGATATCTATCAGTCTGGAAAAGATTAAAGCCATTTCTAAAGCTTTGGGACTCCAGCCAACCACAGTGAGAGCCATTATCCACAAATGGTGAAAATATGGAACAGTGGTGAATCTTCCCAGGAGTGGCCAGCCAACCAAAATTACCCCAAGAGTGCAGCGATGACTCATCCAAGAGGTCACAAAAGACCCCCAACAGCATTCAAAGAAGGGTAGGCCTCACTTGCCTCAGTTAAGGTCAGTGTTCATGACTCCACCATAAGAAAGAGACTGGGCAAAAATGGCCTGCATGGCAGAGTTCCAAGACGAAAACCACTGCTGAGCAAAAAGAATGTAAAGGCTTGTCTCAGTTTTGCCAGAAAACATCTTGATGATCCCCAAGACTTTTGGGAAAATACTCTGTGGACTGACAAGACAAAAATTGAACTTTTTGGAAGGTGTGTGTCCAATTACATCCAGCATAAAAGTAACACAGCATTTCAGAAAAGGAACAACATGTCAACAGTAAAATATGGTGGCGGTAGTGTGATGGTCTGGGGCTGTTTTGCTGCTTCAGGACCTGGAAGACTTGCTGTGGTAAATGGAACGATGAATTCTGCTGTCTCCCAAAAAATCGTGAAGGAGAATGTCTGGCCATCTGTTCGTGACCTCAAGCTGAAGCGCACTTGGGTTCTGCAGCAGGACAATGATCCAAAACACACCAGCAAGTCCACCTCTGAATGGCTTAAGAAAAAACAAAGTGAAGACTTTGAAGTGGCCTACTCAAAGTCCTGACCTGAATTTGATTGAGATGTTATGGCATGACCTTTAAAAGAGCGGTTCATGCTTGAAAACCCTCCAATGTGGCTGAATTACAACAATTCTGCAAAGATGAGTGGGCCAGAATTCCTCCACAGTGCTGTAAAAGACTCATTGCCAGTTATTGCAAATGCTTGATTGCAGTTGTTGCTGCTAAAGGTGGCCCAAACAGTTATTAGGTTTAGGTGGCAATCACTTTTCACATAGGGCCATGTAGGTTTGGATTCTTTTTTCCCCTTAATAATAAACACCTTCATTTAAAAACTGCATTTTGTGTTTACTTGTGTTATCTTTGTCCAATATTTAAATTTGTTTGATGATCTGAAACCTTTAAATGTGACAAACATACAAAAAATGAGAAATCAGGAAGGGGGAAACATTTTTTTCACACCACTGTACCTCTGTAGTCTTGCTGGATGCTTTCAGTCTTACTAAGTTGAAAAGTTTACCTTCCAGGCATGTGTGGATGTAAACTCCTTTGGTAAGATTGCCACGCATGGTTTCAAGTACAGCAGCCAAGTACATGATAAAAAGTGTTGGTGCAAGGACACAGCCCTGTTTGACCCCATGGTAGACAGGGAAGGGATCACCAACATCGCCAACCAATAGACACTCTACCGGTCATACCATCATGGAATAGTCTGACCATGCTAACTTTTCTGGGCAGCCGTAGGCACGGAGGACTCTCCAAAATGTTCTGTCAACTGTGTCAAAGGCCTTGCTGAAGTCAATTAATACCATGTGTAGTGGCTGGTTGTGTTCCACTGCTTTTTCTTGCAGTTGTCGAAGTGTGAAGATTATGTCTGATGTGGCTCTCAATGCTCTAAAGCCACATTGATATTCCGGTAAAATACTCTCAGCGACAATCCTTAGTTGGTTAAGGAGAATCTTTTTGAACGTCTTCCCTGCATGTGACAGTAGGGAGATGCCACGATGGTTGCCACAATCACATCTATCACCTTTCTTCTTATAGATAGTCATGAAAAGACCATTTTTGAAATCTTGGGGGAGCTCCTCATTACTCCAACAAAGGTTGTACAACTGACGGAGCTGATGTTTCAGGCCTTCGCCATCATATTTCAGAACATCTGTTGGAATTCCATCTTGACCTGGTGCTTTACCACATTTTGCAGATTTTAAAGCTTTTTCCAGCTTTTTCTTCTCTTACTGGTCGAGCATGTCGTGGATGGCCCTCACGGGCAGATGAACAGACTCACTCGCGGGGTGAAGTTGAAGCATATTTTAATAGGAAAAACTGCAGCATGGTAGAGACAATGACATTCACGACCGAAGGTAATGATAGGTAGATAATGATGGGAAAGTACGATGGTAACGATGGTAATGATGAGGACCCAACAAAGGAATGAGGGAGTGAAACCCAAATAAATAGGAATGACACCATGAGCCTAACGAGCAACAGCCCTAACCAATAATGAAAGACACGGAAAAGCTGTGCTCAAAAGGAAGTGAATAAACACTGTCAAAATAAAAGTCCAATAAGAAACAAATGATTAACAGGAAAAACCAAACGTACAAATGTAACTGCAATGGATAATAATAATAATAATAATAATAATAATAATAATAATAATAATAAGACCAAGATGGAAATAAAGCCCCAAGGAAGATAATAATAAAGGCCGAATAATAAATATAGAAGACAACCAAGTGTGGCCTGGTCAGACCCAGCCCAAACCACCACAGTACCCCCCCCCCCCCTTAAGGTCGGATTCTAGATGACCCCAGGGAACATCAGAAAAGGGAAAAAGAAAAGAAAGGAAAAAAAAAACAAAAAACAAATCCTAACAGGGTGGGGGGTGGGGGAAAATAGGCCAGGAGGGCCAAAACAGACCCTTTACCAACACAATACCACATAGTGCCCCAACCTTAGGGGAGAAATATGAAAACCCACAGCCTAGGGGGAAGGAAAAGAACAAAAAAAAAAAAAATCACAATAGAAACCCAGGACTAAAAATAATGTGCTCCAACCTCAGGAGAGAAACAGCACACAAACCTACAGCCTAGGGAGATGGAGAAAAAAAAAAACACAAAATAGTAATGTAAATAAGAGCCCATAGAGCAGAATATGCCAGGAGCTCCCTACTCAAAAAGAAAAAAAAGTATATGCTCCAAACTCAGGAAAACAGCATGAAAACTCTAGACTGAGCAGGTAAGGAAACTTCAAAAAAGTACATCTTAAAAAATACAAAAGACAAGGTGAGCACTTGAAAACATAACGGTACACATAACAGTGAAACATACCTACGTATGCTCTGATAAGTGACACGCGTACAAAAACATACACTACAGAACAGACAAGTAAGCTACGAACTCCCAGCAGACCTGGACATACGAGGAGGGAGAAATACAAACTACGAATTCCAAGCTGAGCTGGATTTACGACACAACTAGGGAGAGCCACATCCAAACTTTAGTCTGATGGAAAAAAAAAAACATTGAGGCGCGCTGACCCCCGAAAGGGAACAGCAGGAGAGCGCCGACCTCAGGACGTCGATGACTGGGGTGCGATGACCTTGAGCGCTGGAGGTAGGAACATGCTGACCTCTCGAAGAGACGGCTGGAACGAATCCGACCCAAATGCCCAGGAATCCCTCTCCACCCCAGTGCCCCGGACAGGGAGGAGAGGAGCAGGTGGAAGGAAAAAAAACATCACATCACCACAGTCAGTAAAAAACAGTACATGAAAACGTAGCAGTAAAAAACACTGCTGAGTCCCTTCACTGGGGACAAGGCAGCACCTCTAATATTAAAGGTAAAAAGGAAAAAAAAGAGAGTACTTGCCTTGCCCCCGCTCCGTCATTGCTGAAGCCGCTAAAAAGGTCTGCAGCCGGAGGACCAGACGAATGTTCCCGGACTAGCGGTGACAATCTAGCACGGCAGCGGGGTGTAAATGTAGAGGGAAGAGGGAAGCATGGAAGCCAGGGGACGCTGAATCATCGGCACAAGCCTCCGGGGTACCGGGACTGGCGAGGAGGTACATGGAAGCCAGGGGACGCTGAATCGTCGGCGCAGGTCTCCGAGGTGCCGGGGCTGGCGAGGAAGCATGATGACCAACGGAGACAGGGGACGCTGGAATCGTCGGCACAGTCTCCGGAGTCCCGAGTAAAGTCCTCGTCCACCCATAATCCCAAGGAAAAAGGTGGCTGCAGATTATGATATGGTAGGGAAGGCCCCACCACCTCAAACAGCAGGAAACAGAATAAAAGTTCAGCAGCAAAGGAAACGGCTGCTGAGTCCCCTCCCCGGGGACAAGGCAGCACCTCTCATTATTAAATAAACCCAGAAATGAGAAAGAAAGCACTTGCCTTGCCCCCCGCTCCGTCATCGCTGAAGCTGCTGAAGAACCCCCCGCTGGTGAACCAGACAAATGCTCCCGGGGCAGCAGTGTCCGTCTAGCCGAGGGCCATTGCACAGCGGCGAGGTGCTGATGTGAAGAGGAGGGGAATTATGGAAGCCAGGGGACACTGGGTCGTCGGCACAAGCTTCCGGGGTGCCGGGGCTGGTGAGGAGGCACATGGAAGCCAGGGGATGCTGAACCTCTTGCTTTGCAGCAAGAGTTTTAACAGGTACTAGAAAGAGAGATCATATCTCTCCGGTTCTGGCCTCCCTTCATTGGCTTCCCATAGAGTTTAGAATTAAGTTTAAAATCCTTCTTCTTACTTACAAAGCTCTAAACAATCAGGCTCCTTTTTATTTAAAAGATCTGATACTACCGTATCATCCTAACAGAGCACTACGCTCCCAAAATGCAGGTTTACTTGTAATACCTAGAATCTCCAAAAGTACAATGGGAGGCAGAGCCTTCAGTTATCAAGCTCCTCTCCTGTGGAATCAGCTGCCAATCTGGATTCGGGAGTCAGACTCGATCTCTGTTTTTAAGAATAGGGCTAAAACCTACCTTTTTGATATAGCCTACAATTAGGGAGGGATCATGTGTTTCTGAACCCTCCCTTAGTTATGCTGCTAATAGGTTTAGTCAGCCGGGGGACCTCCAGTAATGCACTGGGCCTCACTCCTTTCCTCACTCTCTATGAAATATTTTTTTTTTTGCTGGTCATTAACATTTGTTTGTTCTCTCCCATAGATTGAGTCCCCATCATGCTGTTTGCTCTCTACATGTCTGTTCTTTTCTTCTTCTCTGTCCCCTCACCCCCCAGCCAGTCGCAGCAGATGACTGCCCCTCCCTGAGCCTGGTTCTGCTGGAGGTTTCTTCCTGTTAAAAGGGAGTTTTTCCTCTCCACCGTCGCCAAGTGCTTGCTCACAGGGGATCGCCTGATTGCTGGGGTCTTTCTGCAACTGTGGGGGTCCTCCCTACAGTTGATAGTGCTATGAGATGACTGTTGTTGTGAAATGGCGCTATATAAATAAAGTTGAATTGAATTGAATTGAATTGAATTGAATTGAATTGAACCGTCGGCGCAGGGTTCCGAGGTGCCCGGGCTGGCGAGGAGGCACGATGTCAAATGGAGGCAGGGGACACTGACATTGTCGGCACAGTCTCCAGAGTCCCGAGTGAGTTCCTCCTCCACCCCTGTAGTCCTCAGCCTGGCAGGTGATGAGGAGAAGGCTGGTGATGATAACACGGCGGGGTAAGAGAGCCCCTCCGGCCAGGGAAGAGAGTATAGATTTAGGCAAGCCCCCAGGGAACTGCAGCCCACTGAAACAAAACTCCACAGTCTGTTGACAGCCAATCACTCTCCTCCCCTCTGCCTCCTCTGGGTCCTGCTTCACTTCTCCCGCTGAGTCTTGTTTGGTTGGGCTCTACTGTCATGGATGGCCCTCACAGGCAGATGAAGAGACTCACTCGCGGGGTGAAGTTGAAGCATATTTTAATAGGAAAAACTGCAGCATGGTAGAGACAAAGATACTCACGATCGAAGGTAATGACAGATAATGACGGGAAAGTACGATGGTGGCAATGGTAATGATGAGGACCCAACAAAGGAATGAGGGAGTGAAGCCCAAATAAATAGGAATGACACCATGAGCCTAATAAGCAACAGCCCTAACCAATAATGAAAGACACGGAAAAGCTGTGCTCAAAAGGAAGTGAATAAACACTGTCAAAATAAAAGTCCAATCAGAAACAAATGATTAACAGGAAAAACCAAACATACAAATGTAACTGTGATGGATAATAATAATAACAATAATGACAATAATAATAATAATAACAATAAGACCAAGATGGAAATAAAGCCCCAAGGAAGATAATAATAAAGACCAAATAATAAATATAGAAGACAACCAAGTGTGGCCTGGTCAGACCCAGCCCAAATCACCACAGAGCAGCCAGTATATAAGGTTTGCATCAACATTTCCTTCTTGGTTTAATAACTAACATAAATGTTACTTCCATCAGTTGAATATGTTTCCCATATCTGTGTATAACTCGCTTCCATCAGCAGATTTCACTGGTGAAACTGTATTGTGCGAGGGCTGTAGATTGCTTTTAGTGCTGAGGAGGATCCCTGGGAGTCATTTGAGTTTGCAAGCAACTGTAATTCCTCTGCTTTCTTACTCCACCCGGTGTCTTTCATAGATCTTACATCTTTTTGGACCTTGGCTTTTATATGAGAGAAAGAAGCCTTACTGGCAGCGGAGTTTTCCATTAGATGGCATAGATACACCTTGTGCTTCTCCTCTAAAAGAGCTTGGATTTGATGTTCATTATCAGTGAACCAGTCAGGTGATTTCCGCTTTGGGTGATCGAGAACCTTACTGGCTGTTGCATTCACTACATCCTTAAGATCATTCCACACTGCCTCTACACCAGGTAGTTCATCATGCTCCTGTTCGTCTAGTGCTGCCTGTCTTGCTTGTGCAAGAGCAGTATGGTGGTGATCTGTAGCTAATTTCTTGATGTCAAGCTTTTTTTTTGCATAGCACAAGCTGTCTTGCATCTTGGTAGTGTGACACAGAATCTAACCACAGACCTTACAAGGTAATGGTCGGTAGAACATTCTGCACCCCTCATGGCTCTTGTCACCAGCACTTCACTTAGGTTTTCAGTGTGGGTGATCACATAGTCCAGCAAGTGAAAGTGCTTGGACTTTGGATGCATCCAGGTGTAGTAGTGTATATCTGGTTGATTGAAGAATGTGTTTGTGATGCATAGTTGGTGCCGTGTGCAAAAGTTGAGCAGAAGGTCTCCACTGGAGTTCTTATTCCCCTTTCCAAACTTGCCCAGTACTTTCTGGTATAATGCATTGTCCTTACCAACTCTTGCATTGAAATCACCCATCAACAACAGTTTATCTGTTTTGGGGATAGCTTGTACTACATGACTCAGGGTTCCATAGAACTCTTCTTTCGCTTTATCTGGGTACATCGTAGTTGGAGCATAGACGTTAATCATGGTCAAGAAGCTCTTTTTCCAATGGGTAACCTAAGTTGCATAAGCCTTTCAGACTGTGCCTTTGTAAGTGATATGAGCTTGTCTGCAATGCTGTTAGAGATTTCAAAGGCCACACCAGTCTCTCATTGTTCATCAGTTCTGCCATACCAGAATATGGTATGTGTCTTCTCTTTTATTTGACCCTGACCTTCCAGTCTTGTCTCTTGCAGCACTGCTATGTCGACTGAATACCTAGCAAGCTCCTTCGCTATAAGTGCTGTTCGTCTCTCTGGTCTATCATCTCTTTTGAGCATAGCTCTGACGTTCCATGTAGCAATTGTCATTTTGGCTTTCATAGTCATCTTCCCTCTTGAATGGAGACCCATTAACCATGGCAAGCCAACCAGGTTTGCTAAGAGTGAGCTGTCTTTACCCCACCTTTTGCTAGGGGCTTCCCCTATTGGGCGGGCAGTGCTGTCTGTAAATAGAGCTGCCCAGACACCCACACAGCTGTCTTGATCCGTTGTTGCTCTGTCAACAGACCACAATCATCTAGTGTAGGCCGCCTGTGTGTAGAACTTGTGCTAGTAGCTTCCAGCTTCTCAAGCCTGCCACGTCACACTACCTCTATTGCCACAGGACTTGATATGATTACCACCTCATTCACCTCCACTCACCTTGGACAGTAATCTAGAGTGTTGGCGTCGTCCACCCACCGAACACTTTGTCGAGACTTCTACTTCTTGACTAGGGGTACACCAGGGCATAACAGTCCTAGAAAGTAGAGGTTGCCCCGCAGTAGTCATGAACCGACCAGATGTCCCCTGCCAAATCCACTCTATAACAGTAGCCATGGTTACATGGGCAACATTTCTTCAACCTGATTACAATTCAGATCAGAACTTTACTGTTTACATGGATCCTGAAAAAGCTGATCCGATTAGGACGTGCGTTTCCATGTGTCACATGTGTGAACGGACTAAATCATTGTGACATGAGCACGTTGACATTTCGACATTCCGAAAATAGTAGAAGAAGAAGCAACTTCTGGTGTTAGCAAGCCCCCTTCATGTCTTTCTCTTTTTGAAATGGACCTGTATTGTGTTATTCAGACTGTACTTTTGCTTCTGCTGGTCTCCATAATGAAGCTACAAGTACATACTTCTGCATATGACTAACAGAGGGAGACAGCAGGATGATACAGACCAGTTTTGCTTTACTCCCGCTATGTCTTCCACTAGCTGCTGTAAAAGCGGAAATACATCACGTCAACGTGTGGCTGATGTACAGACATGTGCAGTAAACATATTTTCTGCCCAACCTTCGGAATAAGTGTTTTCATGCGCACCATTCAGTTTAACAATCGGCATAACCCACCCGTCTCAATCGGAATGAAATTTTGATCCGAATGAGCGTGATTGGGTCAGAATATTCAGACTGGCGTGTTTACATGAAGCATTTTTATTCCAATCAGGCTTTTAATCCGGTTGCTTGTGTCCATGTAAACATGGCTAGTGATCACCAAGCGTTACAGTAGTACAACCAGTTCTAGCATATGCTCCTGCCTGCACTACCAATCCACTGCTTTGCTGCCAGTAGTTTTGTCGTACCCAGACAAGGGGGGCTGACAGGTACTAGGCTTTTCCCAAGGGCCACCCGAGACTATGCAAAGCAGGGGAATCCAACACCCTGAAGTAGCAAACAGGTCTACCCGCATACCATATGAACCTCAAGAGGTATGTAAACACTGACTTCTGCACTGGACAATATTTAATTTTGTTCCATCCATCCATCCATCCATCCATCCTCTACCGCTTTTCTGGAGGTCCGGGTCGCGGAGGCAGCAGTTCAAGCAGAGAAGCCCAGACTTCCCTCTCCCCAGCCACCTGCTCCAGCTCTCCAGAGAGGATACCAAAGCATTTCCAGACCAGCTTGGAGACATAGTCTCTCCACCGAGTCCTGGGTCTGCCCCGGGGTCTCCTCCCAGTGGGACGTGCCTAAAACACCTCAAGTGGGAGGCGTCCAGGAGGCATCCTAATCAGATGCCCATACCACCTCAACTGACTCCTTTCAATGTGGAGGAGCAGTGGTTCTACTCTGAGCCTCTCCCGGATGACTGAGCCCCTCACCCGATCTCTGAGGGTGAGTCCAGCAAGCCTATGGAGAAAGCTCATTTCAGCCGCTTGTATCCGCGATCTTGTTCTTTCGGTCATTGCCCAAAGCTCGTGACCATAGGTGAGAGTAGGAACGTAGATTGACTGGTAAATCGACAGCTTTGCTTTAGAACTAAGCTCCCTCTTCACCACAACAGACCGGTACAACGTCCGCATCACTGCAGATGCTGCTCCGATCCGTCTGTCAATCTCTCACTCCATTTTCCCCCCACTTGTGAACAAGACCCCAAGATACTTAAACTCCTCCACTTGGGGCAGGAGCCTGTCCCCAACCCAGAGAGGACAATCCACCTTTTTCCGGCTGAGGACCATGGACTCGGACTTGGAGGTGCTGATTCTCATCCCAGCCGCTTCACACTCAGCGGCAAACCGTCCCAGCAAGAGCTGTAGGTCATTGCTGGATGAAGCCAACAGGACAACATCATCTGCAAACAACAGAGATGAGATCCTGTGAGCAAGCATGACGCCCTCCATTCCCTGGCTGCACCTAGAAATCCTGTCCATAAAAATTATGAACAGGATCGGTGACAAAGGGCAGCCCTGGTGGAGTCCCACTCTCACTGGGAATGACTCCGACCGAGTGTTGGCAATACGAACCAAACTCTCACAACGGTCGTACAGAGACTGAATAGCTCATAACAACAAGCCTGATACCCCATACTCCCAAAGCACCCCCCACAAAAAACCACGAGGGACGCGGTCAAATGCCTTCTCCAAGTCCACAAAACACATGTATATAAGTTATACATGGGCTATAAGTCTAGGCAGGGGGTCGATGATGACGACGCTTCGCTTCCAGACAGGCTTAACGACTTCTTTGCACGTTATGAAGCATCAAACTCGACAATCAGAGGGAGGGCTGGCCCACCCCCACCATCGGTCGGACCAGCTTTTACCATCAACACAGCGGACACACGGAGGACCCTAACCAGAGTCAACCCATGCAAAACTGCAGGTCCGGACAACATTCCGGGACGTGTGCTCCGAGACTGCGCGAGCGAGTTGGCGGATGTCCTGACTGACATTTATAACATCTCCCTGAGTCAGGCCATCGTTCCCAGATGCTTCAAGACCTCTATCATTGTACCGGTGGCAAAGAAACCAGTGGTGTCCTGTTTGAATGACTATCGTCCTGTTGCACTGACACCAATTGTGATGAAGTGTTTTGAACGGTTTGTCAAACCACACATTACAGCTTGCCTCCCTGCATCACACGACCCGCTCCAGTTTGCATATCGTTTAAACCGCTCCACGGAGGATGCTATAGTCACCACCCTACACTCTGTCATCACCCACCTGGACCAGAAAGACACCTACACCAGACTCCTGTACATTGATTTCAGTTCAGCATTCAACACCATTATTCCCCAGAGACTGATGGAGAAATTACTCCTTCTCGGTCTGAACACCGCCACATGTCTCTGGATCCTGGATTTCCTGACTGAGAGACCTCAGTCTGTCCGGGTTGGAAATAACATCTCCAACTCTGTCACGCTGAGCACCGGATCCCCTCAAGGCTGTGTACTCAGTCCACTGTTGTTTACACTTCTAACACATGACTGTGTATCCAAACACGAGGGGAACCAGATTATTAAGTTTGCAGATGACACCACGGTGGTGGGACTTATTCAGAGGGATGAGGAATCAATGTACAGGGAAGAAGTGAGAGACCTGGAGGGCTGGTGCAGGGAGAACAATCTGGTGCTCAACGTGGACAAAACGAAGGAGATGATTATCGACTTCCGGCGGTCACAGCCTGAGCACGTCCCCCTCAGCATCGGCGACCGTTTAGTGGAGAGAGTGGAGAACATCAAGTTCCTCGGAGTGCAGATCTCGCAGGACCTGACCTGGAGCAAGAATTCCTTGGAGATCAGGAAGCGGGCTCAGCAGAGACTGCACTTCTTGACGAAACTCAAACAGGCCTCTCTCCCCATCTGCATCCTCAGGACCTTCTACAGAGGTGTGGTGGAGAGTGTTCTGACATACTGCATTGCTACATGGTACTCTAGCTGCAGTATGTCAGACAAAAAAGCCCTGCAGAGGATAGTCAAGGGGGCTGAGAGGGTAATTGGAGTCTCCCTCCCCTCTGTCCAAGAACTTTTTCAGAACCGTTGTAGGAGCAGGGCACTGAACATTGTCAAGGACCGTTCTCACCCTCTGCATAAACACTTTGAACTTCTGCCATCTGGTAAACGATTCCGGAGCATCAGAGGCAGAACCACCAGACTGATCAACAGCTTCCTTCCACAAGCTGTCAGGATGCTGAACAGTTGACCCGGAATCTCTCATACACACTACTGCACCTACGGACATTTTGTTATATTATTTGTATATTATAGTTAGTTAGGGTTTTTTTGTTTGTTTGTTTTGTTTTTTGTTTTTTTTTCCCAAGAATGTCTCAGGGATGTGTGAATGGATAGGGGGGGGGGATGGGGGGTGGAGCTATGTGGGAGTGTGTCTTAAATCATGCTGCTTCTATTTATATGGATGCCGAGAGAAACGCAATTTCATCTTGCCTGCACTACAGTTGTATGTACAGCAATATGACAATAAAGTTTGATTTGATTTGATTTGATTTTGATTTGATGTAAACTGGTTGGGCAAACTCCCACGAACCCTCAGGAATTCTTGAGAGGGTAAAGAGCTGGTCCGATGTGCCACGGCCAGGACGAAAACCACATTGCTCCTCCTGAATCCGAGGTTCGACCAACGGCCGGACTCTCCTCTCCAGTACCTTGGCATAGACTTTCCCAGGGAGGCTGAGGAGTGTGATCCCTCTAAAGTTGGAGCACACCCTCCGGTCCCCTTTTTTGAAGAGAGGAACCACCACCCCAGTTTGCCATGCCAAAGGCACTGCCCCCAACCTCCACGCAATGTTGCAGAGGCATGTCAACCATGACAGCCCAACAACATCCAGGGCCTTGAGGTACTCAGGGCGAATCTCGTCCACCCCCGGGGCCCGGCCACCAAGGAGATTTTTAACCACCTTGGCGACCTCAGCCCCTGTGATAGGCGAGTCATCCCCCTCGTCCCCAAACCCTGCTTCCTCTGTGGAAGGCGTATCAGTGGGATTGAGGAGATCCTCGAAGTATTCCTTCCACCGCCCGACGATATCCCTAGTCAAAGTCAACAGTGCCCCATCCGCACCATACACAGTGTGGACAGGGAGCTGCTTTCCCCTCCTGAGGCGCCGGACAGTTTGCCAGAATCTCTTCAAGGCCGACCGAAAGTCTTGTTCCATGGCCTCACCGAACTCCTCCCATACCCGGGTTCTGCTTCAGCAACCACCCGAGCTGCACTCCGCTTGGCCTGCCGGTACACCTCAGCTGCTTCGGGAGGCCCACAAGCCAACCAAGCTTGATAGGACTCCTTCTTCAGTTCAGTAATTTGGTTCCATGAGTGTGAAATGACAATAGACCTGTTCTTTGTTATATTATGCTCATTTACTACTGAATCACTACAGTGATTGACTGACTGACTGACTGATACAGTGATCCCTCGCTACTTCGCGCTTCACCTTTCGCGCCCTCAGTGCATCGCGGATTTTTCAAAAATATTCATCAAAAATTCAAAATTGAGAAATAATGGGCGGGCGCTAGCAGAAGGCAGGGAGACTACATTAGAACATCAGGTATCAACACGGAGAGCCCGCACAACTCAAAAATCCACCTCTCTGTTCGCTGTTCTCGTGTTGGCTCGGCTCGGAAATCTCGCAAGCTGATTGGCTGAGACGTTTCACCCCGCAAGCCGATTGGCCAAGATGTTTCACCCACCTTCTCTCCCTGCCGAACGCCCATGCAGTGAAGGAAGACCGCATTCATTGCTTTTTATCGCTCGTGTTGCTTAGTCTGGCAGCGTGGAACTTTTTGCTGTTCTCTTGTGCCATTTTGTGCGAAATAGTCTTCCCGTCGAGCCACTACGCCGCCTCCTGCAGCTTCTCCAGCTCTATCGGAAGCTGCCCTCGACGATCCTGCGCTTCTAGCACCTGACGATGAGGCGTCACCTGAGGAGCAGTAAAGCTCTCATTAACCTGTGCAGTAAATCATCTTCATCTTGAGTTACGTATCTTGTTATAAGAATAAAAGAGTTCTAAAAACATATTTATGTACACTTTATTTACATCTACGTATGTATGTACACTTACACACACACACACACACGTATCACACGAGAGAGAGAGTGATAGAATGAACGTACGTATTATTTATGGATGACGTCATTAGGGGTGACGCTACTTCGCGGTTTTTCACTTTTCGCGGTCGGTTCTGGAACCCATTAACCGCGATAAGTGAGGGATCACTGTACTCCACTCTTGTAACATTGATTAGGGTAGTATCTCACTGGGCTGAGACAGCTTGAGATTAGTAGGGGGAACAGCATTCTCGAGGGAGTTTCCAAAATGTCTCCAAACATTCTCAGGGGCTCTTATTTCTCTCTCCTGAGTCACAGGGTCTCACAATTGTCTCACGGGAGTTTTGAACATGTTCAAAAAATTTTGTGTGACAGCTTTCTGTCAAAATAGTCTCAGAGTCATCATAGGTGTCTCAAACCTGTCTCAACCTTATCTCAAGTGTTGGGCAGCCATTGTGGGACTAATGTGAGTACCAAAAAAATCCAAAATTTTGTCTCGCACATGTTGCGAGAATGTAATGCAATACTTGCATGACATGTATGCAAACACCCGGAGAACTTTGACCAAAAACACACTGGGAGACTTCCGGTTATGGCTGCCACGTAGGACGGACGTGTCTCGCTCTGCTCTGCTCCTGGAGAAAAAAAATCGGCAAATAACTCTCTCATTTGGGACAGAACGTATCCCAGCATTTGGGCGAGGATATGTCGGCGAAGCCTAAGGCTGGAAAACCAGGAAAAGGAAAAAGCGAGCCGCCGAAACAGTCCAAATTAACGGACTTTCAGGTCTGTGACACAGCAAACAAAACTCCATATATGGCGGAGGAGGCTGGCGGCGGTGCGATGTCTGCGGGGAATGGCGCAGATGCGCTGATGGCTGCCATGAGTTCAATGAGAGCGGACTTTTCCTCTAGATTTGATGGGATTATGACAGCGTTGGAAGGAATAAGAAAGGAATTGGGTGACTGTGTAGAACGAACGGCGCAGATGGAGCTCCGTCTCGCTAGTGCTGAAGATGACGTCACCCGTCTTCAATTAAAGGTGCGCACTTTGGAAAAAAAAAATAAATCTCTGGAAGATAATATTTTGGATTTGGAATCTCGGTCGAGACAGAATAATTTGAGGCTGGTGGGTCTTGCAGAGGAATCAGAAGGTCGGGACGTATGTTCCTTTCTGGAAAAGTGGATTCCGGAGGTGCTGGGCAGCGAGGAGTTGCAATCAGCAGTGGTTCTGGAAAAAGCACATCGTATTGGCCCACGGAGAGATAAGGGACCGCCGAGGACCTTAATTATGAAGTTTCTTAGCAACAGAGACAGGATGAAGATCTTCAACGCTGCACGTGCTAAAGGAGAGATTAAACACCAGGACCAGCAGGTGCGGTTCTACCCAGATTTGGCCACAGGAATCCAGCAATTGAGGAAGCAGTTTGATCCCATACGTAAGGAGCTGCGCAACCTTGGGATTCGCCATGGTGTAATCTATCCTGCGAGACTGCTGACCACGTATGAGGGCAGAACCCACATCTTCAAGACCCCAGAGGAGGCGCAGGAGTTCATCAAGAAGATCAAAGAAGAAGAAGAGACTGGTGGGAGCTAAGCATGAACAAAATATAAGGTAGAATAATTAAGCATTTGCACAGGTATCTGACTGACTTGAAGTAAATAGTAAGTTTACAAAATATAGATTGTATTATATATTAAAAAAACAAAACAAAAACAAAACAAAAAAAAACTATGTACAAAGTTGTTAAAAATTTTGGAGTTAAGTTGGAAAACTACAGAGGAGAGTTAATGTTACGTCATTAAAAGCAGTAGAGTTAGGGTGATTGGGAGGATGAAGAAGGAGTGGCTTAGGCTGTTCCCCGTGGGTGTGGAACGGTCGATGGCTATATCGGGAGACAGAATTTTTCTTTTGATTTTGGGGGGTTTGCCACAAGTGTGGGAAGGGGAAATTTGTTTGTGTGTAGTTTGTAGGATGAATGTTCAACCACTCATGTTTTTGCTTCTCTGTATGAGCATGTTTACACTGCAAGGTAATCCTAAACTCTCTATTGATCATGGACCAAAGTGTTAATCTTAATTTAACTTCATGGAATTGCAGAGGTCTACAAAATTTAAAAAAACTTAAACAAGTTATGAATAAAATAAAGGACATGGGTTCAAGAATTGTGTTTTTACAAGAAACTCATCTGATAGAGGAGGATGTTAAAAGAATTAGGAGTAGATGGCAGGGAAGTGTATTCACCTCTTCATTTTCATCCCGAGCCAGGGGAGTTATGACTCTCATACATAAATCAGTTCCTTTTCAGGTGAAAAATGTAATTGGAGACAAATTTGGAAGATATGTAATCATTCAAGGTTCTTTGCTATTAGAAAATATAAATCTTGTGAACTTATATGGTCCCAATATAGATGATCAGAAGTTCTTTGCTAATTTATTTCTCATCTTATCATCACTTACAGGGCAACATATAATAGCAGGGGATTTTAATTGTACATTGAATCCAGGTGTGGATAGATCAACAGGACTGGATTGTACGCACATTGGATGTAGGATGACTATTAATCATTTTATGAAAGAATTGAGATTGTTAGATATATGGAGAGAAATGAAACCACAAGTTAAAGCCTATTCTTGTTATTCCAGTACCTACAAGACATTCTCACGTATTGATTATTTTTTGATTTCCACAGAATTAAGGTCCAAGATTCAAAACTGCTTTTATGATAACATCGTGATTTCTGATCATGCACCCTGTTGTCTAATATATGTAGATAAAAAATTGACAAAGGAATCAGGTAGATGGCAATTTCAGCATAAATGGCTTCAGGATGAGGAATTTGTCAAGTATATAGAAAAACAGATAGACGAGTTCTTTGACATCAATACTACACAAACATCAGCATGTGTAAAGTGGGAGGCTTTCAAAGCTTTTATTAGGGGACATATTATTAGTTATACAGGATCAAAATCTAAGAAGACTCGAGAGGAGAGAGCTAAATTGGAACATAAAATAAAAAGTCTTCAGGAAAAAGTGTATGCAGGAAGTGACCCAAGGTTGGAGAATGAATTACTGATTTTGAGAGCTGAATACGACAAAAAATCAGCGAATAGAGCTGCCTCGAGTCTTCTAAGATTGAAACAATCTTTTTATGAACAAGGTGAAAAATCAGGAAAATTATTAGCATGGCAGATTAAACAATTGGAAATTAAAACACCAATTACCAGTATTATAAGTAACGGACAGGTAGTTATAGATCCTTTAGAAATTAATAGAGCCTTTAGAGATTACTATGAAAAATTATATGATACCAAAAATGAACCTGATTTAACAAAACTAAATGGGTTTTTGAACGAACTATCTATACCGTGTATTCCAAATGAAAACAGGGAGATATTGGAGTCTAAAATTAGTCAAGAAGAAGTTGGGCTAGCCATTGATAATATGAAATCAGGAAAAAGTGCAGGACCAGATGGTCTTCCAGTTGACCTTTATAAAAAATTTAAGAATAAATTAATAAAACCTTTTTTGGAAATGGTTTTAGAAGCATTTCAAAATAATAATTTACCATCATACATAAATAATGCCTTAATTATACTGCTGCCAAAACCAGGTAAGCCCTCTAATAAATGTGAAAATATGAGACCAATAAGCCTATTAAACGCCGACCTTAAGATAATCTGTAAAATTTTAGCAAGACGAATACAAGAAATTTTACCAAATATTATTAATCGAGATCAGAATGGCTTTATAAAGGGTAGACAAGGCTTCCATAATGTAAGAAGACTATTTAATATTATTTATTTTAATAAAGAAGCACCGGATACAGCTCTCCTATCATTGGACGCCGAAAAGGCCTTTGATAGAGTTGAATGGCCCTTTCTTTTTGAAGTCCTACAAAGGTTTGGACTTGGAAATAATTTCATAAAATGGGTTCAAATAATATACAATAATGCTACAGCAGAAATCCTAACAAATAACAATATTTCAAAACCAATAAAAATCAATAGAGGATGTCGACAAGGCTGTCCACTTTCACCTTTACTGTTTACTATGGCAATTGAACCTTTAGCGATAGCGATACGTTTACATTCACAAATATATGGAATTAAAGTTGGACCAACAGAACATAAAATCTCCCTGTACGCCGATGATATAATTTTGTTTATGTCGAATCTAAAAAAATCAATTCCAACCTTGTTGAATTTAATAAAGAATTTTGGGGAAATATCAGGATATAAAATAAATAAAACTAAATCTTCAATATTAATGCTAAATGAGACCCAGAGAAATTACCCAGCCCCTGAGGTAAATCAATTCAATGTTGTAAATCAGTTTAAATATTTAGGAATCCAAATTATGCCTAAGCTAGAATCAGTCGCCAGTGTCAACTATGAAGCCTTAATGTCAGATATCAATGAGTTAACTCAGAGATGGATGTCACTACCAATGTCGATGATCGGGAGAATCAATATACTTAAAAGTAATATTTTACCTAAAATACTTTATTTATTTCAATACATTCCCTTATCACCACCTTTAGATCTATTCTCAAGAATAAAAAAAAAGTTAGTGGAATTTATATGGAACAACAGGAGGGCTAGATTATGTTTGTCTTTATTATATTTACCATTTGATCGTGGAGGTCTGAAATGTCCAAATTTTATGTTGTATTATTGGTCGGCACAACTGAGGTCTATGACATATTATTTTTCATCAAATGATCTCCCTCACTGGACTGAAATGGAATCATACAATTTACCTTTACCTCTTCCCATATTCATATACTCAGATTCGGCAAAAAAATTACAAAAACAAGTTAAAAATCCATTTGTAAAGCATATGATCAAAATATGGTGTGAAGCTAAAAACTATTTAAAAGAACCACAGTTATTGTCACAATTTAGTCCAATATGGGGTAATCAATATTTTAAACCAGGGAGAGCGGACGCTGTATTTAAAGTATGGAATTTAAAAGGGATACAAAAGATTCAGGATTTATATTTGCCATGTGCAGACAACATAATGTCTTTTGAAGAGCTGAGGATCAAATTTAATCTCAATAGAACACATTTTTTAAAATATCTTCAACTTAGAAACTTTATTCGATCAAATCAAAATAAAGCTCTCACTCGACCTATTTATTCATCCTTGGAAAAAATGATGATGAAAGATAGTAAAAGAAAGGGTATTATTTCAGAGTTTTATAACTCATTGACACTATCTTCAAGTGAAAATTCACTGAAAAGATTAAACTACTGGAAAGAAGATCTGCAAATTGAAATTTCAGAGGAACAATGGGAATTGGCTTGTACAGAAGCTCAAACCAAATCAATAAATGCACGCCTTAAATTGATACATTTCAAATGGTTAATGCGGATGTATGTTACACCGGAGGAGTTAAATAGATATAACAAAAATATACCAGATACATGCACAAAATGCATGGAAAGTAAAGGAACCCTATTTCATTGTTTATGGGAATGTAGATTAATAAGAATGTTTTGGGAGGAGGTGAGGGTAACAATTGAAAAAATAATCTCAAAACAAATCATATTGAATCCTAAACTGTTTTTGTTGGGTCTGTACCCAGAAAAGCATAATTTCAATAAAAGTGAAAGAACATTCATAGACCTCAGTTTGCTTAATGCCAAAAAATGTATTGCACTATTATGGAAAAAGACTCATAGACCAGATGTGACTCAGTGGTTAAGACAGATGTTAACAAACCTTCCATTAGAAAGAATAACATATATACTGAAATCAAAGGAAATTGTGTTTGAGAATATATGGAGACCTTTTATTGATTATGTAAAAAATTTAAACATAACTCTTGAAGAAGAAGGTGAATGATGTGTGTGGACCTTGTAAATTCCAAACTGGTGAACATAATATGTATACTAATGTATTGGATTGTCTAGACTAAACAGAGGAGCATTGTTGAAGACTTGATTTTGTTGGTGGTTGTGGGTGTTTTTAGGGCATTTTTTTTTTTTTTTTTGTAGTACTTTAGTGTTAGTGCTTGTTTGTATCATGTTTGTTAAAAAAAAAAAAAGGTTCAATAAAGATATTGTGGAAAAAAAAAAACACACTGGGAGTCTTGTGCAACATTATTGCAACATTCATGACCCAGTGTGATTCCAAGTGAAAATTGTCGAAAATTCTCGGATTTGCCTTACGTTATTTTTTTAATCTTGAACTAGTTGTGAGCTGTCTCACCCCAGTGAGATACTGTGGTGGACACACACATGAGACCTGTTTTGCGACTCACATTTTAGGTCAGAACAAAGGCAGGAAGCTGCAGGAATCTTAGCCTTGGTATGCAAGGCTGGAGACTGTGGGGGGTTCAATTAAAGGGTTAAGGAAGGGATGCATTGGAGACAGTGGAAGTGATATCATGGAGAGAAATGCATTGTGACTGTCTTTATAATGCAAGGTGGTCTGTGTGACATGTGATCTGTGAAGTGTGAAGTTCCTGATATTTAAGGACGAGAGTTTACTGTGTCATTCTCTTTCTCTGCTTTGAGATGATGGTGTTGTGAATAAAACTGACTTTGAGAGAGAACTCTGCCTCGTCATTTTCACATCACCACAATACTACCATTAATTACAAGCCTATGGAATGAATTTTGATTTTGTAAAATAAGGGGCAGATTTATTAATGTGCTGCACCATCGCAAAACCCTATTTTGTCATTAAAAAAATACTGTCGAAATTTAATTCAATTCAATTCAACTTTATTTATATAGTGCCATTTCACAACAACAGTCATCTCATAGCACTTTCAACCGTAGGGGAAACCCCCACAATTGCAGAAAGACCCCAGCAATCAGACGATCCCCTGTGAGCAAGCACTTGGCGATGATGGAGAGGAAAAACTCCCTTTTAGCAGGAAGAAACCTCCAGCAGAACCAGGCTCAGGGAGGAGCAGTCATCTGCTGTGACTGGCTGGGGGGTGAGGGGATAGAGAAGAAGAGGAAGAGAAGAACAGACATGTAGAGAGCAAATGGCACGACGGGGACTCAATCTATGGGAGAGAACAAACAGATGTTAATGACCAGCAAAAAATATTTCATTGAGAAAGAAGAAAGGACTGAAGCCCAGTGCATTGTTGGAGCCCCCGGCTGTCTAAACCTATTAGCAGCATAACTAAGGGAGGGTTCAGGGGTACATGATCCCTCCTTAATTATAGGCTATATCAAAAAGGAAGGGTTTAACCCTATTCTTAAAAACAGAGATCGAGTCTGACTCCCGAATCCAGATTGGCAGCTGGTTCCACAGGAGAGGAGCTTGATAACTGAAGGCTCTGCCTCCCATTGTACTTTTGGAGATTCTAGGTACTACAAGTAATCCTGCATTTTGGGAGCGTAGTGCTCTGTTTGGATAATAGGGCAGTATCAGATCTTTTAAATAAAAAGGGGCCTGATTGTTTAGAGCTTTGTAAGTAAGAAGAAGGATTTTAAACTTAATTCTAAACTCTATGGGAAGCCAATGAAGGGAGGCCAGAACTGGAGAGATATGATCTCTCTTTCTAGTACCTGTTAAAAATCTTGCTGCAGCATCTTGAATCAGCTGAAGACTTTTTAGAGCTGCTTTAGGACAGCCTGGTAATAAAGAGTTACAATAATCTAATCTAGAGCTAACAAAAGCATGGATCAGTTTCTAAGCATCACTCTGAGACAAAATGCTCCCAATCTTGGCAATATTATGCAAATGATAAAAGGCAGTCTTAGAAACAAGTTTAATATGTGAATTAAAAAACAGATCTTGATCAAAAATAACTTCAAGGTTCCTCACAGAACTATTAAGAGAAAGAGTAACCACATCCAAACTAAGAGTTTGATTTGAAAAGGTATTTCTAAGGTTTTTTGGACCAACTAGAATGACTTCAGTCTTATCTGAATTTAACAGCAGGAAATTACAAGTCATCCAAGCTTTGATTTTCTTAAGACAGGCCTCTAACTTTACTAATTGATTACTATCATCTGGCTTTATTGACAGGTATAATTGTGTGTCATCTGCATAACAATAAAAATGTATACAGTGCTTTCTAATAATGTTGCCTAGTGGAACCATATATAAACTAAAAAGAACAGGGCCTAGCGCAGATCCCTGTGGAACTTTACTAAAGGGCGCAGGGCAAAATTAGCAGTGGAAAGGTGTGGACTATGTTAATTTTGCACCTGGCCTCATTGCGTATGTATTTGTGGGAGTTGTCATGTCAAAGCGCAAATTTGAGGGAGGGGAGTATTTAAATGACTGGCGCAAGGTGATTTATTCAGGTTTGCGGTTGTCGATCTCCTGCTAAATGTGCCAGGATTTAACGCCCCAAAAAAATCTGTCTTAATTCATCTGCACCTGACATGATAGTGATTGTTGGTGCCAGGAGGAGGCACCAGTGAGAACTGAGGGCGCATGGCCGAAGAGACAGAAGCTTCTCTCTGTGCGTGACTTTATTTGGCACGACAAAAGAACAGATTAAACGAATATCAACGGCCTCACAGAGATCGGTGTTATGCTGAACTAGACATCAGCTGGCAGGGTTTTTTTAAATTTCATTTGTTTATACTGTATATAG
Source organism: Pholidichthys leucotaenia (assembly GCA_020510985.1). NCBI lineage: Eukaryota > Metazoa > Chordata > Actinopteri > Cichliformes > Pholidichthyidae > Pholidichthys > Pholidichthys leucotaenia. The sequence goes on along the minus strand of CM035847.1, from coordinate 241,879,116 downwards.
CCTACTATATGAATCTGTACCCATAAAATAAGATATAGAAGCCCTTCATACCTGCAGTGGGCACACAGATGGTGTCAGCCTATAGTGACTTTTTTCTCTTTTCTGCGGAGGTTCAGACTCGGACTCTGGAGTTTTCCCCAGCTCCCCCTCACTCTTGAAGCAAAATCTTCCACATTGTCAATTTTCTTCATTTTTTTCTCTATCCATATTTCTATATTTACAGTATTTCTTTTTGCTGTGCATAAAACAATAATTCAATTCCCTCTTCTCTCTATTTCTATATATATATAATATAGGAGGAAAACAACAATGTTAACAAAAAGAGCGCACAGATCCATAGAAGCGTTCCCCAAAATTGCAATACCATAACTCAATGGCATTTATAAAATGTTGTGAACTGGGAGACCTGTAGATTTTGTTAAACAAAGTTATTCACATAATAAAACCCCAGAGTCTCCATCAGACCATGACACAGGTTCTTGTGTTAATAAAATAAACACGTTGGTCAAATAATCAATTTATTTATTATTCCTTTTTTAAATTAGATGCAAGTACTTCATTTACATATGTTAAACAAAAAAGTCTGCTATGTTAAATGAAAATCTAAATTTTGAAATATAATGAACAAAAATAAACTATTTTAGTGAGGTTTGCGCTTAAACAAAAGCTTAAAAAAAAAAGCTTTATATACCATGTTCCTCTGAACTAGCTGTGCCTGTGTTGATGACCCATTTCCTCATCAGCCATTTTTGCGGTGCTCTTGGTGGATGGGTGGGCATTATTGAAATGACGTGTCTGCATCTGTGTTCATAATTTTGCGTGTTGTTAGTAGATCACTCGCAAAAATTGGCCACTCCCTTAGGTGCTCTGTCTAAATTGCGTACTCGTTAACTTGTGCTGGCTTAATAAATTTGCCCCTAAATCTGTGTGGAAAAACTCAGTGCAAGTTACAAAATTTACAGCTATGATTTTTGATTTTTTTTTTACAGTTATGAAATTTTTTTTGCAGTTACAATTTTTTTTTACAGTTATTATGACTTTTTTGTTAGTTACAAATCATTCTGGCACTGTTCTGACTCCTAAATCTGATTGGATGATGACAAGCCAATCATAACCCAACCTGCCCAATCAAGAGTGTAGAGTCCCATGGACTGCTAGTCCTAAAGGGGAAGTGAAGATGGCAGCCTGGACAGTGACAGAAGTGGGTTTTATTTTATGTTGTGGAATTTAAAAGTAACTATTTAATGTGTAGAGTGTATATTAATCATTTGTTTTATTTCAATTGAGTTTAAGTTCATCTAATGTAACAAAGCTGTCCAAATTTATTAGTGTTCAAGAGCACAACTTTGTCTAGCCTAGCCTGAAAGAGCAAGCGGCTCACTAAGTGTTGTTAACGCCATTTAGTCGGTGGCCGCTGGGTAGGATATGATAGTTTGGTGATGGCAGTAATGTTTCAAGAAGCCTTATCCTTCAGGGTCCATGATAATAAAATGGCCAGCGTTTCTTTGATTACTTTGGTCTGTCGCAGGGAAGGTAATAGAATCCATGCTGAATATAACCTTAAACAATCCTCTTGAGTGTGAATGAAGCAAATAGAGAGCCTAAGTCATGGCCTCTCTACATACATATATGGGACCTTAAATCAAAAAAAAATTCTCAGTTGAAATGAATGGCAAGAATGAAATTATCTTTTGATCCCAATCAAATTTTGCCATGAGTTACACATATGATGTTTGCCAATTTAAATATAATTTTCCACATAAATAACAGTGTAGGTTGTTGTCTAACTGTTAAGGTATAAGGTTGAAAATATGTAAATTTAAAAAACTACAAACACAGACATGTTAAGCTATGTCACATTTTCAAAAAGTGCCCAGGGGAAAGTAACTAACAGTCCTCTGGATCAGCTCCAGCTCTCAAAATACAAAACAATACATTTGTGTTGTGTTTCTCCTCTTTGGATCCTTCTTTCATCGGTCAAGAAACAGGAGGTGAGGTTTAAGTAATCTCCCACCATGATCATGTTTGGTGATGATGGGAGATATTGTCTGCTAAGCATTTTAACAAAAACTAAGTGTTACTCTGTTATTATACAACAGCCAACAACTTTAATTACGTGGAAAATAATCTTTTAAATTGACAAACATCATGTGTAACTCATAGCAAAATCTGATTGGGATCAAAAGATAATTTTGCTCTTGCCATTCATTTCAATGAAGATTTTTTCCAATTAAGGTCCCATGTGCGGAAGTAGAGGGAGCATGATTTAAGGCCTTTACATATTCCACAAGAACAGAGAACTTTTTTTCTTTTTCTTGAGGTGGCAGGAACAAGAACAAAGTTCTTTCTGGCCAGGACATTTCATACTTCACAAGAAACTCAAGTGCAGAACTCCTGGGAAATCCACATTTCTGACCAGTCACACAATAGTTCTCGTACACCATGCAAGAAAATGCACGATGATGTGTCAAAAACAAGCTGCACTCCCAAACCAGGGTTGCAAGAACAAAATAACGTCACACATTAGGGGCCATTTTACAACAACGGGGTCGGTTGATCAGTTTTCACTGACGCAGAATGCGTTTATGGGCTTTTCCAAGTTCATTTCCTTATCACAATGGCGTAAAAAAGAACTTTCCTTACATGATGCTAAGAGGCTGGTATAATCATTCAGAGGTGTGTTTTGGATAATCCAATCCAAAGCACTCCTTCCCATCCCTTTAATGCAAAGAGGCGCATTATCTAAAGTGAATTGTCATTGTGATGGTTTAAGACGTGTTTTACGCTGACCAAAGCCCATGTGTGTGAGCCAAAATGCACATGATAGTAATGCTGCTTGGTAATAAAGAAGACATCAATCACAATTGATGGCCAGTTAGTTATGTTAGAAAAAATAAACGGTGAAGAACAGGCTGAAAAAATCAGCTGAATGGTTTAATGTAGTGCGCACGAATGCAACACAGACATGAATGAGTTTGACACTGAAGCAAAAGAGGATGATGCATGTGCACACTTTCAAAAACTTTCATTAACGGTTGTGTGGAAGTTGCTCCCGGCTGTGGGGAGATGGAGTGCTCCCTCTCCTGTTGCTTTCACCGACCGAGGATGAAAGCAACAGACTGAGGGTCTCCCCTGGAAGGAGGCGATCTGGCGCCTTGTTCATTCATTTATTCTCCTAAAAATAAACACATTAATGCCTAATAAGTCCGTGATGAAAACAAAAATCCCCCCAACCCCTTCCCCCCAGTATGCCGTGCATCACATCGGAATACACTGGCACACATGCTTCCTGTTCATTCATTCATTCCCCTAAAAAAATCCTACATTAATGCCTAATCTATAGACTCCAACGGTAAGTCCGCAATTAAAATAAGTGTAGATGGAATAAAAAAAAACTAGTGTGTGATCATCATATAATTAAAATGACAGGTGATTATGACTGTTACAACTCTTTCTATTAAAATAAGATCCCAGTGGGTGCCGTTTCCTGAGCTCCGGAGCTGATGTCAAAACACGCCACTGAAATATCATTAAACAATGCACTTCTGATGATAGACCAACTTTTCCTGCTCAAAAGTGGATTCTCATGGAATGCACTATAACAGTAATGTGCATTACATTGTGCGCCACCACACCTCTTTGAAATGACTCTCCTCCTCCAAGCACAGAGTGGGCGCACTGTCTACTGGTAATTTGATGGCGTGACGCAAAGTGTAAAAAACAGACAATACGCTGGCAGAAACTAACAAAACCATTGGCGCACGGCAGGAAGTCTGTCGGAAAAGTGTGCAGACGACTGTCAAAATAGGGCCCTATGTGTGTGTGCAACAGAGACACAAAGCCACTCACTGACTTATTGCCAAATACAACCAGATATCTAGGTTGCTATATCTGGGCCAGTTGCTGACAAGCTACAGCTGAGGAGAAGGGAGGATACAGGATAATAGGAAGAGCCGGGGACTGTCTAACAATAAGACATGATGGAGAGCATGTCATGGTCTGCTCTGTGCTTATTGCCATCAGCTGCGTGCACACCTGCTCTCCATCTAGACCTGGCCTATTTATACCGCGCTGCCCTGGCTTCAGTGCGGAGTTGTCTCACTGAGCTCCAGATGAGATTCATCTGCCATTCTCGACATCTTACCACAGCCTCTTGTTGACCTTGTTCTAAGCCTGCTGCCACCGAAGTCTGAAGGACCTCACCTGCAGCCCACATAAGCCCATTCATTCTTCTCACCTTGTCTACTAGTCCCCTGTGCACAGGCGGAGCTCCGTGGTGGTGGATTCTCCTCTCCTCTGTGGCGGCGGACTCCTCTCCTTCCCTTCCGCTCTACACCTTCATCTTCAAGCCCACGCACCAGCAGGAGCTGTACCTCCTCTGCCGACACTGTCCTCCTGGCCGTAGCCGCCGCGCTGAACCTGAGCCATCCACCATTCCTGCATACAGTAAGCCACAGACTAAACTATTCCTCTCCTGCAGTTTCCACCACTAACTGTCCAGCTTCTGTGTGTTCCTAGGGTTGCCAGGCCGTACGGTGTCCTGCTCTGTCCCCTGCAGGTCCTGCTCACACTTACACACACGCATTCACACATTTTACATGCTAATAAACCTAATTGAATCTGTTCTGGAGTCTGTGTCCAGTCACTGGGTCATAAAACCATGTCAGTACAACTCCGCCAGAATGACCCAGCTGACATCGCTTTGTTGCGCCGGATAAATAACATGGAGATCCGAATAGATCAATTGGCTTATCAGCAGCAATCTATACTGACCCAATTAGCTCGTGTTACGGACCAGTTGAACCAGCTAACTAATCCCCAGGCATTTCCCCCGGCTTCTCCTGCCCCAAGTAGCTCCTCAGCTCCCGCTAGCTTCCCGGCTAACCAGTTCAGACAGACGCCCTCTGCCCGGCTGACCCCCAACCCGACTCCCAACCGCTTTAACGGTAAACTAGGGGAGGCTAGGGGTTTTGTCATGCAGTGTGAGGTAGTATTCCAGAGGGTACCCGAGGATTTCACCACAGACCATAGCAAGATTGGTTATATGATTAATTTACTGGAAGTGCGAGCGTTACCTTGGTCTTATGCAGTTATGGCTCAAGCTAACTATGCCAGCTTGACTTATAGCCAGTTTATTGGGGAATTTAATGAAGTATTTGATCATTCCGACAGGGACAGTGTGCTTACCTCTCGGTTGCTAAATCTGAGACAGGGTACCAAGGCCGTGGCCAACTTCGCCGTCGACTTCCAGGTGGTGGCTACCGAGGTGGGGTGGGAGGACGCTTCCCTGTGTAGTATCTTCGTCAGGAGCCTCAGCCCTAGTCTTTGGGATGAGCTAGCGCCCTTGGAGAAACCAACTAGGCTATCCAAGCTAATTTCCTTAGCAATCAGTTTAGATAACAGGTTGAGGGAACGGGCAGCGGAACGTAAATCTTGTGGTCGCTCAGGTGCCCAGTACCACCACGCCCCTCAACCTTCCCTATTGGCCCTTCCTTCCTCCGACTCCCCTGAGGCCCCGGAACCAATGGTAGTGGGTCAGTCCAGGTTGTCTCCGGTGGAGAAACAGCGCTGCCGTGAGTTGGGGTTGTGTCTCTATTGCGGGAGCGAGGAGCATGAGGTAGTGTCACGTCATCTTCGGCCAAAAGGGGGAGTCCGTGCATTACAGTAGGGGGACTCACAGTCTCACCTCAGCCAAATCCCCTGTCTAGACTTCTCCTCCCCATTCGTGTCATGCACAGACATAAAGAAATTCTCACGCAGGCTTTGATCGACTCAGGGGCAGAGCAGAGTTTTATTTCTAGGGACCTGGCAACCGAGTTGGGCCTTCCCTGTCTCCCACTTAAGTCTCCATTACGTCTCATTGCCCTATCCCAGGCTCCTATGGCCGGAGTTTCTCAGCAGACTGCCCCAGTATCTGTCATCATTTCTGGAAATCATCGGGAGGAGTTGCAGTTCTTTGTGCTACCGGTTTCTTTGTCCCCAGTCATTCTTGGTTTTCCCTGGTTGCACCTCTATAACCCGGCTATTGACTGGCACACTGGGAGTGTTGGGTCGTGGAGTTCATTTTGTCTCGGCACCTGCCTCCAATCAGCCGCTTGCTCACTGTCCGTGCCTCTGGGGGCTCCCATCGCCTCGCCTCCCAACCTGTCTAGAGTTCCCCTGGAGTATCATGACCTCGGAGCCGCTTTTAGCAAGACCCAGGCCCTGTTCCTTCCCCCCACCGGCCGTATGATTGTGCCATAAATCTCCGTCCTGGAGCCCCGTTTCCGTCGAGCCATTTGTACAGCCTGTCACCTCCGGAGCAGGAAGCCATGGACGCTTAAATTAAGGAATCGTTAAGCTCTGGCATAATCTGGCCGTCTTCTTCGGCGGTGGGGGCAGGATTTTTTTTTTGTCAGCAAGAAGGACAGTTCTTTGAGGCCATGTATCGACTTTAGGGAACTGAATCATATCACAGTCAAGGACAAATACACCCTCCCCTTGCTCAACGCTGCCTTCAACTCCCTTCAGGGGGCGTCGTGGTTCACCAAACTGGACCTCCGCAATGCCTATCATCTGGTGCAGATCCGGGAGGGTGATGAGTGGAAGACAGGGTTTCGGACCCCTAGCAGTCACTTTGAATATCTGGTGATGACCTTCGGTCTAACCAATGCTCCAGTGGTGTTTCAGCGCCTTATTAATGATGTGTTGAGGGATTTCCTGGGTGTATTTGTATTTGTTTACCTGGATGATATCTTGATTTTTTGTCAGTCCTTAGAAGAACATTGAGTGCATGTGAGGCGAGTGCTTCGGCAGCTGTTGGAGAATAAGCTGTATGTCAAAGCTGAAAAATGTGACTTCCATGTCTCCAAAACGTCCTTTCTGGGATTCATCATCTCTCACAAGGAGATACTCCTGGATCCTGGCAAGATTAAGGCGGTGGTGGAATGGCCAACCCCCTCCTCCAGGAAGCAGCTTCAGCAATTCTTGGGGTTTGCGAATTTTTACTAACTAACTAACTAACTAACCTGCACTTATATAGCGCTTTTCTAGTCACAAAGACCACTCAAAGCGCTTTCATTAATACTAACCCTCTATTCTAAGGGCCTATAGGAAACAGATATCTAGGGACAATTTAGAACAGCCAATTAACCTAACATGCATGTTTTTGGCATGTGGGAGGAAACCGGAGAAATCCCGGAGTAAACCCACGCAACACGGGGAGAACATGCAAACTCCACACAGATCACTGTTGGTCGGGGGCTGGGATCGAACCCACGATCCCACGATCCCCACAATCCCCCGGCCAAGGGTAAACTGTGCTGCCGCAGTGCTAACCACTGCGCCACCGTGCAGCCCCGCCGCTTTATTAAGAACTACAGTGTGCTGGCTCTCCCCTTGGCGTGCCTCACCTCACCCAAAGTGCCCTTTCAATGGACGGGGGAGGTGGCTACGGCCTTTTCAGTTCTCAGGGAACGGTTCTCTGATTCCCCCATCCTGGTGCAAGTGGATCCGGCTCTTCAGTGTCTGATGGAGGTGGACACCTCGGATTCAGGAGTGGGAGCCGTCCTGTCCCAGCATTCCCTGACAGATGGCAAGACTCGACCGTGTGCTTTCTTCTCCCAGCGGCTGTCCCAGGTGGAACGCAATTACAGCATCGGTGACAGAGCAGGTCCTGGCAGTCAAGATCACACTGGAGGAGTGGCATCATTGGCTGGAGGGGGCCTCTCAGCCGTTCGTGGTCTGGATGGACCACAGGAACCTGGAGTACCTTCGGACAGTGAAGCGCCTGAATGCTCGCCAGGCCCGCTGGTCCTTGTTTTTTGGGCACTTTGATTTTACCATCACGTACCATCCCGGGTCCAAGAACACCAAGCCAGACGCCCTCTCCAGGCAGTTTGCCGCTGATGTCACAGACTCTGAAGTGGATCCCATCCTTCCTCCCTCCTGTGTCATGGGCGCCCTCTCGTGGGGCATCAAGGAGAAGGTCCGGAGGGCGCAAGAGACTGAAATGGACCCGGGCAGGGGGCCTGTGGGTAAGCTGTTTGTTCCTTCGGCCATCCGGGGTGAAGTCATTCACTGGGCCCATACCTCCAGGTTCACTTGTCATCCAGGGAGAAGGCGCACGGAGGAACTTCTGCGACGAACGTTTTGGTGGCCCTCACTCCAGAAGGATGTTGGGGAGTACGTTCGTGCTTGTCCCAAGTGTGCAACCGGCAAGTCCTCATCGTCCTGTCCGACCGGGCTGCTCCATCCTCTCCCTACTCCCAGCAGGCCCTGGTCCCATGTGGCGTTGGACTTTGTCACCGGCCTCCCATCTTCCAACAACCACACCGTAGTGCTCACCATTGTTGACAGGTTCTCCAAGGTGGCTCACTTTGTTCCTGTACAGGGGCTGCCTACGGCTAGGGAGACAGCTGACCTGCTCGTCCAGCATGTGGTGAGGCTGCATGGGATTCCCCTGGACATCATCTCCGACCGGGGGCCCCAGTTTACCTCCCGGGTTTGGAGGTCATTTTGCAATGCCCTTGGGGCTACGGGAAGCCTGTCATCTGGTTACCATCCCCATTCCAATGGCCAGTGTGAACGGACCAATCAGGAGTTGGAGGCTGCGCTGCGGTGTGTGGCCACCGCCAATCCAGCGTCTTGGAGCCTGCATCTGCCGTGGATTGAGTATACCCACAACCCGATGATCTCTTCGGCCATCGGGATGTCTCCCTTCCAGGCCTCACTCGGTTACACCCCTCCATTATTCCCTGAGGAGGATAGTGACATCGCTGTACCATCTGTTCGGGTGCACCTGAGGCGCTGTCGCTGGCTGTGGAAGGCGAACCGGACCGTGCTACAACGCACGGTGGAACACAATTCCTCGGTTGCCAACCGCCACAGGACTCCAGCTCCTTCTTACCAGGTGGGTCAGCAGGTTTGGTTGTCTACCAGAAATATTAATCTGAAGGCTGAGCCCAGGAAGATGGCCCAGCGCTTTATTGGACCCTTTGCCATCTCTCGCATTGTCAATCCAGGGTCTGTGCGCCTAGCTCTCCCCCCCTCCCTCCGCATATGTCCGACCTTCCATGTCTCACAGATTAAACCTTTCTGTTCAGGCCCTCTGTGTGCCCCTCCCAAGTCTCCACCTCCGCCGAGGATGATCAACAGCGACCCCGCTTGGGGAGTGACCGCCATCCTGGATGTCCGTCGCCGGAGTCGCGGCCTGCAATACCTGGTGGACTGGGAGAGCTACGGGCCAGAGTGGAGGTCCTGGGTGCATCCTTCCTTCGTGTTGGATAAGGACCTCATCAGGGATTCCCACCGGACGCACCCAGGTAGGCTGGAACGACCGCCGAGAGGCGTTCCGTAGGGGGGGAGTACTGCCATGGTCTGCTCTGTGCTTATTGCCGTCAGCTGCGTGCACACCTGCTCTCCATCTAGACCTGGCCTATTTATACCACGCTGCCCTGGCTTCAGTGCAGACTTGTCTCACTGAGCTCCAGACGAGCTTCATCTGCCATTCTCGACGTCTTACCACAGCCTCTTGTTGACCTTGTTCCAAGCCTGCTGCCACCGAAGTCTGAAGGACCTCACCTGCAGCCCACATAAGCCCATTCATTCTTCTCACCTTGTCTACTAGTCCCCTGTGCACAGGCAGAGCTTCGTGGCAGCGGATTCTCCTCTCCTCTGTGGCGGCGGACTCCTGTCCTTCCCTTCCGCTCTACACCTTCATCTCCAAGCCCACGCACCAGCAGGAGTTGTATCTCCTCTGCAGACACTGTCCTCCTGGCCGTAGCCACCACGCTGAAACTGAGCCGTCCACCATCCCTGCATACAGTAAGCCACAGACTAAACTATTCCTCTCCTGCAGTTTCCATCACTAACTGTCCCACTTCTGTGTGTTCCTAGGGTTTCCAGGCCGTACAGTGTCCTGCTCTGTCCCCTGCAGTTCCTGCTCACACTTACACACACGCATTCACACATTTTACACGCTAATAAACCTAATTGAATCTGTTCTGGAGTCTGTGTCCGGTCACTGGGTCATAAAACCACGTCAGAGCATAGCTCTGCCGTGGTAGACTCAGAAATCTAAGCAAACTAAAAGATCTCTGTCAGGAGACCCATATGTCTGTTTCTTTTTTGTTTTTGTGTGATTTTTTTCGCACAATTATTGCTCAAACATACTTTTTTGCTCCTGAGTTATACAATATGAACTAAAAATCTCAAGAATCCTGATCACAAGGCAGAACGTTGTGTCGTCTGAAGTGTACATCCAGTACATCAAGTTGTGTATTTTGATCTTTGCTTTAAAAATTGAACTACCATAAGGACATACAGTTGGTTTTGTCTGTTTCAGCAAGCTTGCTGTTCTTGACAGATAGCTGAAATAAGTTGAGACAACTAGCTCCTGTTAAAATCTGCTATTGCAAAATATTTCATTGTCTTGCAATCCAAATGCAAAGAAAATAATTTGTCTTTCCAGCTATAAAGAAAAGGGTGTATATTTAATAGATGGATTCCCTTCAGTGTCACTTGCACAAACAATTTTAGTCTCAACCACAACTATCAAGGATGATGTCCTAAAGCCTGAAAGTCACAGCACAGCATATTTAATGTATAATTTACACAATGAAGACATTCATACTCACCATGTCAACAACTTTGAGGTATCCATAAGAGAAGACTATGGCATTTGGTGGGGTTGCGACAGGCAGCATGAAGGCAAACGAGGCACTCAGTGTACACGGCACCATGACATACAGGGGATTTATTCCAATGGACTGAGACTGCAATAATCACACAGAAATCACACAGTCTGAGGCAGGGATGAGCACAGCTTTGATTACAAAATCCTCCACTCCTTCAGCTGGCCATTTTACTGCAACCTCAATCACTGACTCATAGCTCAAGAGTAAAACGTGTACTATTCTGTGCAAAGTGAAAGCTCTCATTAGGTGGGTGTAATTAAGATGTAATTCCTGCTAGCTTGGTGCTGACTCATGATATCTAAAATAGAAAAGGACTACATATGTAGCTATAATGGCAGACTACTAAGATGCCAAAAAACATTACTCCGTGGAATTTGCTTCTGAATTACATATCCGGCAGCACACTAACTTGTAAGTGCACAGTAATTTCTGGCTCTCAAAATAAACAAAGGGTGAAAAGATTTAAACTTTACAGTCAGTCTTCTCTAAACTGTAAGGCATACAGTAGATCAAGTTACAGATAACAGTGTTTTGTCTTGTCAGATTGGTTGTGTTAAAATCAAACGGCAAAGAGTCCCTTGACAGGTTTACACACAAAATGACATGCCACAAGCCGAAATTAAGTAAAAGTGTTCTCTATAATTTCAGCTATGTATATGCCTCCTTTTTGTCCCTTTCTGCACTTTCACTAGAACTGTGTGCATCAACTTGGCCCCTCTTTAAATCAATAAATCAAAATAGCCCTACTTGGCACTGTCTTTCACAACCCATCTCCTTGCCATTCTCTCTTGTGCTCAACTAGCGGGCACAGTAATCCTATTCTTCAGCACTGGCAACGGAGAGGGCAGCGTTACAAGGCAGAGGGCTGAATTGGTATGTCTGGCAGGTTATTAATGGGAGGAGGGGCCCACAGCGGGAGACTAAACATATTCAGCCTGAATGGCCACAGAGTTGGGTAAGCCAACGTGGGAAAAGAGGCCAGCATTACTGGGTGTAGTTTCAATGCTCAGCTCTAATTGGGAGAAATCAGTTTAAAAAAAATACACTAGGAAGCACTTAACCTAGCTGAACCAGCGATGGTAGAGAGGACTGTCAGTGTCCAGCAATCCCTATATGTACATATGATCCCCACATCTATGGACTCTCGGTTAAAAATAAATAATAATAAAAAGATGAGCTCTCACCATTGAGGCTAAGATGGGTAGAAAGAGTGTTGCAGTGGCCACATTACTGGTACATTCTGTGAAGGTAGCAATCAGTAGGCATAAGATGATAGCAATTGCCCAGGGAGGGATACTTTGCAGAGGAGTCATCTGTTCCCCCATCCACCCCGAGAGTCCTGAGACCTAAAGACACAACAGACCCCGTCACATCAGAGATTTCCAAATTTAATTTTGAGTCAAGTGTTGTTTAGGATTGTGCACAAATCCTAAATCATACCATAAATATGCATATTCACAAGTTTAAAGAAAATGTAGCTCTAGTGTGCAACAAAAAGGACAACTTTTTGCTCTACATTTTTAGTGATGTTATTCCCAAATAAAGAAGAGTATGGAAATCAATTTAAATGTAATAATCTTCAAAGCTTTGCCAACAATGATACCTTTATTGATCTGCTACACTGCATAAATCAGGGGTGTCCAACCATGTGCCATGGAGAGCCAAGACCCTGCAGGTTTTACCTCCAACCAGTGTCTTCAACAGCAGATTTCAGTGAACTTCTTCCCACTGATTGCTGATAAGTGAAAACACCTGCTGAAGAGACTGGGTAGAAGAGAAAACCTGCAGGGTCTTGGCTCTCCATGGCACATGGTTGGACACCCCTGGCATAAATGAAACAAAATAAAACATACAATGTGAGCAAATGCCTCATTCTGGGAAGTCCCTGTAAATATTACAGTGCTGTTGAAAAGTATTTGCCCCCTTCCTGATTTCTAATATTTTTGTGGATTTTTCACACTTAAATGTTTCAGATCATCAAAAAAAAATTAATGTTAGACAAAGATAACATGAGTAAACACAAAATACTGTTTTTAAATTATGATTTCACTTATTAAAAGAAAAAAGCTATCCAAACCTACCTGGCCCAATGTGAAAAAGTAATGTCATCTTGTTACATTATGAATTACCTGTGTTTAACCACATTTTTTTGGAAAGCTGAGTTCAATTTCACTGGACAAAGTCAGGCCTGATTACTGCCAGACCTGTTGAATCAAGAAATCACTTAAATAGATCCTGTCTGACAAAGTGAAGTAGTGAAAAAGATCTCAAAAAGCAAAATGTCATGGCACAATCTAAAGAAATTCAAGAACAAATGAGAAACAAAAATGCAGAACAACACCTAAAGAGCTGCAGACCTTAGTTGCCTCAGTTTGGACACTGGTCCATGATTCAACAATAAGAAAGAGACTGGATAAAAATTACATCCACGGGAGAGTTTCTAGGTGAAACCCATTACTGACCAAAAAATACACAAAGGCTCATTTCACATTTTCCAAAAAACATCTTGACTTTTGGGAAAATATTCTGTGGATTGACAAGACAAAAGCTGAACTTTTTGGAAGACATGCATACCATTACATTTGGTGTAAAACTAAACACAGCACCTCATAAAAAGAACATCATACCAACATTCAAACATGGTGATGGTAGTGATGACTTGCTGTAATAGATAGAACCATAAATTCTGCTCTCTACCAGAAAATCCTGAAGGAGAATGTCTGGCCATCAGTTCATGACCTCAAGCTCAATCCCTCCAATGTGGCTGAATTAAAACAATTCTGCAAAGAAGAGTGGGCCAAAATTCCTTAATGGCCATTGCCAGTGTAGCATCAACAGCTGAATCCAAATTTACTGTATAAAATTATTCTTTGCTGAGGAGAAATTGTTTCACACAAGACCGGAGCTATGAAGCCTTATGTCATCAGCCATAAAGTGGATAAGTTACTCCCTGCTCAGGACTGGAGTCATTTCCCCTTGAGTCCATTTGACAAAAGAATGCCAAAGTGACAGGTTTATGATGATGTTCCACAGACTCTTAACCAGCAAGATTCCTCCCATTAAAACTCAAAAGTCCAACATTGCCCTCCAATTGATAACATAGGAATATTTTCCCTGAGGACTGAATGTTTTCTGTCTGAAGTTTAAACTATGAATTGTGAACAATTAAAGAACTTATCCTTCTCCACAGACAATATCAGCTATTGAAGATATGGCTGGACCCTGAGATGGACAGTTATGGTTTGAAATGCTTTTATTGATATGACTTGATATGTGTTTCTTTATTTTCAGGAAGAATTCATTTTGCATGCCTACTATAAACAAATTATTACATTTACAATATAGACACAATGTTCCTTTATTGTTAAAGTAGAATATCTTAGTCACTAAAATTTTAAAGAATTTATGCTTTAATAGGCAGCATATATGTTTTAGGATGATTTCACGTCTCATATCAAATCCTCTCTTCTTCTCTGTGGGAAGCTCACATTTTAAAACTGTGAACTGACCAATCAGCTTCCAAGTCTCCATGCATCTCCTTTTTGGAAACTTTACAACGCTTTGGTTGAAACAAAGAAACTCACTGCAATTGGTCAAAAGTTTACGCTAATGGGCAGATCCAGTCCTAATCTTTGAATGTAATTGGTCAAGCTCAGTTGTCATTCAAAAGTATTGGGTCATTCTGCCACACATAACAAGTTGGAAAGCTTCCCTTTTTCCCCAGTTGCGTCTTCATAAATCAAGGGAGAGTCATGCTTGGCCCACCTTCCTAAGTAGGCCAGGGGCATAAGCTCTGTGTAACTTTTTCAACTTTTCTTTAAAATTCACATTTTCCTATTTTACTTTTTCCTTAAATTAACGTGCTAAGAAGACTTTATTTGATTTTCACTAAGCTTAAATCAATGTTGTTCTGACCACAACACATCGGAAGAAATGGATTTGTGGCTTGTTTTTTTATTTATCAAGTTTAATTTTCTGATCAGACTTTGAATGATAAACAAATATCTGGAATTTTACAACCTGGCAAAACATCAAATTCCTTTTTCTGTGCATAAACAGACATCAACCGGTGTGATGAGTGTCCAGCTTCTACGGTTGTGACCCAAAGGAACAGTGCCCGCACCATGTTGTGGCAGAACCTGCCTTCCCTTTTCTCTCAACTTCATCAACACACATCCATCTGGACCAAGGTTTGTATCAGAAGGTCTGCTACCACCAGGAGACACAATCTGATTCTGCTGTGCTGAAGGTCTGTTGTCCAAATTAAATTTAATTCTTCAGAATATTCCTTGTATAAGTTCTATAAACCTACCATCTTCAAACTCCTTTCAGAACTTCAAATACATTTGTCTTTTCAATAATCTCCATTCCTTTTCAGAGTAACACAAATTTTCCTTTTTATAAAATAGTTTAATCATCATTTTCTTCATAAAATTGCATCTATTTTTCTTAACCAATGCTATTTTTTTTTTCATTTTCCATTACAGTGCCAATTTAAGCTATGTTTTTCTTTGATAAAACAAATTATGCTCAGTAATCCATTAAAGGTTTAATGTGCTCATGAATGATACATGTTGAATTCACTGTCTTAAAGTCATCTGAATGTGTTCATCTATCCTGGAAATTTCTTATTAACTATTAAAAAGACATAGGGGAGTTGTGTTTAATTTCACGTCCATCTTCTTGAATAAAAGCAGAAAAGAACTCACAGGTTTTTGAGACTGATTCATTGCTGGGACAATAGAATTGTCTATTTATTTATTTTTTATTTTTTTTTGGGGGGGGGGGGGGACTGGTGCCCCGAATGAGTTTATGTGTGCTGGTAATGAAAAGAAATCTTCATTCCTACTCACATGTGTATTTACATTAATATTTGTACCAATGCCTAACCATTACACCAGTTATCACAAATGCTTGATTGCAGTTGTTGCTGCCAAGGATAGCACAATCAGTTAATAAGTTTATGGGGCAATTACCATTTCACATAGGGCCCAGTAGGTTTGGATAGCTTTTTTTCCCTTAATAAATGAAATCCTCATTAAAAACTGCATTTTGTATATACTCAGTTTATCTTTGTTTAATATTAAAAATTGTCTGATGAGCTGAAACATTAAAGTGTGACAAATATAAAAAAAATATATATATATATAAGAAATCAGGAAGGGGTAAATACTTTTTTCACAGGACTGTATATAGCTTTACCAGTTGTCAGAAAATGTCCAGTTTGTATAAAGATACTATAAAGATAAATCAATAAAAATTATTCTTGAGTTATGAAACCAGTGAACTAGCTGCTGTATTGTACTACTATATTACACTAGGTTGCACATACTGTAGATTCTTTATGAGTCCCTTTGCATGGCCACCATAAAATATCATAAAACAAAAAGTAAATTTATTTTGCAGATGGCTACTCTTCCAGAGACATTGTTGCTCCAGTCTTATGGCGTGTAAGCAGCAGTCTTTCCCACTTACTTCACTGCCCTTAGCCAGAGCAAAACCTCCCCCAAGAAGAAGCACAATGCCCCAGGGTAATTTCTTTTGGGCAACTTTCCAGTTGAGGAGATGTGGAGTTGGGCCAGCAGACTGAGGTGCTACAGAGTCAAAGAATCAAGCATCAGAGTGAAATCATTGCTCATGCTACTGGTCTAAAACTTGTACGTGCTCCTGACATATAAATGGTGCATCTTATTCTAGAATGATGGGTTACCTGTGTCAAAACTTCGGTTTCTTCTCAGACAGAAACGTGGAGGTTTGGAGGGCAGGACAAAGAGGAGGACGGCAACAAAGATCGCCACAGTAGCATCTGACACATACCTGATTGGTGATTTATGGATAGAAAACTGGTTATATGAAAATTCTGATACTTCTTTTTGTAGGAAGAAAATTTTGTACATGTTTTTAAAGACAAAAGTGTGTATACAAACTCTGTTTGGGAGTTGAAGACATTTGTTGCCCAGCCTGGCATGAAGCCTGGATCCCTTGTGAACCAAAGCACAATCAACAAAACGAAGACACACAAGACACTTATCTCTCCAAAGACCATGGGTCCCAGCAGACGATACTGCTCACGGATCACATTGTAGGCAGCAATCTCCTTCTCAGTCTTCACAGTCCCACAACCCCAGGTTTTCTTAAAACTATAAACAAAAAAAAAAAAATATCTTATTGTCAGCTTCACATTTTCACAGTGCTGGTACTTTAAAAATATGGATGATTCAAGTCTGTGTCATTAAAATTAAGATCTAGTCATCACCAGACTCACTTGAATCCCACATAGACAAACTGCAGCCACAGCCAGGCCAATGTGAGCATGAGGATCATGTTTGGGAAGGCAAAGCCAAACCAGGAGGCAAAGTTAATCACATCATTGTTTTCGGGGAACAATCTATTGAAAATTACAATGGGGTTAAAAAAAAAACAAATATTGTCAAACAAGACTATTAATTAATATTTGATAAACACAACAACAAATCCAATAGGGAAAAAACTTACTGACTCATCTGGCCCATGAGCACCAGATTGGGACCAGTTCCTGTGAGTGTGGCCGTGCCTCCAATGCTGGCAGCATAACAAATGCACAGGGTCATCCCTTTACACATTCTCAGCCTTTCCGCTGCTTCCTTTTGCTTTACAGCCTCAGCTGTGGAATCTAAGAAAGTCACCACCACTGGACCTTCAAAGAGCAGAAAGGGAAGTCAGGTACACTTATATACTGTAATGTCTATTATTCTTTAATTTAAAAAAAAAAATTGACTAAACTGATTGTGTTTTTTATTTGGCAAAGGCTTACCTTGTGCCTCACTCTGTTTTTCTGACGGTGGAAGAGATTTAATGTCAGTCCCTGTTGTCTGGACCTGCTCATCAGAGCTGAAAATCTGAGGGGTTTCTGCTTCAGTGTTGTTAAGCTGTTCCAGCACAGCTTGAACGATGGGCACCATCATGGCTGTGGTAGCTGTGTTACTGATCCACATGGACAGGAACGCCGTCACACCCATGAAACCCAACATCAAACTGCCAGGAAGATAAAAACAAAACAAATAAATAAATGACAAATGTGAGTGCCCTTGGTCTTGCGCATTTCCCAGTAATAAGTAGTTTTATGACAGCGATGGCAACCTTAGTTCAATGATACCTTTGCTTTGGATGTTAAAGCTGATAAGATATGGTTTAAAAGTGCAAGTTTCACTGATTAATTCTATGGAGTTGTGCCACTGAGCCACTCACAGTGCTGGCCGGACACCGACAAGGAGCAGCACCCTCAGGGCTATGCGCTTGTGCAGATTCCAGTGCTCCACAGCTACAGCAACCATGAGTCCCCCCACAAACAACATGTTTGTGTCCTTTAGGTACTGCATACATACCTGAGACCATAGAGCCAATGGGGTAAGATGTAAGCAGAGAGACAATCTTTCTTACTGTGCTCATTGCACGTATGACAGATAAGATTTTAACTTACAGCTTGCGACTCCATGATGCCAAACAGGGGGAAGAGAAGAGCTGGAAGCAGAGATGTGACGGCCAGCGGCATGACCTCCGTGCACCAGTATACGGCCATCAGGATGATCACATACGCACATTCTGCCTCCTGCATTTGAAAAATATAAAAGGAAAAAAGTTTAATACAAGACATATGCACAAACACAAAAAACAAGTAAGGTTAAGATGTATTTTTAGTCCAGGACCCACCTATAAACAGAGTCTTTAAAAAAGCAGAGATTCATAACAATTATATAATAGGCTACTGAAGGAGATGTTATGGTGGTCCAAAGGGTAAAGATAAGTGTATAATTTCTGATCACCTCTCTGGACATTTTATCTAGACATTATCTCCTAAATGAGAGGGGAAAAATAGTTACAATGATATGAATATTTTCCGTAAGAGAGCGGAGAAGGTTATCACACTGTCCATTGCTCCAAAACTAGAGGTGCTACCTCAAAACTGAAATAGCCATTTTATGTGCAAACACATTCTGTTGCTCAACTCTGATTAAAGTCACTCTAACCTGAGCTGAGGACTATTTTTCTGTTTTTCATCATCCAAAGTTAAAAAAGACATGTACTGTATTTAATAAAATGTGGCTTGGTAAGGTTATTTAAAATTGTTTTTCTGCTAAGTAGAGGAGACATTTAAGTGTCTTTTGATATTATGTTCAGCTGATTTTGAGATTTAGCTCACAATAGCACACATGTTAATTTGGGATAAGTTGTCATAGCAACCTCCAGTCACCATATCACATGTGACAGCTTGCCCCAATGTATATATTATTTTTTTTATTTATTTATTTATTTTGTATACTTTATTGATCCCCAGAGGGGAAATTGAGGGCGTCCACCTGGATGGATGAAGCAGCCACGGTACGGCGCTATCCCTTTACCATTCACACACACATTCACACCTAGGGCCACTTTTAGAGTCTCCAATTAACCTAACCTGCATGTTTTTGGCCTGTGGGAGGAAACCGGAGAAATCCCGGAGTAAACTCACGCAGACACGGGGAGAACATGCAAACTCCACACAGATCACTGTTGGTCAGGGGCTGGGATTGAACCAGGGATTCCATGGCCAAGGGTGAGTTGCTGTGCTGCCACAGTGCTAACCACCGCTCCACCGCACCGCAGTACTGAAATTGTGATCTTTTGAAAGAAGGAATAATCCCCAGAGAAAGAAAGAAGTCCAAAAAGAGGACATGAATGCAATAAAGGGGGCTGTGATGCCTGCACCCCAGGTAAAGCAGTTACAGTCGTGAAAAAATTAGGACACCCTGTATAAGCCTCTGTGTGTGTGTGTGTGTGTGTGTGTGTGTGTGTGTGTGTGTGTGTGTTTTAACATATTTGGACATATGGATATTTAATATCAAAGTTAAAAAATACTGGGAGATTCATGTAATACAACTAAACAATTAAAAATGAATTAAAGACTTTTTCAAATTTTCTGTAAAATGTAATTCTAAACAAATAGGGAGGAATAAATTAGGACACCCCCCCCCCATCTTTTTTAGGACACCCCCACATTCATTCCCACTTAAAATGGCTAAAATAAATGTTTAAAAAAATGCAAATAAAAACAAAAGCAAGGTTAGATATAGATACGTGAACATTTCTTCATAAAGAACTGAATTTTTAATGGGGTGTCCTAACTTTTTCTCATGACTAAGTATAACTATGGCAGGGATGTTCATTCATTCATTCATCTTCTTCCGCTTAATCCTTTTCGGGTCGCGGGGGGCTGGAGCCTGTCCACCACAGGGCCAACACAGAGAGACAGACAACCATTCACTCTCACACTCATACCTATGGACAATTTAGAATCCCCAGTTTGATGCCAATTAACCTAACTTGCATGTCTTTGGCATGTGGGAGGAAACCGAAGAAATCCCGGAGTAAACCCACGCAGACACGGGGAGAACATGCAAACTCCACACAGATCACTGTTGGTCGATCGAACCCAGGACCCTCCGGCCAAGGGTGAGTTGCTGTGCTGCCGCAGTGCTAACCACTCCTCCACCGCGCCGCCCTGGCAGGGATGTTGTTTATTTTTATCTCCTGATGGTTGTTTGTTATTTAGAGTTTTTTTTTTTATTGCTGCTGAATTTAGTTTATAATTTGCAATAAAAGTAAACTAAAATAACAGGTTAATATTGGCAGTTAAAATAGCTGTGTTTTCATTCGTCATTGATCACATGTGACAACTTGCCCATTGATGGCGCAAACTGTCACCAGTGCACACACTGTATTTAACCGTCTATAGCGCTGCACTGAAATGAGATGTTGAAGATGTGGTGAATGCAAAATATGCGCCCAACACATATCTTCCACATGGTTTCACATTCATACCACCCAGTGAATGCAAGAAAGAGTGAGAAGTGTGACAACATTCCCAGGTCTCCCCTATAGTTAAACCATTACTAAGTAAACTAGATCTTTTTTTTTTTAAGGCACTACGCTGTGTTCTTGCGCATGAACGCTTTCCATGGAAGTCTCCCGCCTATTGCAACATGCTTTTGTCCTGTGGGTGAATGTCTGTGTTCCATATAAAGGCAGCACAGAGCCTTTTCATTCTGTGATCGCCCTTTCTATTAACAGTTAAAACAGCAGAAGTGAAAACTGCAGCGGCCACATTCTGCTCAACAGCCCTCATCAGCCGCGCGCTGCTGAGCCGCATCAACAGGTGCATGAAGCACCGCAGCAGACCGGACCCTAGAAAACACCGAAGGAGGCGATCATTCACACGCAGATTATTTAAAATGCGTGAGGCGTATATGCAAACAAGGAGTTTACCTAACATTCTGATTTAAAAAAAACTTTTTTTTATATATTTGAGGCAAAGTTTAGCCTCAGATTAATTAGGTACATACCGAAGTCGCGATCACTAAAGGCAGTGGAAGAAGAAGAAGTGGAGTTAAGAAGAGAATGAGCTCATTCTTGATAGAAAAAAGAAATCTGAAGAATCCCATCTTGAAGGAAAAAAGTTGACCTGGCAAGGTGGATTGCGCTTTTGTGGGACGGAGGAGGAGAAGAGAGGAAAGGAGAGAAGGGGAGGAGGAGGAGGGTTGGGAGTCCCATAGAAATAAGAGAGAGAGAGAGAGAGAGAGAGAGAGAGAGAGAGAGAGAGAGAGAGACTTTGACTTTTAAAAAGAGCCTTTATTGCACAATTCAAAAAAATGTAAGCGCACCAACATCATTCCACCAAGTGTGTCACATTGGAAAGAGAGAGAGAGAGACGCACAGAAAGAACACATCAAAAAAACTAAATAATGAACACGATCCTTCACGTGATCACTTACATTATCAGTTATTTTCCAATCATTTGTCGGAGTGTCCATTCTTCGCTGTTGAATTTAACACACAGGAGTTAGACAGCAAATTAACAAAATTAACTTCTAGAGTGTTACATTTCTTTTAGCTGTGTACTCTGACCAAACAGCACTTAATGGAATTTGTGATTCTTCAGTTTTGGAGAGTTTAAACTGTTCTTTTCTATGTAGGTTCCTTATAATATGCTATTTCCTAACTTGTTCTTTTTACGCCTAGGTGAAGCTGAGAGGCATACGGTGATCAGTAAGTGAGTCTGTGTGTGTGTGTGTGTGTGTGTGTGTGTGTGTGTGTGTGTGTGTCCATCCACCTCTCTGTTTCAGTTCGCCGGGTCAAAACTAAGTGGAACTAAAGTCTTGTATCATTGCATCGTTATATTTTCTCGACTTTTAATTTGCCAGAATTCTGAGATAAGGCTTCGCTTTCGAAATAAAGACAAATTTAACTCACCTTTAATGTCAATGAAGCCAGGGGAAAAGGTATTGTACTAACTATGCCGGGCCACTGGAGGCGGCAATGTGACTTTTTTACAGCACATGGATGACTTTCATTCACAGTTGATCTCTAGCCGAACTGTTATAAAATAGCAGTTACTGGAGAAAAAAAAAAAAAAAACATATTCAGCAACTACACCATTTATTCATCAGATTGACTGTTTTCACACTGGTTTTGTTGTTTAGTTTTGCAGAGGAAGGACGAGGTAAAACTTGTTAAAAACTCGCTAAAAACTCCAACTTCGAACATTCCTCGGGCTGGGCAAGTTTGAGCCCAGTTTGCCCAGCCCGGCTGGGCAAACTGGGCTGCACGGTGGAGCAGTGGTTAGCACTGTGGCAGCACAGTTTTACCCTCGGCCGGGGGAGCGCGGGGATCGTGAGATCGTGGGTTCGATCCCAGCCCCCGACCAACAGTGATCTGTGTGGAGTTTGCATGTTCTCCCCGTGTTGCGTGGGTTTACTCCAGGATTCCTCCGGTTTCCTCCCACACACCAAAAACACACAGGTTAGGGATACAGGGCACTTGCGCACGCAGCAACCGGCAGCTGGTGGCTTGTCACCAGACTGCAAAACAAATCTACCTACGGGTACAAATAAGTAACAAAAAAAAAAAAATCCTCGCCCGCACATGGTCACAGTGAAGTGCACATGCACCCAGCAACTCTTGCCACAGGGAAGTACTGAGCAATCCACCAATACTGGGTGAACAAATGTGTTATGTCTGGGTTTGGAGCTGGAAAGATGAGGCCAGGTGTCGAACAGAACACACATTTATTGTAGTTGGCACAGGTGCACCACACACGGCCGCCAGGCAGAGGAAATGGCCAAGAAGCCATCCCTTCTGTCTGCAGCCCTTTTATAGTCACGGGTGGTGGCAGAACCGGAAGGCAGAGCCACCACCCCGTGCCACACAAATAAATGCATAGAACATATACTGTACATACGTATAACATGAACCATATACAGTAAATAACTATATAACATTTCCCATCGCCTTTACAAAGGTTCAAAACACATACACACAATTCAGACCCACCCCAATTTAGGACCCAAATCGTGCACTAACATAACGTAAAACAATGAGCTAAAAGTGGCCTAACACATTCATACCCAAAACAACTAAAACTAAGGGGGAATGGTGGACTGCCATCCCACCTCTACACAGCAAGATGGATTAGTCTGCCATCTGTACTAAATAAAAGTCCATCTATTGCTGCCATGTCTCCTAAACTAAAACGAAACACAAAAATTAATCCCAAACTATATACACAATAAAACAACAAAACAATTCAAATACATGCACAACAAAGAACCTATATGCACACAGTTTGGAGAAGATGATCCCGGCCCCCTGGACCGTCCTTTTATTAGTCTGCCCCTGGAGGTGGCCTGCCTCCCGAGCCGCAGCTGGTCGCCCCAGCCCCGGTGCGCCTCTTCTTCCTCACCATCGGACGCTCCGCTCGTCCAGGCCCACCACTCACAGTCATCTCCCGGGCACGCTGCAGCTCGTTCAGGTGCCTCCACAAGCCGTCTGACAGCTGGAGATAAGCTTCCCCCTGTCTGGCCACGACGCGCAGCCATCCCTGGTGCTCCTCCACCTGCCGTTTGGCCAGTACTCGCCGTGATCTCACCACCTCCCAAGCCCGAATCCAGTCCGCGACTCCAAGAGGGGCTCTGCTTGGCTTGCAGGGTCTCTGCCTGGCACTCATTCTCTCACTGCCAATTGGTCTTGCCCCGACCTCTTCTAAATCCTTTGCAGTCCTTGCCGATGTGGCCCCAAGTTTGCCGGCCCACTTTAGCCGAGCTCCAGGAACAACTGGGACCATCCCCTTGGCATCACTCGTCGTTGCAGGTACCCCGCTGTGCTACCCAGTACCATCGTCCAGGGTGACTTGGGCTCTGGCAATGGGGCCCTCCTGCAGTGACCCTGAGTGAGACAAGGCCTGCCCACTTTCCAGGGTGCTGGGTAGCTCTTCATCCCACACTGCATCATTCTGCATTCTATGGTGTGGAGAGAGTTGTCTCGCTGTAGCCCAGTTCAGCAGGGTGCCCTCCACCCCCGAGTCAGTTTGCAACGATACCTCAACACCATCCAACTCTACCGTGCAGAGCGGGTACCCATTGGTGTTCGGGGCACAGAGTGGACAACTGTCGGAGTGGGAGGGGTCGATTTCTTCTGCGGGCTTCCTCTCTCGAACATGTGGCACACCCTCGCATAGTGGTTTAAGCAGCCACACCTGCCGAAGCACTGCGCTCTTGTCTAGCTGTTTGCGGCCTTGGAGCGGTACTTCGCGGACCCCCAGCCCATACGCATGGGCTTCCCCTGGGGCAGACCTCAATTCAACAGCTTTGGCATCTCCCGCATCTTCTTTCTCGCTCCCATCGCTGTCCAGGTCCACTACTCGGGTGGTAATGGGACACTTCAGCTGTCGCTGTGACAAACGCTCACTCTGCTCCAGAGCTAGCCTGTCCGCTGTCTCCAACTGAAGCACTAACTCAGTGCCTCTGGCTAGTGTCAAGTCACCCAGTAAAATGAGCAGCTCCATCTTCATTTCAGCGGTGTTAATATGCTCCGTCAGCTGGTCGCGAGCCATCTCCTCCTCCAATGGACCGAACCGACACTTACTATCCTGTAGTCTCAAGTTGGCTCTGAACCGCTGAGTAGGCCCGCCCACCTGTTGACGGTGCCGCCAAAGCTTGCTTCTGTTGTCCAGGGTGCACAAATGGCGCATGGTCAGCTCGACCGTGTCGTTGAAGCTGTCAGAGTCGCCGAACATGCTCAAGACCTGCTGTCCCTCCATTTCTAAGTTGTGCATCAACAATGTGTGTACCCTCAATTTGTCCATCCTTCCCGGGTTCAGCGTCACCATGCAAGCCTGGAAGGTAGTGCATTGTCTCAGCCAGGAAACAGGTGGCCCGCCCGGGAGCTCCAGAAACAGCCAAATTTTAAATCCACACTCTTCCATATCTTCTTAATCCTTTTTAATCCTCATTGCCAAATGTTATGGCTGGGTTTGGAGCTGGAAAGATGAGGCCAGGTGTCGAACAGAACACACACTTATTGTAGTTGGCACAGGTGCACCACACAGGGCCACCAGGCAGAGGAAATGGCCAAGAGGCCATCCCTTCTGTCTGCAGCCCTTTTATAATCACGGGTGGTGGCGGAACCAGAAGGCAGAGCCACCACCCCGTGCCACACAAATGAAAGCATAGAACATATACATATAATATGAACCATATAATTAACTATATAACAAAATGTCCGTCTTTTTGCCCGTCTGTTTTCTTCCTCTGCCACTAAACAGTAAAAGCTCCTGTTCGTCTTGATTGTCATTGTATTTAAGTACCTCCATTGCTTCTGCCATTTAAAATATCTGACACCGTGCTCTTCTTTGTGTTTGGATTGCAGCTGTTCAAATCAGTTTGGTGGCTCTTGGCTGCCACCAACAGTACAGGCATGTGAACTGCAGATTATTTTCACTTCCCATGCGTGTACTCCACAACTACTGGATGAAATTTTTACCAGAGGTGGTCCTTGGGCTAGAAAGAAACCCATAACATTTTGGTGATGATCCCAGAATGCATACCTCCACCAAGGCTCTTATCTTCTCACAGTGTGTTAGCAAGAATACTCCAAAACTACTAGATGGATTTGGATGAAATTTTTACCACAGGTGGTCCTTGGGCTAGAGAGGACAAAACATTTTGGTGATGATCCGAGAATGCATATGTAACCCAGTGCTAAAAACGTAAAGGACTGAACACACTGTAAATGTATTTGGGGTATTTTATTTTATTTTATTTTATTATTATTGTATTCATGAGCGCTCTATTTTTGTTTAGGTGTACACCATTAAGAACTAGAAAAGCACTCGGAGAGCGCAGACCTCCGCCAAGCGCCACAGTTCCCCCCCATACAGTGTTTGTGTGTACGTTTTCAGATTCCTTGACCATGAAAACATATGACTAGCAATTGGATTCACAATGATAGGATTAGTGGTTCAGTAGTAAAAGCATTACCTCCTTGGCGGAGGTAATAAACTGAAGTGTTGGTGTTGTGTCCATCTCCTTCATGTGCGAAGTCCCAGGCTGCGAGCGTTTTCATAGATCACTGAAAGTAGCACTCAGGGCTTCACTGACGGATGCAAATTGGGTAGACAGGTTGTCGTGGTTTTTATTGGGTTTGCGCTCCGCGGAAAAAAAGGGGATTTGGAAGCTTCCCCAGCAGAGAGCTGGTTTTTGCGCAGCCCCTATGGCTGGCCGGGGAATTTCTTCCAAATAATCCCGCACCGGACAGCTGCCCGTCTCAGTTTTTGCAGCGTAGCGCAAACACCGGCACGCTGGCGGGCCCGGCCCACCACTGTTTTGACGGATGCAAATTGGGTAGACAGGTTGCTGTGGGTTTTATTGGGTTTGCGCTCCGCGGAAAAAAAGAGGATTTGGAAGCTTCCCCAGCAGAGAGCTGGTTTTTGCGCAGCCCCTATGGCTGGCCGGGGAATTTCTGCCAAATAATCCTGTAGGGTAAAATAGAAATATTAATAAGTAATAAATATGATCAGGTATGAATTATTTAATTTATATTGATGTATTGGAATCTGAGATCAAATCTCATTTCATATACATCAGAAAAGTTAATAACACTCGTAAGGGGCACCAGCTTCTATCTTTAAGAAGCAATTTAATCTTTAATTTCACTTTATACCTGTTTGATCACTCAATAAATTAATCAATAATCAGTCTCAAAAATTTTCCGTGAATTCGATACCTGGGCTTGAAACAGACTCAGAATGAAATAAATTCCCAACAACTTCTCTCATTTTTAAATATTTATTAAATGAAATGATTAACAGACATTGCAGTAATTTCATTAATCATAAAATCAATCTTGTAAATGATAGATTAACAATATCAATATTTTCGGAACCAGGGTTAACTTGAGAAACCAATTTCTATCAGTTTGAGTTAACAGATCATGGAAACAACGCAAATTTATGGAGAAAGTTTACTAATTATATGAAAAAGTCCTAAATTAATCTTAAGAAAATAAAAACGGAATTTTTAATGAAAAGAAGAGTTATGTTAAGGGCTTCTTAATTTGCATCTGATTAGATATACAAATTATGACCGAACCTCAAAATTTTAATTCAGCAGAGGAATTAAAGTTTTTGCAGCTCACGTGATCCTCGGCCGATGATGGTTCTGTCGTCGTCCTCAGCCCAAGATTTCGTGGATGTTAGGGGAAATATCTGCCCGCAGATATTTCAGGGTCCACAGTTCGACCTTTAAATTCAAGCGGTCGAAGGGGGCTGGATCTTGGCCGTATGACCCACAGTTGAAACTGGGTTCTAAGCCAGATGGTGACGTTTCTTCAGCGCGATGTGGGAGCTGCTTCTTTTCTTCCTGGTACACAAGCAGCTGCAGAGGTCTTCGATAATAATTAGATCTAATCAGATCTCAAATCAAAAAGGCTTCGGACTTTAGATAAAAATAGTAGCTTCTGGTGGGTGCTTGGTCAAGAAAAATATTATAAAAATAAAGTCAAGATTAAGTTTACATTAAAATTAAACAAACGGTGGTTTTACAGAAAGTTTAACAAAGAAAAAGTGATGAATAAAAATTGGAGTTTAACTCCGATTAAGAATTGAGCTCAAAGAAATAGGAATTCCTAGGCATTTAAGAGAAAAGGAAAAAAGACATTAAAATACAACGTTACATAACAAATTACGAGTTATCTGCTCTGTGTTCAGAAAAGCGACACATGGTCGAAGTCTTTGTTCAGACGGTCCTTTGTTCTTCCTTGCTGTGTGTAGACAATGGAGAAGATCAGAGAAGAGGGAGCAGCCGAAAAAAGATCCGGGAAAGAGTGAAGCAAAAGAGGGGCGAAGCAGGAGTCCCTCTCCTTTATATAAGCTCTGTTGAGTTTTGCGGGCTTCCGGCCTGACCGGAATCTCAGCCAATGAGCATCCTTCGTGGGCGGGCTCGATGAACTTTTAGTCCAATGAACAAACAATCTATTGTTTGGAGCTCTTTGGGATGAAGAGTTGTCATGCAGAGATTGGCTGTTGGAGTCACATGTGATATCGAGGCAAAACTTTGATACATACTGGAAGTTAATATTTCCCTTTATGTATTAAACTAAGATAACTTTAGTGATTAGTATAAATTATAAGCAGTGCTTCTAAATCAACATGCAGGAGTAAACACTCATTTAAACATTAACATGCATATATATAAAATCACAGATTAATGCATTTCACACATATTATTGATTTTCCACATCAAAAACATCAGAGTCCATCTGCATTTTCATAGTTCTGAAAAGAATGAAGGTTTAGAATTGAGTTGTAATATGTACTTTAAAGTTCACTAGTTAAATCCAGCATGTCCAGAGTTTAAGGAAATTAGCTGAGTGGTGGGTCTGTGTAGGTTTTATGGGGGCAATAAAAGTGAAGCCGGACATTGGGGAAATTCCTTAGGTTGGTTTTAACAAAAGAAGGGGGATTTCAGCTGTGGCCTGGAGGAAGAAAATCCATTTTTTTGTGTTATTCCTGGATGTAACAAAATGTCTTTAAGCAGAAGAATAATTGTTGCTGAGCCAAAGTGAGATGATGCTACAATCCCGGACCGGACAGCTGCCCGTCTCAGTTTTTGCAGCGTAGCGCAAACACCGGCACGCTGGCGGGCCCGGCCCACCACTGTTTTGACGGATGCAAATTGGGTAGACAGGTTGCCGTGGGTTTTATTGGGTTTGTGCTCCCCGAAAAAAAAGAGGATTTGGAAGCTTCCCCGGCAGAGAGCTGGTTTTTGCGCAGCCCCTATGGCTGGCCGGGGAATTTCTGCCAAATAATCCGGCGGCGGACAGCTGCCCGTCTCAGCTTTTGCAGTGTCGCGCAAACACAGGCACACTGGCGGGCCCGGCCCACCACAGTTTTCCGCGTGCTTTTGTGCCTAAAACTTTGAAGAAGGCGGAGTTTGTGTTCGTCAGACACGACGACCAGCGCCCTCTATTGCCCCTGCACACATGTTGAAAATGGCCATATCTCACAATGTTAAAGAATCCTTTAAAAAATTCCTGTATCCAGACGGTGATCCGGATCATCCCCAAAATTTAATCAGTTCTTCCTTGTACCATTTCCAACAACGCCTGAAAGTTTCATCGAAATCCGTCCCAAACTTTTTGAGTTATCTTGCTAACCAACAGACAAACAAACAAACAGACAAACAGACAGACAAACGCTGGCAAAAACATAACCTCCTCCTGGCCTTCGGCCTGGCGGAGGTAAAAATACACATATTTGCAAGTTCCCATACTACTGTGTGTGTGTCATCTGTTGTTGCACCCTCCAGGCCCCTACGAACCTAGAATCTATCTGGCCTGGCCCAATTGTCCCTTCTGTCCAGGTGGTAAGGTTAAAGGTAACTACACTGCCATACCTAGTACTACCACAAGGGTACAAGACTGTGCACCTAAAGTAGGTGTTACAAAAAAAAATCTGGCGAGCACAGCCAGGAGCCTGGAGCGTTGCGACAACAGATGTGGATTCTGTTTTGACCCCTGACCAAACAGTTCATATACTGTCAAAATGGATTTTGTTGCAAAATATGGTGTCAAAGTTCCAAATGCAGTCATTGTCAGTGGTGTTGTTGACAAAGAAAAAGACAAAGACGTTTTTAAGTTCCTAGAGCAACATGGCACTATTCGTAGGTTACTTAGCATTGATGATAACTCGTCTGAATTTGACAAAAGTCACATTGTAGAGTTCGAGTCTGAATTAGCTGTTGAAACATTAGTACCTGCGTTGCCGTATTTCTTTCCATCCACTGACAATCCTGATGTTAAGTACTGCATTCAAGCCTTAGCTGATGTGTACACTAAAACTGTAGGGGGCAGTGTTACTGAGGCTTATCTTAGCAACCTGAAAGGCTTAGCTAAGTTAAGTGGAAAAGGTTTTGAAGAGGTGTTGCGGGAGGTTATGTCCACATTAGGGAAGTTTATTGAAGCTGCTGAGACAGCTGAAACGGTCTCTGCTGATGTTGATCCTGCTTCCCCTACTGTAGAACCCACACAAAGTGGAGTCTCTCCTCCACTCCAAGTTGAAGTGCCTCGCACCCCTAAAACCACTCAAGCACTCTTCCAAAGCCCTCTTAGACCAAACTTGACACCTCAAATGTGGAGACCAGCTGATTTTAACCCACCCGAGGTTCAGAAAATCGTAGTCGAGCATGTCATTAAAAATGCAGAGGAGCCGTCAAACGCCCATTCCTCCTTGAGAATCAGAGCTTTCTCTGGCAAAACGCCAAGACCGCATACTGAAGCTGATTATGAGACGTGGCGTTCACATGTTGACTTGATGATGGAAGATAAGCTTTTGGACTCAGCTTTTGGGACTGTTGAAGACGGTGAGGAACTGCTTGTGCGATTCATGAACACTCTCCAAGATTATGGAGAAAAACCCTCTGCATATCTGCATCGTTTGCAGGTGGCGCTCAATCTCACAGTGCGTAGAAGCGGTCTAGAGCTATAGGAAGTGGACAAACAGCTTCTCAAGCAGTTTAACAGAGGCTGTTGGGATGATAATCTGCTAAAGGAGCTACAGCTGGAACTAAAAGATAAACATCCACCTGCGTATGCAGAGTTATTGCTTCACCTTCGCACTGCTGAAAACAGACAAGAAGTTAAAAACACACGCATGAAAAGACACTTGGGCACCACAAAACCAAAAGCAGCCTCCTACGAACAAACAGTCACCGAAACAAGTACAAATAGTGAAGTAGAGTCTGACAGTCTGGAAGAACTCAAAAATTAAGTCCCTGATCTAAAAAGCCAATTAGCTGCTGTCGTGAAACAAAAGAAACAAGCACCACCGAAGAAAGACCCAACTAAGAAATCTGGAAATAAAAAACCTGACCATGACAAACCTGAAAACTTACCTTCGTCCAGCCATCCCAGTATTAGGCCCAAACCATGGTATTGCTTCCGCTGTGGCGAAGATGGGCATATTGTAGCCACTTGTGAGTCAGAGCCAAACCCTGCACTTGTAGCTGCAAAATGCAAAGAAGTAAGAGTAAAAAGACAGATTTGGGACGGTCAGAACCCCACATCCTCTTTAAGACAGAAGTCTACCCCTGTTGCGGGACAAACAGAGGCTAGTTCAGAGATGACCTGTCCCAAACCAAAAGCTCCATTCAAGACACGTGCTAAACTAAAGTCACACTCCAAAACAGACCCCTTTAACTTTCCTAGTGGTCTAATTGGTACAAAAAGTACAACACAAGTGAAAGTGAATGGTTGTACTGTGAGCTGTTTGTTAGATACAGGCTCCCAGGTGACTATTGTCCCTGAGTCCTATTACAGACAGTACTTATCCAACCATGAGATTAAGCCACTTTTTGAGCTGTTAGAAGTGGAGGGAGCTAACGGTCAGAGTGTACCTTACTTAGGCTACATTGAAATGCATGTCACTTTCCCAAAAGACTTTCTCGGTATTGAAGCTGAAGTGCCAACACTTGTCTTAGTGGTTCCTGATGTACGTGCAGCTGATCAGTCCTTAGTGTTAATAGGGACAAACACATTAGATGTACACTACTGTTCAAAAGTTTGGGGTCACTTAGAAATTTCCTTATTTTTGAAAGAAAAGCACTGTTTTTTTCAATGAAGATAACTTTACACTAATCAGAAATACACTCTAATATCTAATATACATTGCTAATGTGGTAACTGACTATTCTAGCTGCATCTGTTGGTTTTTTGGTGCAAATTAATAGGTGTATAGAGGCCCATTTCCCTAGCACACCTATCACTCCAGTGTTCTAATGGGTACAATGTGTTTGCTCATTGCATCAGAAGGCTAATGGATGATTAGAAAACCCCTTGTGAAATCATGTTAGCACAGCTGAAAACAGTTTAGCTGGTTAGAGAAGCTATAAAATGACCTTCCCTTGAGCGGTTGAGTATCTGGAAAAAATTATTATTTCAAATACAAATCATTATTGTAACCTTGTCACTGTCTAGACTATATTTTTATTCATTTTACAACTCATGGTGGTAAATAAGTGTGACTTTTCATGGAAAACACAAAATAATTGTCTGGGTGACCCCAAACTTTTGAACGGTAGTGTACTTTACGAGCTGTACTCTGATGCATGTTCTGAACGGCAGCCAACCATGTCACTTGGTTATAGGGCAGTGTTAAAAGTCCTTGAACTATGGCACAGACAGTCCCAAGACACTAGCCTTGGTTTAGTGACCATGCACAACAAAGAGCCACAGTTAGTTCCTGCAGGCCAAACAGTTGTTCTAGATGGCGCTGTAGCTGTGTCAGCCAGCAACGGTGAAAAATCTGTCTTGCTAGAACACCCGTTAATGTCAGCCTTACCTGGTGGTATCCTAGTAAAACCATGTCTCATAGACGTACCTGAAAGAGCACCTTACCTTGTTCCAGTTATACTTACCAATGAATTGGAACATGACGTGACGATCCCTCAGAAGTGTGTCATTGGAGAAATTTGTGCATATCAACGAGTCCTATCGCAAGAACACTCCGTGAAAGTTACAAAGTCCAAAACTGGACAAAAGTCCACTCTGAAGTTCAACTTTGACTCTTCCTCCATTAGCGCTGAATGGAAAGAGCGCCTAACAGAAAAACTCAGTCAAATGCCCGAAGTATTTGCACAAAACGATCTTGACTTTGGCAAAATAGAACAAGTGAAACACACAATCAAATTACTGGATGAAACACCGTTCAAACACAGAGCACGTCCCATACATCCAAATGACCTGGAAGCGGTCCGTAAGCATCTCAAAGAACTCCAACAAGCAGGCATGATAAGAGAGTCCACTTCCCCATTTTCTTCACCTATTGTAGTAGTGCGAAAGAAAAATGGCGATGTCCGCTTTTGTATTGATTACAGGAAGCTTAACATGCAGACTGTAAAAGATGCTTACGCCCTCCCCAACTTGGAGGAAACGTTTTCCACCTTGACCGGTTTGCAGTGGTTCTCCATCCTCGATTTAAAGTCGGGATACTAAAAAATTGAGGTAGAGGAGCTGGACAAACCAAAGATGGCATTTGTATGTCCCATGGGCTTTTGGGAATTCAATAGAATGCCCCAAGGCATTACAAACGCCCCCAGCACGTTCCAGCGCCTCATGGAAAAATGTATGGGCGACATGAATCTGCATGAGGTGATTGTGTTCCTCAATGACATCATTGCATTCTCCAAGACGCCTGAAGAACATGAGGCTCGCTTAATGAAAGTTCTTAATTGCCTAAAAGAGTACGGGCTTAAACTCTCCCTTGAGAAATGCAGATTTTTTCAAACTTGTATCAGATACCTCGGTCACATTGTGTCCAGTAAAGGAGTTGAGACCAACCCCGAAAAAGTGAAAGCCCTAAGTACCTGGCCTGTGCCTCGTGATCTCAAACAGCTCCGCTCGTTCTTAGGCTTTTCAGGGTACTATAGGCGGTTCATTAAGAATTATTCCAGCATCGTTAAGCCCCTCACTGACTTAACATCAGGCTACCCTCCTTTGTGCAAAAGCACAAAGCCCAAAGCTAAGCCTGCCCAGTACCACGACCCAAAGACACCATTTGGCGAGCGATGGACTTCTTCCTGTGATCTTGCATTCAAAACCATCATTGAAAAGCTCAGTACTGCACCTGTCCTGGGTTTCGCTGACCCTCAGTTGCCATATACACTCCATACTGACGCCAGCACTACAGGGCTTGGTGCCGCCCTCTATCAAGAGCAGGAGGGCCAGACTAGGGTCATAGCTTATGCAAGCCGGGGGTTGTCTAGAAGTGAGTTCCGTTACCCCGCCCATAAATTAGAATTTTTAGCTCTAAAGTGGGCAGTAACGGAGAAGTTCGCAGACTATTTATATGGCAATCATTTTACTGTCGTGACAGATAGTAACCCCCTGACGCATATTTTAACTACTGCTAAGATGGATGCCATGAGTTACAGGTGGCTAGCTGCTCTGTCGACGTTTAACTTTATGCTCCAATACAGAGCAGGCAAGCTTAACTCAGATGCAGACGGCCTCTCTAGACGGCCACATGGCGAGTTACTTAATGACTCAGTGTCCCAAAAGGAGCTTGACCGCATACAGCAGTTCACTCAAACTCACTTGTCTCTTCCTGAAAGCAGTTTAAGTTCCGAGGTAGTGTCTGCTATATGTGAAAAACACCTTGTCTGTAGCTCTCCGGATAACACCTTCCCTTTGGTTCACTCGTTAGCCCTCTCTGTAGCCGCCATTCCAGATGGCTATGCCGATGAAAATGACTGTGGTGGTCTTCCAAATGTACCCCACATGACTCCTGAACAGATCAAAAATGAACAAAGAACTGACCCCTGTTTAAGAGAAGTGATTGCACAAATTGAAGCTGGGCTAAAAGTTCCACCAACTGTACGAACTGAACTTCCTGACATCAACTTGTTACTCCGAGAGCTCAGTCGACTTGAAATGTGCAATAACATCCTCTACCGCACTCGCCAAGACGGAGGAAATGTTATTTACCAGCTCATCTTACTTGAACAGCTCCGCGATTCAGTCTTTCAAAGCCTCCACTGTGACATGGGCCATTTAGGCACAGAGCATACTTTGGATCTCGCCAGAACAAGGTTCTATTGGCCTCGCATGGCGGCAGATATTGAAAAGAAGATCAAGACATGTAATCACTGCGTAAGACGTAAAACCGCTCCAGAACGAGCTGCTCCGCTTGTCAGTATCAAGTCCACCCGACTGCTCGAACTCGTCTGTATGGATTTCCTGTCCATTGAGCCTGATCAAAGTAACATTAAGGATGTGCTCATGTTAACTGATCATTTCACGAAATATGCTATAGCCATCCCTACCAGCAATCAGAAAGCTCAGACCGTTGCAAAGGCACTTTGGGACAACTTTATAGTCCACTACGGGATACCCGAACAGTTACATAGTGATCAGGGTCCCGATTTTGAGTCCCATATTACAGAAGAATTTTGCAAAATCATGGGCATTCGCAAAATCTGGACGACACCCTATCACCCCAGAGGTAACCCGGTAGAACGTTTCAATAGAACGTTATTGAGCATGCTGGGTACTCTGGAGGAAAAGAACAAATCTCATTGGCACAACTATGTAAAACCACTTGTACATGCGTACAATTGTACAAAAAATGACACTACTGGTTTTGCCCCGTATGAGTTAATGTTCAGTCGTCAGCCAAGATTGCCTATCTATCTTGCATTTGGGCTCCCGTTTTGCAACAAAAGTTTCAAGGCACATTCCCAGTACATTGGAAAACTGAAGAAAGAAAGACTACAAGAAAGCTACAAACTAGCAATAGAAAATGCTAACAAGATAGCTGAAAGAAACAAAACAAGATTTGATATGCGAGTGAAACCCTCAAAACTAGAACCAGGCGACAGAGTTTTGGTACGTGCAGTTCGCCTCAGAGGAAAGCAAAAACTAGCAGACAGGTGGGAAGCTGAAATCCACATTGTGGTGAACCAAGCAGGTGACTTGCCTGTTTACACTATAAAACCTGAGACAAAAGATGGTCCTGTTCGCACTGTTCACCGCAACCTCTTGCTTCCCTGTGGGTTTCTTGCCCCTGTTGAAGAAGAACCTGTCCAACCAAAACGTGTCCACAAACCTAAGACAAGACAATCACCTGAACAAAGTG
This sequence comes from Pholidichthys leucotaenia, assembly GCA_020510985.1. Lineage (NCBI taxonomy): Eukaryota > Metazoa > Chordata > Actinopteri > Cichliformes > Pholidichthyidae > Pholidichthys > Pholidichthys leucotaenia. The sequence continues at coordinate 241,843,461 of CM035847.1, read as the reverse complement.
AGGAATGTGAGAATTCAGAACCGGAAAATGAGGATGTCTATTGGTACAGAGAAGAACCAATCCAAACACCCATAAAGCTCACTCAAGTTTATGAAATTCCCTATCCAAAGACATTTTGTAAAGAAGACATTCCTGCTGAAACTCACTCACCTGAGAATGACAACCAAATAGAAAATGACAATTCACCTGAATGTGACAACTTACCTGGAAATGACAATTCACCTGGATGTGACAACTTACCTGGAAATGACAATCCACCTGGATGTGACAACTTACCGAATGATGGAAACCTGGAGGAAACTGAAACAAATGTGGAACAATCAAACAATGAGAATGGAACTGAAAGTGAAACCAATTTACCTGATAAAAGTACCTGTGATGAACCTGTGGAAGAAAAAGAATCTGAAAAAGAAGTCCCAAAGACTGTGAGACGCTCCGAGAGGACAACCTCCCAGCCAGAAAGACTACAGTATAGTCAGTTGGGAAATCCTCTCATAACTGTTGCCCAGTCCCTGTTTCAAGGACTAAACCTGGCTTTTACCAGAGCCTTAACAGAGCCAGATCCTAAGATTATTCCCATGAACACTGGTTCTCTCGTCATCACTATCTAGCTAATCCCATGCAAAGGGACTTGCATGATTCTAAGTGGGAATAGTGTAACCCAGTGCTAAAAATGTAAATAAAATTATAAATATCGATACCACTTTAAAAAAAAAGGGGGGGGGGACACTCATTTCACAATGGGAATGGATATTTTGAAGATAAATATATAGATAAATATAAGTTCATAAAATATATCCATTACTAGTTAAAAACATTTCTAAGGGGCTCTGATGGGGTTCCTAGTGTTTTTATTTGGTATATTGAGCAACCAATGGCTGCTTCATTTGTTTGGCAGCATCAGCCAATGGGGTAACGCCAGCCAGTGGGGTCACGCGCTCCCTCGCTCGGTCTTGGTGTAACTTGCAGATTGCTTTCAGTCGCAGCAGAGACATCAACCGAGAGAGCGCGACCCCTTACTGAGACGGTGAGCTAACGTGCTAGTAGCAGCCTTTGCCCGGATAAAACTCTTGAGATTGGTAAGCCTAAACCAACATGAGAAACGAGATATTGCAGTATTGTCAAATTCTAATACCTCTTTTGTTAAATTTTAAGATTTGAACCCAAAGGCTGTGAATTCACGTGAGTGTGGGAATCCTCTTTGGAGCACGTATTGCTTAGCATGGTGAGTGCCATTCAGTGTGTATGTGAAATGCTAACCTCTAGCTTAAAATGCTAACCTCCAATGCTAATTCCGGCTAGGTTTTCCATAGGAGGAGGTTGTTTGTCAGAGCTGTAATGGTTAGCAAAGGTTCCATTTCACCTACTACTGACTGTTACTTAAGAGTGAATGTTACATCTGTGGTTTAAAGGTGTTTAAAAGTATTATTTGTTGTACAACTTGGAAATATTTTGTGACAAGCTATAGAGCATAGCTTAAGCCTGTTGTTCTGGCCTATTCTGTAGGTCAGGTTTCTTTTTTTTTTGCTGGATTCAGAAGAACGTGGATCTCCAGATCTGGATGGTGAGCCGAAGCCCGAACCCTATTAACTGGTAGAGGTGATCCAACTGGTCACTTGGAACGGATACAAAAGGACTGAACACACTGTAAATATATTTGGGGTATTTTATTTTATTTTATTTTTTTATTATTGTATTCACGAGCGCTCTATTTTTGTTTAAGTGTACACCATTAAGAAAAATACACATATTTGCAAGTTCCCATACTACTGTGTGTGTGCCATCTGTTGTTGCACCCTCCAGGTTCCTACGAACCTAGAATCTATCTGACCTGGCCCAGTTGTCCCTTCTGTCCAGGTGGTAAGGTTAAAGGTAACTACACTGCAATACCCAGAACTACCAAAAGGGTACAAGACTGTGCACCTAAAGTAGGTGTTACACATACCTCCACCACGGCTCTGGCACCAACGCATCAGCACCTTGGTGCTTTCATTTATTGTATGTTTCATATAATGTTATCATTACCTATAGCCTACTTTCAAGCATTATCCACATTTACTATTTCTCACAAAACTGGTGCTGTCATCATCATTATCACCAGAATTCTGAGATCAGGAGTTCCTGATAAGATCAATGCTGTAAAAGTTTAACAAAAACAGTAAACAGATAAATAAACCAGTAAATAAAACAAAATTAAGGTCATGGCGAACATAAAATAACCCAATTGGGCAAAAACACACTCCGAAAGTAAGGTACCATATTCAATAATCATCATCACCTTTATTAAAAGACCCCAAGTCCATTTACAAGACACACAACACAAGACACACTTAACCCAGCCAAAACGGTGGAGATGACTGTGGATTTCAGGCGACACCCCCCTTCATTCCCCCCACTCACCATCCTCAACAGCACAGTGTCCACTGTGGACTCCTTCAAGTTTCTGGGTACCACAGTCTCCCGGAACCTGAAGTGGTCCTCCCATATAGACACTGTCCGGAAAAAGGCCCAGCAGAGGTTGTTTTTTCTGCGTCAGCTCAAGAAGTTTGATTTGCCTCAGGAGCTGCTGGTTGTCTTCTACACTGCCATCATCCAATCTGTCCTCTGCTTTTCCATCACTGTCTGGTTTGGATCTGCCACTAAACAGGACAAGACCAGACTGCAGCGGATCATTAAGTCTGCGGAGAGGATCATTGGTACCGACCTACCCTCCATTGAGAACTTATATCGGTCCATAACCAGGAAACGGGCGGGAAACATCTGTGCTGACCCATCACACCCCAGCCACAAACTGTTTGAACTTCTATCTTCTGGTCGTCGTTACAGATCACTGAAGGTCAAAACCACCCGTCACAGGAACAGTTTCTTTCCTCAAGCCATCACTCTGATGAACTCCTAACATTCACCTAGTCCTACCTGTTTGCTGTACTCATGACTTTTCATCCATTATTACATTGCACTTAACTCTCACACTGCTTTTTACTTCATTCACATTATATCACTGAATCTGAGTCCACATTGAAATACTGTGTGATTGTATATTTTTTTCATATATTTCTGCAAAGTGTGGTTAGTCCGAGTAAATAACTGCATATATTCCTGTATATATTTGCATCCTTTTATAGAAACGTGGACAGACTGTAATTTACTGTACATACTCTGTTGTCATTGAATCCTTATTTAAATCCTCCACCTGAACAATGAGAGCAAGTTTTTAGCCAAAGTCAAATTCCTTGTATGTGTTGTGCATACTTGGCCAATAAAGCTGATTCTGATTCTGATTCTGACAATAGAAAAAAATGCATACAAAATTTTTAAAAAGAGATTTATACCAGTGTTTACACATGCATAACTAATATCACACAGTACTGTCCCAAGGATCACAGAGTTGCATTACAATGAAATTACAACAACAATTCAGTCTACAGATACAGCGGGGAAAATAAGTATTGAACACACCAACATTTTTCTCATTAAACATATTTCTGATGGAGCCATTGACCTGAGATTTTCACCAGATATCAGTAACAATTCGAGTAATCCATACATACAAGGAAATCAAGGAAACTGTGTTCACAAAACAAGTTATATTTAATGAAGTGGAATGACACAGGGACTAAGTATTGAACACATAAAGAAAAATGGGTGCAAAAAGGCATAGAAAGCCAAGAAACCAGCGGAAATCTATTAGAATTTAGGAAGCCATCCCATCCCCCATCAGTGCAAATTAATTTCAGCTGGTTAAGTCCTGACTGATAGCCTTTAAAAAAGTCTGTGAATATCAGATTGTCACACCACAAAGAACTCATGATGGGTAGAAGCAAAGAGCTCTCTCTAGACCTTCACAACGTTATTGTTGCAAAACATAATGATGGCATTGGTTACAGGTGCATTTCCAAACTGTTGAATGTTCCAGTGAGCACTGTTGGACCCATCATTCGGAAGTGGAAAGAACATCATTCTACCATAAACTGACAACAACCAGAAGCTCCTGTTGTAATTCCCCATGCACTTTTATGCAGCGCACGGAGGAAAGAGACAAATCCACACACAGGAGATGTTATGTGCAATTTATTGTGCAAAATAAGGAGGCAAAACAGTCCAGCAGCAACAAAAGATACTAAAATGGCGAGAAGGCTCTGGGAAGCTTACGAGACGCTCCTCAGCTCGCCAGTGAGTAAGCCCAGGGAACCCAAAGTGCTTCAGGCGGAACTGACAGCGGGAGAAAGACAGCCTGGACACCCGAGCGCCTCCACGACGGAACCCAGAACACTCCCCCTAAACCCAAAAGTTCAGGGGGCCGATCAAAGTCCCAGGTCCATGAGGTGGCGAAAAGAGGCCGATCAGGTGGTCTGTCCAAGTCTAGGACCAGACAGACCGCCTGGACGAGCGGGTCTGTTGGCCAACCAGGGAAATTAGGCCACCAACCCCCTTGGCACAGTTCACCAGGCGGACAGCCTGGGTCCTTGAGCCACCAGCTCAGGACAGGCAGCCCGGGAGGTGGCCTCCCCACGGGAAGACCCAGCATAGGAAGGGAAGACCAGGAAAGGGGATCCGGTATTGTCGGGCAGCAACAGAGGAGGAGCCACCCCGCCCACCATGGCCCCGAGCTGGGGGACAGTTGCACCCACAGAAGTCCCAGTCCGGGACAAGGCAGCACCCGCGGAGGCTCTAGGCTGGAACTTAGTTGCACCCACGAGGGTCCCAGTCTGGGACATAGCAGCACCCGCAGTGGACTCCAACTGGGCCATAGTTGCACCCGTGGAGGCCCCAAGCTGGAGCACCGTAGCACCTGTGGTGGGCTCCGGCTGGAGCTCTGTAGCAGCCACAGTGGGCTCCAGCTGGAGCTCCATAGCACCCATGGTGGGCTCCGGCTAGAGCTCTGCAGCACCCACGGTGGAACCCGGCAAGATGAGTTCAGATGCAGCCGAGGGCTGCACCCGACTCTCCTTCCCAAGAGCCAGGCAAGATTGCTCCAACTCTAAAGGAAGAGAGACAAATGAGAGCACTTGTCTAGACTCAAGCTCCACCGCCATCCAGGATTCCGACAATCCCGACGACAACGTTTTGGGTCCAGCCTCTAGGTGGTCTAGTTTAGGTGTTGACTCTGCTGCAGTGGCCTCTGCAGCAGGCATGATGGCAATGGCAATCCCAGTGCCCCCAGGTGAATTCCCCCACGCAGGTAGTTTCTCCGGCGTGACAGCTGGGGGTCCACTCCATGCTGGCTCTGGTCTATGATCCTCCAGGGCCACAAGTTCCTCCACTGTCCGGCGCTTGGTTTCAGCGGGCACTCGGGAAGAAAGGAAGGAGACATGGAGGGGATCGGTGAGTCTTTAATAATAGCTGCGGGGGGAGAGTACTCAGGCGACTGCCTAAGCTGAGGCTCTCTCCCGGGAGACAAACAAGGTTCATCATTATCATAGGAAGTGAAATGAGAAAACACTTGCCTGACCTCCCAGCCCTGGATGTTGTCTGTTGCTGGCATTGAGTTGTCCTCCTCCTCCGCGTCCATGGCCGTCCTAGGCCCCCCAGATGATAGTGGAGGGGCCAGCTCAGCTGACACAGGACTGAACGTGTCGAGGGAAGCCCTGGAGGTCCCTTTGGCTGCTGGAAAGGACATCTTGACGACAGAGGCTCCAGCTGAAGAGAAGAAGGCGCAGGCTGGTGTGACAGCTGGCTCAGGGGAAGGCTTTGTCGCAGGAGTGGTCCGGCATGACATCTGGAATTCGTCCGCTGACGAGGTGATGGGCTTCTTACGGCATGTCGATGGAGAGCGATCCACTCGCCGTGGTGCAGGCTCCTCAATGACCTCTGGCTCCCTCCACGTCTGGCTACTACCTCCCGGAACCGGCAGAAAATTAGGGGAGACAGAGGGAAAGGATTGAGGAGTGGGGACAGCAGCTGACTGGGGAGCTCCAGCAAGAGCTCCTCCAAAGGAATCTGGCTAATAACATCAGGCGAGAGTGCAAGAGATTGAAGAAATACTTGCCTGAATTCCTGACAGGTGATAACGTCAGCTGCTGTATCGGTGTCATGCTCCATCTCCCCGGGAGTAGGACAGGAGGTCTGGCGGGGAGAAGAGGACACCGGCTTGGGAGGTGAGTGATGAGCTTTCGGCCTCTTGGAGCACTTCTTAGGCTGCCTCGGTGGTACTGCGGAGGACCCTCTCACTGCTTCCTCAAAGCGCTGCCGTGAATAACAAATTTAGGTCAGCAGCGGCACCAGCCCCGGATACTTCCAAAGGCTGGGACGCATCTGCATCACCCCGACGGCAACGTCCAGTAAATAAAAATTTATTTCCAGAGAGTGGGTGATATGAATATTTTTGGATTGTCTTCCCATCACTCTACTTCTCCTAGCCTCTGAAGTTTTTACTTCTCCAGAGCTCTCCCTGTTCTGATTCTCTACTTGCCGCTGCACCACGGCTTTGGAACGCACTTCCCCTGTCCTCCGGGTGCTCCGGTTTCTTGGTTTCTACGGGCATGCACGGATGAACATCTGTAAATGTCAGGCTGAATGTGGAAGGAGCCATGGGATGTGCTAAGCTAATGTGCTAAGCTAATGCTATAGCTAATGCCATAGCTAGTCGTAGCACCTAACACCAATACAAAGGAGCGACTCTGTCCCCGGTTCGTCTCATTGACCCGGCAGCGGCCCGGTAGATGATGGCTGAGCCTCCCACGCAGATTCTTAGAATCTTGTGATTGGGGCTCGCCGGAGGAACTAACCGAGGCAACAGTTGAACGGGAGCCAAATCAGAGTTCAACTACAGCGGCAGTAGGAGACGGGGCCCAGTGGAGGAGCAGCCGGGGCCCCAGCTGGATAAGAGCCGGATCGGAGCCAAGTTACAGCGGCGGGGCTCAGCGGAGGAACTACTGAGGAAGATGGCAGTAGGTGGTGGGGCTCAGTGGATGAACTACCGGAACCCCAGCTGGACAGGAGCAAGATTGGAGCTCAACTACAGCGGCGGTGGGCAGCGGGGCTCGGTGGAGGAGCTGCCAGCACCCCGGCTGGACAGGAGCTCAACTGTAGTGGCGGTAAGCAGCGGGACTAGCAGCAGAGGGGGCTAGCTGAGGCCCCAGCTGGATTCGAGGTCTGTCAGATCGGATACCGGCGACACCAGCAGAGATTGTTTTATTATCAACAGGTCAGTAAAAATGCCACCAAAGAAAGAGGAAATGGAAGAGATCAAAAAATCTCTGAACTTCTTGTCAGAAGAACTGACCAAAGTGGCCAGTCAACAGCTTAATCTATTAGGGCTAATGGAAGAAGTCCGAGGATTAAAATTAACAATTAAGGGACTTCCGGTCTGGACGCCATGGTGATAGCAACCTAACGGTGAAACTCCCAGACTCAATCCAAGGAAAACCTCCTCAAAATCAGACCTAACGGATTTTTGGAAGATTAAAATTCAAAAGACAATAACACCATGCCTAACCAAAAGCAGAGGAAACTGACATTCCCCAGATCAGGACACACAGCAGCCGCAGAATCGGAACCAGAAGACCTCCGTTCAGAAGACGAGTGCCTGGGCCTAGCTAACAAAAGGATTAGCTTGAAATCGCTATTTGACGAATTACGACGATTTCGGGCCGAATTTCTTGATTTCAGAGAGGATCTAAAAAAGGCGAACAGCAGATTGGACCAGGCCGAAAACCGAATCTTGGAAGCTGAAGACAGAATAAAAGTGCTTGAAGATTCTGTACTGGATTTACACAGAAAACAATCAAGGCTGGAGGCTAAGCTAGCCGACCAAGAAGGAAGACAGAGACGGGACAACATCAGAATTCACGGTCTGAAAGAAGGAGCTGAAGATGGTTTCAACACAGTGGCAGAATGCGTGGAATCCTTATTGAGAGAGAAGTTGGATATTCCACAATCCACCGATTTGAAGATAGAAAAGGCACATCGCACATTAGCCGCAAAGCCAACCCCGGAAGCGCCCCCACGTTCAGTGTTGGTAAGATTCTCCGACTTCAAAATAAAACAAGAAGTTGTAAGACGGGCTTGGCAGAAGAAAGGATTTATGCATCAAGAAAGAAAAGTCTTCGTGGAACACGATTACGCCCCTGAAGTTCTTAAAAAGCGACGGGAATATAACGACGCCAAAAAGGTTTTACGGGAAAAGAATCTACGCTTTCAGACGCCATTTCCGGCGAAGCTAAGGGTCTTTTACGGGGAAGAGTCATGTCTCTACAATTCAGCGGAAGAAGCAACATCTGACATGGCAAGAAGAGGACTCCCGGTAACGGTGTTTAAACCCGCAGCGGATCTGAGCGTGAAAATCAGAGCTCAAACGTGGTCCACTCAGAGACCTTCAAAATCCACGGGCCAGCAGCGGGAACACCCAGCCCCAGAGCTACAAAGATAAGCTTTCCAGTACCAGAAAGGAATAGCGACCTTTTTGGGGGTTTTTTTTCTTTCTCTCTACAGTCACTCTGCACTTCCATCCCCCCTCCTACAAGGTAACAAACATTAAAGAAGATGCAGAATCAGCATGTGGTAAAACCTTTCATGGAGCAGTTTTAGCATTAGAAACAAATGTCTTCTTAATTTAAAGGGGAAAAAAAAAAATCATGTTAAAATAGAAATGTAACAATGACCCACATGTTCTCCCCACACTAACAAATACTGTATTAGAGTGAATGTTTGCTGTGATGGGGGTGGGAGGGTGCACACAAGCTCATAGAGTATAGGCATAAAAAAAAATAAATAAAAAAAAAAAAAATCATTACAAATTCGGATTGGGATCTGAAATTCACGTTAAAAACATGGGACAACTTACAGGGGTAAGAGAGGGCCCTCAGCACGTAACAGAGTTTGAGGAATTTCCCTCAGAGCCCATACTCCATCAGGGCTCTTACAGGGTCTTTAAAGAGACCCCAGCTCAGGAAGTTTTTTTGACAGTTTTTTGTTTTAAAGTTTCGTTCATTATGTACTTAATGTTTTTTATGTTCTTAATGATCTTTCAGTTTCTGAGTAGCAAAAAAGAGGGCCACCACACTGTTATACTAAATAAGAAAATACAATGGAGAAACAGGGTGTAACCAAAATAGCCTCATATAATGTGAAAGGGATCCTGAATCCAGTTAAAAGATCCAAGATTCTACGCAAAATGAAAAAAGACAAAGCAGAAATACTATTTTTACAAGAAACCCACCTAACAGACATGGAACACACTAAACTCAGTAGACAAGGGTTTAAAATGATCTCTTCATCTTCATATAAATCAGGGAGGAGGAGGGAAGTAGCGACATTGATATCAACCAAAATTACATTTGAAAAAAAATCAGAACACAAAGATAAAGAAGGGAGGTACAGTTTGGTAACTGGGCGGCTAGAGGGAGAAGATATCACCCTGCTGAATATATATGCACCACCAGGGGCTAAATGGAAATTTTATAAAAATGTATTCGACCTAATGATAACTAAAGCCCAAGGTTTAGTGATATGTGGTGGAGACTTCAATCTAAGACTGAATCCATACTGGGATGCAACAGGTAATTCTTCACATCAAAATAACACCCAAAATAGGAATACTCGGATGCTACTAAAAGAAATGGGAATCTGTGATGTATGGAGGGAATTCAACCTCAATGTAAAAGATTATACTTTTTATTCAACGCCACATTCATCTTACTCAAGGATTGATTACTTTTTTATGTTTAGTAGAGACATTGGAAGAGTAAAAACATGTTAAATAGGACTGATGGATCTCTCCGACCACAGTCCGATCTATATGGATTTAAACATCCAAAAATACACAAATAATACATTTTCCTGGAGGTTGAATTTAAGTGTCCTCAAAGGGCCACTGAAAGATGAATTGGAATCAGATATTCTCAGATATTTGGAAGAAAACGATAATGGAGAAATATCCCCTTTAATACTGTGGGATGCGTGCAAAGCTGTAATAAGGGGAAAATTATTGCAAAACTGGCAACCCAAAAGAAACTGAGACAAGAAAAACTAACCACACTAGAGTCAGAGCTCAAGAACCTAGAAAAAGAACACAAAGATAACACTCATTCTAATGGCTCGCTCAAGATCAAAGAAATTAAAAATCAAATAAATGAGATCTACACAATAGAAATCCAGAAGAAACTTACATTTCTGAAACAAAAACACTATGAAACAGGCAGTAAATCGGCAAAATTACTAGCCTATAAATTGAGGAAACAACAAACGGAAAGAGCAATCTACAAAATCAGAGACCCAGTATCAAAGGAAATAAAATTCAGAATTCAGGATATTCTTAAAAGCTTCGAGAATTACTACAAGAACTTATACTCCCACAAAAAACATAAAAACGCATCCGAGACATTCCTAAACACATTAAACCTTCCCCAACTTACGGAATCACAAAATAAAACCCTACTGTCAGAAATACAACCTAAAGAATTGGAAAAAGCAATTATGAAACTTAAAGCTAACAAATCCCCAGGAGCAGATGGCTATACAGCAGAATGGTACAAAACCTTTAAACAGCAACTATCTCCTCTCCTCCTGAAAACATTTAACTATGTCCTCCACACAGGGGAAATCCCCCCCTCCTGGAGAGAAGGGGTCATTGCAGTCATACCTAAACCTGAAAAGGATAAACTAGATTGCTCCAACTACAGACCAATCAGTGTATTAAATCAGGACTATAAGCTATTTACCACTATCCTTGCCAAAAGGTTAGAAAACATACTGACAGACTTAATTCACTTAGACCAAACAGGTTTTATAAGACAAAGACAGACACAAGACAACATTCGACGCACTTTACACATAATTCATCATATAAAAAAATATAACTTAAATGCAGTCATATTGGGATTAGATGCTGAAAAAGCATTCGATTCGGTTGACTGGTCTTTCCTCTATAAAATCTTATCCAGTTTCAATTTTCATAACAACTTCATTAGAACTATACAGGCATTATATAAAAAACCAACAGCTAAAATAAGGATTAACGGTAATTTATCATCATCTTTTGAGCTGGAAAGAGGATGTCGTCAGGGCTGCCCCCTGTCTCCACTGCTCTTTGCAATCTTCATAGAACCTCTGAGCCAATGGATAAGACAAAATCAAGAAATTCAAGGTATTACACTTGGTCAGAAAGAACATAAAATAGCACTCTTTGCTGATGACATTTTAATATACCTAGGGCAGCCAGACACTTCTCTACCAGAACTAATCTCAGTTTTTTCAGACTATGGAGATTTATCGGGGTACAAATTAAACATGCATAAAACCCAAGTTTTAACATTCAACTATGACCCAAATCATTTTTCACTAAATGAACTCAAAACTAACTGGGAGTTGGATTCTATGAAATATCTGGGGGTCAATATCCCGAAACAACTCGACAAAATTATAACACTAAACTATGATCCACTGGTGACAAAAATAAAATCTGACCTAGCAAGATGGAATATGATACCATTCTTAGGTACCGCACAAAGAATTGAAACAGTCAAAATGAATATACTTCCACGTCTTCTATACCTTTTCCAAACAATACCGGTAGAACCTCCCAAAAAAACATGGCAGGAACTGGACAGAAGGATCTCAAGATTCATATGGCAGGGTAAGAGACCTAGAATCAGATATAGAACCCTACAGCTAAACAAAGACAAAGGTGGGCTCGCACTGCCAAATATCAGGGACTATTTTATAGCTGCACAAATTAAAACTTTAGTAGAGATATGTAACCCAGTCTACACTGCACAATGGAAGGAGATGGAATGCCAAATAACAAGTGACATCCCCTTACAGGCGATAATAGGGAACAATGCCTTAACTAAACTCCTGAATAACACTAACCCGTGGATAGAGACCCCGCTAAAAATTTGGTTTAAGATAGTCAGAGAGAATCAAGCTAAAGAGCCCTATCGACTTCTGCAATGGATTGCCTATGATCAAGACATTACCCCCAATAAAACAGACACTAGATTTAAAGAGTGGAAAGAGAAAGGGCTGATAAAATATTACGATTTTTTTAAGGGGCAAACTTTAAGAAGTTTTGAAGATTTGAAAAAACAAGGTCTAATAAATCAAGATCTATACAGGTTCTTTCAGCTTAGACACCACATAAACAATATACTTAAAAAGGAGGATTTGGAAAGGGCCCAGTCAGGTGTTCTGAAGGTCTTCTTAATGGCATATAAAGGGATCCCAGGGATCAGATACATTTCTAAAATATACCAAGGTCTTCAAGACTTAAAAGGAGATAACACATCGTATATAAAAGAGAGATGGGAAAAAGAGGGGAATTTCACTTTACAATTGGAAATATGGGAAAAGCTAAATAAACAGCAATGGAAAAGTACCTCATCCCTGCAGTGGAGAGAATTTGGATGGAAAAACTTGGTAAGATTTTTCAGAACACCTGCACAAAACAAATTTACCCATAAGGGATTGAACTGTTGGCGCTTGTGTGGTGAAAAGACTGCAAATCATTTTCATGTGTTTTGGTCATGCCCAGTTATCCACCAATATTGGTCCAACGTACAGACAATATTGGGGAAAATATTCAAAATAACAGTTCCCTTTTCTTTTGTAACTTTGTATTTGGGTTTATTACCGGACTCACTGGAAAGACGAGGAGATAAATACTTATTCAATGTTTTAATATTGGCAAGTAAAAAAGCCCTAACTAAAAAATGGATGCTGAAGGACTGTCCTACACCTGAAGATTGGACTAACGTGATTCAAGACATTTACTTGATGGAAAAGTTGACATTCACACTGAGACAGGACATGGATGGGTTCATGAACTTTTGGCAACCCTGGATCGCATATGTGTCTTCCATTAGAACTAATCTTTGACAAATACCATTTCAATAATGGTCCCGCTCTTTGTTCCAATGCTACTCAGTTGCTCTTTTACTTTTAATTACTTAATTTTCTGTTTGTTTGTTTTTTGCTGTTCTGCTTGTTTGTTTATTCGTTTGTTTGTTTGTTTTTTATTTAATTCTCCTTAACTTCACTTTTTCTTTCACTTAAAAAAAAAGGGGGGGGTTGTTGTAATAACTATCCTACCAATGTTGTCAAATAGCAAAAAATAAGGGAACATGTGATGAAAATGTAAACAATGCAATGCTGTAATGACCTGTATACCCTTTACAAAAACTTAAATAAAAAAAAATAAAAAAAATTAACAATTAAGGAAAAAGACAAAAAAATTGCAGACTTGGAGCGATGTGTCGAGGATCTTGAACAATATTCTTGTATGGATGATCTAATTATAAGTGGACTAGACATTAAATACCAATCATATGCTCATGCTACAGCAGGAATGAGAGGTGAGGAGGCTCCCCTGAGTGAATAAGTCTCCCTGGAAAACCAAGTGCTTCAGTTCCTTGAAAGCAGAAACATAAAGGTTGATGTAAATGCAATTTCAACCTGTCATACTTTACCCAGAAAGGATAATAAAACAAAGAAATCAATTGTGATACGTTTTGTGAATAGAAGGGCAAAGAATGACATACTGAGGCAGGCCAGAAAGCTATGGGGAACAGAAGTTTACCTAAATGAACATTTAACAAAGACTAATGCTGAAATAGCACAGTAAGCACGGATGCTGAAAAGACAAAATAAGATACAGGCAACATGGACAAGAAATTGTTGACATAATGTCTGGCTCAGGAAACACGCACGCAGGCTCAGGGAAGATTTAATAGCTTTATTCAATAACCAGGTGTGTATGGATGTGTGTTTGAGATGTGTGAATGGCGTGAGGGTGAACGCCGAGAATCGGGAACAGAGCAGTGCGCCGTGCAGCCAGGCAACCCTATGGAGAGAGCAGAGGACAAGGGTAAAAGGGCACGTCACTGAGACAGGCACAAAAAGCAATGTGATGCTTACTTGCAGGTGAATGGTGGCTGGCATTGGCCAGGAGTCTTGCCTGGGAGACAGCGTCCTGCTGCGCACACGAGGTGACGTGGAGAAGAGGAATGAGGAATAGGCGATGACGGGAGAATCCGCCGCCAAGGAATCCACCTGTGCACAGAGGAGAATACTGCAAAGCAGGTGAGGAAATAATGCGGCTTACTTGTCGTAACGTAGATCAGCAGGATGGGAAGGAACGATCCTGCTGGGGGTTGAGCACGGAGTAGAACAGACGGCTCCAGACCAATGCTCTGGGCTGAGTGGGCTAAATAGCCCGTGATTGACGAGGCGCAGGTGTGCGCACAGCTGATGTGGATGACGAGGAGCGGCGAGTTGTGACAGTACTCCCCCCCCCCCCCCCAGCAGCGCCTCCTGGCGCTGGTTTGTCCGGGTGCATCCGATGGAACTCCGTGATGAGATTCCGGTCCAACACAAACGAAGAGCGCACCCAGGACCTCCACTCTGGGCCAAATCCCTCCCAATCCACCAAGTACTGCAGCCCACGACCTCGACGCTGGGAGTCCAAGATGGAAGTGACTCCCCATGCCGGGTGGCCGTCGATCATCATGGGCGCGGGCGGCGTCCTAGGGGGAGGACAGAGTGGGTCAGAGATCACAGGCTTGATCTTTGAAACGTGGAAGGTGGGACACACATGGAGGGAGGGGGGGAGGGCCAAACGCACAGCCACCGGGTTGATGATTTTGGTGATGGTGAAGGGTCCAATAAAGCGTGGGGCTAGCTTCCTTTTCTCGGCCTTGAGGTTGATGTCCTGAGACGATAACCAAACTTGTTGGCCCACCTGGTAATTGGGAGCTGGTCTCCTGTGGCGATTGGCTGTTGAACTATTGCGCGCCGCCGTGCGCAAAAGCACCTCACGCACCCTGGTCCACAAACTCCGGCAGCGCCTCAGATGCGCCTGGATGGAGGGGACGGTCAACTCACTCTCCTGCTCGGGAAACAATGGGGGGTCGTAGCCCAACGATGCTTTAAAGGGAGACATCCCAGTGGCCGATGACCGTGCCGTGTTATGGGCATACTCCACCCAGGGCAGGTATGAACTCCAGGAGGATGGGTTGGAGGAGGTGACGCAGCGCAGGACGGCTTCCAGCTCTTGATTGGCGCGCTCACACTGCCCGTTGGATTGGGGGTGATGACCAGAGGAGAGGCTCACCTTGGCACCCAGGGCGTTGCAAAAGCTCCTCCATACCTAAGACACAAACTGGGGCCCCCGATCAGATACGACGTCCACGGGGATTCCATGCAGCCTGACCACGTGTTGGACTAAAAGGTCAGCCGTCTCTCGTGCCGAAGGGAGACCCCGGAGCGGCACAAAGTGGGCGGCCTTCGAGAACCGATCCACAATCGTCAGCACTGCATCGTAGGTGTTGGAAACAGGGAGGCCAGTAACGAAGTCTAAGGCAATGTACGACCAAGGCCTGCCCGGGACCGGCAGGGGCTGGAGTAGGCCCGCGGGGGGAGAGTTGGAGGATTTACCAGTAGCACACACGGGGCACGCCTGGACGTAGTTGGCGACGTCCTTCTGGAGACCAGGCCACCAAAAGGACCGCTGGAGAAGATCCACCAACTGGGAAACGCCAGGATGACAGGCGAATTTGGACGTGTGGGACCAGTGAATGACCTCCCCCCGAACAGCCGATGGAACAAAGAGCCTATCCTCCGGTCCGCCGCCGGGATCAGGTTCGGTCTCCTGCGCCCTCCGGATCTTGTCCCTGATGGACCATGAAACTGCCCCCACGACACACGAACCGGAAAGGATGGTGTGATCCAGCTCCTCCGGGGCCTCAGGGGAGAACTGTCTGGACAGGGCGTCGGGCAACCCATTTTTTGAGCCTGGATGGTAGTGATGTTAAAGCGGAACCGAGCAAAAAACAGAGACCAGCGCGCCTGGCGGGCATTCAGTCATCTGGCTGACCTCAGATACTCCAAGTTCTTGTGGTCCGTCCAGACCACAAAAGGCTGGGCTGCCCCCTCCAGCCAGTGATGCCACTCCTGCAGCACGAGCTTGATGGCCAGAAGCTCCCTGTCACCGACGTCATAATTCCGTTCAGCAGGCGACAGGCGCCGGGAGAAGAAGGCACAGGGTCGCTTAACTCCATCTACTAGCAAACGCTGCGAAAGCACCGCCCCCACCCCCGTATCAGACGCATCCACTTCTACCAGGCACTGCAGCGCGGGGTCAACCTGAGTCAGGACCCGGGAGGAGGAGAACTCCGTCTTCAGGGTGTCGAATGCTGCCGCAGCCTCCTCAGACCACCGGAAGGGGACCTTGGGAGAGGTGAGGCGGGTCAGGGGGGTGACAGTTGCGCCGAAGTTGGGGACAAAGTGGCGGTAGAAGTTGGCGAAACCGATGAATTGCTGCACCTGTTTCCTGGAGGTCGGCGGTGGGCCACTCGACCACCACCTTCACCTTGGCAAGGGTCGGGAGAGCAACCTGGTTATGGGAGATGACAAAGCCCAGGAAAGAGGTGGTCTTGGTGTAGAATTCGCATTTCTCCGCTTTGACGTAAAGCCTGTTCTCCAACAGGCGCTGCAGGACCCGCTTCACGTGGACCTGGTGCTCCTCCCGCGACCTGGAGAAGATGTGGATGTCGTCCAGGTAAACGATGACGAAGAGCCCCAGGAAGTCCCGCAGGACGTCATTAATTAGCCGTTGGAAGACGGCAGGAGCGTTGGTAAGCCCAAACGGCATAACCAAATATTCGAAATGGCCGCTGGGCGTCCGAAAGGCCGTCTTCCATTCATCGCCCTCCAGGATCTGGACGAGATGATAGGCGCTGCAGAGGTCCAATTTAGTGAACCAGGTCGCCCCCTGGAGGGAGTGGAAGGCGGTGTCCATGAGAGGCAGGGTATACTTGTCCTTTTTGGTGATGTCGTTAAGGGCCCTAAAGTGGATGCACGGACGCAAGGACCCATCCTTCTTAGACACGAAGAAGAACCCAGCGCCAAGCGGGGACGAGGACAGGCGAATTATCCCGGCGCTGAGCGACTCCTTGATGTAACTGTCCATGGCCTCTCGTTCAGGTGCAGACAGGCTGTACAGGCGGCCAGATGGTAGCGGCGCCCCTGGGCAGAGATTGATGGCGCAGTCATAGGGCCGATGAGGAGGGAGAGACATCGCCCTAGACTTACTAAACACTTGGCCCAGGTCATGGAACTCCGGGGGAACCAAGGTGAGGTCCGGAGGGGCGGAGACCGGGGCTGGTGGAGATAAGGTAGGGGCACATGCTGCAGACTGAAGGCAGGTGCTCATACAGAAGGTGCTCCACGCAGTAACACTCCCAGTACGCCAGTCGAGGACGGGGTTATGTAAGCGCAGCCAGGGGTAGCCCAGGATGATGGGGAACGTAGAGGAGGCCAAGACGTAGAAGCTGAGGTCCTCTCGGTGGTTCCCAGACACGATGACAGGGGTAGGCCTGGTGCGGTGCGTCACAAGTCCCAGAGGAGAACGAGATAGGGCGATCAGTTTGAGGGGCGCAGACAATGGGAGACAGGTTATACCCAGCCGGGTTGCCAGGCTCATGGAAATAAAGTTCTGCTCTGCCCCCAAGTCCACCAGTGCGTGAGTGAGATGCCCTGTGGGGTTGTGGCTGAATCGGATGGGCAGAGAACAATGAGTGAGGGGATTAGGCCGGTTAGTGTCCGCGAGGCCCCCTACAGTGACTCGCGGACACCACCCCCCCCCCCCCGTTTGGCTTCGTCGGGCATTGCTCCACGGTATGCTGGTCGTCTCCGCAATACATGCAGAGACCCAGCTCCCGGTGGCGCTTGTCTTCTCCCGCTAGAGGGAGCCTAGTTCGCCCGACCTCCATTGCCTCTGACTCATTGGCGACCCCTCGGAGCAAGTA
The DNA here is from genome assembly GCA_020510985.1 of Pholidichthys leucotaenia. Taxonomy (NCBI): domain Eukaryota; kingdom Metazoa; phylum Chordata; class Actinopteri; order Cichliformes; family Pholidichthyidae; genus Pholidichthys; species Pholidichthys leucotaenia. Next base: position 241,825,717 of record CM035847.1, on the reverse strand, counting down.
ACGCCAGGGGGGCGAGACTGAGTTAGCGTGAGCGGGAGTCCGCGCGAGTGGCCGATTGACTTCCTGCTCGGCGGAACGCTCCCGCAGCCTGTTGTCCAAGCATGAAGGTCAGGGAAATTAGCTCCGATAGTCACCCAGGGAGGGTCCCGGCTGGCCAACTCATCCCGCAGACCCAGAAGCTGAGGTTGCGGAGGAAGATGCTGCAGAGTGACGCCTTACCCCAGCCCCTACCTCCTCACGCTGCACCTGGAAGTCGACAGCGTAATCCGCCGCCGATCGGTTTCCCCTGTTGGAGAGTGAGGAGCCGATCGGCGAGGACGCTATCACGCCGAGCGTGGTCAAAAAACCTCAAGAAGGCTCTGCACGAACTGCCGTCATCGAGAGGTTTGCATAGCCTGGGCTTCAACATGACGGCGTAAGCCCAAGCTAATGCTCTCCCATCGACGAGGTTAGCCCTATCACCCAATCGGCCTGTGGTCTGAAGGAACATCCACCGGGAACGCGCAGAACTACCGACTGACACTGTAAAATGCAACCCCGGTGCTTCGCTGAGTTTTCCCGTTGAAGCGAGCGGGGGTCGAATGGGCGTGAAGCCGGGTGCGATCCCGACGCTAGGCTGGCCAGCCATGGAGGCAGCCGAAAGCTGATCCGCCTTGAGCCGGGGGGGGAGCGCCTGCTGGGGGTCCACACGGTCTAACGCGTGAGTGATATAGTCAACTGGTTTAATATTACCTGTGTTGGTGAGCTATTAGATCCACCCGAAGCCTCGAGGGTGGTAAGACGGAGTGCGAGCCCGCTGTCTGCTGAGCCGTTCTGCTGGAGCGTACTGACATAATGTCTGGCTCAGGAAACACGCACGCAGGCTCAGGGAAGATTTAATAGCTTTATTCAACAACCAGGTGTGTATGGATGCATGCTTTGAGATGTGTGAATGGCCGTGAGGGTGAACGCCGAGAATCGGGAACAGAGCAGTGGCGCCGTGCAGCCAGGCACCCTATGGAGAGAGCAGAGGACAAGGGTAAAAGGGCACTTCACCAAGACAGGCACAAAAAGCAATGTGGTGCTTACTTGCAGGTGAATGGTGGCTGGCGTTGGCCAGGAGTCTTGCCTGGGAGACAGCGTCCTGCTGCGCACACGAGGTGACGTGGAGAAGAGGAATGAGGAATAGGCGATGACGGGAGAATCCGCCGCCAAGGAATCCACCTGTGCACAGGGAGAATACTGCAAAGCATGGTGGAGGAAATAATGCGGCTTACTTGTCGTAGCGTAGATCAGCAGGATGGGAAAGAACGATCCTGCAGGGGGTTGTGCACGGAGCTGAACAGCGGCTCCAGACCGATGCTTGGGCTGAGTGGGCTAAAAGCCCGTGATTGACGAGGCGAGCGGTGTGCGCCGCAGCTGATGTGGATGACAAGGAGCGGCGAGTTGTGACAATTGTAGAGTTTGGATCAAACTAAATGGAACACCTGAGGAAGGAAAGGCCATAATAATTAGAGATTGACTTGACAGTTGAGGTAAAGAAGGGAAGGGAGGGGGAGGAAAACACAATAGGAGAGAGAAAAAACATAGTTAATCAGAATAACGCTCGTATAAGCTCATATAAAGCTCAGATGAGCCAAATTTTGACTACACAGAAAAAAACCCTCTATGCACAATTAGCAGACACTATAGATCACACAAACAAGAGTTGAGAGAGGCAGTGTATGTATGAGTCAGTATATATGTATCAGTTCGTGTAACGTTGTGTGCATTTGTGTAGTGTAGGTGTGACAGTTGCGAGTGAACAGCAGAGGGCGCCTCCAGGCAGTAGATAGATGTTATAGTCATGTGACTTATAAACAAGTCCGGAATCTGTCTCTTCGCTTGCAGATAAAGGCACATGGACTGTCCTTGAGAAGTTCATCCACTGAAGACAGCAGCTGTCTGTCGATTGTTTGGGTTAGCAGCCACCACTACTGCTTATCTCATCAAGGAGGAATGTAAACAGGGCATCAAAACAAGGTCAAATCTACACAGCTCAGAGCCCACGGAGAATAGAAATTTCCTCTCTTCATGCGCTTGTGCTTCATAATTTTAATATTACAGGCTTAAACAGGCATTCCATTCCATGGAGAGCACGGGGCTCCAGATGTATTCCTTCACGAATCACTGTCATCTCAGTCACCGTTTACCGCTACACGTGCACTCCCCCCAACTGGTCAAATTTGATGAAGGAGCTTGCTGGGTCCGCTTTGATCAGCTCTCTCACCTTCCTTCAATTTCTGATACATCAGGAAACTTCACAGCCAAAAATAGAAGTCCTGAGATCATATCCAATAATGTTTCCTGCCAAATCTTCCACAGACGCATGACTTCCAATGTCATGAGTCTCCTCTCTGGGTTCTCCTGACCCGATCTTCTTTGAAAGTGGTGACAATCAAGTTAAGCGCTTTCCAGATCCATAATTTCCATTTAGATTAAGATTCAGCAGAAGAGCGACTAGACAGACAAAAACACAACATTGCAAGCTGGGATCAGAAGGGAAAGAGAGAGGATTAGAAAAGGCGTCTGCTCTCTCTCAGTCATTGGATGCGCCTAACGTGCGTGTCCAATGTCAAGTCAAATTCCTCGTATGTTTACTTGTAAATATACTTGGCAATAAAGCTGATTCTGATTCTGATTCTGAGATGTCACTGACTTAAATAAATATAGATGAACACTGATTAAGAAAATTAAGAGACTATGATAATCCATATCCACACACGGCAAGAATAGTTCTTTTGTGACATACCATGTCAATGTACTTTTAAAAAAAACCAAACAAACAAACAACAAAAAAAAAAAACTTATGACTGACTTGAGTAGACATCAATTATCCCCATTTGGAGGAAATCATTTGACACAGAGTGAGGAAATTCAAACTCTGAAAATATGCCATTATGCTGAACATAAACTACAAGAGATGGAGAATGATATTGATCCTGATAACCACTTTTTCAATAATATTCATAATCATTGTGAATATTATACTGAAAAGCAATTCAAAAGTCAAGTGCAATTAGATGGTAAACTATCAATAATACACTTCAACAGCAGAAGTCTTAACAAAAACTTTCCACAGATTCAGGACTATTTAAAACAGCTAGACAGAAAATTTACAGCTATCGCAGTCTCTGAAACTTGGCTTAATGAAGAGCAGGCTCCTCTGATGACAATAGAGGGAAATCAGATGTTTCATATTAACAGATCTCAAAAAAAGGGTGGTGGTGTTGTACTGTGTATTGATGACCTGTATAGGTGTAAGCTTGTAAATGGAATGTCCTTTGCACTACCAGGGATTCTGGAATGTGTTACTGTTGAGATTGACCAAGATAAAACAAAAAATCTAATTATGTTGTATATATAGAATGCCGGGAACTTGCATTGAAACATTCAGAGATAAATTAGTCGAGCTGTACAATATTACTAGTAAGAAAATGGTTGTAATTTGTGGAGATTTCAATACTGATTTACTAAATCCATTTCAACAAAATGTAACTACAGAGTTCATGAATTCTATGTATAGTATGAGTTTATATCCCACAATAACACATCCCAGTAGAATTACAGTTCACACTGCTACACTTATTGATAACCTGTTTGTTAATATTACTGATAAGAAAATAGAAAGTGGATTATTGATAAATGATATAAGTGACCATTTGCCATTCTTTGCACTTATCCATGGCCACACGGGGGCCAATACAGAAAAAAACTTTAAAATCTTTCAGATACAAATCCCAAACTGCAATCAGTTCTTTTAAAGAAGACCTGCTGAAGCAAGACTGGACAAAAGTCTATGTATCAGATGTAAATGAAGCCTATTGTAGAGGAGCTTGAAATAACGAGGCGATGTGATTCATAAACCAAAGTTTATTATCAGCTCCTCTAACAAGTCTCATCTAGGTGCAGCAGCAGAAGAAGTAAGAGGGAGAACACCTTCGGCTCTACGAACTTATACTTGCACATAACAAAAGACATGCATATCAAAAGCTGACATCCCTCATTATCTTAATCCCCCCATTGTCTTCGTACTCCTCCTCCTGGCCCTGGGGGGTCAGGGCAGCCCATCCGGTCTCCACCGCAGTGCCTTGGATGCTCTTTAATCCTCACTGGCGGTTAAGACTATTTGTCCTGTTCTGAGGTGTGAAGTCGCCTTACATATGTAATCACCAAACACTCTCACATGCTTAAACATATGTTGGTTATGGAATATATGATTAATATAGACCACAGCCCCCCCAAACGACTAAGAAAAGGACAATAGAAAATTCACAGTTTAAGATAATTATTATGACAAACTAACTGCTACACCTCTTGCCACAGAAGAAACTTTCCAGCAGCCATGCTCCTAAGAGAGTTCAGTGGTAATCATAACAGCATAGTAAAATCACAAGTCAGTCCTAAACTATTACAGCACAATTAGTGAACAACTGTTGAGTAGTTTGCATCAGTCCCTGTGCTGTCTGGGTTTCAATCTTCTCCCGAATCTGCTGTGGGTCCGCTTGGGCGTCCTGCTGGGACCTTCCTGTAAGGAATCTGCAGCTTGGGAAGGAGAGTGATTATTTGTTCCCTGCAGGGGGGCTGAGTCTTTTCTGTTGGCGGGTCTACACCGCCGAGGTGCTCTCGCCAACCGTGCAGGCTCATCTCTCAACAAGAAGGCAGGTTTAAGTCTGTCAATGCTGACTGTTTTTTTTCTATCCCCAAAATCAAGCACAAAGTGTTTATCACCAGGTTCCAGCACTCTGAATGGCCCATCGTATGGTGGGCGGAAAGTTGGTTTTAAAGCTTCATGCCTAACAAAAACGAATTCAGCGTTTTTCAAAGCTTGGGGGACAAAACCCCGTGGAAAAGAGTGATGTGCCGGCCCGGGGAGAGAGTCCGGTCCGTTGCTGCCTAAAAACCTCGGGGTTGGAAAATGCCCTGGCTCTGGGTTCTCTGGTAAAAATTCACCTGGGAGCCTGAGAGGTTGTGCAAAAAACTAATTCTGCTGGAGAGGCGTCTAGATCCTCTTTGGGCGCAGCACGCAACCCCAATAAAACCCAGGGAAGTTTATTTACCCAATTTGTATCCGTTAGTGAGGCTCTGAGGGCGGCCTTTAAAGATCTGTGAAAACGCTCGCAAAACCCATTAGCCTGCGGATGATAAGCGGTGGTGCGGTGAATTGTTGCCCCTAAGCTGCTGGACATGGCTGACCAAAGCTCCGAGACAAATTGAGGCCCCCTATCGGACATGATGTCCGATGGGACGCCGAAACGTGCCAGTTTGTCAAAAAAAACGTGAGCGACTTCCTCCGCTGTGGTTGACGCCAGAGGGACTGCCTCTGACCAGTGCGTGGTGCGGTCTATCATTGTTAGCAGGTGTGTGAAACCTTGGGAGTAAGGTAGTGGCCCCACGAGGTCGACATGAACGTGGTCGAACCTTCTAGCAGGGATTCGAAAAGGCTCCAGAGGGGCTTTTGTGTGTTTGTGTACTTTGGCGCGCTGACAAGAAATGCAAGTCTTTGCCCATTCTTTTACGTTTTTGCGCAGGCCAGGCCACACAAACTTTTCGGCGACCATTTTAACTGAAGCGCGCACACCTGGGTGCGCGAGGGAGTGAATCGAGTGGAAAATACGGCGGCGCCATGCAGATGGAACTAACGGGCGAGGTCGGCCAGTTGAGATGTCGCATATTAGGGGGGGCACGCCGTCGCGTAGACCCCTTTTCTCCAGCCTTAACCCTGTTGGTCCAGACAGGAGTGCGCGCACATCCGCGTCACTACTTTGTTCCTCGGCCATGGCTGCATAATCTATCCCCGCATGGATTGGGGCCGTGTATGTGTCCGCGTTGGTGAAGAGTTCCGTGGCTGAGGTAGTATAATCTGTCTCCTCGCGCTCTGGCGATGTCACAGCGCGAGAGAGGCAGTCTGCTGCCACGTTAAGTTTGCCTGCCACATGTCGAATGTCTGTGGTGAACTCTGAAATCGCAGCTAGCTGTCTTTGTTGCCTGCCTGACCACGGTTCGGAAATTTTAGCCATAGCAAAGGTGTGAGCGGGTTTGTGGTCTACAAAAGCCGTAAAAACGCCGCCCCTCTAACCAAAACTGGAAGTGGCGGATGGATAAATGGAGCGCTAGTAGCTCTCTGTCAAAAGTGCTGTATTTACGCTCAGTTTGGTTTAGCGATTTGCTGAAGAATGCCAAAGGTTGCCAGATTCCGCCGACGTGTTGTTCTACAACTGCCCCTATGGCCAGGTCTGAAGCGTCTGTGGTTAGCGCAATGCGGGCCGAGGGATCGGGGTGAACCAACAATGTGGTATTAGCTAGGGTGCTTTTTACTTCCACGAAGGCGCGTTCGCGCTCCGGGGTCCATTCGACCGCGTTGGAAGGTTTTTGTTTTCTGAGCGCGTCATATAGGGGCTGCATGAGCTGAGCTGCGTGGGGAGGGAAGCGGTTGTAAAAATTAACCATGCCCAAAATTCCTGCAGCGATTTGACCGTTTGTGGGCCGTGGGAAACTTTTTACTGCGTGAACTTTGTCTGGAAGTGGGACTGCCCCCTTCGAGAAGAAACTCTGTGTCCTAAAAAATCAATTTGTGACACGCCGAATTTGCATTTGGCTGGATTGATTATTAACCTGTGCTCTTCTAGTCTCTGAAAAACCATAGTGAGATGCTGCTCGTGTTCTTCCTCAGACGAGCTGGCTACCAGCATATCGTCGAGGTAGACGAACACGAAAGGGAGGTCGCGTAATACCGCGTCCATCATCCGCTGAAAGGTTTGAGCAGCGCCTTTGAGGCCGAAAGGCATCCGCAAAAATTCAAAAAGACCGAAGGGGGTTATTACAGCTGTTTTAGGAATGTCCTCTGCTCGAACTGGGACTTGATGATAACCGCGGACCAGGTCTATTTTTGAAAAAATGCGCGCACCCGCCAGATGTAGTGAAAAATCTTGAATGTGAGGAATTGGGTAGCGGTCATGCGCTGTCGCATTGTTTAATCTGCGGTAATCGCCGCACGGTCTCCAAGAACCGTCAGATTTCGGAACCATGTGAAGTGGTGAGGCCCAGGGGCTTTTCGAGCGTCTGATAATGCCTAATTTTTCAAGGGTGGTGAACTCGTCCCGAGCTATGGCGAGCTTGGTCGCGTCTAAGCGCCGAGCTTTGGCGAAAACGGGTGGGCCCGTTGTGGGAATAAAGTGTTCAACCCCGTGCTTAGCCACTGTGGCTGAGAATTTGGGAATTGTGAGTGCTGGAAATTGGGTGAGGAGTTGATCAAACTTACCTCCTGCTGTAGTGACGCTAGCCTGCACAGGTGGTGGAGAAAGTCGAGCTGAGCAGGGAATAGAAGCAAAGGACAGTGCATTAACCAAGCGCCTGTTCGCTAGATCAACTAATAACCCATGTGCACACAAAAAATCTGCGCCCAACAAGTTAAAACTCACCGCCGCTACAACAAATGTCCATCTGTAGTTGCGGCCGTGGATGCAGAGAGGCAGGCTCTTTTCGCCAAAAGTGTCGATGGTGGAGCCGTTGGCTGCCACCGCTCCATTGCCCCGGGTGCCCATGGCCCGGTCTGCTTGGGAGGGCATGACAAAACTTAGTTGAGCTCCCGTGTCGATAAGGAACCGCTTGCCGGTGTGTCCGTCCGTCACATATAAAAGCTTGCTTTTTTCGCCAAGAACCGCCGCTGTTAACGGCTCTCGGCTTCGGCGTTTTCCCGAAATTGTGAATTTGCAGGGGGGAACGCATTTGTAAGCCTTCTCGGCGAAGCGGTGGTGGTAATAACAAACGTCGCTCCGTCTGTTACGTCCTGGCCGTGTCGCTGTCACCGCGGGCTGATTCTGCTCGATGACTTGTGGCTCCTCGTGGCTCCGGACATCAGCGTTGAGGTCCACGGATGCTGCTGTGGGTGTCTGCTCCTTGCAGGCGTTGACGAGCCATTGAGCTTTGTGAGCCAGCGTGCGGAAGTCTTGCTGGGTGCTGAATCGCATGTTGGCCAGCGTCCCTCTCATGTGTGGCGGCAGCGTACTGAGGAATATGAAATGGAAGAGGAAGTTGTCATTGTCCTCTTCTTTAAGTTGCAGCAAGTCCTCCATGAGGGCCTTGGGTCTACCTCCTCTGTGGCCGTAGACCGCCAGGATCCTCTCGGCTCTCTCCTCGGCTGAGGGGACGTAATTTGCCACGATGGTCGCTTTCAGTTCTTTATATTTGTCCTGGGCCGGCGGCCGTTGGATTATACTCCACGCACATCTCGAAGTGGCGGCGTTGAGTTTGGCGACGATGTGATAGAACTTTGTATCGTCAGCCGTGATGCCCGCAAGTGCAAACTGGGCTTCAGCTTGCTGAAACCACGAGGCGGGGTCTTCCTGCCAGAAGTCCGGCAGGTTGACGGTGACGGCGTTTGTGTGGACCGTCACTGATGTGTCCGCAGGGTGAGAGTGCCTTGCTTCGGCTCTCTCTACGGCGCTGGTGCTCGGTTGAGCCCTCTCTGTCACTTCTGCCGTGGGGGAACGTCGTCCATCTGTTCCCCTGTCTGCATGGGCGCCAGCGTCTGCCTGGGTCGCCACAGATGAGTCGATTGCGGGGTAATGCCTCTGGTCCATTCTCGCGTCAGGGTCACCAGTGTAGAGGAGCTTGAAATAACGAGGCGATGTGATTCATAAACCAAAGTTTATTATCAGCTCCTCTAAAAAGTCTCATCTAGTGCAGCAGCAGAAGAAGTAAGAGGGAGAACACCTTCAGCTCTACGAACTTATACTTGCACATAACAAAAGACATGCATATCAAAAGCTGACATCCCTCATTATCTTAATCCCCCATTGTCTTTGTACTCCTCCTCCTGGCCCTGGGGGGTCAGGGCAGCCCATCCAGTCTCCACCGCAGTGCCTTGGATGCTCTTTAATCCTCACTGGCGGTTAAGACTCTTTGTCCTGTTCTGAGGTGTGAAGTCGCCTTACATATGTAATCACCAAACACTCTCACATGCTTAAACATATGTTGGTTATGGAATATATGATTAATATAGACCACACCTATGACACATTTATGAACATTGTAACCACTCTTTATGAAAAAATTATCCATTAGTAAAGAAAAAGCTTAAACAGAAATTTGTCGACAAGCCATGGTTAACCAAAGGATTACAAAAGGTGTGTAAAAAGAAAAATTTATTATATAAAGCTTTTCTAAAGAAAAAGACAAAAGAAGCAGAGCAGCAGTATAAAACATACAAAAATAAGTTAACATACTGTATATAATGAGATGTAGTAAAAGAGACTATTACAGTAAAGAACTGGAGAAAAACAGAGACAATATTAAAAATACATGGACAATACTTAACAATATTCTTGGAAATAAAAACAGAAATACAAGCTACCCTTTCAAAAAAAAAAAATAATAAAACGACTCAGAGTGTGAATGCAGTCTCACCTGCAGATGAATTTAATAACTTTTTTGTTAACATTGGTCCTAATTTGGCTCGAGAAATACCCATTATGGCACCTACAGGTGATACAATAAGCAAAAACATTGCTGTAAAAGACTCCATTTTCATAAAGAACACAGAGGAGAGAGAGGTCATTGAAATTGTTAAATTGTTTAAAAGTAAAACATCTATGGACTGTGATGGTATTGACATGCTCTTAGTCAAAACTATTATTGAACGCTTAGTGAAACCACTGACGTATATCTGTAACCTTTCTCTCCAAACAGGTATATTTCCCAGTGCAATGAAAATAGCTAAAATAATTCTGATATACAAGACGAGTGACAGAGGGGAATTTTCAAACTATAGACCAATTTCACTATTGCCGCAATTTTCCAAGATACTTGAAAAAATATTCTGTGAGAGAACTGACAACTTCATAATGAAGAATAATTTATTGTGTGAGCAACAATATGGGTTCAGACACAAGAGGACAACTGCATTTGCTCTTATGGAATTTATAGAAAAAATATCAATTGCCATTGAAAATAAAGAGTATTCAGCTGGGGTATTCCTGGATCTTAAAAAAGAATTTGATACAGTGGATCATAATTTATTATTAAAGAAACTACAAAATTGTGGTATTAGGGGGGTAGCACTGTCCTGGTTATGTAGTTACTTAAAGAATAGATATCAGTATGTATGTGTTGGTAACAAAAACTCACAGTTACTGAAGGTTACTTGTGGAGTCCCACAGGGTTCAGTTTTGGGGCCACTGTTATACAATATGTATATAAATGATATATGTAAAGTTTCAGAAAAAATGGATTTAATATTGTTTGCCAATGACACTAATTTATTATGCAGTGGAAGCAATTTGGAACAACTTTTGGATACACTCGGAAAGGAATTAGGAAAGCTTAAACTGTGGTTTGATTCAAACAAATTAACGCTCAATTTAAGTAAGACAAAATTTATAGTTTTTAACAACCATCACAACAACTTAGTATCTAAACTCAGTGTAAATGGTGTAGAGATTGAAAGGGTATCCAAAACTAAATTTCTTGGAGTAATAATTGATAATAAACTGTGTTGGAAGTCACATATTAATTATATTAAAGGTAAAATATCTAAATCAATTGCAATACTACACAGAGTGAAATATTTGCTGAATCAACCCACATTATATTCTTTGTATCATTCATTAATACTCCCACACATGACATATTGTACTGAAGTATGAGGAAATACATATAAAACAAGCATATAGCCAATCTTTATGCTTCAGAAGAGAGCTATTAGAATAATAAACAAAGCTGCTTACAGGGAACCAACAAACCCACTTTTTCTTAAATTAAAAGCTCTCAAGTTGACAGATCTGGTTGACTTTAAAACTGCAGTAATAATGTTTAAAGTGAAGAATCTATCACTGCCCGCAAATATCCAAAAGTTGTTCCAAATAAGGGAGAAACAATATCATTTCAGAGGAGCATGTATCAAAAACCTTCAGTGAAAACTACCACCAAGCAACACTGTGTTTCAGTGCAAGGAGTCAGATTGTGGAACGCTTTTGGACCTGAATTAAAATCATGTACAACGCTTGGACAATTTAAACAAAAACTAAAGGAAGAAATACTCCAAATATATATACAAGATGACATGTAAAATCACATAAGGATTGTCATATCCAGTCTGTGTTGTGTTGTTGCTTAGTTTTTTGTCACATTTTGTCTTAGCTTTGTTCTGAATTGTAATCGCTCTTGTTTTGTTTTCTCTTCTGAATTCTTGGATGGAACATGGGTGGGCAATATAAGCTGCGGCTTCAGCCATCACCCATTTCGGATAACTTATGTTGAACTGTATAATCAGAGGAGTTATTGTTTGATTTGACCTTGTAAGATTTTTTTCCCCCCTTTGTTATATTATTCTGTTTCTTTTTTTAATCTTTGCTTTTAATCTATCTGAAATAAAGATTCATTCATTCATATGAGTCCAAGAAGTGAAGTTCACCACTTGCTTGGTCACTGCACATTCCTCCGGGTTAAGTCCAAAAGGTGAAAAACCATGATGGATGGACTACAGGCAGATGAGAAAAAAACACAAAAGGTGAAAAAAAATACACAACACCTCCGCTGGATTTTAAACTGGCCAGATTATTCTGTTGTGATTCCCCATCCACTTTTACGCAGTGCACGGAGGAAGGAGACAAATCCACACACAGGAGACATTGTGTGCATTTTATTGTGCAAAATAAGGAGGCAAAGCAGTCCAGCAGCAATAAAAGATACTAAAATGGCGAGGAGGCTCTGGGAAGCTCACGAGACGTTCCTCAGCTCGCCAGTGAGTAAGCCCAGGGAACCCAAAGTGCTTCAGGCGGAACTGACAGTGGGAGAAAGGTAGCCTGGACACCCGAGCGCCTCCACGATGAAACTGGAAGCGGCAGGCACAGGAATATTCACTGGATCCAGGAACAGAGATGTCCGTGGAAGGAATCCCAGAGCCAACCTGCAAAAACAGAAGAGGGGAACACAGATGTCACGCAGAGGGAAGCGGTACCAAAAACAGGCAGGGCATCTAGTCATGCATTCATCAAACACAACAGGATTAACACTGTGAAGAACACACAGGTCCAACAATAATCCAGCAATTCACTCCCGCAGCCACAGGCCTAAAATAGTGCCACAAATAATGACGGAAGTGAATGCCGGTGTGAGTAGAAGGAGGAAGAGTGTAAGACTGAGTGGGCTGGACTAAGTGGGAGCATGTGTGTGAGTGAATGTCTGTGAGCATATGCATGTGTGTGTGCGTGCGTGAAACCACAAGGATGAATACAATTAGTAATGACAGCCAGCTGACAAAAACTGGCAGGAGGCGGGGGGGTGGCCCCGAGCTGTCAGGGAGCCAGGAAGACCTCAAGGCTCCCACGGAGGTGCCTGATGGAAAAAGAGAGAATCAAACACACTTAAGACAAGGCAGCCACCGTGCCATGAAACTGGGCTGGAAGTCCACCCCAGTTCATGACAGCTCCTTGCAAGATTTCTGACAGAGGAGTCAAAAGAATTATCAGAAGAGTTATACAACAGCCAAAGACCACTCATGGAGCGCTCCAGAAAGACCTGGAGTTAGCAGATACTGCCGTTTCACAGAAAACAGTAAGTAATGCACCCAACCAACGTGGGCTCTATGCCCGCTCACCTCGCAAGACTCCATTGCTGAAGAACAAGCATGTTGAAGCTTGTTTAAAGTTTGCTGCACGACATTTGGGCAAGCCAGTAAAATACTGGGAGAATATAGTGTGGTCATATGTGACCAAAATTGAACTTTTTGGATGCTATAACATGCAGCATGTTTGGAGAAGAAATGGCAGTGCACATCAGCCCAAAAACACCATACCAACAGTGAAGTTTGGAGGTGGGAGCATCATGGTGTAGAGGTGTTTGTCAGCACATGGTACAGGCAGACTTCATATAATTGAAGGAAAGATGAATAGACAAATGTACAGAGACATCCTTGATAAGAACCTGTTGCCATCTGCCAAGATGCTGAAAATGAAACGAGGGTGGACATTTCAGCAAGACAATGATCCCAAACACACAGCCAAGGAAACTGTTGTTTACTAAAGCTGCTGGAAGGGCCCAGTCAGTCACATGACCTGAATCCAATTGAAAATCTACGGAACAAACTGAAGGTCAAAGTTCATAGAAGACACCCACAGAATCTTCAAGATTTCAAGACAGTTTGTGTGGAAGAATGGGCTAAAATCACTCCTGAGCAATTCCTGCACCTAGTTTCTCCATACAGCAGGCATCTGGAAGCTGTTATTACCAGTGTTTGGCAAGTTACTAAAAAATAGTAGCTAATTACACTTACTTGTTACTTCTTTTCAAAAGTAATTGAGTTACTTTACCAATTCACTGCATGATCTAAGTAACTATAGTTACTTGGAAAAGTAACTTTCACAGTTACTTTTAAATGCATTCTGAAATCATCTTACACCCACATAGCAAGATGATTAATTAAGGGATTACATTACGGGCTTAAGTAATGTCAGGCTGAAAACAGACCGTTAAGCCAGCGCTTTTAGAATATGTTCAAGTCTGCTTATATCCCGCCTTGAGAGCCTCTTATTGTGGGAAACAATCTGACGAAAATCAACACGAAATTGCCAGAATTTTCTGCGCGAACAATAAAGTATACAAAATCAAATCAAATCAAATTTTGGAGTGAGAGTTGGCAACACTGCATAAAGCTGCCGTTGCTTATCTTACCTTCATATTATGGATTTAATCCAGTGTGCAGTGATCCAAAAAAAATGTCCATTATCCACAGTCCAAATGTCTGCTGTGACAGAGACAATCAATCGGTTTAATTCTTGCTGGGTCACAAACTGTCCAGATGCATACCTGTGATTGAAATCCAGCCATGGCTGTTGAGACTGTTCAGATAGCATAGATCCACTCACGCAGTGTTGTTAGCATAGCTAGCCGTTACTTAGCACTTGCTTTGTCAGAGCTTTGTTGCTGTTTTCAAGTGCTTCTGAAGATTGCTGTAGGTCTCAACCGGCACTTACGTAGCTTCCAACTCACCAATATGCTTTTGTCCTTAACCATGACAAAGGAAAAATAATCTATTTCCATATAAACAAAGTAGCTTCATCTTTTCCTCCGCTCAGTAGTGAAGACTCAGCTCTCTGCAACAGGTCATGTCGACTGACGACTGATGGCTGTGTCAGCTACGGTAGGGTCAGTTTGTATATTCATTTATTTGCGCTAAAAATATTTATCCATATTAATAAAATGAGTAATGTATCTGATCAAAGTTTCAGTAACTGTAATGCATTACTGAATTTTAAACAGTAATTTCATTACACAGCACATCACTGCAAAGGTAGTGGTGTTACAGTAACACCAACGGAGTGGTGGCTCAGTTGGTACAGCATCCGCCCCACCCCCAAGATGCCTAGGTTCAAATCCTGAAAGGGTCATGCTGAAGACCATATAAAAGCAGAACCTCCTGCCGTCCAGCTTGGTGCTCAGCAATAATGAAACAGAGGAGGGAAATTTGTGGCAGTGCCTTGCATGGCAGTGACCCCTCTGATTCTAGATGTGATTGACATTGTAGATAAGAGAAACATAATTTCATTCTACTGTACATGATTGGCTGTATGGACTGAATGGCAGTAAAGGTGGCTTTACTTTGTAATGCATTACTCCCAACACTGGTTATTAACAACAAAGGCTTTTCTACTAAATATTAAATGAATTTCATCGAGCATGTTCAATACTTATTCCCTGTGTCATTCCACTTTATTAAATATAACTTGTTTTGTGAACACAGTTGCCTTGATTTCTTTGTATGTATGGATCACTTGGGTTGTTACTGATATCTGGTGAAAATCTCAGATCACTGGCTCCATCAGAAATATGTTTAATGAGAGACAGACAGACAGACAGACAGACAGACAGACAGACAGACAGATAGATAGATAGATAGATAGATAGATAGATAGATGTACTTTATTGATCCCAAACTGGGAAATTACAGTGTAACAGCAGCATGACAGTTGACAGCCAAACAACAGAAACACACATGACAGACAAAGGGATTCCCTATGGAAAGTAAAAAAACTAACACGACTATAGAACCTATATACATCAAAGCTTAATATATGATGACCCGTATAAACACATGAATCATCCCACTGCACAAGAAGGACTATCAGGAGCAGAGTGAAATGTGATGTACCAGTTAGTCTGTAAGGTGCAGTGTGGCAGCATAGCTATTGTCATGCGGTGGCTCTCGCGAGCCACCATAAGACGCCACACAGTCACCAGTGAGTTTCAGTGAGTTTTATTACGGTGAGAAGTGACAACACAAGATGCAGGGGCAATGACACATAAGTCTACACACATCCGGAGGCGTAAGGCTAAACAGCTCTCATACAGGTCCATAGGAGGAGACGGTCATACACAGGCAAGGTTGCTGGAGTAATGGCTACACAGGCTGCTGAGGCAGAGACACACAGAGGTCTACTCACACCGGGAGGGGTAAGGCTAACAGCTCACTTACTGGTCCTGGGGAAGCGACGGTCAACCACAGGCAGACGAGGTAGGTAACAGTCCAAAGCATCCGTAGCTCAGACGAAGAACGACTGACACTGCTGCGTCTTACCGCCGCCAGTGCCGGGCTTAAGAAGGCGAAGCACTAACAACGATAATTACAAACAGCTGACCAACCGTTGACAGGCGGAAGCCCCACCGAGCACTTTCACAATAAGAGCCCGGTGAGGCCAGAATGCAGCCCGCAACTGTCAAGGGCCGGCAGCGAAACATAACTTAGCCCCGAGCACCATCAGAACCGGCGCTCGGGTCATAACAGTACCCTCCCTCCACGGGCGGGACTCCGGAACGCCCCAAGGAACCACCCTGCCCCCCCACCCCCCCAGGGTGGGAGGTTGGGGGACAGATGTGGAGGGAGAGAACCAACCCATGAACGAGACCTTAAACCAAAAGGAAAAAGAATACATCAATTTCCCCCAGAACCATGATGAAACCAGAAAAAAACAAGACATGACTAAAAAAATACAAGGGATACAAAACCATAAAGAACATAAGCACCTGACACCGAACATCTTCCCACAGGGACCACAGACAACCCGTCTAACTCCAAAGTACATAATCCCACGTGGTAAAGAACTCAAAGTAAGGATCTCTTCAAAAACCCAAACTTAACATGCCAAAATCATACTCCCAAACAACCTAAATACATAACTATGGACAAGAAATATCTGGAAACACACGATAACTATGGAAAAAGAAATACATGGAAACGCACGATAACTATGGAACAAAAAATACATGGAAACACACACATGGGAGCAATTTAAAATTGCTTGGCATACGTGACTACGACTAGACCGTGACTTCAAAAACACATTGAGGCAACCTAACACAAACAAAACAAGAAATACATACAAACACACATGGAGCAAACTAAAATTGCTTTAACATAACTTGGCTATGACTAGACCGTGGCTACAAAAAAAAGAACATGGAGCAATCTAAAATTGCTCTGACATAACTTAGCTATAGATAGACTGTGGCTTACAAAAAAAAAAAAACATGGAGCAATCTAAAATTGCTCTGACTTGACTTAACTATGAATAAACTATGGCTTTCAAAAAAAAAGAAACATGAGGCAATCTAAAATTGCTTTGACTTGACTTGACTATGACTAAACTGTGGCTTTCCAAAAAAAAAGAAAACATGAGGCAATCTAAAATTGCTTTGACTTAACTTTGACCAGACTGTGGCCTTCAAAAAGAAACATGAGGCAATCTAAAATTGCTTTGACTTGACTATGACTAGACTGTGGCCTTCAAAAAGAAGAAACATGAGGCAATCTAAAATTGCTTTGACTTGACTTAACTACGTGAAACAACAAAAAACAATTGCTAAACGTACTTGACATGACTAGGCACCGTATGGGCCCACAGATAGTCCCACACACACAGTACATGATCAGGTGGCCTACCCCAGTCCCAGGCCCCCAGAAACAAGTCCTCTGGTGGCCGAACCAGGTCACCCCGTAGCAAACAGTTTATTGGGTGGCCAACCCAAGACGCCGAACGCACGAAGCAGTTCCTCGGGTGGCCGGCCCGCATCCCACATCCACCAGGACCGTGGAGGAAATGCATGCAGCCGCCCGCCTGAAGACGACAAGACAGGAGAGCGCCAGTCTGCCAAACACAAACCTCTAACGGCCCCCAGCTGGTGGCTCCTGAGAGGGGGGCAACCAAAGACTTGGACCCCCTCGAATCCTGATTGGGTCACAGCCGCACCTGCGCTGGACCCCCACTGGACCTCGTCGGACCCCGATTGGGTCATCGCTGCACCCACGTCGGACCCCGACTGGGTCACCTCAGCCCACGCGTCGGACCCCGACTGGGTCACCTCAGTCCACGCATCGGACCCCGACTGGGTCATCTCAGCCCACACGTCGGACCCCGACTGGGTCAGGATGGCACCGGCGACGACCTCCATCTCCGAACCTGGAACCCCCAGTCCCGTGACCTTGACTGGCTCCGGACCGGTAACGCTGTGGAGGTGCTCAGAAAACAGGAGAGGACCGGGATCAGTTCCACCGGCAGCGCCAGAGCCCAGCGAGACGAGCTCGGGTGCAGCAGACGGCTGCCCCTCACTCGCTTCCCCATGAGGCAGGCAAAAATGCTCTAACACACCATACAGGAAAACAAGGAAGAGCACTTGCCTGCACTCGGGCTCTGGAGCCGTCCAGGACTTCGCCGATCCAGGTTCAAGAAGACGCTCGTCGTCGGGCTCCCACTCGGCTGCGTCGGGTTCCACAGCCGGCCTGATGGTCTCTGCAGCTGGATCCTCACGTGCTGGCGTCCACGCCAATAACCCGTATGGCGTGGGGGCAGAGGACCCTCGACTTGCTGACTTGGGCTGCATCCCTGAGGAGCCCTGGGGACGCTCTCTCATCGGCACTGGCTCCTCATCGCAGTCCGTTCTCCTCCTCTGTCCAAAACAAGGCTGCAGGGCCGGGATATCTCCCAGAGCCGCAGGCCTCCCCCTCGTTCGACGGCGTGGGACTAACGCCTAGGACCGCTCAGCAGGAGGAGACACAGAGGCAGCAGGTTTAGTACAAGTGGCTACAGCTGGGGAAAGAAACTCAGGGAGCTGCGAACCCCGAGCTTCACCCCCAGGAGTCAGACAAGACAGATCACTATGAAAAATAGGACAGTGAAATTGGACTTGCCTGTCTCCCGGAGGAAAGACGGTATCAGCTGTAGCGGACATTGCTCCTTCCCTCGCTCGCTGGGTGGTAGAAAAGGACCCATGGACGGAGCCCACCGGCACAGGACTCAGCTCACTCACAGCAGCTGGCTGATTGAGGGGGTCATCCCGGCGGCCCGGAACTGGATCCGGAGCAGGAGCTTGCCGAAGATGCGCCCGGCCGTGGCGCCGACGCCTTCGCCGGCCCCCAGACGGTGCGAATTCCCGAAACGGATCGAGGACAGGATCGGGATCCATAGGCAAAGAGCAGGAGTGCCTCTTCTCCTGCTTCATGCCGCGTTCCTCCTCCATCATCAAGTATATTTCGCGTTGCGCGGCGATGTCCTCCCTCCTCGCGTCGACTTCCGGGTGATCGGCGCAGCGGGGAGAGAGATGACAAAGAATATCTTCGGCGGCGTCCAGGTACCAGTGTATGCCGTGGTCATAATCCAGCAGGGAAGCGGAGATCAGCAGCTCATCCACGACTTCCAAAACACCTGTCAGCTCGTGGCTCGGACTCCAAACGCGGCCCCTCAGCGACGGCATTCCTCTCATACACAGTACCCAGACAGGAAAAAGCAACATCCGAAACTCGAACCCACTGGTGAATTGCGTCTTGGGTTGGCGTCACCGTAAACGCCGTTTTGGCAGCAGTGTACTGTCATGCGGTGACTCTCGCGAGCCACCATAAGATGCCACACAGTCCACCAGTGAGTTTCAAGTGAGTTTTTTATTACGGTGAGAAGTGACAACACAAGATGCAGGGGCAATGACACATAAGTCTACACACATCCGGAAGGCGTAAGGCTAAACAGCTCTCATACAGGTCCATAGGAGGAGACGGTCATACACAGGCAAGGTTGTTGGAGTAATGGCTACACAGGCTGCTGAGGCAGAGACACACAGAGGTCTACTCACACCGGGAGGGGTAAGGCTAACAGCTCACTTACTGGTCCTGGGGAAGCGACGGTCAACCACAGGCAGACGAGGTAGGTAACAGTCCAAAGCATCCGTAGCTCAGACGAAGAACGACTGACACTGCTGCGTCTTACCACCGCCAGTGCCGGGCTTAAGAAGGCGAAGCACTAACGACGATAATTACAAACAGCTGACCGACCGTTGACAGGCGGAAGCCCCACCGAGCACTTTCACAATAAGAGCCCGGTGAGGCCAGAATACAGCCCGCAACTGTCAAGGCCGGCAGCGAAACATAACTTAGCCCGAGCGCCATCAGAACCGGCGCTCGGGTCATAACAGCTATGACCAGAATGCAACATCATAGTGAGTTATTGTACAGTGAAATTGCATGTGGCAGGAAAGATTTCCTGTACCTGGCCGTTCGACAACGAAGCTGTAGTAGTCTACTGGAGAAAGTGCTTCACTGCCTATCTAGTGTGTGGTGGAGGGGGTGATCAGGATTGTTCATGATGGATCGCAGTTTATTTAGTGTTCTCCTCTCCACCACTGTCTCAAAGGTCTCCGGTCTGAGACCAATTACAGAGCCAGTCCTCTTGATAATCTTGTCAAGTCTGTTGGTATCTCTGGCCCTGATACTGCTACCCCAACAGTCCGCAGCAAAGAAGATGGCGCTGGCGACAACAGTCTGGTAGAAAAGCTCCAGCATCCTGCTGCACACGTTGAAGGATCTCAGCTTTCTCAGGAAGTAGAGTCTGCTCATCCCCTTCTTGTGCGCAGCATCGGTGTTGGATCTCCAGTCCAACCCGCTGCTGATCCTGACATCCAGATATTTGTAGATGATGTGTTCAATACTTATTTTCCCCGCTGTAAATGTATACATCAAAATTTCCCAAAATGTTAAAAGATAAGATAAGATAAGCCTTTCATAAGAGAATTTCCTATCAGGCATGTTCACTTGTGTGTATGACATTCAACCTGTCATCATTACAGACATTTGATCTGTCATAACATGCCCCAAATAGTAAGGCTGACATGTATAAAGAGAAATGATTTGATGCAGTTGTAAGATAAACAAACATTTGGACAGTGTCCTGAGGGACTAAAATATTACTATTTTTTCAATACATTAATCTTCAATAATGTAAGGTTAATATACAACACTTCAAATGTTTTACAAAGCTTTGCTCCAGAGTATTCTGTCCTTTGGCCTTATCTGTACTTTTGGAAACATGAATGTGAAGGATCACAAGAGACTGCAGAGCATGATTAATACAGTAGAATACTGTAATTGGAGTCGATTAGGTATTGGCAGCTCAGCTGTATAATGAGCTTAGCTTTAAAAAAGACAGACCAAGTTCTTAATGATCCTACCCATCCTCTTTATTTGAATTTTTTGAGAAGCAACTGGTCAAATGGCAGAATTCTGCAATGGAAGATTAGAACAACTAGGTACAATAAGTCATTTTAGACTGAACAATAACACATTGAAAGTTTCTGCAATTATTCTTTTTAACATCTATGATATTTTCCAATCTTCTAATCCTTGTTATACATTTCTACTATTTTTAATATTATTTGCTTTATATGCTTAAGTATTTATTTTTGTCTGGTTTTGTCCTTGTTGTGATGTGATGCGGAATGACCACATGAATTTCCTACTTGTGGGATAATAAAGTTTACCTTGACTTTGACCTTGACAATAAAACTTACAATTGTATACATTTCTTTCATTGGGGCAGTACTTTTTAAACACTGTAGTACATATCATGAGCCAATAGGAATAGCATGTTCTTTAGCATGTTGTCTTTTATTCTAAAAAATACAGACAATAATAATTATGCTGCACTGGTGGTATGCATGGATGAAAGAAGCTTTTAATTTGTATTCCTGTAATTGAGAGTTTCCAACCCAGTGTGATCAAGCATATGGAATAATTTTCAATAATTTCTAAGACAAAAATTCTTACAATGTACAGTCAACTGCTTTATCTGCTGTCTTTACTAATTGTGTCTTTTTTCCCCTGAAAATGGTTTGAATATGAAGTGCACTTTAAGGGTCAAAGTATCAACCATTCATCAAAGAAGGAAAAGAAAGTTTTGTCATTGCATTGAGAGACATGCGTATTAAAAAAAAAAAAAAAAGATTTTGGTAATGAATTTGCAAAGTTTGCAGCTGTACCTTATAGGTTCTACCTGTGTCCTTAAGGTTTTCCCACACACTTAGAGAGGCAGGATATCCAAAAGAAAACTGGGGATATAATTACAAAAGTTACACACTAACAATTGATAAATATGTCATACATTTAGGTTTATATTTATTAACAAGTCTAACTTCGAATTACTCCAAATAACCATAATTAACATTGCAGTGATAGCATAAAGGTGAATGATAGTAGTCCAACTGAAGAGTATATAGCTTATATGCAGGCTGTATATATGCAAGGTGCAAAAAACGTCATTACTGCTGCTGTAAAACACAGACTTGATGCCACCTGGTGGGCATTGCTCCAACAACATTCCAGCCAAGCAGAAATGAACATTAACAGAAAATATTTCATTGAAGATCACTAAATAACATTTTAATTTTTATGACCAGCAAAATTTACACATGGTAGCCTATTGTTTTCTAGCATGAAACCATAAGCTCTTAATTTAACACAGATGTTTTACAAGATAGGGTTGTATGTGGCTGGCTGGCTAACTGGATAGATGGTTAAATAAATAAATAAATTTGAAAGAACAAACTCAAAAGCTGATTGGAAACGCTGCAAATTTGCAAGAAAAAGTTACAACTACAGAAAGTCCCATCAAATTTACATCTTACTGTACAAGAAGGAATAAGTAAATTTGTGTGAAAACACTGATACTTTTTGAAGCATTAGGAGTAAAATAGTTACAAATTTAGGAGTAAAAATGTGAAAATTTATGGGGGAAGGTCGAGAAAATATAACTAAATGCCAAATAACTGCAAATTCATGAGAAAACATAAAAATTTAAAATTTAAAAAAAAAATCCTAATCAAGCAATTTACTGGTGAACTTCCTACATCTAAGAAGAATGTAGCAAGAGTAAACGCCAAATTTAAGTATAAAAACTTTGTAACTTTACAAGATAAAACCTGCAAATTCACAGAAAATGACAGCAGAAAAAAGCATAACGTTGGAAGGAAATGAGTTACAAATTTACAATATAGGGCACAATTCATGAAAGGAAAATACACTCACCGGCCACTTTAATAATAATGCATCAGATTTATATAGCGCTTTTTCATAGACACTCAAAGATGCTTTACAATGGACACATTATTCATTCAATCCACAGACAATGGTAGTGGTAAGCTTCTTCTGTAGCCACAGCTGCCCTGGGGTAGACTGACCGAAACATGGCTGCCAATCCACGCCAATGGCCTCTCTGACAACTACTGAACATTTATACCCATTCATACCCAGTGTCATGGACACTGGAGGCAAGGTGGGTGTTACAAGTGACTTTAGTTAGTAGTAGTAAGACGGCGGCTGGGTTGGCCGGAGAATAGATAGGGGTGGTGGACTGCCGGTTCCGGTAGTGATGCCACCCAGGGCATAAAGGGCAAGGGCGGAAGAGGCTTGTCCTCTTTCGTAGTAGACGCCCTGGCCTGCTGGAGAGCGCCATGAGTCCAAAGGGTATTGTACATAGTTTCTGTTAATAAAGCTCCATTAACAGCAATGCCGCTCTCCTCATTATTATCTCAAATATGGACACAACATTTGGAGACAAGGTGAAAACAGTTACGGAGAGGTCTGTTGCCAATTTTCGGCTGTTTTTGGAAGCACCAGCCGAGCCACTCGTGCCCTGGCCTAGGTGGTTCGCCGCATTTACCAACTACCTGGTGGCTTTAAACCTTGGCGTTCTCAAGAAGCTTAACACAAGGGCAGTTTTGGTTCATAATCTGGGCATGGAGGGGCAGAGGATTTTGGAGACATTGGGAGGAGCCGATAGCTTCGACAAGGTCGTGGAGCTGATGGCGTGCTATTTTCGCGCTCCTGAAAACATCACCGTTCAGCACATTCAGTTTCAACAGCACTGCCAGTGGACAGGAGATCCTGTGAGAAGATACATAGCAGACCTTCGCGAGCTGGCGAGAGAATGTAAATTCGGGAACCTGGAGGATGAAATGATCCGGGACCAGCTGACGGAACATTTTTGCTGTCTCACAGCTCAGTCGAGGCTTTTAACCCACCCAGGTGAGCTGATGTTGACCTCTGCTATCGAGCTAGCTCAGCAATTTGAGGCAGTTGAGACAATAGTGAGAGGCTTCAGTGAGAGGGCCACTCCAACCTAGTACGAACCTCGCTTAGAGGCGCTGACGTTGGACCCCGTGGATGAAGACAGCAGAGATGACGAGTATGCCTCTGTGGTGAAGATTAGGTCCGCCCCAGAAACGCCTAGATGTTACACTGTGGGTCTCCAAAACACCGCTATAAGTCCAGGGAATGTCCAGCAAGGGGCAAGCGTTGTGGAAGATGTGGTTTGTTACACCACTTTGCCAGGGCTTGCAAGAACTTTGAGCGGAGGAATCGACAGCGTGAGGCGGGTCCCTCACAGAAGATTCTGACGATGGTTCACTCAGTTTCTCCGGAGACTACTGGACGCATTAGCTGCACGGTATCGCTGGATGGCGTCGAGGTTCCACTTTTGGTTGATACGGGAGCGGTAATCTCCGTTTTGAACCTAACGACAGTGAAGAGTCTGTTTTTCCACCACCATATCCATAAACGGTCGGCACTCTACTACGGCTACAGAATGAACAAACTGGCCATCTTAGGATTTTTGGCGGTGGAAGCAAGATATAAATCTGCAACGATGCCGAATGTTCAGATCATTGTCACCGCTGCTGGAGCCAATGTCATGGGGTGCAATATCAGAATCAGAATCAGAATCAGAATCAGCTTTATTGGCCAAGTATGCACAACACATACAAGGAATTTGACTTTGGCTAAAAACTTGCTCTCGTTGTTCAGGTGGAGGATTTAAATAAGGATTCAATGACAACAGAGTATGTACAGTAAATTACAGTCTGTCCACGTTTCTATAAAAGGATGCAAATATATACAGGAATATATGCAGTTATTTACTCAGACTAACCACACTTTGCAGAAATATATGAAAAAATATACAGTCACACAGTATTTCAATGTGAACTCAGATTCAGTGATATAATGTGAATGAAGTAAAAAGCAGTGTGAGAGTTATGTGCAATGTAATAATGGATGAAAAGTCATGAGTACAGCAACAGGTAGGACTAGGTGAATGTTAGGAGTTCATCAGAGTGATGGCTTGAGGAAAGAAACTGTTCCTGTGACCGGTGGTTTTGACCTTCTGTGATCTGTAACGACGACCAGAAGATAGAAGTTCAAACAGTTTGTGGCCGGGGTGTGATGGGTCAGCACAGATGTTTCCCGCCCGTTTCCTGGTTATGGACCGATATAAGTTCTCAATGGAGGGTAGGTCGGTACCAATGATCCTCTCTGCAGACTTAATGATCCACTGCAGTCTGGTCTTGTCCTGTTTAGTGGCAGATCCAAACCAGACAGTGATGGAAAAGCAGAGGACAGATTGGATTGCATGATGGCGGTGTAGAAGACAACCAGCAGCTCCTGAGGCAAATCAAACTTCTTGAGCTGACGCAGAAAAAACAACCTCTGCTGGGCCTTTTTCCGGGCAGTGTCTATATGGGAGGACCACTTCAGGTTCCGGGAGATTGTGGTACCCAGAAACTTGAAGGAGTCCACAGTGGACACTGTGCTGTTGAGGATGGTGAGTGGGGGGAATGAAGGGGGGTGTCGCCTGAAATCCACAGTCATCTCCACCGTTTTGGCTGGGTTAAGTTCAAGATGGTTCTGGCTACACCAGAGGATCAGCTGCTCCACCTCCCGCCTGTATGCAGACTCATCATCATCCCGGATCAAACCGATGACTGTGGTGTCGTCCGCAAACTTCAGGAGCTTCACCGAAGGGTCCTCTGAGGTGCAGTAGTTGGAGTAGAGGGAGAAGTGCAGTGGGGAAAGGACACATCCTTGGGGGGCGCCAGTACTAATTTTTCGGGAGCTGGATGTAAATCTCCCTAGCTTCACCTGTTGCCACCTGTCAGTCAGAAAGCTGGAGATCCACTGGCAGGTGGAGGGGGGCACCTTGAGCTGGAGGAGTTTCTGATGAAGAATGCCTGGGATGATGGTGTTGAACGCTGAGCTGAAGTCAACAAACAGGATCCTGGCGTACGTCCCTGGGGAGTCGAGGTGTTGCAGGATGTAGTGTAGTCCCATATTCACTGCATCATCCACTGACCTGTTTGACCGGTAGGCAAACTGCAGTGGGTCCATCAGGGGGCCTGTGATGACCTTCAGGTGGTTCAGCACCAATCTCTCCAAGGATTTCATGACCACAGAGGTCAGGGCAACAGGTCTGTAGTCGTTTAATCCTGTAACAGAGGGTTTCTTGGGAACTGTAATGATGATGGAGCGTTTGAAGCAGGAAGGCACTTCACGCAGCTCCAGTGATCTGTTAACCACTTGCACTCCGGGCAATTTTCCTAAAAATGCCAAAAAATAACGTGCCCAAAGTAAATCAAAAGCTGTTATTCAACCCTTTGCAGCATCTTCATGGGGTTGGTCTCATTTAAAAGAAAACACTTTGAATTTTTTGGCAAAAAAAAACATAATCTCTCTACGTGCTCCGGCCACTGAGTTACAGTCATCTAAACATACTGAACTTGAAGAAAAGAAAATTGGACACAGTGTTTTTTTGGATACAAATGCTTGTAAATAACACACAGCTGTCCGATCCGGCTGGAAAATGCAACAGAAATGTAGAACCAAGTGTTATCCAGCTGAGATCCAAATTTGGTAACAATACCACAAAAAATGAATATTTTACACAGCTTTGTTCTCAGGCTGTTCCCAGGCGTTTTGGAACTGTGCCAAATTGTGCCAAATGGCACAGTTTAGAAAAACGTCTGTAACTTTTGAATAATTCAATGTAGAATCTTCATTTTAGGCTCTAATGAAAGGTCACACTCAGGGCTGTGTCTGTGTGTGTGTGTGTGGGCGGGGGGTCGTCCCCCCCCCCCGCTACCAAGGACCAAATTCGGCCCTCTACATGACGGATTACACTCCTTGCATGCTTTCACAGCGGCTCCCCCCCCCCTCGCTACTGTGTGTGTGTGGGGGGGGGGACCGTGAACGGACCGTGAACACCCCCCCCCCCCGCTACAGAAGAGGGCCATCGCTACATGATGGAATAGACTGATATGCTTCCTCCCGCGGACCGGGGGGCGTTCGGACCGTGGCCCCCCCCCCGCTCCTCTTCTGCAGCGGGATGGGGGGGGCGTTCACGGTCCGAACACGGCAAATGAACCGTTTATCGCGGCGCACGTACTTCGTGCGCAGTACAGTTGTAATTTACCGATTGGTCAAAAGTCATTTTTGGATTACAGTTTTCAGGGATAAATAATAATTTAGCTTATAACACCTTACCTCTTCAAAGCAGCAGAGTCACGGCAAACAGCTCTTCCCCCATTGTCAGACGAACGCGACGCTACTCCGCTCGTGGATCCCGATCAACATAATTCCATTATTGCCGTTTTGGCGAATGATTTACGACTTTTGTCGTCGGCCTCCGTCTATTCTGCTGGAATGAGTGCAGGTCCCACTTGTGGGTGTTTTCCATGCTGCTGGGTGAGCCTGGGTCTGTAGTAGATTCGTACAGAGTCCTTCTGCAGCAGTAAATATCGCTTCACCCAGCCTGAATTTCTGTGCTTCAATTGGCTCCTGCGTTCACAGTAGGCGGGTCCTCCTTCCTAGATTTTCATTCATTGGCTCCTCAAGGTTTCAGAAACCCAATTCAAGGCTCTTATTAGTCGAATGAGAGGTCAATCAGATGAACTAATCTGTTCGCGGCTGTGTTTGCAGATTTTTTTTTCAGTGGCGCTTGGAGGGCACACCACCTACACCATCACCATCAATATCCTTATCATGCGTCATGCGCACGAGGGCGCACGAGCGCACTCTCGTGCGCCCTCGTGCGTCATAGGACGCAGAGACTTGCCCGCCCGCGTAACAACGGCGCGCAAGTGGTTAAAGATCCGGGTGAAGATGGGGGCCAACTCGTTGGAGCAGACTCTCAGGCAGGACGGAGACACACCATCAGGTCCTGCAGCCTTCTTGATCTTTTGTCTCTGAAAGACCCGGCGCACCTCCTCTTCACAGATCGTTAGTGCTGGTGGGAGGTCAGAGTGGAGGAGGGATGGAGTTCCTGAGGCTGCAGATAATCCTTTTGTGTGGGTGGGAGGTGAGAACTGTAGGTTCTTTTCAAACCTGCAGTAAAAGCTGTTTAGGTCGTTGGCCAGCTGGAGGTTTTCCACAGGGTGGGGGGATGGTCTCCTGTAGTTGGTGATATTCTGCAGGCCTCTCCAGACAGAAGCAGAGTTGTTGGCTGAGAAGTTTTTTTGTAACTTCACACTGTAGCTCCTCTTAGCAAGCCTGATCTCCTTCGTCAGCATGTTTCTGGCCCGCTTGTACAGAGTCCAGTCACCAGTCCTGTAGGCCTCCTCCTTGGTCTGACGTAGCTGCTTCAGTTTAGGAATGAACCAGGGTTTATTGTTGTTGTATGTGCAGAAGGTCTTGGTCTGCACACACATGTCCTCGCAGAAACAGATGTATGACGTCACAGGGTCAGTGAGTTCATTTAGGTTAATGGCTGCAGCTTCAAAAACACTCCAGTCTGTACAGTCAAAGCAGGCTTGTAACTCCAGCTTTGATTCCTCAGTCCATTTCTTCACAGTCCTTACAACAGACTTGGAAGTTTTTAGTTTCTGTCTGTATGTTGGAATAAGATGGAGCAGACAGTGGTCAGAAAAACCCAGAGCTGCATGGGGGACGGCAAGATAGGCGTTTCTTAAAACTGTGTAACAGTGGTCAAGTGTATTTGTGTCCCTGGTGGGACATTTAATATGCTGTCTGTATTTAGGAAGCTCATTTGTGAGATTAGCTCTATTGAAATCACCCAGAATGATAAGCAGAGAGTCTGGATGTTTTTCCTCCACGTCTGCTATCTGGTCAGCGAGGTGCTGCAGTGCCTCCGTTGTACAAGCAGCAGGCGGGATATAAATTCCGACCAGAATAAACGAGGAGAACTCTCGCGGTGAATAAAAGGGTTTACAGTTTATGAATACCCTTTATGAATACCCTTTGGACGTGAGTCCAAAGGGTATTGTGCATAGTTCCTGTTAATAAAGCTCCATTAACAGCGACGCCGCTCCGCTCATTATTGTCTCAATTATGGACACAACAGTGGGTAAAGTGTCTTGCCCAGGGACACAATGGCAGGATGTCTGGGGAGAGCGGCATTGAAACCACCAACCCTCCGGTTATTAGATGATCAGCTCTACCTCCTGAGCCACTGCCACCCACATTTCCCTCCTCCATTCCATTTTTGCTGAGCACCAAGCTGGAAAGCAGGAAGTTCCATTTTTATATGGTCTTTGGCATGACTCAGCTGGGACTTGAACCCCCGCCTTCCGGTTGTGGGGGGAATGCTCTGTGGCTTAGTGGTAGCGTTGAATAGGTAAACCTGTTCAACTGTCAATGCACGTATCAGTCAATCGTTTAGAAATGGTCAAGAGATGAGCTGCTGAAGTTCAAAGTGTTCATTGGAATGGGGAAGAAATGTGATTTAAGTCAGAAAGTCAAATAACTGCTCATTACAACAGAGTTAAACAGAAGAGCATCTTTGTAGACACAACACACTAACCCTTGAAGCAAGTGGGCTATGTTGTGTTGGAGTTTGGGGCTCTTGTTTGTGTGGTACGGGTGGTGCCTCCGCCTTTCCGGTTCCTCCACTACCCGTGGGTATAAGAGGGCAGTGGGCACGAGGGGCGGTCTCTTGACCACCTCTCTGCCTGGCGGATGCGCTTGTATTGTGAGAAGTGCCTAATAATAAACGTGTGTTCAGTCTTACACTTTGCCTCGTCCTTGGCTCCTATTACAGACATAACATTTGGCAACGAGGATAAAAGCAGGTATGGACGCGTGTGTAACTTCTATTCGGCCATTTTTGGAGCTTCCCGGCGAGCCGCCTGTCCCTTGGTCGAGGTGGTTTGCGGTGTTCCAGACATATTTGGTGGCACGGGACCTCAGGAAACTGGAGAAATTGAGGGCACGTCCTTTGCTGGTTCATAACCTGGGAATGGAGGGACAGTGAATTTTGAGTACGTTAGGTAACTGTGATAGTTTTGAGGAAGTGGTGGAGCTAATGGCGTGCCATTTTCGCGCCCTGGAAAATGTCATCATCTGTAGGATTCAGTTTTGACAGCACTGCCAACAGGTTGGAGAGTCGGTGCAGTGGTTTGTGGCAGACCTGAGGCTACTGGCCAGCGACTGCCAGTTCGGACCATTGTACGAGGAGATGATTTGTGATCAGTTGGCAGAACATACCATCTGCCCTGCTGTCAGGTCAAAACTGCTCACATTCTCGGGCGAACTGACACTTTCTATGGCTATCAATTTGGCTCAACAGTTGGAGGCGGCGGATAAGCTATCATGGGAGTTAAGTGGGTGTATGCTACATCGCCATATTGAATCACAGTCGACGGCGCAGGCAGTGGACCCGGACAGCGACGGTGGTGTGGAAGGTGACGAGGAACATGTCAATGCTGTAAAAATGAGGTCCGACCCGGGAACGCCCATGTGCATGGGTTGCGGGTCCACGAAGCACCGCTATAAGGCCAGGGAGTGTCCAGTGAGAGGGAAACGCTGTGGCAAGTGCGGACACTTGCATCATTTTGCCAGGGCATGTCACAAGTTCGAGCATGGGAATCTGAGACATAAAGAGCACTTGCACGCTCCCACGGTTATCCACACGGTGTCCCCAAGTACTGGCGGACACTCCTACTGTATGGTGGAGCTGGACGGGGTGATGGTACCATTGCTGACTTGACACGGGAGCAGTCGGCTCCGTGTTGAATTGGATGACCATGAGGACTTTTTTCCCCACATTATAGGATTGGAGGTGATTCGGCGCTGCTTTGTGGTTATGGCGGAGGAAAACTGGCCACGGTGGGATCGCTGAGACTGGCGGCTCGGTACAAGTCGGTGGAGGTGTGTAATCTGAAGTTCATTGTGACTGCCCATGGTGAGAATATAATGGGATTTGATTTGTTTTGTGGTTTGGACTTCGCCATTAAAAGCGGTACTGGAGAGGAATGGTTGGGATGTGGTTTGTGGGACCGGCCAGTCCCACGAACAGAAGACAGAGCTGTGTTGGACGAAACTTTGCCTAGTAATCTGGAAAATGAGCAGGGCCAATACCATCCAGGGCCATCGCAGGAGGGTGACATGGTTAATGGACCCAGTGACCAGACTCAGACTCAAGAATAGATTCAATTAAGTTTATTAACAGGAATGTGAGTGTGTGTGTGTTTGGGGGGGGGGTGTAAACAGGAACCGCAGGGGGAGAGCAGAACACCGTACGACCCGGCAACCCTAGGGACACACAGAAGCAGAACAATTAGGAGGAGTAATTGATGGAGATGTGCAGTTTTAATCCTAGGCTTACTGTGTGCAAGGATGTAGACCCGCTCAGGTTCAGCTCAGCGGCTACGGCCAGGAGGACAGTGTTCGCGGCTCTCGTGGCAATTGCTGGCGAGGACGATGAGCAGGGTGAATGATATGGCATTGTCCGCCGCCAGGAAAGAAGGCAAGGGGTCCACCGCCACAGAGAGGGAGAGATCCGCCACCACGGAACTCCACCTGTGCACAGGGGACTGAGAGAGAGGGTGACAGGAATGAGCGCGGCTTACGTGAGCTGGAGGTGAAGTTCTTCAGACACCGGTGGCAGGAGACTAAGAGCAAGGACAGGATCAGGCTTTGACAGGAACTCAGGAACATAGGCGAAGGGAGGTGAAGCTCGTATGACCGTAGAGAGACGACTCTGTACTGAAGCCCAGGCAGCACGGTAGATATAGCCCAGGCCCTGATGAAGAGCAGGTGTGCGCGCAGCTGATGGAGATGAGCACAAGAGCATACCATAACAGTACTGCCCCCCCATGGAACGCCTCTCGGCGATCGTTCCAACCTACCTGGGTGCGTCCAATGGAAATCCCTGATGAGGTCTTTATCCAAGACAAAGGAGGGACGCACCCAAGACCTCCACTCCGGCCCATAGCCCTCCCAGTCTACCAGGTATTGTAGGCCACAACCCCGGCGACGGACATCCAGGATGGCATTTACCTTCCATGCCGGGTCACCGTTGATCACCAACGGCGGAGGTGGAGACCTGGGAGGGGGACAGAGAGGGCTGGAACAGAAGGTCTTGAGTTGAGAAACGTGGAAGGTAGGACAGATGCGGAGAGAGGGGGGGAGAGCTAGGCGCACAGAAACAGGGTTAATAATGCAGGCGATGGCAAAGGGTCCAATAAACCGCTGGGACATCTTCCTGGAATCTGCCTTCAGGTTAATATTTTTGGTAGATAACCAAACCTGCTGACCTACCTGGTAGGAAGGGGCTGGTGCCCTGCGGCGGTTGGCAACCATAGAATTGCGCTCTGCCGTGCACCGTAGTGCGGTCCGGGTAGCTCTTCACAGCCGGCGACAGCGCCTCAGGTGTGCCCGGACGGATGGGACGGCAGTGTCTCCCTCCTCCTCAGGGAACAACGGAGGGTTGTATCCAAGCGAAGCCTCAAATTGAGACATGCCGATAGCCGAGGAAACCGTCGTGTTGTGGGCATATTCAGTCCATGGTAGATAGGTACTCCATGGTGCCGGGTTGGCGGTGGCCATACACCGCAGCGCAGCCTCCAGCTCCTGGTTAGCCTGTTCACATTGCCAATTGGACTGAGGGTGGTATCCTGATGACAGGCTCACCGTAGCCCCAAGGGCATTGCAGAAGGCTCTCCAAACCTGGGAGATGAACTGGGGACCCCGGTCGGAGACGATGTCCAAGGGGATCCCGTGCAGCCTCACCACATGCTGGATGAGCAGGTCCGCTGTCTCCCTTGCCGTAGGCAGCCCCTGTAGGGGAACGAAATGAGCCACCTTGGAGAACCTGTCGACAATGGTGAGGACAACAGAATAGTTATTAGAAGGTGGGAGGTCGGTGACAAAATCCAGCGCCACATGGGACCATGGCCTGCCAGGAGTAGGAAGAGGATGGAGCAGCCCGGCTGGAGAGGTTGAGGACGTCTTGCCAGCAGCGCACTGGGGGCAGGCACCAATATACTCCCCGACGTCCTTCTGAAGTGAGGGCCACCAGAACGATCTTTGAAGGACCTCCACTGTGCGCACCCTCCCAGGGTGACACGAGAACCTGGAAGCATGGGACCAATGAATGACCTCGCCCCGAGCGGCCGATGGGACAAACAGCTTCCCCGCTGGCCCCCCGCCCGGGTCTGCTTCGGTGTCCTGCGCCCTCAGAACCTTTTCTTTGATGCCCCACGAGAGGGAGCCCACGACACATGAAGGAGGGAGGATAGGGTGTTCTGCAGGTTCTGTAGTGTTTGAGGTGAACTGCCTGGAGAGGGCGTCCGGCTTGGTGTTTTTGGACCCGGGGCGGTACGTGATGGTAAAATCGAAACGTCCAAAAAACAGGGAATAGCGGGCCTGGTGAGCATTCAGACGCTTGGCTGTCTGGAGGTATTCCAGGTTCTTGTGGTCCATCCAGACCACAAACGGCTGAGAGGCCCCCTCCAACCAATGGCGCCACTCCTCCAGCGCGAGCTTGACTGCCAGGAGTTCTCTGTCACCGATGTCGTAGTTATGCTCCATCGGGGAAAGCCGACGGGAGAAGAAGGCACAAGGACGGATCTTGCCATCTGTCGGGGACCGCTGGAAAAGGACGGCTCTCACCCCCGAATCCAAGGCATCCACTTCCACCAGGCACTGAAGAGCAGGGTCCACCTGAGCCAGGATGGGGAAGTCAGAGAACCTCCTCTTGAGAGCCAAAAAGGCTGTAGCCGCCACCTCCATCCACTGAAAGGGAACCTTGGGTGAGGTGAGGCGCGTCAAGGGAAGAGCAATGGTACTATAATTTTGTATAAAGTGGCGGTAAAAATTGGCAAACCCCAAAAACTGCTGTAGCTGTTTCCTGGAGGAGGGAGTGGGCCATTCAACCACCACCTTACTTTTACTGGGGTCCGGGAGGATCTCGTTATGGGAGATAATGAAGCCCAGGAAGGACGTCTTGGAGGCATGAAACTCACACTTCTCGGCTTTGATGAATAGTTTATTTTCCAGTAGCCACTGCAAAACCCGCCTCACATGCACTCAGTGTTCATCCAAGGACTGTGAGAAAATCAGAATATCATCAAGGTACAGAAACACAAACACATCCAGAAAATCCCTCAGCACATCATTAATAAGACGTTGAAACACAGTGGGGGCATTAGTCAGGCCAAACGGCATCACCAGGTACTCAAAGTGTCCGCTGGGGTCCAAAACCCCATCTTCCACTCGTCGCCCTCCCGGATCCGCACCACATGGTCTGCATTGCGGAGATCCAGCTTGGTGAACCAGGAGGCCCCCTGGAGGGAATCGAAAGCTGTGTTGAGAAGAGGGAGGGTGTATTTGTCCTTAACAGTGATGTTATTCAGTTCCCTAAAATCAATACATGGCCTCAATGAACCTTCCTTCTTACCAACAAAAAAAAATAAAACGCCCCCACCACCGAGGAAGACGGTCGAATTATGCCAGAGTTCAGGGATTCCTTAATATAAGCCTCCATGGCTTCCTACTCCGGAGGTAACAAGCTGTACAGACGGCTCGATGGTAGCAGGGCTCTGGGACGGAGGTTGATGGCGCAATCATATGGGCGGTGAGGGGGAAGGGAAAGGACCCGGGTCTTACTGAAGGCGGCCCCGAGGTCATGGTACTCTGGGGGAACTTTGGACAGATCGGGGAAAGGGGTGATGGGGGCACCCTGGGGCATGGATGGCGAGCAAGCAGCTGATTGGAGACAGGCGCTGAGACAGAATGAACTCCAAGACATCACGTTCCCAGAGCGCCAGTCAATGGAGGGGTTATGAAGGCGTAACCAGGGGTAACTGAGGATAACTGGGGAAGAAGAAACCTGTAACACAAAAAATTTCAACTCCTCCCGATGGTTACCAGAAATAATGACAGAAACTGGGGTGATTTGCTGAGACACTATGGCAAGAGGGGCTTTGGACAAAGCGGTGAATCTCAGAGGGGTTTTGCGTGAATGGCAGAGAAGACCCAACCGGGTTGCCAGATCCCCCGAAATAAAATTCTGCTCTGCCCCCGAATCAATTAATGTGTATGACAATCTCTTTATGGTTGTAAATGAAGCGAATAGGGAGGAAGAACCTGGAGAGGGGATTTAACTGAGGTGAGTCCGTGAGTCTGCCTACTGTGATGCACGGACTCCCCCTTTTGGCCGTAGATGGCAAGACGCAACTTTGTGCTCCTCGCTCCCACAGTAGAGGCACAAACCCAACTCACGGCGGTGCTGTTTCTCCGCTGGACGCAACCTGGACTGCCCAACCACCATAGGTTCCGGGGCTTCTGGGGAATCTGAGGGAGGTAGAGCCAGTAAGGAAGACTGAGGGGCGTGGCAATACTGGGCACCCGAGCGACCAGAAGCTCTACGTTCCGCTGCCCGTTCCCTTAGCCTATTATCCAAACTAAAGGCCAGGGAAATCAACTCGGACAGCCTTGATGGTTTTTCTAAGGGGGGCTAGCTCATCCCACAGGCTAGGGCTGAGACTCCTAATAAAGATGCTACAAAGGGAAGCGTCCTCCCACCCCACCCCAGTGGCCACCACCCGGAAATCAACAGCGTAGTCAGCCACGGGCTTGGTTCCCTGTTTTAAATTCAGCAGCCGGGAGGTCATCATCATCATCGGTGGTCACTCGTAGTCAAGTATGACTGTCCTCCCTCTTGGTCCTTGTGGGTCTTCAGGTGGGCATAGAGGCCAATTCTGGACCCAATTATTCTGCTGCAATGTGGGCAAGGGAATGTAATGGTGGTGGATTTGGGTTGGTCCTGTTTGTTGGTTGCTCTCTCCTTCCTGAGTCTGCGTTTGTCTTGTACAGCATGATGGAGGTCAGCATTGTACTGCGCAGCACCCTCACGGACAATGCTTCTCTAGGTCGCCCTGTCGGTTGCCATATTTTCCCAAGCTTTTAGGTCTATGTGGTACTTCTTTAGGTTTGTTTTTATGTTGTCCTTAAATCTCTTCTTCTGGCCTCCTGAAGCCCGCTTCCCTTCAGCTAGCTGGGAGTACAGGACTTGTTTTGGGAGGCGAGAGTCAGGCATTCGGATAACATGGCCAATCCATCTGAGCTGGTTTTGGGCAATGGTGACAGTGATGGTGGGGAGGTTAGCCTCCTCCAAGACGCTGGTGTTGGTGCGTCTATCCTCCCAACTAATCCTGAAGATTTTTCAGAGGCATCTCTGATGGTATGCCTCAAGTGCCTTTAAGTGCCTGCTGTATGTAGTCCAGGCTTCTGATCCATACAGGAGAGTGGGGAGCACCACCGCTTTATAGACCAGGATTTTGGTATTTGCTTGGAAATCACGATTCTCAAAGACTCTCCTCCTTAGCCTTGAAAAAGCCCCACTGGCACTACTGAGGCGGTGGTGTATTTCATCATCGATGACAGCTTTTGATGAGAGGAGGCTGCCAAGATATAGGAAGTGGTCCACATTTTCCAGTCGGATGTTATCAATGGAGATGTTTGGGGGTATGGCAAGTGTACTGCAGTTTGGTGATGGCTGGTGGAGTATTTGTGTCTTTTTTATATTGACGGCCAGACCGAGCTGTTTGTATGCTTTGGCAAAGGCAGACAGGATGCACTGAAGGTCCTCTTCTGAGAGGGCTACGACAGCATTGTCATCTGCATACTGCAGCTCCATGATGGATATGATGGTGGTTTGACCTTTAGCTCTAAATCGGTTGATGATGAGAAGTTGACCGTCGATTCTGTACATGATTTTGACTCCCGGGGGCAGATGTTGGTTCGTAAGATGGAGAATAGCAGCAATATAGATGGAGAATAGTGTTGGAGCAATGACACATCCCTGTTTGACTCCCGTGTCAACCATGAAGGGTTCTGTTTCGTCTCCGCTGCCACTGAGTACCGTGGCAGACATATTGTCATGCAGCAGTCTCAGTACCCGGATGTATTTTTCTGGGCAGCCAATCTTTGCCAGAACCAGCCAAAGGGCCTGACGGTTTACTGAGTCGAAGGCTTTGGTAAGGTCTATGAAGGCTATGTATAATGGTAGATTTTGTTCCCGGCATTTTTCTTGCAGTTGGCGAGCAATGAAAATCATGTCTGTGGTGCCTCTGTTTGGGCGAAAACCACTCTGGACTCAGAAGAATGCTCTCTGACAGGGGGGTGAGTCTATTGGCCAAGACCCGGGCAAAGGCTTTCCCTGTGGTGGACAGGAGAGAAATGCCACAGTAATTCCCACAATCTGCCCTGTCCCCCTTTTTAAAGATGGAGACAATCAAGGCATCTCTGAGCTGCGCAGGGATTTCCTCTACTTCCCATATTTTCAGGAGCAGGGCATGGATGTGCTTCAGAAGATCAGGACCACCTTTCTTCAGGACTTCTGCTGGGATGCCGTCAGGTCCAGCAGCCTTGTTGTTTCTCATCTTCCTGATGGCATCCTGTACCTCATCCAAGCTAGGTGGTTTTCCCATGCTTTCCTCTATGGGCTGTTGAGGGAGTTGATCAAGGGCCTCAATCTCAGGAGTGGTGTCTCTGTTTAAGAGGTCCTTATAATGCTCTTTCCACCTGTCTGCAATTGCCTCCTTGTTCTTCAGAAGCAAGAGCCCATCTTTGGAGCGAAGGGGAGTTAGGCATCGGTGGCTGGGGCCATATACCGCTCTTGTGGCATCAAAGAATCCTCTCGTGTCTCCAGAGTCGGCAAGCTGCTGGATCTCCAGGGCCTTCTTTGTCCACCACTGGTTCTTCAATTTCCTAACAAGTGTTTGTACGGCTGCCTTTGCTTTGGCATGGGCTGCTCTTTTAACCTTGCAGTGAATGTTGTTTTGCCAGGTGATAAAAGTTTGCCGCTTGATGTTGATGAGCTGTTGGATCTCACTGTTATTCTCGTCAAACCAGTCTTGATGTCTCCGCTTTTTATGGCCGAGGATGCTTTTGCAGGAGTCCACGATGGCAGTGGAAAGTGTGCTCCAGTGTTTTTCAGTATCCTCTGGGTACTGTTTGGGCAAAGCTGCCCTAAGAGTATCCTGTAGCTGTTGTTGGTAGATAATGTCGCCCAATAGCATGATGTTAAGCTTTGGCCGGCTCTGTCCTTTCTGCAACCTTCTTTTCCGCATTAAGCGGATAGACATGATGGAGCGAATGAGACGGTGGTCAGTCCAGCAGTCATCTGCACTGGTCATTGCTCTGGTGTTAAGGACATTGCGGCGGTCTTTGGAGCGGACTATGATGTAGTCAATGAGATGCCATAATTTGGAGCGGGGATGCATCCATGATGTTTTGAACTTAGTTTTCTGATGAAAAAGTGTGTTGGTGATGACCAGGTTGTGCTCTGAGCACTTAATTAGCAGTAGTATGCCATTGGAGTTTGTATTTCCAACCCCTTCTCTCCCCAGCGTGCCGCTCCATAGATGATGGTTTTGTCCCACTCTGGCATTAAAGTCTCCAAGCAGGATTAACTTATCCTCCTTTGGGACTTCAGATAGTATTTTGTCCAGGTCAGCATAGAAGGCCTCCTTTACTTCATCCTGTGCATCAAGCGTTGGAGCGTAGGCACTAATAACGGTGGCCATTTGACTGCAGGCAAGCATCAGACGAATGGTCATTAGGCGCTCGTTGATGCCCACAGGGAATTCATAGAGGTGGTTGATGAGACAGTTCTTAATAGCAAATCCCACACCATGGATTTGTGGCTCATTTGCAGGCTTACCCTTCCAAAAGAAAGTATACCCACCCTTTTCCTCCTTCAGCTGCCCTTTATCAGCCAGTCAGGTCTCGGAGAGTGCTGCGATGTCGATCCGGAACTTCCTTAGCTCTCTGGAGATAATGGCAGTTCGCCTTTCAGGTCGATCACTGGCTTGGTTGTCCATAAGGGTTCGCACATTCCAGGCTCCAATATGTAGTTTTGTATGTTTCTGACCACGTGGTGGTGATTCCTCTGGATGCGGTATTCCAGACAGGATTTTGTGAGGCAGGCTATGTTTGGGGTACCTTTTCTAACCCCCTCCCCTACTGGGGTGAGCAGAGTGGATCCTGAATAGAGCTGCTCAGTCATGAGTGCAGCTGCCGAGAAGCTCTTTCTGCCTCAGTCCAAGAGCTTAACGACTGTATCAAGCACCCATCGCCTGTGTGCCAGGTCGTGGCTAAGAACTCCCATACTTCACTGTCCTGTCCCTGTTACCACTTCCTGATCGCCACAGGACTTTGTCTTGTCCAAGATGTAAAGTGGATGGGCTCCCTTCGGGAGGACGCCTGCGCGTGACGTCTTTTATCGTGGGGAGACTGATGCGCCTGCAGCCACCACACGGTCCTTGGCAGAGAGGGGCCTGAATCCAGTGGCATGGAATCCAAAACGACTGGAGACCACTCTCTGTTGCAGCCTTCATCCACCTTCAGTGCCGCTGTGACTCATGGTGTCATCCTCCGCCACTCCCGCCGTTGAGGTCTTTCTTTCTTTGGATCGCTCTTGGTCTGGGACCTCCCCCTCGATCTTACCGCCATGGGTGACCCTACCAGGGAGCCAAAAGGCCCCCGAACGGCATCGCTCTCGGGATCATTGAACACACAAGGTTCTCCACCGCGACAAGGTGGCGATCCATGGAGAACAAGCCGGGAGGTAAGCACACTATCACAGTCAGAATGGTCAAACACTTCCTTAAATTCACAGATGAACTGATTGTAGGACAGACTGGGATAATTCGCCCTAGCCATAACGACATAAGCCCAGGCTAACGCTCACCCTTCCAATAAATTCATTACGTAGCCAATTTTACTGTGATCTGTGGAAAAGTCCTCGGGCACCTGCTGAAAAACTACCTCTCACTGCATGATAAATCCCCTCGCCTCTCCTAGTTTTCCACTAAAGCGGGTGGGAGTGAGGACGGGGGTTAGCCAGGCAGGAGGCCCCTGCCCGGGCTGGCCGGCCAGGGAGCTAGCGGGAGCTGAGGAGCTGCTTGGGGCAGAAGGAGCCGGAGGAAATGCTTGTGGACCTACCAGGTGATCCAACTGGTCCGAAACACGGGCTAATTGGGTGAGGATGATTTGCTGCTGATAAGCTAATTGATCTATTCGAGTCTCCATGTTGTTAACTCGGCGCACCAAAGCACTGTCAGCTGTGTCATTCTGGCAGATTCGTACTGACATGGTTAGTGGACCCAGTGACCAGACTCAGACTCAAGAATAGATTCAATTAAGTTGGAATGTGTGTGTGGGGGGGGGAATGTAAACAGGAACCGCAGGGGGAGAGCAGAACACCGTACGACCCGGCAACCCTAGGGACACACAGAAGCAGAACAATTAGGAGGAGTAATTGATGGAGATGTGCAGTTTTAATCCTAGGCTTACTGTGTGCAAAGATGTAGACCCGCTCAGGTTCAGCTCAGCGGCTACGGCCAGGAGGACAGTGTTCGCGGCTCTCGTTGCAATTGCTGGTGAGGACGATGAGCAGGGTGAATGATATGGCGTTGTCCGCCGCCAGGAAGGAAGGCAAGGGGTCCGCCGCCACAGAGAGGGAGAGATCCGCCGCCACGGAACTCCACCTGTGCACAGAGGACTGAGAGAGAGGGTGACAGGAATGAGCGCGGCTTATGTGAGCTAGAGGTGAACTCCTTCAGACACCAGTGGCAGGAGACTAAGAGCAAGGACAGGATCAGGCTTTGGCAGGAACTCAGGAACATAGGCGAAGGCAGGTGAAGCTCGTATGAGCGTGGAGAGAGGACTCTGCACTGAAGCCCGGGCAGCATGGTAGATATAGCCCAGGCCCTGATGAAGAGCAGGTGTGCGCACAACTGATGGAGATGAGCACAAGAGCATAACATAACAGTGGGTTCCGGTGCCAGAGCTGAAGTGGCCCTAGACGAGGAGACTGGGCGGCATGGTGGGATGCCTGTGATGGCAGGTGGCATCGAGGGGCTGGCCTCATATGTTCCCGGATTTTGGCTGGAAGGGACAGGTGAACAAGGGCTCACAACGGCATGGGCAGCAGCAGAGACAAAAGCAGTCGGGGCAGGACCAGCTGGCACGGTAAAACGACGTGCCAAACAGAGACACTGTAAGCCGAGTAGGGCCCCTCTGGGGGTCGCGGATGTGGTCCAAACCCGGGAGGAGGCTCGGTCAAGGAGGATTCGGGCCAAGCGTCGAATGAACGAGCATCGGGGCGGCTGTTTATTCATGTTCATGGGGATTAATTTCATGTTGTGTTTAGGTTAAGACACGGCGGTGTTTTATGATATTTTATTTGATGTAGAGTATAAGCGGCAGAATAATCCGCTTCGCCGTGTGAGGTGAGGTG
This sequence comes from Pholidichthys leucotaenia, assembly GCA_020510985.1. Lineage (NCBI taxonomy): Eukaryota > Metazoa > Chordata > Actinopteri > Cichliformes > Pholidichthyidae > Pholidichthys > Pholidichthys leucotaenia. Next base: position 241,785,071 of record CM035847.1, on the reverse strand, counting down.
GCAGTCTACCCATCCTCTCCTAATTTAGTTATTTTGGAATGACTGTTAGGCCATTTGTGTTGTGTTTTGTTTTAGTGTGTGTTTTGGGTTCCAAATTTGGGTGGGTTCGAATTGTGTGTGTGGTTTTGTTTTGTTTGCTTTTTTGAAGGGGGGGAAGAATGCTGTGCTGGAGTTTGGAGCTCTTGTATGTGTGGTACAGGTGGTGGCTTCTCCTTCCTGGTTCCGTCACTACCTGTGGGTATAAGAGGGCAGCAGGCATGAGGGGCGGTCTCTTGACCACCTCTCTGCCTAGCGGATGCGCTTGTATTGTGAGAAGTGCCTAATAAATGTGTGTTCAGTCTTACACTTTGCCTCGTCCTTGGCTCCTATTATGGACATAACAGGCTACAGCAGCAGAAGACCTGAAATAGTGCCATTCCTGACAGCTAAGAACAGGAAACAGACTCCAGTTCACACAGTCACTAAAATTGGACAATAGAAGTTTGGAAAAATGTTGCCTCAATTTTTACTACAACATTCAGATGGTAGGGTCATAAAAACTAACGTAAATAACATGAAAGCATGGATGCATGTATGGTGCATCACCAATGTGCACCCATCAAATTGGCAGCATCTGTGTGATGCTAGCTTATATATATATATAGCTCAAAAAAATAAAGGTATGGCGCATATTTAAGGCGCATATATTGTATTCATATCCCCCGCATTCACCTAGTAGGAATGACGGTGCATATTCCAGAAGCTTCACGTCTTAAGGACCAAAGAGGACCTGACCCTGTGAGGACCTACGGGAGGTGTGAAGTTGGCCTTGCAGGAGATGTGAAGCTGGAGAGAATGCCCCAGCAGGAGCCCCAGACGCTAGAGGGTCAGAGGACAATGGAGACGCCAAGGAGCCTCGGGCGCTGGATGTTTACCTAAGACTGTGGGTTGGGGGTGTGTGATTTGATGTGGGGGGATTTGTGTCTGGTGAGACTATAAGAGCTGTGTTGGATGATTGCTCTGTCTCTTTTCCTGAGATCCTGTTCTTGTTAGAGGATGTGATCTTGCAATAAACCAACCCTGAGAAATAAACTCAGTCTCGTTTGTGAAAGTCATCCTCTACACTGGTGACCTACGACAAACCATGGCCGGTGGCGACGGTCTTTCCGCACCGGACTCTTCAGGGGCCAACCGGGTTAACGCAGCTACCACACTACAGCTGCCCGATTTCTGGCAACATAACCCGCGCTCCTGGTTTACCACTGTGGAGGCGCAGTTCCACCTTCGGGGAATCTCAGCGGACGCAACGAGGTTCTACCATGTCGTCGCGAAGCTGGACAGCCTCACAGTGCAGCGGGTGGAGAGCCTGACCAACCACCCGCCCCAAGACGACAAGTATGGCGCACTGAAAGCCGCCCTCATTCGAGCCTTCACTCCCTCGCTGGGAGAGCGAGCAGAGAAGCTCCTGGCGCTGACAGAAGGGGAAGCGGACAGGCCGGCAGATCTGATGGCGAAGATGATTAACCTGAGAGGCGAAGATGACGACAGCTTTATCTTCGCCCACTTCTTTCTCAGAACGCTACCGCCAGCAGTGAGAGTCACCCTGGCCAGCTCACAGCTACTCAACAACCGTGACTACCATGAGCTGGGCCAGGAGGCGCAGCGGCTCGTCGACGCCCATAGACGGCACGCAGCCACGACGGCAGCAGCAGAGCTGAACGCACCCCCGCGAGATGAGGGGAGACCAGAGGCTGCAGCACCGGACCCACTGACGTCAGCAGCGGCAGAGGCCAGGAGAAGTGAAGCTGACAACACCCTCTGTTTCTACCATCGATGCTTCGCCGAGAGAGCGCGCAGATGCATCCCACCGTGCCGATACAAGCGCCAGGGAAACGCCAAGACCGAGAGCCGGTAGCAGCTGCGACTCTCGGCGCGAAGAACAAGCTGCTTTTCGTGACAGACGCAAATTCAGGGAAAGAATTCCTGGTTGACACAGGCTCCCAGCTAAGTTTTGTCAAGCCTTCCTACGCGGACCTGCTGACGCCTGCCAGCGGACCCCTGGTGTTAGCGGCGAACGGCTCCACGATCAAAACCTATGGGGAGAAGACGCTCCTCCTATCCCTCCACGACCGCACCTTCGAGTGGACCTTCGTGGTAGCTGCAGTTAGCAACAACATGCTAGGTGCTGACTTTTTATGCTCAAACAGTTTATTAGTTGATCTTACTAATAGACGTATTGTAAATGCACTTTGTCCTTATTTAGACGTTTGGGGGGGGGTTATATGGCTCATATTTAAGGCGCATATATTGTATTCATATCCCCCGCATTCACCTAGTAGGAATGACAGTGCATATTCCAGAAGCTTCACGTCTTAAGGACCAAAGAGGACCTGACCCTGTGAGGACCTACGGGAGGTGTGAAGTTGGCCTTGCAGGAGATGTGAAGCTGGAGAGAATGCCCCAGCAGGAGCCCCAGACACAAGAGGGTCAGAGGACAATGGAGACGCCAAGGAGCCTCGGGCGCTGGATGTTTACCTAAGACTGTGGGTTGGGGGTGTGTGATTTGATGTGGGGGGATTTGTGTCTGGTGAGACTATAAGAGCTGTGTTGGATGATTGCTCATCCTGTTCTTGTTAGAGGATGTGATCTTGCAATAAACCAACCCTGAGAAATAAACTCAGTCTCGTTTGTGAAAGTCATCCTCTACAAAGGGAACACTTTAAAAACACATCAGATTTTAATGGGAAAAAATAAGCTGGATATCGAAATTGTGGCAGGCTAGTCCAGTTTACTCAGATTAAATAATCTGAGTAAGATTCACCGTGGTTAGTCCACGTGGTTAACCTAGCCTCAGGTTAGAGGCTAGTCCAGCTTACTCAGATTAAATAATCTGAGTGTAGAAGAGCTTGGAAATGAAGAGGCGATTTGGTTTATAAGCAAAGCTTTAATATTCAGCTCTTCTAACAAGTCTCATCTGGTGCAGAGAGTGGCAGAAGGGAAAAGAGAGAGAATCTCTCCAACTCACTGATTATATACATGCACACAACAAAAGACATGCATAACAAAGGCTGACATCCCTCATTATCTTAATCCCCCCATTGTCCTGGTATTTCCTCTCCTCACCTTGGGGGGTGAGGGTGGCTCCTCCGGTCTCCTCCGCCGCGTCCGGGAACGTCTTTGTTCTTCACTCGGCGGGTGAGAGTCCTTTGTCCTTTCAGAGGTGTGAAGTTCTTTACATATGTAATCACCAAACATTTCCACATGCTTCGACATATGTAGGTTATGGAATATATGGTTAATATAGACCACAGGCCCCCCAAACAACTAAGAAAGGACAACAGGAAGGTTCACAGTCTAAGATAGTTATTATGACATACTAAGTGTTACATCTGTTGCCACGGAAGAAACTTTCTAGCAGCCATGCTCCTAAGAGAGTTCAGTGGTAATTATAACAGCATAGTAAAATCATGTCAGTCCTAAACTGTTGCAGCACAATTAGTGAAAAATTGTGGAGTGGTTTGTATCAGTCCCTGTGCTGTCTGGGTTTTAATCTTCTCCCAAAACTGCTGTAGGTTGGTTTAGGCGCCCTGCTGGGACCTTCTTGAGAGGGATCTGCAGTGTGGGAAGGAGAGAGGTTAACTGTTCCCTGCTGGGGGGCTGAGTCTTTTCTCTTGGGGGGTCTACCCCGCCGAGGTGCTCTCGCCAACTGTGCAGGCTCGTCTTTCAACAAGAAGGCAGGTTTAAGTCTGTCAATGCTGACTGTTTCTTTTCTATCCCCAAAATCAAGCACAAAGTGTTTAGCACCATGTTCCAGCACTCTGTATGGCCCATCGTATACTGGGCGAAAGGCAGGTTTTAAAGCTTCATGCTTAACAAAAACAAACTCAGCGTTTTTTAAAGCCTGAGGGACAAAAAACCCGTGGGAAGGAGTGATGAGCTGGACCGGGGAGAGAGTTCGGTCCGTTGTTGCCTAAAAACCTTGGGACTGGAAGGTGCCCTGGCTCTGGGTTCTCTGGTAAAAATTCACCTGGGAGCCTGAGAGGTTGTGCAAAGACTAATTCTGCTGGAGAGGCGTCTAGATCCTCTTTAGGCGCAGCACGCAACCCCAATAAAACCCAGGGAAGTTTATTTACCCAATTTGTGTCCGTTAGTGAGGCTCTGAGGGCGGCCTTTAAAGATCTGTGAAAACGCTCGCATAACCCATTAGCCTGAGGGTGATAAGCGGTGGTGTGGTGAATTGTTGCCCCTAAGCTGCTGGACATGGCTGACCAGAGCTCTGAGACAAATTGAGGCCCCCTATCGGACGTGATGTCCGATGGGACGCCGAAACGTGCCACCCAGTTTGTCAAAAAAACGCGAGCGACTTCCTCCGCTGTGGTTGCCGCTAGAGGGACTGCCTCTGGCCAGCGTGTGGTGCGGTCTATCATTGTTAACAGGTGTGTGAAACCTTGAGAGGAAGGTAGTGGCCTCACGAGGTCGACATGAACGTGGTTGAACCTTCTAGCAGGGATTGGAAAAGGCTCCAGAGGGGCTTTTGTGTGTCTGTGTATTTTGGCGCGTTGACAAGAAATGCAAGTTTTTGCCCATTCTTTTACGTTTTTGCGCAGGCCTGGCCACACAAACTTTTCGGCGACCATTTTAACCGAGGCGCGCACACCTGGGTGCGCGAGGGAGTGAATTGCGTCAAAAATACGGCGGCGCCATGTAGCTGGTACTAACGGGCGAGGTCAGCCGGTTGAAACATCGCATATTAGGGGGGGCACGCCGTCGCGTAAACCCTTTTTCTCCAGCCTTAACCCTGTTGGTCCAGACAGGAGTGCGCGCACATCCGCGTCACTACTTTGTTCCTCTGCCATGGCTGCATAATCTATCCCTGCATGGATAGGTGCTGCGTATGTGTCTGCGTTAGTGAAGAGTTCTGCTGCTGAGGCAGTATAATCTGTCTCCCTGCGCTCTGGTGGTGTCACAGCGCGAGAGAGACAGTCCACTACTACGTTAAGTTTGCCTGCCACGTGTCGAATGTCTGTGGTGAACTCTGAAATCGCAGCTAGCTGTCTTTGTTGCCTGCCTGACCATGGTTCTGAAATTTTAGCTATACCAAAGGTGAGCGGTTTATGGTCTACAAAAGCCGTGAAACTCTGCCCTTCTAACCAGAACTGGAAGTGGCGGATGGATAAATGAAGCGCCAGCAGCTCTCTGTCAAAAGTGCTGTATTTGCGTTCAGTTTGGTTTAGCGATTTGCTAAAGAATGCTAAAGGTTGCCAGACCCCACTGACAAGTTGTTCTACAACTGCCCCTATGGCTAGGTCTGAAGCATCTGTGGTTAGTGCAATGCGGGCCAAGGGATCTGGGTGAACTAACAATGCGGCGTTAGCTAGGGCGCTTTTTACTTCCGCGAAAGCGCGTTCGCGCTCCGGGGTCCATTCGACCGCGTTGGAAGCTTTCGGTTTTTTGAGCGCGTCATATAGGGGCTGCATGAGCTGAGCTGCGTGGGGGAGGAAGCGGTTGTAAAAATTAACCATCCCTAAAAATTCTTGTAGCGATTTGACCATTTGTGGCCGTGGAAAACTTTCTATCGCATGAACTTTGTCTGGACGTGGAACTGCCCCCTTCGGAGAGACTTTGTGTCCTAAAAAATCAATTTGTGACACGCCGAATTTGCATTTGGCTGGATTGATTATTAGTCCGTGCTCTTCCAGCCTCTGAAAAACCGTAGTGAGGTGCTGCTCGTGTTCTACCTCAGACGAGCTGGCTACCAGCATGTCGTCGAGGTAGACGAAGACAAAAGGAAGGTCACGTAAGACCGCATCCATCATTCGTTGAAAAGTTTGAGCAGCGCCTTTGAGGCCGAAAGGCATTCGCAGGAATTCAAAAAGGCCGAAAGGGGTTATTACCGCTGTTTTAGGAACGTCTTCTGCTCGGACTGGGACTTGGTGATAACCGCGGACTAAGTCTATTTTTGAAAAAATGCGCGCACCCGCTAGATGTAGTGAAAAATCTTGAATGTGAGGGATTGGGTAACGGTCATGCACTGTAGCGTTGTTTAATCTGCGGTAATCTCCGCACGGTCTCCAAGAACCGTCGGATTTCGGAACCATGTGAAGTGGTGAGGCCCAGGGGCTCTTCGAGCGTCTAACAATGCCCAATTTTTCAAGAGTTGTAAACTCGTCCCGTGCTATGTTGAGCTTGGCCGCGTCTAAGCGGCGCGCTTTGGCAAAAACGGGAGGTCCCGTTGTGGGAATGAAGTGTTCAACCCCGTGTTTAGCCACAGTGGCTGAGAATTTGGGGATTGTGAGTGCTGAAAATTGGGTGAGGAGTTGCTCAAACTTACCTCCTGCCGTGGTGACGCTAGCCTGCACAGGTGGTGGAGAAACTCGGGCTGAGCATGGAATAGAAGCAAAGGACAGTGCATTAACCAGGCGCCTATTTGCTAGATCCACTAATAACCCATGTGCACACAAAAAATCTGCGCCTAATAAGTTAAAACTCACCGCCGCTACAACAAATGTCCATCTGTAGCTGCGGCCGTGGATGAGGAGGTGCAGGCTCTTTTCGCCGAACGTGTCGATGCTAGAGCCGTTGGCTGCCACGGCTCCGTTGCCCCGGGTGCCCGTGGCTCGATCTGCGTGGGACGGCATGACGAAACTCAGCTGGGCTCCTGTGTCGATGAGGAACTGCTTGCCTGAGTGTCCATCCGTCACGTACAACAGCTTGTTTTTCTCGCCGAGAGCCGCTGCCCTTAACGGCTCTCGGCTTTGGCGTTTAAATTTGCAGGGGGGAACGCATTTGTGAGCCTTCTCGGCGAAGCGGTGGTGGTAATAACAAACATCGCTCCGTCTGTTACGTCTTGGCCGTGTCGCTGTCACCGTGGGCTGGGTCTGCTCCGGGGGTTGTGGCTCCTCGTGGCTCGGGGCGTCAGCGTTGAGGTCTGCGGATGCTGCTGTGGGTGTCAGCTCCTTGCAGGCGTTGACGAGCCGATGAGCTTCATTGGCCAGCACGCGGAAGTCTTGGTGGTTGTTGCACTTCATGCTGGCGAGTGTCCCTCTCATGTGTGGCGGCAGCGTGCTGAGGAAAATAAACTGGAAGAGGAAGTTGTCATTGTCCTCTTCTTTGAGCTGTAGCAAATCCTCCATGAGGGCCTTCGGTTTGCACCCTCTGTGGCCGTAGACCGCCAGGATCTTCTCGGCTCTCTCTTCCGCTGATGGGACGTAGTTCGCTACGATGGTTGCTTTGAGCGTCTCGTATTTGTCCCGGGCCGGTGGTCGCCGGATCATGCTCCGCACACACTTTGAAGTGGCGGCGTTGAGTTTGGAGACGATATGATAAAATTTGGTGTCATCAGCCGTGATGCCCGCCGGTGCAAATTGGGCTTCAACCTGCTGAAACCAAGAGGCGGGGTCTTCTTGCCAGAAGTCTGGCAGCTGGACAGCGACGGCATTCGTGCACACCATCACTGTTGTGCCCGCCGGGTGAGAGTGCCTTGCCTCGGCTCTCGCGGCGGTGCTGGTGCTCGGTTGAGCCCTCTCAATCTCTTCTGCCGGGGGGAACAGTTGTCCATCTGCTCCCTCGTCTGCGTGGCGGCTGGCGTCTGCCTGGGTCGCTGCGGATGAGTTGATTGCGGGGGAACGCCTCAGGTCCATACTCGCGTCAAGGTCACCAGTGTAGAAGAGCTTGGAAATGAAGAGGCGATTTGGTTTATAAGCAAAGCTTTAATATTCAGCTTGCGGCGGCATGAAATAATGCGGCGTTGTTGGAGGTTTTAAGTAGAGTTTTATTATATCATACCGCCGTCACGGGATCCCCTCTCCAGCCCAAGTGTGTGCAGGCTGGATGGGGATCCTCCGGCTCTCAGAGAAGACACAGTGTGCGTGTCTGCAGCAGAGGTTGAAGTGTGTGAGTGAGAGGAAGTGTTACAGAACCTGTGCAGTATTTATACCCAACTCAAACAATACATCAAAGCAGATTCACAGCAGTTTGTCTGATCAAAGGGACTGCAGAACAGGCATGAGATATTTGCATTTGTGAGACATACATCACAATAGGCAGATTTGCTAGACTTTGCTCCAGCTGCAGAACAAAGAGGTTAACAGGCACATCTACATATTGATCTGAGTCTCTAGGTCACAGTAAGGACAGGACGCATGAACACAATGCATGAAAGGTGACATTATCACAGTAGTGTAGCGGAAAAAACCAGGAGTAGCGAGTTGTCTGTCCTTAGTCTGTTTGTGGGGGTTTTCCCAAACCGCCACAAGCTCTTCTAACAAGTCTCATCTGGTGCAGAGAGTGGCAGAAGGGAAAAGAGAGAGAATCTCTCCAACTCACTGATTATATACATGCACACAACAAAAGACATGCATAACAAAGGCTGACATCCCTCATTATCTTAATCCCCCCATTGTCCTGGTATTTCCTCTCCTCGCCTTGGGGGGTGAGGGTGGCTCCTCCGGTCTCCTCCGCCGCGTCCGGGAACGTCTTTGTTCTTCACTCGGCGGGTGAGAGTCCTTTGTCCTTTCAGAGGTGTGAAGTTCTTTACATATGTAATCACCAAACATTTCCACATGCTTCGACATATGTAGGTTATGGAATATATGGTTAAAGGCCAAATGTCACGTAACAGGGTACTTTAAATATCTTGAAACTAGATATAAAAGGGAACCGATCCGTTCGGGTCTTGGTGCATATGCTTCAGTAACAACGGAATATTCGTTAATTTAAAACCGCCGCGCTTGGCCTGACACGGCCCCTGGAATCGCCTGGGGAAGAAGGCGGAAGTGACGAAATCGATTGTACCCTAGTTTGATGCTTGGAGTATTTCAATTGATTGTTTATATGGAGACTGGAAGGTTGAAGTGAGCAACAAGAAAGAAAAAATTGGATATTTCACCCATACCTTAAAACGGGACTATCAGGGACAGCTGGGTAATAAGGGACACTTCTCTGGGAAATGTTTTCTTACCTGTCAAGTGAGACGTTTTCGCCGTACTTCAACACCGTAAAAAGCGGCTATAAGCAACGGCGGAGCAACAAGGCACACCTCTCTGGGATCTCTGTCTGTTCCGCAACCGCTGCACAGCTCAACGTGTTAAACCATTGTCCTAATTACTTCTCATGGTAGTGAGAATTGCTCCCGCTGAGCGATCAGCCCGCCCCAGCTGTGGGTGATCACACACAGGACTGCTCCTCAAGACACTCAGTTTTTTTTCCAGTATATTTTTTCTTTTGGGCGTACAGAAATGGCAATACGCCCGTTTTTGCTAAAATTGCATTTTCCCTGTATTTTCCTTAAAATATTTGACAATAACAACACGAACTACATTTAAAACATTTCCCAGAAAAGTGTCCCAAACCACTGCGCCGTCCCCCACAGCCGCGCTTGGCACCAAAATACGGCGAAAACGTCTCCCTTGACAGGTATGCGCCTCCATTTTCATATTGATCTGGTCAATTTCTTGACAGTAGCGGCTCTCCTCCACTGCAATAATAATGGCTTCCGAAAAATCAATATTTATGGGGCGCCCTCGACAGACCCCCTCCGGCTTCGCAATTCTGGAGGCGATTAATGTCCAGTTCAATGACATTTTCCACTGGTTCTGCTCTCTGGTCATCGTTGGAACTGTTGTCATCAGACAAAGCATCTGATTCCGTCTCGGACGGCTCGAACCGGTAAGGTTCTATGCCTCTGTCACTGTCTGAACCACTGACAAAAAAAAAAGACAAAAAAAAAAGACAAAACTAAACTAATTTGTTCACAATCGCTGTCACTTTCCGTCATGATTGTCCAATGTTGATAAGTGTGAATGTGGATAGGCAGGGCAGCCAGGGTACAACTGGTGATGTCAAAAACATGGGCGTGGTCTGGACTGGCTGTCACAAGCCAGCAAGCAAGGTGGGGCCTTCACCTGGTGTATTTTGTGCAATTATGTAAATACAGGTGGGTGATATGGTCTCCGGTATGAATATTTGGTTTAAGCTATGTGTATTTTATCTAAATTCGTTGTCATTTAGAAAAAAAAATTACGTGACATTTGGCCTTTAATATAGACCACACTGAGTAAACTAGACTAGCCTGCCACAATTTCGATATCCAGCTTATTTTTTCCCATTAAAATCTGATGTGTTTTCAAAGTGTCCCTTTATTTTTTTTGAGCAGTATATATATGTGTGTGTGTGTGTGTGTGTGTGTGTGTGTGTGTGTGTGTGTGTGTGTGTGTGGACAAAAATTTCAATAATGTTTCCCTCACCTTACAGAATGTATGCCATGAAGACGGGCAGTTCTGAACGCAAAAAAATGGCCAAGACAAGGTCAGGCAGGAGTCTCCATGGATTGTGGTGTTCACAGATATGACATCTGTAGTGACAGTAGGGAGCAGGTGGAAGAGAACCTGAAGAGGTGGAGGTATGCACTGGAGAGAAGACAATGAAAGTCAGCAGAAGCAAGACACAATACATGTGTGAATGAGAGAGACACAGGCCTAACAGTGAAGATTAAAGGAATAGAAGTGGTGAAGGTAGATGAGTTTAAATGCCTGGGGTTAACCATCCAAAGCAATGGACAGTATACAAGAGAGGTGAAGAAAGGCATGCAGACAGGGTGGAGATGAGTGTCAGGGTGATTTTTGACATAAGGATAGCTGTTAGAGTGAAAGGGAATAAGGTTTACAAGACGTAGGTTTGGAGAAGGTGGCATTGACAAAAAGACAGGCAGAGCTGGATGTGGCAGAGTTGAAGATGCTAATATTTGCACTGGAGTGACAGGATTAGAAATGAGTATATCAGAGAGACAGCGCAGGTTGAGCAGTTTGGAGAAAAAATAAGAGAAGCAAGGCTGAGATGGTTTGGACATGTGCAGAGGGATAGCGGACAAAGGATGTTGAAGATAGAACTGCCAGACAGGAGTAAAATAGGAAGGCCCAGAGAAGGTTCATGGATGTAGTCAAGGACATGGAGAGGTTTGGTGTTACAGAGGAAGATGCAAGGAATAGGGTGAGAGATGGAGGCAGATTATCGGCTGTGCTGACCCCTAAAGGAAGCAGTTGAAAGAAGTTCTAAAGTGGTAGCTAGGTGTATTTCAGAGGGGGGAAAAAATCTCTATTTGAAGTACTAATAGGCCACTTTATGCACATAACTTGACTGTTTTACCTTTATTTTAAAGATCAGCTGTATTAAATGGCTTTGTACAGATTTTTCGACCAAAAACTGCTCACATCGGCTCAAGCTGCAGGTGAAAACAGCAGGAATCACATGACAGACTGGTAACATGTCACGTGAGGCGTCGCTTCCAAAATCATGGCTTCACTTGGTCCACAGCGAAACAAAATCGGCTGACTGACAGTTTCCTGTATGCTGACATATGTCTGCAGAGAACGGAAAATGGAGCAAACCCCTATTATTTCGGAGTTTGCCTGATTGACGTTAATGCGACACAAACGCATCACCTTCAAAGCTGGTGTGTGCATCGTTAGCTCAAAGCTAACTAGCTGTCATCTGCTACAAGTGGACAGAGGTAAGCTAAATGTCGGCACCTATTTTTGGTCTGTAGTTAAAATAAAATTATATTTTATTACATTTGTTGAGGTTTCGGACAGTGACATTAGTAACTAGACTGCGTAGTGTTCTCTTGAGCTCGTTTTACTGGCGTTAGTATCGTAACGTGAACTCTGTTTAGCTAAGTTAGCTAGCATTAATTTGGGACGTAGTAGTAGTAGTAGATTAGTTTATTTGGCAGGGTGACTTCCTTGATGGTATTTCTGTTTTAAAACTTTCTACATGTTTTCTCTTTGCCCCATATTTACAACGTTAAGAAGTACTACCACCACCTATACATCTACATATTATTTCTTCAACCTATAACATTTAAATTGCCCATAGCTCTTTTATTAAGATGTTATCTATTACATGCAAAACATAAACATGCAGCTTGTTTAATATTTGTTAAGTCACAACAGTAGAATTAAGACTAGAGACTTTTCAGAAAAGCTACCGCAAGACAGAATTGTTTTTAGTCAGAGGAACCTCAGTCATGTGACACAAACGTCATGACTCTTGGCTTAATATAGTTCGATTCATTTTATCTAACGAATTGTTAAAGTACTCTCTAAAGAGCATGAGTGTGCCAGATAAAATTCCGGTGGGATATTTATTCCAGCGTTTTGGGTAGATATTTATATCTGCCAAGGAGGTTATACTTCTCTACATCATTCACAAAGTTATTTTGAAAAGATGTGCAGGAGTGGCTGCAAATTGACCCCGGAACAGCTGATGAGATTTTAAGGTAATCTGAATAACGATCAGCCTGTATGGAACAATGTAGTGAACTTTTGAGGGAAAAAAAGGTTTTAGATATACAAGAAAAGCTGCAAATTCATGACACAAAGTTACAATTTTTTAAGAAAAGTCACATTTTTGTAAAACCATGATGGCGATGCAGTCCGATGGGGGGGCTGAATAGAATATTCAGATATTTGTGCCTTTCAGGTGTCTTATACAAACTTTTAATTACGTAATGGGTGCATTGCTGTGATTTTTTTTATTTATTTAACATGCACAAATACATTTTTAAGTGTCAGTAACAAAGTTGTTGCTGTCCGTCCACTTGTCCTTTCTTTTCAGTTTCAGGGAAAAGTCAATGAGCCATGTGTGTTTCTTTCTCTGTGGATGTTTGAGAATTACTCCCTTTGGGAGGCACAGTTGAGAATTTTGCAGCTCTGAGCAAGAATTTGAAGAGTCACCATGGATTGGCTGATGCATGCTGTTGAGAAAGACTTGGGGATTGATCGGAGGCAGCAAGGCCCAGGCCTCCACCACCAGGAACTTGTAGCCCTCGTTCCCGTGCGGTGGGTAATGGGCCTCAGGGAGAAGAGGGTCATCCGCTGTGCACGGTTTGATGCCATCAGTGAGGCAGAAATTTGCACATACCTTCAGTCATCCCAGGCAAAGTTGCCCTCTGGATGGACTCGAGTGTGCATTCAAGGTCTAAGGAAAAGCAAGCTGAGCTACAGATTAGCCAGAGACTCATGCCATCAACAAATGGAATTCCTCCCTCAAGATTCCTATGTCAAAACCATGCAGTGTGTATCACAACATAATTTCAGGTACTGTAAGTACTTCAGTTTAATTGTAATATGTGGGCATTTTTGTTAAACTTTGAATTTTTTTCTTTAAGACTAATCAAGTTATTAAAATCATAAACTTTGAATTTTTTTCTTTAAGACTAATCAAGTTATTAAAATCATAAAAACTCTTTATAATTCTGGTGAATTGGGTGATATAGTGTACTGACAATGATTCAGACTGTACTGGGGTTGAGGGATGGGTCTTCTTTTTGAAATGTGAAAAATGAATATCTTACTTTCAGAAGTGCTCATCTTTTTTGTTTTACTCTGTTAACAGATTTGGTAACACTGGGCCTTGTGCTTAATAAACTTAATTTAAACTCACTTAAAAATGCAATTCAGACATTCTTAAAGGAGGATCTTGGGTGATTTTCTTTCTCAGAAGAGTGTATAGTGGAGGTTCAAAGTGAAGATAGATGGACAGTTGTGCAAAATTGGAAATAAATGGAGAGAAAGAGCACCGATGACTGCAAATTTGAGGACTAACCTGTTATATTGTTGTTGCACAGAGAATACTCTATTTGACTTTGCTACCAAGCAGCAGCAGTAGGTTGGTGTCCAGAGAATTGTACTGGTTTGGTCCCAATTATTCTTAGCCAAACAGCTGGTGCTTGGGACAGTAATAATGATAATAAGCGCTATACTGCCGTGCGGGCAGCACGGTGGCGCAGTGGTTAGCACTGTGGCAGCGCAGCAGCTCACCCTTGGCCATGGGATCTTGGGTTCAATCCCACCCCAACCAGTGGTGATCTTTCTGTGTGAGTTGGCATGTTCTTCCCATGTCTGCGTGGGTTTACGCTGGGATTTCTCTGGTTTCCTTCCACAGGGGCCAAAAACATGCAGGTCAGGTTAACTGGTGAGGTATGAATGTGAATTGCCCCTTCCCCCCAGGCCACAGTTCAATTCAATTTAATTTCAATTCAGCTTTATTTATATAGTGCCGTATCACAACAACAGTCATCTCATGGCACTTTCAAATGTAGGGGAAACCCCACAATTGCAGAAAGACCCCAGCAATCAGGCGATCCCCTGTGAACAAGCACTTGGCGACGGTGGAGAGGAAAAACTCCCTTTTAACAGGAAGAAACCTCTAGCAGAACCAGGCTCAGGGGAGGGGCAGTCATCTGCAGAGACTGGCTGGGGGGGTGAGGGGATAGCGAAGATAGAGAGAACAGACATCAAGAGAGCAAACATTAAATGGCACTCACTTATATAGCGCTTTTTTATTATCTCTTGATGACCAAAGCGCTTTACACATCCTGCTATCCACCCATTCACACACACATTCACACACTGATGGCGACATGCTAGCTAACATGGCACTTCCAGACCCACCAGGAGCAATTGGGGGTGAAGGGTCTTGCCCAGGGACACAATGGCAGGATATCCGGGGAGAGCGGGATTCGAACCGCCAACCATGCAGTTATTGGACAACCTGCTCTACCTCCTGAGCCACTGCCGCCCACATTAACGGAGAGAAGCCAAGTACATTATTGGAGGTCACCCAGCAGTCTAAATCTATTAACAGCAAAACAAAGGGAGGGTTAAGAGACACAAGATCCCTCCCTAATTGTAGGCTATATTGAAGAGGAAGGTTTTTACCCTGCTCTTAAAAACAGAGATTGTAAATAAGAATGTGTTCTTAATCTGTCATGCCTGGCTAAATAAAGGTTAAATAAAAATGTTATTTAGTAAAGTATTATTTTAACATTTTCAAGACTTAAATATTGATTACCAAAATGTTTAAGTAAAAGTAGTATGCCTTTGGTATAGTATTGTATTGGTCAACTTGAAATTCTTTGAACGTAGTGCATCTGGAAAGTATTCACAGCGCTTCACTTTTTCCATCTTTTATGTCACAGCCTTATTCCAAAATCGATAATTTTTTTTCCCTCAAAATTCTACACACAATACCCCATAATGACAATGTGAAAAAAGTTTTGCAAATTTATTAAAAATAAAAAAACTAAGAAATCACATGTACATAAATATTCACAGCCTTTGCTCAATATCTGTCTTTGGGCAGTTTTGCCCATTTCTCTTTGCAGCGCCTCTCAAGCTCCATGAAGTTGGATGGGAAGCATCAGTGCACAGCCATTTTCAGATCTGTCCAGAGATGTTCAATTGGATTCAAGTCTGGGCTCTGGCTGGGCCACTCAAGGACATTCACAGAGTTGTCCTGAAGCCACTCCTTCGATATCTTGGCTGTGTGCTTAGGGTCGTTGTCCTGCTGAAAGATGAACCGTCGCCCCTGTCTGAGGTCAAGAGTGCTCTGGAGCAGGTTTTCATCCAGGATGTCTCTGTACATTGCTGCATTCATCTTTCCCTCTATCCTGACTAGTCTCCCAGTTCCTGCTGCTGAAAACATCCCCACAGTGTGATGCTGCCACCACCATGCTTTACTGTAGGGATAGTATTTGCCTGGTGATGAGCGGTGCCTGGTTTCCTCCAAACATGACGCTTGGCATTCACGCCAAAGAGTTCAGTCTTTGTCTCATCAGACCAGAGAATTTTGTTTCTCATGGTCTGAGAGTCCTTCAGGTACCATTTGGCAAACTCCAGGTGGGCTGCCATGTGCCTTTTACTAAGGAGTGGCTTCCATCTGGCCACTCTATCATACAGGCCTGATTGGTGTATTGCTGCAGAGATGGTTGTCCTTCTGGAAGGTTCTCCTGTCCACATAGGAACGCTGGAGCTCTGACAGAGTAACCATTGGGTTCTTGGTCACCTCTCTGACTAAGGCCCTTCTCCCCCGATCACTCAGTTTAGACAGCCGGCCAGTTCTAGGAAGAGTCTTGGTGGTTCCGAACTGCGGAAGGTATTTACAGATGATGGGGGCCACTGTGCTCATTGGGACCTTCACAACAGCAGAAATTTTTCTGTACCCTTCCCCAGATTTGTGCCTCAAGACAATCCTGTCTCGGAGGTCTACAAACAATTCCTTTGACTTCATGCTTCATTTGTGCTCTGACATGCACAGTCAACCGTGGGACCTTATATAGACAGGTGTGTGCCTTTTCAAATCATGTCCAATCGACTGAATTTACCACAGGTGGACTCCAGTTAAGCTGCAGAAACATCTCAAGGATGATCAGTGAAAACAGTATGCACCTGAGCTCAGTTTTGAGCTTCATGACGAAGGCTAGAAAAACTTATGTACAGTATATGTGATTTCTTTTTTTTTTTTTTTTAATTTTTGATAAATTTGCAACAATCTCAAACTTTTTTCACGTCATTATGGGGTATAGTGTGTTGAATTTTGAGGAAAAAATGAATCCATTTTGGAATAAGGCTGTAACATGACAAAATGTGGAAAAAAAGTGAAGCGGTGTGAATACTTTCCAGATGCACTGTAATAGAATAAAACTGCACTGATTTGTAGCTAAAGGTATATTTCTTGTGGGATTGATATCGGTCTGAATTTTTTTTTTTTTTTAACTCTGGGAAGCTCCAGGCTGAACTGTTTGTACACTATCAAATGGCTAACATCTTGTTTGTGTTATCTGCTACAAGTTAATGTTGACCTAGTTTGACAGTTAGGAGTTTAAAACATTTTAAAGATCATTGCAGTCACTGAGCACAATAATTGGTATAGTAATTTATTTTCCTTCATTTATCTTCATTTCCCCTTTTCAGGAATCTGTGGCGTGAAGCTCATTACAAGCATGTGCAAGCTTATGCAGGAGCCAGTGAGCAGATGCATGTTTCAGCTTTAGATGCAGTTCGTCATGCACTACAGAAGCTCTTCAACTCCACATTTATCTCATCTGACAGAGTGTCGCCATCCCTGTCTCCAGCCAGAGAAAAGGAAAACTTCTTACCATCTACTTCATCTTGTTTTCCTAAGTCTCAGTCAGACCATCTGTGCCCTAATGTTCTGCCTGCAGAATGCCTGTTTGAGACAGCTGAAATGTTGTACATGATTTTACCTTACACTCAGTATTCACTTCATGATATTGTTTCCTTCAGCCCAGCCAAACTTGCTAACAGCCATGCCAAAGTGTTGTTCATTATCTACCAGTTACTGAAAGCCCTGCAGGCATGCCATGCAGCTGGGCTGTCCAGTGGAGAGCTGTTTCTCCAAGACATAGCAGTAGATGAACAGCTCTGTATCCAAGTAAAGCTCAA
Organism: Pholidichthys leucotaenia; assembly: GCA_020510985.1. NCBI lineage: Eukaryota > Metazoa > Chordata > Actinopteri > Cichliformes > Pholidichthyidae > Pholidichthys > Pholidichthys leucotaenia. The sequence goes on along the minus strand of CM035847.1, from coordinate 241,767,849 downwards.
CCTTGCTCATTATGAGGCTCTAGGGATGGATGAGAATCCGGGAAGTAATGGTGGTTGCATCCAAGAGCCAACAGGTGTCCCATCAAAGGGAATGGTATGCGAGAGCCAAGAGAGCAAAAGACTTTGCAAAGACTGCTTTGATGACCTGAAAACACTGGTTCTAGACTGGGTCCATGGGCACGTCAGCAACTTTCGTTACTTGATGGAACTAAACAGTTTAGCAGGACGCAGAGAAGGGGACCCAAATTATCATCCTGTGCTGCCTTGGGTGGTAGATTTCACTGTGCCATTTGGAAAATTCAGGGATCTCAGAAGGTCAAAGTTCAGGCTTAATAAGGGGGACAAACAATTGGACTTTACGTATGAGATGACCAAAGAGGCTTTGGCAGCTGCAGGGGGAAATGGGATTAATGGAGGTGTTGGTGGAGATCTTGGTGGTGGTGTAGGAGGTACAGGTACACAGTCTGACCACCTCCACGTACCTCATCACATATCAGATGTCCTCTCAGACATTACCTACTATGTCTACAAAGCCAGGCAGACGCCAAAGCCTGTGTTGTGTCACCATGTTAGATCCCAGTGGGAGCCCAATGAATATCCAGCTAGTATGGAGCGCATGTACAGCTGGACCCCTGATGAAAGCATTCCAGAGTTCTACACAGATCCTTCCATTTTTCGCTCAATTCACCCAGACATGCCAGATCTGGAGGTGCCTTCTTGGTGCAAATCTTGTGAAGAGTTCATTGAGATCCACCAACGTCTCCTGGAGAGCAGGGAGGTGTCCCAGTATTTGCATCACTGGATAGACCTCACATTTGGCTATAAGCTATCAGGTAAAGAGGCAGTCAAGGCCAAGAATGTGTGCCTGCACCTTGTGGACAACCACACCAATCTGACTACCTATGGCGTAGTTCAGTTGTTTGACCAGCCTCACCCACCCCGCTTATTTCCTTCCCAGTATGCCCCCGCTGAGCCTCCTCTGCTTGGCCTTGCTGCTCTAAATGTGCCTTCTCTACACATCCCTCCCATAGACACACCGGCTAGCACTGTAGATGGAATGGTGCCAGAGTCCACAGGTTGTGAATCAAGTGGCTGGACCATGGTAGACAGAGATGAAGAGCTTGAACAAGGTACAGAAGCTCTGGACTCACTGGCATCTGTTGGCTCCTCCAGTTCTGCATCTTGCTGTGTGCCACTTCCAGGCATAACCACAGTGGGAGGAGACCAAGCATCACTTGTGTCTCAGTCTCCAAGTTCATTTCCTGGTGATTTCACAACAGGTATAGGTTCTGGATTGCGAACAGCTATGTTACAAAGAGGAGGCTCAACAAACAAAAAACATGGGGAGGCCACTGTGACTGCCACAAATACTGACGAAATTAAAATCAGTCTCCCAGAAGGCTTCAACCCATTGCAGCCTTTGGAAGAGTTGGAAAAGTTGAACAATTTCCTTGTCAAAAGTCTTCACGCTGAAGTATGCCTTCTTGCAGAGTCGAGTATGAGAGAGAATCAGATAATTGAATCTTTACCCTCTCTTACACAACTCTACCAAAGAGACATGCAGGCCCTTGGTGTTCTCATAGCTGAGATATTTTACTCAGTTAAACTGCAAGGACTAAATCCAGGCACCCCACTCAGACATCGTTTCGAAGCCGTTATTAAGCTTTGCTCTGCCAGCCTCCGTGATGTACCACTGTGTCTGCACCATGCTCTTGAGATGCTATTGTTAATAAAGAAGCACTCTGAAGGACACAGCAAAGTACCAGATTGCCCTGTTCCTCTCCTTTTCAAATATGACCCGATCTCCAGTGGCCTCCCTCCTCCAAACCCCTGCCAGTTATTGAACTCTGTCACCACCCCTTTTCCTTTCCCGTCCTATTTTGAAGCACTTCATAATTTTATCTTTTCCTACCATGCCAAAATGAGAACTATTTGTAGTCCTCAAGGAAGAGATGTTGTCTTTCACCTCTGGCAGCAGCTGGAGGCACTCTTGCAGAATAACATCACAGCAGAGGGCCTTGAGATTCTCCTGCCCTTCATTCTAGCCCTCATGCTTGAGGAATCCACTGCTGTCTATGCTGCTTGGTACCTTTTTGACCCCATCTCTAAAGTACTGGGTCCTAGAAATGCAAACAAGTACTTATTGAAGCCACTGATCAATGTTTATGAAAACCCCCACTGCCTCAGAGGGCGTTTCTATCTCTACACTGACTGTTTCATTCTGCAACTGATTGTGCGGCTCGGCCTGCAGGCCTTCCTGTCCAACCTGCTCCCCCATGTGCTGCAGGTCATAACAGGTTTTGAAAGCTGCATCTCAGGCTCTGGAGGGGATAATTGTAAAGGAATGAGAAATCCCATGTGCACTCTAGGAGAGGAGGAAGAAGAGGATTTTCAGTGTGGTGAGGTACGGCCATCATCTGGGTCAGTTGGTGGCAGTATGGGGGGTAGTAGTGGGGCCAGTGGAGGAGTAGGGGTGATGGGAGATGCCGGACTGGTCGACTACTCATCTGGGATCAGTCTCAATGACCAGGTTTTTCTCTCAGAGGCAGAAGATTTTCAGAATGGGTTCTATGTGAACAGTGGAGCAGGAGTAGCTGCTGGGAAGCAACAGGGCCAGAACACTGAAGCCAAGGAACAAGATCAGGAATCTCTAAGTGTGGGGAAACTAAGTGACAAAAGTAGCACAAGTGAACTCTCTCTGGGCGATGACTCAATGCGAGATCGAGCTAGTCTGAAATCGGCTGACAGCAGCCAGGACCTGAAACATGCCAGTGAGGGAGAGGAGGGAGGAGAGTTGGAGGAAGAAGTAGTGAATGAGACTAATGGGGGCAAAGAGGGGTCAAGTCAAGCAGCTGTGTTCAACCTGGAGCTTACTATGTCTGGTTGCACAGAAGCTTCAGGAACCACAGCTGACACTCTAGATGGCATGTTTGCAAATGGGATGGTGCTCGCAAGCACCGAGGAAGAGATTGGAGAACAAGTGGAGGTGGATGGTCCTGATCGATTAGAGCAATCTGAAGAGAAGGAGCAAAAGATTCTTCTGGGTGAGTAAATACTTTTGGTAAGTTAATTTAAAAATATTTTATTATCTGAATGTTTAATGTATTAATTATGTATTCCACACATAGATACTGTCTGTAAAACTGTTCGATGGCTATCGGCAAAACTTGGGCCAACAGTGACTTCTCGATATGTCGCCAGGAATCTGCTGCGATTGCTCACAAATTGTTACATTGGTGTGTGCATTCTTAACATGCTGATTTGGGCTGCCTGATTTCATGTGTTCTGAGGCATAGTATTATTTTTTTAACCTTTTTTCTTTGACTGCAGGACCTGAAAATCACAAGTTTGTGGTGCCTGCATCTGAGGACAACCTGGAGAGTGTAAGGATGGGCAGCGTGTATGAAAAGAAACCTGTGATTGGGGACCACACTGCAGGGCCTGTGGTGGACTGTCTCATCTATATAGCTCAGCTTTATGGAGAGCCTGTGCTCACCTACCAGTACCTGCCTTATATTGGCTATCTGGTAAGATGGGCACATTAGTCCTACATAAATCAAACCAATGTGCAGACATAGCTTTGTTTGAATGTTATTGCTGGTTTTCTTGTTTATGATCAGTTTTTACCAAATGTATTTTAAAATGTACGGTAATTACTGAAAAATTGGAAATGTGCTTTATTCAGGTGTCTCCACCTTCTTCACAACGTCTTAACACAAGAAAAGAAGCAAGTCTGCTTGGAGCTGTTGCTCTTGCACAGAAGATCATTGTCTTTCTTTCTGATACCACTCTAATGGACATGCTTATGAAAATAAATCAGGATGTGCTCCTTCCACTTTTGGACCTACTTACCACTCCCCGTATGGGGTAAGTTACACACAAACCTACTGTGTGTTAAGGCTGTCCCCAATTCAGTTATCTACATGATTGTGTTATGTTGGTATTCGGTTATTCAGTTTTTGTGTTTGGTCATTTTGGTTTTGTTTTGTTCTTCTTCACCACAGTCATACATCTGATAACTTTTTTTTTAACCTGTCCTGTCCAGCAGCTTGGCAAGCAGAAGAGATATCTGCTTGCCTTATTGTACCAAACGGATTTACTTTGCCGAAAGGAGCTTTGCTTATATTTGCTATACGCTGCATATAAATCGGGTCACCGACTAAAACTGTAAAAGGTCCGATAAGTCAGTCCTCCTCCCCCAGCCGAGGTTCAAACTAGGTGTGAGAATCTTTAGGCACCTCATGATTCGATTATGATTCAGAACTCCATCTTGATTCTAAAACCATTCTCAATGCAGCTTGATGCATTTTTTTGTCTATTCAAGATTTTTCCCTCCCACTGTGTGACAACTTGGTCCTTTTAAAGAAAAGTATTTGCAGTGACCCATGAATTTACTTTCAACATCTTTTATTAAAACAAATGGAAGAGAAATCTGACATATTGACAAATTTATCTCAGAATGTGCTTTTAAGGACTGTCATCCTTTCATGGACATTCTTTCAGAAGACCACAGCTGTCTGCAGGCAGGCCAGTATCATTTAACTTGCTTTCACACTTTTTTTTTATTAAGCTCTTGTTTTAGCTGCTTTAAGCTCTATATTAATTTTTAAACAAAAATTAACATAAATTCTTTGTTCAATTTCAAACAAAACCTAATATAAAATTCTATTATACAGGAGAACACTGAATGTGTTTGACTCCAAATACTGTAAATGGGTCTAAAATTCTAAAATCGGCAACTGAAATCCTAAAGATGTTTTACAGGAGAACACAAACTAAATTGTATTGCATTTAAATAAAAGATTAATATCTAAAAACCTAAATTTCACAAAAAGTCCACCTCTATACAATATTTTCAGTGCAGAAAAAAACTGTTTCAAACTGTAAGACAAAAAAAAATTCATTCATTCATCTTCTTCTGCTTCATCCTTTTCGAGTCGCGGGGGGGCTGGAGCCTATCCCAGCATCTTTGGGCGAGAGGCAGGGTCCACCCTGGACAGATCGCCAGTCCATCGCAGGACCAACACAGAGAGACGGACAACCATTCACTCTCACAGTCATACCTAAGGACAATTTAGAATCCCCAGTTTTGATGCCAGTTAACCTAACGTGCATGTTTTTGGCATGTGGGAGGAAACCGGAGAAATCCCGGAGTAAACCCACGCAGACACAGGGAGAACATGCAAACTCCACACAGATCACAGTTGGTCGGGGGCTGGGATCGATCCCAGGATCCCCCGGCCAAGAGTGAGTTGCTGTGCTGCCGCAGTGCTAACCACTCCGCCACTGCGCTGCCCTAATTAAAATATACACTCACCGGCCACTTTATTAGGTACACCATGCTAGTAACGGGTTGAACCCCCTTTTGCCTTCAGAACTGCCTCAATTCTTCGTGGCATAGATTCAACAAGGTGCTGGAAGCATTCCTCTGAGAGTTTGGTCCATATTGACATGATGGCATCACACAGTTGGCGCAGATTTGTCGGCTGCACATCCATGATGCGAATCTCCCGTTCCACCACATCCCAAAGATGCTCTATTGGATTGAGATCTGGTGACTGTGGAGGCCATTTGAGTACAGTGAACTCATTGTCATGTTCAAGAAACCAGTCTGAGATGATTCCAGCTTTATGACATGGCGCATTATCCTGCTGAAAGTAGCCATCAGAAGTTGGGTACATTGTGGTCATAAAGGGATGGACATGGTCAGCAACAATACTCAGGTAGGCTGTAGCGTTGCAACGATGCTCAATTGGTACCAAGGGGCCCAAAGAGTGCCAAGAAAATATTCCCCACACCATTACACCACCACCACCAGCCTAAACCATTGATACAAGGCAGGATGGATCCATGCTTTCATGTTGTTGACGCCAAATTCTGACCCTACCATCCGAATGTCGCAGCAGAAATCGAGACTCATCAGACCAGGCAACGTTTTTCCAATCTTCTATTGTCCAATTTCGATGAGCTTGTGCAAATTGTAGCCTCAGTTTCCTGTTCTTAGCTGAAAGGAGTGGCACCCGGCGTGGTCTTCTGCTGCTGTAGCCCATCTGCCTCAAAGTTCGACGTACTGTGCGTTCAGAGATGCTCTTCTGCCTACCTTGGTTGTAACGGGTGGTTATTTGAGTCACTGTTGCCTTTCTATCAGCTCGAACCAGTCTGGCCATTCTCCTCTGACCTCTGGCATCAACAAGGCATTTCCGCCCACAGAACTGCCGCTCACTGGATATTTTTTCTTTTTCGGACCATTCTCTGTAAACCCTAGAGATGGTTGTGCGTGAAAATCCCAGTAGATCAGCAGTTTCTGAAATACTCAGACCAGCCCTTCTGGCACCAACAACCATGCCACGTTCAAAGTCACTCAAATCACCTTTCTTCCCCATACTGATGCTCGGTTTGAACTGCAGGAGATTGTCTTGACCATGTCTACATGCCTAAATGCACTGAGTTGCCGCCATGTGATTGGCTGATTAGAAATTAAGTGTTAACGAGCAGTTGGACAGGTGTACCTAATAAAGTGGCCGGTGAGTGTAATTCCACACTACAGAATTTTTTTTAGTCTCGACAGTAAACTGTGTTACAGCATGGATTGAGCTGTAACTCCCTGGTTACAGGGAGAGGGGAGGTGGAACTTTTCATGTTCAGTAACGCACAGCTTTTACTGAGTTTTCACGTGATATTAGAGGCTACAAAAAGAGCCTCCATAACCAGCGACCTCACCTCTGCATCCCAGCACAGACTACTCTCAACAGAACAGAGGAAGAAGTGCCCCAGTAAATACATTCAGTTTCACAACAGCACTTCTTTTTGTGAGTACAGACCTGAAACAAAGTGGGTCTGTCCGGGGTGGATGTCCTGGCTGTTGGCCATGTGTGTGTGTGTGTGTGTGTGTGTGAGATTTTGCAACCAGCTGCAGAGTTTCTGCAGAGAGTGGCATTCGTGGGATAGCGAAGAGGGGAGTCTGCAGCAGGACGAGAGCGCCCCAGGGCTTGTGCCATAATCTGTTGGGCGGTCACCAATGCAGCAGTTCAGTTCCGCTTTTATCCCCCACCAAAATAAAATGGTCTCCCTTTTCCCCAAATTGCATCAAAAGCCTTTGGGGTCTGGACGGAGACTGCCAGTTGGTAACCCTTGATATAAATAGTATTCAATTCCAGTGTTTGATATTGTTAATATATAAAAAAAATCTGTGCCTTTGGAAAAGATGTACATGGATTGTTATTACTGTATCACTATATCCTGGGCATAAAATGGTCTTTATGACATCAATGATAATATAGTTTATCGTGATCATTTCTGGAAAAAATTATCTTCTGCTAAAATTTGCTATTGTTACATGCCTAGAGAGCATAATGAATGATCAGTTCAGGTAGTCACTCTGGACTGGTCCAGTTTACCCCTAGCTGGTATTTGAAGGCCTGAGAGAAATGGGTTTTTAGACGCAATTAAAAAGCCGGTATAGAGCAAGTTCTGAGAGAGTCCAGGAGAGATGATACATGTGTCCCTCATCAGTGCCTGTCCCCTTTTGTCTGCTTGTTTCTTCACATTCTGCTGTACTTCAGGTTTCCCAACGGGGTCCAGTCACGCACTGCTGTGTGTCTCAAAACACTCAGCCTGATGGCTCTCATCTGTCTGCGGATTGGGAGAGAAATGGTGCAACAGCATATGGTTGATACACTGTGCCGATTCTTTGCAGTTTTCTCTCTGCTGGATTCTCTGCAGCCTCAGGTAATCATGCACATGCATGCTTGCAAATGATTAACTAAAGTTACCTGAACACTAAAATTAAAACTTGACTTCCAAGTGTTAACACATCTGCTCAAAGGTGAGCCAAAATGTCCTGAAGATTGTTGGAGCCAGGCCATTTCTGTCCTTTCCTTTAGAAAGGACAGAAATAGGGGCGGCTGTGGTGCAGTACACGTGTAGTGTGGCCGACTACTAATCGAAGGGTCAGTGGTTTGATTCCCGCTCTGCAGTCTGTCTGTCGAAGTGTCCTTGAGCAATACACTGAATCCCCAGTTGCTCCTGGTGGGTCAAGCCAGTGCCTGTGTATGGTGTGTGTGAATGGGTGGATGGCAGGACCTGTAAAGCGCTTTGGTCATCTAGAGATGAGAAAAAAGTGCTATATAAGTGAACACATTTACCATTTCCTTTATGGTCCTGATGCCAGTTTGTTTCTTAAAAAGATGAGCATATGATCAGTGCATAAATATTTTAAGAGTCAAGTTTTAGTTCTGAATCTTTTGTAACAAGCTGATTTATCACAGAGTTTGGAAAAATCAGGGTAGACAAACATGGGACAAAATGTTGGAATAAAAACATCGGAATGGAAAACGTTCATAAGGATGTTTTTTTTTTTTTTTCTTGTTGCATTGAGTCGCCGTCAAACTCAGTGTACTGTATACCTTTGAATTGAAATTTTAAAAATTATTTTGATGCACATTTTTAAGTTGTCTGTCTTTGCATTATAGCTGGAGAATGCCCCCCGCAGGGCTGTGGGAGAAGTTACACTAGTGGACGTCTGTACCCCTGAAGGGTCAACTGAGACGTATGAGACGGGGATCTTGGAAGAGCTGCAGTCTGTTTTTAACCTTGAAATGGCCCATGCCTCCTACATCCCTTTCAACTGCCTCATAGGTAGGAAATGTCTCAAGAAATGCCCAATGTAAATTGAAAAAAGTTGTCTTCTTTAGATACACTGCTCATCTTTTAAAAAAAAAAAAAGTGCAATGTTACACTGTTTTTTTTCCATCTAAAGTAGCACTGATTTGGTTGCTTGAGAAGTGAGAGGCTAGATACTGCATTAAATAATTTGGTGCCGACGTAATTGTATTCATCACAGCAGTAATTATCCAACCTATTAGCTTTGTTAAATCCAAGTGGTGCCATTTTTGTTTGAATGGGTGACGTTTTTTCCCACACTTAAGTATTCTTCTGTGATTTCTGTAGGTGAAACAGCATTTCGCAGACTGGTTCCCAATCACAAGCTGGTCTGGCAGTTGGCCCAGTCCTACCATCAGAATTTGAGTCAGAGCAGTCCAGAGAAAAATGTTGCCACAGCATCCAGATTGGACCCATCTCCACCCTCTGGTTTTAGGAAGCAAATGGGTTATAGCCCATTTCCTGCCCCGTCAAACACTTCCACCCCTATGGGAGACTCTCTCCCTGAATCAGGCACATTTGGTAGCCACCTTGTAGGAAACCGTATCCAGGTAGCTCAAGATACAGGCTTTCCCCATTCTTGGGGACATTCCAGCCATAATACTCCCATCATCACCACAGCATCCACTTTCACCATTCCATCCACTGGGGCAACTTCTTTCTCTTCCTGGGTAACAGGCCCTGCTGTAGAGGACAGTCTGCTGAAGCAAGAGCTGCCGCGCAGTAGCCGATCCCTGCAGGGCAACTGGCTGGCTTATTGGCAGTATGAGATAGGTCTCAATCAGCAAGACTCACATTTCCATTTTCACCAGATTAGACTGCAGAGTTTTCTAGGTCACTCGGGCACCATAAAGTGTTTGGCACCATTGGCAGGAGAAGATTACTTCCTTTCTGGTAGTAAAGACAAGACTGTAAAGCTTTGGCCGCTTTATAACCATGGCGATGGGACACGGGAGATGGAGCCTCGGTTGACGTATGCTGACCATCGAAAGTCTGTATTCTATGTTGGACAGCTAGAGGCTTCACAGGAAGTAGTCAGCTGTGATGGTACTGTGCACCTCTGGGACCAATATACAGGTAGGAAGATGAACTGCAGTACATTTTTTCATAATTAAAACTCATATAGTCAGTATAACATTGAATCTCTTTTACCAAGGCAAGCAGATCCGCCTATATGAAGCTGTGGAAGGGAAAAATCCCATTACAGCTGTCACCACTATGCCTGCTCCCCATAGCAGTGTCGTGTTTGGGAGTGGAGATTCTGTTCTTCGCTTCATTGATCCACGTAAACCTGGATTGCAGGTAGCAGTTTTTTCTGTCACTCTGTCAAAATCAAGGTCAAGGCACCACATGGCAATTATGTTTCATTACTGCATTTTCTAAACAGTAGCACTATTTACCGTTCTCCACTGTAATGTTAAATCAGACTTGATTTTTACAAATCTTCCGTGTTCGCAGCATGAGTTCCGTCTGGCATACAACAGTGTGAGTGCAGGGCTTATCCGCTACCTGGCAGTGAGCCCTTCAGGACGCACCGTGGCTGCAGGTTTCTCATCTGGATTCATTGTTCTCCTAGACGCACGCGCAGGTCTTTTACTGAAAGGCTGGCCTGCTCACGAGAGCGATATTGTTCAAATGAAGGTATACTTGCAGTGCTTTCCTGTGTTTTGCAAATTTCTTCACAACTTAAATTAAATCCATGAGGTTGGCTGTTGACAGCAATTGCAATTAGTGCAGGGAATTGATTTAAAAAATTCAGTTTATTAATTGCACACATTTTCCAAAATCAATCTTGATTCATGGAGAGTTAAAATTGTTTTTACAAATTACTTAATTAACTGTGTTTAATTGCAAGGGAAACTAGGGGGTAAGGGTGGAGTGAGCGTGCATACACACAATACACAAAGGGGTTTTTTTTATCACATACTTATTCTTTACCTCAGAATAAGTTTTAGAGCATGTTCAGTCTGCCTGCCATGGCAATCAGCCCTAACAGTGCTCTTATTGTGTAAAAATCTGAAGGAAGTTAACTTGATATTGGCAGTATTTTACTTATTTTAGAGTGACAAATAAGGTTTGTGGTGTGAGACAGACAGTAAAACAGTGAGACTCGCTCCCAAAACTGATGTAGTGTTGCCAATTATACACAGTATCCTAGCCTAATATTTTATTTATTAATGTTGCCTAAATTTACTAATCCATTGGGAAATAATAAAAAAAACAAAAACTAAATTGCTCATGCCCATTTGATTCCGATGTGCTGATAATATAAAATCTTATACTCTAAATGTCTAACCTCTTAATAGCAGCTTGGAACTGGTCCATTCCATTGAAACTCCATGGTGATGCCATTGTTTGATGCTAAATTTTGGGAACTGTTTTGCACTCCATATAGTGGTCCACTGGAGTGAACTGAGTTGATGTCATATTGTCTATCTCTAGCACTTTATCCACACCCACAGGCAGTCTAAAAAGCGAACAGTTGGTGTGCTGCGGCTAGCTTCATGCTAACTTGCGGTTAGCAGGCCACTTGTTGAAGATTCATTCCCTGTAGTCACTCGTTTTAATGTCTGTTTAAATGTAATTTACAGTCCAAATGTCCACACAGTAGAGGTGTGAATCACGAGGGACCTCACGATTCGATTTGGGTCACGATTTGATCCTATCGCGATGACGGGTAACACAGTACTATATACAGTGGATATGTAAAGTCTACACACCCCTGTTCAAATGCCAGGGTTTTGTGATGTAAAAAATTGAGACCAAGATAAATCATTTCAAAACTTTTTCTGCCATTAATGTGACCGATAACCTGTACAACCCAATTGAAAGACAAACTGAAATCTTTGAAGGGGAAAAATAAAAAAAGTTACAATGACCTGGTTGCATAAATATGCACACCCTTAAACTAATATTTTGTTGCAGCACCTTTGGTTTTTATTACAGCACTCAGTCTTTTTGGGTAGGAGTCTATCAGCGTGGCACATCTTGATGTGGCAATACTTGCCTACTCTTCTTTGCAAAAACACTCCCAAATCTGTCAGATTGCAAGGGTATCTCCTGTGCACAGCCCTCTTCAGATCACCCCACAGATGTTCGATCAGATTCAGGTTTGGACTCTGGCTGGGCCATTCCAAAACCTTAATCTTCTTCTGGTGAAGCCATTCTTTTGTTGATTTGGTTGTGTGCTTTGGGTCATTGTCATGCTGAAAGATGAAGTTCCTCTTCAATATGCCTCTGTCCTGTCTGAATGACTATCGTCCTGTTGCACTGACACCAATTGTGATGAAGTGTTTTGAACAGCTTGTCAAACCACACATCACAGCCTGCCTCCCTGCATCACATGACCCTCTCCAGTTCGCATATCATTCAAACCGCTCCACGGAGAATGCTATAGTCACCACCCTGCACTCTTGTCATCACCCACCTGGATCAGAAAGACACCTACGCCAGACTCCTGTACATTGATTTCAGTTCAGCATTCAACACCATTATTCCCCAGAGGCTGATGGAGAAATTACTCCTTCTTGGTCTGAACACTACCACATGTCTCTGGATCCTGGATTTCCTGACTGAGAGACCTCAGTCTGTCCGTGTTGGAAATAACATCTCCAACTCTATCACGCTGAGCACCAGATCACCTCAAGGCTGCATACTCAGTCCACTGTTGTTTACACTTCTAACACATGACTGTGTATCCAGACACGAGGGGAACCAGATTATTAAGTTTGCAGACGACACCACAGTGGTGGGACTTGTTCAGAGGGATGAGGAATCAATGTACAGGGAAGAAGTTGGAGACCTGGAGGGCTGGTGCAGGGAGAACAATCTAGTGCTCAACGTGGACAAAATGAAGGAGATGATTATCGACTTCCGGCGGTCACAGCCTGAACACATCCCTCTCAGCATCGGCGGCCATTTAGTGGAGAGAATGGAGAACATCAAGTTCCTCGAAATGCAGATCTCGCAGGACCTGACCTGGAGCAAGAATTCCTTGGGAATCAGGAAGCGGGCCCAGCAGAGACTGCACTTCTTGAGGAAACTCAAACAGGCCTCTCTCCCCATCTGCATCCTCAGGACTTTCTACAGAGGTGTGGTGAAGAGTGTTTTGACATACTGCATTGCAACATGCTACTCCAGCTGCAGTATGTCAGACAAAAAAGCCCTGCAGAGGATAGTTAAGGGAGCTGAGAGGGTAATTGGAGTTTCCCTCCCCTCTGTCCAAGAACTTTTTCAGAAACGTTGTAGGAGCAGGGCACTGAACATTGTCAAGGACCACTCTCACCCTCTGCATAAACACTTTGAACTTCTGCCATCTGGCAAACAATTCCGGAGCATCAGAGGCAGAACCACCAGACTGATTAACAGCTTCCTTCCACAAGCTGTTAGGATGCTGAACAGTTGATCCGGAATCTTTCATACATACTACTGCACCTTATGGACATTATGTACGTATATTGTTTGTATATTCTAGTTCTGGTTAGTTTTCAAGTATGTCTCAGGGATGTGTGAATGGCTGTGTTGGGGTGGGGGGTGAGGGAGTGTGTGAGAAACGTAATTTCATCTTGCCTGCTCTACAGTTGTATGTACAGCAATATGACAATAAAGGTGGATTTGATTTTGAATATTCAGCTTTCTAGCAGAAGCCTGAAGGTTTTGTACCAGCACTGACTGATATATGGAACTGTTCATAACTCCCTTCACCTTGACTAAGGCCCCCATTCCAGCTGAAGAAAAACAGCCCCAAAGCATGATGGTACCACCACCATGCTTCACTGTAGGTATGGTGTTCTTTTGTTTATGAGCAGTGTTGTTTGCGCCAAATATACCTTTTGGAATTATGTCCAAAAAGTTCACCCTTGGTTTCATCGGTCCACAACACATTTTCCTACATGCATTTAGGAGATTTCAAATGTGTTTTTGCAAAATGTAGCTGGGCTTGGATGTTTTTCTTCGTAAGATAAAGCTTCTGTCTTCCCACCCTAGACAGGAGATTGTCACATGTACTAAACAGCCAGTACTTGCCAGAAATTCCTGCAGCTCCTTGAATCTTGCTGTCGGCCTCTTGGCAGCCTCCCTGACCAGTTTTCTAATTGTTTTTTCATCAATTTTGGAGGGACGTCCAGTTCTTGATAGTGTCACTGTTGTGCCATATTTTCTCCACTTGATGTTGACTGTCTTCACTGTGTTCCATTGTATATGTAACACCTTGGAAATTCTTTTGTACCCTTCTCCTCGTCTTGGGTATGACGTTAAACTGCATCCGGGCAAGGGGGTCTGTTGGACTAGGAGGATGATGGATTGCCTCTTAATCCTCGCTGATACTCCCAGGTGTCCCTTGGGCAAGGACTAGTACCTGTTAGCCTCCCTTACCAGGGTTACGGTAAAACTCTCCAACAACTTTGTGCGTTGTAATCCCCTAAGGGGACCAAGGGTTAAAGTGGTTCTGAGCACCCCCTTGCTGATCGTATGAGGTGACAAATGGGGCAACTTGTTTGCCGTGAGTTGCAACCCGTGTCAGTGGAGGAAGAGATCCTGGTTCTTGAGGAATGTGTCTTGCTGCGTCTTTCACAAGTCCAACACAGTGCTTTGGCTCCTACTTCACTTAGACGGGAGGTTGGAAGGGCCCGGTCCAATCAATCGGCTTGTCAAGGTCTACTCTGGGATGTCTTTTGGCAGTATAACATCTCCTAATCCCAGAAGCCTATGGCGGAGGGTCAGTCGAGTAATTTGCACTTTTGTGCTTTATTGCTTGAGTATACCATCCCTGTATCCCTGGTGCATAACCTGCAGGAAGTCCGTGGCTCTGTGCATCCCCTTGTAGGGCTCCGAGGAGGGTGGGGAGCAGGGATGATGAATCATACTCTATAAAATATGGCTACTAAATAAACCCCTAAAAAATGAATGTTGGAAGACGATGTGGATGACCCAGGAATTAGCAGGATGGCTCTTTCAAATGGTGATAATTGGCCGAGGCTTATTGTTTTAGAGTTGCTTTCATCAGATATGCCTCTTTCTAAGCTGTCCCCTTTTGCTGTACAGAAAGGAATTTCAGGTATTGCAGGGTCAGTTAAGGATGTTAAAAAACTGAGGTCTGGCCAGATTTTGGTGGAATGCTTAAAGAAATCCCATTCTGAAAATTTGTTGCAGTGTAATGTGCTGGTTGGTGTTCCAATGAAGGCTTTTCCTCACCCATCTCTAAACAGCTGCAAAGGAGTAATTCGTACTCGAGAACTCCACGATATGGAAGAGGATGAAGTAGCCTCAGAAATGCAACAACAAGGAGTAACACATGTGAAGAGGATAACCATTAAAAAAGATGACCAAACAGTAAAAACTGGCACTTATTCTGACGTTCAACTGGCATCAACTCCCAGAAAGAATCCAAATAGGATATCTGGGTGTAACTGTTGATACCTTTATTCCAAACTCATTGAGATGTTTTAACTGCCAAAAGTTTGGCCATGGCTCCGCAGGATGTAGGAATAAACCAGTCTGCTGCAAATGTGGAGAGGAAAGGCATGAGTTGGCCTGCACGGGCTCAACGGGCCCAACGGGCATGAGTTGGGCTGCACGGTGGCGCAGTGGTTTAGCACTGTGGCAGCACAGTTTTACCCTCGGCCGGGGGATCGCGGGGATCATGAGATCGTGGGTTCGATCCCAGCCCCCGATCAACAGTGAGCTGTGTGGAGTTTGCATGTTCTCCCCGTGTTGCGTGGGTTTACTCCGGGATTTCTCCGGTTTCCTCCCGCATACTAAAAACATGTAGGTTTAGGGCGCTCGCGCACGCAGCGACCAGCAGCCGGTGGCTTGTCACCAGACTGCAAACCAAATCTACCTATGGGTACAAATAAGTAACAAAAAAAAAAAAAAAAAAAAAAAAAAAAAAAAAAAAAATGAGTTGGCCTGCACAACACTTCCCAAATGTAGTCACTGTTTAGGCAATCATGCAGCATCATCGAAGGAATGTCCTTGTTGGATCAAGGAAAAAGAAATTGAAACTGTCAAATGTACTAAGAAAATTAGCTACCCTGAGGCACGTAAACTGGTAGGTTTCCCAAAGTACAAATTCCAGCAGACTTTCTCCTCTGTTGTGAAACCTAAGATGCAGCCTGCCGAGTGCAAGACAGATCTGACCTGGTTAACTAAAGATAAGCCCTCATTATTAAGTAGTATTAAAAATTCCGGAGTCCCAGTTAAAAGTAAAACGAGCACTCAAAGCCTAACTACAATAAGTCAACCCTTAAGTCAAAGTCTAAGCAAGTCCGCAGAACAAAACCAGTTATCAAAAGAAAAGGAAAAAATCCAGCTCCTCTACTCAAGCAAAACCAAGTCAAGAAAATAAATTGCAAAAGAATGGGAATCCGGAAGATGCAGAAATGTCTGAAGTCACGACTTGCTGTAGTCGCAGCCCCTCCCCCAAAAGCAAGCATAAGGAGCGTGCTTTTGTTTTACCTACCTGATGGTGGGTAGCCACATTATCAAGTGGAACTGCCGTGGCTTTAAGGCCAATTTCTCTGAAGTGCAGCGTTTAGCTGCTAGTTTTAATCCTCTTGCTTTTTGCCTTCAAGAAACTCTTCTGCTATCAACCAACCCCATGTCTCTGAGACATTATACTATGTATAATACATATGGTCCAAATGTGCATCGTCCATCTGGTGGCTCAACAATTTTAGTAAGGAATGACCTAATTCACAGCCACTTGGCTTTAGTCTCGAACTTGCAAGCAGTGGCAGTTTGTCTAACTTTGCATAAAGCAATAACCTTACGCTCTGTCTATATACCACCAGATAAGACTATGACACTGGAAAATCTTGAAGACCTTCATAATCAGTTGCCATCTCCATACATCCTTATGGGTGATTTTAATGGACATAATCCTCTGTGGGGAGGAATTTGCTCTAATGCAAAAGGCAAGCTACTGGGGGATTTTATTGCTAAAAATGATCTATGTCCTTGGAACGATGGGTCTCATACATACCTCCACCCAGGACATGGAACCTATACTGCAATTGACCTATCTATATGTGATCCTGAGCTAGTGCTGGAATTCTCGTGGCGGGTCTTGGATGATCTTTGTGGAAGTGACCACTTTCCACTAATATTGACGTCTACAGTGGATGTGCAATCAAGAACTCCGCGATGGCAACTCAAAAAAGCAAACTGGCCTTCCTTTGTTTTTCTGTGCAAAGAGAAATTAAGCCAAAAACCTCAACCACACTGTCACTCTGTTCAGAGTCCCAAAAACATCAGCAAAGCCACATTGTAGGTCCAACCCATGGTTCAGTGATGACTGCAAAAAAGCCCTTGAGGCAAGGAAAAAAGCAGAGAGGATGTTCAATAAACATCCAACAACAGAAAACCTGACCAGATTTAAAATCTGTCGAGCTAAACCACGCAGAATCATCAATGAAGCAAAGAGACAGAGCTGGAGGGAATTTGTATCAAGCCTCACATCCAACACATCTACCAAAACGATCTGGGATTTAATCAGAAAGATGAAGGATAAGGAGAATGGACTTCAAATACAGCATGTTAATCATCAGGGCAATCTGCTGATGACAAAATATGAAATAGCTAATCAACTAGCAAATTCATTTGAGAAGAATTCGTCTTTTGGAAAGTATCGTCCTGAGTTCCAGATCATACAAGCACAAGAAGAACAAAAAGAAATAAACTTTTCTTCAGGTAACTCAGAACCATGCAACAAAGATTTCACTATGGAAGAACTTTTGTTCTCAAAGAACTCTTATGACACTGGTGTGGGGCGAGATAAAACTCATCAGTTTTTAAAACACTTACTCCCCAGTGCACTATCCATTCTCTTGATGGTTTTCAACAACATCTGGAAGTCAGGCAGTATTCCTGAAAGCTGGAAGGAAGCAGTAGTTATACCCGTTCCAAAACCTGGGAAAGATCATACTGATACCAACAACTACCGTCCAGTAGCTCTGACAAGTTGCCTCTGTAAAACCATGGAAAGAATGGTAAACAATCAATCGCCTTGTGTGGGTGCTTGAGTCTGAAGGCTTCTTAACTGATTACCAGTGTGGCTTCAGACGTGATAAAGGCACTTTAGACCACCTTATCAGATTAGAGGCCTATATACGTGATGGTTTTATTAGAAAAGAACATGTAGTTGCTGTATTTTTTGATTTAGAAAAAGCATAT
Organism: Pholidichthys leucotaenia; assembly: GCA_020510985.1. Taxonomy (NCBI): domain Eukaryota; kingdom Metazoa; phylum Chordata; class Actinopteri; order Cichliformes; family Pholidichthyidae; genus Pholidichthys; species Pholidichthys leucotaenia. The sequence continues at coordinate 241,750,017 of CM035847.1, read as the reverse complement.
GACACAACATGGAAATATGGTATTTTAAGAGACCTACATGGCATGGGTTTTAGGGGACATTTGCCCTTTTTCATTTCAAACTTTTTGTCCAATAGACACTTAAGAGTCCGAGTAGGAGATACCCTTTCAGAGCCCCATGTGCAAGAACAAGGAGTCCCCCAGGGAAGCATCCTCTTGGTTACTCTTTTTAGCATTAAGATTAATAGTGTAGTTGGTGCTCTTAGACCAAATACCTTTTGTAGTCTTTATGTAGATGACCTCTGTATCTGCTACAGGGGGAAAGACATGAGCACAATCGAAAAGCAACTACAGCTGTGCATAAACAAGATTAATAGGTGGTCAGTCAGTAATGGTTTTAAACTTTCAAAAACTGTGTGCATGCACTTTTGTCTGCTGCGGTCTCTTCACCTCGACCCTGAGCTTTTCATAGATGGAGAAGCTGTCAAGGTGGTAAAAGAAACCAAATTCCTTGGACTTATTTTTGATAATAAGCTGTCTTTTATTCCACATATAAAATTTCTACGAAACAGATGTTTTAAAGCCCTTGATATTATTAAAGTTTTGGCTAAAACTAAATGGGTGCGGACTCTACTGTGCTGCTGCATCTCTATAGAGCACTTGTAAAATCTCAGTTAGAGTATGGGAGCATAGTTTATGGATCAGCAAGGAAAACATATATCAGGACACTAGAAACTGTCCATCACCAGGGGCTAAGGCTTGCCTTGGGGGCTTTTAGAACCTCTCCTGTTAAGTTTGTATGTTGAAGCAAACAAGCCTTCACAACAGGCGCCTGAAATTGGCTCTCCAGTATATGGTTAAAGCAGACCATAGAAATCCAGCCTACTCTGCGACTTTTCACCCACGATTTTTGCAGATGTATAAGGTCAGACCTAAGAGCGTCACTCCTTTTGGACTCCATATAGAACCTCACCTGGTAAAATTAAACCCTGATATGAGCAACGTAACACAGACAGTTTTGTCCCATTCCTCTATGGAGTTTGAGAAAACCCAATATCATTCTGGATCTGAGCCAAAACAAAAAGAACGACACTCACCCAAATGTGTACCAGCAGCAGATCTTAGACATAAAATGCCATTTTCCTCACCGTATTTCCATATACTCGGATGGATCTAAAGTAGATGGCTCAGTCTCTGCTGCAATTGTCACCGGGTACAATCAGCATGGTTTGCGGATTCCCAAACAATGTTCAGTTTTTACAGCAGAGGCTCGTGCTTTGCTTCTAGTATTGGAACACATTGAAAGAACCAAGCAACAGAGCTCCTTAATTTTTACTGACTCCAGATCCTGTCTTCAGGCACTTGGATTTTTAAAGACTGATCACCCCATTATTGTCCAGATTTTAGAGAAACTAGGTTTTTTACAGAAACATAATTTTAATATCATCTTCTGTTGGATCCTCAGCCATGTTGGCCTGTCAGGTAACGAGCAGGCAGACAATGCTGCCAAGAGAGCCCTTACCCAAGAAGTCACTCAATGCCAGATCCCAGCCTCAGACCTCAGGCCTCAATTTAAAGAAGTGGCAGACTGAATGGGACTCATGCAGTGCAAATAAACTGCATAATATTAAACCTGCCATAAGCCATAGACACTTGCATCACTTTCAAAACCGACATGATGAGGTAGCGTACACTAGATGCCGTATTGGCCACTCAAGGCTTATGTACAGCTTTTTATTAAAAGGTGAAGCACCACCATCTTGTCAGTTTTGCAGAGGGTTTTTTTTTATCAATAAAGCACATTTTACTTGACTGTCCTGCTCTCATGACAGCAAGACATTTTTATACTGAAAAGTCACTGAAGGATATTTTTAATAAGGCACCACCAAAGAAAATTTTAGGGTTTTTAGCACATGTGCATCTGAAGCATCTTATTTAATTTTTCTGTTTTATTGTATCTACATATGTATCTCGCTGTATTTATTTCTTTCATTTATCATACTGTCTCTATATAATTTTGAACTCAATTTTCTTATTAGTTCTAATTTTGCCATGAAATAGCCATAGATGCTGACATGGCACTAAACAAGAGCACTCACTCACTCCCTGTACCCTTCTCCTGACTGATACCTTTGAACAATGAGATTCCTCTGATGCTTTGGAAGCTCTCTCCGGACCGTGGCTTGTGCTGTAAGATGTGACTACAAAAATGTCAGGAAAAACCTACTAGAACAGCTGTTTAGGGGTTAATCAGAGGCACTTTAAATTGTGGCAGGTGTGTGCTGACTCCCATTTAACATGAGTTTGAATGTGATTGGTTAATTCTGGACACAGCCACATCCCCAGTTATAATGGGGGGTGCATATTTAAGCAAACAGGTAAGCAGGCAAGTTTTCTGTTTTTCCCCCTTAAAAGATTTATTTTTCAATTGGGTTGTACAGGTTACAGGCCACATTAATGGTGGAAAAAGTTTTGAAATGATTCATCTTGGTCTCATTTTTCACATCACAAAAACCTGGCATAAACAGGAGTGTGTAGACTTTTTATATCCACTGTATTTCAAATTTTTTCACCTTATTCAACCTCAAATCATGTCCCAAAGTAAAACTGATAACATCTCTTTCATATAATAAAGTATTCAGTCCAAATGGGCAGACACTGGACAATTTCAAAGTAAATTATTTTTAAATTAAATGCAAAAACAAATGCTCTTAAAATAAATGTTCAAGTGATAATAAAATATTATCTTAAAATAAATAATGAAATCACATACCTGGGCTCTAGTGTTTTAATTATGTGACAAAAGCCCTCCTTGCAAGCTGAATGTGTCATGTCTAGGTTGTTTGTTCAGGCTTTGTTATAAATTTTTTTTTAAAAGTCCAGACATTTAATTTAAACTCTGACGCTGCAATTCTGTTTTTTTGTTTTGTTTTTGTTTTTTTCGCTTTCCGGTATTGCTCGTAGACTGCAGGTGTTGCTCCCTCCGACATCTTAAATTATACCGGGGTTGGGCTGCAGGTAAATCTCGTGAGACACCTTTGCACCGATGATTTTGCGCCATCTGTTGGACTTGAAAACTCAGTTGATTAACTGATACCTAAATGTACAACAGTTTGAGTGTGCTTCTTTTTTTTTTTTTTTTTCAATTAAAAGATCGATCTGTGCATTTATGGATCGGTGCATTGCCGTGAGTGCCAAGTGTCGCGATTCATCACCGAATTGATCTTTTTTTCCCCCACCCCTACCACATAGTATAACGATACTTCAGCAAACTGATTTGAACACCAGAATTAAATAAAATGAGGAGAAAACTTGAACTTGCTTTTTTTCTTGAATGTATAGTCCTTATATTTTTCTTAAGAATAATCTAAAAAAAAATATATAAATTGTTAAAAGTGAATTGGTAACTTCAACAATTGCAAAAGAATATATGAAACAGTGATATAAACAATGTTCAAGCAGCTATATAGTAGAAAATTTGAATGGTATCTGATATGTGATTTTGGCAGATGTTAAAGTTTTTCATAAAAGGGACCCTTGATCATCACATAAGGGAAACACCAGAACTTGAACCCATGTTACAACAAGCATCTGTGGAGTTGTTTGCAGAAAACATGGGCTGCTGGACATGAGTCATGCAGTGTGTGACATAAACTCTAGATTGCACTCAGCTGTGTTCAATCTCTGTATTCTTTCATTTAAGCACATTGAAAAGAATTGGGAACAGTTTTCCTCTTAGGGTTGAAACAATGTCTTATATGAGATTATATCATCGAATACAAGCCATTTACTATTTTTTTTTTTATATACAGCCGGGAAAATAAGTATTGAGCACGTAAACATTTTTCTCATTAAACATATTTCTGATGCAGCCATTGAACTGAGATTTTCACCAGATATCAGTAACAATCCAAGTAATCTATACGTACAAAGACATTAAGGCAACTGTGTTCACGAAACAAGTTATATTTAATAAAGTGGAATGACTCAGGGAATAAGTATTGAACACAAAGAAAAATGGGTGCAAAAAGGCGCCAGAATCCATCAGAATTTAGGAAGCCATCCCATCCCCCATCAGTGCAAATTAATTTCAGCTGATTAAGTCCTGTCACATCACAAAGAACTCATGATGGGTAGAAGGTCTCTGTAGACCTTCGCAACCTTATTGTTGCAAAATGTAATGGTGGCACTGGTTTACAGGCACATTTCTAAACTGCTGAATGTTCAAGTGTGCACTATTGGAGCCATCATTCGAAAGTGGAAAGAACATTTTATCATAAACCAGCCACAACCAGGAGCTCCTCACAATATTTCTGCTAGAGAAGTCAAAAGAATTATCAATAGATTTATCCAAGAGCCAAAGACCACTCGGGGAGAGCTCCAGAAAGACCTGGAGTTAGCAGGTACTGCTGTTTCAAAGAAAACAATAAGTAATGCACTCAACCAACATGGGCTCTATGCCCACTCACCTCACAAGACTGAAGAAAAAGCATGTTGAAGCTCGTTTAAAGTTTGCTGCACAGCATTTGGGCAAGCCAGTAAAATACTGGGAGAATAGAGTCTGGTCAGATGGGACCAAAATTGAACTTTTTGGATGCCACAACATACAGTATGTTTGGAGGAGAAATGGCACAGTACATCCCATCATGGTGTGGTGTGTTTTTCAGCATGATACAGGCAGACTTCATATAATTGAAGGAAAGATGAATGGACAAATATACAGAGACATCCTTGATAAGAACCTGTTGCTATCTGCCAAGATGCTGAAGATGAAACGAGGGTGGAAAATAAAGCTGCAAGAATGGCCCAGTCAGTTACTTGACCTGAATCCAATTGAAAATCTATGGAAGAAACTGAAGATCAGAGTTCATAGAAGACAGTCACAGAACCTTCAAGATTTGAAGACAGTTTGTGTGGAAGAATGGGCTAAAATCACTGCTGAGCAATGCCTGCACCTAGTTTCTCCATACAGGAGGCGTCAGGAAGCTGTTATTACCAACAAAGGCTTTTCTACTAAATAGTAGATGAATTTCACCAAGCGTGTTCAATACTTATTCCCTGTGTCATTCCACTTTATTACATGTCAGAATCTGAAAACTCAGAGTGATCGTATATTAGTTCGTTACCTCAATAAAGATTCATGACACAGAATATTAGTTCTCATGAGCTTTTTACTTGCACAAGGAGTGGGTACCTGAATGACAGTGTATCAGCACCACACTAAAGCATTATCAGAATTCAGACACTTTTATACATCGTAAACCACATAAACGCATAGAACATCTGCTGAGTGTCACGCACAGTCATGACAGAAATATGCCAACATCGACGAGATGGGAGAACATCATGGCCTTGCAGGTGAACATCACATAAAGTCTAAACTCCAAATTAATCATAGTCACAGCATTTCAGAGGAAAACAAGATTAACTTTTGCTTATTCCCAGACTCTTAATCACGTACACAGTGTTATCTAGTGAGACAGTTTACTTCTCCCAAACTAAGCACATCTTAATCTTAAACATGAAGAACACTCAGTAAGTCTTCTCATTATCTAAAAATGAAACGGTGTACAATGAACTTATGTCTTATAAAAGATGCATAAATGAATATACAGTATACACTTGATTATATAAAATGATAACATGTATATACAATTTTCTGACATTAAATATAACTTGTTTTGTGAACACAGTTGCCTTGATTTCTTCGTATGCATGGATTACTTGGGTTGTTACTGATATTTGGTGAAAATCTCAGGTCAGTGGCTTCATCAGAAATATGTTTGAGAAAAATGTTGATGTGTTCAATACTCATTTTCCCCACTGTTCATATTCATGTAATTGGTTATTTTGTTTATTTAACTTTAAAAAAAAAAATACCTCATTGGATTGTCATTAGATTATTAGCGCTCTCTATCAACATTTGTCACAAGGCCTAAAAATATTTTTAGGGGAGCCACTGAAGGGTAAAGTATTTAATGTCCTTTACTGTTACTCCTTTGGAAGTTTTGGTACATCAGCTTTCAGAATTGGGTGTTTTGGTAAACAGTGGAAGCTTCTATGTGATCACTCAACCCACGCAGGACAACCACCTCCTTAGTCACTACACAGCTTTGTTAACTTTTTGCTCTCTGACCCCATGTTTACATATCTGACTGAGATCTCTTTTTGACATATAATTGTACTCTAGTCGCCTCCCAAATACTGTTAGTGATGTGGGCTTGACCAACTTTTTCTTCCATTATTAAACATACAGGTACAAGTTTTATTGGAGTTTGATCACCAGGAGGATTGAGCCTGTAATTTGATAGGTGTAATATTATCTTGGTAAGAGCTACTCTAATCGAAGACCACATACACACAGCCAAGGTGTAGGTGGGGCTTTGCTTTTCATTGATCATAAATATTAATACATACAGCCCAAGTAGCTTTTTATTTTGTCATTGGCTAAAGGTACTAATGCAGTGATGTTGAAAGATGTACACAACAAGTTTGTTTAACCCCCGAGGAGGTCAGGGATTGTATCTGTAGTTTTAAAGGCATGAGTTTAGGCAAATATGGACACAGGTTACTCATTAGAAAGACTGCAGTGATTCTCATTTGCACATTCCTGTCACCCAAAATGGTCCTTGATTTTTAGATGCAAGAGCAAGTTAGTTTCATATTTCACAAGAAATTTAAATACTTTAAATAATTACTTTTTATAGAAAGTTTTTTTCTGACTTGCTTTCCACCAAAGATCCCAAGTTTGTAGTTAAATTAACATTGTCATTTTTATCACTTTTTTAAACCACATTTACCCATTTTTATGTTCACTGGCTTTAACCTTTGTTTTGATTTTCAGGCTGCTGAAGGAAACCTCCTCATCAGCTCCTCCACTGACTACACGCTGACTGTGTGGAAAGATTTGGAGAACAAGCCTCTTCGCCAGTACAAGTCACAGTCTGATCCCATCCACGCCTTTGACCTTTACGGTTCAGAGATCGTAACAGGAACAGTGGCTAACAAAATCGGCATGTACTCCATGGCCGATATCTCCCTGAGCCCTGTTAGCAGTACAAAGTTGAGCTCAGAAAACTTTCGCGGCACCCTAACCAGCCTTGCGGTTCTGGCCACTAAGAGGCTTCTGCTTCTGGGCTCAGAGAATGGTGCCATTAGATTATTAGCTTAAATCAATAGGCTCGGCTACACTGAACATTTTTTCCCCCTTGACCTTCAAAGTGTCTTATTCTTGAAGTTGCCTGGTGTCTGAACTTCCCCTGCCCTTTCTGTGCTTGAAGTCAGCTGTACTGGTAGGAAGGGTTGTCAGTTTCTTTAAACGAGGCGGCACAAGCTGAGGCTTCATTTATACATCTCACTAACCTGGTTGCTAGCACTGAATTTTCTGAACAGGAACTGTGTGCCTCACTATTGATATTGATCATGTACATAGAAAAAAAATCTTGTTTTTTAAGCTTATACATGTATATAATGGTGAATTCTCATCTTAGGTCATCTATTCCTTTGACTAGGTCAGTTATTCTGTTCAATAGAATGAATTGGAAGACATGCTCAGGAAGGTCTTATGTAGTGTTTACACTTTTCTAAATAGATGCATAACAAAACCAAAAAATTAATCAACCTCACCTTCTATTTTCCTTAATGATATAAAACACCCATTTCCAAATGCACTGATAAAACTATGCAGTATTTGTAGATCAAATTATTTGTGTTAGCGTTACTCCATGTTCCATGAGAGTTGTTCCACAGTAGTTTGTGTATACAGTACATTGTGAACAATAAAAGTACACTCATTGTGATGACAGTTTTAACTGTACCTTCTCATAGAGGAGACACTTTAGTTGCTGCATTCTAAAGTTACTTCTTGATGCACAGCCTTTCTTCTACTGCACAATTAATAGCCTCAATTGTAACATTTAGATTCCCAGTGTCAAGGCATATAAAGAATGATTTTTATTTTTTTTTTTTTCTGGGGAATAATTACTTGAAGTTGCTTTGGGATTTTCTAAAACCACTTTTGTTTTTTCTTGATTTAACAAACTTAACATGTAGCAGACAAGTGTTAATTTGCATGGACTTACAGCTGTTAGATCTACCACATTTTTATGATTTTAACTTCTAAAAAGCTCACATGAACAGTCAATGCCAAGATGAACAAAGTTTGTACTTTACATTAATATATAATTTTGTATGCCTAACAGAAGTTATAAGTCAAAAATTATGGTTTAACCTCATTGTGTAATTAGAGTGAACATTAATTTAAAGTCTGTCCAATTTTCATTTAATTCTTACTGAATGTTTTCAAAGCTCAGTAGCCAATAACAATCACAGCAAAACAGTTTGCCTACTTCTGCAGTTATTTGTTTAAAGATCAGATTCCTTTAAGTGTTTCACAGTTTTTAGTAAAGTTTTGTTTTTAATAAATCTGGAGTAAAAGCTCATCCATAAAGTGATCAGCTTTTGTTTTAAAATTTGTAGCTGCACACTTACAATTGGTTAAATTTGATATTCTGTCTTTAAAATAAGTCATATTTATTAATTAAAATAAAAATTGTTTTCATGTTTGTGTGTTCCAGTTGTCTTGTGATTCATCTGGATTCATCATAACTGCTAGCTGTACATTCCGATCTTGGCTGAATTACTGAACTCAGACTGGACAAAGTTCCCTTTGTGTTTGCATAGGACAGTCATGTGACCTGGAAGATATTTTTGCCAAGTGGTGAAATGTGACCACATCCATAACATACTTTATTTTACATTTGTGCATTTTTAAAAACAAGCCATTAAAGGCATCGCAGGAGCCAATTATTTCATTTAGACAGTGTGAATGGATTTGGTAACAAGTTGGGAACGTGACTTATTTGGAGGGGTTTCTGGGAAATGTGGGCATATGTTCTCTGACATCCAAATTGCAACTCTGGAATCAGCTGATTGGTTGTTTTCTCACAGAAGGTTGGATCATGCTTTCCAATAAGGTGTCATGCTTCCCATCAAAGATTTGGTTGCATTACCTGCCCAATGACACACAAAAAAGTTGCATGTGTTGTGCATTATTTAGCCCCAGAAGACCCTCTGTAGCTTCATTTACAAATGAATAGTGGCCTAAACGAGGCCCCAGTCAATTCAAGTTGATATTTAACTTTGCTGAGCAAGTGCCAATCTTTCACTCTCAGGAACTGACACATCCGCAGTACCTGGTTTTTCCTTTTTTAGGACAAGCTGATTTTATTTTCAAATTACTTAAGGTAAGAACAAATATTTAACATATTTGCACATTTGAAGACACTTTAATATGTTATGAATTATTCTGCTCATTAGGGAATTTCAGCTCGTTCTACTTTCCAGCAGATACTTTGCTGCAGTAGCAATGAGTGCTTCATTTCTTCAGATATCTTTAAATGTATATTTGCAGTTAATTTGAACTACATAATTCTGGTAGTGTGCTGGTAATCAAAACTCTTGACAAATCATTTTTTTTTTTTTCCTCAAGTGGTCTATAGCAGATCTATTGAACAATTAACCATCTTTACGGTAACTGGCTGAATGTCTACACTGGAGTTTTGTTCTCAAAAAAAAAAAATAAATCAGTGTGTGATCGGTTTATGTGGCTCATGCGTTGGGCTCATTTCTGGTGAGCTTCACTAGGAGAGTACAAATAGTGGAAGCGTTTTGAGTCCTGCAGACAGTAGAGCAAAAAAAATCCTAAACAAAGATCAGACTGTTATGGTTTATATTTTTACTACCTTGGAACTGATAGCTTTCAAAGTAAATTTGGGGATTAGGGAGATATATTGCACAATGTACTAAATGTCACTAAACTTGAAAGGTAAATACAGTGCTATGTCCTGAGCCACCTCTCATTTCCTTGTGTCTAAGAAACTAGACTAATAATTTTTAAATGTTTTTTTGCAATAATTCTCCAGGCTTTCAGTCTTTAAAAGTTTTTCTTTAGACACTGGCTGAGTTTTCCCTCTATTCTAACCAGTGCTTGTCTGACCATTGTCAAGATTCCTTGGACAATTTAAAGGGGTCATTGACTGCACTTTTCCCACATTTTAAAAGCTCACTCACATCTTAATGAAATATTTATGACATATTTTTATCAAATTTTCAGTAGTTAATAATTGCAGCATAATTTCTAAATATTTTGCAGCCTTTCTTAGAATACCTGTTTCAGTGCATGTCTCTTTAAATTTCTAAGACTGCATTCAAGTCCACCCTCTCTCTTGCGTCACTGTTGTAGACATTAGCTGGCTAGCTCATCTCTAGCCTCAGCCAGCATCAGTTTCTCTCAATGAATTAAATAATACATCACTAGTAGACAAGGGTGTGTGGTTGATGGGATATGACCGGTCCTTGGAGTACAATAAGTATAGAAACATTTTTGAGTAGCTAAACTACTAAGTTCAGCTAGCCCGCTTTGGTCTCAGTCATAGATAACACTACAAGAAAATAAGCTAAAATAACGTAAGAACAACATACTGTATATGGTTGATTGTTGTAGATGAATAAGGATTCCAGTGTGGGTGAATAGAATTTATAGTAAATGGAGATCAAAACTGAACAGATCAACAGTTGAGCTAACGCCAGGTGGCCTGTATCACTTCCTCCCCGCCGACGCAAACGCCGACTGCCTTGCCAAGCTAATGCTAACAGATCAATGATCACATCATGGTGAAAATATAAGCAAGAATAGCGTGAGATATATTACTGACTGTGGAATAGTGAACCAGGTGGAAACACGGATGTCTGTTAGGATGGCTGAAATCTAAAGAAAATAAGATAAACCACGCTTGGTAAACTAACTTCTTGTAACACTGTTAGCTACATGACAGACGGCTAGGCTGGCCAATAACAGAACAGCGAGCAGGTATCAATTACAGCACTGGGCTGGGTTTACCATTTTATGATGTCCTGTGGCAAAGTGGCTTGGACACAGAAATAATATAAAGGCTGTGTTTTTTTTGTAAGACAAATTACTGTTTTTGTTAACCCTGTGACTAATGGATGCATTTAAGAATTTTGGTCAGTGACCCCTTTAAGGACACTTGTGTGGCTGGTGGCTTCGTGGTTACAATCCATTCTACAAGAGCATGTTGCTCAACTCTGCAATATCTAGTTCAAATCATATCCAGAGCAATCTTTGCTGTATGTCTTCACCCTATTTCTTGTCTCTCTCGTAACTGTATGTGTCAAATAAAACTAAAAACAAATATTTTTTAAAATGAAGTTGCACAGAAGGGCAAAAGAATTGACCGGGCATTAAAAAAAAAAACCTGTCTACAACAAATGAGCAGTGTATGAGAGTCATGTCCTTAATGAAATAGGAAAGAAAAAAATGGGGACGTGACTCAAAACTAGGCAGATGCTTCTGGCCCTTCAGTTGATCCTTCTACTGTTTTCCGAAGCCTCATCAGAAATGGTCTCAATGGCTTCTTGAAGGGTGGCTGTCAAGAAGCCATTAAAGGAAATGGTGAACAGACTGATGTGTGCTGAATTACACAACAACTGGACAGAAAGTCAGTGGCAGTAGGTCTTATGAAGTGATAAACCCAATTTTAAAACGTGGTATTTCAAAAGAAGAACAGATAAATGGCAACCAACATCCAAAGAAGAGCTTTGGAATGCCTGGGACCATACTGTTCTGGAGAACTACAGTATTTCTGAAACCTTGCCAAAGAAAGTACTGGGTTGGCCTAAGAGTTCAGGCTGTTTTGAAGGATAAAGGTGGTCACACCATATAACTTTGAGGCTCAATAGATATTTTTATTAATCCTCATGGGGAAATTCAGGTGTCTCATGGCTCACAGCACATACAACAAATCATTAAAAAGGTATCAACCAAAATATCTCGATAAATAATGCGTAACACCAATGCATTGCATTTAGTCCATTCCAGACAGCCTGGCAGGCATACTGTATACACACACGTAAGCGCATGTGTGTGTGTGTGTGTGGTAATGGTGGTGGTGGTGGTGACTGGCGGGGGGGGGGGGGGGATCAGAAATCTCTGCCTTCCTGGATGCTATTAAACATCCTGATGGCTGTTGGAACAAATGACCTCCTGTGCTGCTCAGTCCGCAAGCGCAGCAAGATCAGTCGCTCACTACGGCTGTTTCTCTGTCCTACGAAGACGTAATAAAGGGGGTGGTCGCCATTGTCCATTATAACCTGCAACTTGTCACTTATCTGCCTATCCACCTCAGCCCTCAGCAGGTCGAATCTCCTCCCCACTACTGAGCCAGCCTTCTTGACCAGCCTATCCAGTTGTCTGATGCCCTTTGCTGTAATATTGCCTCCCCAGCAAACAGCCGCATAAAAAATTACACTCACCATCACAGTCTGGTAAAACATGGTCAACATCTCCATGCAGACATCAAAAGACCTGAGTCCACAGGAAAAACAATTTGCTTTGTCCCTTCCTCTAGAGTGCCTCCATGCTAGCAGACCACTCCAGGTTACTGTCCAGATACACACCCAGATATTTATAGGTGTGTACTGTCTCAAATGGTTCACCCTGAATAGTGACAGGCTGCAGGGGAGGCCTGGACTTGCAAAAATCCACAACCGTCTCTTTGGTCTTAGAGGTGTTCAAAAGCAGGTCATTCCTCTCACTCCAGACACCGAAGGTGCTGACAAGGTCCCTGTACTCCCTTTCCTGTCCCCTCTGCACACATGCCACAATGACTGTATCATCAGAATACTTCTGAATGTGTCATGACTCTGTGTTGTAATTAAAGTCTGATGTGTACAGAGCTAGGACCATCCCCTGTGGAGCCCCCATGCTAATCTCCACAATCCCAGAGACATAGCCCCCAAGTCTGAAAAACTGTGGTCTTCCCGTCAAGTAGTCCGTGATCCAGGAAATAAAAGAGGGATCCACCCCCATCTTCTCAAGCTTCTCTCTCAGCAGCAGAGGCTAGATGTGTGGTCTAGTAATATGGCGGCTGTGGCACCCTGGGTGTAGTGGGAGGTGACGGCCCACCTTTCCGGTGGTGGCGTCACACAGGGTATAAAGGGCTAGGGCGGAAGGGACATTGTCTCTTTCACCGTCGACCCCTTGGCCTGTACGGAGCGCATATTACTATTGTGGTTCATCAGTAAAGTTATGTTTGACTTCACCTCTGGCCTGATCATTGTGGCTACAAGTTATGGACATAACAGGATGGTATTGAAAGCGCTTGAAAAGTCAAAGAACATAATCCTCACTTGGCTTCCTGGTTTATCAAAGTAGGATTATGCCCAATGTAGCAAGTAGAGGATGGCGTCATCCACTCCATTGTGGTCCTGGTACCCGAACTGCAGGGGGTCTAATGCAGATATAGTTTGTAATCTCAGGTGGTGGAGGAACACTCTCTCCAGAGTCTTCATGAGATGTGAGGGCCACCAGTCTGTAGTTGTTAACATCGGCCCCCCCGCCCAGTTTTGGGAACCAGCACAAGACATGACATTTTCCACAAGACCGGTACCTTCCCTGTCTGCAGGCTCATGTTGAAGAACTTCTGGAGGGGCCCAGCAAGCTGGTTCGCACAAACCTGCAGCAGCTGGGAGCACACACCATCCGGTCCTGTGGCCTTTCCTGGATTCAGCCTCCTCAGCTCCATCCTCACCAAAGCCACAGATCAGGTGAAGGGGCAAGTAAAGCAGTAGTGTCAGAACATCCGCGGTGACCAGGGAAAACAGGAGGAGAATGAAAAGAACCAGAGAGTGAGGGTGGAGGAACTACTACTAGAGAGTTAAAGGGGGATGAAGATGGAACAGAGCTGGTGGATGAAGCCCTGGCCACTGAATCGAACTCATTATAAAACTGATTAAATTCGGTGCGGTGGTGCAGTGGTTAGCACTGTACCAGCACAGCAACTCACCCTTGGCCATGGGATCCCTGGTTCGATCCCAGCCCCTGACCAACAGTGATCTGTGTGGAGTGTTTGCATGTTCTCCCCGTATCTGCGTGGGTTTACTCCGGGATTTCTCCGGTTTCCTCCCACAGGCCAAAAACATGCAGGTTAGGTTAATTGGAGACTCTAAAGTGGCCCTAGGTGTGAATGTGTGTGTGAATGGTTAAGGGATAGCGACGTACCGTGGCTGCGTCATCCATCCAGGTGGATGCCCTGAATTTCCCCTCTGGGGATCAATAAAGTATACAAAATCAAAAAAAAAAAAAAAATTTAAAAATCAAATCAAAAAATAAATTCATCAGCTCTAGCCACATCACCTATAGTAGCCTGGCAGTTCTGTTTATTACCTGTGATGGTTCTCATATCCCTCCAAACCTCTCTAGCATTGTTATGCTGTAGTTTCCTCTCCACCTTCTTTTTATATTCCTCCTTAGCCTTTCTTAGTCTTCCTTAATTCCCGTTGCACTAGCTTGCACTTCTCCCTGTCACCATCCCTAAAATCTGCCTTTTTTGATTAAGGAGGTGCTTGATGTCACAGGGGCAGCTGTGATCGACTACTGGTCGACTACTGATCAGAGGGTCAGAGGTTTGATTCCCGCTCTGTCTGCAGTCTGCATGTTGAAGTGTCCTTGAGCAAAACACTGAACTCCCAGTTGCTCCTGGTGGGTCAGGCCAGCGCCTGTGTATTGCAGCTCTGCTGCCATCAGTGTGTGAATGGGTGGACAGCAGGATCTGTAAAGCGCTATATAAGTGAACGCCATTTACCATCCAGGGTTTAATGTTTGAAAAACAACACACAGTTCATGCTGGTACAACCATGTCCCTGCAGAAGGTCACATAGCTGGTAAAACAGTCAACCTTCCTGTCGATGTCCAATCCCCCCCCCCCCCCCCCCCATTACTCTCTGTGTTCAGCAGAACATCCCAGTCTGTACATTCATAGCAGGCTAGAATTGTACTAAACTGTTTTTGGCTTATGTACTTTGTTTCCATTTAGATTTTTGCATGTTCCAATGAAGGGCTGCATCAATTTCTCCAGCAAAATATAAAAAAATGAGGGGTGGCTTAAGATTTTTGGCACATTATTGTGTGTTGCGTCTTACCAGTGAGCATGATACACATATTTACAGCTTAAATAATTTCTGTTTTACAGTTAAATTGTGAGGACATGGATCTCCGCCTGACACTCCTGTTAATCTGTCTCTACAGCCAACAAACCACTGTAATTAAATAAGTCAGTGTGTCTATTTGTACTTATGCAATGATTGTGCAGGTTTTTGTTAAGCATTGGCTTTCTCCTTGACAGAGTGCTGAGGTGGCAGAAGACGAGTTCGGTCATTTGGTGTCTCCTAGTCCTGACGAGGTTAGACCCAAATGAAGGAGACTTTGGAATCTTTAATTAGCAGTAAAAAACATAACAGTAATTCTGCTATTTCTTGCTATAGATAAATGGCAATACGCAACAGCCAGAAACGGCACATGCCACGCAAGTACCTGAAATTTTGTTCACCCAACCACCAAATGTAACTGTAGGGCCAACCAAAGCATCATCAGATGAAGAAAAAGGTGAGGGCTGTTTGGCTGTTGGTGGACACCCACAGTCCAAAGAGGTGATCGCTGCTGCTATTCAGAAACTGGGAGTGCAATTGCTGCAGAACCTGGAGACAACTACACAACAACCAAATATTATTATATCTCCTTTGGGCATATCACTAGCCCTGTCCCAACTGGCTTTAGGTATGCTTGCCCTGCTTCGGCTTTTTCTTTGTACATTTTACCTCAGCAAGTTGTTTTCTAAATATATCTAATTACCATTTTGAATGTACTGTGTCAGCAACTTGCCCTGGTTTATAGCTGCCTGGAGACCACCACTTCTCATTCAAATATTGCACTCCTCTGCTTTCCAGGTGCAGTAAATGAGACAGAGAAGTTGCTGATGCATCATCTCCACCAGCACTCGCTCCCCTGCTACCACCAGTCTCTGTATCATATCTTGCAGCAGCTCCAGAACACTGATCTGCACATTGCCACTCGCATCTTTTTGAACAAAGGTTAATTCCTGGAGAGATGCACCTTTCCTATAACGATGTATTTCTTATTAATGCCGAAGCAGAGCAGTTTCTGGCTGCATAGCTGAGTATACAAATACATCAGTCCCAGTCAGATGCTAGGGGACACCCCAGCTACAGGCATGTGAAAAAATTAGGATATTCCATTAAATATTCAGTTCTTTATTAAGAAATGTTCACATATCTATGTCTAACCTTGTTTTTGTTTTTATTTGCATTTTTAACATTTATTTTAGCCATTTTAAGTGGGAATGAATGTGGGGGTGTCCTATAAAAGATGGGGGGGGTCCTAATTTATTCCTCACTATTTGTTTAGAATGATATTTTACAGAAAATTTGAAAAAAAGTCTTTAATTCATTTTTATTTGTTTAGTTGTATTACATGAATCTCCCAGTATTTTAATCACTAATATTAAATATCCATATGTCCAAATAAAAAAAAAAAAACACACACACAGGCTTATACAGGGTATCCTAATTTTTTCACATGACTGTACAAGGTCACAACACTTTTGGGGGGAGAACTAAAATTACATTCAACTTTTCTTTCTTTTTTGGGGGGAAATTTGCAACTTTTTTTTTTAAATTTTAGAATTTTTTTGTAAATTTGCTGATTTTTTTTTTTCATAAGTTTGCATTTTTTTGTACAATTGTGACCTTTTTCCTCATAAATTTGTGACTTGTTAATGTGCAGCTTTTTACTCTTAAATTTATATATTTTTTCTTGTCAGTTTGTGACTTTTTCTTGTAAATTTTCATCTTTTTCTTTGTAAATTCACTACTTTTTTCATTGTAAATTTGCAACTTTTTTTCTCATGAATGTGGTATTTTTTTCTTGTACATTTGTAACTTTCTCATAAATGTTCAACTTTTGTCCTCATTTTCTTGTAAATTTGAGAATTTCTTTCTCAGAATTTCTTAACGTTTTTCCTCATAGATTTGCTGTTCCTGTAAATTTGTGACTTCTTTTCTTGTAAATGTGCAACCTTTTTCTCATAAATGTATAACTTTTTTCTTGTAATTTTGCATTTCTTTACTTTTGTAAATTTTTTCTTGTAAATATTCAACTTTTTTTCTTGTAAATTCATGACTTTTTCCATTGTAAATGTTCTACATTTTTTCTTGTAATATGAATGCTGGTTAAATTTTTATTCTTTGTAGTGCATTATTTTTTTTCTGTTAATCCAGACAATGATGCAAACTTTTTTGAAAGGGTTAGAATACTTACCCATTACAAAAAAGCCCCCCCAACACAAGCTTGCATAGGGCCCCCCAAAAGCTACAAATAACTTTGTGCAGAAGCTAAGAGGGCTTACAGTATTAGGGTTTTTCTTATTTTCTGACTGTACTACACTGCTGTAATCGGGGTTGCAGCACCAAATTTTAGGCTCTGCATACAACGGTGCATGCAGGCCCCACCCCACATAAAAATTCAGCAGTTCAAACTTTCAGTGGGCGTCTTCTCAGTCATAGGCCTAAGTAATTTGTTCCACTTTTGCCCCTAGTCTGATGCCCTTGTTATTGCAATGAAAACTCATAGAATCGTGACTAAAAATATCGGCACCCCTACATTTCTGTCAGATAGCGCACCACTTCTCCCAGAAAATTCTTGCAATTACAAATGCTTTGGCAGCGCGGTGGCGGAGTGGTTAGCACTGCGGCAGCACAGCAACTCACCCTTGGCCGGGGGATCCTGGGTTCGATCCCAGCCCCCGACCAACAGTGATCTGTGTGGAGTTTGCATGTTCTCCCCGTGTCTGCGTGGGTTTACTCCGAGATTTCTCCAGTTTCCTCCCACATGCCAAAAACATGCAAGTTAGGTTAACTGGCATCAACTGGGGATTCTAAATTGTCCTTAGGTATGACTGTGAGAGTGAATGGTTGTCTGTCTCTCTGTGTTGGCCCTGCGATGGACTGGCGATCTGTCCAGGGTGGACCCTGCCTCTCACCCAAAGATGCTGGGATAGGCTCCAGCCCCCCCGCGACCCGAAAAGGATTAAGCGGAAGAAGATGGATGGATGGATGGATGGATGGACAAATGCTTTGGTATTTTCATTTGTATTTCTTTTGTCTCCAATGGAACAACACAAAAAGCAGAGGGGGGGGGGGACAAACAAATGTGACACATTCTGAGACAGGATGAATACCCTACATTCTGACACTCCTGCCCCCTCAGCGTTGACCTGTACAAAAAAAAAACAAAAACAGAAATAGCTATGCAAATAGAAATCAGTTGATCTGAGGTGCTGCAAATGGACACCTTTTTGAAAATGAATGAAGTTCTTTTTGAGTGAAACATTAAGTATATGGACTGAAAGTCGGCACAAAAGAGATAGATAGATAGATAGATAGATAGATAGATAGATAGATAGATAGATAGATAGATAGATAGATAGATAGATAGATAGATAGATAGATAGATAGATAGATAGATAGATAGATAGATAGATAGATAGATAGATAGATAGATGGATGGATGGATAGATGGATGTACTTTATTGATCCCAAACTGGGAAATTACAGTGTAACAGCAGCATGACAGTAGACAACCAAAATGACAAACACAACATAATAGAAAAAGGAATTACCCAGGAAAAGCAAAACTGCCTAGATAACTTTATATGCATCGCAGACCATCTCTAAGATGAATAGATGACCTGTATAGATACATGAATTGTACTCACTTTACAATGCAGGACTATCAGGCGCAGGGTGAAATGTGAGGTACCAGTTATACTGTAAGGTGCAGTATGGCAGCACTGTTATGACCAAGATTCAACATCAGAGTGCATTATTGTACAGTCAAATGGCATGTGGCAGGAAAGATTTGCCGTACCTGACCGTTTGGCAGTGGAGCTGTAGCAGTCTGCTGGAGAAAGTGCTCCGCTGTCTGTCCAGTGTGTGGTGGAGGGGGTGATCAAGGTTGTCCATGATGGATAACAGTTTGTTCAGTGTCGTCCTCTCCACCACATTCCCAAAAGTCTCCAGCCTGAGACCAATTACAGAGCCCACCTTCTTGATAATCTTGTCAAGTCAGTCTTAATGGCTGGTTTAACATAAACATTGTACATTTATGTGTTTTAGGGTTTAAGCTCAAGCAAGGGTTTGTCAGCGAGTCGCTGCGATTATATCGTTCAGAAGCAGCAACACTGGAGAGTCTGGGGCAGATAAACAGCTGGGTAGAGAATGCAACACAAGGAAAAATGGTGGACTTTCTTTCTGCTTTACCTCCCAATCTGCTCCTCCTGCTTATTAATGCTTTCTATTTTAAAGGTCAGTGAAAAGTTGAGATACACTGTTGCTGTATAATGTGCATTGTACATACATAATATTCTGTAGCTCTTCTTTCTTTGGATTTGCTTGGAAGTATTTATTTTTTAAAATTATGTTTAAAATGAAATCCTTCTGTTGATGCCACAGGGGAATGGAAAGCTCAATTCGACCCTCGTTTTACATCCAGAGGTGTTTTCTACCTCGATGAAAAGCACATGGTTGATGTTGAAGTGATGGAAGATCCCAAACATCCATTAAGCTTTTTCACCGATGAAGAATTGGATGCTCAGGTAAACTACTATTTATTATTCATCAAACACACAGTATAGAATTTTTTTAACCTGTCCTGTCCAGCAGCTTGGCAAGCAGAACTGATTGCCTTGTTGTGCCAAACACATTTACTTTGCCAAAATGAGCTCTACACGTATTTGATATACTCTGTGTGTGTGTATGTGTGTGTGTGTGTGTGTGTGTGTGTGTGTGTGTGTGTGTGTGTGTGTGTGTGTGTGTGTGTGTGTGTGTGTGTCCAGCGGGGAAAATAAGTATTGAAAACAAAAAAGAAAACAGGTAATGCACTCAAGCGACATGGGCTCTATGCCCACTCACCTCGCAAGACTCCATTGCTGAAGAAAAAGCATGTTGAAGCATGTTTAAAGTTTGCTGCACAACATTTGTGCAAGCCAGTAAAATACTGGGAGAATATACTCTGGTCAGATGAGACCAAAATTGAACTTTTTGGATGCCACAACACACGACATGTTTGGAGGAGAAATGGCACTGCACATCAGCCCCAAAACACCATACCAACAGTGAAGTTTAGAGGTGGGAGCATCATGGTGTGAGGGTGTTTTTCAGCACATGGTACAGGCAGACTTTGTATAATTGAAGGAAAGATGAATGGACAAATGTACAGAGACATCCTTGATAAGAACTTGTTGCTATCTGCCAAGATGCTGAAGATGAAACGAGGGTGAACATTTCAGCAAGGCAATGATCCCAAACATACAGCCAAGGAAACTCTCATCTGGCTCCAGAGAAAGAAAATAAAGCTGCTAGAATGTCCCAGTCAGTCACCTGACCTGAATCCAATTGAAAATCTATGGAATGAACTGAAGATCAGAGTTCATAGAAGACACCCATGGAACCTTCAAGATCTGAAGACAATTTGTATGGAAGAAATAGTTAAAATCACTCCTGAGCAATGCCTGCACCTAGTTTCTCCATACAGGAGGCATCTGGAAGCTGTTATTACCAGCAAAGGCTTTTCTACTAAATATTAAATGAATTTCACCAAATGTGTTCAATACTTATTCCCTGTGTCATTCCACTTCATTAAATTTAACTTGTTTTGTGAACACATTTGCCGTGATTTCTTTGTATGGATTACTTGGGTTGTTACTGATATCTGGTGAAAATCTCAGGTCAATGGCTCCATCAGAAATATGTTTAATGAGAAAAATGTTGATGTGTTCAATACCTATTTTCCCCACTGTGTGTGTATATATGTATATAAATAAGAGAGAGAGAGAGCGAGAGAGAGAGATTTTTACATTTTTCAACACACCTTTACTATCACAAGTTCAACAGAAAATCACTCCAACTAAAAAAAAAAACAATGAAAAGTAAATTAATTCACTGACAAGAAATCAAAGACACAAGCAACTAAACCAAAACAACTAAAACAAAAAACTTGCTTCTCACATCAGTACCACACCATAGGTAAGTTTCCCCTCCTTAACACAACACAGGATGTGCTTAAAGCACCACATAGCCTCAAACGTTCCTACATTTTGCATCAAATGATAGTAATTATAATCAATCATTATTTGAGTTCTAATCATGTTTACCAGCATGTCTTTTACATTACAGTCCAGCATTTGTTCAACTTTTCTTTTTCTACTAACACAAATAGCCATTTTAGCCTGACCCAGGATGAAATTTAACAGTTCACTTTTTCTCTTGCTTCTCTGTCTATATGGAAAACCCAAGATAAAAATCTGCAGAGAAAAGACTTCTCCAAACAGATAAAACAACTTCCCCCAAAAAAACAATTGCAGTCTGTTACAGTCCAGAAAACAATGGAACACAGTCTCTTTCCGAGGACAAAAAGGACAAGTCTCAACTACATTTGGGTTTAAAATAGAGATAAAAGCATTTACAGACACAGCACCATGTAAAACTCGGCATTGCAGGTCTCCAACCTTTTTAGTTAATGGTGGTTTATAGAGTGCTCTCCAGGCAGGCCTCACCTCTGAACCCAAACCCAGGTGTTTCTTCCATGGTGTATCAGCTCGACCTTTTAATTTATTCACATTTAGAACTTTCACCAAGAGTCTATACATTTTTTTACCAGAAGAGTCACAAATGTTAATGGGTTCAGAGTTTAAAAACACTCCAGTGCCATCTTTAAAATCAGGAGATAAAACACTAAAAGGAAAAGGCTCATCAGCAGTTTGCACAGAATCTTTGCAGTGTAAAGCAACGGCAGAGTGTTCTTCTGTGGAGAGGCAGTCTCTCCAATCTTTCAGCAAGTTCATTATAACCCTGACTGAAGAGACGCCAAGAGCTGAGCACAAGGCAACAGCATTGTCCATGTTAGGACCACATAGGTTCACCAAGTGTCCCAGTGTTATAACCTTTGCAGAAAGGAACTTTTTTAAAACAGAAGGTCCTAAAATATTGCCTACATCAAAACGGGTCCCAAGGACATGCAGCAAGGACCTTGTTGGCAAGATGGCGCCGTTGTGTGTGGCTGGACATCTACCTGTGCTATGTCTTATGTGTTTAGTTGTCTTTTTATTGTTTCTAGTTCAGAACGTGTCATCCCTACTGGTTTATGATCACCTGACTCTCCTAAATATTTGCAATTCTGTGGTCAAATTCTCGACCTACAAATTTAATGGCCAGCCTCCTCCGCCTCTGTTGGCATCTATACCACCCTATCTGAGATGTGCACCCAGGGTACTGTTTCGTAACAGCCGCCACAAGAGACGCCGCAAAAGACGAGGTCGGAGAGGTGGAGTGTCATGCAGACTGAGGGCTTACCTGGCTTCTTCTTCAACTCACAACCCTCATCAACTGCTGACTGAGCTCTCCAGGAAGCGTATCGGTTTTGACGCACGAGGATCCATGGATTATCGCTACCGATGGCTGTCGCCGACTCTCCCAGAGGCTGGATACCCACTTCCCTGCTGCCGGCCTGTGTGGATTCGTAGAAGGGGCTACGCACCAGAGAATCTTCACCCGATCAGTCGTGCTTCCCAGCAGGCTGATCAGTGTTTGATTCGCATGGCTCTGATTAACACCAGATCGATCGCAAATAAGACTTTTATTCTAAATGACTTTTTTACTTCGCATTCCTTGGATTTTCTTCTGGTGACAGAAACATGGGTTAAACCAGGTGAGACTGCCGCCTTCTCTGAGCTTCTCCCTCCCGGCTGTTCTTTCTTCAGCTCCCCGCGAGTATCTGGTCGGGGTGGAGGTCTGGCTTCTGTTTTTAATGACAGTTTTAAATGTCGCCTTCTCTCCACAAATGCTTATTCCTGTTTTGAGCTGCAACTATTTGTGGTGGTTCTCACAAGTCCTGTGTTGTTTGCTGTTGTCTATCGTCCTCCAAAATATAATAAGGACTTCATTAATGAGTTTTCTGAGTTTTTGGCAGATATTATGCCAAAATATGATAAACTTTTGATCTGCAGGGACTTTAATATTCATGTCTGTTGCCCATCTGATCAGCTGGCATCTGATTTTAAAAGACTGTTGGTGACATTTAATTTAAATATTTTAGCGGGCAAACCAACACACCGTCTTGGTCACTCTCTGGACCTTGTTATCTCTTTTGGGCTCTCAATCTCTCGCAAAGAAATTTCTGAGTCTGTCATCTCAGATCATTTCCCCATCGTTTTTGATTTGTTGACCCCTGCATCACCCAGCAAGCCTGTGGCTCCATCATGCTGGCATCGCATCATCACTTCTTCAACGCCAGAGGAGTTTTCTGCTGCTTTTAGGGGTTCATAGTTTTTTGCCTTGAATGGACTCGTTTCCCCTTTCCAATCTGGATAAGATTCTTTCCTCCTTTCATACCACCTGCTCTGGGATTTTGGACTCTATTGCCCCATTTCGGCTTAAATCAGCTAAACCAAAAACAGATCCCTGGCTAAATGACACTACCTGTGCCATTAGGCAACGGGTCAGGCAGGCTGAACGGAGATGGAAAAAGGACAAATTACATGTATCTCTGGAAATTTTTAGGGACTGTCTTGCTGATTACTAGAGAAACCGTGCAAAAGGCAAAATTTCAGTATCTCTCTGATATTATTTCCAGCAGCAGTCATTGTGCTAGAGTGCTATTTGACACAGTTAACTCTTTTATAAACCTACGCACTCTGACTGTAACAGATGATTCGTTTACAACATGTGAGGCTTTTCTTCACTTTTTTATTGATAAAGTGGACTCTGTCAGACGAGCTATTAAAAACAGTTTTAATGGAAGATTGTCTGTTGTCCTGCGTTACTCTGCTGTGCTTGAACAGTTTGAGTTGGTTTCTTTATCATCACTTACTGTTATAGTGAAGTCTCTGAAGCCGACAAATTGCTCACTGGATGTTGTTCCCACTGGAATATTGAAAAGAGTTTTTAATATCAATCAATCAATCAATCAATCAATCAATCAATCAATCAATCAATCAAAGACTTTATTCCAGACTCAAGGTC
Organism: Pholidichthys leucotaenia; assembly: GCA_020510985.1. Classification (NCBI taxonomy): domain Eukaryota; kingdom Metazoa; phylum Chordata; class Actinopteri; order Cichliformes; family Pholidichthyidae; genus Pholidichthys; species Pholidichthys leucotaenia. The sequence goes on along the minus strand of CM035847.1, from coordinate 241,726,107 downwards.
CATCAAGAGAAGAGTAAACAAGTAAAGTAAAAAAACAAGACAGTTGAAACAATCAAAAAGTTACAAGAAACACTAAGACATAACTGCTTAAAGAAGTACAAAGACAGTACAGACTTTAAAAAGATTTAAAAAGACAACTGTACCAGTGCCTTCTAAACTGTGACTGACAGCGAATAGAACTGAGCTTAATGCTAGACATGACTTGAATGATTTCATTTCTAGATACATCAAGCCGACAGATGAATTTATACATAAAATTCCTTATTACTGCATGCAGAGTATTTACACGTGATGAGACAAATAACTCGGAAGCACTGCACCATCGAGGCTTTTTAAGTAAAATTCTTAAGGCATCATTGTAGGCAACCTGTAATTTCTGCATACTTAGTTTCCTATAATTTATCCATAAATGAGCAGTGTATAAAGGTGTACAATAGGTTTTAAAAAGAACCAGTTTCACCTCATCTGAACAAAAACCAAATCTGCATGCAAGAGTATTTGCTTGCATGTAGATTTTGCAGCGTTGTCTGAAAATATCATCATCATCAGTCATTCTATCATTAATAACATGTCCCAGATATTTAATTTTATCCCTGACAATTAATTCCCTGCCTGCCAATTCAAAGACAGGGAATTTCATTAACAAATCTTCTTTAGTGCGGCAGATCAGCACACAACTCTTATTTGTATTATATTTTATGTCATTTTCTTCTCCATAAGCACTACACACTCTTAATAACTCCTGAAGACCAGCACTACTTGGACTGAGAATAACTAGATCATCAGCATACATAAAATGATTCACTAACTTATTCCCTATTAAACACCCAGTTTTACAGGCATTCAGTTGCTTTGACAACTCATCCATGTAAAGATTAAATAGAATAGGGGACAATATACTGCCCTGTCTGACACCACTGCTCACACCAAATGGTGATGAATGACTCTTCCCCCATTTCACCAGTATCTTCTGATGTGCGTACCAGTAAATCAGGATACGTACTAAGTACTTGGGCACCCCCCTGTCAATCATTTTCCTAAACAGTATCCTGTGATTAACACGATCAAACGCCTTGGAGGCGTCAATAAAGCACAGAAAAACTGAAGAATTATGATTTCTGTACTTATTTATAATTTCTTTTAAGGCATATATGCACAGATCTGTTCCATGATGGGGTTTGAATCCAAATTGATGATCAGTAGATTTGATGAATACATTTAATTTTTCAAACATGATTTTTTCCAGTACTTTAGATATTATATTGGCTAAAGCTATGGGTCTGTAATTATCCAGGCTACACAGCTTGCCAGCTTTATCTTTAATGACTGGTACCAACACAACAGACAATAATGATTCTGGTAACATCCCATGAATCATGAAGCTGGTGAAACAGATTGCAAGAAGAGGAGCAATTCTTGAGCTAGCGTATTTAAGATGCTCAGCAGAAATACAGTCTAAACCACTCGCTTTGTTATCTGATAGCTCTCTAATGGCTTTGATCACTGCATGAGTGTCAATCAGGAGCGAATCGTCCCTTTCTACTTTCCCTACCTTGTAAGTTTCATCCTTAGTTGAATTAAATAATGAGTAAAAGTGTTGCCGCCAAAGATCCACAATATTTTCTGTACCTGAAATGCCTTCCAAAGTACAGGGCAAAGGCGTTTTACTGTTACTAATCCGTCTAAGCTCCTTCCAAAATTCTGTGACATTCTTATCTAACAAGTTCTTGGCCAGGGAATTACTTCTCATAAGCTGCTCATTTTTAGAGATATGACGAATAGCATACTTAAACTTAGCATTTGTACATTTCTTCATCTCAAATTCTGGCCCTTGTCTGGGTCTGTAGGGCCTTGTCTTTTGGTTTTTATTAATTCCTGCCTTAGTTCAGGATTTGTCCCACCTGCTTTTAAACATGCTGTGGTTAGGCCCCTTCTTAAAAAACCTCTCCTTGACCCTTCAGTTTTATCTAATTTTAGACCCATTTCTCATCTGCCCTTTTTATCTAACGTTTTAGAAAAAGCTGTTTTATACAGTTGCAATCTTTTTTAGAAGACAATTCTATTTTTGAGAAGTTTCAGTCTGGGTTTAGATCTCGTCATAGCACTGAGTCTGCCCTGCTAAAGGTGCACAATGATATTATGATGTCTGTTGATGCCAAATGCCCCGTGGTCTTAGTGCTGCTAGATCTTACAGCAGCCTTTGACACTGTGGACCATACTATCCTTTTGTCATGCCTGAATCATCATGTTGGCATCCATGGTACTGCACTTAAGTGGTGTGAATCTTACCTATCTAACAGAACTTTTTCTGTAATGATTGGTGACATGTCTTCTTCTAGTGTCTTTCTCTCCTGTGGGGTCCCACAGGGCTCTATCCTTGGCCCTATTCTGTTTTCATTATATATGCTGCCACTCGGGTCAATAATAACCAGGCACAACATGTCTTTCCACTGTTATGCGGATGATTTGCAGCTTTATTTACCTTTGAAACCAGAACAAACAAACTCACAAAGTGTTCTATTGGACTGCATCACTAACATTAAGTTGTGGTTAAGCCAAAATTTTCTCCACTTAAATGAAGAAAAAACAGAATGTATTGTGTTTGGGGATACTGTAATGGCTGGCTTTGGTACCCTCTCTTTAAGGCTCAGTTCAGCTGTCAGAAATTTGGGGGTGATTTTTGACAGCCATTTAAAATTTGATAAACAGATTGACAATGTAAAGATAAGCCTTTATCAATTTACGTCTGTTATCCAAAGCCAAACCTTTCCTGAGCCGTCATGATCTTGAGATAGCCATCCATGCTTTAATCACTTCTCGACTTGATTACTGCAATGCACTTTATGTTGGCATCTCTCAGTCTTCTCTCGGCCGCCTTCAACTTGTGCAAAATGCAGCAGCCCGTCTTTTGACCAACACACCTAGGCGAGTGCACATTACTCCGATCCTTTATTCACTTCATTGGCTTCCAGTCCATTTTAGAATTAATTTTAAACTTTTTCTTTTTGTTTTTAAAGCTCTTAATGGCCTTGCTCCGGTTTATATGTCTGAGATTTTGACTGTCCGTGACCAAGGCAGGGCTTTGAGGTCATCCAGTCAACTTTTGCTGGATGTGCCTAGGTCAAGGTATAAACACTGGGATGACCGAGCCTTTTCTGTTGTCACCCCCAGGCTCTGGAATAATCTACCCCCTGACCTACATGCTATCTCTGACCTGGCCCTTTTTAAATCAGAACTTAAAACATATTTGTTTAGGATGGCTTTTAATACCCAGTAGTGGTGACATTTGTTTTTATTTTATTCTTATTTTTAGGTATTTATTCTTATTTCTTTGTTTATGTTATTTGTTTTTAATGCTGTGTGTGTTTTTAATGCTGTTTAATTTTTTGTAAAGCACTTTGGTCACCTATGGGTTGTTTTAAAGGGCTATATAAATAAAGTACATTACATTACATTAAAAGCCAAAAAGGCGACAAGGAAGCCTGGGGAGAGTTCTTTTTAAAAAGACCCGAGTATTTTAAAACACTTTGATAAAACTGATGAAGTTCTGGGAGTTTTGGGTTCTTTAAGTCCATTAAAAACAATGATTCCTCTAGTCCCAACCCCCCACAGCAAGCCAGGACAGCTCTGGCAATAGGTCTCCACACAAGATTGAGAGGGCCACTCAACAGTTGCTGAATGAACTGCAGGCAAAAGACGGCCCCCCTGCTAGCCATATGGATGAGTCCTTGACCACCTTCTTCCCTAGGTAGAAACAGGATGCTCTGTGAAACCCAGTGAAGATGATCCCAGAAAAAGTCCACAATTATAGATTGTATTCTGGCCAGCAAATTGGTTGGAGGGTGCACACAAGACAGTCGATGCCACAGCATTGAAGCGATCAAGTTGTCAATGATTAAAACATGACCTCTGAAGGACAAGTTTGGCAAAATCCATTTCCATTTTTTTAATCTTCCCTCAACTTTTTCCAAAATATACTCCCAATTTTTCCCAGTAAAAGCCTGATCTCCTAAAAACACACCAAGATATTTAAAACCACCTTGTGTCCAAGAAAAGCCACCAGGCAGGACAATTTTTTGTAGTCCACCCCTCCACAATTAAAGCTTCACTTTTACCCCAGTTCACTCTCACTGAGGAGCACTGACCAAAGAAATTAACAGTTCTTAAAAGGTAGTCTACATCACTTTGATTTCTTATAAAAACATCAGCAGCAGCATATGCAGACACTTTAAAAGCAGAGTCAGACTTGTTGACTTTAAAACCAGTGAGGCCTTGCCTTAGTTTACAAAGGAGGAGCTTGATGGCAAGAGAGGACAGCATACCTGAGAGGGGGCAGCCCTGTCGGACACCCCTTGCAACTTTGAAAGGAGCACTCAAACCACCATTAATCTTAAGAATACTCTCAATGTCTCTATACAAGGCCTGGATCTTGGCGATAAAACCTGAGCTGAACCCAAAGGCTTCTAGTGTCTGCCAAAGGTATGGGTGCTCAACTCGGTCAAACGCCTTTTCTTGGTCTATTGAAATGAGACCAAGTTCCTTGACCAATGAGCTGGAGAGGTCCAAAACATCACGAATTTAAAAAAATGTTGTCCGTAACCAACCTACCAGGTACACAGTAGGTCTGGTCTACATGTATGACCTGCTCCATCACCTTCTTCAACCTGTTAGCCAAAACTTTGGAGAGAATTTTGTAGTCAGTACAGAGGAGGGCTACCGCTCGCCAGTTTTTAATGTCCTTCAGGTCACCTTTCTTGGGAAGGAGGGTGAGGACTGCTCTCCTACAACTTAGGGACAGGCGACCCTTCCGCAGACTGTCAGACAGTACTTCCAGCAAGTCCTCACAGATCTCAGACCAAAATATCTTGTAGAACTCCGATGGTAGACCGTCTAGCCCTGGGGCTTTGCCACACTGAAGAGATTGGACAGCTACTGACAGTTCTTGCAGAGTGAGCTCACCCTCCAACTCTGCATTCATACCAGCCATCACCTTCGGCAAGTCTGTCAAAAAACAACTCAGCAGATGCGGCTTCTCAACAAACTCTTTCTTAAAAAGATCTTTATAGAAAGCAGCTGCAAAGCGACGGATCTCTGCAGACTCATGGATCAGCCGCCCGTCTTCCGAGCTGAGAGAGGGAATCATCCTCCTCTGACCATTCTTCCTCTCCAAACCAAAGAAAAAAATGAGATGGAGCATCCATTAGTGCGATGTTCTGGAACCTACTGCATACCACAGCACCCCTAGTGGCCACGCCCAGTAAGTCAGTTAAAATAGACTTTTTGCCGTTGATGGCCTCAAAATGTCCTCTTTCTCCTGTGGAGCCTGCCAAAGACTGCAGCTCCACTAGTTTTCTCTCCAGGTCCCTGACAGACCTGGCCAAGTCTCCAGAGACATTGCGAGTATACTGTAGGCACAGATTCTTTATTTGACTCTTCCCTACATCCCACCACTGCTGCAAAGACCTAAAATTTGGTTTGGTTAATTTAAAATTACTCCAAAGAAACCTAAAAGCAGTTTTAAAACTATTATCCGATAAAAGCAATGTGTTAAAATGCCAGTATGCACTACTGCACTTTATATTCTTGATAAAAACACAACACTGAACCAGAGAGTGATCTGTAAAGCCAACAGGGACTAAAAAAGAACTTTTAAAAATGCTGAAATGGTGCTTAAAACTGTAAACCCTATCTAGTCTAGCTAAGGACAGAATATTGTCCTTGCTATGGCTCACCGTGTACTGTGTAGACCTACCATGAAAATTTCTCCACACATCACACAGATCATGAGCTTCTATACGACCTTTTAATCTTCTCTTGGATGCAGCATGTGGCTCTGGGTGATTCCTGTACATGAAAGGATTTTCTGTACAATTGAAATCACCTCCCACAAATAAAAAATCATCGTTACTGCACTTTTTGATCGTGTCATTTAAAATATTTAAAAAGGCCAATCTCTCTGTGCCTATGGTTCGAGCATACACATTTATAAAACTACTTTCACATTCTCAAAAACAGCTTGGACTTTTAAAATGTGACCTGCAATTATCTCATCAATGTCATAAGAAAGTGGAATAAAATCTCGAGAAAATAACATATCCACTCCACCACTGCTGCTATTTTTGTGACTGAGGATAACTTCCCCTTGAAATTCCCTCCTCCAGTCAGCAGCACTGTCCTCAGAACTATGAGTTTCCTGAACAAACAGAACATTAATTTTCTTAAATTCTGCAAGACTAAAAACACACGCTCGCTTGGACATTTCTCTTGCTCCATTGATATTGAGCGTGCCAAAATTAAAAACTACATGTGTATAAAAGGGCAAAACCAATACAAAAACAGAGATGAAAAAATGAGCAATAAAAAACTAATCATCTTGGGCAATTTGGTTCTTAACTTTTAGTACAAGCTTTTTTAGTCTGTAGATCTCCTGATCAGTGAAGCTTTCCTGCTCAAGCTCTCCCCTATTTTTCATGTAGGCTCGAGCAGAGTCAACAAAGCGTTTTAGGTCAGGGAAAAAGTTTTCAACTTTAACCATCCTGGATCCCTTAGTGTCCTGCAAAAACTTCTGTATTTTTGTGAAAGGGTAACCACCTCCACTGGCCCCATCATCACTGCTTTCACCATTGCTCTCTATCTCAGACCCAGCATAAGAATCTGGTTGAGATAGAGAAACCTCACAACTGTCTTCTACAACCCTTTTCACTTTACTCCTTTGCTGTTTGTTTTCCAAATTCTTCCATTTAACTGAAACTTTAGATAACTATTCATCTATTTCAAAGTCATCTTCATCCTCGAGCACTGACTCAGCCACCCTGGTAGCTGTCTCTTCTTGTTTTTCACTCACCCTCTGCTGTGCTTTTATATTCATCTTTACGGTCCCACCGTCTATCTGTGCCTCATTTTGCTCATCTGTCTGATCCTCAGCATGATCTTTCTGTGTAATCTCACCCTTGTCCACTAACCCTGCGATGTACTTTAACTTTTGCAGTTGTTCCGTTTATGACTGACAGGCCAGCCATGGGGGGGGGGGGAAGCTGCCCCACTGGCAGACAGCCGGACCACCCAACGGCAAGCCATGCCAGCGGCGTCGAAGGGCAGCTTCGAGGCTGCTGGATCTGGATCTGGCTGCTGCCTGGCTGGATCTGGCTGCTGCCGGATGACCCCATGGCCACAGCTGCGACCACAGCGCCCAACGGCAAGGCCGCCCCCAGGCGATCATCCCCCACTCCCTGACGGCATGATTGAATCAAATGCCCCACCATTCCGCAGCCAAAACACTTCATATTATCAGAGGTGACATGAATGGTATAATCAAAGCCGTCAATCTGGTACTTAAATATGAGGTTGAGGCTTTCCTCGCTATTCTTTAAAATCATGAGCACCTGTCGTCTAAAAGACATGACATGATTCAGATGTGGGGACTTACAACCAAAAGGGATGTGTGTAATGGGGGACAAAAGCTGCCCGTATCTCAACAGCTCCTTCTCCAACAACTCATTCTTCAAAAACGGTGGAACATTTGATATTGTGGTTCTCTTTGTGGGATTTATCAGAGACAGAACAGGAAGCAATGTGTCTTTAATTACAACTCTGCTCTCCACCACCTGATTAACTTTTTCAACACTGTCTGGGAAAATTACCACGGCATTATTCATTCTGGAAGCCGACTTGACGCTTTCATAGCTGACCAATTCCCCCCACAGCCAGACTACATTCTTCCACTGAGCAGCTGACAGCTGGAGCCAGTCTGACAGCATGGTGGCGTGTCAGCCTCTCGAACCTGGAGCCTCACTCCAAAACCATGCTGACCAGCAAAGATGGAAGCAGAAAAAAAACCCCTCCCAGAACACCTACCCTACCCCAGCTACAGAAAACAATGAAACTTAAGATTAATTAACAAAAAGAACACCTTAAACACAGAAAGATAGAGAAAGTTTGAGACAACTCCCTCACGCTGTCACAGGCTCCCAGCTTGCACTCACGACCACGCCCACTCAGAGAGAGAGAGACCTTAACACTTTGCTTAAATTGTCTTAGTTAGGCTGTACCTGACAGGGGGTAAGGGGGGAGGGATTTGAAGGGATGTGAAGTGGTTGGAGTGGGGGGGCAGGGAGGGAGAGAGAGAGAAAAAGACAAACAAAGAGAGAAAACACAAAAATAATTGCTGCTTCTGAGGTGGTCTCCGCACAAGCCTGATATCTTTACCTAAAAAAGAACAGACAGACATACACTGCTCACAAAAAGTTAGGGATATTTGGCTTTCGGGTGAAATTTATGGAAAATATAAAAAGTTCACACTACTTTGATATTATATCATGAAAGTAGGGCATTCAAGTAGAAGCATGTGATGGTGATTTCCTCATCTCAAACAATTTATTGAAACAAAAGCCAACAACAGCGGTGGGTATACCACAAGAAAAAAAATGTCATTGTTTCAGTAACTTGTCGTGTGCCCTTGAGCATCAATTACAGCATGACAACGATGTCTCATGCTGTTCACAAGTTAACTTATTGTCTGCTGAGGCATGGCATTTCACTCTTCTTGAAGGACGGCCCTCAGGTCATTGAGGTTGTGGGGTGCAGGGTTATGAGCCTCTACACGGTGACTCAGCTGATCCCATAGGTTTTCTCTGAGATTCAGGTCTGGAGAAAGTGCAGGCCACTCCATTTGAGGTACCCCAGTCTCCAGCAGCCATTCCCTAATGATGCAACCTTGATGAGCTGGAGCACTGTCGTCCATGAAGATGAAATTTGCCCTATGTTGTTCAGTGCAGGGGCACAATGACTGGATTAATGATGTTATTCAGGTATTATCGGCTTGTCACTGTACCATTCACAAGGTGTAGGGAACTCCTGTTTTGACTAGACACACCTATCCAGACTGTAACATCACTACCACCAAAGGCTCGTCTGGTGACAACAGTGGCTGATGCATAGCGCTCTCTTTGATGTCTCCAACATCCATCATCCATCCATCCATCCATCTTCTACCGCTTAACACTTTGGGGTTGCGGGGGGGCTGGAGCCTGTCCTAGCATCTTTGGGCAAGAAGCAAGGTACACCCTTTACAGATTGCTAGTCCATCGCAGGGCCAACACAGAGAGCGAGACAACCATTCACTGTCACATTCATACCTAAGGACAATTTAGAATCCCCAGTTGATGCCAAATAACCTAACCTGCATGTCTTTGGCCTGTGGGAGGAAACCAGAGTACCCGAAGTAAACCCACGCAGACATGGGGAGAACATGCAAACTCCACACAGAAGGGTCACCGATGGTCTGGGGGTGGGATCGAACCCACGATGGTCAGGGGTGGAATCGATCTTGTGACCTTCTTGCTGTGCTGCTACAGTGCTAACCGCTGCACCACTGTGCTGCCCAACATCTCCAACATCATTAGTTAAATTAAGTTAATCCCTTCCACAGCATGTGGGATGCCATGTGGTGTATGGGGCAGCGCCAATCCCCGTTTCATTTCTGCTCATTGTGAATTGATTTTCATCAGAGAACAACACTGAGGCCCACTGGTCCCTTGCCCAGCGTAAATGCTCCCTGGCCCATGCAAGACGATGACGCCTGTGCCTGGTGGTGTGGTCAGGTACCCTTGCAGGTCATCTAGCACACGGACCACGCCGATGTAAATACTTTTGAATGGTCTGACATGGCACTTGGGTGCCTCTCACCTCCCTCAAATGTGCCTGGAGTTGAGTAGCATTCAAGTAGCATTCATGCATTCATTTTCCGGTTCCACAGGGCACTGTTCACAATACTAAGAAGCATGTTTGTCGTACACCGTTGTCACGGTAGGGTGACATGTCATATAGTGTCCCATTCCTTTTATACCATTTCAAGCCCTCGCAGACTCGCACATTCACACATTCACACACTACTAATGGCTGCCACCTAAGTCTACAAGGGTTCAGGGCTTGAGGGTTTATGAAGGAGATTGAGATTCAGCCAGAGTGTCATCAGCAGGTTGCAAAAGAGATACAGAGAGACTGGAGGAGTCACAGAAAGGCATAGAAGTGGACGTCCTTTGGCCACATCCCACGCTGAGAATGAGGCCGAATCTCATTCTCCTCCCTTGCAGACTCGTTGACTTTAGGCACGTTCACGTGAAATGAAGGACTGTCTGAATCTGAAATCAGGAAGTGGCTGACTGGTCACTCGCTGACTTCATGAGCCCATACCTTCAGTAAGCATAACATGCTGACTGGAGGTAAGGGAATTACCCACAGTTCAGAGTACCATGCCGGGGTTTCTCAAGAAAAAGCTCTTGATTCATCACCTGTTCATCACTGACCACCCCTTCACCCCTGCTCCACCCCACAAAAAAAACAAAAACAAAACAAAACAAAAACCATGCAAACACAGAAGCGTGGAAGGAACAACTCTAAACATCGCTAAAAAGAAGATGTTTACATGTAAGTATAATGTAGCTCACTGGTCTGCAGTGTGTCTATAGTTGCATAATAAAACTTTTTTTATTTACAAATAGGAAGCAATAAACAAACATTACAGTTTATTGAGTTTTGCATTGAACATGACTCCAAATTCACAGGCCACAGAAACATATCTGCTCAAGGTTTCAAGTAAATATTCAGCTGGTATATTGATTGATTATTGATTATGATTATTTAGTAAGCCAGTGGATGACTATAACTAAGGATTTAAGATAAGATAAGATCCATTTAACACATATCGTATTAATAAAGGATAAATAAATAAAAAAAATAAATATACTATAATGCAGGGGCGGTGCGGTGGTAGAGTGGTTAGCACTGCGGCAGCACAGCAACTCACCCTTGGCCTGGGGATCCTGGGTTCGATCCCAGCCCCCGACCAACAGTGATCTGTGTGGAGTTTGCATGTTCTCCCAGTGTCTGCGTGGGTTTACTCCGGGATTCCTCCGGTTTCCTCCCACATGCCAAAAACATGCAAGTTAGGTTAATTGGCATCAAAAACTGGGGATTCTAGATTGTCCTTAGGTATGACTGTGAGAGTGAATGGTTGTCTGTCTCTCTGTGTTGGCCCTGTGATGGACTGGCGATCTGTCCAGGGTGTACCCTGCCTCTCGCCCAAAGATGCTGGGATAGGTTCCAGCCCCCCCGCGACCCAAAAAGGATTAAGCGGAAGAAGATGAATGAATGAATGAATACTATAATGCAGACATTATTTATCAACTATTTTGTGTAATCTATCTATAAAATCGAGACATCTCTGTCTGTTTGTGTGTCTGTATGTCTGTGTGTGTGTGTGTGTGTGTGTGTGTGTGTGTGTTCCTCAGATATCTCTCAAACCGTTTGTCACACTGACCTAAGGTTTTAAACGTGCTTTGCTGAAGCTATGAGGGTGTGCATCCCCTAATATGGAGTTGCTCAGTCAAAATATGTAATTTTTATCAATGAAAGTTTAGCAACCGCTGTGTGACAACTCTATGTCTTCACCCCCTGGCTTCAAGAAGTGTGGGCAGGGTTTCGGATTCACTCCGTGCTCATTGGAGAAGACACCGCATCACGGCCATGCTGATTGGATAATAGTGGCATCACAACCATGCTCATTGGATAACAGCATCACGACCAGTCAGTCACCACAACGCTTTGCAAAGATTTTAGAAGTGCTTTGCTGCTGAGGTTACCAGGGTTTGCGTCCACGAGTATGGAGCTGCTCAGTCAAAATATATACCATAAAGTTGCATAGGTCTAATGGATATATTCGCCATAGACAACACAAGGTGCGGGGAGGGAAGCTGCCAGGGATCTGCGCATCCACGAGTATGGAGCCACTCAGTCAAAATATATACCATAAATATATTTGCCATGGTGGAGAGGGGGGGCGCTGCCGGGGAAAGCAGCAGTTGAGACTCCCGTTAACCGGCCAACACCAGTGTCCCACCGTGCACTCCACAAACGTTCGGGGGGTACACGAAAGTCCCAACTGCTGCTTCATTGTGGAGCAGAATGACCAGATCAACTGCATATTACATGCTGACACATGCTTTGACTAAACAACAACAAGAAGCAAAAATGTCCAAATAACGAAATAAATTATTTTTATTTAAATATTTACAGACAAATAGGCAACAATGATGCAAAACTTGCAGTCAAACTACCCTTGGCCGGGGGATTGTGGGGATCGTGGGATCGTGGGTTCGATCCCAGCCCCCGACCAACAGTGATCTGTGTGGAGTTTGCATGTTCTCCCCGTGTTGCGTGGGTTTACTCCGGGATTTCTCCGGTTTCCTCCCACATGCCAAAAAAAAACATGCATGTTAGGTTAATTGGCTGTTCTAAATTGTCCCTAGATATTTGTTTCCTATAGGCCCTTAGAATAGAGGGTTAGTATTAATGAAAGCGCTTTGAGTGGTCTTTGTGACTAGAAAAGCGCTATATAAGTGCAGGTTAGTTAGTTAGTTAGTTAGTGTGTGTGTGTGTGTGTGTGTGTGTGTGTGTGTGTGTGTGTGTGTGTGTGTGTGTGTGAGACTGGTAAAGGGATCGGCGCCGTACGTGGATGCCCTGAATTTTCCTCTGGTGATCAAATAAAGTATAGAAGATACAAATACAAAAAAATAGTAATAATAATGTTCGGTGTTTTGTGCTTATAATATTGCTAAAATATAAAAGGATGCACTACAATGGGTCTCAGATATTTGTAAATGTGTCCTGTTATAATACTGCATGACTTTATTGATGATAGACTATAAACTACACTTAAAAACTAAATTATAATGGTGACTGAACACCTCCCATTCCCCAAAGTGCAACATACAACATTTATGAATATAACTCATAAAAGATCACATAAATAAGTGATCTGACAAAAAAAATAAACAAGTGGTTCTTAAACAGTGGGTAATATTGGATGTCCCATTCATTTTCAATTATTCTGTAATTAATATTCACACTGTGGGAACACACATGGGACCTGTTGGACTGGTTTTGTGACTCACATTTTAGGTCAGAACAAAGGCAGGAATCTTAGCCTTGGTATGCAAGGCTGGAGACTGTGGGGGGGTCAATTAAGGGATTAAGGAAAGGATGCATGGGAGACAGTGGAAGTGATATCATGGAGAGAAATGCATTGTGACTGTCTTTATTATGCAAGGTGGTCTGTGTGACATGTGATCTATGAGGTGTGAAGTCCCTGATATTTAAGGACGAGAGTTTACTGTTTCACTCTCTTTTTTTTCTCTGCTTTGAAATGATGGAGATGTGAATAAAGCTGACTCTGAGAAAGAACTCTGCCTCATCATTTTCACATCTTCCACAACACAATCAATTAAATCTCAGTTCAGTTCCTTTCATATTTGTCAAAGTCTAACGTGTGTGATTGCCTACATATAGGCTACACCTCTGTATTCCACTTTGAAACACAGCCTACGTTTTGGCCTGTAAAGCCTGATTGGGCTACCTGTTTCAGACAGGAATACTGTACTTGTTTTCTATGGGCATGCACTTGTTTCTGTCACGCCGCGCCGCTCATCAGCGGCACCACCTGCTCGCACACCTGTTCATCGTCAGCGGCGAGGGATATAAGCCGCCTCGCCCTGAGCTTCGGCCTGAAGCCGTCAGACTTCATTCCCCGTCTACATGAAGCAACCTATTCTTCAGCACGACGCTGTGTGGTAAGAAACCCTTACCTCATCTTCTCCAGTCTGCTCCCCTGTGCACAGGTGGATTCCTCGGCGGCGGACAACTCCGTTCCCTCGTCCATCCTCGCTGCTGCACCGAGCCCTGCAGGTGGCTGTCTCCCGGGTTCCGTCCTTGTTGTGCCAGTCATCTGTCCCTAGCAAGTAATCGTCTCCCTCGCCTATTCTCCTCCTGTGTTGGTGTGTGCCCATAACCCTGTGTCTCTGTGTTCTCTCCCATAGGGTTGCCGGCTGTACGGTCTCCTGCCTCTGTGCCTGAAGCAGACGCCGCCACCAACACATTAACATCCCGCAGACACACACCCATACACCCCTGTTGCTAATAAACTATTTGAACTACTCTGAGCCTGTGTGTGTGCGTCTCCTGAGCCGAACGTTATGTCAGTACGGCTTCAGCAGAGCGGCTCGGCAGATGGCGGGCTCGCACACCGGTTTTCCACTCTCGAGGCTCGAGTGGATCAGTTAGTCTATCAGCAACAGGTGATTTTTAATCAGTTGATCACTATAACTAACCGGTTGGACCGTTTGGACCCCCAACAGCCGTTCCCCCCGGCTCGTCAGGGTGGCGCAGCTCCTGCTGCTCCAGTGGCCGTCCAGCAGGCTCCGGGTGCACCGGTTCGGCTCACGCCCATCCCAACCCCCGCCCGCTTTAGCGGTAAGCTCGGCGGAGCGCGGGGGTTTATTATGCAGTGTGAGTCCGTTTTCCACCGGGTGCCCGGGGACTTTCCCTCAGATCATAGCCGAATTGGTTATATCGGGAATCTCCTGGAGGGGCGAGCATTAACATGGACCTACGCCGTAATGGCGAGGCCCAGTTATGCCACCCTCACGTATGACCAGTTCGTGAGACGCTTCCTGGAGGTCTTTGACCATACTCTTACCGAGACGGTCCAGGTCGATCGGCTTCTCGCTCTCCAGCAGGGAAGCCGGTTGGCAGCGGACTACGCGGTCGACTTCCGGGTAGCGGCGGAGGAGTTAGGCTGGGAGGAACGCTCCCTCTGCGGCCTTTTCCTCCGCAGTCTCAATGATGATCTGGGGGATGAACTAGCTGGGCGGGATATCCCTGAGACGCTAGCGGAGCTAACATCTCTAGCGATCAGTTTGGATAACAGGCTGCGCGAGCGCTCCTCGGGGCGGAAGTCGTCTTCTTCTCGCCCTCGCGAAGCCTCGCCGCGCCTGTTCCAAGCTCGCCCCCTGGCGGCGCCGCCACCATCGTGCCCCGAGGAGTCGGAGCCGATGGTGACGGGCTGGACAAAGCTTTCCCCTGCGGAGAGACAACGCCGCCGTGAGTTGGATCTCTGCATGTATTGCGGAGATGACCAACACACGGTGAAGCTTTGTCCACGGAAAGCCAGTCGGCGGGGTCCGCGAGTCACTGTAGGGGGCCTCGCGGACGTCAACCGGTTAAATCCACTCACCCAATTGAAGCTGCCCATCCGTTTCTGCCACAACCCCACTGGGCACCTCACCCACGCACTGGTGGATTCGGGCGCAGAAGGCAGCTTCATTTCACAAAGCCTGGCAACCCGTTTGGGCATCCGCTGTCAGGCCCTCCAGAATCCCATCTCCCTGGTCAATCTCTCCCGTGCCTCCCTTGGGAGAGTCTCACACCAGACCATCCCCGTCCCGGTCATCATCTCAGGAAACCACCGGGAGAAGATGACCTTTTACGTCCTACCCAACTCTGTGTCGCCCGTCATCCTGGGGTATCCCTGGCTACGCCTCCACAACCCTGTCCTGGATTGGAAGTCAGCTGGGGTATCGGCATGGAGCACGTTCTGCATGGGCACCTGCCTTCAGTCCGCTGCCTGCTCTCCGTCCACTTCTCCCCCTGCTACGGACGCTGCACCCCCGGACTTGTCTCTGGTGCCTCTGGAATTTCACGACCTGGGTATGGTGTTCAGCAAGACTAAAGCTATGTCTCTCCCCCCTCATCGGCCCTATGACTGCGCCATCAACCTCCGCCAGGGGGCTCCCTTACCTTCTGGTCGGCTCTATAGCCTGTCAGCGCCGGAGAAGGAGACAATGAACGCCTACCTAAAAGAGTCATTGAGCGCTGGGATAATCCGCCCATCATCGTCACCCGTGGGGGCAGGGTTCTTCTTCGTAGGGAAAAAGGATGGGTCCCTCCGCCCTTGCATAGACTACCGGGCTCTCAACGACATCACTGAGAAGGACCGTTACACCCTGCCCCTCATGGACACTGCTTTCCACTCCCTCCAGGGGGCGACCTGGTTCACCAAGCTGGATCTACGCAGCGCATACCACCTCGTCCGGATCCGGGAGGGAGATGAGTGGAAGACAGCCTTCCGCACCCCAAACGGCCACTTTGAATACCTGGTAATGCCGTTCGGGTTGACCAACGCTCCTGCCGTCTTTCAGCGCCTCATTAATGACGTCCTCCGGGACTTCATCGGCCTTTTCGTGTTCGTCTACCTGGATGATATTCTCATCTTCTCCAAGTCCAGGGACGAGCACCAGGTCCATGTGAGGCGGGTCCTCCAAAGACTGCTGGAGAATCGACTATACGTGAAGGCTGACAAATGTGAATTTTACGCCAGGACTACATCCTTCCTGGGGTTCATCATCGCCCACGACAAGGTGCTCCCAGACCCAGAGAAGGTGAAGGCGGTGGTGGAATGGCCTACACCTGCATCCCGGAAGCAGGTGCAACAGTTCGTTGGTTTCGCCAATTTCTACCGCCGCTTTGTCCCCAACTTCAGCTCCATCGTCGGACCACTGACCCGCCTCACGTCCCCTAAGGTCCCGTTCCGGTGGACCGAAGAGGTCGCTGCTGCCTTTCAGGCGCTGAAGGCGGAGTTCTCCTCCTCCCGGGTCCTTCGCCAGGTCGACCCCGCGCTGCAGTGCATCGTGGAGGTAAACGCCTCAGACACGGGAGTGGGGGCAGTGCTATCCCAGTGGTCGCCGGACGATGGTGCCAAACGGCCCTGCGCCTTCTTCTCCCGGCGCTTGTCCCCGGCGGAGAGGAACTACGATGTGGGGGACAGAGAGCTCTTGGCCATCAAACTCGCCCTGCAGGAGTGGCGCCACTGGCTAGAGGGGGCGAACCTGCCGTTCGTGGTCCTGACGGACCACAAGAACTTGGAATACCTACGATCTGCCAAGTGCCTGAACGCCCGCCAGGTGCGCTGGTCCTTGTTCTTCGCCAGGTTCCAGTTCTCCATCACCTTCAGGCCTGGCTCCAAGAACGGCCTGCCTGACGCCCTCTCTAGGCAGTTCACCCCCGTGGAGTCGGAGGAGACGCCCCACACCATCCTGCCCAGGTCGTGCGTCGTGGGAGCCATCTCGTGGGACATTGAGAGCAAGATCCGGAAGGCGCAGGAAGTGGAACCTGACCCTGGCGGCGGACCGGAGGGGCGGCTGTTCGTGCCATCCGCGGTCCGAGGAGAGGTCATCCACTGGCTGCACACCTCCAAGCTCACCTGTCACCCTGGCACCTCCCGGATGATAGACCTCCTCCAACGGTCCTTTTGGTGGCCAGGCCTGCGGAGGGACGCAGCCCGCTACGCCCGGGCCTGCCCAATCTGTGCCACCTGCAAGTCGGGAAATGCCCCTCCAGCGGGTCTGCTCCAGCCCCTGCCCGTCCCTGGCAGGCCCTGGTCGCACATCGCGTTGGATTTCGTCACCGGACTCCCCGTCTCCAACTCCTATGACACCATCCTGACCATTGTGGACCGTTTCTCCAAGGCTGTGCACTTCGTCCCCCTGCGAGGTCTCCCTACTGCCCTGGAGACGGCGGATCTCCTCGTCCAACACGTGGTCAGGCTGCACGGGATTCCGGTGGACGTGGTCTCGGACCAGGGCCCCCAATTTTCATCTGAGGTTTGGAGGTCGTTTTGTAACGCCATCGGAGCCAAGGTGAGCCTCTCCTCCGGCCATCACCCCCAATCCAACGGGCAGTGTGAACGGACCAACCAGGAGCTGGAGGCTGCGCTCCGCTGTGTGACCGCATCTAAACCCACGTCCTGGAGTAACCCTCTTGCCTGGGTTGAATACGCCCACAATACCGCTCGCTCTTCTGCTACAGGGATGTCCCCCTTCAAGGCGTCCCTGGGTTATGACCCCCCGCTGTTCCCGGTGCAGGAGAGTGAGGTAACCGTCCCCTCAGTTAGGGCGCATCTCAGGCAGTTCCGCTCCATCTGGGCTGCCGCGCGCAATGCGCTTTTACGCACAGCGGAGCGCAACAGGACTGTGGCGGACCGGCACAGAAGACCTGCCCCGGCGTACAGAGTTGGGCAACTTGTCTACGTATCTACCCAGGACGTAACTCTAAAAGGCGAGAGGAGGAAGCTGGCACAGCGATTCATGGGTCCCTACCCCATCACCCGGATCATCAACCCGGTGGCTGTGCGCGTGGCTATTCCCCCCCTCCCTCCGCATCCATCCCACCTTCCACGTGTCTAAGGTGAAGCTGGCAGTCACCGACCCCCTTTGCCCTCCTCCTGCTGCGCAACCCACGCCCCGGATGATTGGTGGCCATCCGGCCTGGCCCGTCGCCTCCATCCTGGACTCCCGGCGCCGGGGTCGTGGGTTGCAGTACTTGGTGGACTGGGAGGGCTATGGGCTCGAGCATCGACAGTGGGTACCCTCGTCGTTCGTGTTGGACCCATCGCTCATCGCAGACTTCCACCGAGCGCACCCAGAGAAGCCATCGCCAGGAGGCGCTGCTAGAGGGGGGAGTACTGTCACGCCGCGCCGCTCATCAGCGGCGCCACCTGCTCGCACGCCTGTTCATCGTCAGCGGCGAGGGATATAAGCCGCCTCGCCCTGAGCTTTGGCCTGAAGCCGTCAGACTTCATTCCCCGTCTACGTGAAGCAACCTATTCTTCAGCACGACGCTGTGTGGTAAGAAACCCTTACCTCATCTTCTCCAGTCTGCTCCCCTGTGCACAGGTGGATTCCTCGGCGGCAGACAACTCCGTTCCCTCGTCCATCCTCGCTGCTGCACCGAGCCCTGCAGGTGGCTGTCTCCCGGGTTCCGTCCTTGTTGTGCCAGTCATCTGTCCCTAGCAAGTAAGCGTCTCCCTCGCCTATTCTCCTCCTGTGTTGGTGTGTGCCCATCACCCTGTGTCTCTGTGTTCTCTCCCATAGGGTTGCCGGCTGTACAGTCTCCTGCCTCTGTGCCTGAAGCAGACGCCGCCACCAACACATTAACATCCCGCAGACACACACCCATACACCCCTGTTGCTAATAAACTATTTGAACTACTCTGAGCCTGTGTGTGTGCGTCTCCTGAGCCGAACGTTATGTCAGTTTCCATAAAAAGTTTTTGTTTTTTTTTCATAATTACCTCTCTTTCACTCTGTAAGGCTAGTGCCTGCAAGATATTTCGATCAGGCAATTGATTCCTTCTGTTCCTTGGCCTTGAAGATAAAATCACTTTTAAAACAAAAAGTCAAAATCCCACAATACTAAACAGCATGTTTGTCATACACTGTTGTCAAGGTAAGGTGACATGTCATCTTCTTCTTCTTTTAGATTTGATTGGCGGTTGGCAACCAGCTTACAGGTGCATTACCACCACTGACTTGATTATCATCACTCTATATCTTTGTATAAGGAGTTCTGAACAACTCCTTATGTGTGAAAAAATTATCCATCCTTGGACTGTGTCTGCGGTCCAGCCATCTTCTTCTTCTTCATCTTCTTCTTCTTCTTTTAGACTTGATCAGCGGCTGGCAACCAGCTCACAGGCGCATCACCGCCACACACTTCACTCCACATCATCACCCCATCTGGTCAAGTGACATGTCATAAAGTCTCCCATTCCTTTTATACTATTTCAAGCCCTCGCAGACTTGCACACTCACACACTACCAATGGCTGCCGCCTAAGTCTACAAGGGCTCAGGACTTGAGGGCTTAGGGAGGAGATTGAGATTCGACCTCTGTGACACTCTAAGCTCAGTGGCCACTTCCCTCTGAGAACATCCTGTTTGAAGCCTCATGATGGCGAGGTACTGTTGATCAATTGTTAGGTGCTGTCTTGGTCTCATGATGTCAAAATGTGAACAGCATGATGAAGAGGACTGTTTAAATACCAATTCTAATTGAACCAGAAAATTTATTGGTCAATTCATGGATCAAACACCTGTTGTGAATTTGCCATTAAAGACCTTGATAGAGAACAGCAAGTTATGCAAAAAGTGGTGAAACATTGAACAGTAAGGCATGTGTATTTAAAAGGTTAGAGAAGGTCAAATTAAGTTCACCTGTAAAGGTTATTGTGCATTTTAGATGCATTCTGAAATTTCACCCAAAAGCCAAGTATTCCTAACTTTTTGTGAGTAGTTTATGCGTATGTGCTTGCGTGGGCACACTATAAAAAATGAATAAGACTTTAATTCTTAACCAAGCCTCCATTTGACTGCAGCACCATTTCTTTTTTTTCTGCAGGTTGCCAGCTTCCCATTTAAAAACATGATGAGTTTGTTGGTAGTCATGCCTTCGTCCGGCCGGGTGAACATGTCTTCACTTTCTGCACAGCTCAATGTCTCCAACTTGTATAAACATCTGCCCAAAGAGAAAGCTGTTGAAGTTAAGGTCCCCAAATTCAAACTGGAATACGCTCAAGAGTTAAAAGAGGTCTTTATTAAATTGGGTGAGACTTCATCACTGTGATCCTTGTGTATTTAAATATACCACAACTTAGGAAAACATTTTGGACCTAACATTGGTAATTTCACAGCATTCATTAATATTATTATTATTAATATTATTTGTGTCCTTAGGCCTTGGAGATATTTTTTCCACTCCCAACTTAGCTCAGATTGCAGATGGTCCACTGCTGGTTTCAAGCGTGTTTCACAAGTCCATCATGGAGATAAATGAGGAGGGGGCCGAAGCAGCTGCAGCCACCACTGTGAGCATCTCTCGATCATCCATTCCTGTTTTCCACCTCACTCAACCTTTCTTCTTTGTTCTTATGGATGATGCGAATCAAGTGCCGATCTTCATGGGTGTCATCAACAACCCTAATCCTGGAGGTCCCGTCTTGCAGAGAGGAGAACTTGGAAGTAACGATAAAGTTGGATTCCCAATTGACAAGAATCATGAGGGCTTATTTGGAGGCCCACCCAAGTAGGGACTAATAACCACAATTGCTCTTCCAGGGAAAGTCAGAAAAATATATGTATGAAAGACTTATCTGGATCAAAATACTGGTTTATTTCAGTTAAATAATGTCCACTATAAAATATGAATATCTGATTTCTTTTCTGTACTAAAAGTCTCATCCTGGCCAATAAATTCAAAAACTATAATGAACTATGAAAAAGATTTATTGTCCTAGCGTATGTTGATGCTTACCTTTGATATTGTAATAATAAACATTTTTCAAAGGTGTCCACAGATGAATCGAGATTATCTGCCTGAAGGGCATTTTGGCAAAAGTGTATTTGTGGATTTTGGTATTTGTTGTCAATGTGACATCTGTTTTATTTTAACCAAATTGGTGTATCTTGTAAGTTGACCTTTTCAGAACTCATAGAGTAGATGTGGGAATGGACAACTGAAAACACTGCTAGAACAACAGTCTATGCAATATTTACATGGTGATGCAGGAAAAGGTTGGTAATTGGTGGTAAATGATTTACTTTATGCCATCACTATGTCGCCATCAGTGTGTGAATGTGTGTGTGAATGGGTGGATAGCAGGGTCTGTAAAGCGCTTTGGTCATCTAGAGATAAGAATAAAAAGCGTTATATAAGCAAATGCTATTTACCGTTTACTTTTTCCCTCCTTTTGCAAGTGGTACTGTATGTTGTCCCTCACTATTTTTTCACTTTGCTCTATAACAAAGCCAATTAAAGTTAAGCGATAATTACTATACAAACTGTTTATTAAATGCTATTTATATATTTTCCATCCATATTGTTAGAAAGCATCATGTTCTGTTCAACTCCATACCAGTAGTTGTTAAAAAATGGATTAAAATGGGATAGGCTTGTAGCACCTTGGGAGAGCCTGATTGTGTAGCATCTCAGACAGGAGACAGTGGGAACAAAGAGCAGGGGATTCCTGGTGAGATAGCAGGGAGGTGTCAAGGATGAGGGGGTTGAATGCAGTGTGACGCGAAGGTCATCTTGTGCATGAGGAAAATGCCATGAAACTTAAGAGAGGAGTTTCTGCTGGAGTATTCATTCTGTTCTGTGCTTGAGATGTGCGAGTGTGTAATAAATCGTCTGAAATAAATCTGCCTCTTCATTTACACGCTCCACACTGGTGACCCAAGACGTATTATGGAACACGAGGCAAGATCCCCGGAGCCGGCCCCGACTGGAACCTCCAGCCACGCATGTGCAGTTTCAGTCAAGCTACCGGATTTCTGGCAGCACAACCCGCGCTCTTGGTTCCACCTCACCGAGGCTCAGTTCGCTCTCCAAGGAGTAACGGCAGATGACACCAAATTCTACCATGTGGTCGCAGCGCTCGATGCCCGCACAGCTCAGCAGGTAGCGAGCCTGCTCGATCAGCCACCAGCCGGCAACAGATACGAGGCGCTCAAGGCTGCGCTCATCCAGCGCTACACGCTCTCGGACTGTGAGAGAGCAGAGAGGCTCCTGACGCGGACCGAGTTAGGAGAGGGTTCGGCCGTAGACCTCATGGAGAAGATGCTGGTGTTAAGGGGCACGGACGACGAGCACTTTCTGTTTGCCCACCTCTTCCTCCGGAACCTTCCAACAGCGGCGAGAGCGGCCCTGGCCAATTCGCCGTTGCTGGCCGCGCGGGACTACCATGCGCTAGCCCAGGAGGCAGACCGGATCATCATTGCCACCAGGGCGATCACAGTCAACGCGGCAGCAGCGGAGCCCAGAGAGACGACAAGAGGAGGCGAGGAGCCACCGACGGTAGCAGCAGCGGGGGTCAAAGAGTGCGAGAGAGACACGCTCTGCTTCTACCACCGCCGCTTCGGAGAGAAGGCACGCAGATGTGCGCCACCGTGCCAATTCAAGCGCTCAGGAAACGCCAAGACCGGGGGTCGGTAGCAGCTGCGACCCTCGGGGAAGAGAACAAGCTGCTCTACCTGACGGACGCACGCTCGGGAGGCGTTTCATCGTGGACACCGGAGCCCAGAAGAGCTTCATCCGGCCGACCTACGCTGACCGGCTGGCAGGATCTAGCGGCCCCGGGATGTTGGTAGCAAACAGCTCGGATATTAAGACCTTTGGTGAGAGGACTCTGCTCTTACAGTGGGGCAAAAAAGTATTTAGTCAGCTACCAATTGTGCAAGTTCTCCCACTTAAAAGATGAGAGAGGTCTCCAATTTTCATCATAGGTATACCTCAACTATGAGAGACAAAATGAGAAAAAAAAAATCCAGAAAATCACATTGAAGGATTTTTAATGAATTAATTGGTAAATTCCTCAGTAAAATAAGTATTTGGTCACCTACAAACAAGCAAGATTTCTGGCTCTCACAGACCTGTAACTTCTTCTTTAAGAGGCTCCTCTGTCTT
The DNA here is from genome assembly GCA_020510985.1 of Pholidichthys leucotaenia. NCBI lineage: Eukaryota > Metazoa > Chordata > Actinopteri > Cichliformes > Pholidichthyidae > Pholidichthys > Pholidichthys leucotaenia. The sequence goes on along the minus strand of CM035847.1, from coordinate 241,702,978 downwards.
CCACTCGTTACCTGTATTAATGGCACCTGTTTGAACTCGTTATCAGTATAAAAGACACCTGTCTACAACCTCAAACAGTCAGACTTCAAACTCCACTATGGCCAAGACCAAAGAGCTGTCAAAGGACACCAGAAACAAAATTGTAGGCCTGCACCATGCTGGGAAGACTGAATCTGCAATAGGTAAGCAGCTTGGTGTGAAGAAATCAACTGTGGGAGCAATTATTAGAAAATGGAAGACGGACTTCCGGTTATGGCTGCCACGTAGGACGGACGTGTCTCGCTCTGCTCTGCTCCTGGAGAAAAAAAATCGGCAAATAACTCTCTCATTTGGGACAGAACGTATCCCAGCATTTGGGCGAGGATATGTCGGCGAAGCCTAAGGCTGGAAAACCAGGAAAAGGAAAAAGCGAGCCGCCGAAACAGTCTAAATTAACGGACTTTCAGGTCTGTGACGCAGCAAACAAAACTCCATATATGGCGGAGGAGGCTGGCAACGGTGCGATATCTGCGGGGAATGGCGCAGATGCGCTGATGGCTGCCATGAGTTCAATGAGAGCGGACTTTTCCTCTAGATTTGATGGGATTATGACAGCGTTGGAAGGAATAAGAAAGGAATTGGGTGACTGTGTAGAACGAACGGCGCAGATGGAGCTCCGTCTCGCTAGTGCTGAAGATGACGTCACCCGTCTTCAATTAAAGGTGTGCACTTTGGAAAAAAAAAATAAATCTCTGGAAGATAATATTTTGGATTTGGAATCTCGGTCGAGACAGAATAATTTGAGGCTGGTGGGTCTTCCAGAGGAATCAGAAGGTCGGGACGTATGTTCCTTTCTGGAAAAGTGGATTCCGGAGGTGCTGGGCAGCGAGGAGTTGCAATCAGCAGTGGTTCTGGAAAAAGCACATCGTACTGGCCCACGGAGAGATAAGGGACCGCCGAGGACCTTAATTATGAAGTTTCTTAGCAACAGAGACAGGATGAAGATCTTCAGCGCTGCACGAGCTAAGGGGGAGATTAAACATCAGGACCAGCAGGTGCGGTTCTACCCAGATTTGGCCACAGGAATCCAGCAATTGAGGAAGCAGTTTGATCCCGTACGTGAGGAGCTGCGCAACCTTGGGACTCGTTATGGTGTAATCTATCCTGCGAGACTGCTGACCACGTATGAGGGCAGAACCCACATCTCCAAGACCCCAGAGGAGGCGCAGGAGTTCATCAAGAAGATCAAAGAAGAAGAAGAGACTGGTGGGAGCTAAGCATGAACAAAATATAAGGTAGAATAATTAAGCATTTGCACAGGCATCTGACTGACTTGAAGTAAATAGTAAGTTTACAAAATATAGATTGTATTATATATTAAAAAAACAAAACAAAAACAAAACAAACAAAAAAAAAAACTATGATGTACAAAGTTGTTAAAAATTTTGGAGTTAAGTTGGAAAACTACAGAGGAGAGTTAATGTTACGTCATTAAAAGCAGTAGAGTTAGGGTGATTGGGAGGATGAAGAAGGAGTGGCTTAGGCTGTTCCCCGTGGGTGTGGAACGGTCGATGGCTATATCGGGAGACAGAATTTTTCTTTTGATTTTGGGGGGTTTGCCACAAGTGTGGGAAGGGGAAATTTGTTTGTGTGTAGTTTGTAGGATGAATGTTCAACCACTCATGTTTTTGCTTCTCTGTATGAGCATGTTTACACTGCAAGGTAATCCCAAACTCTCTATTGATCATGGACCAAAGTGTTAATCTTAATTTAACTTCATGGAATTGCAGAGGTCTACAAAATTTAAAAAAACTTAAACAAGTTATGAATAAAATAAAGGACATGGGTTCAAGAATTGTGTTTTTACAAGAAACTCATCTGATAGAGGAGGATGTTAAAAGAATTAGGAGTAGATGGCAGGGAAGTGTATTCACCTCTTCATTTTCATCCCGAGCCAGGGGAGTTATGACTCTCATACATAAATCAGTTCCTTTTCAAGTGAAAAATGTAATTGGAGACAAATTTGGAAGATATGTAATCATTCAAGGTTCTTTGCTATTAGAAAATATAAGTCTTGTGAACTTATATGGTCCCAATATAGATGATCAGAAGTTCTTTGCTAATTTATTTTTCATCTTATCATCACTTACAGGGCAACATATAATAGCAGGGGATTTTAATTGTACATTGAATCCAGGTGTGGATAGATCAACAGGACTGGATTGTACGCACATTGGATGTAGGATGACTATTAATCATTTTATGAAAGAATTGAGATTGTTAGATATATGGAGAGAAATGAAACCACAAGTTAAAGCCTATTCTTGTTATTCCAGTACCTACAAGACATTCTCACGTATTGATTATTTTTTGATTTCCACAGAATTAAGGTCCAAGATTCAAAACTGCTTTTATGATAACATCGTGATCTCTGATCATGCACCCTGTTGTCTAATATATGTAGATAAAAAATTGACAAAGGAATCAGGTAGATGGCAATTTCATGGCTTCAGGATGAGGAATTTGTCAAGTATATAGAAAAACAGATAGACGAGTTCTTTGACATCAATACTACACAAACATCAGCATGTGTAAAGTGGGAGGCTTTCAAAGCTTTTATTAGGGGACATATTATTAGTTATACAGGATCAAAATCTAAGAAGACTCGAGAGGAGAGAGCTAAATTGGAACATAAAATAAAAAGTCTTCAGGAAAAAGTGTATGCAGGAAGTGACCCAAGGTTGGAGAATGAATTACTGATTTTGAGAGCTGAATACGACAAAAAATCAGCGAATAGAGCTGCCTCGAGTCTTCTAAGATTGAAACAATCTTTTTATGAACAAGGTGAAAAATCAGGAAAATTATTAGCATGGCAGATTAAACAATTGGAAATTAAAACACCAATTACCAGTATTATAAGTAACGGACAGGTAGTTATAGATCCTTTAGAAATTAATAGAGCCTTTAGAGATTACTATGAAAAATTATATGATACCAAAAATGAACCTGATTTAACAAAACTAAATGGGTTTTTGAACGAACTATCTATACCGTGTATTCCAAATGAAAACAGGGAGATATTGGAGTCTAAAATTAGTCAAGAAGAAGTTGGGCTAGCCATTGATAATATGAAATCAGGAAAAAGTGCAGGACCAGATGGTCTTCCAGTTGACCTTTATAAAAAATTTAAGAATAAATTAATAAAACCTTTTTTGGAAATGGTTTTAGAAGCATTTCAAAATAATAATTTACCATCATACATGAATAATGCCTTAATTATACTGCTGCCAAAACCAGGTAAGCCCTCTAATAAATGTGAAAATATGAGACCAATAAGCCTATTAAACGCCGACCTTAAGATAATCTGTAAAATTTTAGCAAGACGAATACAAGAAATTTTACCAAATATTATTAATCGAGATCAGAATGGCTTTATAAAGGGTAGACAAGGCTTCCATAATGTAAGAAGACTATTTAATATTATTTATTTTAATAAAGAAGCACCGGATACAGCTCTCCTATCATTGGACGCCGAAAAGGCCTTTGATAGAGTTGAATGGCCCTTTCTTTTTGAAGTCCTACAAAGGTTTGGACTTGGAAATAATTTCATAAAATGGGTTCAAATAATATACAACAATGCTACAGCAGAAATCCTAACAAATAACAATATTTCAAAACCAATAAAAATCAATAGAGGATGTCGACAAGGCTGTCCACTTTCACCTTTACTGTTTACTATGGCAATTGAACCTTTAGCGATAGCGATACGTTTACATTCACAAATATATGGAATTAAAGTTGGACCAACAGAACATAAAATCTCCCTGTACGCCGATGATATAATTTTGTTTATGTCGAATCTAAAAAAATCAATTCCAACCTTGTTGAATTTAATAAAGAATTTTGGGGAAATATCAGGATATAAAATAAATAAAACTAAATCTTCAATATTAATGCTAAATGAGACCCAGAGAAATTACCCAGCCCCTGAGGTAAATCAATTCAATGTTGTAAATCAGTTTAAATATTTAGGAATCCAAATTATGCCTAAGCTAGAATCAGTCGCCAGTGTCAACTATGAAGCCTTAATGTCAGATATCAATGAGTTAACTCAGAGATGGATGTCACTACCAATGTCGATGATCGGGAGAATCAATATACTTAAAAGTAATATTTTACCTAAAATACTTTATTTATTTCAATACATTCCCTTATCACCACCTTTAGATCTATTCTCAAGAATAAAAAAAAAGTTAGTGGAATTTATATGGAACAACAGGAGGGCTAGATTACGTTTGTCTTTATTATATTTACCATTTGATCGTGGAGGTCTGAAATGTCCAAATTTTATGTTGTATTATTGGTCGGCACAACTGAGGTCTATGACATATTATTTTTCATCAAATGATCTCCCTCACTGGACTGAAATGGAATCATACAATTTACCTTTACCTCTTCCCATATTCATATACTCAGATTCGGCAAAAAAATTACAAAAACAAGTTAAAAATCCATTTGTAAAGCATATGATCAAAATATGGTGTGAAGCTAAAAACTATTTAAAAGAACCACAGTTATTGTCACAATTTAGTCCAATATGGGGTAATCAATATTTTAAACCAGGGAGAGCGGACGCTGTATTTAAAGTATGGAATTTAAAAGGGATACAAAAGATTCAGGATTTATATTTGCCATGTGCAGACAACATAATGTCTTTTGAAGAGCTGAGGATCAAATTTAATCTCAATAGAACACATTTTTTTAAATATCTTCAACTTAGAAACTTTATTCGATCAAATCAAAATAAAGCTCTCACTCGACCTATTTATTCATCCTTGGAAAAAATGATGATGAAAGATAGTAAAAGAAAGGGTATTATTTCAGAGTTTTATAACTCATTGACACTATCTTCAAGTGAAAATTCACTGAAAAGATTAAACTACTGGAAAGAAGATCTGCAAATTGAAATTTCAGAGGAACAATGGGAATTGGCTTGTACAGAAGCTCAAACCAAATCAATAAATGCACGCCTTAAATTGATACATTTCAAATGGTTAATGCGGCTGTATGTTACACCGGAGGAGTTAAATAGATATAACAAAAATATACCAGATACATGCACAAAATGCATGGAAAGTAAAGGAACCCTATTTCATTGTTTATGGGAATGTAGATTAATAAGAATGTTTTGGGAAGAGGTGAGGGTAACAATTGAAAAAATAATCTCAAAACAAATCATATTGAATCCTAAACTGTTTTTGTTGGGTCTGTACCCAGAAAAGCATAATTTTAATAAAAGTGAAAGAACATTCATAGACCTCAGTTTGCTTAATGCCAAAAAATGTATTGCACTATTATGGAAAAAGACTCATAGACCAGATGTGACTCAGTGGTTAAGACAGATGTTAACAAACCTTCCATTAGAAAGAATAACATATATACTGAAATCAAAGGAAATTGTGTTTGAGAATATATGGAGACCTTTTATTGATTATGTAAAAAATTTAAACATAACTCTTGAAGAAGAAGGTGAATGATGTGTGTGGACCTTGTAAATTCCAAACTGGTGAACATAATATGTATACTTATGTATTGGATTGTCTAGACTAAACAGAGGAGCATTGTTAAAGACTTGATTTTGTTGGTGGTTGTTGGTGTTTTTAGTGCATTTTTTTTTTTTTTTTTTTGTAGTACTTTAGTGTTAGTGTTTGATTGTTTGTATCATGTTTGTTAAAAAAAAAAAAAGGTTCAATAAAGATATTGTGGAAAAAAAAAGAAAATGGAAGACATACAAGACCACTGATCATCTCCCTCGATCTGGGGCTCCACACAAGATCTCACCCCGTGGGGTCAAAATTATCATGAGAACGGTGAGCAAAAATCCCAGAACCACATGGGGGGACCTAGTGAATGACCTGCAGAGAGCTGGGACCAAAGTAACAAAGGCTACATCAGAAACACACTACGCCGCCAGGGACTCAAATCCTGCAGTGCCAGACGTGTCCCCCTGCTTAAACCAGTACATGTCCAGGTCCGTCTGAAGTTTGCTAGAGAGCATTTGGATGATCCAGAAGAGGATTGGGAGAATGTCATATGGTCAGATGAAACCAAAATAGAACTTTTTGGTAAAAACTCAACTTGTCGTGTTTGGAGGAGAAAGAACACCATACCTAATGTGAAGCATGGGGGTGGAAACATCATACTTTGGGGCTGTTTTTCTGCAAAGGGACCAGGACGACTGATCCGTGTAAAGGAAAGAATGAATGGGGCCATGTATCGTGAGATTTTGAGTGAAAACCTCCTTCCGCCAGCAAGAGCATTGAAGATGAAACATGGCTGGGTCTTACAGCATGACAATGATCCCAAACACACTGCCCGGGCAACGAAGGAGTGGCTTCGTAAGAAGCATTTCAAGGTCCTGGAGTGGCCTTGCCAGTCTCCAGAGCTCAACCCCATAGAAAATCTTTGGAGGGAGTTGAAAGTCTGTGTTGCCCAGCGACAGCCCCAAAACATCACTGCTCTAGAGGAGATCTGCATGGAGGAATGGGCCAAAATACCAGCAACAGTGTGTGAAAACCTTGTGAAAACTTACAGAAAACGTTTGACCTCTGTCATTGCCAACAAAGGGTATATAACAAAGTATTGAGATGAACTTTTGTTATTGACCAAATACTTATTTTACCAAGGAATTTACCAATTAATTCATTAAAAATCCTTCAATGTGATTTTCTTTTTTTTTTTTTTCTCATTTTGTCTCTCATAGTTGAGGTATACCTATGATGAAAACTGGAGACCTCTCTCATCTTTTAAGTGAGATAACTTGCACAATTTGTGGCTGACTAAATACTTTTTTACCCCACTGTATCTCTACACGGCCGTACATATGAGTGGACTTTTGTCATAGCAGCACTGAATTACCATATACTGGGGGCTGATTTTCTGTGTGCACATGGTTTACTGGTTGATGTTGCTAACAGGCGCCTGGTTAATGCACTGTCCTTTGATTCTCTCCCCTGTATAGCTCGAGTGACCCAGCCAACAGCACAAGCCAACGTCACAGCAACAGGCGGTAAGTTCCATACACTGCTCACTCAGTTCCCAACACTCACGGTCCCGACGTTTTCGGCGGCCATCGCTAAACACGGGGTGGAGCACTTTATCACCACCACCGGGCCGCCCGTCTTTGCACGACCTCGGCGCTTGGACGCAGCTAAACTGGCCATAGCGCGTGAGGAGTTCGCCAACCTGGAAAGGTTGGGCATCATCAGGTGCTCAAACAGCCCATGGGCATCCCCGCTACACATGGTCCCTAAGGCTGAGGGTTCGTGGCGACCGTGCGGGGATTTCCGCAGGTTAAACAATGCCACAGCGCACGACTGCTACCCAATTCCCCACATACAGGATTTTTCCGTTCACCTTGCCGGAGCACGCATTTTTTCCAAAATAGACCTGGTCCGCGGTTACCACCAAGTCCCAGTGTGCGCTGAGGACATACCCAAAACAGCAGTAATAACTCTATTCGGTTTATTCGAGTTCCTGCGCATGCTATTCGGGTTAAAAGGAGCGGCACAGACGTTCCAGCGCATGATGGATGCAGTGTTGCGCGATCTCCTGTTCGTGTTCGTCTACCTGGACGATATCCTGCTAGCCAGTGCGTCCGAAGACGAACATGAAACCCACCTCACAACGGTTTTCCGGAGGTTGGAGGAGCACAGGTTAATAATCAACCCGGCGAAATGTCAGTTCGGCATGATGGAGATTGATTTTTTGGGGCCCCACGTCTCTCCCGAAGGAGCGATCCCGCTACCTGACAAAATGCGCGCCGTGGTGGATTTTCCCCGGCCTCAGACGGTCAGGGCGCTGCAGGAATTTTTGGGAATGGTGAACTTTTATAACCGTTTCCTTCCCCGCGCGGCGCAGCTCATGCAACCATTATACGCCGCGCTCAAGAAACAGAAACCCGCGGATAGGGTTGAATGGTCCCCGGAGCGAGAGCGGGCGTTCTCGGAAGTTAAAGCAGCTCTGGCAAACGCCGCACTGCTGGCGCATCCAGACCTGACGGCCCGCATAGCGCTCACCACCGACGCTTCAGATGTGGCCATAGGGGCTGTCGTGGAGCAGCGCGTCGCTGGGGCTTGGCAGCCGCTCGCTTTTTTCAGCAGAACTTTGCGTGACAGCGAACGTAAATACAGCACGTTCGACAGAGAGTTGCTGGCCCTTCACCTGGACATTCGCCACTTCCAGTTCTGGCTGGAAGAGCACAGCTTCACCGCATTCGTAGACCACAAGCCGCTAACATTCGCAATGGCCAAGGTTTCGGAACCGTGGTCGGGCCGGCAGGAGAGACAGCTGGCCGCGATCTCAGAGTTTACTACCGATATTCAGCATGTGTCTGGTAAACTGAATGTGGTGGCGGACTGCCTCTCACGTGCTGTAGTGGCCCTCATCTGCGTGGGGATGGACTACGCAGCCATAGCCGCAGAGCAGATTAGCGATGCAGACGTGCGCGCGCTCCAGTCTGGAACAACAGGGTTAAGGCTGGAGAGCAGGGTGCTGCAGGATGGCGCCCCCCCCCCAATCTGCGATGTCTCCATGGGTCGCCCGCGTCCGGTGGTCCCGGCCGCGTGGTGCCGCCACGTGTTTGAGTCGGTTCACACTCTGGCGCACCCAGGAGTGCGCGCGTCGGTCAAAATGGTGGGAGAGAAATTTGTGTGGCCGAGCCTACACAAACAAGTGAAAGAGTGGGCTGCAGCCTGCGTGGTGTGCCAACGAGCCAAAGTACACAGACACACGAAGGCTCCCTTGGAGCCGTTTCTTATTCCGGCTAAGAGGTTCGACCATGTTCACGTGGACCTCGTGGGCCCCCTCCCACCATCACAGGGGTGCACGCATCTCCTGACAATGGTGGACCGCACCACGCGCTGGCCAGAAGCGGTCCCGCTGGCGGCAACCACGTCCGCGGATGTAGCGCGCGCTTTTTTAACAGCATGGGTGGCGCGTTTTGAAGTCCCGTCGGACATTACGTACGACAGGGGCCCGCAATTTGTTTCCGAACTCTGGTCCGCGATGGCCCGCAGCCTGGGTATCACAATTCACCGCACAACCGCGTACAACTCACAGGCTAATGGGTTATGCGAGTGTTTTCATAGATCACTGAAAGCGGCACTCAGGGCTTCATTGACGGATGCAAATTGGGTAGACAGGCTGCCGTGGGCTTTATTGGGGTTGCGCTCCGCGCCGAAAGAGGATCTGGAAGCTTCCCCGGCAGAGCTTGTTTTTCGCAGCCACTACGGCTGCCCGGGGAATTTCTACCAGATAATCCCGCGCCGGGCAGCTGCCCGTCTCAGCTTTTGCAGCGTAGCGCAAACACAGGCACGCTGCCGGGCCCTGCCCACCACAGTTTTCCGTGTGTTTTTGTGCCTAAAACTTTGAAGAACGCGGAGTTCGTGTTTGTCAGACACGACGCCCACCGCCCTCCACTGCGCCCACCCTATGATGGACCGTTCAGAGTGCTGGAAACAGGGGATAAGTATTTTTTGCTAGACTTGGGGGGTAGGAGGGAAAAAATTGGCATAGACAGACTCAAACCCGCTTTCGTTGTGGCGGACGAGCAGGTGCTGTTGGCGAGGGCCCCTCGGCGTGGAAGACCCCCACGGAGAGCTCCCCAGGTAAACGATTCACCAGAGCAGCCACACGGACAGACCAAAGTGGCCCCCCCCCCCAGCAACAGCCCCCCATAGGCACGGCAGCGCCGCGGAGGTGGTGAACCCCGGTTACAGCAGATACGGGAGAAGACGGAAGCCCAAGTAGCATGTGGACTGATGTTCAATTGTTCTATCACAGCATGTGGACTGTTATTCTATTGTCCTATCTAAGATGCTGGGGGGGGGGCGGTGTAGCACCTTGGGAGAGCCTGATTGTGTAGCATCTCAGACAGGAGACAGTGGGAACAAAGAGCAGGGGATTCCTGGTGAGATAGCAGGGAGGTGTCAAGGATGATGGGGTTGAATGCAGTGTGACGCGAAGGTCATCTTGTGTGTGAGGAAAATGCCATGAAACTTAAGAGAGGAGTTTCTGCTGGAGTATTCATTCTGTTCTGTGCTTGAGATGTGCGAGTGTGTAATAAATCGTCTGAAATAAATCTGCCTCTTCATTTACACGCTCCACAGGCTAGACATTTGAGGTATTACTACAACAAAAATGTGAAAAATGACCTTTTACATGATAGTTAAACATATGACCTAAAACAGAACACTGATGTAACAAAAATAATTTTTTTGTAAGTTGTCTGTGTTTTTTCAACTGATTTAAGACAATTTTGCACCACTGAATCCAAAAACGACATCCGTTTTTCTCGATCAGGTCAGGTTTTTATGTTAAGTTATAAGCAGTTGTACAGCAGTTGTACAGTTGCACTGTAAACTGAATAGTAGATACTGATAAAGGTAAGTACATGTAAACTGAATGTTACGTCATCATTGTTCAAAATTCAGAGAATTTCAAGAAATAAAAAAGAATTTTGCATCATATAAAGCGAAAATGCCCATACATGTAAACAAAAATGTAAGAAAACATGTGGCCATAGTTCAAAAAGTTGACCTGATTGAGCAAAACCAATGTGATTTTTGGATTCAGCACATCAAAATTGTCCTAAATCAGCTAAAAAAAAACGTGGACAATAAATTTGGTGTTGACCAGTGTAATATATCGATGACAGTAACACTTTAAGCATTTTTATGGGTCCAAAACAATCATATTTACAGCTGGATGATGAGACTGGTGGCTGGTAAGGATATCACAGACAATAGCATAACTAGGTTGATGTCACATTTAGCGCCTTGTGGGCCTCAGGTTATTTCACACCTTAGACAGAGACAATGAATACACATGGGAGAACAATGCCCAAGTGGGTGAGAGGGGGTTGAATGAAGTGTAGTGTAGATGTCATGCTGTGAATGAGGAAGTGCCTTGAACCTTGAGAAGTGTGACTTGATATAGAGAGAGGAATGCTTGATGTGACCAGTCAGTCTGTTCTATGCTTGTGAGATGTGAGTGTGTAATAAATCGTCTGAAATGAATATGCCTCTTCATTTACACACTCCACACTGGTGACCCAAGACGTATTATGGAACACGAGGGAAGAACGCTGGAGCCGGCCCGGTCGGGAAGCCCCAGAGACGCTGAAGCCAACCCACAGACAGCCAGGACTGGAACCCCCAGCAACGCGTGTGCAGTTTCAGTCAAGCTACCAGATTTCTGGCAGCACAACCTGCGCTCTTGGTTCCACCACACCGAAGCCCAGTTCGCCCTCCGGGGAGTAACAGTAGACGACACCAAGTTCTACCATGTGGTAGCAGCGCTGAACTCCCGCACAGCCCAGCAGGTAGCGAGCCTTCTCGATCGGCCACAGCCAGCAGCAAATATGAGGCGCTCAAGGCTGCGCTCATCCGGCAATACATGCTCTCGGAATGTGAGAGAGCGGAGAGGCTCCTGGCGCGGACCGAGTTAGGAGATGGGTCGGCCATAGACCTGATGGAGAAGATGCTGGCGTTGATGGGCACGGGCGACGGACACTTTCTGTTTGCCCACCTTTTCCTCCGGAAACTGCCAACAGAAGCAAGAGCGGTTCTGGCCAATTCGCCGTTGCTGGCCGCGCAAGACTACCGTGCGCTAGCCCAGGAGGCAGACCGGATCATCCTCACCACCAGGGCGATCACAGTCAACGTGGCGGCAGCGGAGCCCAGCGAGACGACCAGGGGAGGCAAGGAGCCACCGACGGTAGCGGCAACGGGGGCCAAGGAGCGCCAGAAAGACACGCTCTGCTTCTACCACCGCCGCTTCGGAGAGAACGTGCACAGATGCACGTCACCATGCCACTTCAAGCGCTCGGGAAACGCCAAGGCCGGCAGTCGGTAGCAGCTGCGACCGCCGGTGAAGAGAACAAGCTGCTCTACGTGACGGACTCGCGCCCGGGGAGACGCTTCCTCGTCGAGACCGGAGCCCAGAAGAGCGTCAACCTGCCGTCCTACACTGACCGGCTGGCAGGACCTAGCGGCCCCAGAATGGTGGCAGTAAACGGCTCGGAGATTAAGACGTTCGGTGAGAGAACACGGACCTTATCTCTACATGGCCGCTTGTATGAGTGGACTTTTATCATAGCAGCACTGTGTTGCCCGCTCCTGGGTGCTGATTTTCTGTGTGCACATGGTTTACTTGTGGATGTTGCTAACAGGCGCCTGGTTAATGCACTGTCCTTTGAATCTCTCCGCTGTATAGCTCGAGGGACCCGGCCAACAGCACAAGCCAGCGTCACAACTCCAGGCGGTAAGTTCCACCCACTGCTCACTCAGTTCCCAGCACTCACGGTCCCGACGTTTTCGGCGGCCATCGCTAAACACAGGGTGGAGCACTTTATCACCACCACTGGGCCGCCCATTTTTGCAAGACCTCGGTGCTTGGACGCAGCTAAACTGGCCATAGCGTGTGAGGAGTTCGCCAACCTGGAAAGGTTGGGCATCATCAGGCGATCAAACAGCCCATGGGCATCCCCGCTACACATGGTCCCTAAGGCTGAGGGATCGTGGCGACCGTGCGGGGATTTCCGCAGGTTGAACAACGCCACAGCACACGACCGCTACCCAATTCCCCACATACAGGATTTTTCCGTTCACCTCGCCGGAGCGTGCGTTTTTTCTAAAATAGACCTGGTCCGCGGTTACCACCAGGTCCCAGTGCGCGCGGAGGATGTACCCAAAACAGCGGTAATAACTCCGTTCGGTTTATTCGAGTTCCTGCGCATGCCATTCGGGTTAAAAGGCGCAGCACAGACGTTCCAGCGCATGATGGATGCAGTGCTGCATGACCTCCCGTTCGTGTTCGTCTACCTGGACGATATCCTGGTAGCCAGTACGTACGAAGACGAAGACGAAACCCACCTCAGGACGGTTTTCCGGAGGTTGGAGGAGCACGGGTTGATTGATTGATTTTTTGGGGCACCATGTCTCTCCGGAAGGAGCGATCCCGTTGCCCGACAAAGTGCGCGCCATGGCAGATTTTCCCTGGCCTCAGACGGTCAGGGTGCTGCAAGAATTTTTGGGGATGGTGAATTTTTATAACCGTTTCCTTCCCCACACGGCGCGGCTCATGCAACCATTGTACGCCGCGCTCAAGAGATAGAAACCCGCAGATGGAGTCGAATGGACCCCGGAGCGAGAGCGGGCGTTCTCAGAAGTTAAAGCGGCCCTGGCAAACGCCGCACTGCTGGCACATCCGGACCGGACGGCCCGGATAGCGCTCACCACCGACGCTTCAGACGTGGCCATGGGGCGGTCGTGGAGCAGCGCGTCAATATTCAGCATGTGTCAGGTAAACTGAATGTGGTGGTGGACTGCCTCTCGCACGCCGTGGTGGCCCCAGTCTACGTGGGGATAGATTACGCAGCCATGGCCGCGGAGCAGATTAGCGATGCAGACGTGCGCGCGCTCCAGTCTGGAACAACAGGGTTAAGGCTGGAGAGCAGGGTGCTGCAAGATGGCGACCCCCCCCAATCTGCGATGTCTCCATGGGACGCCCGCGTCCGGTGGTCCCGGTCACGTGGCGCCGCCGCGTGTTTGAGTCGGTTCACACTCTGGCGCAACCAGGAGTACGCGAGTCTGTCAAAATGGTGGGAGAGAAGTTCGTGTGGCCGAGCCTACGCAAACAAGTAAAAGAGTGGGCTGCAGCCTGCGTGGCGTGCCAACGAGCCAAGGTACACAGGCACACAAAGGCTCCCTTGGAGCCGTTTCCGGTACCGGCTAAGAGGTTCGACCATGTGCACGTGGACCTCGTGGGCCCCCTCCCACCATCACAGGAGTGCACGCACCTCCTGACAGTGGTGGACCGCACCATGCGCTGGCCAGAAGCAGTCCCGCTGGCGGCAACCACGTCTGCGGATGTAGCACGCGCTCTTTTAACAACATGGGTGGCGCGTTTTGGAGTCCCCTCGGACATTACGTCCGACAGGGACCCACAATTTGTTTCCGACCTCTGGTCCGCGATGGCTCGCAGCCTGGGTGCTACAATTCATCGCACAACCGCGTACAACCCACAGGCCAATGGTTTATGCGAGCGTTTTCATAGATCACTGAAAGCAGCACTCAGGGCTTCACTGACGGATGCAAATTGGGTAGACAGGCTGCCGTGGGTTTTATTGGGGTTGCGCTCCGTGCCAAAAGAGGATTTGGAAGCTTCCCCGGCAGAGCTCGTTTTTGCGCAGTCCCTACAGCTGCCCAGGGAATTTCTACCGGACAATCCCGCGCCGGGCAGCTCCCCGTCTCAGCTTTTCATTCATCAGAGCAGCCACACGGACAGAGTGACCCCCCCCCTCCACGGCTCACCCGCAGTCGGACACACTCCCAGCAGCCTCCCACCAGCACAGCAGCGCCACGGAGGCGGTAAACCCCAGTTACCGCCTCCAGTTACCCAGTTACCCAGTTACCGCCAATTAACCTGTTAGGTTAATTGGCTGTTCTAAATTGTCCCTAGATATTTTTTGTTTCCTATAGGCCCTTAGAATAGAGGGTTAGTATTAATGAAAGCGCTTTGAGTGGTCTTTGTGACTAGAAAAGCGCTATATAAATGCAGGTTAGTTAGTTAGTTAGTTAGTTACAGCAGATATGGGAGGAGACTGAAGCCGAAGCCTCATATTAAGTTCATACTACAAGAGTCTTTGCTTGACATGCTACTATATATCTGGCTGGTACTCACCAAATAACTGAGATTGTATAATAGTCTGGCCCAATTTCATTTTCCACCCTTGCAAACTCGTTGACTTTAAGCATGTTCACGTTAAATGACTGAGAGTTTAGGGCTGTCCCAATTTGAAATCAGGAAGTGGCTGACTGCTCACTTGTTAACTTTTTGAGCTCTTACGTAAATGACCCCTTTCTCTAAGTCAGCATGCTGACTTAAGGCAAGAGAATTACCCACAGTTCAGAGCACCATGCCAGGGTGTCTTAAGGGAAAGCTCCTGTCCTAATGTGTCACCTGTTTATTACTGACAACCCCTTCACCCTTGCTCCACCCCCCACCCACCCCCAAAAAAAGTTGCCATGACAAGAATTTAAGATCTTTGTCAAAATAAAATGCATGAAATAAAGACTTCAAGTTTATGCTAAATTACACACATTTAAGTAGTTTAAATAATTTAGGGTGGTGTTGGGAGGGTGAATTGTGCAGTTAAAAAAAAGATGATTTAACAGATTACAAGAGGCTGCAGCACATTTAATTCAGTTCATTCCTAAAGAAAGCAATATGTTTAAAACCAAAACTCTGAGACCCATAATAGTTGATCACATGTTTTAATTTCACAGAAATTAAAATTCATCTACCCATCTTCTACCGCTTTTCCAGAGGTCCGGGCCGCGGAGGCAGCAGTTCAAGCAAAGAAGCCCAGACTTCCCTCTCCCCAGACATCTTCTCCAGCTCTTCAGAGAGGATACCAAGGCATTCCCAGACCAGATGGGAGACATAGTCTCTCCAGTGAGTCCTGGGTCTGCCCTGGGGTCTCCTCCCAGTGGGACATGCCCAAAACACCTCAATTTGGGGGCATCCAGGAGGCATCCTGATCAGATGCCCAAACCACCTCAGCTGGCTCCTTTCAATGTGGAGGAGCAGCGGTTCTGCTCTGAACCTCTCCCGGATGACTGAGCTACTCACCCTATCTCTGAGGGTGAGTCCAGCAATCCTACAGAGAAATTAAAAGTATACCCTGTAGCGGTTTGATTCAACCCCCACAACACACAGACAGAACACAGAGACAGTCAGCTCGCACTCCTGGGTTTTTTCCGCTGCATGCTGCGTTTACAGCCGTGAAGTTAAAGTGTTCATGCATCTTGTCCTTAATGTGCTTCTTCTGAGCATCTTACATATGTAGATGTGCTTTGGTGTAAATCCCCACAAACAGACTGGTCAAACACAGCGTTCGGCTAGAGCAAATAACAGAACAGTGAAATGTGTATTAATGTCTACAGGCAGCCCCGTTTCGTCTGGCTCACTTCTGTGATGTTAATTGTTGCCTTTCATGAAAATGTCTCATGCCTGTCCTGTTATCTCTTTGATCAGACCAACTGCTGTGAATGCTTTGATGTATGGGCGCAGTCGGGCATCCGGGCATTTGGCCTACTTCCGGTTAGCAACCCACATGGCAACGCCGTACTAGGTGAAAACAATTCAGTGGCGACCTATTCCCAGGCAGCTGCCGTGACCCAGTCAAGCTTGTCCAGCCCGTCGTAGTGCATTATATTCAGCTCATCACGTCCTATATCAGGTAATTGAGTGATATTGTGTTAGTTTAATTAGTTGCCACTTGATGGGTCACGTTTTGAAAATGCTAGCCGCCGACACAAGCCTCTCTGTATTGTAAACAGAGACGGACATTTCGTCTATGGAAATGCATGACTGATTCCCTTTTCACTCAATAATACAGACCTCTCTATGTGCAGTCAGCCTGACTAATTTAACTGTAGACTGTAGTAAATAGTGCAACAAAGGGGCTGGCCATTAATGAAAGAGGTGACAAATACGGTTTCGCCGTATTTTAACACGGGGAAAATGCAATTTTAGCAAATACGGGCGTATTGCCATTTCTGTACGGCAAAAAGAAAAATATACGGGAAAAGAGAACACCACCGTGTGACTCCCACAGCGAGCTGGCAGAGCGCTCAGCGTGAGCAATTACTGATCGTTATAGAAGCGCCTCGCACCTTCTGCGGCTCCAGAACAGAGGAATCCCGGCGCCAGTAATGCTGCGCCTGATATGTGTGACTAATGCAAATGTATACGCTTTCCTGCTGTCTACTGTGATGCTAATGTGCCATGCATGCATTAGCCGGGTATCTAAGTTGACTGTCTGCATGAAGCACCCTTTTAAACTTCACTCGTGTCCGCCTGCACTTATTTCGATCCAACACAAGCGCACCTAAGCAGTGTTTAGCATCAGTGAACATTTTCTTGTTTAATTATTTCTTTTAAGAATTACTCCTGTGCTGCCCTGATATTTAATGGATTGGTCATGTTACCCATAGGGGCCTTTCCTTAAAAACATTCGAAACATGTAAGAGGGTTAATCATGTTAATATGGGTCGAAGCAAATATGCTTACCAGGGGTGTCGATCAAGTAGCTGTACACATCCGGCCACTGCACAGCTGGCCACCTGGTCGGGTCATTAACCCATTTTCCGGCTGGTAGCTTGTATGGGCAATCTGTCAGTCCACTTGCTGTCAGCTTCTCCAGGTAACGTAGCCTGGCTGACTCATCAAGCTTTTCTACGTAGTCACATGCCATGAGAAAAAGTCAAAAAACTGCACTCGACAATGCTTGGTAACGGGTTGTTTTCACCGGGTTAAGATGGCGGCGATGTGTTACTAACCGGAAGTGACGTAGCCCCGACTGCGCCCATTGTTGTAGTTGGGTGTATATATACTGCATTGTAACCATGCTCTCTCAATCTCACTTCAACCTCTGCTGCAGGACACAGACTTTGTGTCCTCCTCTCCTTCTCTGAGAGCCGTGGGCTCGCTCTCGGCGCGCATGCACGGCGCCGGGAGCGGAGCTTGTGACGGCGGTATGATAATAAAACTCTACTTAAAACCTCCAACAACGCCGCTTTATTTCATGCCGCCGCAACCCCACTGAACTGTGGGTAATCCCATTACCTTAAGGTCGAATATCATTCTCCATCCTTGCAGACTCGACTTTAGGCGCATTCACATTAAGTGGCTGAGGGTTTAGGGCTGTCCCAGTCTGAAATCAGGAAGTGGCTGACTGCTCACTCGCTGACTTTTTGAGCCCTTAAATGGCCCCTTTTCGTAAGTCAGTATGCTATGCTGACTTAAGGTAAGGGAATTACCCACATTTCATAGTGCCTGAGTGCCTGAATGCCTGAGTTTATCAAGGAAAAGCTCCTGATTGGTCACCTGTTCATTACTGACCACCCCTTCCCCTCTGCCCCACCCCACAAAAAATAAATTAAAAAAAAAATACTGCCTTGACAAGGGTTTAAGATCTTTGCCAAAATAAAAATATATTGTGGTGGCACTGTGTGTGTGGTTCTCCACCTGTTGTGTTGGGTTCTTTTATAAATAAAGACTGCTGCTTTGGGTGAACACGGAGCCTCCTTTATTAACTGGCTGCAACAACATTAACACACGAACTCCGCCATATTAATATCCATCCTGTTGTACACCTGACAACATCCGGTCTGTGTCGCCCCCTAGTGGCTCCACATATGTAATCCTTAGATTACACCACATCCCCCTTACTGAAGCCAAGTTGACCCCTTTTAGCTGAAAACACAAAATATAACATTTCTTTTTTTTTCTCTTCAACACTGTTTTCACAAATATTAACATGCAACTCTACAGATCCAGTCTCTTTGGTTTAATCACTTCTCTACCAGACCTGGTTCTAACAACACCTGGTGTTCCCTGTGCATTAGGCTCAGAAACAGTTTCTGTAGGAGTGTCTTGTCCATTTGACTGGGTCCGTTGTGGTTCCATCTCAGTCTTTGGTATCGACATAGGCACAAGATGAGTGCGATTCCTCCTGATTGTCCCTTGTGGTCCACTAATGACATAGGACCGTGGAGTTTTGTGGACAGATGTCACTGTGCCCTGTGCTTTTGCATCTGTAATCCAAACAGAGTTTCCGGGTAACAGTTTATCTAAATCTCTCGTTCTGTGTCTTTTGTTAAAGTATTCTGTTTGCCTCATCCGTCTCTCCTTTTCCACGTGACGAATTTGTTGCAGATTCGGCACGCATGGCTGCAAGGCCTCTGGAAGCATTGGCAGGGTGGTACGAAGTCTACGCCCCATGAGAAGCTGTGCTGGGCTGTAGCCATTTGCCAACGCTGTGGTTCTGTAGGCTAACAGTGCTCGGTATGGATCACTGGCTTTCTTAATTAGGTTTTTGACTGTTCTGACAGCTCTTTCTGCCTCACCGTTACTTTGGGGGTACCTGGGACTACTGGTCACGTGCTCAAAACAGTACTCCTTTGCAAAGTCTTCCATTTCCTGACTTGCGAACTGCGGGCCGTTATCCGTGATCAGTATCTCCGGTATTCCATGACGTGCAAACATTGATTTTAAATGCACAATGACATTGGCAGAGCGAGTTGGGCTGAGCTGGGCAATCTCTATATACCTAGAGAAGTAGTCCACTAATAACAGGTAGTTTTTGTCTTGTAGCGTGAACAAATCAGCTCCCAACTTCTGCCATGGCCTTTCTGGTAAATCTGTGGGCATTAAAGGCTCTCTCACATTAACTCTTTCCTGTATGCACTGTCTACATTTGAGTACAACTTCACTGATCTGGTTGCTTAAACCTGGCCACCATACAGCCTGACGGGCGCGCTCTCTGCATTTAACCACCCCCTGGTGGCCCTCATGTATCTTATCCAAAACTGCATTTCTCATGTTAGCAGGGATAACTAACCTCGTGCCTCTCAGTAGTAGTCCGTTATGCACACTCAAAACGGCTCTCTCAGACCAGTAGTGCTTCACCACTCCCTGTAGCTGGTTACGATCCGGCCAGCCTTCTGTGCAGTATTTCATGACTTGTGAACAGACGCTGTCGGACTGCAGTTGCTCTTGGAGATCTGCAAGATATTTGCTGCTTGTAGGGAGTCCCTCTAGCACAGAGTCAACATAAATGTTAGTGTCCTCCATAAGATCTGTGTCTGTGTGAGTAACACTGTTTGTGAGCGGTAAGCGTGAGAGCGTGTCGGCAGTGGTTAGACTTTTGCCCGGGATGTGCTTTATAGTGTATGAGTACCTCATTAGGCGCATACGAAATCTCTGTATACGCGGTGGAAGCGCATCCAAAGCTTGTCCTCCCAGTAGACTCACTAGTGGCTTATGATCAGTTTCTAGTTCAAAGTGCAGACCCAGGATAAAGTCATTGAATCTTTCACAGGCCCACGTGAGAGCCAGCGCTTCTTTTTCCAGCTGTGCGTAGTGCTGCTCTGTAGGTGTCAATGATCGAGAAGCGTAAGCAACTGGTGACCACATGTCTCTCTCTTTCTGTAGCATGACTGCCCCCAATCCGTATGAAGAGGCATCTGCAGATATTTTCTGTGGTTTGTTTGGGTCATAGAGCTGCAATACAGGAGCAGAGGACAGTTCTTGTTTGAGATTACAAAACGCATTTTGTTGTTCATGCCCCCAGTACCACATGTTCTTTGTTGAAAGCAAGTCTCTCAATGGTTTGTCCTTTTCAGAAAGGTTCGGAATGAACTTCCCCAGCTGGTTCACCATTCCGAGAAAGCTCCTGAGCTCACTCACGTTGCTTGGCTCTTTCATGTCCTGAACAGCTTGGGTTTTGTCTGGATCTGGCCTCATTCCTTCTGCTGAAACAATAAACCCAAGAAATTTGACCTCTCTTTTGCCAAACTCACATTTTGACATATTCAACGTAACGCCGGCTTTCTCCGCGCGCTTCAAGACAGCGTGCAGTCTTGTGTCGTGCTGCTCCTTGGTGGATCCCCAGACCAGGATATCGTCCATGTGACAGACGACTCCGTCGAGACCCGCTGTAACCTCTGTTACCATCATGTTTTGGAAATGTTCAGGAGCACTGGAAATACCAAATGGCAAACGGTTGAAGTGGTATCTGCCAAATGGCGTAATGAATGTGGTGAGAAAGGCCGACTCTTTAGACAGTGGTATTTGCCAAAATCCCATATTTGCATCAAGCTTTGAAAAATACTGAGCACCTGTGAGCATGCCTAGTGTTTGGTCCACAGACGGGAGGATGTATCTTTCGCGACACACTGACTCGTTTAAAGGTGTCATGTCCACACAGATACGCACCTTTTCTTTGTCCTTTTTGGGAGCTACAACCATGCCACAGCACCAATCTGTTGGCTGCTCCACGCGACTGATGACTCCCAACTTTTCCATCCTCTCGAGCTCTTCTTTCACTTTACCCATGAGCGGCAGTGGCACACGCCTTGGCACCTTGAGCGAAAAGGGCTTAGCATCAGGTTTCAGTTTAATTGTGTATGGCTTTTGGACGAGCCCAAGTCCATCGCATAACTTGGGGTACGCTTTTCTCACTGTCTCTTGGTCTATAGTGTCAATTCTGGCAATTAGTTTCAGTCTCACGGAAGCTGTTCTACTCAGTAGTGCCATGCGCAGATTTTTGACAATATAGATTTTCTCAGTAGCGCTCTTGTCACCGTATGTAATAGTCTCTGTCATAGACCCCAACACGGTTAGTGCAGTTCCACCCGGTCCGTAGAGTGGTTTTTGTGCCTTTTCCAACTGTTCATTTTTCTTCTTGAAGATTTCAAATGTTTGGTCAGAATCCGCTGTGACATCCGCTCCGGAATCTAACTTAAAAGTCACTTTATTTCCTCTCACGTTTATGTCTGCCAGCCATGGATCCTCCCCTAGATCCACTTCACCCAGAAAAAGTCCATCTGCATTGTCAGTGACCTCATTCACAGTTGGGTTGGACCTACAGACTCTACTATAGTGTCCACGTTTTTTACAGTTATGGCATTCCGCGTTTTTAGCTGGGCACTGTACTGCTGCATGTGCTGGTGCTTTGCCACACTTGGAACAAACTTTACTGTCTTGTTTTGTCTGCTGAGGCCTTGAGGACTTAATCTGTTTATGTTCCTTGATTATGAACTTATTTGGCTTGGCTTTTCTGATGTGTACCGCATCCACGGCTGTTCTGTTATTGCTAGTTTCACCTCTTAGGTCAGTTTGTTGTCGTTTTATTTCTTCAGATTGTCTTGCCATTGTTATAGCTTTAGCTAGGGTAAGATCTTTGTCAAGCTGCATTCTTTCTGACAGCGACGAATCTTTCAGACCCACTACAAGCCTGTCTCTCAAGAGGTCATCATGAAGTGCACCGTACTCACAGTTTTCTGCCAGCGCGTAGAGTGCTGTTATGAACGAGTCTACTGGTTCTGCCGGCTGTTGCACTCGCTTGTTGAATTTTGCTCGTTCATAAATCACGTTCTTTCTGGGAACGAAATGTCTATCAAAGGCTGTTTTAACGGCATCGTACTGCTGGCGCTGCACACTCGTTAGCTCGAGCCCTCTTAGCACGTCGTCAGCCTCATCTCCCATGCAATAAACCAGTGTATTTACTTGGTTCGCCTCAGATGAGTTATTCAGGTTACTTGCCAGTCTAAAACGCTCAAAACTTCTTATCCACCTTTCCCACTCTTGGGGTCTCGCAAAGTCGAAGGGCTCCGGTGGTTTAATGGTGAAGGTTGCCGCTGGAGTAGCCGCCGCCATTACCGGATCAATTGGCGCAGCTGCTGCTCTTTGAACTTCGTCTGGCATAGCCGCTAGCCGGTTGCAAAGCTGACTTTTCTCACTTCAAAGCGCACCAACTTCTGACACCATGTTGTGTTGGGTTCTTTTATAAATAAAGACTGCTGCTTTGGGTGAACACGGAGCCTCCTTTATTAACTGGCTGCAACAACATTAACACACGAACTCCGCCATATTAATATCCATCCTGTTGTACACCTGACAACATCCGGTCTGTGTCGCCCCCTAGTGGCTCCACATATGTAATCCTTAGATTACACCACACCACCCAGAGTTGGAAGCTGGGGGGGGGGGTGAAACAAAGGACTGAAGGAGGAAGTGGCACTGGGGGGGTCTCACATGTAACAGAAAGGACTATCTGCCCCCTGGGGAGTTCAGGAGACACCGGAGTTCGCTTGAGGAAGAGAGGGTGTGAGAAGCAGGGCTGGTGTTATGTGATGTTAATGTCCCACACATTTCTTTGTGCACTGAATGTACTGTTTTTGGCTCCCTGGGTCTCATGGGGCAGAATTAAAGGGATAAAAAGGAGGTGCCCAGATACCCAGAGAGACGATATTCTGTACTTGATGTTGGAAGAGGAAATAAAGTTTGTATGTCATTCAGCTCGCCACTTTGTCTCCTTTCTTCTTCCACATTGGTGACCCTAAGACATGCAATGCAGAATGAACTGAGCACCGCCCTGGAGACAACCCAGAGGGAGAACACCAGTGCCACCTGCGCTGTTACAGTCAAGCTCCCAGACTTCTGGCTTCACAATCCAACTGTGTGGTTCTTGCATGTAGAAGCCCAGTTCGCACTCCGCGAGATCACAATGTACGACACTAATTTCAGAACTCAGAAAAGATTTATTGCCAAGTACATTAACAGATACTGATAACAGATCACTGATAACAGATCACTGATAACATACGAGGGATTTGACTTGACACAGAAAATGAACCTGCATTTCCGGTGACACGGCTGCATCTGAAACGCGCCTGCCAACAGGAGGGTACAGGTAGCATGAGAAATAATACAATAGGAAGGAGCAAAAAAAATCATTGATTTCAGAATAGTGGTCATGTATGATCAATATTATGATTACAAAGAAAAAAAAAGCCCTCAATGCACAATCAGCAGACCAAAAAAGTTCACAGGACACAAAGAGAGCAGTGAGTGAATCATCTTTATCATCAGTTTGTAGATCAGTATGAGTGTAATGTTGAAAGCAGGTGTTGTATCAGTTAAGAACAACAAGGACTCTTTGGCAGGAGATGTTTTGTCTGGCTACTGGCAATTGTCCTTGGCAATTGTCCATGCAGCTGCCTGTCCGAAGGCCATGAGCTCAGTGTTTTGAAAAACAAAGACTGCAGATGATCAGGAGGATTTTTGTAAGGGAGAGATTAAGTCGAATAGTACTGATCACAGAGAAGGAACTTTATATTCTCTTACAGATTCAGTACTTAATCCTTCATTGCTGGGCGTTGAGTCCATCGTGGATAGACCTAAGCGTAATCATGATGTAATCCACCTTCCGAGACAGTTCTCCGTTTGTCGCTATCAGGGTCTTCTCCATTTTTTCAATTTGATGGATGCACCTCGCCTGGCCAGCATTTTTTTTTTCCACAATATCTTTATTGAACCTTTTTTTTTTTTTTAACAAACATGATACAAACAATCAAACACTAACACTAAAGTACTACAAAAAAAAAAATGCACTAAAAACACCAACAACCACCAACAAAATCAAGTCTTCAACAATGCTCCTCTGTTTAGTCTAGACAATCCAATACATAAGTATACATATTATGTTCACCAGTTTGGAATTTACAAGGTCCACACACATCATTCACCTTCTTCTTCAAGAGTTATGTTTAAATTTTTTACATAATCAATAAAAGGTCTCCATATATTCTCAAACACAATTTCCTTTGATTTTAGTATATATGTTATTCTTTCTAATGGAAGGTTTGTTAACATCTGTCTTAACCACTGAGTCACATCTGGTCTATGAGTCTTTTTCCATAATAGTGCAATACATTTTTTGGCATTAAGCAAACTGAGGTCTATGAATGTTCTTTCACTTTTATTAAAATTATGCTTTTCTGGGTACAGACCCAACAAAAACAGTTTAGGATTCAATATGATTTGTTTTGAGATTATTTTTTCAATTGTTACCCTCACCTCTTCCCAAAACATTCTTATTAATCTACATTCCCATAAACAATGAAATAGGGTTCCTTTACTTTCCATGCATTTTGTGCATGTATCTGGTATATTTTTGTTATATCTATTTAACTCCTCCGGTGTAACATACATCCGCATTAACCATTTGAAATGTATCAATTTAAGGCGTGCATTTATTGATTTGGTTTGAGCTTCTGTACAAGCCAATTCCCATTGTTCCTCTGAAATTTCAATTTGCAGATCTTCTTTCCAGTAGTTTAATCTTTTCAGTGAATTTTCACTTGAAGATAGTGTCAATGAGTTATAAAACTCTGAAATAATACCCTTTCTTTTACTATCTTTCATCATGATTTTTTCCAAGGATGAATAAATAGGTCGAGTGAGAGCTTTATTTTGATTTGATCGAATAAAGTTTCTAAGTTGAAGATATTTAAAAAAATGTGTTCTATTGAGATTAAATTTGATCCTCAGCTCTTCAAAAGACATTATGTTGTCTGCACATGGCAAATATAAATCCTGAATCTTTTGTATCCCTTTTAAATTCCATACTTTAAATACAGCGTCCGCTCTCCCTGGTTTAAAATATTGATTACCCCATATTGGACTAAATTGTGACAATAACTGTGGTTCTTTTAAATAGTTTTTAGCTTCACACCATATTTTGATCATATGCTTTACAAATGGATTTTTAACTTGTTTTTGTAATTTTTTTGCCGAATCTGAGTATATGAATATGGGAAGAGGTAAAGGTAAATTGTATGATTCCATTTCAGTCCAGTGAGGGAGATCATTTGATGAAAAATAATATGTCATAGACCTCAGTTGTGCCGACCAATAATACAACATAAAATTTGGACATTTCAGACCTCCCCGATCAAATGGTAAATATAATAAAGACAAACGTAATCTAGCCCTCCTGTTGTTCCATATAAATTCCACTAACTTTTTTTTTATTCTTGAGAATAGATCTAAAGGTGGTGATAAGGGAATGTATTGAAATAAATAAAGTATTTTAGGTAAAATATTACTTTTAAGTATATTGATTCTCCCGATCATCGACATTGGTAGTGACATCCATCTCTGAGTTAACTCATTGATATCTGACATTAAGGCTTCATAGTTGACACTGGCGACTGATTCTAGCTTAGGCATAATTTGGATTCCTAAATATTTAAACTGATTTACAACATTGAATTGATTTACCTCAGGGGCTGGGTAATTTCTCTGGGTCTCATTTAGCATTAATATTGAAGATTTAGTTTTATTTATTTTATATCCTGATATTTCCCCAAAATTCTTTATTAAATTCAACAAGGTTGGAATTGATTTTTTTAGATTCGACATAAACAAAATTATGTCATCGGCGTACAGGGAGATTTTATGTTCTGTTGGTCCAACTTTAATTCCATATATTTGTGAATGTAAACGTATCGCTATCGCTAAAGGTTCAATTGCCATAGTAAACAGTAAAGGTGAAAGTGGACAGCCTTGTCGACATCCTCTATTGATTTTTATTGGTTTTGAAATATTGTTATTTGTTAGGATTTCTGCTGTAGCATTATTGTATATTATTTGAACCCATTTTATGAAATTATTTCCAAGTCCAAACCTTTGTAGGACTTCAAAAAGAAAGGGCCATTCAACTCTATCAAAGGCCTTTTCGGCGGCCAATGATAGGAGAGCTGTATCCGGTGCTTCTTTATTAAAATAAATAATATTAAATAGTCTTCTTACATTATGGAAGCCTTGTCTACCCTTTATAAAGCCATTCTGATCTCGATTAATAATATTTGGTAAAATTTCTTGTATTCGTCTTGCTAAAATTTTACAGATTATCTTAAGGTCGGCGTTTAATAGGCTTATTGGTCTCATATTTTCACATTTATTAGAGGGCTTACCTGGTTTTGGCAGCAGTATAATTAAGGCATTATTTATGTATGATGGTAAATTATTATTTTGAAATGCTTCTAAAACCATTTCCAAAAAAGGTTTTATTAATTTATTCTTAAATTTTTTATAAAGGTCAACTGGAAGACCATCTGGTCCTGCACTTTTTCCTGATTTCATATTATCAATGGCTAGCCCAACTTCTTCTTGACTAATTTTAGACTCCAATATCTCCCTATTTTCATTTGGAATACACGGTATAGATAGTTCGTTCAAAAACCCATTTAGTTTTGTTAAATCAGGTTCATTTTTGGTATCATATAATTTTTCATAGTAATCTCTAAAGGCTCTATTAATTTCTAAAGGATCTATAACTACCTGTCCATTACTTATAATACTGGTAATTGGTGTTTTAATTTCCAATTGTTTAATCTGCCATGCTAATAATTTTCCTGATTTTTCACCTTGTTCATAAAAAGATTGTTTCAATCTTAGAAGACTCGAGGCAGCTCTATTCGCTGATTTTTTGTCGTATTCAGCTCTCAAAATCAGTAATTCATTCTCCAACCTTGGGTCACTTCCTGCATACACTTTTTCCTGAAGACTTTTTATTTTATGTTCCAATTTAGCTCTCTCCTCTCGAGTCTTCTTAGATTTTGATCCTGTATAACTAATAATATGTCCCCTAATAAAAGCTTTGAAAGCCTCCCACTTTACACATGCTGATGTTTGTGTAGTATTGATGTCAAAGAACTCGTCTATCTGTTTTTCTATATACTTGACAAATTCCTCATCCTGAAGCCATTTATGCTGAAATTGCCATCTACCTGATTCCTTTGTCAATTTTTTATCTACATATATTAGACAACAAGGTGCATGATCAGAGATCACGATGTTATCATAAAAGCAGTTTTGAATCTTGGACCTTAATTCTGTGGAAATCAAAAAATAATCAATACGTGAGAATGTCTTGTAGGTACTGGAATAACAAGAATAGGCTTTAACTTGTGGTTTCATTTCTCTCCATATATCTAACAATCTCAATTCTTTCATAAAATGATTAATAGTCATCCTACATCCAATGTGTGTACAATCCAGTCCTGTTGATCTATCCACACCTGGATTCAATGTACAATTAAAATCCCCTGCTATTATATGTTGCCCTGTAAGTGATGATAAGATGAGAAATAAATTAGCAAAGAACTTCTGATCATCTATATTGGGACCATATAAGTTCACAAGATTTATATTTTCTAATAGCAAAGAACCTTGAATGATTACATATCTTCCAAATTTGTCTCCAATTACATTTTTCACTTGAAAAGGAACTGATTTATGTATGAGAGTCATAACTCCCCTGGCTCGGGATGAAAATGAAGAGGTGAATACACTTCCCTGCCATCTACTCCTAATTCTTTTAACATCCTCCTCTATCAGATGAGTTTCTTGTAAAAACACAATTCTTGAACCCATGTCCTTTATTTTATTCATAACTTGTTTAAGTTTTTTTAAATTTTGTAGACCTCTGCAATTCCATGAAGTTAAATTAAGATTAACACTTTGGTCCATGATCAATAGAGAGTTTGGGATTACCTTGCAGTGTAAACATGCTCATACAGAGAAGCAAAAACATGAGTGGTTGAACATTCATCCTACAAACTACACACAAACAAATTTCCCCTTCCCACACTTGTGGCAAACCCCCCAAAATCAAAAGAAAAATTCTGTCTCCCGATATAGCCATCGACCGCTCCACACCCACGGGGAACAGCCTAAGCCACTCCTTCTTCATCCTCCCAATCACCCTAACTCTACTGCTTTTAATGACGTAACCTTAACTCTCCTCTGCAGTTTTCCAACTTAACTCCAAAATTTTTAACAACTTTGTACATCATAGTTTTTTTTTGTTTGTTTGTTTTGTTTTTTTGTTTTTTTAATATATAATACAATCTATATTTTGTAAACTTACTATTTACTTCAAGTCAGTCAGATGCCTGTGCAAATGCTTAATTATTCTACCTTATATTTTGTTCATGCTTAGCTCCCACCAGTCTCTTCTTCTTCTTTGATCTTCTTGATGAACTCCTGCGCCTCCTCTGGGGTCTTGAAGATGTGGGTTCTGCCCTCATACGTGGTCAGCAGTCTCGCAGGATAGATTACACCATGACGAGTCCCAAGGTTGCGCAGCTCCTTACGTACGGGATCAAACTGCTTCCTCAATTGCTGGATTCCTGTGGCCAAATCTGGATAGAACCGCACCTGCTGGTCCTGGTGTTTAATCTCTCCTTTAGCACGTGCAGCGTTGAAGATCTTCATCCTGTCTCTGTTGCTAAGAAACTTCATAATTAAGGTCCTCGGCGGTCCCTTATCTCTCCGTGGGCCAATACGATGTGCTTTTTCCAGAACCACTGCTGATTGCAACTCCTCGCTGCCCAGCACCTCCGGAATCCACTTTTCCAGAAAGGAACATACGTCCCGACCTTCTGATTCCTCTGGAAGACCCACCAGCCTCAAATTATTCTGTCTCGACCGAGATTCCAAATCCAAAATATTATCTTCCAGAGATTTTTTTTTTTTTTCCAAAGTGCGCACCTTTAATTGAAGACGGGTGACGTCATCTTCAGCACTAGCGAGACGGAGCTCCATCTGCGCCGTTCGTTCTACACAGTCACCCAATTCCTTTCTTATTCCTTCCAACGCTGTCATAATCCCATCAAATCTAGAGGAAAAGTCCGCTCTCATTGAACTCATGGCAGCCATCAGCGCATCTGCGCCATTCCCCGCAGATTTCGCACCGTTGCCAGCCTCCTCCGCCATATATGGAGTTTTGTTTGCTGCGTCACAGACCTGAAAGTCCGTTAATTTGGACTGTTTCAGCGGCTCGCTTTTTCCTTTTCCTGGTTTTCCAGCCTTAGGCTTCGCCGACATATCCTCGCCCAAACGCTGGGATACGTTCTGTCCCAAATGAGAGAGTTATTTGCCGATTTTTTTTCTCCAGGAGCAGAGCAGAGCGAGACACGTCCGTCCTACGTGGCAGCCATAACCGGAAGTCACATCTTTCTATTTTACTTTTGTCTTTCAAAGGAAAAAAAACAAAAACAAAAAAAAGGATAAGTATTTATACCCAACTTAAACAATACATCAAAGCAGATTCACAGCAGTTGGTCTGATCAAAGGGACTGCAGAACAGGCATGAGATATTTGCATTTGTGAGACATACATCACAATAGGCAGATTTGCTAGACTCTGCTCCAGCTGCAGAACAAAGAGGTTAAAAGTCACATCTACATATTGATCTGAGTCTCTAGGTCACAGTAAGGACAGGACGCATGAACACAATGCATGAAAGGTAACATTATCACAGTAGTGTAGCGGAAAAAACCAGGAGTAGCGAGCTGTCTGTCCTTAGTCTGTTTGTGGGGGTTTTCCCAAACCGCCACAATAGGCTGTGATAACTAATAACCAAAATCACCATCCCTCCCTTGAACACATGACAAAGTCTGTGTTCAAGTAGCACCATAGTGAAATATTTTTTGTGGGAGGATGGGTTTACCCTCTGGCCAGGTATACATTTGGAAACCTTGATTAAAAACAGTGTGGAGCATGTAAATAACGAGGCGGATTTGACTCAGACAGTTTATTACACATCTCACACAAGAAGCATAGCAAGAATGAATACTCAGCAGAGACTCTCCTCTTAAAAAGCATGGCATTCCTCCAGAAGCTTCTAACACACAAAAGGTCACATTGCATTCACTTCCTTAATCCTTTAACATTCTTCTAGAAGTTTCTAACACACAAAAGGTCACACTGCATTCATCCTTCACACTTCCTTGTTATCTCCCAGGGAAACTCTGCTCTTTGTTCTTATCTAAGATGCTATACAATTATGCACTCCCCATGCGTCACCAAACGAGCGCCTTTTTTTAATTACCTATAGACTCCAGCCTGATGCCAGCAATATGTCATAGGAGCAATTGACTCCTATTAGGAGGTATAAAATGTGCAAGATTTGCTGACATTGAGTGAGAAAAAAATTGTTGGAGAGTCCCAGTACCCCTGTGGTAGTCTGGTGAGTGTGTACTTTTTGTTTTCAGATATGAATGCAAACCAGAATTGATGATCTGGGTGTACTGGTACGCCAAAAATGCATTTGCTAATGACTACCACTGTGAAAAGTTGTATTTGGAGTTTTAGTTCATTCAACAATGTGTGTGATCCTGGTACACCATGAGCACAAAGAATTATAGCTTTGTTAATTCCTGCAGGTCCTGCATCATCAGGACACTATGACATCTGCTGCTTTTTTTTTTTTTTTTTAGCTCTTTTGCAGCCTGTTTAACACCTTTTTGAGCTTCTAGATAGAGAGGCTATTGTGTAACTTTAATGTTATAGTGACATATTTTGCTTCCTTTTATAAGACCAACATCTGTTTCATCTTTTTTACTATAATGAATTTAGAATTTGCTTGAAATTTTCTCATCCTCTCTTCTGTTAATGTTAAGATTGGTCATGTAGGAGATTTCTGGGCGTCAACTGTGCACAGCCTTTTGTGCTGTGGTTACCCAGTTAAGTGACAATGTATATGTTTCTAATTTAGGAGAATATTCTATCTTAAGGTCAGATATTGGCTTCCCATGGATGGCTATATTCCTCAGCAGAGGTGATAAAATGTCCAACATTTTTCCAATCCATGTGTTTGGGTCTGACCAGTGAGATATGTGGAACCCCCATTGTTTAACATTTCTCTTATCCTCTTCAGATAAGACAACCGATGCTTCCACATATCCCCTTGGTGACAGTACAAGTTTTTATGACCAATCTGGAGGATGGATTTGCAAAAAATGTTTGTTCATAATTTGGATCAGATCTGTTCAATTGCCTGTAGTACATGGTACAATGATATTGATTTGGAGATTGCCAATCAGTAGGAACTGTGGATGTAAAATGTTGTGATATCACACAACATGGTCCAGCCTCGTCCAGGCCGAGTGAGTATCAGTATTTCAGTTTGGAAATCTCATAAACTATGTTTACTTCTTCAACATGTGGGTAGCCTCTGACAAAATGAACCACCTTTCAGTAATGTTAGCGGTAGTAGGATCCTTTACTTTTACAGATTTTGCTAAGTATTCTGCTGTTAGTTTGCCATTTGCAGATTTTAACTGTTACTTTTCCTTCTGACTTTGAAAAACCCTGAATGTCATTACCTGAAATTACTGATCTACATGCACCTGTGTCACACAAATTTAATCGGAGTACCTTAAACTTCCAACATTACTTCTGGTAAACACAATATTGTTAACATTAGATCAAGGTCAGGTAAATGGAAGATGTTTGCTATGTCAATTTTCTGTATATGTGTAGGAGCAAGTCCACTTGTCTGTTTTAGTCTTAATCCATTGAGATGGTGATATCCTACAAGGACCTGGGTGTTCATTTCGATAAAAAACTAGACTGGTCACACAATACCGATGCACTCTACAAGAAGGGACAGCTTAGGCTGTTCCTACTGAGGAGGCTCAGGTCTTTTGGTGTACAAGGGGTGCTCCTGAAGACCTTCTACGATTTGGTGGTGGCATCAGCCATCACTTTTGGAGTGGTCTGCTGGGGCAGTGGCATCACAGCAGCCAATAGGAAGAGACTGAACAAACTGGTCAAGAAAGCTAGTTCTGTCCTGGGGCAGCGCCTTGACCCAGTGGAGCAGATAGGAGAGAGAAGGATGGTGGCTAAGCTGTCATCTCTGTTGGAGTCTGAGTCCAACCCTATGCAGGACATACTGAACGCACTGAGGTGCTCATTTAGCAGTAGGCTACATCATCCTAGGTGCGCGACCGAGACGTTTCGCAGGTCCTTCCTACCTACAGCTGTCAGACTGTATAACCTAAGCAGGGCTGCTCGCAAAGATAGCAAAAAAACGTGATGACCTAATAGTATTGAATGCAAAAGACGGAACAGACTTACACAAAATGGTCCCCTCCAATATACAACTAGGACAATATCAATCACTACGGAGGGTGACAATATGTATGGGTACATATTCATACTATGTGGGGTAACTAAATAGACGGTTAGGCTGTTTATTCCATCTAGCTACAATGCTCCGTACTGTGTATATATATTTATATATTTATGTGTACATATGTATATTCACTGCTCTTATTTTCTTATCTTCTAAATTATTGCTCTGAGTGTTGCTATCCCTGTGCTGTTGCAATCCTGGAATTTCCCCAATGTGGGACTAATAAAGGCTTATCTTATCTTATCATGCAGTCCAGTTTTGTCGTAGTGGATGTGGCTCATGGGCTCCTCCCCCTCCCAGCAGCCAGTCTTGCCATCACTCAGTTTCCATTGTGGGGGTGTGTTCCCTCCTCAGCCACGGCCCCTCCTCCTCCACTACTGTCCTCCCCCTCCCCCTTCTGGCTTCCTTAATAAAACGTGACAACCTAATAGTATTGAATGCAAAAGACGCAATAGACTTACACAATGGTCCCCTCCGGTATACAACTAGGAAAATACCGGTCGCAATGGAGGGTGAGAATATGTATGGGTACATAATCATACCATGTAGGATAACTAAGTAGACGGTTGTGCTGTTTCATTCCATCTAGCTACAATGCTACGCACTGTGTGTGTTTATATATTTATTCCATCTAGCAACAATGCTCCACGCTGTGTGTGTTTATATATTTACATATTTATTCCATCTAGCTACAATGCTCCGCACTGTGTTTATATATTTACATATTTATTCCATCTAGCTACAATGCTCCACACTGTGTGTGTTTATATATATATTTATATATTTATTCCATCTAGCAACAATGCTCCACACTGTGTGTTTATATATTTACATATTTATTCCATCTAGCTACAATGCTCCGCACTGTGTGTTTATATATCTACATATTTATTCCATCTAGCTACAATGCTCCGCACTGTGTGTTTATATATTCATATATTTGTTCCATCTAGCTACAATGCTCCGCACTGTGTGTTTATATATTCACATATTCATTCCATCTAGCTACAATACTCCGCACTGTGTGTTTATATCGTCGTCGTCGGCCTCCATCGGTCTATGATGACCATGGAAGAGAATCCTAAACGTCTACTCTGCTGGAACAGCACCACCTGTGGCTAAACAGGCCGATGCGCACCGGTGTTCTACCTTCCAGCGTTGGGCGTTGGTAGGATTCAAGCCTGGGCAGGAAGATATGGAGGACAAGATGTTACCCATGCAGCATGTCCCCCCTCTCCACGTCACTGATGAATCCAAAGGAACAGCAGGGCTGCTATAGTTTGGCACCAGCGCCGTCGCAGGAGCTGCCAGAATGATGTTGAGCACAACAGAGAACTGCCTTAGGGGCTCCGACTCCGGATTTTTCCTCAGGGTTGACTCCCGAAGCCTTTCCCTTGACCAGGTGTGCCGCAAGGCAGCGGAGGTTTGAAATCAGGGTTTACCTTCCCCTAGATGGGCTACCTTCCCAGGTTGACGAGCCACCATCTACCCGAAGCATCTGGTTTTAAGGCGCCAGAGATCCGCCCTCGCCCCTTCTCCTATTAGTAAAAGCAGTTCCGCCGGGCTTAGAGACTAAACCACACGGGCAGGCTAGGAGTTGGACTTAGTTGTCAGAGGCTTTTCGAGACGCACGCCGTAAGGAGCATTTTATGAGCACTGGGAGCTTAACCCCAGTGCCGCTCCTGGCTATGACAACCTTGGAACCGTGTTTATATACTCATATATTTATTCCATCCAGCTACAATGCTCCGCACTGTGTTTATATATTTATATATCTATTCCATCTAGCTACAATGCTCCGCACTGTGTGTCTATATATATGTGTGTGTGTGTGTGTGTACATATGTATACTCGCTGCTCTTGTTTTTTCTCTTGCCTTCTGATTGTTGCTCTGAGTGTTGCTATCCCTGTGCTGTTGCAATCCTGGAATTTCCCCATTGTGGGACTAATAAAGGCTTGTCTTATCTTATCTTAAAAGACAGAATTCATGGGGAGCCTCAGGCCCCCATGGGTCAGCAGTCACATTGCAGGTTTTTCTTTAAATTTTTTATTTTCCTTTCATACCTAGATTCCCAATTTTCAGACACAGTACACCAATCTGTTAATATCTTGAAATTTTGTACAATGTCAAACAATATTTACAAGTGATCCAGACCAGCTGAGAGGTTTGTCTAAATAGTTTGTTGTTATTCTAAGCTTAGTTTTCACTAAATAACTATATTTTATTTGTCTGAATCATGTCTAAGAGTTTAATCCCTATAAACTAGATTTCATACTTTGATTTAGGTTATAAAAAATAATTAAGGATGATTTAACATTGTCATTTCATCTACGTCCAAATCATATCAGATGCAAAAAGATTCTAAACGTTGTTTTCCCAGTAACATAAGACACACTGCTCCATTATTCATCAGATGGATATAATTCTGATTTTCATTGCTTTGGCATGAAGTGTACACCTTGCTTCTGGGTTAGAGTGCAGAGTTGGAAAAATAAGGGAAAAGTCATCTTTATTAATTTTTTATTCCTTCTTACACACACATTCTAAACTTGTTGAAATGTTGTTGAAATGTGTCATAATGCTCTACAAAGTGGGAGAGTCTCAGCTCAGTGCAATATGGATATGTACGGTTTTGAAAGCACATCACGGCGCCCATCTAAAATCCAATTTCAGGTGTATTTTATGCCATAGTTGTTTAAAATAATGTCATTCCAAGACAGTAAAAATGTTTTTTACAATGTAGCATTACCTTCAGGCATATGCTGTGTAGAACTCCAGGTTCGCTGGATTTTTTCCTCTTCTCTTTCTCTCTCTTAGACATTTAGTGAATGAAACTGCTGGTCAGCTACTGTGAAACATGACTTTAGCAGTAATTTTAAACGTCAGTTATGCAATCTTCAATTCTCGTGAACACGTGCTGACTACAGATGATTCACGAATGCTGTTTACACATGCTTGGAGAACTTATGAGCAGTTTGTTGAATCTGGAGTGGCTTGTTAGTACTGTAACGTCGGGGCTGTGTTAAGGGGGCGGGGATTCTCCTGGCATGCTTTGGCAGCAGAGGATTCAAAGGGTGTTATCATTCGTGTGTTCTAAAGTGTTATTGCTGTGTCAGCAGTGTTATATCAGTGTTATAAGAAGAGTCAGAGCAGTGACTGGTGTGTGTGGTGTGGTGTGTGGTGGCATTTGTGTCACCCTCAGTGAAACGGAGGTCTGTGTGAATGACCTCCTCCCCTGTCTGTGTTAAGGAGTGTGTTTTAAATAAAGCCTGTTTCGTCACAGTCATCTCTCCTTTCTTGCATGAACCCCCACAACGTCACACTGGTGTCAGAAGTTGGTAAATGGAGCAGATGGAAGCCAGGATCAGAGCAGAGATCTAGCAGCTGGAGTGATTCATCGCTCAGCTGGGAATGGATGACAGAGCTGGTACACCGACCCCCAGAGTTGCTCACCGGGATGAACAGAGCAGCGGACCCGACGGGACCAGCGTACCCCGCCTTCTGCCTTTCTCAAGGCAGGACGGGCTGAGCAGAGCAGATCATCGCCGCTCCCTGCTCTTTTCAGGGAAGGACGGGCCGGCGATTCCACTGCGACTAGGGGCAGCAATCAAACCGAGAGGCAACCGTCCCACCCATCCGGCAGCGGGCCAAGGTTCCCCGCTTTAACGGTGAAACCCTGCTGTCCGGCCCGGTGTGCTGCCAGGCATGGACGAGACAGAACCGCAGAGGTGGGAACCCACCGGGCGCTGCGTCACCACAGCTACCGGTGAGCACGCCAGTCTGAGAGGGCGAAGAGTTCTTGTGGTGGGGGTGGCCGGCCAGAACACAAACCACCCGTTCTGGCTGGCTGACATCCAAGACCCCTGCATTATTGGACTTGATCTGCTCGCAGCATGGAGCGCAAAAATTGACACCGCCAGATTGTCCCTCCTGCTGGGAACTTGGACCATCACGCTCTGCAGCGGGGCCCAGAGGAGGAACCCGGAGGCCTTCGTGATTGAGGGACTGCCAGGGCGGGCCGAACAGGGTGGGCCACTGCAAGTACTGAACCCAACGGCGCCACCAGCACAAGCAGAGGGAGCAATAAAGACAGCAAGGGTGGGCCACAGCGGAGCGGGTCAACATGTCAGCAGAAATGCAGCAGGAGGTCGAGGAATTGTTCCAGCAGAGCTGCAGCGGACTGGAATCGGGACAGAGACGCCAGCTGCGGGAGCTGTTGGACTGCTACATGGACGTCTTTGCTGTGAAGGATGAGGAATGCACCCAAACCAGCTTGGTGCAGCATGGGATCGACACCGGTGAGATCAGGCCAATCCGGCTCTGCCCCCGCCGTCTGCCTTTTTCAAGGCGGGTGGCAGCAGAACAAAAAGTACGAGAAATGCTGGAGGTAGACATTATTGAGCCCTCCAGCAGTCCCTGGGCGGCGCCGGTGGAGCTGGTTAGGAAGAAGGACGGTTCGTGGCAGCTCTGTGTGGATTACCGATGCCTGAATGACGTCACCTGCAAGGATTCCTACTCCCTGCCCCGCACTGATGATGCGCTGGACCACATCGCCGGCTCCAGCTGGTTCAGCTCGCTGGTCCTCCGCAGCGGCTATTGGCAGGTAGAGCTGTCACCTGAGGCCCGCCAGAAAACAGCCTTCTCCATCGGGCAGGGACTGTATCAGTTCAAGGTGATGCCATTTGGACTTTGCAATGCCCCGGCCACCTTTGAACGTCTGATGGAGCAAGTGTTGGCTCATGTTCCCCGGAGCCGCTGCATTGTTTACCTGGATGACCTGCTGGTTCACGCAGCTGATTTTGACAGCGCTCTGTCCAACCTCCGGGAAGTAATGGACGCCATCCGACAGGCCGGGCTGCAGCTACACCTACGGAAATGCCACCTATTTCAGCGGGAGACCATCTTCCTGGGCCACGTCGTCAGCCCAGCGGGAGTTGCCACCGATCCAGAGAAAGTGGCAGCGGTGAAAAACTGGCCAGTGCCGTGGGATGTGGGAGAGCTATGGAGTTTTCTCGGGCTGGCCTCCTATTATAGGAGATTTGTGAAAGACTTTGCTACCATCGCCAACCCGTTGCATCAGCTGACGAAGAAGGGCCATGCGTTTCAGTGGAGTGAGAACTGTGCTGCTGCTGCTTTTTCCCAGCTTCGCTCCACGCTCATCGGAGCCCCCATCCTGCAGTATCCCGACCCGAACCGCCCTTTCATCGTGGACACGGACGCCAGCAACCAGGGCATCGGGGCGGTGTTATCCCAGGAGGGAGAACACGGAGAGCAGGCAGTTGCTTTTTTCAGCTGCACTCTCAGCAGAGCTGAAAGGAATTATTGTGTTACTCGCAGAGAGCTGATGGCTGTCATCCAGGGGCTTCGCCATTTTCGCCCGTATGTGTACGGGGGGAGGTTCCAGCTCAGGACGGCTCATGCTTCCCTGACCTGGCTGCTGAACTTTAAAGAGCCGGATGGACAGTTGGCGAGATGGCTGGAGGCACTGCAGGATTATGATTTTCAGATTGTGCATCGGGCAGGCCGCCTCCATGCCAACGCTGACACGCTGTCTCGGTGTCCCTGTGCTGCGGAGGACTGTCGTCACTGCCAGCGGGCAGAGGATCGAGACCAAGCCGTCCCACGGGCTGCTGCTCTCCAGACCACTGTGAGCAGGAATAACACAGCGACGCACAGCTCCTCCTCGGATAATCAGGCAGCTCTCCCCAGAGATGACATCACAGAGGCCCTCGGCGTGCAGCAGCTGCAGAGCGAGCAGGACAGAGATCCAGTCATTTCCCGGGTTTGGCAGTGGCTGGATGCGGGCCAGCAGCCCGCCTGAGAGGCTGTGTCTGCGCTGGACCCAGAGACCAAGGCCCTACACTCCCAGTGGGCCAATCTCCACTGTCATGAGGGTGTTGTGTATCGGCAGTCGCAGACTCCAGCTGGGCAGCGTCATGTCTGGCAGCTGCTGGTTCCCCGGTGGCTCCAGCCCAACGTACTCCAGCTGGTCCACGGGGTGGTAGGAGCGGGCCACTTCGGGGTGACAACGACCCTGCAGCGTCTTCGAGCCCGGTTCTACTGGCCCAGATGTCACCAGGATGTAGAGCTCCACGTCCATCGCTGCAACACCTGCACGGCTCAGAAGGGGCCAACTCAGCGATCCCACGCCCCTTTGCAGCAGTACCGGGTGGGAGCACCGATGGAGCGGGTAGGAGTGGACATTCTGGGCCTTTTCCCGACCACGGACCGGGGGAACTGCTACGTGCTGGTCGCAGTGGATTATTTCACCAAATGGCCAGAGGTGTACGCAGTCCCTGATCAGAGCACCGCCACCACAGCATCAAAGCTGGTGGACGAGATTTTCTGTCGGTTTGGCGTACCAGAGGAGCTGCACAGCGATCAGGGTCGGAACTTTGAGGCAGAGATCTTCGGGGAGGTCTGCAAGCTGCTAGGCATCCGGAAGACTCGGACCACCCCGCTGCA
Source organism: Pholidichthys leucotaenia (assembly GCA_020510985.1). Taxonomy (NCBI): domain Eukaryota; kingdom Metazoa; phylum Chordata; class Actinopteri; order Cichliformes; family Pholidichthyidae; genus Pholidichthys; species Pholidichthys leucotaenia. Next base: position 241,664,129 of record CM035847.1, on the reverse strand, counting down.
CCCACAAAGCGACGGTCTGATTGAACGGTCGAAAATTGAGATTCAGCCTCTGTGCTGTGTGTTGACCAACTAGTTGGGGCAAGAGTAAGTGTGACACCTATTGGCCAGGAGGTCAGAATGTTGTCTTTATCACCTTTAAGCTTAAAGACACACCCTGGTGGCTATAAATCACCTAGAAAAACAAATCTACATTGTCAAAAATGGTATTTTTTTTTTTTTATTGAAGTTTTTGTAAAGGGTATACAGGTCATTACAGCAATGCATTGTTTACATTTTCATCACATGTTCCCTTATTTTCTGATATCTGACAACATTGGAAGAATGATTCTTACAACACCCCTTTTTTTTTTTAAAGTTAAAGAAAAAGTGAAATTAAAGAGAAAAAAAATAAAAAAACAAAAACAAACAAACCAGCAAAAAACAAACAAAAAGAAAAAGTAAGTAAATAAAGGTAAAAGAGCATCTGAGTAGCGTTGGAACAAAGAGCGGAACCATTATTGAAATGGTATTTGTCAAAGATTAGATCTAATGGAAGACACATATGCGAGCCAGGGTTGCCAAAAGTTCATGAACCCATCCATGTCCTGTCTCAGTGCGAATGTCAACTTTTCCATCGAGTAAATGTCTTGGATCACGTTAATCCAATCTTCAGGTGTAGGACAGTCCTTCAACATCCATTTTTTAGTTAGAGCTTTTTTGCTTGCCAATATTAAAACACTGAATAAGTATTTTTCTCCTCGTCTTTCCAGTGAGTCTGGTAGTAAACCCAAATACAAAGTTACAAAAGAAAAGGGAACTGTTATTTTGAATATTTTCCCCAATATTATCTGTACATTGGTCCAATATTGGTGGATAACTGGGCATGACCAAAACACATGAAAATGATTTGCAGTCTTTTCACCACACAAGCGCCAACAGTTCAATCCCTTATGGGTAAATTTGTTTTGTGCAGGTGTTCTGAAAAATCTTACCAAGTTTTTCCATCCAAATTCTCTCCACTGCAGGGATGAGGTACTTTTCCATTGCTGTTTATTTAGCTTTTCCCATATTTCCAGTTGTAAAGTGAAATTCCCCTCTTTTTCCCATCTCTCTTTTATATATGATGTGTTGTCTCCTTTTAAGTCTTGAAGACCTTGGTATATTTTAGAAATGTATCTGATCCCTGGGATCCCTTTATATGCCATTAAGAAGACCTTCAGAACACCTGACTGGGCCCTTTCCAAATCCTCCTTTTTAAGTATATTGTTTATGTGGTGTCTAAGCTGGAAGAACCTGTAAAGGTCTTGATTTATTAGGCCTTGTTTTTTCAAATCTTCAAAACTTCTTAAAATTTGCCCTTTAAAAAAATCGTAATATTTTATCAGCCCTTTCTCCTTCCACTTTTTAAATCTGGTGTCTGTTTTATTAGGAGTAAAGTCTTGATCATAGGCAATCCATTGCAGAAGTCGATAGGGCTCTTTAGTTTGATTCTCTCTAACTATCTTAAACCAAATTTTTAGCGGGGTCTCTATCCACGGGTTAGTGTTATTCAAAAGCTTAGGTAAGGCATTGTTCCCTATTATCGCCTGTAGGGGGATGTCACTTGTTATTTGGCATTCGATCTCCTTCCATTGTGCAGTGTAGACTGGGTTACATATCTCTACTAAAGTTTTAATTTGTGCGGCTTTAAAGTAGTCCCTGATATTTGGCAGCGCGAGCCCACCTTTGTCTTTGTTTAGCTGTAAGGTTCTATATCTGATTCTAGGTCTCTTGCCCTGCCATATGAATCTTGAGATCCTTCTGTCCAGCTCCTGCCATGTTTTTTTGGGAGGTTCTACCGGTATTGTTTGGAAAAGGTATAGAAGACGTGGAAGTATATTCATTTTGACTGCTTCAATTCTTTGTGCAGTACCCAAGAATGGTATCATATTCCATCTTGCTAGGTCAGATTTTATTTTTGTCACCAGTGGATCATAGTTTAGTGATATAATTTTGTGGAGTTGTTTCGGGATATTGACCCCCAGATATTTCATAGATTCCGACTCCCAGTTAGTTTTGAGTTTGCTTAGTGAATAATGATTTGGGTCATAGTTGAATGTTAAAATTTGGGTTTTATGCATGTTTAATTTGTACCCCGATAAATCTCCATACTCTGAAAAAACTGAGGTTAGTTCTGGTAAAGAAGTGTCCGGCTGCCCCAGGTATATTAAAATGTCATCAGCAAAGAGTGCTATTTTATGTTCCTTCTGACCAAGTGTAATACCTTGAATTTTTTGATTTTGTCTTATCCCTTGGCTCAGAGGTTCTATGAAGATTGCAAAGAGCAGTGGAGACAGGGGGCAGCCCTGACGACATCCTCTTTCCAGTTCAAAAGATGATGATAAATTACCGTTAATCCTTATTTTAGCTGTTGGTTTTTTATATAATGCCTGTATAGTTCTAATGAAGTTGTTATGAAAATTGAAACTGGATAAGATTCTATATAGAAAAGACCAGTCAACCGAATCGAATGCTTTTTCAGCATCTAATCCCAATATGACTGCATTTAAGTTATATTTTTTTATATGATGAATTATGTGTAAAGTGCGTCGAATGTTGTCTTGTGTCTGTCTTTGTCTTATAAAACCTGTTTGGTCTAAATGAATTAGGTCTGTCAGTATATTTTCTAACCTTTTGGCAAGGATAATGGTAAAAAGCTTATAGTCCTGATTTAGTACACTGATTGGTCTGTAGTTGGAGCACTCTAGTTTATCCTTTTCAGGTTTAGGTATAACTGCAATGACCCCTTCTCTCCAGGAGGGGGGGGGATTTCCCCTGTGTGGAGGACATAATTAAATGTTTTCAGGAGGAGAGGAGATAGTTGCTGTTTAAAGGTTTTGTACCACTCTGCTGTATAGCCATCAGCTCCTGGGGATTTGTTAGCTTTAAGTTTCATAATTGCTTTTTCCAATTCTTTAGGTTGTATTTCTGACAGTAGTGTTTTGTTTTGTGACTCCGTAAGTTGGGGAAGGTTTAATGTGTTTAGGAATGCCTCGGATGCGTTTTTATGTTTTTTGTGGGAGTATAAGTTCTTATAGTAATTCTCAAAGCTTTTAAGAATATCCTGAATTCTGAATTTTATTTCCTTTGATACTGGGTCTCTGATTTTGTAGATTGCTCTTTCTGTTTGATGTTTCCTCAATTTATAGGCTAGCAATTTTGCCGATTTACTGCCTGCTTCATAGTATTTTTGTTTCAAAAATGTAAGTTTCTTCTGGATTTCTATTGTGTAGATCTCATTTATTTGGTTTTTAATTTCCTTAATCTTGAGCGAGTCAGTAGAATGAGTGTTGCCTTTGTGTTCTTTTTCTAGGTTCCTAAGTTCTGACTCTAATGTGGATAGTTTTTCTTGTCTTAGTTTCTTTTGGGTTGCCAGTTTTGCAATAATCTTTCCTCTTATTACAGCTTTGCATGCATCCCACAGTATTAAAGGGGATACTTCTCCATTATCGTTTTCTTCCAAATATCTGAGAATATCTGATTCCAATTCATCTTTCAATGGTCCTTTCAGGACATTTGAATTTAACCTCCAAGAAAATGTATTATTTGTGTATTTTTGGATATTTAAGTCCATGTAGATCGGACTGTGGTCAGAGAGATCCATCAGTCCTATTTTACATGTTTCTACTCTACTCTACTCTATTAAACATAAAAAAATAGTCAATCCTTGAGTAAGATGAATGTGGAGTTGAGTAAAATGTATAGTCTTTTACACTGGGGTTGAGTTCCCTCCACACATCACAGATTCCCATTTCTTTTAGTAGCATCCGAGTCTTCCTGCTTTGGGTGTTATTTTGATGTGGAGAATTACCAGAAGCATCCCAGTATGGATTCAGTCTAAGATTGAAGTCCCCACCACATATCACTAAACCTTGAGCTTTAGTTATCATTAGGTCAAATACATTTTTATAAAATTTCCAGTTAGCCCCTGGGGGAGCATACACATTCAGCAGGGTGATATCTTCTCCCTCTAGCCGCCCAGTTACCAAACTGTATCTCCCTTCTTTATCTTTGTGTTCTGATTTTTTTTCAAATGTAATTTTGGTTGATATCAATGTTGCTACTCCCCTCCTCCTCCCTGACTTATATGAAGATGAAGAGATCATTTTAAACCCTTGTCTACTGAGTTTAATGTGCTCCACGTCTGTTAGGTGGGTTTCTTGTAAAAATATTATTCCTGCTTTGTCTTTTTTCATTTTGCCTAGAATCTTGGATCTTTTAACTGGATTCAGGATTCCTTTTACATTATATGAAATTATTTTGGTTACACCCTGTTTCTCCATTGTGTTGTTTTGTTTAGTATAACTGTGTGGTGGCCCTCTTTTGTGCTACTCAGAAACTGAAAGAACATTAAAAACAAGAAAAACATTAAGAACATAGTGTATAAAACTTTAAAACAAAAAACTGTCAAAAGAACTTCCTGAGCTGAGGTCTTTTTAAAGACCCTGGAAGAGCCTTGATGGAGTGAAGGCTCTGAGGGGAATTCCTCAAACTCTGTTACGTGTTGAGGGCCCTCTCTTACCCCTGTAAGTTGTCCCATGCTTTTAACGTGAGTTTCAGAACCCAATCCGAACTTGTGATGATTTTTTTTTTTCCTTTTATGCCTATACCCTGTGAAATTGTGTGCACCCTCCCACCCCCATCACATCAAACATTCACGCAAAAACAGTATTTGTTAGTGTGAGGAGAACATGTGGATTATTGTCACATTTCTATTTTAACAAGTTTTTTTTTTTTTTTTTTATTAAAAAGACTTATTTGTTTCAAATATTATGACTGTTCCATGAAATGTTTTACCACATGCTGAATACGCATCTCCTTTAATGTTTGTTACCTTGTATGAGGGGGGTTGGATGTGCAGGTTGATTCAAAAAAAAAAAAAAAAAAAAAGGTCGCTATTCCAACCTGAAAACGGACAGTTTATCCGCGACGCTCTGGCGCTGGATTTCCCACTGCTGGCCCGTGGATTTTGAAGGTCTTTGTGTTGTCCATGTTTGCGTTTTGATCTTCTCACTCGGGTCTGCTGCGGGTTTAAATACCGTTACCGGGAGCCCTCTTCTCGCCATGTCAGCTGTTGCTTCTTCCGCCGAATTATAGAGACATGTTTCTTCACCGTAGAAGACCCTTAACTTCGCAGGAAATGGCGTCTGAAAGCGCAGTTTCTTCTCTCTTAGCACCTTTTTCGCGTCATTGTATTCCCTGCGCTTTTTAAGGACCTCCGGGGCGTAATCGTGTTCCACGAAGACTTTTCTCTCCTGGTGCATAAATCCTTTTTTCTGCCAAGCCAGTCTTACCACCTCTTGTTTTATTTTGAAATTGGAAAATCTTACCAACACCGAACGTGGGGGCGCTTCCGCCGCCGGCCTAGCGGCTAATGAACGATGTGCCTTTTCTATGTTTAAGTCGGTGGTTTGTGGAATATCCAATTTCTCTCTTAGTAAAGATTCCACGCATTCTGCCATTGAGTTAAAACCGTTTTCGGCTCCTTCTATCAGACCATGAATTCTTATATTGTCTCTTCTCTCTCTTCCTTCTTGGTTGGCTAGCTTAGCCTCTATAGATGTTTGTCTTTTGCGTAGGTCCAGCACAGAATCTTCGAGCACTTTTATCCGTTCCTCTGCTTCCAAGATTCGGTTCTCGGCCTGGTCCACTCTGCTGTTTGTCCTTTTCAATTCGTCTCTGAATTCCCGAAATTCGGCCGTAACCTCTCGGCGAAATCGTCGTAGCTCTTCAAATAGCGATTTCAGGCTAACCTTTTTGTTAGCTACCACCAGTTCCTCGTCTTCTGAACGGAGATCTTCCAGTTCAGATTCTCCGGCCGATACATGTCCTGGCCTGGAGAATTTCAGTTTCTTCTGTTTTCCTTTAGACATGATGATTTTGTCTTTTGATTTTCACTCCTCCAAAAATCCGTTAAGTTTGATTTTCAAGGTGTTATCTTGGATTGGGTCTGAGAGCTTCAGTGTTAAGCTGCAGTCGCCATGGCGTCCAGACCGGAAGTCCAAAAATGGTATTTTAAACTCTTTTTTTTCTACAAAAAAAACTTTCATTCTCTTACAGTTTCATGTCAAAATCTTTTCACCCCCCCCCTTTCAAACACCACAATCAGTGATTACTAGGCCCAACCACAGACCACAAGGCTAACAGTAGCTAGCACTACATTATCAGAATAAATCATGTGATTAAAAAGACTTACCGGTTGAAGGACATGCCAGTTGTATGCACAGTGGCCCAGGATAATGACTGAAACTGCATTGGTCCTTAAAAGCAGTTTAATGGTAAAAGCCATCTTAACTTGGGTCAAGTTTTCAAAGCAGTTTGTTAAAAAATGCTAACTAACCTGGAGGATAACTTCAGGCTCGATCAGTGATGCCAGATGGAAAATGTTGAAGTATCATACCAGCGGCTTAAAATTATTGTATTTTGAGGAAAATTATTGTACACACCCAGTTTTCATTTTGACGTGGCTCAGGACCATCTGCTTCAGTAACATATTGTAACGTTGGGGCTGTGTTAAGGGGGCGGGGATTCTCCCGGCATGCTTTGGCCGTGGAGGATTCAAAGAATGTTATTATTCATGTGTTCTAAAGTGTTATTGCTGTGTCATTAAAATGCAGTTATAATGACAGTCATTGTGGCTGCGTTATAATGACACAGCAGAAGAGTTAGAGCAGTGACTGATCATGCGTTTGTGTCACCCTCAGTGAGACGGGGGTCTGTGTGAATGACCTCCCCTCCTGTCTGTGTTGAGCGGGTGTGTATAAAATAAAGCCTGTTTCATCACAGTCATCTCTCCTTTCTTGTGTGAACCTTCACAGTGTCACAATATTATCACAGATTGTGCATATTACAGCCTATAACACAGTTTTACCTTTAAATAATCTAACAGATTGGTTGAAAAAAGCGCCTCTACCTGTGTGGAGTACAGGATAAGCCCCTGGCCTGCACTGAACAGCCCAGAATATTAGTCATACTGAACTATCTTCTATATGGCTTCTGTTGAATTATCATGTATCAAGGTCTTGCCTCATAAATATTTTGAGAAGTACTCTGTTTATACATTAGGAATAAACATCAATCAGTCCACCTAAACTACTACAAAAATGCCTCTGATAATTGAAGCAGAAACCTGTTTCACAGTTTTACTGAGAAATAAGAACCACAATCCAGTGAAATTTTTGCAGACATTTGCACATTGGAACAGCAACAGAAAACTTTTAAGTCTGCTTCATGCTGCATTTCTCTTCTAATCCGCCTTGGTCTGCGTACACTTTGGACGAGCTTGGCACGCATGCAGCACTGTTCATGGTCACTTTTTTCATCTACTCAGGCCAAACGGTTGACGCATGCGCACAACCATCATTTGTAGTTTCACTCCCCCCCAATAGGTAGCGCCATGGCGCTGATGCGCCAGGATTTTCACCAGCAAAGAAATGGCGGACTTCTTCACAAAGTTTCTCTTCAAATATAGAGTCCATTTCTGTTTTTTGACTTCCCAGTTTTCACTCCTTTTCCACGAAGATGCTGCTGCCGCTGTGAAATAAAGTATGTCTGTATGATTTATGTATGTTTTTATTCTTGTTTTCCACCCCCTCGTTGTCTTCTTCGTCTACTGATGTATGCTGTGTCGATAACGCTACCTCGTGAACGGGACGTTCAGTCTTGCGCATGCGCTTTTCAACACATTCAGGTCGTGGACAGGCAGCGCAGTCACAAAATTTGGGCTGCACGCGGTCGTCCGAGGTCGAGCACTCCGGACACTAGCAGAGTGGAGACAATGACATAAATTTTGTCACACGAGGTTTCGGAGTGGTGGCTCAGTTGGTAGAGCATCCGCCCCACACCCAGGAGGCAGGGGTTCAAATCCCGGCCGGGTCATGCCGAAGACCATATAAAAATGGACCTTCCTGCCATCCAGCTTGGTGCTCAGCAATAAATTGAATGGAGGAGGGAAATTTGTGGCGGCGCCTTGCATGGCAGCGGCCCTCTGATTCTACACTTGGGGTGTGTGTGATTAACACGGTAGATAGGTAAAACACAATCTCGTTCTACTGTACATGATTGGTTGTACAGTTGAATGACAATAAAGGGTGATTTAATTTAATTTAATTTTAATTTAATTTAATTTGATTTAATTTCCGGTTACACGTACGCGGACAGCAGAGGTGTAACATGAAGCAGGCTTTAGTGCTAATTGTTATGTCTGGAAACTAGTGTCCAAAGGAAGAGGCGAGGATGATAGTTGAACTCACCTTATTAACTATATACAAAGACCAACAGGAGTCGCTCCGTACATGCCAAGGGGTCTACAGCAAGTAGAGGGAGAGCCCCTTCCACTGTAGCTCTTTACACTCCCCGTGATGCCACCACCGGAAAGGTGGAGCGTCACCTCCTACTACACCCAGGATGCCGCCATCTTAGTACACCCAATATGATATCCAACATACCCCCTGTAGAAACATGCGCACACACACCAATTAAATCCTCCCTAAATTTATAACCCAACTCACATGTTATGCATTAAAATATGCAACAGAAAACCATAACCTATCCACGCACACCACAAAGCAACTCTAGAGGGGTCAGGTGGACTACTGGCGCCCCCTACACGGCCCGGCAGATTATTCTACCGCCTTAACTATTTAAAGTCCATGAAAATAAAATGGCCATGTGCTAAAAGAAAAATAATCCAAAACATATATACATATATTATCATAACACAGCAAACATTAAACACCAATAAACAATATATACACAATTACCTAATGGCGGCCCCCACCCTAATACTCCCACCCCACAACATGGACAAATCAAACAAACTGTTGGGAAATTCCCATTTCACACAGTCCCTCTCTCTTTTTCACACACACACACACACACACACACACACACACACACACACACACACACACACACACACACACACACAGAGGGGGAATAATACAATCCTATTTGTAGGCTAAGCGGCTTCAGAAGATTAAAACTAACACTCTATTCAAACAACATAACATGCCGCTAACCTCCCCTTTAAAGTCACATTATGGACCCCAATGGAGACCCACCCTAGAATGTCCATCAGGTGGCTACCTCCCTGAGCGTCTTCGCCTCTTCTTCGCTGGAGACAAGCTGCGCTGGCGTCTGTCTTCTCCTACACGCTGCAGCACGTTAGGGTGCCTCCTGGATCCATCAGACAGCCCTAAATAGCCGTCCTCGCGGGTTGTCACCATCCACAGCCGCCCCTGGTCATCTCTCTGCTCCCATGATTTGTGGATTCCCCAAAGCCGAGCTTCAACCCTAGGGCGGACCTCGTCGCCAATATGTATGGGAGCTCTAACTGGCTTCTTTAATCCATCACGTCGTGACCGGGCTTTCCTTCAGTGTCGGAGAGTCCCGCCGACCTGGTCCAAGATATGCCCCAGATCCAGCTCATAGGTGCGTCTGGGAATCACACCTCTCAGTCTCGCCCCACTCTCTTTCATTTCGTGCGCTGAATCAGCCACGGCAGCATTCTGTTTTCCGGCAGTACTCAGCTGGACTCCGGAACCAGGAGGAGCTTGCCTGCTGGCTCTATTTGCCACCAGGGGAGTTCCTCCCCGCCGTTTGGTTCCCTCATTCAGGGCAACTCGAACTCTGGTGCTGGGATCACCCCGCAGTGATGCCCCATAGTGTTGGTCCGGCCCGTCTTCCATTGTCCCGGGCTAGTCGTTGTCCCACACTTTGTCGTCCTCCACTGTTGGAAAGAGCTGGTCTCACAGCCCGCGGCTGGACCACTCCTCACCAACACCGCTGGCTATTGTGAAACCAAGCCCATAGAACATGTCACATCCCATTAGATTCAACCCTTCAGCAGACACCACGAAATGGATGTCACACATTCCTGCCTACCTGTACCTCGCCGACAGCCGTAGTGAGCCCACGATGTTAAATGAGGTACCACCGTAGCCGTAGCAGGTCGCCTCTAACTTGCCCACTCTGTAGTGTGGAAAAAACCTCTTCACCATGGCCAAATTTAATATAGACATCGCCGATCCCATGTCCACTAGTAATGGTACCTCGACTCCATCCAATTCAACACTACAGTAGATCCGTCCATCCGTATCCGGCGAGACCGTGTGGATTACTGTAGGTTCTTTTGAAGAGGAGCCTCCCCCTCCGGCCTCTGGTCTCCTCGTTCAAAATTCTTGCAGACCCATGTGAAGTGATGAAAAAGGCTACACTTTCCACAGCGCTTCCCTCTGGCTGGACACTTTCTTGCTTTGTATTGGTGCCTAGCGGACCCACAGCCATAACACCTTGGTGTTCCCGGGACAGACCTAACTTTTACGGCGGCAGCATATTCTTCATCACTCATGCCGGCTTTGCTGTCTGGGTCCGAGGCCAGCGCCCTCCACTGTTGTTCACTCTTCTGTGGCACTTCCTTTTCGCCGAGATTTTTGGCCAGCCTGTCTGCTGTCTCATATTGTTGTGCCAACTCCACAGCCGGGGTCAGCGATAATTCTCCAGCAAATGTCAGGAGCCGTGCTCTTGCAGAGGAGCTAAGGATATGCTCCGCCAGTTGGTCGCGGACCATCTCTTCCTCCAAAGCTCCGAATTGGCACTCCCCCGCCAGCTGGCGCAGATCGGCCACGAAATGCTGCACTGACTCTCCTTGCCACTGGCGGCACTGTTGAAACTGAATTCACCGCACAATGATGTTTACCAGGGCGCGAAAATAACATGCCATTAGCTGCACCACTTCTTGAAAACTATCACCACCTCCGAATGCCTAAGGATCCTCTGGCCCTCCATTCCGAGATTATGGACCAGAATCACCTTTGCACGCAACTTTTCGAGCTCACCAAGGTTGAGAGCCACCAGATAGTTCTCAAAGGCCGCGTACCACCTGGTCCACGGCACGGGTGGCTCCCCGGGAACTTCTAAAAATGGCCGAAAAGTGGTGGCAGCTCACTCCATATCTTTTCTCCTCATCGCCAAATGTTACTGTATGTCTGGAAACCAGTGTCCAAAGGAGGAGGTGAGGGTGATAGTTGAACTCACTTTATTAACTATATACAAAGACCAACAGGAGTCGCTCCGTACATGCCAAGGGGTCCACAGCCAGAAGAGGGAGAGCCCCTTTCGCTGTAGCCCTTTATACTCCCCATGACGCCACCACTGGAAAGGTGGAGCGTCACCTCCTACTACACCCAGGATGCCACCATCTTAGTATACCCAATATGATATCCAACACTAATGCCAATAATAGGTTTGAACCACCCAGTAAAACTGGGGTCTGCCCCCCCATTCGTTTCTCAACCTGCTGGTGTTGTTGCTTACTTGTTGAGTCTACCGTGCTTGCATTAGTGCTGTAATGTACGTGAACGATTTGACCAAGTGTACTAGTTTACTTGGGTGAATGTACTGTACTGAATCACTCACCGGAGCTGTACTGGAAGCCAGGGATCACCAGCAGAATCACCCACCTGAGCAGCAGACGAGCCCTGCCCGCTTGGTTCATCCGACTCTCAGTTCAGTGAGTGGTAGAGAGTTGGAGCTCCAGTACAGCGCTGAGTGATTTGGTGTACCACTATTTCTAATGAATTGTTTTAGTTTGGCTCAGTATGTTTCAGTGAACTATGGATCCCATCACTAACCTCCATCCAAGACCCACACCCCTCTCTTGCCTCTCTGCTACTGCAACGTGAGTCTTCCATTTTCTTTTCCATGCAGCCCGCGCATGTGAGATGATGCGTAGTGTGTATGCACAGAATCTGTATTCTGATTGTGTTTGCTAATGTATTTACTTAGCCATGTAATGAAGAGGTCAAATTATCGTACATTATGGGATTTTTGAAATTATTGATCGTACTTTGTACAGATGGCAAAACTATCGTACAAATACATAATTATTATACGTCTGGCAACACTGGGCCAGAGAGTCCTGATTGACTCAACAACACTACCCATCTGCCAGCACCATGAATAGTTACATTGTCAAAAATGTTCAGTTTCAACTGGCCTTCTTGCAGGGGTGGGCCTTAAATGAAACTTCACAGCAAAAAAAACAGAGATATGAGACATTTGAATGATTTTGCTCTTGATATGTATTGCAAGTCATAAAAAACATGATACAGACATGTTAACAAGAAAAAAAACCCTCAATTTTTAGTGGAGTGTCACTTTAATAAAATATAGCCATGAAGGAGCTTTGCATTTGTGCCCTGAGATACATGGTTAAAAGAAATTGTTGTATTAAACCAATACTATGTAAGATTTTCACCTTAAAATAATGTTTCCAAAATGATTTTGATGATACATCAACCTTTGAGTGAATGCCACTTTCCCCATAGCCTGAGTGAGCCTGAGTGGGCCTGCATTACCTGCAACAGCTCTGTTCTTGGTGGGAACACTGAAAGGACTACAACTATGGCGACAATGACCTGAGGCATAACAGCCAATCACAGGGCACAACTTCAGCCATCAGCAACGTAGGACCCTGTGATTGGCTGTTGGGACTGAGGTCATAGTTGCCATTGTTGTTCTTTCAGCGTTCCTACCCAGAACAAGAAAGTTACATAGTGCTGCTTTAAAAATGCATAGATGCAAATGGATCAACAGTGGCTTGTTGATACAGCTTATAATGGAACAGAAAGAACTATATTACTATAGCGACATATCGGAGTCATCAAACCAGTAACAAACAAAAAGCCCCACTGCAAACCCTTATAGGAGACTGTTGAATATTCAACAAGAAAAAAAATGACAATGTTAAGTCAAGAAGGAAATTTGAAAAAAGGTGCCAATAGGGTGATCCATGCATTTTTTTTTTTTTTGTTACTTATTTGTACCCGTAGGTAGATTTGGTTTGCAGTCTGGTGACAAGCCACCGGCTGCCGGTCGCTGCGTGCGCGAGCGCCCTAAACCTACATGTTTTTGGTATGCGGGAGGAAACTGGAGAAATCCCGGAGTAAACCCACGCAACACGGGGAGAACATGCAAACTCCACACAGCTCACTGTTGGTCGGGGGCTGGAATCGAACCCACGATCTCATGATCCCCGCGATCCCCCGGCCGAGGGTAAAACTGTGCTGCCACAGTGCTAAACCACTGCGCCACCGTGCAGCCCAAGAATGGAATGAAGCATGAATGGAAAGGGCATTCAGAAAGTGCATATCTCTGCCAAGGCCCTATCACACAACATTAAAGAAAATGAAAAAGTGATCCAGAATCTGCATCCTGATCTACATCACCTCAAAAATCTTTTCCCCCCCTTGTTCTGTCAAGCAGCTAGCACTTCCAAAATCTTATGGGTTTATCCTTAGCCCAAGGGCCATCTCTGGCGAAAATTTCATCCAAATTCATTAAGTAATTTTTGCATAATTCTGCTAACAAATAGACCAACAAACCAACATGAAAACATTGCCTCCTTGGAGATAATGAATCAAAGAGTCAAAGAGTTGAACAAGCTATAAAATTATATTGTACATATTCTATATTTACCTATTTTGTAAGATGTGTGCCTGTGTTTGTGTCTATGTTGAATGTAATTAGTGGCTTGTAAATATGGATGTCACCAACTGCAAAACAAATCTACCTACGGGTACAAATAAAGTAACCTGAACCTGAACCTGAATGAATGTCTATTTTACATGATCAATTTCAGTTCTGAATAAGAGTTGATTGAGCAAATATAAGTTTCCTAGTGTGGTATATATTACTCATATATTCCATACCTACATTTGTTAGAGCATGTGGAAATGTTTGGGACAGAATATACAAAGGAACTTCACACCTCTGAAAGGGACAAAGGAATCTCACCGCCGTGTGAAGACCAACAACGTCAGGGCAACAGACTTGACACCTTCACCCCCTAAGGCGAGGAGAGGTTTTCCCATCACCTCCCAAGACGAAGGGAGGAGTTAACAGGACTAATGGGGGATTTAGATAACGGGGGATTTCAGCTTGTGTTTTGCATGTCTTGGATGTGTGCCTGTATTTAACCAGCGAGCTGGGCAGAATTCTTCCTCTTTGCCTTCTGCCAAGCTCTGCACCAGATGAGACAAGATAGAAGAGTTGTTCATTAAAGACTCTGCTTTTGTGATACAAAACCGCCTCGTCATTTCCAGCTCTTCTACACTGGTGACCTTGACGCGAGTATGGACATGAGGCGTTCTTCAAGCGACTCATCCGTGGCGAATCTGACTTACGCCAGCGACAACGCAGACGAGGGAACAAGCAGACAGCTGTTCCCCCCGGCAGAGGGTACAGAGAGAGCTCAACCAAGCTCCAGCACCGTCGTGAGAGCCGAGGCAAGGCACTCTCACCCGGCGGGCACAACAGTGATGGTATGCACGAACGCCGTCGCTGTCCAGCTGCCAGACTTCTGGCGAGAAGACCCCGCCTCTTGGTTTCTACAGGCTGAAGCCCAGTCCATACTGGCGGGCATCACAGCAGATGATACAAAATTCTACCATATCGTCTCCAAGCTCGACTCCGCCACTTCGAGGTGTGTGCGGAGCTTGATCCGGCGACCACCGGCCCGGGACAAGTATGAGACGCTCAAGGCGACCATCGTGGCGAACTATGTCCCACCAGCGGAGGAAAGAGCCGAGAGGATCTTGGCGATCTACGGCCACAAAGGGGGCAATCCGAAGGCCCTCATGGAGGATTTGCTGCAGCTTAAGGAGGAAGACAACGACAATTTCCTTTTCCAGTTTATTTTCCTCAGCACGCTTCCACCACACATGAGAGGGACACTCGCCAATATGAAGTGCAACACCCACCAAGACTTCCGCACACTGGCCAGCGAGGCTTATCGGCTCGTCAACGCCTGCAAGGAGCGGACACCTACAGTGGCATCCGCGGACCTCAAAACTGACGCCCCGAGCCATGGAGAGCCACAGCCCACGGTGACAGCGGCGCGGCCCAAGCGTAACAAACAGATCAACGTCTGTTATTATCACCACCACTTCGCCGAGAAAGCCCACAAATGCGTTCCCCCCTGCAAGTTCACGATGTCGGGAAAACGCCCAAGCCGAGGGCCGTTAACGGCAGCGGTTCTCGGTGAGAAAAACAAGCTGTTATACATGACGGATGGACACACAGGCAAGCAGTTCCGTTTCCAGACAAAATTCATGTGATAGAAGGTTTTCCACGGCCCCAAACGGTCAAATCCCTACAGGAATTTTTGGGGATGGTTAATTTTTACAACCGTTTCCTCCCTCATGCAGCTCAGCTCATGCAACCCCTGTATGATGCGCTCAAAAAAAAGAAAGCTTCCAACGCGGTCGAATGGACCCCAGAACGCGAACGCGCTTTTGCGGAAGTTAAAAACGCCTTAGCTAATGCCACAATGTTAGTCCATCCAGATCCCTCGGCCCGCATTGCTCTAACCACAGATGCTTCAGACTTGGCCATAGGGGCAGTTGTAGAGCAACTTGTCAAGGGGGTCTGGCAACCTTTAGCATTCTTTAGCAAATCGCTAAACCCGACGGAACGCAAATACAGCACTTTTGACAGGGAGCTGCTGGCGCTCCATTTGTCCATCCGCCACTTCCAGTTTTGGTTAGAAGGGCGGAGTTTCACGGCTTTTGTGGACCATAAACCGCTCACTTTCGCTATGGCTAAAATTTCAGAACCTTGGTCGGGCAGACAACAAAGACAGCTAGCTGCGATTTCAGAGTTCACCACAGACATTCGACATGTAGCGGGCAAACTTAACGTAGTAGCGGACTGTCTCTCTCGCGCTGTGGCACCGCCAGAGCACGAGGAGACAGATTACACTGCTTCAGCAGCTGAGCTTTTCTCTAACGCAAACACATATGCAGCACCTATCCATGAAGGGATAGATTATGCAGCCATGGCGGAAGAACAAGGTAGTGATGCGGACGTGCGCACGCTCCTGTCTGGACCAACAGGGTTAAGGCTGGAGAAAAAAGGGTTGCGCGACGGCGTGCCCCCCCTAATATGCGATGTTTCAACCGGCCGACCTCGCCCGTTAGTACCGGCTGCTTGGCGCCGCCGTATTTTCGACGCAATTCACTCCCTCGCGCATCCAGGTGTGCGCGCCTCGGTCAAAATGGTTGCCGAAAAGTTTGTGTGGCCAGGCCTGCGCAAAAACGTAAAAGAATGGGCAAAAACTTGCATTCCTTGTCAGCGCGCCAAAGTACACAAACACACAAAAGCCCCTCTGGAGCCTTTTCCCATCCCTGCTAGAAGGTTCGACCACATTCATGTCGACCTCGTGGGGCCGCTGCCTTCCTCCCAGGGTTTCACACACCTGCTAACAATGATAGACCGCACCACGCGCTGGCCAGAGGCAGTCCCTCTAGCGGCAACTACAGCGGAGGAAGTCGATCGCGTTTTTCTAACAAATTGGGTGGCACGTTTCGGCGTCCCATCAGACATCACGTCAGATAGGGGACCTCAATTTGTCTCAGAGCTCTGGTCAGCCATGTCCAACAGTTTAGGGGCAACAATTCACCGCACCACCGCTTATCACCCTCAGGCTAATGGGTTATGTGAGCGTTTTCACAGGTCCCTAAAGGCCACCCTCAGAGCCTCATTAACGGACACAAATTGGGTAAATAAACTTCCCTGGGTTTTATTGGGGTTGCGTGCGGCACCTAAAGAGGATTTAGACGCTTCCCCTGCAGAATTAGTCTTTGCCCAGCCTATCAGACTACCAGGTGAATTTTTACCAGAAAACCCGGAACAAGGGCATCTCTCAGTCCCAAGGTTTTTAGGCAGTAACAGACAGGACTCTCTCCACGGTCCAGTTCATCACTCCTTTCCACGAGTTTTTGTTCCTCAAACTTTAAAAAACGCCGAGTTTGTTTTTGTTAAGCATGAAGCCCTTAAACCAACGTTACGCCCAGTAAACGATGGCCCATTCAGAGTGCTGGAAAATGGTGACAAACACTTTGTGCTTGATTATGGGGATAGAAATGAAACGGTCAGCATTGACAGACTCAAACCTGCCTTCTTGTTGAGAGACGAACCTGCACAGCTGGCTCGAGCACCTCGGCGAGGTAGACCCCCCAAGGAAAAAGTCTCAGCCCCCAGGCAGGGAACAAATAATCTCTCTCCTTCCCACACTGCAGATTCCTCACAAGAAGGTCCCAGTAGGACGCCTAAACCAACATACAGCAGCTTTCCACTGTTTATAGCAGGATACGATACAGCAGAGAACAGCTGCTAGCATTCAACCGCCACCCGGTCCCATTGGAAAAACTCGACATACCGAGAGAACTGAGGCGAAAACGCCGCGGCTGCCGGGCTGGAGTAAGGCGGAGGACAAAAAATATAAGGTACAGACCCTCCCTTCCATCTGTTGTCATGGGAAATGTACGGTCGATACTGGGAAAGTTAGATGAGCTAGCGGCTATCTCCCGTTATGATAGCACATACCGGGAGTGCTCTCTCCTTTTGTTTACTGAGACGTGGCTAACTGAACTAGCAGCAGATGCTAACATTGAGCTGGAGGGTTTTCACATGATACGAGCTGACCGAACACCAGACAGTGGCAAGGCTAGGGGCGGTGGAGTGATAATGTATGTTAACAACAACTGGTGCAGACCGGGACATATCACTGTTAAACAACGACACTGCAGCAAAGACATTGAGTTGCTAGCTGTTAGCATGAGGCCTACATATCTCCCGAGAGAACACTCACACGTGATCTGCATTGTTGTTTATGCAAATCCGACGGCGAACGCTGGGACAGCACGTGACGTCATCCATTCAGTAACCAGCAGGCTGCAGACAGAACACCCAGATGCTCTTCTCCTCATCTCAGGCGATTTCAACCATGTTTCACTGTCTCCCATTCTACCCACGTTCACCCAGTATGTCACATGCCACACTAGAGACAATAAAACACTGGATTTATTCTACGCAAACACTAAGGAGGCGTACACCTCATCACAACTCCCCCCACTCGGGAGATCGGATCACAACTTGGTTCATCTCCGGCCGGTGTACAAACCCCTAGTGCACAGACAACCTCCGGCCATGCACACTGTGGAGTTATGGTCTGAGGAGACAATGGACACCCTAAAGGGCTGTTTTGAAGCCACCGCCTGGAAGCAGCTCTGCGATCCACATGGTGAGGACATCGATGGCCTCATTCACACCTTCACGGGCTACCTCAGCTTCTGTGTGGACAAATCCGTTCCCACCAAGACCATACGGCGTCACTCAAACAACAAACCCTGGATCAACCCTGAGATAAAAACACTTCTGAGAGAGAAGAAGAGGATCTTCAGGTCAGGGAACAGGGAGATGCTGAAGTCCGTACAGAGGGAGCTGAGGAGAAAGATCAGAGAAGGCAAGGACAGCTTCAGGAAGAAGATGGAGGACAAGCTGCAACAGAGCGACATCAGCGGGGTCTGGAGAAACCTCAAAACCATCTCGGGGCTCCAGAATACCTCCCCCCAGGCCACAGGGGGCAGGGAGTGGGCGAACAACCTGAATCTGTTTTTCAATAGATTTGACCAACCGCCCTCCCCCCCGACTGCACAACAACCACTGCTGCCTCTAAAGAAATCAAGTCCTGCTGCCCACTCCCCACTCCACCAACACCCCCCCACTCCCAACACACAGCCCCCCATCCTGACCCTGACCAGGACCCAGGTGAGGACGGAGCTGAGGAAGATCAAGGCGAGGAAGGCGCCGGGACCGGACGGCATCAGCGCAAAGCTCCTCAAGTCCTGTGCAGACCAGCTGTGTGGGATTGTGACGTATATCTTCAACATGAGCCTGAAACTGGGGAGGGTACCACAGCTGTGGAAAACATCTTGTGTGGTACCTGTACCAAAAACTTCCCACCCCAAAGACCTGAACAGCTACAGACCGGTGGCCTTGACGTCCCACTTGATGAAGACCCTGGAGAGACTGCTCCTTGCTCACCTCCGCCCCCTGGTGGAACCAGCGATGGATCCACTCCAGTTCGCCTACCAGCATGGCATTGGGGTGGAGGATGCGGTGATCTTCCTCCTTCACCGTTCTCTGTCCCACCTGGAGAAGCCCGGGAATATGGTGAGGATCATGTTCTTTGACTTCTCCAGTGCTTTCAACACCATCCAACCGATGATCCTGAAGGACAAGCTGCTGCGCGCAGGGGTGGACCAGCACCTGTCATCATGGATCCTGGACTACCTCACGAACCGGCCTCAGTTTGTGAGAACCCGGGACTGTGTGTCCGACACGATCATCAGTAGCACGGGGGCCCCCCAGGGAACGGTGCTGGCTCCCTTCCTGTTCACTCTTTATACTGCGGACTTCTCACACAACACAACACACTGCCATCTACAGAAGTTCTCTGATGACTCTGCGATCGTTGGCCTCATCTCCAATGGAGATGAAGCTGAGTACAGAGGGCTTATCCAGGACTTCGTGGACTGGTGCCATCGGAACTGCCTCCAGATCAACGCGAGGAAAACTAAGGAGCTGGTGGTGGACTGCCGCAGGCATGGGCAGCCCCTCACAGTACCAGTAAATATACAGGGAACAGACATCGAGATGGTGACATCCTATAAGTACCTGGGTATTCATCTGAACAATAAACTAGACTGGTCACACAATACTGATGCACTCTACAAGAAGGGACAGCGCAGGCTGTTCCTGCTGAGGAGACTCAGGTCTTTTGGTGTACAAGGGGCGCTGCTGAAGTCATTCTATGACACGGTGGTGGCATCAGCCATCACTTTTGGAGTGGTCTGCTGGGGCAGTGGCATTACTGCAGCCGATAGGAAGAGACTGAACAAACTGATTAAGAAAGCTAGCTCTGTCCTGGGGCAGCGCCTTGATCCGATGGAGGAGATAGGAGAGAGAAGGACGGTGGCTAAACTGTCATCTCTGCTGGAGTCCGAGTTCCACCCTATGCAGGACATACTGAATGCACTGAGGAGCTCATTTAGCAGCAGACTACATCATCCCAGGTGCACAACCGAGAGGTTTCGTAGGTCCTTCCTACCAACGGCTGTCAGACTGTACAACCTAAGCAGGGCTGCTCGCAGAGATAGCAAAAAGACGTAACAAACTAATAGTTTTTTGAATGCAAAAGATGCAATAGACTTACACAATGGTCCCCTCCGGCATACAACTAGGAACATACCGGTCGCTATGGAGGGTGAGAATATGTATGGGCACATAATCATACCATGTAGGATAACTAAGTAGACGGTTATGCTGTTTCATTCCATCTAGCAACAATGCTCTGCACTGTGTGTGTTTATATATTTACATATTTATTCCATCTAGCTACAATGCTCAGCACTGGGTGTGTTTATATATTTATATATCTACATATTATTCCATCTAGCTACATTGCTCCGCACTGTGTGTGTTTATATACTTGCATATTTATTCCACCTAGCTGCAATGCTCCGTACTGTGGGTGTTTATATATTTACATATTTATTCCATCTAGCTACAATGCTCTGCACTGTGTGTTCATATATTCATATATTTATTCCATCCAGCTACAATGCTCTGCACTGTGTGTCTGTGTGTGTGTGTATATATATATATTTTATAGTAATACGTACATATGTATATTAGCTGCTCTTGCTTGCTTGTTTTTTTCTTGCCTTCTGATTGTTGCTCTGAGTGTTGCTATCCCTGTGCTGTTGCAATCCTGGAATTTCCCCGTTGTGGGACTAATAAAGGCTTATCTTATCTTATCTTATCTTATCTTTGGGAGAAGATTGAAACCCAGACTGCACAGGGACTGATTACACCACTCTGCAATTTTTTTTTTTTTTTCGCTAATTGTGCCGCAACAGTTTAGGACTGACTTATGATTATACTATGCTGTTATGTTTTCACTGAACTCTCTTAGGAGCATGGCTGCTTAAAAGTTCTGCTGTGGCAACAGCTGTAACACGTGTCCTTTTCATAGTTGTTTGGGGGGCCTGTGGTATATATTACTCATATATTCCATACCTACATTTGTTAGAGCATGTGGAAATGTTTGGGACAGAATATACAAAGGAACTTCACACCTCTGAAAGGGACAAAGGAATCTCACCGCCGTGTGAAGACCAACAACGTCAGGGCAACAGACTTGACACCTTCACCCCCTAAGGCGAGGAGAGGTTTTCCCATCACCTCCCAAGACGAAGGGAGGAGTTAACAGGACTAATGGGGGATTTAGATAACGGGGGATTTCAGCTTGTGTTTTGCATGTCTTGGATGTGTGCCTGTATTTAACCAGCGAGCTGGGCAGAATTCTTCCTCTTTGCCTTCTGCCAAGCTCTGCACCAGATGAGACAAGATAGAAGAGTTGTTCATTAAAGACTTTGCTTTTGTGATACAAAACCGCCTCGTCATTTCCAGCTCTTCTACACTAGGCCCCATGATGCCTTGCGTGAATTACGATAGCAACTTCCGGTACTAGTTTAGAACATATGGTTGTTACTGAAACGGGACACTTTTCCTTGTTCAAAAAAAATGACTTTGGCATTAGAAATGTGGGAACACGGCCTCTTGCACCTCAAAACAGTAATATAATCATACCACTTCCCACGACTATTGAGGGATGGGAAGATGACCTTAAAAAGTGGCCTCGTAGATAGTAGCTCCATTAGTTAGTGCTGCTGCTAAGATGCTAACGCTGTAAACAAATGACCCATGCTGGCAAAATGAATCAGTTTGAGGACATTTTCAAAAATGATGCAACGTTATTTCCATACTCTGTATTGAAAGACCTTCAAAACGATATTTAATTTGTAGGAAGTGCACAAAAACTGACCCCAAAAAAAGACGATTTGTTTAAATTTTTGCTAGGTGGAAAACTTGCGTTCGATTGGTCAGGAGTTACGTCTTCTACAAAAACATAGGTATTTTTAGAAAGTATGATTTCTAAGCTTTCCAATGATACCAGACACTCATGGGGTTTCACCGGGACTTTGCCGCTACCAAAGAAAGAAAGAGTCATGATTTATGACTTCTTGTTGCCTGTACTCATAATGACACAGTGCGCATTCAGACCAGTACATCTCCATCGCAATAAAGTCAGCTGCATTTTGTAAAAATATGTTGGACATAATCAAATTTACCTTAGAGCAGATATACGCCACAATACTGTGCTTGGATGTCATCTGTCACCGTGTGGTGAGAAGCCGCCATTTATCCAGTCTATTGGCACAACCACGAACACTAGCAAGTATCAGAACTGCGCCAAAACATTCAAAAAATACAAAAACTAGAAGAGCTGAAATTAGCTGCCACTTGAGTGCAAAAAACATACTATTTTAAATGCCCCTGCTCTTCCACTCTTACTGACTGTTTTAACACTAGGTCAGCTGAAACTGGAAGCTCCGCCCATAATCGTTCCTACAGCGGCACCCCCAGGAATAAGGTGGATAAGTTTACGAATATGAAATTTTCTATTAAAAGAAATATATTACTAAATCTACCCTTTTATGAGTTTTCTTTTTCTTCTTTTAATACAACTTTAAAAACGTGTGTATTTACCGCCTGACGTCACATACTTTGAGCGCTGACTTTTTATCAGCTGGTCTCAGATCAGATTTTGATGTAAAAACACCTCTGGATTAACAACGCTGCTGGAACCAGAAACCGATCTCGGATCTGCCACCGGAAACGGAAACTATAACCGCATTTACGACACTTGGCGGGTTTGTCCAAGTTGTTGGCGCCAGATATGCAGTCCATTCGGCTACTGTCAGAGACAGAGGCACCAACGTTTGTGTATTGATAATATTCAGTAAAGTTGTCGTTTTTAGTCAGTCATCTTTTCGCAGCCATGACGAGACTCTCAGAGGGCGCCATAGAGGTACGTTTCATCTTCGAGGTGTCATTTAATAGCGACATGAATGAATGAATGAATGAATTAAGCTGTTAAGTCCGTAAACTGTACAATTTGGCGCCGTTAATGTGCAAGCTGCTGTCTTTGTTTTACTAGGTTGCATGCTAGCAGCTGTACCTATGCTGTTTACTCTCACTGTAATAAAAGAAAATCAAATTAATGTAAGTTAACGTTTGGTGAAGCTAACTCTGGACTTCTGAATGTATTTCTAAATGTTAGGATATTGGCCAAAATAGGGAATGCGCTTCAAAGTTGTATAGTTTCACAGTACAAGGACGCCTAAGTTATAAGGTTGTCCAGCTGAAATGCTTGAGCTAACATGTTTACGTTTATAGGCTCTATCAAATGGCGGTGGCTTCAACGACGCTGTCCTGCAGTTGGTGGTGAGTGATGCTTAAAAACGGATTCAGATTTTCACCAGTCCCCTAGCTAAATGCTGCTAGAAATCTGCTGTGAATCGTAGTTTAATCATTCTTACTTGCCACTTTTTTGCAGTATAATGAAGTTTCAGAATCACGAAAAAAAAGATGGAGATTCGACTGGAAGAGCATCTTATTTTTATTCAGAATGTGGCAAGTTTATGACATAACAAGAAAGCAAATTTATGATAAAAGCTCACAAATTTGCGAGAAATAAGTTGCAAATTTACATGGGAAGATTACAGATGTACCTGGAAAAGTTGCAAATTTGAAAGTCCACATGAAAAAAAAATGTTTAGGTTATAAGATATTGCAAATTTAAAAGGGGGAAAAAAGTTTGCTTAGGACTGACACTAAACCCTTGGCTAGTCTTGAATGGGAGCTAATACTTCTGGAAAGCTAGTAGACACATTAACTGGTAATTTTCCACTCAGACTTTAATGCATTGCTTTGTCTTCACATTTAGACCAGACAGCTTGACTTACAGTTAAGATCATTACAAAAGTTAGTCTTTCGTTCTTATGGGAAGGAAAAAGGGTGGTAGGTATAGGCTAGTGATCAAGCTTTTTTGGCCCTTATCCGATACCAGTATTTTGGCTCCCATATCTGCTGTTATGATATTGAGCTGATTCGGTACCAGTGTAAAATTAAAAGGTTAAATTACTTCTCAATGTGAAGAAGAGGCTGAGGTTCCTTCTAGCAGACTTTGGCATAACTCATTTTAAAATCTGTAATAAAATCAGTTTCCTATACCATTCAAGTAATTTGAGTTATATATGTGAAACCAATATCGGATGCTGATGAACTGATTGTTACTGTAGACTAGTAAAATACACTTATGTAGCATAAGAGTTCCCCACATTTTGTCTATTTTTACAATTTTGAAATATTTCCTTTGCAGCTTTAGTCTAAGGCAGGGATGTCAAACTCATTCCATTCTGGGCCAAAACCATGCAGGTTTTACCTCCACCTAGTGTCTTCCACAGGTGGTTTAAATGAATTTCTTCCCATTGATTGCTGATTAGTGCAAACGCCTTCTGAAGAGATTGGATTGGACATGGATTGACATCCGTGGTCTAAGGTTTCATTTAAATTGTGTCAGATGGTCAAATCTGTCTGTCCCTTGTTCATGTAGGAACACTAACGTAATTTTCCTCACGGATCCCGAGGACCATGATTTTTAAGACTGTTTCCCTCCCTTCAGAACATTCGCAAGCTTGATGGAGGAAATGGTCCAGCTCGCTTTCGAGTGATGATGAGCGATGGACGTCACACTTTGTCATGTAAGGGATTTTCTTTTTTTAAATTTTGCCATTTGGCTTCATTGCACTTTTAAAAATAAATGTCAGACCTTGTATGTGCTGATGTTCCCACAGATACATTTCTTTGTATTCTAAGCATTGCAGAGCCCACTGTTAAAGGATGATGTTATTTCTTTATCAAACTATTCACATAATTTATAAGCAGGTTTGTCAGCTGCATGATTTTTGGTTGGTTAACAGGTTGTTGCTGGGAGAATACCAACTTGGAGATTGCAGCTTTCTGTTTAATAACAAATGACTGAGAAGACAAACCTTATTCTTGTTAAATTCAGAATATTTTATTTGGATAACTAATGCCATATCATGTTCAAAGTACTTTTTTACATTTCTGAAGAGCACTTTAGTTAATAGAGCTTAGACTGCCCTGGTAAGATAAATATTTTCTCTGCACCTTTACAGCTTTCATGCTCTCCACCCAACTAAACTGTATGGCCGAGGAGAACATACTGGCTCCAAATTGTATCTGCATGCTGAAGAAGCATGTGACCAATATCCTGAAGGATGGGCGGTATGCATTTCTGAATTTAAAACTTGGCTAAAAACATGTATAGTGCTGTGAAAAAGTATTTGCCCCTTTTCTGATTTCTTATATTTTTACATACACTACCGTTCAAAAGTTTGGGGTCACCTCAGACAATTTTGTGTTTTCCATGAAAAGTCACACTTTTATTTACCACCATGAGTTGTAAAATGAATAGAAAATATAGTCAAGACATTGACAAGGTTAGAAATAATGATTTGTATTTGAAATAATAATTTTTTCCTTCAAGCTTTGCTTTCGTCAAAGAATCCTCCATTTGCAGCAATTACAGCATTGCAGACCTAACATGATTGCACAAGGGTTTTCTAATCATCCATTAGCCTTCTGACGCAATGAGCAAACACACTGTACCATTAGAACACTGGAGTGATAGTTGCTGGAAATGGGCCTCTATACACCTATGTAGATATTGCACCAAAAACCAGACATTTGTAGCTAGAATAGTCATTTACCACATTAGCAATGTATAGAGTGTATTTCTGATTAGTTTAAAGTTATCTTCATTGAAAAAAGGTGCTTTTCTTTCAAAAATAAGGAAATTTCTAAGTGACCCCAAACTTTTGAACGGTAGTGTATATATCACTTACATAGTTCAGATCATTAAACAAATTTTAATATTAAACAAAGATAACCCGAGTATATACAAAATACAGTCTTTAACCTCTTGCACTCCGTTGTACTGCGGGCGGGCAAGTCTCTGTGTCCCAGAGTGCACGAGAGCGCTCTCGTGCACCCTCGTGCGCTCTAGGACGCACGATGGAGCTGCAAGCGCGCACTGAAAATAAAAGCTGCATTTCCGTTCTTCCACTGCAGACACAGCCGCGAACAGATTAGTTCATCTGATTGACCTCTCATTCGACTAATAAGAGCCTTGAATTGGGTTTCTGAAACCTTGAAGAACCAATGACTGAAAACCTAGCAAGAAGGACCCCCCTACCAAAGCTGTGAATGTAGCGAGCCAATTGAAGCACAGAAGTTCGCGAGCTGTTTTTTGTAAGGCTGGGTGAAGACAGACTGCTGCAGCAGATAAAACAAGGACCCGCAAGAAGAACCGTCACAGACCCAGCAGCACGGAGACCACCCACAAGTGCTACCTGTGTGACAGGGACTGCCATTCGCGCATCGGCCTCTTCAGTCACAGGCGGTGCTTTTTTTTTTTTTTTTTTTTAATTCGAGCAGAATAGACATTTAGGATTCTCTTCCATGGTCATCATAGACCGACGGAGGCCGACGACGAAGGTCGTAAATCATTCGCCAAAACCGCAATCATGGAATTATGTTTTGACCGGGTCGCGAGACCAGAACCACGAGCGGACCAGCGTCGCGTTCGTCTGACAATGAGGAAGAGAAGTTCGCCCGGACGCTGCTGTGAAGAGGTAAGGTGTTATAAGCTAAATTATTCTTTAATCCTGAAAATTGTAATCAAAAATGACTTTTGACTGATCGGTAAATTACAACTGTGCGGCGCATGAAGTCCAAAGTTCGTGTGCCGTGGTACACGGGTTGTGCGCCGCGTCCAGACTGTGAATGCCGCTCCCCCCCCCCCCCCCCGCTGCTCTTCTGTAGCGAGGGGGGGGAAAGCCGCGGTGACTGCACCACTGTCGCCTCATCGCCACATGAGTCTATTCCGTCATGTAGTGATGCCCAATGTCCGTCCTCTGTAGCAAGGGGGGGGGCAACCCCCCCCCCCCCCCCCCACACACACACACACACACACACAGAGCCCTGAATGTCACCTTTCATTAGAGGCCAAGATGAAGCTTCTATATTGAATCATTCAAAAGTTACAGACGTTTTTCCAAACTGTGCCATTTGGCACAGTTCAAAAACGTCTGGGAACTACCTGAGGATAAAGCTGTGTAATATATTCATTTTTTGTGGTATTGTTACAAAATTTTGACCTCAGCTGGATAACACTTGGTTCTACATTTCTGTTGCATTTTCCAGCCCGGAGCTGAAGCTGTGTGTTATTTGTATCCAAAAAAACACCCAGGCCAAATTTATTTTCTTCAAGTTCAGTATGTTTAGATGACTGTAACTCAGTGGCCGGAGCACTTGGAGAGATTATGACTGTTTGGCCAAAAAATTCAAAGTGTTTTCTTTTAAATGAGACCAACCCCATGAAGATGCTGCAAAGGGTTGAAGAACAGCTTTCGATTTACTTTGGGCACGCTATTTTTTGGCGTTTTTAGGGAAATTGACCAGAGAGCAAAGGGGTTAACCAATGATTTAATTTATTAAGGTGAAAAAAAGCTATCCAAACCTACCTGGACCTATGTGGAAAAAGTAATTGCCCCCTGTTACATCATGAATTAATTGTGATAAACCACATTTTTTTTGGAAAGCAGTTCAATTTCAGTAGTCACACCCAGGCCTGATTACTGCCAGACCTGTTGAATCAATAAATCACTTAAATAGAACCTGACAAAGTGAAGTACTGAAAAACATCTCAAAAAGCAAAACAACATGGTGCGATCGAAAGAAATTCAAGCGCGGATGAGAAACAAAAACCCACAGCATCTAAAGAGCTGCTGGTGTCACCTGCCTCAGTTTGGACACTGGTCCATGATTCAGCAGATAAGTCTGGGACTGGGCAAAAATGTCATCTGTGGGAGCGTTCCAAGGCAAAAACCACCGTAGGCTAAAAAGAGCACAAAGGCTCATCTCATATTTGCCAAAAAAACATCTTGCTGATCCCCCAAGACTTTTGGGAAAATATTCTGTCAACTGATCAGGGATGGCAATTTTCCGCCGATCCGCGGCTTTCCGCCGATTTATTTTCAAATTGATCATTTCTGTGAATCGTCTAAATCCGTTGGGAAAATTTTAGGGGGGGTAAGGTACCTTATTGTTACCGATTTTAGCGAAAATCAACACGATTACATAAGCGCTCGGCGCTTCCCCGGGTCAAGTCTCCTGCGATAACCCGGATGTTATGTACTCAAGCTACTGCTGTATTGTAAACAGCCCTGCGATTGGATAGTTGCAAACGATTGGACCAATCAAATGGCTCGTTATATGCTTTGTCAAAAATTCATGGCGGCGTGTTCTCAGGGATGTGATTTTTTTTCCGCTAATTCGCCGAATTCTGCTTTATTTTATCTTCCAGGAAGATGAAGTACGTTAGCGGCTTGTGGTCCACAAACGCAGTGAAGGTGCGCCCTTTCAGGCAGAACTGGAAGTGGTGTATGGCCAGGTGGAGAGCCATTAACTCTCTGTCGAACACGCTGTATTTACGCTCACTGTCATGCAAAGACCTGTTAAAAAAGGTGAGCGGCTGCCAAGAACCGGCAACGCATTGCTCCATGACGGCCGCTATGCCCATGTCCAAGGCGTCGGTAGCGCTATCCGAGCCGCCGGGTCTGGGTGCGCCAGTAGTGCAGCGCTCGCCAGAGCTGTTTTAACTCAGAGAACGCCTGCTCCAGCTCAGGAGTCCAGTCGACTCTATCCGCCGATTTCCGTTTCTTGAGTGCGGCGTATAACGGCTGTATGAGCTGGGCTGCGCGGGGGAAGAAACGGTTATAAAAGTTAACCATCCCCAAAAACTCCTGCAGCGCCCTGACATTGATGTTGAGGAGAAAAAAATAGCAAAAAAATTTAGTTACATTACTTTTATGATTCCAAACAGTTTGAAATTGACAGTGCACAGTGGACATTGACTCATAACTTTTGAATATT
This sequence comes from Pholidichthys leucotaenia, assembly GCA_020510985.1. Taxonomy (NCBI): domain Eukaryota; kingdom Metazoa; phylum Chordata; class Actinopteri; order Cichliformes; family Pholidichthyidae; genus Pholidichthys; species Pholidichthys leucotaenia. Next base: position 241,635,338 of record CM035847.1, on the reverse strand, counting down.
TCTGAGACTTGGCTACATCAGTGATTGTGCAAAATGAACTGCTCAAGACTCAATGGAGATTGAAACTGGTGATCTGAAATGAATGCTGAAATTATAAAAAGTAATGGTATGTTGGAATTTTATTTCTATTATGGAATAGATAAAATTAACTGATTTTGATTTGATCAAGTGTTAAAACATATGATGGATAATGCTTGTTGGAATATTTACCTCCGCCAAAGGGGGAGGTTATGTGATCATCGGCGTTGGTTTGTTTGTTTGTTTGACTGTTTGTTTGTTAGCAAGATAACTCAAAAAGTTATGGACGGATTTTCATGAAATTTTCACAGATTGTCAGAAATGGGGTATCCTACAGATGATTACATTTTGGTGGTCATTCGGATCACCGTCCACAAGAAAACCGCCATTACGCAAAATGCCATTTTCGTGAATAACTACTAAACCACTAATCCTATCATTGTCAATCCAATTGCTTGTCATATGTTTTCATGGTCAAGGAATCTGAAAACGTACACACAAACACTGTATGGGGGGAACTGTGGCACTTGGCGGAGGTCTGCGCTCTCCGAGTGCTTTTCTAGTTTAGGAATGCTATCTTCTTGGAACATAAGTCAATATTATACAGTAATAAGTGGCATTCAGCTGTTTGTTTTATGTCATTTAAGCACAGTTCTGGTACTTAAAAATCATAAAAACCCAGGAGCTTCGGGGGGCTTTGCCGCCCTTGCCCCCCCAACGGGGCCCTGCCCCGGACCCTGCTGAGGGACTGTGTCCCCCAGACCCCCTGCTAAATTTTCAGATAATTTCCCCAACCCCAAATCACATCCCTGGTTCGTGTTGGAATTCTGAGCTTTCGGTATTGTTTTCAGCGGAATTATGAGATTTTTATCGAAGGATCAGGAGTCATCAGTGCTAGAAATAGACAAAAGTGTCAAAAATAAGTTCCGATGGAATTGGCTTGAGAGAAAAGTGACGGTAAAGGTGAAAATTGGCTCAAAGTTCGACGAGGTAACAGAAACACTCGGACAGTTTCTGAAGAAACCAGAAAAGGAGATAAAGTTCAAAGTTCAGAGACTGACACAGCTTGCTGCCAAAAGGAAGAAAGTTTCACATTAGAAGTGACTTGGTGACCAGTGTAAATAGTGTAATAAACTCTTATAGAACTGTTAAATATGTTGGACTAAAGACAGTGAGACAACATTGAAGAAAAACTAAGTTAATTTTTCATTAAATTTAATGATTTATCTAAGTCTAGTATTTCTTTTTTTTTTTTATCATTTTTTTCAGTCTAAATTCTGTTTTACTGAAAACCTCCCAGCTTCAGGGGGGCTGCGCCCCCCGGTCCCCCCATAAATCAATCGACCAAATTAGATTTCAGCTGAAATCAGAATTTCCTGTTGCCATCCCTGACTGATGAGCCAAAAATTGAACTTGGAAGGTGTGCATCCTGTTACATCTGGTGTAAAGCTAACAGCATTTCATAAAAAGGATGTCATCCCATCAGTTAAACGTGGTGGTAGTGTGATGGTCTGGGGCTGCTTCAGAACCTAGACATCCATCCATCCATGTTCTTCCGCTTAATCCTTTTTGGGTCACGGGGAGGCTAGAGCCTATCCCAGCATCTTTGGGCGAGAGGCAGGGTACACCCTGGACAGATGGCCAGTCCATCGCAGGGCCAACGCAGAGACAGACAACCATTCACTCTCACAGTCATACCTAAGGACAATGTAGAATCCCCAGTTTGATGCCAATTAACCTAACATGCATGTTTTTGGCATGTGGGAGGAAACCGGAGAAATCCCGGAGTAAACCCGCGCAGACACAGGGAGAACATGCAAACTCCACACAGATCACTGTTGGTCGGGGGCTGGGATTGAACCCAGGATCCCCCAGCCAAGGGTGAGTTGCTGTGCTGCCACGCCACAGTGCTAACCACTCCACCATCATGAAACCATGAATTCTGCTCTCTGCCAGAAAATCCTGAAGGAGAATGCCCAGTCATCAGTTCATGACCTCAAGCTCAAGTCCTCCAATGTGGCTGAATTAAACAATTAAAGAGCGGGCCAGAATTCCTCACCAGTGATGTAAAAGACTCGGCCAGTTATCGCTAACGCTTGAATGCAGTTGCTGCCGCCAAGGGTGGCACAACCAGTTATTAGGTTTAGGGGCCAAGTAGGTTTGGATAGCATTTTTCCTCAAGTGAAAATGCCATATAAAAACTCCCATTTTGTATTTACTCAGGTTATCTTTGTCTGATATTAAAATTTGTGTGATGTAGGACTGGGCAATAAAACGAGTAACAATAATTATTGTGAAATAACTTTTCCTCAATAGAGACATAATAGATTTTCTGTAGAACATCAACCTGTAAGCTGGTTGCCAACCGTCAATCAAATCTAGAAGAAGAAGTCATTTGTTCTGTGTTTTGACAACACGAAAAGCCAATGAAAATGAGAATGCATCGCACCGAACCAATCATGTGGCTGGAAGTCACGTTGGATTGACACAACAGCGTATGTAGGACCAATAGCCGAGGCTTAGCACACCTGTTGATGTTCGGGCTAGCGCAGCCATGTAGAAATTGGAGCATGGTTAAAAAGAAAATGAGAGAAAACAATGGAAAGTCCGGTGACGGCGTTACCAAAGAAGACACCAAAATGGATGCCGTCCAGTGCTCAATAGATGGGGAGATTGTTGAAAAGAAGGGTCCAAGAAATTCAGTAGTGTGGGCAGAATGTCAGATTTAAGTGCCTGATTAAAGTAATTGACCCTTGTTACCAACTCCCTGGCTGTAAATATTTCTCCCAGACTAAACTTCTCTAGCTGTACACGGAATGTAGAAAAATGGTTGAAAATGAGCTGCAAAGTCTGCCATACTTCGTTACTACGTCAGATTTGTGGTCAAGTCACATATATAAGCCTCACTGCCCACTTCATTGATCAAGATTGGAATTTGAAAAGCAAATGTCTTCAAAATTTCCTGAAGACCATACAGGTGAAGTCATTGAGGACTGACCGAAGCACTTGCATTTTGGAGACTGAAGACAAACAAATCTGCATCACCACAGACAGTGGGACAAATATAGTGAAGGGCACATCACTAAACAAGTGGACATAGCTGCAGTGCTTTGGGCATTTACTTCACTCGGCTATTGGTAAGTTGATGAGAGGAATATTAAAATATTTTATGTTTTATAATTATTTGAAATACAGTTGTTATAATGTTCTACACTACATTTGTCAAGTTCAACTTCTGGCAGAAAATATTTTAAATTAATCTTGTTGTAGCTTCACATCTCAATTAGGAGTAAAAGAATCTTGAAGCTTGACAGAAATAGTGATTTGATTTATATCGCAATTTATATCAATGTTGATCAGTATGAAAAAATTTTATCATGACTGGAATGTTTTCATATCGCCCAGTCCTAGTGTGATGATCTGAAACATTTAAGTGTGACAAATATTAGGGCTGCAACTAATAACAATTTCAATGGTCGACTAGTCGTCGACTATTGCAGCGACTCATTTCTTTTTATTGTGAAAAATAAAACATTTTCTTTTTTTTTTCTTTTTTTTTTTTAAGAGCATTTAGTGCACAATAAGAATTGCAATCAGCAATAAAACATTTTTTCTTAAAGTGCAATCTTTACATTCTATTACAACAAGTGCGTCTGTGTGTGTGAGAGAGAAAATCATTTGCATTTGTAAGGGTTGTCTCATTTCTTCTCTATCATGTGGGTGAAATAGGTTCTGGATGCTAGGGTCTATTCAGGGTTGAACTGGTGAATCATTTGTTGAAATCCTTCCTCATCAACCATGGAAAGTGGCTTCATGTCTTTGACCATCACATTTAGAACTGACTCTGTGAGAGCAGTAGCTTGTTGCAGAGTACATGTCTGCGTTTTCTGCAGAAAGCCTTCCATGGTCCCTGTACTCTTCTTTATGCTGCATAAATTTTATAATGAAACTGTCAGACAAAATGACATTACTCTTTAAACTGTCATGATCCTTCACACACACACACCCCTACAGTAATAGGCTAGCTACTAGCATGGGAGCTAATTATTTTTCCGAGGGGCATCTGACTCTTCCAAAACATGTTTCCTCTTCAAATGCTTGTGCATCGCTGTAGTGGCCCCATGGTATGCAAGGCTCACTTTACAGAGCTTGCATTGAACAGTTTTGTTGGCTGAGTCGCATACAAAATGTTCCCAAACTTTGGAACATTTGTTTCACATGAGCTCCGCTTCAGCCTCTGCCATGGTGCTGCTTCCCCTGCTCTGTTCCCGGTCACTAGTGCACATGCTCTGTCAGCGCACCAAAGAACTGGGAAAAGCATGATGTCTCACTCTGAGCTACTTCAACTGGCTGCAGTGAAACATTGTTTAGCGTGGCATTGCATGCCGTGGGATACACACAATGACGTCACTAACGACGCATCAACTACTAAATTAATTGTTGATGAATTTTGCCATCGACTAGTCATTGCAACCCTAACAAATATGCAATAATGTAAGAAATCAGAAAGGGGGAAAATACTTCACAGCACTGTAAAAATCTGGTTCATTTTCTGCTTTGTTCATGCATGGTTTTCTTCAGTTAATTGAGATTTCTTGTTACAGACGAGTGGTGATCATTTTGGAAATTGACGTTATCAAGTCTGCACAAGATGTTGCGGGTAGAATAGGAGACCCGATTCCCTACACTGATGGTATAATGACAATGTATTAATTTAATAGGACTTCAGTGATCAGCAACTGTGCTTGTTAGGGGAGATGCATTATCCACACACATAATGGTTCCCAGTGTTACTGCACACTTATAATAATGTTGGCTTTTTGTTAAAGGTCAGATTAAAGGCCCACAGTCAGCTCCAGTTCCTCAGAGTCGACCTCCTCTACAGCCACAAAACAGAAATGAAGGTGAGTCTGAGCCAGTGGACAAATGAGCAATGGGAAATATTCTTTTATTTAAAGGTTCCATATTGTGCATTTTCCAAGGATAAATTTTAAGTTTGTTCATACTCAAGCATGCATACTGTGTGTTGTAACATTGGTGTTTTACAGCTCCTCAGAAAAGCTCTTTGTAAAGTAGGGCTGCATTATTTTGTTACAAATTATTATTATTATTTTTTTTAATTAGTCATTTAATCATTTGGCCTAAAATGTTCACCACAATAGCCTAGAGCTCAAAGTGACATCATCAGATGTCCTGGCTTGTCAAGAAATACTCTCAAATCAAAAATTCATCTACTTTTAGTGTATCCGGAAAGTATTCACAGCGCTTCACTTTTTCCACATTTTATGTTACAGCCGTATTCCAAAATGGATTAAATTAATTTTTTCCCCTCAAAATTCTACATACAATATCCCATAATGACAATGTGGAAAAAAAAATTTGGGGGGGGGATTTTTGCAAATTTATTAAGAATAAAAAAACTTAAGAAATTACATGTCCATAAGTATTCACAGCCTTTGCCATGAAGCTCAAAATTGAGCTCAGGTACATCCTGTTTCCACTGATCATCTTTAAGATGTTTCTACAGCTTAATTGGAGTCCACCTGTGGTGAATTCAGGTGATTAGACATGATGTACTATATGTATACTTAACAATATTCTTGGAAATAAAAACAGAAATACAAGCTACCCAACCAATTTTTCAAAAAATAATACGACTCAGAGCGTGAATGGAGTTTCACCTGCAGATGAAATTTAATAACTTTTTTTGTTAACATTGGTCCTAATTTGGCTCAAGAAATACCCATTACTGCACCTACGTGTGATACAATAAGCAAAAACACTGCTATAAAACACTCCATTTTTATAAAGAACACAGACGAGAGAGAGGTCATTGAAATTGTTAAATCGTTTAAAAGTAAGACATCTACAGACTGTGATGGTATTGACATGCTCTTAGTCAAAACTATTATCGAATGCTTAGTGAAACCACTGACGTATATTTGTAACCTGTCTCTCCAAACGGGTATATTTCCAAATGCAATGAAAATAGCTAAAGTAATTCCGATATACAAGACGGGTGACAGAGGGGAACTTTCAAACTATAGACCAATTTCACTATTGCCGCAATTTTCCAAGATACTTGAAAAAATATTCTGTGAGAGAATTGACAACTTCATACCTGCTAACTACTCCGGTTTTGCCGTAATGGTTCCGGTTTTCAAGACCCCATTCCGGGTTACGGCTTTATTTTTTTTTTCCACAATATCTTTATTGAACCTTTTTTTTTTTTTTTTAACAAACATGATACAAACAATCAAACACTAACACTAAAGTACTACAAAAAAAAAAAATGCACTAAAAACACCAACAACCACCAACAAAATCAAGTCTTCAACAATGCTCCTCTGTTTAGTCTAGACAATCCAATACATAAGTATACATATTATGTTCACCAGTTTGGAATTTACAAGGTCCACACACATCATTCACCTTCTTCTTCAAGAGTTATGTTTAAATTTTTTACATAATCAATAAAAGGTCTCCATATATTCTCAAACACAATTTCCTTTGATTTCAGTATATATGTTATTCTTTCTAATGGAAGGTTTGTTAACATCTGTCTTAACCACTGAGTCACATCTGGTCTATGAGTCTTTTTCCATAATAGTGCAATACATTTTTTGGCATTAAGCAAACTGAGGTCTATGAATGTTCTTTCACTTTTATTGAAATTATGCTTTTCTGGGTACAGACCCAACAAAACCAGTTTAGGATTCAATATGATTTGTTTTGAGATTATTTTTTCAATTGTTACCCTCACCTCTTCCCAAAACATTCTTATTAATCTACATTCCCATAAACAATGAAATAGGGTTCCTTTACTTTCCATGCATTTTGTGCATGTATCTGGTATATTTTTGTTATATCTATTTAACTCCTCCGGTGTAACATACATCCGCATTAACCATTTGAAATGTATCAATTTAAGGCGTGCATTTATTGATTTGGTTTGAGCTTCTGTACAAGCCAATTCCCATTGTTCCTCTGAAATTTCAATTTGCAGATCTTCTTTCCAGTAGTTTAATCTTTTCAGTGAATTTTCACTTGAAGATAGTGTCAATGAGTTATAAAACTCTGAAATAATACCCTTTCTTTTACTATCTTTCATCATGATTTTTTCCAAGGATGAATAAATAGGTCGAGTGAGAGCTTTATTTTGATTTGATCGAATAAAGTTTCTAAGTTGAAGATATTTAAAAAAATGTGTTCTATTGAGATTAAATTTGATCCTCAGCTCTTCAAAAGACATTATGTTGTCTGCACATGGCAAATATAAATCCTGAATCTTTTGTATCCCTTTTAAATTCCATACTTTAAATACAGCGTCCGCTCTCCCTGGTTTAAAATATTGATTACCCCATATTGGACTAAATTGTGACAATAACTGTGGTTCTTTTAAATAGTTTTTAGCTTCACACCATATTTTGATCATATGCTTTACAAATGGATTTTTAACTTGTTTTTGTAATTTTTTTGCCGAATCTGAGTATATGAATATGGGAAGAGGTAAAGGTAAATTGTATGATTCCATTTCAGTCCAGTGAGGGAGATCATTTGATGAAAAATAATATGTCATAGACCTCAGTTGTGCCGACCAATAATACAACATAAAATTTGGACATTTCAGACCTCCACGATCAAATGGTAAATATAATAAAGACAGACGTAATCTAGCCCTCCTGTTGTTCCATATAAATTCCACTAACTTTTTTTTTATTCTTGAGAATAGATCTAAAGGTGGTGATAAGGGAATGTATTGAAATAAATAAAGTATTTTAGGTAAAATATTACTTTTAAGTATATTGATTCTCCCGATCATCGACATTGGTAGTGACATCCATCTCTGAGTTAACTCACTGATATCTGACATTAAGGCTTCATAGTTGACACTGGCGACTGATTCTAGCTTAGGCATAATTTGGATTCCTAAATATTTAAACTGATTTACAACACTGAATTGATTTACCTCAGGGGCTGGGTAATTTCTCTGGGTCTCATTTAGCATTAATATTGAAGATTTAGTTTTATTTATTTTATATCCTGATACTTCCCCAAAATTCTTTATTAAATTCAACAAGGTTGGAATTGATTTTTTTAGATTCGACATAAACAAAATTATATCATCGGCGTACAGGGAGATTTTATGTTCTGTTGGTCCAACTTTAATTCCATATATTTGTGAATGTAAACGTATCGCTATCGCTAAAGGTTCAATTGCCATAGTAAACAGTAAAGGTGAGAGTGGACAGCCTTGTCGACATCCTCTATTGATTTTTATTGGTTTTGAAATATTGTTATTTGTTAGGATTTCTGCTGTAGCATTATTGTATATTATTTGAACCCATTTTATGAAATTATTTCCAAGTCCAAACCTTTGTAGGACTTCAAAAAGAAAGGGCCATTCAACTCTATCAAAGGCCTTTTCGGCGTCCAATGATAGGAGAGCTGTATCCGGTGCTTCTTTATTAAAATAGATAATATTAAATAGTCTTCTTACATTATGGAAGCCTTGTCTACCCTTTATAAAGCCATTCTGATCTCGATTAATAATATTTGGTAAAATTTCTTGTATTCGTCTTGCTAAAATTTTACAGATTATCTTAAGGTCGGCGTTTAATAGGCTTATTGGTCTCATATTTTCACATTTATTAGAGGGCTTACCTGGTTTTGGCAGCAGTATAATTAAGGCATTATTTATGTATGATGGTAAATTATTATTTTGAAATGCTTCTAAAACCATTTCCAAAAAAGGTTTTATTAATTTATTCTTAAATTTTTTATAAAGGTCAACTGGAAGACCATCTGGTCCTGCACTTTTTCCTGATTTCATATTATCAATGGCTAGCCCAACTTCTTCTTGACTAATTTTAGACTCCAATATCTCCCTGTTTTCATTTGGAATACACGGTATAGATAGTTCGTTCAAAAACCCATTTAGTTTTGTTAAATCAGGTTCATTTTTGGTATCATATAATTTTTCATAGTAATCTCTAAAGGCTCTATTAATTTCTAAAGGATCTATAACTACCTGTCCATTACTTATAATACTGGTAATTGGTGTTTTAATTTCCAATTGTTTAATCTGCCATGCTAATAATTTTCCTGATTTTTCACCTTGTTCATAAAAAGATTGTTTCAATCTTAGAAGACTCGAGGCAGCTCTATTCGCTGATTTTTTGTCGTATTCAGCTCTCAAAATCAGTAATTCATTCTCCAACCTTGGGTCACTTCCTGCATACACTTTTTCCTGAAGATTTTTTATTTTATGTTCCAATTTAGCTCTCTCCTCTCGAGTCTTCTTAGATTTTGATCCTGTATAACTAATAATATGTCCCCTAATAAAAGCTTTGAAAGCCTCCCACTTTACACATGCTGATGTTTGTGTAGTATTGATGTCAAAGAACTCGTCTATCTGTTTTTCTATATACTTGACAAATTCCTCATCCTGAAGCCATTTATGCTGAAATTGCCATCTACCTGATTCCTTTGTCAATTTTTTATCTACATATATTAGACAACAGGGTGCATGATCAGAGATCACGATGTTATCATAAAAGCAGTTTTGAATCTTGGACCTTAATTCTGTGGAAATCAAAAAATAATCAATACGTGAGAATGTCTTGTAGGTACTGGAATAACAAGAATAGGCTTTAACTTGTGGTTTCATTTCTCTCCATATATCTAACAATCTCAATTCTTTCATAAAATGATTAATAGTCATCCTACATCCAATGTGCGTACAATCCAGTCCTGTTGATCTATCCACACCTGGATTCAATGTACAATTAAAATCCCCTGCTATTATATGTTGCCCTGTAAGTGATGATAAGATGAGAAATAAATTAGCAAAGAACTTCTGATCATCTATATTGGGACCATATAAGTTCACAAGATTTATATTTTCTAATAGCAAAGAACCTTGAATGATTACATATCTTCCAAATTTGTCTCCAATTACATTTTTCACTTGAAAAGGAACTGATTTATGTATGAGAGTCATAACTCCCCTGGCTCGGGATGAAAATGAAGAGGTGAATACACTTCCCTGCCATCTACTCCTAATTCTTTTAACATCCTCCTCTATCAGATGAGTTTCTTGTAAAAACACAATTCTTGAACCCATGTCCTTCATTTTATTCATAACTTGTTAAAGTTTTTTTTAAATTTTGTAGACCTCTGCAATTCCATGAAGTTAAATTAAGATTAACACTTTGGTCCATGATCAATAGAGAGTTTGGGATTACCTTGCAGTGTAAACATGCTCATACAGAGAAGCAAAAACATGAGTGGTTGAACATTCATCCTACAAACTACACACAAACAAATTTCCCCTTCCCACACTTGTGGCAAACCCCCCAAAATCAAAAGAAAAATTCTGTCTCCCGATATAGCCATCGACCGTTCCACACCCACGGGGAACAGCCTAAGCCACTCCTTCTTCATCCTCCCAATCACCCTAACTCTACTGCTTTTAATGACGTAACATTAACTCTCCTCTGTAGTTTTCCAACTTAACTCCAAAATTTTTAACAACTTTGTACATCATAGTTTTTTTTTTTTGTTTGTTTTGTTTTTTTTTTAATATATAATACAATCTATATTTTGTAAACTTACTATTTACTTCAAGTCAGTCAGATGCCTGTGCAAATGCTTAATTATTCTACCTTATATTTTGTTCATACTTAGCTCCCACCAGTCTCTTCTTCTTCTTTGATCTTCTTGATGAACTCCTGCGCCTCCTCTGGGGTCTTGAAGATGTGGGTTCTGCCCTCATACGTGGTCAGCAGTCTCGCAGGATAGATTACACCATGACGAATCCCAAGGTTGCGCAGCTCCTTACGTACGGGATCAAACTGCTTCCTCAATTGCTGGATTCCTGTGGCCAAATCTGGGTAGAACCGCACCTGCTGGTCCTGGTGTTTAATCTCTCCTTTTTTAGCTCGTGCAGCGTTGAAGATCTTCATCCTGTCTCTGTTGTTAAGAAACTTCATAATTAAGGTCCTCGGCGGTCCCTTATCTCTCCGTGGGCCAATGCGATGTGCTTTTTCCAGAACCACTGCTGATTGCAACTCCTCGCTGCCCAGCACCTCCGGAATCCACTTTTCCAGAAAGGAACATACGTCCCGACCTTCTGATTCCTCTGGAAGACCCACCAGCCTCAAATTATTCTGTCTCGACCGAGATTCCAAATCCAAAATATTATCTTCCAGAGATTTATTTTTTTTTTCCAAAGTGCGCACCTTTAATTGAAGACGGGTGACGTCATCTTCAGCACTAGCGAGACGGAGCTCCATCTGCGCCGTTCGTTCTACACAGTCACCCAATTCCTTTCTTATTCCTTCCAACGCTGTCATAATCCCATCAAATCTAGAGGAAAAGTCCGCTCTCATTGAACTCATGGCAGCCATCAGCGCATCTGCGCCATTCCCCGCAGAAATCGCAGCGTTGCCAGCCTCCTCCGCCATATATGGAGCCCTGTTTGCTGCGTCACAGACCTGAAAGTCCGTTAATTTGGACTGTTTCGGCGGCTCGCTTTTTCCTTTTCCTGGTTTTCCAGCCTTAGGCTTCGCCGACATATCCTCGCCCAAACGCTGGGATACGTTCTGTCCCAAATGAGAGAGTTATTTGCCGATTTTTTTTCTCCAGGAGCAGAGCAGAGCGAGACACGTCCGTCCTACGTGGCAGCCATAACCGGAAGTCCGGGTTACGGCTTTATTAATGAAAATTACGGTTTTTCACTAAAAATTCAGTCAAAAATTTTCAATCGTAAAAAAAAACACGAAAGCAATTCCAAACACGAGATCGCTAGGAATCGTATCTAAATTTAGAACAAAGGCAATCGGCACTGCTTCCTGTAGGTGTATTGCGCATGTGCGAGAGGTCTGAGCCTAAGGTGCGCCCTTTCAGCCAGAACTGGAAGTGGTGTCTCTGTCGAACACGCTGTATTTACGCTCACTGTAGTGCAAAAACCTGCTAAAAAGGTGAGCGGCTGCCAAGAACCGGCGACGCATTGCTCCACGACGGCTGCTATGCTCATGTCCGAGGCGTTGGTAGTGAGCGCTATCCGAGCCACCGGGTCTGGGTGCGCCAGTAGTGCAGCATTCGCCAGAGCTGTTTTAACATCAAAACGCCTGCTCCCGCTCAGGAGTCCAGTCGACTCTGTCCGCCGGTTTCCGTTTCTTGAGTGTGGCGTACAACAGCTGTATGAGCTGGGCTGCGCGGGGGAGGGAACGGTTATAAAAGTTAATCATCCCCAAAAACTCCTGCAGCGCCCTTACATTGATGTTGAGGAGAAAAAAATAGCAAAACAATTTAGTTAGATTACTTTTATGATTCCAAACAGTTTGAAATTGACAGTGTACAGTGGACATTGACTCACAACTTTTGAATATTTCTAAGACTTAGCTACATCAGTTATTGTGCAAAATGAACTGCTCAAGACTCAATGGAGATTGAAACTGGTGATCTGAAATGAATGCTGGAATTATAAAAAGTAATGGTATGTTGGAATTTTATTTCTATTATGGAATAGATAAAATTAACTGATTTTGATTTGATCAAGTGTTCATTTCTCTGTAAATTTATCTAAATTTGAAACCATTTTCCTCAAATTTGTAATTTCCTCTTGTAAAATTGACTTTTTTTGTACATTTGAGACTTTATTATAAATTTGTGGATTATTTTATGGCTAAATTTTGTCTAATTTTTAAAAAAAAAAAATTAGTTTTTTTTTAATATAAATTTGAAAGACTGGTAATTTTTTTTTCTTACTTTTTCCTTATAACGATTTACATTTTTGAGCATAATTTTGCAGAGTCAGAACAATAATTTTACTGATTTCAAAGAAAAAAATATTAAAATTGTATTTAATGAAATAAATTAACTTCAATGATCAAAGATGCAGTTATTTCTGATATATATATATATATAATTGTTTTGTTGTTTTTTTTGTTTTTTTTCAAGAAATCTCTTCACCGCCCAGACAACAGGAAAAACCTCCCTTACTTTGAAATCCAAATGTTGGCATGTTTAGTTTGTCTGAAAGCTGCTGACAGATTAAAGTCATTGAATTTCGGTCATCTTAACTTGCCAGGTACATAATAATGAACATAAATTAGTTAATATTAACTAAGGTGAAGGTAAAAACTCTTTATTCTTGTCTGAAATAAGAAAATCAAAAAACTAATAATTAAAAGGAAGACAAAAGTGAACCAACTTGATCTCCTTCCACACCTGTTAGCTAAGCGACTCTTCCATTATTGCTCACGTTACCAGCGGGTTAAAACCATGATAAATGTCTTCACTGCTTACATACCTCTTCTGCTTTTTTTCCACGTTTAAAGTACTTTAATAAGCTCATGTTTCTCTTGGATGGTGACGCTAGCGAGACATTCTGTCTGCCGACTGGAGCCTAAGTCACGAGGGCAGGGCGCTTCTGAACTCTGCACGGATGATGGTCACCCACGTTGTTGTTGTGCGTGCTTGCGGACCGTCATTCCTTAATATTTTTTTCTTAAATTTATATTTCCTCATAGTGGCAGCATAATTTCAAGTGTGGCGGGCCACCATCCAGAAATCAGGGATGGCAATTTTCCGCCGATCCACGGATTTCCGCCGATTTATTTTCAAATTGATCATTTCTGTGAATCGTCTAAATCCGTTGAGAAAATTTTAGGGGGGATAAGGTACCTTATTGTTACCGATTTTAGCGAAAATCAACACGATTACATAAGCGCTCGGCGCTTCCCCAGAAGTCGTCTCCCGCGATAACCCGGATATGTTGTGTTCAAGCTACTGCTGTATTGCAGTAGCTTGACAGCCCTGCGATTGGATAGTTGCAAATGATTGGACCAATCAAATGGCTCGTTGTATGCTTTTTCAAAGATTCATGGCGGCGTGTACTCAGGGATGTGATTTTCTGCTAATTCGCCAAATTCCGCTTTATTTTATCTTCCAGGAAGATAAAGTACGTTAAGTACGTTAGCAGCTTGTGGTCCACGAACGCAGTGAAGCTGCGCCCTTTCAGGCAGGACTGGAAGTGGCGTATGGCCACTTCCGGTAATCGGTATGGCCAGGTGGAGAGTCATTAACTCTCTATTACTGGCGGCGTACAACGGCTGTATATGAGCTGGGCTGGCGCGAGGGAGGAAACGGTAATAAAAGTTAACCATCCCCTTTTATGATTCCAAACAGTTTGAAATTGACAGTGCACAGTGGACATTGACTCATAACTTTTGAATATTTCTAAGACTTGGCTACATCAGTGATTGTGCAAAATGAACAGCTCAAGTCTCAATGGAGATTGAAACTGGGGATCTGAAATGAATGCTGAAATTATAAAAAGTAATGGTATGTTGGAATTTTATTTCTGTTATGGAACAGATAAAATTAACTGATTTTGATTTGATCAAGTGTTAAAGCATGTGATGGATAATGCTTGTTGGAATATTTTAGGAATGCTATCTTCTTGGAACATAAGTCAATATTATACATTAATAAGTGGCATTCAGCTGTTTGTTTTATGTCATTTAAGCACAGTTCTGGTACTTAAAAATCATAAAAACCCAGGAGCTTCGGGGGGCTTTGCCCCCCACCCCTCCACCCCACAGGGCTCTACCCCGGACCGCGCTGGGGGACTGTGTCCCCCAGACCCCCTGCTTAATTTTCAGATAATTTCCCCAACCCCAAATCACATCCCTGGTTCGTGTTGGAATTCTGAGCTTTCGGTATTGTTTTCAGTGGAATTATGAGATTTTTATCGAAGGATCAGGAGTCATCAGTGCTAGAAATAGACAAAAGTGTCAAAAATAAGTTCCGATGGAATTGGCTTGAGAGAAAAGTGACGGTAAAGGTGAAAATTGGCTCACAGTTCCACGAGGTAACAAACACTCGGACAATTTCTGAAGAAACCAGAAAAGGAGATGAAGTTCAAAGTTCAGAGACTGACACAGCTTGCTGCCAAAAGGAAGAAAGTTTCACATTAGAAGTGACTTGGTGACCAGTGTAAATAGTGTAATAAACTCTTATAGAACTGTTACATATGTTGGACAAAAGACAGTGAGACAACATTGAAGAAAAAGTAAGTTAACTCTTCATTAAATTTAATGATTTATCTAAGTCTAGTATTTCATTTTTTTTAATCATTTTTTTCAGTCTAAATTACTTCTGTTTTACTGAAAACCTCCCAGCTTCGGGGGGCTGCGCCCCCCCGGCCCCCCCCCCCATAAGTCAATCGACCAAATTAGATTTCAGCTGAAATCAGAATTTCCTGTTGCCACCCCTGAGAAATGTTACCAGAGGAAAACCTGTCTTTGGTGTGAATGCCAAGTGTCATGTTTGGAGGAAACCAGGCACCGCTCATCACCAGGCCAATATCATCCCTACAGTGAAGCATGGTGGTGGCAGCATCATGCTGTGGGGATGTTTTTCAGCGGCAGGAACTGGGAAATTAGTCAGGATAGAGGGGAAAAATGAATGCAGCAATGTACAGACATCCTGGATGAAAACCTGCTCACAGCACACAGCCAAGATATCAAAAGGAGTGGCTTCAGGACAGCTCTGTGAATGTCCTTGAGTGGCCCAGCCAGAGCCCAGACTTGAATCCAATTGAACATCTCTGGAGAGATCTGAAAATGGCTGAGCACTGACGCTTCCCATCCAACCTGATGGAGCTTGAGAGGTGCTGCAAAGAGGAATGGGGGAAACTGTCCAAAGATGGGTGTGCCAAGCTTGTGGCATCATATTCAAAAAGACTTGAGGCTGTAATTGCTGTCAAAGGTGCATCAACAAAGTATTGAACAAAGGCTGTGAATACTTGCAGTGGGGCAAAAAAGTATTTAGTCAGCCATCAATTGTGCAAGTTCTCCCACTTAAAAGATGAGAGAGGTCTCCAATTTTCATCATAGGTATACCTCAACTATGAGAGACAAAATGAGAAAAAAAAAATCCAGAAAATCACATTGAAGGATTTTTAATGAATTAATTGGTAAATTCCTTGGTAAAATAAGTATTTGGTCAATAACAACAAAGTTCATCTCAATACTTTGTTATATACCCTTTGTTAGCAATGACAGAGGTCAAACGTATTCTGTAAGTTTTCACAAGGTTTTCACACACTGTTGCTGGTATTTTGGCCCATTCCTCCATGCAGATCTCCTCTAGAGCAGTGATGTTTTGGGGCTGTCGCTGGGCAACACAGACTTTCAACTCCCTCCAAAGATTTTCTATGGGGTTGAGATCTGGAGACTGGCTAGGCCACTCCAGGACCTTGAAATGCTTCTTACGAAGCCACTCCTTCGTTGCCCGGGTGGTGTGTTTGGGATCATTGTCATGCTGAAAGACCCAGCCATGTTTCATCTTCAATGCCCTTGCTGATGGAAGGAGGTTTTCACTCAAAATCTCACGATACATGGCCCCATAAATTCTTTCCTTTACACGGATCAGTCGTCCTGGTCCCTTTGCAGAAAAACAGCCCCAAAGCATGATGTTTCCACCCCCATGCTTCACAGTAGGTATGGTGTTCTTTGGATGCAACTCAGCATTCTTTCTTCTCCAAACACGACAAGTTGAGTTTTTACCAAAAAGTTCTATTTTGGTTTCATCTGACCATATGACATTCTCCCAGTCCTCTCCTGGATCATCCAAATGCTCTCTAGCAAACTTCAGACGGGCCTGGACATGTACTGGCTTAAGCAGGGGGACACGTCTGGCACTGCAGGATTTGAGTCCCTGGCGGTGTAGTGTGTTACTGATGGTAGCCTTTGCTACTTTGGTCCCAGCTCTCTGCAGGTCATTCACTAGGTCCCCCTGTGTGGTTCTGGGATTTTTGCTCACCGTTCTCATGATCATTTTGACCCTACAGGGTGAGATCTTGCATGGAGCCCCAGATCGAGGGAGATTATCAGTGGTCTTGTATGTCTTCCATTTTCTAATAATTGCTCCCACAGTTGATTTCTTCACACCAAGCTGCTTACCAATTGCAGATTCAGTCTTCCCAGCCTGGTGCAGGTCTACAATTTTGTTTCTGGTGTCCTTTGACAGCTCTTTGGTCTTGGCCATAGTGGAGTTTGGAGTCTGACTGTTTGAGGTTGTGGACAGGTGTCTTCTCTACTGATAACGAGTTCAAACAGGTGCCATTAATACAGGTAACGAGTGGAGGACAGAGGAGCCTCTTAAAGAAGTTGTTACAGGTCTGTGAGAGCCAGAAATCTTTCTTGTTTGTAGGTGACCAAATACTTATTTTACCGAGGAATTTACCAATTAATTCATTAAAAATCCTTCAATGTGATTTTCTGGATTTTTTTTTCTCATTTTGTGTCTCATAGTTGAGGTATACCTATGATGAAAATTGGAGACCTCTCTCATCTTTTAAGTGGGAGAACTTGCACAATTGGTAGCTGACTAAATACTTTTTTCCCCCACTGTACGTACATGTGATTTTTTTTTTTTTTTTTTAATTTGCAAAAAAAAGTCAATGTTTTTCACATTGTCATTATGGGGTATAGTGTGTAGAATTTTGAGGGGAAAAATGAATTTAATCAGTTTTGGAATAAGGCCGTAACAAAACAAAATGTGGCAAAAGAAGCGCTGTGAATACTTTCCAGATGCACTGTAAAGTGCAGAAACAAACGTATCAGAACCTTAAATCATATTTCTTAAATTTTTACTGGAAATAAGAGGTTTTTGTTGGGGATAACGGCTTATCATTGAAGTACTGCTGTAAACCATGGTACAAAAAGTTTTCAGCCTGCTCAGTAATGAGCTTTAATCTGATTGGGGCAAGGTTTTTTTTTTTTTTTTTTTTTTTTTGTTTGTTTGTTTGTTTGTTTTTTAGTTGACCAATCACAAGTTAGGAGGCAGAGTGCATTTGTACCATTAACCATTAAGAGGACAATTCCTGTCAAGACTATCACATGTAATGGTACTGTCTTTCTAAGGGCATACTAAAATCTATTAAGTACAAAAATAAATTACATGAACGCTACATTAAAAAATCCAAATATTAACAATAAAAAATTAATATACTAGTTATAGAAATAAACTAACATTATTAGAGTAAGAGTAATTACTATGCAGAACTTATAAATGCATCACAGGGTGATTCCAAGAAATCCTGGAGAATACTAAATAAGATTCTAAATAGGGACCAAAAAGCCCCCACACTTCTGAACAATAATGTGGTCAGTAATTGCACCAGTAATGCCACTCTCGCTGACAAATTTAATAATTATTTTGTTTCCATTGGAGAAAATTTATCTAATAAAATTAACCAACCCCAGGCTGCCTCTTTCAAACACTATCAAGAAACTACCTGAATTCTTTCTTCCTGAAGCCAACTGATTGTGAGGAAGTTTGGAAAATCATCAAGGACATGAAGAACTCAAACTCTGCTGGAGCTGATGAAATTTCCAGCAAAATTTTGAAAAGGATAAGATAAGATGAGCCTTTATTAGTCCCACAATGGGGAAATTCCAGGATTGCAACAGCACAGGGATAGCAACAATCAGAAGGCAAGAGAAAACAAGAGCAGCTAGTATACATATGTACATATTACTATATATATATATATATATATATATATATATCGGACGGAGTCGGCGGACGGAGCCACTGTTTACAGCAGGAGACGATACAGCAGGGAAGAGCTAGCTAGCACTCAACCGCCACCTGGTGCTAACGGAGAAACTCGACATACCGGGGAACTGTAGCGAAAATGACGCGGGTGCCGGGCTGGAGTTTAGGCGGCGTGCAAGAAATATAAGACAGAATAATAAAGAGCGATGGCAAGAACCAAGCAGACCACCCGTAAATCTACTGGAGGAAAAAGCCCCCCAGGAAGCAGCTAGCCACCAAGGCTGCTCGGAAAAAGCGCTCCGGCCACCGGCAGAGTGAAGAAGCCTCACCGTTACAGGCCCGGTACCGTGGCTCTGAGAGAGATCCGTCGCTACTAGAAATCCACGGAGCTGCTCATCCGTAAGCTGCCCTTCCAGCGCCTGGTGAGGGAGATCGCTCAGGACTTCAAGACCGACCTGCGCTTCCAGAGCTCCGCCGTCATGGCTCTGCAGGAGGCCAGCGAGGCCTACCTGGTGGGTCTCTTCGTGGACACCAACCTGTGCGCCATCCACGCCAAGAGGGTCACCATCATGCCCAAAGACATCCAGCTGGCCCGCCGCATCCGCGGAGAGAGAGCTTAGACTTTCTGCTGCACATTCACCAACCACAATGCTCCGCACTGTGTGTCTATATATATATATATATATATATATATATATATATATATATATATATATACGTGTGTGTGTGTGTATATATATATACAGTATATATATATATATATATATATAGTAATATGTACATATGTATAGTAATATGTACATATGTATAGTAATATGTACATATGTATACTAGCTGTTCTTGTTTTTTCTTGCCTTCTGATTGTTGCTATCTCTGTGCTGTTGCAATCCTGGAATTTCCCCATTGTGGGACTAATAAAGGCTTATCTTATCTTACATATAGACACACATTAATTTAATACTGGAACCTCTTATCTACTGCGTTAATCTGTCTAATCTCCGGAGTAGTGCCACAAATAGCAAAAATTGCACAAATTATATCATTTGTAAATCAGGTAATAAGAATGATTTGACTAATTATCGTCCAATATCCATTCTGCCTACTCTTTCAAAGGTTTTGGAAAGAGTCGTTTATAACAGACTTAACAGTTACCTTGATAAGCTCAACATTATTATCCCATCTCAGTATGGCTTCAGAAAGAAACACACTACCTATATAGCAATACTTGACCTAACTGAAAAAATCAATGATGCAACTGAAAGAGGCAATTATGGTATTGGCATTTTTTAGACCTGTCTAAAGCATTTGATACCATTAACCATGACATCCTAATTAATAAATTACAACATTACGGTATCAGAGGCCTTGCATTAGATTGGTTTATTAATTATCTGTCTGTAAGACTTCAGTATGTTTATATAAATAACCACAAGTCATATAAATCCATCTATCACGGGGTTCCCCAGGGTTCCATTTTAGGACCAGTTCTATTCATTTTGTATATAAATGACATTGCTAACTCCTCGTCTCTACTACATAAAGTACTGTTTGCTGATGACACAAATTTATTTTTTGCTCACCAGAATCCAAATAAACTTGAACAGATAATAAATAGTGAACTTTATGAAAATAGACACCTGGCTTCAGTGTAACAAACTTTCACTTAATATCAGTAAAACTAATTGTATTCCGTTCCAATAAAATGCCAGACACCAAGGAACTTTGCCCCAAAATTAATGGGCAGAATATTACAAGAGTTAGCTCTATAAAGTTCTTGGGAGTCCTCATTGACAAATTTCTCAATTTCAGATGTCACATTGATGATCTAACCAAGAAACTGGCCAAATATGCTGGCCTGTTTTTTAAAGTGAGACATTTTCTATCACTTTCAGCACTTCTGACTCTATATAAAACTTTATTTGAGCCTCACTTGCATTACTGCAAATCACATGGTGTAGCACATTTCCAACTCACCTAAAAAAGCTAGAAATTCTCCAAAAGAAAGTCATACGTGCCTTATCATGGTCTGAATATAATTCTCCTACTAGTCATCTTTTCCATCGTTATAATCTTCTAAGACTTGCTGAGCATAATTACTTCCAGAATGCCTGTATAATGTGTCAGGTTATCCACAAACTCAACTATAAATTATGTGAACTCATTCCAACCTTCCTTCCCATACACACCTATGCCACTAGAAATAAAAACCAAATTACTGGGAAAAAACGAAGACTAAAATCCACCAGGTTTAGTATTGTGTGCAGAGGACTGCAGATTTGAAATGAGCTTGATGAGAATCTAAAAATGTCACCTTCCATCTTCAAGAAAAAACTAAAAATGCAACTCCTATCATTATATAATTAATCTGCTATTTGTTACACAAACTTGCTGACTGATGAGTTGTTACTCCATTGTAATTTTGTTTTATATGTTGATATCACTCCAATAGTATTTAATAACTTGACTATATACATATCTTGAACTCGCCTACTAATTCAATGCAAACAAATGCTGGGATTGTGTGCTATATGTCTGTTATACGTTTGTTTGATCCTGTGCACAAATCCATCAGACTGATTTCTGTCATCATTTTATAGTAGAATTGGGCTCGCTACTAAAAGCTTTAAATGGCTTATTTGGGATGACCCGTTCACACTCCAAATCAATGTAAAAAAAAAAAAAAAGCCTATTGTATACTGCTAATCATGCTGTTGATAATTCATATTGTAATTCATTCATGCCATTGATAATGTGTGATGTGTGTGTGAATAAACTGTTAAACTTAAAAAAAAACTTGGAAAGCTGATGTTATGAAAGAGCTTAACTACATAAAGGCATTTGGCTTCAAATTGAGCTTTTTATTAATATTTTAATGGCATGCATGTGAACTATGGCCATATTTTATCCAGGCATGGTCCAGAAAACAATTTTTCCACAATATAGCACCTTAAACTGACTAAATGGAACATGTAAAAAAAGGACCACCAGATGGCAGCATTTTTCTATTAATTTTTATTCTTCTTTGTGCTGTTTACAAGGGATGAGCAATTTTGATACCCATGATAAACGCTTTTATTGCCTTGCTCAAACGTTTCTTTAGAATATAGCTTCAGAGCATTGTTGACAGCACGAGTGCTCCTATACTTTCTTGTGTTATCGCTTGAATACGGTTTCCCTGCTCTGAAAGAGAGCTGTCTCTGCATGTGTGGCAGTTAATATTTTTTAATTATATTTCTTGGTGAATATAGAAGACATCAAATGTGTAGCAACACAGACCAACAGGAGAGTGTGAGTTGGCTCAACAGACAAATACATTCACCCTTTAAACAGTGTTCATATCAGGAATGAGCAGGAGATCACAGCATCACAAATAAATTGAACCAGGAGAGATGTGGAATTCAGCTATCATAAGGGTTTTGCCGTCTTCTGGTGTGTCATAGCAGGTATTCATCCCCCTAATCTGCCATGTGGGATTGAAATTGTGGCAAACCACCTTCTTCATCAGCACAGTCATTGTTCATTTCTCTGTGTGTGCTGCTTGATCTGGGAGCTTAATTACCAGAAGTGCAGTAGTTGGCAAAGTGGGAGGACTTAAGTGGACACTTTGAACTCTAATCCTCTGCGTGAGACGCACACAAATCAAATGTGCAGCGCTTGTTCAGATGGAAAATCTCAAAAGTCAGGCAGCACCACTCTCCGGGGGAAGAGCAACTCCAGTTTGTTATAGCATTTCACACTCTGACCTGATTCTGTGAAATGTGAATCATCATCATCCTCACCAAAATGCCTGGATCACACACCGCCAACAACTTGGGTTAGCTGGATTTTTTTGTTTCCTGTTTGAGTCGTCGCTGCTTGGCTCAAGAGTTTAACGGTGGTGGATGTTTGCTTTGATGAAACTTCCCTTATGATGCGAGTTAATTAGTGATCAAGCAGTTGCAGTCCAAAGAAATTTGATTTTTTTTTTCCCCTTAATTTGTCTGATGAATAATGCATGCACCTCTCTCTTGACTCCTCTCCATTGCTGCTCTTCATTGATCGTTTATTTTTTCCCTCTTCATTTCTTCAACAGTGAACAGGGGCTTCAACCGGGATTTTGGAATGAAGGCTCCATCTGCTATGCCAAGTACTCCAGGGGGCAGCTCCAAAGTAGTTCCTATCGCTAGCCTCAACCCCTACCAGTCAAAGTATGTCTCCTCCTCTGGTTTACAGAATACTACACATTGTTTGATTTACAGGAAAAACAAAAATGACCAAAAGACTGATTTAATCATTACCTCCTTCACCCGTGTTAACATTTCTGATAAATAATCAAGGTTTCCCATAATATTAACTAGAGGTGTGTGGGTGCCCCCCACAAGAGACTGGGACAAGCAGAGCACTCAGCTGGAGCAATTAGCAGAACAATGAGTTGTGTGTATTGATATCAATAGGCAGCCTCCCTTTGTCTAGCTCTTCCCTGCCAGTATCCTGCTGTTGACATGTATGACTCAAATGCAAATGTTCCTTCCTGCTCTGACTGTGATGCAAATGTCCCATTGCCTTTCATGTATTGTCTGTAACTGGGTATATAAGTGACGGAATATCACATGCTCGCTCTCTCTGACCACCACTTCTGACACACGCATTGCCTGTCTCCTGATGAGAGCCTCCGGGCCCGCTCCGGCACGCCTGCACGGCGCTGGAGTGGGTGTTGTGATGGCGGTATGATTAATAAACTCTCAGTCCGCGGCTTTTTAATTCATGCCGCCACACTGGTGACCCCGAGAAAGCACACGCTTTGTGCAATGCAGCCTTCTGGTCTGGACAGCCACACTGGTGACCCGACGTAGAAAAGAACACGCTGACAACGAACGCAGCACCCGGCGGTGATTCTCCAACGACGAGCGAACGCAGCAGCCTGACGCAAATGGACTGCCCTCCCTTCTGCTCCAGGGAGACCTCGACGCAGAGCCACCACCAGGCGAACTCTCCGGAGGTCACCCACGACCAGGAAAGCGGCAGAAAGCTTCATGGTGAGATCTGCACATCCACGCTGGGACCGGCCGCTCTCACAGCTCCTCCGCACGAGAGCGCATGCACCTCGTCCTCTCTCCACGACGGCGACCCCCAGGGCCGACGGAGAACGCAGCGCGTGGACCTGAACACACCATGACCGAACTACAGCAACAACCTGAACAGGGATGACCATCGGCGTGGACTACGCTGATCTCCATCAAGCTCCCTGACCCTGACTCGCCTCTCAACAGCGGCCCACCCACGCACCTAACCCCCACGCGCACACCGGGGGGTTACGAGAACAGTGCACCATGCGCGGGACAATAACGGCTCCACAGACCGCCATCGTCCTTCGCCGCTGCACACAGAACCTTCAGGGCTGCTCACACACCTGAAGCAAGCACGCAGCTCGCTCACAGGATTTTGTATGGGTCTCAGCCACGGCGCACAAAGGGAATTCAGCCGTCAGCTGTCCCCGAGGGCTTTAGGGCTGCGCGCGCACCTAAAGTCAACACGCCAAGTTCCTCACTGCTGCAGCTCCTTTTTTTCTTCATGGCCGTGAAAGGAGTCAGAGACTAATTTTTCTTCTTACTGCTGCTGTGGACCTCCGCACGTTCAACGGGACAGCCCCTCAACATCGCGGATCCACAGGCAATTTTTGCGCGGCCCAGACAAATTTGCCGTCCCGGGCCGGCACTTGCTACCCCCACCCCCCCTCCCTCCACCGCCGCCTGCACAGAGCTTTCCCTGCTCGCTACCAAAGCCGGACTATCGAGGCCTCAGCTTCCTGCTGAGCCCTCTGGGGGGGGGGAGTACTGTGGTGGCCCCCACAACAGACTAAGACAAGCAGAGCGCTCAGCTGGAGCAATTAGCAGAACAATGAGTTGTGTGTATTGATATCAATAGGCAGCCTCCCTTTGTCTAGCTCTTCCCTGCCAGTATCCTGCTGTTGACATGTATGACTCAAATGCAAATGTTCCTTCCTGCTCTGACTGTGATGCAAATGTCCCATTGCCTTTCATGTATTGCATGTTCTCCCCGTGTTGCGTGGGTTTACTCCGGGATTTCTCCGGTTTCCTCCCACATGCCAAAAACATGCATGTTAGGTTAATTGGCTGTTCTAAATTGTCCCTAGATATCTGTTTCCTATAGGCCCTTAGAATAGAGGGTTAGTATTAGTGAAAGCGCTTTGAGTGGTCTTTGTGACTAGAAAAGCGCTATATAAGTGCAGGTTAGTTAGTTAGTTAGTTAGTATTGTCTGTAACTGGGTATATAAGTGACGGAATATCACATGCTCGCTCTCTCTGACCACCACTTCTGACACACGCGTTGCCTGTCTCCTGACGAGAGCCTCCGGGCCAGCTCCAGCGCGCCTGCACGGTGCTGGAGTGGGTGTTGTGATGGCGGTATGATTAATAAACTCCCTCAAAAACTCTCAGTCCGCTGCTTTTTATTTCATGCCGCCACAGGTGCATCAATTATGAAATTTTGGGGCTGGTACTTAAAAAAAAAAAAAAAAAAAAAAAAAAAAAGTTGGCCAATGACAAATGCTGATTGCTTTCTTTATTTCATCAATTCCATCCTTGTTGCAAAGTAAAAGAAATATGCATTGGAAAATATATATATATATATATATATATCTCGAAATACTTAAGAAAGATTCAGTCCTCAATGTTTTCTGAATTTGAAGCTGTAGGCTACTGTTAGCCCAGTTTCCACTACAAGAACTGGGAACCAGTTTTACTTGACAAGGGCCAGCCCTGCATCTGGCCCTCTGTCTCTTCGTGCCTCTATTGGGGTAAGAGCCATCAGTCTCCGGAGGATTTAATCATGACGTAATCGTCTGACACTTTCGACTGTGACGCAGCACGGTAAAGTAAAATAATTCAAAACCATACAGAAGTGATTATACACAGAATGAATATAGACTGGAGTGTCTGTTACCAATTTTCCAACATTGTTTAACAATTGTAAAGAGGAACTGACCAATTATACAGCATAGCTGTGTGAGCAGCACCAGCAAGGGCTCCGTCCCCGGCTAACCAACGGTGTTTATCCACTCTTCAGCAACGGACAACCCGAGCCTCCGGTCCTTTGCCTTTCCTCATCATGGTGTTCATGCTACCCTGATGCGTGCGTGTCCGCTTGATGTACAGTCAGACTGGTGGGATCAGCTTTTAAAATTTTAGGCATTATACAGCATAGCTGCATGAGCACACTGGGAGAAGCACCAGCTGAAATGCTGTCTTCTGCTGGCCGGCTGTGTGGGTTCACATCCCGGCAAAGGACTGTGGTAGCAGCCGGTGTTATACGCTGTGTTGCTCTGCTGTAATGTTTGTGTCCTCACAGATCTCGCACTGCATGGCCACATTTGCTTAATAACTGTTTAGACCCTCCACAATCAGCGTTATATTATAAAATTTTAAGCATTAGATCTTCTCATGTCCTTCAGTTTTCTTTACATTGTGATGCTGAGTTTTATCCAGTTGGCATCAAGTCAATCCTAAACCCCACCCAGCAGTTTTGGGGCTGCTCTGAAGTACCTACCCCTGACCAGGACCTTATTTCAGCCACTACGAGTTCTTGAAAACTTGCCTGAGGTTCCTGCATTGGAGATGCACACCATGGGGGAAGTTCCTGTAATGGAAACAGGGCTGTTGATTATTTAAGGATGAAATCAATGCCACACAAATGGGGCACACCAGGAAATTATCAGCTGCTGTTGGTATCTTATTTGCTGATAGCAGATATCGGTCAACAAGCTGAATATTGGCATATACAGTGATCCCTCGCTACTTCGCGCCTCACCTTTCGCGCCCTCAGTGCATCGCGGATTTTTCAAAAATATTCAAAAAAATTCAAAATTGAGAAAAAAATGGGCGGACGCTAGCAGAAGGCAGGGAGACTACATTAGAACATCAGGTATCAACACGGAGAGCCCACACAACTCAAAATCCACCTCTCTGTTCGCTGTTCTCGTGTTGGCTCGGCTCGGGAATCTCGCAAGCTGATTGGCCGAGACGTTTTACCCAGCTTCTCTCCCTGCCGAGCGCCCATACCCAGCGAAGGAAGACCGCATTCATTGTTCTTTATCGCTCGTGTTGCTTAGTCTCGCCGCGTGGAACTTTTCGCTGTTCTCTTGTGCCTTTTTGTGTGAAATAGTCTTCCCGTCGAGCCACTACGCCACCTCCTGCAGCTTCTCCAGCTCTATCGGAAGCTGCCCTCGACGATGCTGCACCTCTAGCACCTGACGATGAGGCGTCACCTGAGGAGCAGTAAAGCTCTCATTAACCTGTGCAGTAAATCATCTTCATCTTGAGTTACGTATCTTGTTATAAGAATAAAAGAGTTCTAAAAACATATTTATGTACACTTTATTTACATCTACGTATGTATGTACACTTACACACACACACACGTATCATATGAGAGAGAGTGAGAGAATGAACGTACGTATTATTTAGGGGTGACGCTACTTCGCGGTTTTTCACTTTTCGCGGCCGGTTCTGGAACCCATTAACCGCGATAAGTGAGGGATCACTGTATACTCTATCTGTGCATCATTAATTATTATTAACCATTGTAGTCAGCTCCTTAACTTACAAGTTGCAACTCAATAAAAACAACTTTTAACTTGTTCCTCAACCTGTTAAGTGAAGTCAGTCTATGCAATATTTTTGTTACCCCCTCAAGGCAAAACTGAAAGTTTGCTCTTCCATCATGTCTAGATTGGTTTATTTCAGATGTGTTGTGGTGGTGTAGCAGTGAGGCAGCATGGTAATACAGTCATGCTATCAAATGTTTATGGGCCTGACTGTATATGTTGGCTGATTGGTGCCAAGTGAACTGAAAATATGATGAAAATGTTTGCATAGTATCACTAGTAAACACCTCAACTTTAGGCTTCAGCAGAATAGCTTTACTCACGAAGTTAGTTACTTTTCAGCCTTGAGGAGGATGCGCACAAAAAAATCATCTGAAAAGTCATTGACAGTTTGGGGACTGGTTGCAATCATGGTTGAACTAGCTGTTAGTGGGCAGTATAACCACTCCAAGAGAACTTGTGAACTACCTTCAATAAACAATCCACCAAATTAACTATATTCCTGAAGTCCAGGTGCAGCAAAACATGCAGTGTATTCACAGGCTCGGTAATAATGGTTAGGGTTTGTGCTTATCAAAAATTACAGTATTCTCTTATTGCTGCTGTCTGCCAGTGATTATGTGTTGATTGACCACTGCCCACATTAAACAGGAAATGGTAAAATGCACCAACATAAAAACATTAAAAAAATATGTGGCTGTTGCTGTCAGAAGCACTACTGCCAAGTGACTGCAGTAGTGGTAAATTATATATATGAATAGTACTGTATATACTTCATATATGGCCAAACTTTCATATTTGGCTATATCAATAACAATCCTTTTGTGAGATATTTATTTAAAAGATGCAAATGGTGGCCTTTTGTAACTGGTACTAATAAATTGCTATTAACTAATTTATTTTAGAGAAACTTTAGTTCAGGGGTAATGCTGCAGCTCAAAAGATATTGACATCATTAGCTACACTGGTGCTTATCTGTCCATTGTGCCATCAGAATGTTCCTGGAAAGCTCATTGCAGAAGATTGAAGTAAATGATCCTTTTTTTGTCTCAAGTCTAGGGAGAACATTGTTGAAGGCAAGTGGCTACATTAAAGGGGTCATTGCACTTTTTCCACATTTTAATGGCTCACATGGGTCTTAATGAAATGTTTGTCATATTTTGTGCACATTTTCTTTATTTTTTTAATTATTGAAGCAAATTTGTCTTGTATTTCCCCACCTTTCTTGAAACCCTCTGATTTAAAGTCTATCACTAGCTTCTAGCCTTTAGCGTTCAGCATCCTTCTAGTTCGGATGAGCGACGCTGGTTCACTGATCCACAGTCGACTGCACAGCATGCGCCACCTCAGCCCACCCCCCCAACACTCACTGCCTCGACAGCAAATCGCCAGTACGGCGTGCCAGGCAGACCCCCGGTCGCTGCAGCCGTCCTGGCTTGGGAGCTGAGGCTGCCAGCCAGAGGCCGAGCCAAGGTGAAGCTTGTCGAGCTGCCAAGGCATGGGATCTCAAAGGGCAGTGTCCTGCTCTGGGGAGCGTCCTCTTATGAGGTGGCTACCGTATGATGCTCACGAGAGCAGAGTCGTGCAGAACCCCAGGGCATGGTGGGGGAGCCAGCAGCATCGGGTCCCGGGCCAGGTTGGTTGCAACGACCGGTGCTGGCGATCTGTTGCAGAATTGCAACAAAACCACTGGGTGGTGGGTGGCTAAGATGTGAAGAAAATAACAACATAAGCCGTGCTTTGAGCGAGCCACCAGTTACCGGTGTTGGCTCAGGTGCTAATAGGCTACCTTTAGCCCCCCCCCCCCCCCCAAAAAAAGAGAGAAAATCTACATGACAGACAGCTAGGCAGGCCAATAATAAGAGCAGTGGGTGGGTCTCAAGGACTGCAGTGGGTTGGCTTTTTCTTATCGTGACTTATGCAATTTACCCCAAAGAGTCAAAAATGTCTGTGGTGTTTCTGGGAGAGAAAAATAAGATGAAGGCTGTTTTTTTCTTTTTTTTTTTGTAAATTATTTATTTATAAAGAGAACTGACTTTTGGAAATGTTTTTGATAATTACGTGACCAGTAGACTATTTCAGACAGTTGAAACGACCCAGATTATCATCAGCTGCACATCAGTGCACATGTGCTAGTATCTGTAAACGTCTCGTCTCATTGCGTCGAAGCGTTATCTTGTCCGCTTCTGTTTGTTTTTATTGACTTCGTTTTTAATATTTTATCTCTTTTTGCTGATATTAGCTTTTGCTTTTGCTTGGTGTTAGCTTAGTGTTGGCCAAGCAGAAAGACCGATCAGACACACGGGTGGATCGGACCCCGGGCGGGGCTGTTCACGGGGCCAGGCTAACCTGTTTTTAGCTGGTTTTGGCTGGCTGGCTATCCACTTCTCACCTGGAATGTCATGGCTCCATCCCCAACGTGTGTCAGCTGTGTGTCCCTCCTTAGGAAGGTTTCTGAGTTGGAAGTGAGACTCTCTAACCTCTATAAAATTCGGGAGGCTGAAGACCAGCTTGACACTATAATTCTCGGGCGAACAACGGCCCCGGCAACCGACTCGCAGCTGTCAGAGACGGCTACTTACCTGGGTGAATTCAGCACATCGCCATCCACTTCCACCCCTGCTCCGGTCTCTTCAGATGTCCAGGACCCCAGCAATAAACACTGGCTTCAGCTCAGAGCTAAACTCAAAGCCCTGGGTGTTTTTTCTCATCGTCAATGCACGCCCTGGACCTTGGTTGGGCCAACTAGCAAACATCTGCGATTGACCAGACAGGGCCACGCCTCTTCTCTTCCCTTGCTTCTGGAAAACAGATTCGACATCCTTTCTCTGGAAGATTTTCCCCACCTGGACGTCGGATCATCCGCCCATGGCCGCCCCTCCTCCTCCTTCAGCGGCGGCCCAAACCCGCAAGCCCTGGATTAAAACTACTTTAGGTGTGCCAAATTATACACCAGCTCCAAAAAGAAGAGAGCGCATCACCCCGCCATCACAACAACATCGACAAAATTATCCACCATTTCAGAAACCAGCGACAAAGCCCCCCCAGACGACATTGGTAATTGGTGACTCAATTATGAGGAACGTCAGAAGCAGGTACTGTGTCACTAAATTTTTTCCTGGGGCTAAAGTGTCTGACATTGAGGCTCTTACCCCTGACCTATTAAATGAATTCCCCCATGCTAAAACTGTCATTGTACATGTTGGATGCAACAACATCCCAGATGAAGCGTCAGAGATCTTAAAGAGTGACTTCAGGAGCCTTCTGTCCACTCTTATGAACTGTGGCAGATGTGTGTTTATCTCTGGGCCTTTTGCACCTTCCAGACGAGGTTGCAATTATTTTAGCTGAACTCTTAGCCTTAATACCTGGTTGTGTTTTACATGTCCGACTTTAAACATTGGTTTTGTAGACAATTTCAACCTGTTTTGGAACCACCCATCACTTATGAGGCCAGATGGCATCCATCCAAATAGACTTGGTGCACGTGCTTTAAGGGACAATCTGTTCTATTCCATTCAGTGTTTTTTAGTACAGTGACTGAAATTTGGTGCGTTAACTCACCCCGAAGTTCCTGGGTCTGCCAACCAGCCCTTCTTTGTTTCCACTTCTCATATTAATCCTATTAATCCAAATATTCCTCACTGTTTAGATCAGTCTTCAGTTTATAACCCCATAGAGATTGTGTCTGTCTCCCGTTACCCAAAATATTATAACCCAAGACAAATACAACATAACTTGATAAATACACGCCTTTCTGCAGCTCCTCCTCATCCTGCCACCCCTCAACTTTGCCCGTCTTCCCCCTTAGAGAACCTTTGTCTATTCCCCCCCCCCAAAGTTAATAAAAAATGTAATGTATAAACATCCCAAAATGATTAAACAAAATGTTGGTAAAACTCAAATTAAACATCAAGTCTCTAAATTTAATAATTTGGCCTCTGTTCTTCCTCATAATTTAAAAATTAAATGTGGTTTGTTAAATATTAGGTCTCTAACTCCCAAGTCTCTACTAATTCATGATCTATTAATTGATCATCAGATTGATTTAATATCCCTTACAGAGACTTGGCTAGGGCAAGATGATTATGTTGGTTTAAATGAATCAACTCCCTCTGGTTATCTAAACTATCATAATCCCAGAAGTTCTGGTCGTGGAGGAGTAGCAGCAACAACTTATTCCAAATTACTAGTTAATGTAAAGCAAAAATCATGTTTTAATTCCTTTGAGGGCCTGGTCCTCAGTGTGGGGCATGTTAGCAATCTTAGCTTAAACCCAATTTTTTTTTTGCCATAGTTTACCGCCCTCCCTCAGCCTACTCAGTTTTTATCCGAATTTGCCAAATTTTTAGCTGATTTAGTGCTGAAATCAGAATAATTATAGTCGGGGATTTTAATATACATGTTGATGTAGATAGTGACTGTCTTAATAAGGCATTCAATTTAGTATTAGACTCAATAGGGTTTTTCCAGAAAGAAGAAAATTCTACCCATTATCGCCACTACACATTGGACCTTGTTCTGACTTATGGTATAGAAAGACAAAATCTGGTAGTGTCTCCTCATAATCCTGTACTCTCAGACTGTTAATAATTTTCAGTATAATTAATCTGAGTCAAAAATCAGGCAGAAAATTTAGATATAAGTACATTTATTTCCTCATGAGAGAGAAATACAGAGGCAGCCCCAAGTCTGACCATCCATACTTCTGAATCAGCCATTCATTGTTCTAGGTTTTAAAGCTGTGTTATCCATGGGAAGACGGAGAAACTGTCCTTGAGTACATCTGGCAAGACGGGGTAACAGTTCTTATCTTTGCTCCCAGGAAACAAGGAGTCAGTACCTTCTCGGTCACACAGGACTAGACATCCAAATACGTATCAGTACAGCTGGTGATTAAAATTGCTAACTCAGGCACACTCACACGCAGACCGGGGCTGTTCAAGGCCATACATGAATCACAAGTCATATCAGACATATCATATGAAATATAATATGGAAGAAAAATATAAAGAAATGTATGAACTTATCCTGCATGGAATGCACATATAAACATCAGACATGAAATAGGAAAGGCATGATACATATTAATAATAATAATAATAATACATTATTAACAATAATAATGTGTATAATATGGAATTTTTCTATCACAGACCATTGTCTGTTAACGTTTTATTTCACTATTTCTAATTATTTGACTCTGAAAGAAAAATATTACTACAGCAGATGCCTTTCAGATGACGTTAACAAATTTTTGCAGATTGTCTCCTCTATACCATGGGTCAATACAACGGAAATAAAAGATGAAGAGCCTGCTCCTTCCGTAATTGATAGCATGGTAGATAGTGTTACAGCCTCTCTGCATCAGACTCTAGACTTGGTGGCCCCTTTAAAAAAGAAAAAGTCTAACCAGAGATTTCTAGCCCCTTGGTTTAACACAGAAACTCGTAGCTTAAAACAGAAGACTTGTCAATTAGAAAGAAAATGGTGTTTCATTAATTTAGATGAATTCTATTTAGCGTGGAAAAATCATCTCCTAATTTATAAAAAATCTCTTAGAAAAGCTAGAACAAGTTATTACTCTGCATTAATAGAAGAGAATAAGAATAATCCCAGGTTTCTTTTCAACACTTATAGCCAGGCTGACAAAGAGTCAGGACTTTCTAGTCAGGACTTATTGAACTTTTTCAATCATAAAATTTTATCAATCAGAGATAAAATCAGT
The DNA here is from genome assembly GCA_020510985.1 of Pholidichthys leucotaenia. Lineage (NCBI taxonomy): Eukaryota > Metazoa > Chordata > Actinopteri > Cichliformes > Pholidichthyidae > Pholidichthys > Pholidichthys leucotaenia. The sequence continues at coordinate 241,602,414 of CM035847.1, read as the reverse complement.
CAGATTCTTCCCACCGTAAACTTAAGTACAGCAACTACTACAACTTCTTCAATTGATATCTGTTTAGATAAGTTTACTCCAATTGACCTTTTAGAGTTAGAAAATAATCTCCTCATCCAAGCCTTCAACTTGTCTTTTAGACCCTATTCCTACCAGGTTATTTAAAAAAAGTCTTCCCATTTATTGGTAGCCGTATTCTTCAAATAATCAATTCTTCTTTAACTTTAGGTCATGTACCGCAGGCTTTTAAAATTGCTGTAATTAAACCCTTACTCAAAAAGCCAACGCTCGATCCAGGAGTTTTGGCTAACTATCGACCAATCTCTAATCTGCCTTTCATTTCAAAAATCGTGGAAAGAGTTGTTGCTACGCAATTATTTGACCACTTGCAGGGAAATGGTTTATTTGAAGAGTTTCAATCTGGGTTCAGAATTCATCACAGCACTGAAACAGCCTTAGTGAAGGTCACTAATAGGGATGGGCATTCGGTGAAATTTTCTTCACCGATCGTCGGGAGAATTAATGATTAATAATTGGTTAATCATTAACATTTTTAGGTACGTAACAAGGCAGGTAGACTACATTAGAACATTCAGGTATCAGCACGGAGAGCCGCACAACTCAAATCCACCTCTCTCTCTCAAATCCCTCTCTCTCTGTTCGCTGTTTTCGTGTTGGCTCGCTCGGGAATCTCACAAGCTGATTGGCCGAGACGTTTCACCCCGCGAGCTGATTGGCCGAGACGTTTTACCCAGCTTCTGTCCCTGCCGAGCGGCCACCCAACAAACGAAGACCGCATTCATTGCTCTATCGCTCGTGTTACTTAGTCTTGCCGCGCGGAACTTTTTGCTGTTCTCTTGTGCCATTTTGTGCGAAATAGTCTTCCCGTCGAGCCACTACGCCGCCTCCTGCAGCTTCTCTCGACGATCCTGCGCCTCTAGCACCTGAGGAGCAGTAAAGCTCTCATTAACCTGTGCAGTAAATCATTTTCATCTTGAGTTACGTATCTTGTTATAAGAATAAAAGAGTTCTAAAAACATATTTATGTACACTTTATTTACATCTACGTATGTATGTACACTTACACACACACACACGTGTGTGTGTGTGTCTTTTACCGAATCTTCATGACCTTCTCAATAAAGTTTCTGAAAAAAAAAAAAAGAATCTTCACGACCGCCACTACTCAGCGCGCAACCACTGTTGGCGGTTTCTTCACGTAATAAGGGTGTTCCATGGACCCTGTCGATGAGGTATATTTGTATGCTGCATTGCAGTGATTGCAGTACACCTGGTCATTTTTTTAAACTGAAATGGTCCCACGCAACACTTCGCTGTAACCGCTTCATGATTTGGCGATTGCCCTACGGAAGCTCGCATGTATCAACTGAGGCACGCCAGGGTACGGCGATGGTGTAATGTTGCCCCCTGGTGCCCAAATTTTGCCATTGCATTGTTTGAGGACGGCCGTGCACTAGGCCTAATAACCTCGGATTGTTTAAAAAAAAAAACAGTTTGTCGACGAAAATGAACTTCCTCGGTGAAATTCTTAATGATCAATTATCGGTTAATCGGTAAATTATGCCCATCCCTAGTCACTAATGACCTCCGTATCGCATCTGATAATGGACTCGTTTCTGTACTTGTCCTTTTAGATCTTAGTGCAGCCTTTGATACCATCGATCATGATATTCTACTTGATAGATTAGAACACTATGTTGGACTTGTGTCCCTTTGTTTTGCTGTTAATAGATTTAGACTGCTGGGTGACCTCCAATAATGTACTTGGCTTCTCTCCGTTAATGTTTTCTCTCTTTATGTCTGTTCTTTTCATCTTCTGTATCCCTTCACCCCCCAGCCAGTCGCAGCAGATGACTGCCCCTCCCTGAGCCTGGTTCTGCTAGAGGTTTCTTCCTGTTAAAAGGGAGTTTTTCCTCTCCACCGTCACTAAGTGCTTGCTCACAGGGGATCGTATGATTGCTGGGGTCTTTCTGCAATTATGGGGTTTTCCCTACATTTGAAAGTGCTATGAAATGACTGTTGTTGTGATATGGCGCTGTGTAAATAAAGTTGAATTGAAACCTACAAACACCATTTTTCAGTCAATGACTCCTTTAATTTCTGCATGGCATTTTTTTAAAGTCAAGGACTGCTCAAAAAGTGAAGAACACTGACATGCATAAACTCACTATTCTCTTTAAAACAGGTGGACAGTCCGAGCTCGTGTAACCAACAAGAGCAGCATTCGTACATGGAGCAATTCTCGGGGCGATGGCAAGCTCTTCTCCATGGAGATAGTTGACGAGAGTGTAGGTGCTTTTGTGGCCTTTTTTTTTTTTTAATGAACTCTATCTCAGGATGTGGAAATGTTGCACAGTATACAGCTAGCCTCTTTAATATTTACTGAATTTGATGTTTAATTCCAGGGTGAGATTCGAGTGACGGGTTTTAACCAAGAGGTGGACAAATTCTTCAGCTTGATTGAGATTGGCAAGGTAAGACGTTCCTCCAGATAATGATTCTGTATGTCCTAATTATATGCCAAAACTGTCTTTCACTGTGCTGTCAAAGATAGATTTGACTGAGGACTGTTCTATCAACAGCTGCCAGCACTTTGAGTTAAAACCACCGAGACTATGAATGAGTCATCTGGCTGCACTGTACCCATACAATAAGCTGCTTATGATCATCTGCCAGCCTTTGTTGATTCCCCCCTCTCCCCTCCAACTGCCTGAAGTCCTATCTTGTTTGCTCCATTCAGTTAGGTGAAATGCTATCCAGAGCTCTGATTAACATGTGTTTTGTTTTTGTTTTTTTTGTTTTTTTTTTGGTTGTTTGTGCCAGGTCTACTACTTCTCCAAGGGCTCCTTGAAGATTGCAAACAAGCAGTACACATCAGTAAAGAATGACTATGAGATGACGCTCAATGGAGATTCCACTATTATCCCCTGTGAAGACAGCTGTGACGTTCCCATGGTGCAGTGTGACTTTATCTCAATCGGTGACTTGGAGAACCGAGACAGAGATGCTGTTGTTGGTACGGAGAAAAAGTAGTTGCTTTGTGTAGTCAAGTATTCCAGTCAAAACAGTCCTAACAAATCTATCAGTTCACACACTAAAAATAGGCCTAATGTCAAAAATAAATCATTGACTACATTTACATGGTTTATAATATTCTGTTAACTTGAATAAGATCATGCTCCATATAAGACTTTGTGATCTAAACAGCAGTTTCTGATCTTCATTTTTTGAATGTCTATACTGTATGTGGGGTAAACGATGGCGCAGTTGAGTTATTCAGACATACTGTAGTTAGTTGGACAAATATTCTTAGCTGAGCTTTCACAGCGTTTACCACGCTTGGCAACTAGGCCTGTAACGATACCAGCTAAAATAATTAATCTTACGATAAGAAAAACAACCATGATAAGTTTACAGACCACAATAACTCACCGTTAACGTGTGTTGTTTTTTTTTAAATAAACATAATCCGCCCTGCCATCATTTTCAGCCAGTCACGGATACTTTTCTCCCTCTGCACGCTCCCTGTGCGAGGCAAGCTGGTGCGAGTGCAGCCAGGGGAAAAAAAGTGACGCGGCAAGCTGAAGGATCTGCACACATTACAAAGTTTGTCCTGACTGAGCCTAAAAGTCTGTTTTTTTTTAAATGTGATTACTTGGCACAGCAAAGCCACCCCGCCACCCAAATTGGAGCAGTCGGCTTCAGCCATCTCACTTACTCATGTAACACCTGTATTTACGCTACGTTCGTATCATCGGTGAGACCATTTTTACCTTCAGTCATTTTACAACCCAGCAGCTGCATTAGAAAGCGCTACTGGGAAAAAAGACTCAATCAGTGGTATGGTCCATGAAGCTGAAGTTTTTACTATATAGTTCTTTATTGTGCTGTCTCTGAGACCGTACATATTGGAAATGAACGGCGCTTACCAATGATGTAAAGTCACTTATCTACGTCGTCCATGGCAACGTATAAAGGGTAGTGACCAAAAAATTTATTTTTGTTTTATTTATTTAGGTTATTTTAAATATTTTTTCCATATTTCTATTTAAGTGTTTAATATTGTTCATAAATAAAAGTTCAAAGATCTTTGAAAAGTTGTTATAATAGATCATCTTCAATGTAATCTGTCAAAATGACAGACAGGCTTCAAATTTTTTTTGTCATGGCTAAAAAAAAAAAAAAAAAAAAATCTGTCAATGATGGACAAGATTAAGTTAACCACTTGCACTCCGGGCAATTTTCCTAAAAATGCCAAAAAATAACGTGCCCAAAGTAAATCGAAAGCTGTTATTCAACCCTTTGCAGCATCTTCATGGGGTTGATCTCATTTAAAAGAAAACACTTTGAATTTTTTGGCAAAAAAAACATAATCTCTCTACGTGCTCCGGCCACTGAGTTACAGTCATCTAAACATACTGAACTTGAAGAAAAAAAAATTGGACAGTGTTTTTTTGGATACAAATGCTTGTAAATAACACACAGCTGTCCGATCCGGCTGGAAAATGCAACAGAAATGTAGAACCAAGTGTTATCCAGCTGAGATCCAAATTTGGTAACAATACCACAAAAAATGAATATTTTACACAGCTTTGTTCTCAGGCTGTTCCCAGGCATTTTGGAACTGTGCCAAATTGTGCCAAATGGCACAGTTTAGAAAAACGTCTGTAACTTTTGAATAATTCAATGTAGAAGCTTCATTTTAGGCTCTAATGAAAGGTCACACTCAGGGCTGTGTCTGTGTGTGTGTGTGTGGGCGGGGGGTCGTTGGCCCCCCCCCCCCCCCCCCGCCGCTACCAAGGACCAAATTCGGCCCTCGCTACATGACGGATTACACTCCTTGCATGTTTTCACAGCGGCCCCCCCCCCCCCCCCCGCTACTGTGTGGGTGGGGGGGGACCGTGAACGGACCGTGAAGGCCCCCCCCCCCCTCGCTACAGAAGAGGGCCATTGCTACATGATGGAATAGACTGATATGCTTCCCCCCGCGGACTGGGGTGCGTTCAGACCGTGAAACGCCCCCCCCTGCTCCTCTTCTGCAGCGGGGGGGGGGCGCGCGCGTTCACGGTCCGAACACGGCAAATGAACCGTTTATCGCAGCGCTCGTACTTCGTGCGCAGTACAGTTGTAATTTACCGATCGGTCAAAAGTCATTTTTGGATTACAGTTTTCAGGGATAAATAATAATTTAGCTTATAACACCTTACCTCTTCAAAGCAGCAGAGTCGTGGCGAACATTTCTTCCCCCATTGTCAGACGAACGCGACGCTGCTCCGCTCGTGGATCCCGATCAAAACATAATTCCATTATTGCCGTTTTGGCGAATGATTTACGACTTTTGTCGTCGGCCTCCGTCTATTCTGCTGGAATTAGTGCAGGTCCCACTTGTGGGTGTTCTCCATGCTGCTGGGTGAGCCTGGGTCTGTAGTAGATTCGTCCAGCGTCTTTTGTTTTCATCTGTTGCAACAGTAAATCTCTCTTCACCCAGCCTGAATTTCTGTGCTTCAATTGGCTCCTGCGTTCACAGTAGGCGGGTCCTCCTTCCTAGATTTTCATTCATTGGCTCTTCAAGGTTTCAGAAACCCAATTCAAGGCTCTTATTAGTCGAATGAGGGGTCAATCAGATGAACTAATCTGTTCGCGGCTGTCTCTGCAGTTTTTTTTTTGAGTGGCGCTTGGACGCCACTACATCACCATCACCACCATCATGCGTCCAAGCGCGCACGAGGGCGCTCTCGTGCGCCCTCGTGCTCCCTAGGACGCAGAGACTTGCCCGCCTGCGGAACAACGGAGTGCAAGTGGTTAATGTGACCTTTGTTACGAAGTCACTCTTTTGCTGTGCTGACCTCACCAGACACTGAGCATTTAGCACCATCTAGTGGATTGAAAAGTCAAGTGTTTTATATTACTGATGCCCAAAACCTGAATTTGTATTTGCAACATTTATTAATACTTCTATTTCAGTATCGTGATACTGGTCTCTCTGAATTGATACAGTATTGTCAGCACAAAGTATTGATACTACGTCGTCTATTTTTTCTGCAATCCTAACATTTATTGTTTTATCAAAATATTATGATGCTACTGTCTTTGGATTGATACAGTATTGTTGACACAAACTATTGCAATACTACACCATAATTTTCCCCCCTACCTAATATTTAGAAAATTTTAAACTGCATGTGCTGTTAACGGAAATTATATTTGATATTCAGTCCTGTGTGTAGGAAATGTTTGTTTGCAGACTAGACTGTTAAGCACTCATAATGACCAGTCTTTATCACAAACCATTATAAGATGCCAAAACAATCTATCCAAACATCCCACTGAAACACTTAAATCTCTGAGTGGATTGTGAATCGTTTCTTCAATAGATATGCTGCATAATTTACCTGAGCCTTTTTTATTTAAAGTTAAGAAACCCACAAAGACTGTTTGTAAACTCTTTAAAGGCAGAGCTCAAGGGACAGATTGTTCTTTGAAGTAATATATTCCTTAAGTTAAATTGCTCTTCTTAAAAATTGGTATTGCGTTTTTCCAGTTCATCTGTTTGTGCAGTAATTTTGATGTCAAGCTTGTTCTTTAATTTGAACAGAGAACAGCCCTACATCACAGTGCACATGGGGAGTGATGGTGCAATTATCCATCAGTGAGCAAACCAAACTACTGTTGGTTTATGTTTGTAACTTTTAGATTTTTTGGTAAAACAGTGCACATTATTTGCTTTTGCCCTTGATGGAGTTATATTACAACTGAACACAGAACTCGGTGCCTGCTGAGGTGTTTCCAATTGACAAATAATAAACTATCATAAGCAGAGAATAGAGTTTGTAGAGGAAAGTAAAATCAGATATGTGGGGAGGTTCAGGTAATTACAGTGTATGAGCAGAGAGATAAAAGTGATATTAATAATACTGATGGCAGTAATGGCCTCCAGGGCAGATTGACTTTGGACCCTATGGTGATGAAATTAGAACCTGCTGTCAAAGGTAAAGTGAAGTAATTATGAGAAGCTGCCTTGTAATTCTTAATAAAGACCACAGCTTGTATTGCAGTTTGAATAACACTGTCATACTAGGGTTTTTTTTCTCCTCTGTTTAGAGTTTTTGGTGCAGAAATACCAGGATTAGTGTAACTTTTGTGGCAGAACTTTTTATTTTTGAGTTGTGATTTGATTTATTCCAAAAGCCAGTTTTGAAAGCCTGGGATCAGACCGCCGTGGTCTCTGCTTTCGACCGCCACCTGACCCACATAGCACCTGACTCCCATGGTCCCTCCTGCAGGTGGTGAGCCCACTGGAGGGTGGACCTATGTAACTCCTTTGGGCTGAGCCCGGCCAGGTCCCATGGGCAGAAACCCGGCCACCAGATGCTAGAGTTCGGTTCATATTGCCAACACCCAGCTGAACTCGTTTCCAATGAGAGTTGGCCTCCACTAGGGCTTTTTTGTCACTGATCCTGTTCATAATTTTTATGGACAGGATATCTAGGCGCAGCCAAGGAACGGAGGGTGTCATGTTTGGAGACCACAGGATCTCATCTCTGCTGTTGGCAGATGATGTCCTGTTGGCTTCATTGAGCAGTGACTTACAGGGACGGTTTGCCACTGAGTGTGAAGCAGCTGGGATGAGAATCAGCACCTCCAAGTCAGAGTCCATGGTCCCCAGCTGGAAAAGGGTGGATTGTCCTCTTCAGGTTGGGAACAAGCTCTTGCCCCAAGTGGAGGAGTCTAAGAATCTTGGGGTCTAATTCACGAGTGAGGGGAGAATAGAGCAAGAGATTGACTGACGGATCGGAGCAGCATTTGCAGTGATGCAGACATCGTTCTGGTCTGTTGTGGTGAAGAAGGAGCTAAGCTCTAAAGCAAAGTTTTGATTTACTGGTCAATCTATGTTCCTACCCTCACCTATGGTCATGAGCTTTGGGTAATGACCAAAAGAATGAGCTTGCAGATACAAGCGGCTGAGATGAGCTTTCTCCCTAGGATTGCTAGAGTCACCCTTAGCGTTAGGGCAAGGAGCTCAGTCATCCGGGAGAGGCTCAGAGTAGAACCGCTGCTCCTCCACATTGAAAGGAGCCAACTAAGGTGGTTTGGGCATCTGATCAGGATGCCTCCTGGACGCCTCCCACTTGAGGTGTTTCAGGTACATCCCACTGAGAGGAGACCCCGGGGCAGACCCAAGACACGCTGGAGAGACGACGACTCCCAGCTGGCCTGGGAACGCCTTGGTATCCTCTCTGAAGAGTTGGAGCAGGTGGCTAGGGAGAGGGAAGTCTGGGCTTGAGCTTCTGCCTCCATGACTTGGACCGCTGGAAAAGCAGAAAATTGATGGATTTCATTTATTTATTCATGTATTATATGTGACCCGTCCAGGCAAAATGAGTCGGAATGCGCTCCGGGTAAACGAGCTACGGGCACTAGAAGTCAAAAATCATGATTCTTTCTTTGTTTGCTGGCAGCAAGTCCCGGGAAAACCCCCGTCAGTGCCCTGGTATCATTGTAAAGCTTGGAACTCCAACTTTCTAAAAATACACGTTTTTCCAGAAGACGTAGCTCAGGACTGATCGAATGCGAGTTTTCAATTCAATTCAATTCAACTTTAATTATATAGCGCCATTTCACAACAACAGTCATCTCATAGCACTATCAACTGTAGGGGGGAACCCCCACAGTTGCAGAAAGACCCCAGCAATCAGGCGATCCCCTGTGAGCAAGCACTTGGCGACGGTGGAGAGGAAAAACTCCCTTTTAACAGGAAGAAACCTCCAGCAGAACCAGGCTCAGGGAGGGGCAGTCATCTGCTGCGACTGGCTGGGGGGTGAGGGGATAGAGAAGAAGAAAAGAACAGACATGTAGAGAGCAAACAGCACGATGGGGACTCAATCTATGGGAGAGAACAAACAAATGTTAATGACCAGCAAAAAAAAAAAAAAAATATTTCGTGGAGAGTGAGGAAAGGAATGAGGCCCAGTGCATTACTGGAGGTCCCTCGGCTGACTAAACCTATTAGCAGCATAACTAAGGGAGGGTTCAGAAACGCATGATCCCTCCCTAATTGTAGGCTATATCAAAAAGGTAGGTTTTAGCCCTATTCTTAAAAACAGAGATCGAGTCTAACTCCCGAATCCAGATTGGCAGCTGATTCCACAGGAGAGGAGCTTGATAACTGAAGGCTCTGCCTCCCATTGTACTTTTGGAGATTCTAGGTATTACAAGTAATCCTGCATTTTGGGAGCGTAGTGCTCTGTTAGGATAATACGGTAGTATCAGATCTTTTAAATAAAAAGGAGCCTGATTGTTTAGAGCTTTGTAAGTAAGAAGCAGGATTTTAAACTTAATTCTAAACTCTATGGGAAGCCAATGAAGGGAGGCCAGAACCGGAGAGATATGATCTCTCTTTCTAGTACCTGTTAAAACTCTTGCTGCAGCATTTTGGATCAGCTGAAGACTTTTTAAAGATGTTTTAGGACAGCCTGATAATAAAGAATTACAATAATCTAATCTCGAGCTAACAAAAGCATGGATCAGCTTCTCAGCATCACTCTGAGACAAGATGCTCCTATTCTTGGCAATATTACGCAAATGATAGAAGGCAGTCTTGGAAACAAATTTAATATGTGAATTGAAGGACAAATCCTGATCAAAAATAACTCCAAGGTTCCTCACAGAGCAATTAAGAGAAAGAGTAACTGCATCCAAACTGAAAGTTTGATTTGGAAAGGAATTTCTAAGGTTTTTTGGACCAACAAGAATGACTTCAGTAACCAGCAAAGATATAAAAAAAAAGTTGGCTTGTTACTGGTCCGTTTTTGCCCAATTCCTACAAATTAAATATCATTTTGAAGGTCTTTCAATACTGAAAATGAAAATAACAATACCTTAGTTTTGAAAATGTCCTCATTGCGACTCATTTTGCCAGCATGGGTCACATAGGTCAAATTTGAATTCTGTCAAAGATCACCAGACCACACATTTGTAGATCTGTTCTGAACTGGGAAAATTCCTTTTTGTAGTAGCAGTTTTGTACCTTAACACAAAGTGTGCTTTAATAACTATGTACATAAGGAAATATTGGAAAACAATTTCATATTTTCTCTCTACTGGTAATGTAGGAAATATAGGCATATTGATTTTAACTTACTTTAAATTAATATGTTGTAAACTACTGAAAGAAGAGAAAAATCTTTATGCAGCATGTATTAAAATCACAAACATGCTGTATATACATTTGTTAGGAATTGCGTTTGTAAATATTTGATATGTGATTACAGTCATTAGAATTTTTTGTTATAATCAGGTGTTTCTTGTTTCCATAACAGATGTGATCGGTGTGTGCAAGACAGTGGACGAAGTGACCCGTCTCACAACCAAGTCCAACCGCGAGGTCTCTAAGAGAACACTTAATCTGATGGATATGTCTGGAAAGGTGGTGACTGTCACACTGTGGGGGGAGGAGGTGAGTACAGACCTAAAATGAAGACTGAAGTATGTAATGTATCTTACCTGGAGCTTTTCAGATACAGTAGGTGGTTAAAATCAGTTCTAGGATTGCAATCTGGTGGCATGATCAAACTTGCTTTTTGGTAAAGTTCTTTGCAAATATTACATGTCATGTGAATGGGTACATGAGTAAATTCCTGTTAGTAATTTACTGTAAATATTGAGTATACAGTTGTTAAAATGCACATTTAAAAAGTTGGGTAACTTTTCATTATTTAACACCTGTGCTAAATACTACAACTATGAAGTTTATAATCTGTAGTTTTTAGTGTTAAATTTAAAAGGTCATTCAGCCCATTCCGTGGTCTTAGTTTAACAGATCACAATCTTAATTAATACCATATACCCATTGTCTAATGAAGGCATTTGAAATTGATTAATTATCATGTCACTGGGTAATTAAGTGCTCCTGCTGTGGATTTTTTTACCTGTGGCTCAGAAATACTGCCGAGTTTAACTTTTTTTTTTTTTTTTTTTTTAATATAATTAAGAAACGGTGTTGGGCATTTGTTCAAGCAATGTTCTTTTCCAGAGACATGGGGTAAATTAAACAAAATGTATAGTTGAGAAAGAACAATGGCAATGCCAAATGGCAAATTTTGGTGATGTTTGACTACATATAGATAGATAGATAGATACTTTATTTCGAACAAAAAAGTATAACAAAAACAAAACAAATGACAAATGCAATAAAGTAACAGTATACAGTGTTCGAAATGTGTTGTTTTTCTAGGTTTATTCACTCAGGTCATGATAAAATTAAATAAAATACATTTTTTGTTCTACTTCTCCAAATGATACTACTGTCAAGTTGATTTGCATTTTTATAAATGTATTAAATGTATATATGTTCAATGCAATTTTTGGGGGGGTGGGGTGGGTGGGTACATTTTTGATGCAAATAATTGAGCAGATGCACTCCAGAATCTCATGAGTTTTTGTGTCTCAAGCTCCACCCATTTACCACATTTCATTGACACTGGGTCAGTAGTTTATACATAATCCTACTAATGGACAAGCATCACTGAAACATCTTCTGTGAAAGTGGTTAATTGATATAAGCCAATTTCCATGTTGAAGGGGACATGGGATTTTAGTGCGTTTGTGTATCTCTTTTGGTATCTTGAGTGACTACCAATGGGATAACTTAAAATACAACAAAAAAACCCCCAACCCTGTCACTTTGGGAGGGTCTCAGTACCTCTCTTTAAATGAGCATTTTTGATTTTTCTCCAGCTGTGACTTGAAAACTGGAACCCACTGGAATGATACCACCCTCTCAACTTAATTTCCACCTGTTTTAACAATGGTGGGATTTGGATTGGTATCAGCAGATATCCAAATTTACAGTATTTTTAAAAAAAAACAAACTATCTTGCTATCCCTAATATCGTTCCAACCCTAGTAGTGTGTTTTAGGTAGGTGGTCTCTTTGGTCTCTTATTTTTTTCCAGAGCTGTATAAGGTTTGTGTCCAACAGCAATGATATTACAGTCTGACAGTTCAGGTTCAGGTTACTTTATTTGTACCCGTAGGTACATTTGTTTTGCAGTCTGGTGACATCCATATTTACAAGCCACTAATTACATTCAACATAGACACAAACACAGGCACACATGAAGCTGACTATAAACATGATAAAAATACTCAAGGCTCCATCAATCAGGGTATAAAAGGACAAAGAGATGAGGGAAAAACCAGAGGTAAGAGAGAAGGGTCATATTAAAAGTTAAAAACTAGTCAAAGAGGTTAAAAAACTCAAAGGTCTAAAACCCAATAAAATATTTAGAACCCAAGTGACATCCTACAAAAATAAGTAAATATAAAATGAAGTTAATAAATAGGTACCTAAATTATGTACAATATATTTTTACAGCTTGTTCAACTCTTTGACAGCAGCAGGGACAAAGCTGTTTTTGTAGCGCTGGGTTCTACTTTTTGGGACAGCAAACCTCCGTCTTCAGGGAAGAAGCTGAAAGTGGCAGTGCAAAGGGTGGGAGTCATGTTATGACTGGCGCCTAGCGGCTGCCCCGGCCTTGGATGCGCTCTGCAGAGCGTGCCCAAATGCCAAGTCACGTTTCGTTACCTTGTATTATACATGTGTAATGACAATAAAGTTGAATCTCATCTCATCTCATCTCATCATTTAAAATGGAGGTAGCCATCCTCTGTACTTGTCTGGTGTACAGGGATGTCAGGCTCAGCTGTGGCTCACCAAGCAAACGACTGGACCATCTAACCACCTGATCCAAGGATTTCCTCTGTTTCAGTTTTATCTGACCAAACCATGACACTAAAGAAAAGGATACAACAGATTCAATAAAAGTCCGATAAAACATTGTCATTATGGTTCGGTCAACTTGGAAGCGTGCAAGTTTTCTCAAGCAATACAAATGTTGCTGACCCTTTTTGCACACCCTTTCACAGTTCTCTTCAAAGTTTAAATTACTATCAATAATCGTCCCAAGATATTTGTAGGATTGTACACATTTGGTGGTCTGGCCTTTTAGTATGGTGACTTTGTGCCTGGGATTTTTCGTCCTAAAGTCAATAATCATGTCTTTAGTTTTTGTCGTATTCAGCTGCAGGTAGGAATCCTCACACCAGTGAACAAAATCATCAACTACTGGGCCGTGGCCACTCTCACCATTCTGGAGGAGACTGACAATAACTGAGTCATCAGCATACTTTATAATGTGTCTGTTGTCATGTCTGCTCCGACACATGTTTGTGTACAGGATGAAGAGTAGTGGTGACAACACACACCCCTGAGGATAGCCAGTAGAAGAGCACTTTAGGTCCGACAATGTACCATTGACCCTTACTCTCTGCGTCCTGTTGGTTAAGAAATCCAGAATCCAACCCACCAGATTATTGCTCAAATCAAATTGTACAGGAGCCTTTCAACTAAGATATGAGGTTGGATTGTATTAAAGGCGGAAGAAAAGTCCACAAATAAAAGCCTGGCATGTGTCTCATTAAAATCCAGATGTTTAAAAAGCATGTTAAACAGAGTGACAGTGGCATCCTCCACTCCTTTGTGTGGCCTATAGGCAAACTGCAGAGGATCCAATGCCTGCTTAGTCTGCCTTAGGACCTCACATCTGATCAGTTTTTCAAAAATTTTCATTAAAATTGAAGTCAAAGCAACTGGTCTAAAGTCGTTTACCGTTTTAGGACAGCTGGATTTTGGAACGGGAACAACCACGGCTTCTTTCCAGATCTTAGGCACATGTTGTGTCTGTAAGGACTTATTGAAAATGTAATGAAATATAGGACTCAGTTCATGTGCACAGGACAGGAGTTATATCTACACTACTCAAAAAGTTAAGGGTATTTGGCTTCCGGGTGAAATTCATGGAAAATGTAAAAAGTTCACGCTACAGTGATGGATCATGAAAGTAGCACATTTAAGTGGAAGTATGTAATGGTGATTTCCTCATCTCAAACAATGAAACAAAAGCAAGCAGAGGTGGGTATACCACAACAAAAAATGTCAGTGTCTCGGTAACTTCTCATGTGCCCTTGAGCATCAATTACTGCTTGACGATGACGTCTTATGCTGTTCACAAGTTGACTTGGGGCACATTCAGATGGCCACTGTTTGGTCCAGACCAAAGGACTAAATGGTAGCTTCTGCGGATAGTTCAGTTTGTTTGGTGCAGTCTGAATGTGAGATGGAACTCTGGTGCACACCAAACAAGTGAAGTCTGGTCCCCCGTGAAAATGGGGGTCTTGGTTCTCTAGCAAACAAAGTCTGGTGTCCTCCGCTTGCAGTGTGAATCCAAATGGACTATCCAGTGGACCAAAGGGTGAAAGTGCCCCTCGGTGTTTGTGTAACCATAGCAATACGTAGTCTGAGAAGAGGAAGTGGCGTTTACCGTAGTACATTTTGGGCAAAAATAACAAAGACAACCGCGCAAATCCAAGAAATCCTTTTACTGGTGAAAGCCAAGGAGAAAAGTTAAAAAATGCCTCATATGTGGTGAACAAACAACCTGGCTGAAGGGAACGGATTTCCGTTTTCAGACCTGGCTTATCGATGAACATGATTCCTCTTCTTCGCCGAGATTTTTTTCTTCCTGGTCAGTGGTGGTTTCAGTTACAGTGCCCCAAACAAGCAGTTGTTGTAACTGCGTGACGTTGTCCAGGCAGTTTGGTCCGCTGCAGTGTGAATGCAAACCAAACAAAGGTGTGAAAATTCTCAGCATTGCCCGCTCTGTCGAACCGAACCCCCCGGACTATGCAGGTCTGAATGCAGCCTTTGTTTGCTGAGGCATGGCATTCCACTTTTATTGAAAGGCGACCCTCGAGTCATTGAGGTTGTGGGTTGCAGGGTTACGAGCCTCTACATGGTGATTCAGCTGATCCCATAGGTTTTCTATGGGATTCAGGTCTGGAAAAAGTGCAGGCCACTCCATTTGAGGTACCCCAGCCTCCATCAGCCGTTCCCTAATGATGTGACCTTGATGAACTGGAGGATTATCATCTAGGGGTGGGTTCAAAAGATCAATACGATATTGATTGATCCACGTTTGACTGAGCCGATATCGATCCACAGAATCCACGGATTGATCTTTTAATATAATGCTTTCACGTCTGTGAACGTCTGCTGAGTCTGATCATGCCGAAACTGGGTCAGTGAGCCAGGAACCGCGGCCAAGAACCAGAAATACCCGGAGCGCTAATGAAACTAACAGCTAACAGGCTAACGGATATGCTAGTTCTTCTTCTGTGGTGTTAAAACGGTTCTCATCCGGCAAGAGTTCCTTGCGATGCGTGCACACGTCTTTACTTCCGTGTTTACACGAGCGGAGTTGTTGACGTGTGTGTCTCTTAGTTTATCAAAAAAAAGTCACCGTAAAGACTATCCTCAACAGCTTCCGAATATTTTTCATAAAGCGGGGATAAACTGTTTTGTACTACGTGTAGCACTGTGTTGGAACATAAAGTTAACAATTGATGAACTGCAAACGCACGGGAGACTGGCTGAAACCCATGAAGAGAGAGGGAGACGGAGCTGCTGAAATTGTAAGTAAAATATCATTTGTTTTAACATCTGTGTCGTAAATTAATAATTTATCCAGCATGATGGTGGTTTCTTTTACAAACTGGATACAGTAGTTAACTGTTGGTTAAGCACTGTGAATAAATGCAGAATAAAGGTTTATTTTGAGGTTATGGACTTCTAGCACTTAAGTGAAAGATTTGAAGATGGTAACGATTCACAATAGAATAAAAATGGCAGAATTAATAAAGGCTGCAGTACGAGCAATTTTTACTCAGAACTAAACTGAAATGAACAAATCTTCCTAGGAAATGAATTGAAACCCTTTTCAAAAATTGAAAGTTAATTTCAGGGTTTCCTCTGGTAACATTTCTCGGTGGCGGGCGGGCTGCCTCACCAGAAAATTTACCACCACGCCAAGGAGGAGATATGAATTTAAGAAAAATATATGAAGCAATGACTTTCCTCAAGTGCACACATAAATAACACTCGTGGCTGTCATCTGCGGGTAGTTTAGAAGCGCCCCACCCATGCGAGCTTTCCAGTCAGTCAGCAGGCAGTGTTTCGTTAGCGGCAGCAGCATCTTCGTGGAAAAGGAGTGAAAACTGGGGAGTCAAACAGCAGAAATGCACTCTATTTGAAGAGAAACTTTGTGAAGAAGTTCTCTGTTTCTACGGTGGTGAAAATCCTGGTGCATCAGCACCTTGGCACTACCTATCGGGTGGGAGTGAAACTACAGATGATGGTTGTGTCCATGCGACAACCGCTTGGCCTAGGTAGATGAAAAAAAAAGTGAGCATGAACAGCGCCACGTGCGTGCCGGGCTCGTCCAAAGCATAGGTGGACTAGAGGGGAAATGCATCATAATAAGGCTTGACTGTCCAACAGAAACATGAGTTTATTAAAGTACTTTAAACGCTGGGAAAAAAAATCAGAAGAGGTATGTAAGCACTGGAGGCATTTATCATGGTTTTTCAACTTTATTTATTTATATAGCGCCATTTCACAACAACAGTCATCTCATAGCACTATCAACTGTATGGGGGACCCCCACAGTTGCAGAAAGACCCCAGCAATCAGGCGATCCCCTGTGAGCAAGCACTTGGCGACGGTGGAGAGGAAAAACTCCCTTTTAACAGGAAGAAACCTCCAGCAGAACCAGGCTCAGGGAGGGGCAGTCATCTGCTGCGACTGGCTGGGGGGTGAGGGGATAGAGAAGAAGAAAAGAACAGACATGTAGAGAGCAAACAGCACGATGGGGACTCAATCTATGGGCGAGAACAAACAAATGTTAATGACCAGAAAAAAAAAAAAAAAATATTTCATAGAGAGTGAGGAAAGGAGTGAGGCCCAGTGCATTACTGGAGGTCCCCCGGCTGACTAAACCTATTAGCAGCATAACTAAGGGAGGGTTCAGAAACACATGATCCCTCCCTAATTGTAGGCTATATCAAAAAGGTAGGTTTTAGCCCTATTCTTAAAAACAGAGATCGAGTCTGACTCCCAAATCCAGATTGGCAGCTGATTCCACAGGAGAGGAGCTTGATAACTGAAGGCTCTGCCTCCCATTGTACTTTTGGAGATTCTAGGTATTACAAGTAATCCTGCATTTTGGGAGCGTAGTGCTCTGTTAGGATAATACGGTAGTATCAGATCTTTTAAATAAAAAGGAGCCTGATTGTTTAGAGCTTTGTAAGTAAGAAGAAGGATTTTAAACTTAATTCTAAACTCTATGGGAAGCCAATGAAGGGAGGCCAGAACCGGAGAGATATGATCTCTCTTTCTAGTACCTGTTAAAACTCTTGCTGCAGCATTTTGGATCAGCTGAAGACTTTTTAAAGATGTTTTAGGACAGCCTGATAATAAAGAATTACAATAATCTAATCTCGAGCTAACAAAAGCGTGGATCAGCTTCTCAGCATCACTCTGAGACAAGATGCTCCTAATCTTGGCAATATTACGCAAATGATAGAAGGCAGTCTTAGAAACAAATATAATATGTGAATTGAAGGACAAATCCTGATCAAAAATAACTCCAAGGTTCCTCACAGAGCTATTAAGAGAAAGAGTAACTGCATCCAAACTGAAAGTTTGATTTGGAAAGGAATTTCTAAGGTTTTTTGGACCAACAAGAATGACTTCAGTCTTATCTGAATTTAATAGCAGGAAATTACAAGTCATCCAAGCTTTGATTTCCTTAAGACAGGCTTCTAACTTGGCTAATTGATTAGTATCATCTGGCTTCATTGACAGGTATAATTGTGTGTCATCTGCATAACAATGAAAATGTATACAGTGCTTTCTAATAATGTTGCCTAACGGAAGCATATATAAACTAAAAAGAGTAGGGCCTAGCACAGATCCCTGTGGAACTCCATGACTAAGCTTTGAGCTGAAAGAAAACTCATCATTTACATGAACAAACTGGAACCTATCAGATAAATAAGATCTAAACCACTGCAACGAAGTTCCATTAAGTCCAACATAGTGTTCTAATCTATCAAGTAGAATATTATGATCAATAGTATCAAAAGCTGCACTAAGATCTAAAAGGACAAGTACAGAAACTAGTCCATTATCAGATGCAATGAGGAGGTCGTTAGTGACCTTCGCTAAGGCTGTTTCAGTACTATGATGGATTCTAAACCCAGATTGAAACTCTTCAAGTAAACCATTTCCCTGCAGGTGGTCAAATAATTGCGTAGCAACAACTCTTTCTAAGGTTTTTGAAATGAAAGGGAGATTAGAGATTGGTCTATAGTTAGCTAAAGCTCCTGGATCTAGCGTTGGCTTTTTGAGTAAGGGTTTAATTACAGCCGTTTTAAAAGCCTGCGGTACATGGCCTAAAGTTAATGAAGAATTGATTATATGAAGAATAAAGCTACCAATAAGTGGGAAGTCTTCTTTAAATAACCTGGTAGGAATAGGGTCTAAAAGACAAGTTGAAGGTTTGGATGAGGAAACTATTTTGTCTAACTCACAAAGGTCGATTGGAGTAAACTCATCAAGACAGACATCAATAGAAGGAGTTGTAGTAGTTACAGTATTTAAGTTAACTGTGGGAAGAATCTGATTGATTTTATCTCTGATGGATGAAATTTTATTATTGAAAAAGTTCATAAAGTCCTGACTAGTAAGCTCTAAGGGGATGCTAGGATTGACAGAGTCCTGACTCTTTGTCAACCTGGCTACAGTACTGAAAAGAAATCTGGGATTATTCTTGTTCTCTTCTATTAATGCAGAGTAATAACTCGTTCTAGCTTTTCTAAGAGATTTTTTATAAATTAAAAGATGATTTCTCCAAGCTAAATAGATTTCATCTAAATTAGTAGAGCGCCATTTTCTTTCTAATTGACGAGTCTTTTGTTTTAAGCTACGAGTTTCTGTGTTGAACCAAGGAGTTAAAAATCTCTGATTAGACTTTTTCTTTTTTAAGGGGGCCACCAAGTCTAGAGCCTGATGCAGAGAAGCTGAAACACTATCCACCATGTTATCAATTACAGAAGGAGCAAGCTGTCTATAGCTTATTTCCGTTGTGTTGACACATGGCATAGAGGAAACAATCTGCATAAATTTGGAAACAGCATCATCTGAGAGGCATCTACTGTGATAATATTTTTCTTTAGGAGCCAAATAGTCAGAAATAGTAAAATCAAAGGTTAACAGACAATGGTCTGACAGTACAGGGTTATGAGGAGACACTACAAGATTTTCTATTTCTAAGCCATATGTCAGAACAAGGTCCAATGTATGGTGGAGGTAATGAGTAGAATTTCCTACTTTCTGAGAAAACCCAATCGAGTCTAATATTGAATTAAAAGCCACATTAAGGCAGTCACTATCTACATCCACATGTATATTAAAGTCCCCCTACTATAATTATTCTATCAGATTTCAGCACTACATCAGCTAAGAAATCAGCAAATTCGGATAAAAATTCTGAAAATTTTAACCTGCTGGAAACAGGAGCAATAATGGAAGAGTCGCTTGGCTAAGAGATGTGGTTAGAATTCAAATGCACCCGGCTTCATATGAAGGGAAAGGCAAGGGGGACTACTGAATTGCTGAGGATATATTTCACCAGCCACTACAATATTAAGTTATGTTCTCAATTATGTACCTGGCAAGTTAAGATGACCGAAATTCATGAAGTCGATGAGTTTAATCTGTCAGCAGGCTTCAGACAAACTGAATGTGCCAGCATTTGGACTTCAAAATAAGGGAGGTTTTTCTTGGTGGTGAGGAGATTTGTAAAAAAAAAACAAAACAAAAAAAAACTAACTAAATATATAGAAATATTGTAACAGAAATAACGGCATCCTCGGTCATTTAAGTTAATTTAAATCATTAAATACAATTTTTTTTTTTTTTCTTTGTAATGAGAGTTAAATTATTATTCTTTTCTGACTGCAAAGTTATGGTCAAAAATATAAATTGTTATAAGGAAAAAGTAAAAAAAAAAAAAAAAAATCCACGGTCTGTTTCAAATTTATTTAAAAAAACAGACAAAAATAAGCCATAAAATAATCCACAAATTTATAATAGTTATATAAATTACAAATTTCAGGAAAATGGTTTCAAATTTAGATAAATTTACAGAGAAAAGTAGAAAACTACAAGAAAATTGTTATAAATTTTTGAGAAAAACCTCAAACCTTCAAGACTGAAGTCATTACTCAAGTTTTTAAGTGGGTGCTCTTTGTACCCTTAACTAGAAATTTTTGGTTGTCTCCTTTAATTTACATGGCACTTGATATTTTCTAACCTGTTTGTCTACTACCATAGACAGAGAGAGAAGCTAAATTAGATA
Organism: Pholidichthys leucotaenia; assembly: GCA_020510985.1. Lineage (NCBI taxonomy): Eukaryota > Metazoa > Chordata > Actinopteri > Cichliformes > Pholidichthyidae > Pholidichthys > Pholidichthys leucotaenia. Next base: position 241,582,076 of record CM035847.1, on the reverse strand, counting down.
GAGCTCAGACAGGGCAAGATTAGACAGAAGAGAGGAACCAAGGAGAGGAAAGTGTTCAGGCAGAGGGTCCGGGAGAGGTGAGAGCAGAGGAGGGAGAGAAGGATGACACCACTAAAAAGTCCAAATACAGGACGTCTGGGTGGGAATCCAAATGGGCCAATATTCCAGCATTCAAGCCTTGGTTGGATAATACTTCAAACTGTAAGTTCCATATGCACGGCAGTGGCTCAGGAGGTTGAGTGGGTCGTCCAATAACCGGATGGTTGGTGGTTCGAATCCCGCTGTCCCCAGATGCCCTGCCGTTGCGTCCCTTGGCAAGACACTTTATCCACCTTGCCTCCAGTGTCCATAACACTGGGTATGAATGGGTATAAATGTTTGGTGGTGGCCGGAGAGGCCGTTGGCCCGGATTGGCAGCCACGTTTCCGTCAGCCTGCCCCAGGGCAGCTGTGGCTACAGTAGTAGCTTGCCACTATCATTGTGTGTTCTGGAGTGAATGAATAATGTATCTGTAAAAAGCGTCTTTGAGTGTCTATGATAAAGTGCGCACACTGCGGACGGACACTATCTCACACTCATCAGGGCTGGAGGAAACGGAGGACAATTTACATATGGACAGAGAGCCCCAGGGGGCAATCAGACGGGACTGTTATGTATGCGTCCTCGGAGAGGACGGCTGGGCGCTAGCTGATGTCATGCTAATGATGTGTATTGACTGATGTGTATTAGATGACAATCACTATGCTAATGTGCCATGCATTCTCTCTTGTCTGTATAACGTGTATAAAAGAGCTTGTGACACATGCCTGGGCAACGCAGTAGCTCACCGAGCTACAAAGCGCGTCTCAATATGTTGGAGGAAATAAAACCTTGTACCCTTCCAGCTCGTTGTATCTCGCCTGATCTATTACCTCCACAACATGTGTTTTCTGACACCCCCCCCGGAAAAATATGTTGCCACCGCACCAAGGTCTTAAAGCCAGAGGAAACACTGAATTTGTAATTAAAATATAAACACCAAAATAAAAGAAACTAAATTATTAAACCCTACTGTGGTGTGGGGATTTAAAAATGATTATTAACTTTACTGTGAAATCTATTCTTTTAATCTCCCCTTCACATCTATGAAGACTGAGTTTCCACTCCGAGATCCATCCTGCACTGAGACCTTCTGAAGAGAAGAGGTTGTCAGTGGAGCAGCCATCCCTGCTTCACTGTGGATTTCAGCACAGAAGAAGACCTCAAATTTTTCAGGGGTCTTAGTTTGTAGATTCAAGAAGGTGCTGCCATAATTTTCTCCATACTCTAATATGCATTCAATACAATTTAGTTGTTGTAATGACTAATTATTTTATTTCTTTTTTTAATTCAAGTTCCCAGCAGGAGTACAATGTTGATCATTTGACAATTTTACTGAGCATTTAATTCTACATAAATCATTGTTTAACAGGAAGTTTTTGGCAATCCTGTGCTTTTCTTGTGGTGTTACATAGAATAGCATCACTGTAAACTATGGAAAAAGCAGCTACTTTAAAATCTGTACTTCCTCACACAACTTTCAGTGCAAAACCTCTAAAAATGTAACATCTTTTTGGAAAAGTTCCCACAAATTCAGGCTTTTTGGGCCACAACAATCACAAAAACAGCCGACGAAACCCTGGAGGGACTGAAATACAGTGATATTATGTACGTATACATGCTTCATGTACTGAATTTGTTTACTGACTCTGGGTTGTTAACTTGACTCTACACAACCTTTGCACTAAAGAAAGCACTTGTGAACACTTTATGAAATCATAAGTTAAATAATAAAAAGTGCATTATTGTAACTGATTTTGGGTCAGTTCTATATGTGATAATTTATGTATTAGAGTATACTTGGTACAATTTACAGCATTAGGTCTCGAAGATCTTTTTTTTTTCCTGGCAAGAAAAATGGTTATTAAAATGGTAATTTCCAAGATCGAATCGAATTGGAATTGAATCAATTCAGAATCTCAAGAATCAGAATCGAATCGATTCTGGAAAGGATCGTTCCCAGCCCTATTATCGTTCATGAAAATGAAATTTAGGCCTGTGTTGTTCATGCAGGGGCACAATGACTGTATTAATGATGGTACTCAGGTCGTATTGGCTTGTCACTGTACCATTCACAAGGTGTAGGGCAGTTCTGTATTGACTAGACACACCTGACCAGACTGTAACACCACCACCACCAAAGGCTCGTCTGGTAACAACAGAGGCTGATGCATAGCGCTGTCCTTGACGTCTCCAACATCGTTTGCCACCGTCATTTCTGCTCAACGTGAATCAGCTTTCATCAGAACAGCACTGAGGACTACTGGTCTCCTTGTCCAGCATAAAAGCTTCCTGGCCCATCCAAGACAATGACGCCTGTGCCTGGTGGTGTGGGCAGGTACCTTTGCAAGTCATCTAGCGTGCAGACCATGCTGACGTAAACGGTTTTGAGTGGTCTGATGTGATACTTGGGTGCCTCTCACCTCCCTTAAATGTGCCTGAAGTTGAGTGGCATTCATCATCAGGTTCCACAGGGCACTGTTCACAATGAAACGGTCATCAGTGTAGGATGTGGCCAAAGGAAGTCCACTTCTATGCATTTCTGTGACTCTTCCAGTCTCTCCGTATCTCTGTTGCAACCTGCTGATGACACTCTAAGCTTTGCTCTGAGAACATCCTGTTTGAAGCCTCGCAGTGGCGAGGTACTGTTGATCAATTATTAGGTGTCGTCTTGGTCTCATGTCAAAATGTGAACAGCATGATGAAGAGGACTATTTAAATACCAATTCTAATTGAACCAGAAAATTAATTGGTTAATTCATGGATCAAACACCTGTTGTAAATTTTACCGTTAAGCACCTTGATAGAGAACGGCAAGTTATGCAAAAAGTACTGAAACATTGAACAGTTGGACATGTGCATTCAAAAGGTTAGAGAAGGTCAAATTAAGTTCACCTGTAAAGGTTATAGTGCATTTTAGGTGCATCCTGAAATTTCACCCAAACTTTTTGAGTAGTGTATATTACAGGGATGGCAATTTTCCGCCGATCCGCGGATTTCCGCCGATTTATTTTCAAATTGATCATTTCTGTGAATCGTCTAAATCCGTTGAGAAAATTTTAGGGGGGGGGGGTAAGGTACCTTATTGTTACCGATTTTAGCGAAAATCAACACGATTACATAAGCGCTCGGCGCTTCCCCGGGTCGTCTCCCGCAATAACCCGGATGTTATGTACCAGGGATGGCAATTTTCCGCCGATCCGTGGATTTCCGCCGATTTTATCATCATCTATGTCATAATTTTGTACCTTTACCTTGTTCTCAATAAAGTTTGGGGGAAAAAAACATACGCGCTCGGCGCTTCCCCGAAGTCTCGCGATAACCCGGATGTACTCAAGCTACTGCTGTATTGTAAACAGCCCTGCGATTGGATAGTTGCAAACGATTGGACCAATCAAATGGCTCGTATGCTTTGTCAAAAATTCATTTCGGCTTGTTCTCAGGGATGTGATTTTTCCGGTAATTCACCGAATTCCGCTTTATTTGTATATTATATGTACGTTAAGTACGTTAGCGGCTTATGGTCCACGACGCAGTGAAAGTGTGCCCTTTCAGCCAGAACCGGAAGTGGCATACGCCAGGTAGAGAGCCATTAACTCTTTGTCGAACATGCTGTATTTACGCTCACTGTCGTGCAAAGACCTGCTTAAAAAAAAGGTGAGCGGCTGCCAAGAACCGGCAACGCATTGCTCCACGACGGCCGCTATGCCCATGTCCGAGACGTGGGTAATGAGCGCTGTTTTAACCTCAGAACGCCTGCTCCCGTTCAGGAGTCCAGTCGACTCGGTTTCCGTTTGAGTGCAGTGTACAGCGGCTGTTTGAGCTGAGCTGCGCGGGGGAGGAAAATGAGCTGCTCAAGACTCAATGGAGATTGAAACTGGTGATCTGAAATGAATGCTGAAATTATAAAAAGTAATGGTATGTTGGAATTTTATTTCTATTATGGAATAGATAAAATTAACTGATTTTGATTTGATCAAGTGTTAAAGCATGTGATGGATAATGCTTGTTGGAATATTTACCTCCGCCAAGGAGGTTATGTTTTCATCGGCGTTGGTCTGTCTGTCTGTTTGTTAGCAAGGAAAAGTTATGGACGGATTTTCATGAAATTTTCAGGAAAGGTGTGCAATGGCACGGGGAACAGATGATTAGATTTTGGTGATGATCTGAGAGTGCATACCTCCATCAAGGGCTTTTTTTGTATTTGTGCAGCAGGATTACACAAAAACTACTGGATGGATTTGGATAAAATTTTCACCAGAGGTGGTTCTTGGGCTAGAGAGGAACCCATTATATTTTGGTGATGATCTGAGAATGCATACCTCAGCCAAGGCGCTTATCTTCTCACATTGTGTTAGCAACAATACTCCAAAACTGATGGACAGACTTTGATGCAATTTTCACCACAAGTGGCTATAGGCCTACACACAAAACCATTACATTTTGGAGTTGATCCATGACAAACGGAAGGAGCCTTGGCGGAGGGATGCGCTCTGAGTGCTTTTCTAGTTTAGGAATGCTATCTTCTTGGAACATAAGTCAATATTATACAGTAATAAGTGGCATTCAGCTGTTTGTTTTATGTCATGTAAGCACAGTTCTGGTACTTAAAAATCATAAAAACCCAGGAGCTTCGGGGAGCGAAGTGACAGTAAAGGTGAAAATTGGCTCAAAGTTCAATGAGGTAACAGAAACACTTGGACAGTTTCTGAAGAAACCAGAAAAGGAGATGAAGTTCAAAGTTCAGAGACTGACACAGCTTGCTGCCAAAAGGAAGAAAGTTTCACATTAGAAGTGACTTGGTGACCAGTGTAAATAGTGTAAAAAACTCTAATAGAACTGTTAAATATGTTGGACTAAAGACAGTGAGACAACATTGAAGAAAAAGTAAGTTAACTTTTCATTAAATTTAATGATTTATCTAAGTCTAGTATTTCATTTTTTTAATCATTTTTTTCAGTCTAAATTACTTGTATTTTACTGAAAACCTCCCAGCTTCAGGGGGGCTGTGCCCCCCCAGCCCCCCCGTAAGTCAATCGACCAAATTAGATTTCAGCTGAAATCAGAATTTCCTGTTGCCATCCCTGTATGTACTCAAGCTACTGCTGTATTGTAAACGGCCCTGCGATTGGATAGTTGCAAACGATTGGACCAATCAAATGGCTCGTTGTATGCTTTGTCAAAAATTCATGGCGGCGTGTTCGTGTTGGAATTCTGAGCTTTCGGTATTGTTTTCAGCGGAATTATGAGATTTTTATCGAAGGATCAGGAGTCATCAGTGCTAGAAATAGACAAAAGTGTCAAAAATAAGTTCCGATGGAATTGGCTTGAGAGAAAAGTGACGGTAAAGGTGAAAATTGGCTCAAAGTTCGACAAGGTAACAGAAACACTCAGACAATTTCTGAAGAAACCAGATGTGGCCGGAAAAGCTTTTTGTGTGTATTGTAAAGACTTGATTAACTATGGATCGCGTGGATGTGTGGCGCTGTCAGACCACACATCAAAAGTGAAGAAACATGCCGACTACCTTAGAAGTGACTTGGTGACCAGTGTAAATAGTGTAATAAACTCTTCTAGAACTGTTAAATATGTTGGACTAAAGACAGTGAGACAACACTGAAGAAAAAGTAAGTTAACTTTTCATTAAATTTAATGATATATCTAAGTCTAGTATTTCATTATTTTTTTTAATCATTTTTTCCAGTCTAAATTACTTCTGTTTTACTGAAAACCTCTCAGCTTCAGGGGGGCTGTGCCCCCCTGGCCCCCCCATAAATCAATCGACCAAATTAGATTTCAGCTGAAATCAGAATTTCCTGTTGCCATCCCTGATATTAAAAGCATGAAGAAATGTATATTGTAAATTGGAATTGCTGTTTTAAGGTGTATTGTGGGAATGTGGAAAGGATGAGACTGATCTCTCTCAAAGCAGCTTTATTCACATTGACCATCATCTTAACGAAGAAAGAGAAAATCACAGGAAACTCTCGTCCCTTAAATACCCGGGACCCTCACAGCTCACAAGTCAATTTGCATCACAAGTCACATCGCATTATAATCACGTCACTTTGCATCACAAGTCACATTGCATTATAATCACCAGTAACAATGCATCTCCTCTATAATCTCTTAATATCACCCCCACAGTCTCAGGCCCTGCATACCAAAGCTAACACCTTCCAGCTTCCTGTTATCTCCAAGGAAATTCTGTCTTTGTTCTTATCTCAAATGTGAGGCCTTAAATAAGTCACAAAGTAGGTCACATGTGTGGCCTCCCCCCAAACATTTAGATCGAACAACAGAATAACAGTTTGCATGCTGTGATAACATAATTGTACATCAATCCACATGCTGCTTGGGCCTCAGTCTTCTCCCGTATCTGCTGTAACCAGGTTTCACCGCCTCCACGGCGCCGTCATGCTGGGGAGCTGCTGTCTGAGGGTGCAAACTTTCTGTCAGTCTCTGCGGGTGATCTGGGGAAATATTACTCTGGGAAACACCCCGTGGTGGCCTGCCGCGTCGAGGGGCCCTTGCCAACAGCACTTGCTCGTCCGCCACCACAAAAGCGGGTTTGAGTCTGTCTATGCCAACCTTTTCCCTCTTACCCCCCAAATCTAGCAAAAAATGCTTGTCCCCAGTTTCCAACACTCTGAACGGCCCATCATAAGGTGGTCGCAGTGGTGTGCGATGCGCGTCATGTCTGATAAAAACAAACTCCGCGTTTTTCAAAGCTTTAGGCACAAAAACCCGCGAAAAACTGTGGTGCACGGGGCCGGGCAGCGTGCTTGATTCTATGTTACTCCGCAACAGCTGAGATGGGGAGGTGTCTGGTGCCGGGTTATCTGGGAGAAACTCCCCAGGCAGCCGAAGTGGTTGCGCAAACACGAGCTCCGCTGGGGAGGCTTCTAAGTCCTCTTTAGGCGAACCAACCCCAATAAAATCCACGGTAACTTGTCTACTCAATTTGCATCCGTCAGTGACGCTCTGAGAGCCGCTTTCAATGACCTATGAAAACGTTAGCATAACCCGTTAGCCTGCGGATCGTACGCGGTTGTGCGGTGAATTGTGACACCCAGGTTGCGGGCCATTGTCGACCAAAGTTCGGACACAAATTGAGGGCCTCTGTCGGACGTAATGTCCGACGGAACGCCAAAGCGTGCCACCCAAGCTGTTAAAAACGCGCGTGCCACCTCCTCGGCCGTGGTTGATGCCAGCGGGACCACTTAAGGCCAGCGCGTGGTGCGGTCCACCATTGTCAGAAGGTGTGTGCACCCTTGTGACGGTGGGAGGGGGCCCACGAGGTCCACATGAAGGTGATCAAATCTCTTGGCTGGAATGTGAAACGGCTCCAAAGGAGCCCTCGTGTGCCTGTGTACTTTGGCTCGTTGACACGCCGTGCAGGCTGCTGCCCACTCTTTAACTTGTTTGTGAAGACTCGGCCACACAAATTTCTCTCCTACCATTTTGACCGACGCACGCACTCCAGGGTGCGCCAAAGAATGAATCGAGTCAAAAACGTGGCGGTGCCACGCAGCCGGTACTACTGGACGCAGCCGTCCAGTGGAGACATCGCAGATTAGAGGGGGCATACCGTCTTGCAGCACCCTGTTCTCCAGCCTTAACCCTGTTGGTCCAGACTGGAGCGCGCGCACATCCGCGTCACTAACCTGCTCCGCGGCCATGGCTGCGTAATCTATCCCTACGCTGACTGGAGCCGCCACGGCGCGCGAGAGGCAATCTGCCACTACATTCAGTTTGCCCGCCACATGCTGAATATCAGTGGTAAATTCTGAAATCGCGGCCAGCTGTCTCTGCTGCCGGCCTGACCACGGTTCGGAAACCTTGGCCATCGCGAATGTTAGTGGCTTGTGGTCAACGAACGCGGTGAAACAGCGTCCTTCCAGCCAGAACTGAAAGTGGCGGATGGCCAAATGGAGAGCCAGCAGCTCCCTGTCGAACGCGCTGTATTTACGTTCACTATCGCGCAAGGTCCTGCTGAAAAAGGCGAGGGGCTGCCAAACCCCGGCTACGTGTTGCTCCACGACCGCCCCTATGGCCACATCAGACGCGTCAGTAGTGAGCGCTATGCGGGCCATTGGGTCTGGGTGTGCCAACAACACAGCCTTTACCAAGGCTGCTTTAACCTCCGAGAACGCTTGCTCCCGCTCCGGGGGCCACTCGACCTTATTCGCGGGTTTCTGTTTTTTGAGCGCGGCATACAGCGGTTGCATGAGTTGCGCCGCGCGGGGGAGAAAACGGTTATAAAAATTCACCATTCCCAAAAACTCCTGTAACGCCCTGACCGTCTGCGTCCGGGGAAAATCTGCTACCGCGCGCACTTTGTCAGGAAGCGGAACCGCTCCTTCGGGGGAGACGCGGTGTCCTAAAAAATCAATCTGTGCCACCCCGAACTGACACTTCGCTGGGTTGATTATTAACCCGTGATCTCCCAACCTCCGGAAAACTGTGGCTAGGTGGTTTTCGTGTTCGTCTTCGGACGCGCTGGCTACCAAAATATCGTCTAAGTAGACGAACACGAAAGGGAGATCGCGTAGCACCGCGTCCATCATGCGTTGGAACGTCTGTGCGGCCCCTTTAAGCCCGAATGGCATGCTTAAAAACTCGAATAGGCCAAATGGAGTTATTACCGCTGTTTTGGGTATGTCCTCAGTGCGCACTTGGACTTGGTGGTAACCGCGGACCAAATCGATCTTAGAAAAAACACGAGCCCCTGCCAAATGAACGGAAAAATCTTGGATATGTGGGATTGGGTAGCGGTCGTGCGCTGTAGCGTTGTTTAACCTGCGGAAATCCCCGCAAGGTCGCCATGATCCGTCAGCCTTCGGGACCATGTGTAGCGGGGAAGCCCACGGACTTTTTGAACGCCTGATAATGCCCAACCTCTCCAGGTTGGCGAACTCCTCGCGCGCTATGGCCAGTTTAGCTGCGTCCAAGCGCCGAGCTTTTGCAAAAACGTGCGGTCCGGTAGTGTTAATAAAATGCTCCACCCCGTGTTTAGCGACTGTTGCCGAAAATGTGGGGACCGTGAGTGCTGGGAACTAAGTGAGCAGTGTGTGAAACTTACTGCTTGCAGCTGTGACGTTGGCTTGTGCTGTAGGCAGGGCCACTCGCGCTGTACAGGGAATAGAATCAAAATAAAATGCATTAACCAGGCGCCTGTTAGCAAGATCAACCAATAAACCATGTGAGCACAAAAAATCAGCCCCCAACATATTGAAATTCACTGCTGCTATAACAAAAGTCCACTCAAATGTACGGCTGTGTAGAGTCAGAAGCAGAGTCTTCTCACCAAAGGTCTTAATCGCCGAGCCGTTCACTGCTGTCACCCCGGGATCTCTGAAACCTGCCAGCCTGTCCGCGTAGGAAGGTGTGATGAAACTCAACTGGGAGCCTGTGTCCACGAGGAATTGCCTCCCCGAGCGTGTGTCCAACAAGTAGAGCAGCTTGTTCTCTTCCCCGAGGGCCGCGGCTGCTACCGACCCCCGGTCTTGGCATTTCCCGAACGCTGAAACTGGCACGGTGGTACAAACTTGCGTGCCCTCTCTGCGAAACGGCGATGGTAGAAACAAAGGACGTCTCCTCCACGTTCCCTGGCTCTCGCCACCGCCGTCGTCGGTGGGTCTGCTACTGCTGCCCCTGGCCCCCTGCCATTTGCGGTCGTCGCGCCGAGTTCCGCTGCTGCGGCCGTGGCCGTGCGCTGTCTGCTGGCGTTGACAATTTGCTGCGCCTCCTGGGCCAGCGCGCGGTAGTCCCGCTGGGCCAACAACGGCGAACTGGTCAGGGCCGCTCTCGTCGCTGACGGTAGGGTCCTGAGGAAGAGGTGGATGAAGATGAAGTGGTCGTCGTCTGAGCCTTTCAACCTCAACATCTTCTCCATCAGATTAACGGGCGTGTCATCTCCCAACTCAGTCAGCGCCAGAAGTCTCTCTGCTCGCTCCTCGACGGAGGGGGTGAATTGCTGGATGAGTGCAGCCTTCAACGCGCCGTATTTGTCGCTGTCTGGCGGCTGCTCGATAAGGCTCTCCACGTGCTGAGCCGTGTGGTTGTCCAGTCTTGCGACCACATGGTAGAATTTTGTGTCGTCTACCGATATTCCCTGGAGGTTGAATTGTGCCTCAACCACATGGAACCAGGAGTGCGGATTGTTCTGCCAAAAGTCCGGTAGCTGGACCGTAGCGGCATTCGCTTGGCTGGGGGCTCCTGACGAGGATCATCTCAACGAAGAAAGAGAAAATCACAGGAAACTCTCGTCCCTTAAATACCTGGGACCCTCACAGCTCACAAGTCAATTTGCATCACAAGTCACATCGCATTATAATCACGTCACTTTGCATCACAAGTCACATTGCATTATAATCACCAGTAACAATGCATCTCCTCTATAATCTCTTAATATCACCCCCACAGTCTCAGGCCCTGCATACCAAAGCTAACTCCTTCCAGCTTCCTGTTATCTCCAAGGAAATTCTGTCTTTGTTCTTATCTCAAATGTGAGGCCTTAAATAAGTCACAGAGTAGGTCACATGTGTGGCCACAGTATAATTTTTTGTTTAATAATTGATGATTTCAATATTCCAAAAATGATGCCAGACCCTAGGGCTGTCGTGGTAGAGGAATTTCCCCTGCGGTGACGGTGGACAGCTCAATACTGTGTTACCATTGCAAACGTTTTTAGGACCCTTTGGATTCGTAATTTAAACAGGATTTATAGGTGGCAAATGAGGGAAGCTGTGAGAGTCTTGCTGCAGCTTGCTCTCAACTTCATGGGCATGTGTTACAACTGTACGGAGCGCCGCTCTTTGGGCTGCGTGTCCACCAAATGGGATTTGTCCACTCTGGGCGGCTATTTTCCAGTTATTCGCTATGTAGTCCAGCGTTTACAGCGCTGAGCTTCCTCGGTGCTAAAACGCTCTCGGTGGTGGCCGTTTTTTGTCGCGGCGCTCAGAGCTGAAAACAGTTCAACTTTTCAGAGACTGCAGCTGAGCTCGTCAATGCCAGACCAAGCAGCCAATCAGAACTGCTGCGTGGGCGGGACATAGGACGCCGGTTCTCGTCTGTACTCAGACTCCTGCTTTCCATGTCATCATATTTTACAACCAGAGCTGCTAGAAAACGTTTCCTGTTCATTGTTATTTTTTTAGAGACTGACATTAAAAAAAAATCAGAAAGTCTGACAATAGGAAATGCGAAAGTGCTGAGATACAGGGCACAGACTTTTTTTTTCCCCCTCCAGAGCGCTGTGCACAAACACTGAAATGAAAAAAAAATGCTCAGGGCAGTCGGGCGTCAAAAAACTCGTTTGGGCACGCAGCCTATATACAGGCATGAACTTCTGATTCTGTTTAAAAAAAAACAACAACAACAAAACAATCATTTTCATAAAGCAGTGGCGGTAACTAAGGGGCGTGTGGACTGGAGAATGCAGCGACATTCAGCTTATAAGCAGGACAGTCTCCGTACAGGACCCTGTGTGGTTCTTGTCTCCGTGATTTTTGCCACTGTCCGAAAAATCTCGTTCAAACAAGCTGCTCTTGGAGCTCATACACAGTCAGGATCATACACACTCCGCTCAGGAGGAAATGACACGCTTTGTGCCCTTTCAGTGCTCACTGTTAACGGCTGTATTTAACAAGGAGTCCAAACGCTTTCGCCCCAAACTGCCTGCTGGATTCAGACTGGAGAGAGTGCCTTAAACGGCGGCAGCACTGTGTGCTGTGGAAGCTTCTAGAACACCAGGTGCAAACATGCTGTTGGTAATAAAAAATACACTTCATTTAGCAATTTATTTAATAGTCAAGAGGGGCACATAATTGAACAACAAGCTATAGCCACACACAAAAAAAAGTGAACACCGCGGTTGGTCATTTTCCTCCACAGTAAGCATGTCCATACCGCGGTATTACATAATTGCGGTTATTGCGACAGCCCTACCAGACCCTAATTGAAATGGTGCTTTTTTTATACATTGACCCAAGCGTGAACATAAGTAATGTTGCCTTACTGTTTTTAAGAGAGAACCTTGTTGACTGTGATTCTGTCCAACTACTGCAAAGTTTACACTGGACTTAAACATAATGCAGACTTCTTTGTCATGACAATACTGATAAAATTTGTCGTAGCTGTTGGGTGGAAATGCAAAGGTCTTTTTCTGTGGTAGTCTTTTTGTTACCAAAAAATAAAGAAATGATTCATAAAATCAACAGTTTAATTTTTACCACTGTCCCTATTGAAAGTAATACAATGGAGTGTCAGACCAATAAGAACTTGCTTTGCCATCACCCTTCTAGCTTCATAAGCCTGGTCAGACCACATAGTTGGCTTTATACTGACTTTCTGTTCATTGATCACAGGAGACCAACAAATCAGTCTGAATGCTTCTTTTCAAGTGAATTTTTAATGCATCCTTGCCAACATCTCTACCACATCCCGTGCTGATTGGCTAATAGTTTGCTCTCTTGTGGCTCTTATTGAGCCGCTGGGATTTTGACAGACATCCTGCTGTCTTATGATGCAGAGCCAGACGAATCAATCCTCACCCCCACGAAGCTTGATTAAAACATCTGGACCCTGGCAATGACCCTACACCCAAACTACACAGAAGATTTAAAATCCATACCAGTGATGTAACAGTGTAGTTTTAATACAATGTATGTTTTTTTTGTTTCTTTTTAATAGGCAGAAAACTTCGATGGCTCTGCTCAGCCCATCGTGGCCATTAAAGGGGCAAAGGTTTCAGATTTTGGAGGCCGGTCGCTCACTGCAACCTTCAACAGCACTCTGATGGTCAATCCAGACATCCCAGAGGCGTACAAGCTTAGAGGCTGGTGAGTGAGCTTCATCTTTACAAATAAGATAAGATGAGATAAGCCTTTATTAGTCCCACAATGGGGAAATTCCAGGATTGCAACAGCACAGGGACAGCAACACTCAGAGCAACAATCAGAAGGCAAGAAAAAACAAGAGCAGCTAGTATACATATGTACATACTATATATATATATATATATATATATATATATATATATATATATATATATATATATATATATAGACACACAGTGCGGAGCATTGTGGTTGGTGGATGTGCAGCAGAAAGTCTAAGCTCTCTGCGGATGCGGCGGGCCAGCTGGATGTCTTTGGGCATGATGGTGACCCTCTCGGCGTGGATGGCGCACAGGTTGGTGTCCTCGAAGAGACCCACCAGGTAGGCCTCGCTGGCCTCCTGCAGAGCCATGACGGCGGAGCTCTGGAAGCGCAGGTCGGTCTTGAAGTCCTGAGCGATTTCCCTCACCAGGCGCTGGAAGGGCAGCTTACAGGTGAGCAGCTCCGTGGATTTCTGGTAGTGACAGATCTCTCTTAGAGCCACGGTACCGGGCCTGTAACGGTGAGGCTTCTTCACTCCGCCGGTGGCCGGAGCGCTTTTCCGAGCACCCTTGGTGGCTAGCTGCTTCCTGGGGGCTTTTCCTCCAGTAAATTTACGGGCGGTCTGCTTGGTTCTTGCCATCGCTCTTTATTATTCTGTCTTATATTTCTTGCACGCCGCCTAAACTCCAGCCCGGCACCCACGTCGTTTTCGCTTCAGTTCCCCGGTATGTCGAGTTTCTCCGTTAGCACCGGGTGGCGGTTGAGTGCTAGCTAGCTCTTCCCTGCTGTATCGTCTCCTACTGTAAACAGTGGCTCCGTCCGCCGACTCGGGAGACCTTTGGGGCGATAATGTCAAATAATGTCAAAAATTGCTTACAAAGTAAACATAGCATAAGTTTAACATTACATGAATCATGCCAATAAGGTTTTATGCATTTATTTCACCTACAGTACGATGGCTCTTTGTGTAATAATACACCATTTAAAGTAAAGGAGTTTAAGGGAATGAAATGGCAAACTTCTATTTCCCAGGTTGTGAGAAAGCATGCACTGATCCTCATTATCAAGATTAGCTTTCCCCCATTAGCCACAATGGTGGCGGCATTTTTGAACAAAGCATTACATATAAATGAAAATTATACTTAATCTATGGAAATGTGTTTTCTCCCCTTTCCTAATCACCCTTCCAGATGAAGCAAAATTCAGACTTATTTCTGTGTGATTATGGTTTGTACATCATTTTGTTTGCTTTCACGACTATGTAGAAATTTGCCAAAATGCCTTTTTGGCTTGGAAAAAAGTGTATTTATGTACTTGTATTAAAGTCTATTCTCACATAGTTAAATTGACAACATTACAGAGAATACTGGTTTTCAGCAAAGTAAACAACCCAATTAAATCCTTGGAGCATCTGAAAATGTTCATCTTTCATTTCTTTGGCCACGTGAGCCATTCCCCCAGTCTTTTCATTTTTCTACATAATTATTCCTCCCTACTGTATAACATTGTCACAAATAATTATGCATTTAGTGCCAGAGGTGAGGATAAAGGAGATTTTTGTAGACTATATTAGTGGGTGTATAATGCGACACAGGTTGGCACATGATTGATAGATGAGACGGCGCTTACATGGACTAACTGGGGGCTGGTACTTAACCTCACTCCAGCACTGTGGCATGCTGATTGATCTGTCCTCTTTATAGAGCCCACTTAAGCAGGCTGTCTGACCCCTCCTTTCTGATGTGAAGGCAAATGTCTGTGTTTGTGAGCAGAGCGCCAATCGATGCCATCCAAAGACTTTCATTTATTTACCCTTAATAGTAGTGACTCTTGGGCAGGTGAGAATGAGCCAAATTACAATATTTGCTCAAAAGGAGCTTTTTTAATCAGATTTTTTTTAGCTTTAGTATCAACCTCTGGTTTCTCTCTGGTACTCTGAGAGGTAAATTAAAATACAATTACTGTGAATTTATTTATTTTTGGTAATATTATTTTACAATGGCTTCCACACCCCTGTAGCATAGATTTATGCACTTATTACACATTATTCTTTTCAGTGGCAGAAGGTTTTTCTGCGCTTTGGGTGTTTCTCACTTGGACAGCCCAAGATAATGATCCATAAATGCTTGTGTTGGTTTTTCCCCATCACCGATGAGGGCTTGGTTCATGTGAGACCTTTTTGGAAAGTGGGTTTGTGCAGATTTCCAGACATCCACTAATGAGTAGTTTAAGTCACAGATGGAAGGAGGCCAGACCTTACTTTTTATGTATATTTTTCAATCCAAATGAGACCCAGTGTGAAAATGCATTATAGTAAGGACAGCCTTGTACTGTAAAGAGGAAATTTTAAAAAAGCAAACTTAAACAAAACAAACTTCCCCTGTTTATCATGTTATAATAGGTAAATGATTTAAGATGTATATAATTTTATATATACATTTTGATAAAGGTAGAGATTTTTTTATACCGGCCGATCACAATGCTTAATTAGATAAATCTTGGAGAAATGTTGTATAACAGGGCTATTGAATTACAATTCAGAGAAGTCCAATTAGTTTTCTCAAGCAAAAATGCCCAGAGAACCACAATGTCAAAGTTGCATTGTAATTTAGTGACGCATATATTGAAGTAGCCTCATCTTTTTACCAACTTGTGCATGTAAGTCACAGTGCTCCAACAGTTGCAGGAGAAGTGTGGCCTGCACCATGGGGGACCCTACCCACCCAGCCCATGGACTGTTTGACCCTCTGTCTTCTGGTAAGAGGATGCAGCGCTTAAGTCAGAACATCTAGACTTAAATCAGTGCTTCTCAATTATTTTTTGCAAAGCCCCCCCTAGGAAAGAGAAAATATTTCGTCCCCCCCCCCCCCCCGCCCCACTCGCCGCGGTGACTATAAATAAGATCATTATCTATAAAAATTGTATAAGTATACCTAAAATTGTATCCTTTTTAACATTAACAAAAGAAAAAAGCAATATAAATCAACTTTCAACAAATATTAACTTTATTTTGCCACACAGAAACCCTGTTATAGTCTAAAACAGAAAAAAAAAAAAATTAAAGTGCATCAAAGTGCCTGAAATAAAAAATATGTCAATCCTTATTTAAACTAGAAACATTTTTGACCAACTGAACCATTTGATGCTGAGAAAAATAATTCAGAATCAGAATCAGAATAAACTTTATTGCCAAGCATGTAAAAAACACACGAGGAACTTGACTTGACATTGGTGCGCATGCGCGCGACACAACGACACGGCAGCCATAATAGGCGCCTCATCAAACAGAGATAGATAAGAAAGGGAGGGGAAGGGAGGGAACGACACAAGGGGGGAGGAGAAAAAAAAAACTTCGTTATCAAAATACAGCTTATTTTTAAGCAGATTATGATTACAATGAAAAAAAAAATCTCTCAATAGCACAGAGCAACAACTCAGAATTCACAAGACACAAGAGAGCAGTGTACAGTATATCTTTAATCAGTTCATGAATCAATGTGTGTGCGGTGTTGAGCAGTGTTGATGATAATAAGAGAGACCCAAGGACCCTTGGCAGAAGATGTTTTGTCTGTCTGGCGCCCAGTCTTATCTGGCGCTGCAGCTGGCTGTCCAAGGCCTTGTGCTCATGATTTTGAAAAAAACACAATCTGCAGACAGCCAGGAGGAATTTTCATGGGGAATAATAATGCCAAATAGGACTGATCACAGAGAAGACTTGTATTTCTTCTGTAGATTCAGTACATTAATCCTTCATTGCGCAGCTTTGAATTCGTCGTGGAAAGACCTGAGCGAACCCATGATGTAATCCACCTTACGAGACAGTTCTCCAGTAGTCGCTATCAGGGTCTTCTCCAGTTTCTCAATTTGTTGGATGCACCTCGCCTGGCCAGCATTTTGATAGGTTGAATCCATCTTCAGCAATATGCGGTAAACCAAGACAATTCCCGTCCCAATCAGAATTATCCCAATCACCAAGATTACGAAGATAAACAAATCTTCAATATCTTCGATAGAAAGATTAGAGAGACACAGCATTTTCCAATTACCTGTGTCACATAGATAGCCCACTGGAGCCGTTCCAGCGGGGCAGACAGCTTCCCCCGGAGCACTTTTCCTTGTTGAAAAAATAGTGTCAATTGTGTTCAAAGCCCAGCTTATTAACTCCATAATTTCTTTTCGGCGGTCGCAGTTAAACGCAGACAGACAACAGCAAGCTGGGATCCAGTAGCAGGAGGGGAGGAAAAAATCAGCAGGAGAGAAGAAAAAAGCGTCTGCTCTCTTGGGAGGGCGGAAGTAGTAATTCAATCAATAAATAATATTAAATGTAAATTGATCTGGAACATTAACACAGGAGCACCAATATATTTAACATTTTAGTATGAAGAAAAAGGTATAAAACATTGTGCTGATTTTTTTCTAAATCACATTAATGAAGTAAGGTTTTTTGCACTGCGCAATTTGGTGCGCCACTTTAAATGATGCTAAAAGTGCTCGCTGGTTTACTGATGTAGCGTTCGCAAAGTGGAATGATTGTTGGCCGTACTCCGCACGTTTTCGCTGAAAAAAATCAAGCGGCTTAACGTGTTGAGGATGTAATGTCTGTAGGTGACGTCTTAATTTATTTGGCTTCATGCTGTCCGCTGCCAACATTTTCAGACACAGTAAACATACCGGTCTTTCCTCGTCTCCCACCGTAGTCACAGTGAAGCCAAGCGCTAGATAAGCTTCGTCATATTTCCTCGTCTTAGCTTTTGGAAGACTTTCATTTGTCTCTTTACCTCTGTCTCTCTCCGCCTTTCTTTTCGTTACTGTTAAATATTTCTCCATGGTGTCTCTCGAGGGGTTTGTTGACAGCAATTTAAGAAGTTTTAAACTCCCGCACAGACTTTGACAATGAGAGCGCCACTGCACCACCTGCTGCTGTGGATGTGCAATTACATTTTACACGGCAAAAGCAAAGCCTGTTCCCCGGGGTCATACGCGCCCCCCCTGGCATCACATCGCCCCACTATTTGAGAAGGACTGACTTAAATGCAGCTTCTACCCAGAGGCAGTTAGACTGGTGAACTCTATGCCCCATGAATGCACCTTGGCCCATGTTGCTCTGTTGCTTTTTTTTTTTTTTTTTTTTTTGGTGCCATTTTTATTACCCCATAGTCATCACCCCGGCAGGCAGATGGGCA
The DNA here is from genome assembly GCA_020510985.1 of Pholidichthys leucotaenia. Classification (NCBI taxonomy): domain Eukaryota; kingdom Metazoa; phylum Chordata; class Actinopteri; order Cichliformes; family Pholidichthyidae; genus Pholidichthys; species Pholidichthys leucotaenia. The sequence continues at coordinate 241,563,931 of CM035847.1, read as the reverse complement.
TCGGTGTTGGCGGCAGCGTCAACGCCTACCTTGTGAATTGCCATAACTAGAGAAAGAAATGACATAGCCTTTTCAAATCGATACCATAGTTGCATCAATAAAAAATCTCGAATGAGTTTGAATTTGGGTGACCTCTGACCTTTACGTCAATGTCAGAGGTCAGTTTTTTCGTAAATCTTGTAAATGTGATGATTACAGAAAGAAATAACGTAGTGTTTTCAAATAAATATTGTTGTATCAAAGACAAATCTTGGATGGCTTAGACCAGGGGTGTCCAACCATGTGCCATGGAGAGCCAAGACCCTGCAGGTTTTCTCTTCTACCCAGTCTCTTCAGCAGGTGTTTTCACTTATCAGCAATCAGTGGGAAGAAGTTCACAGAAATCTGCTGTTGAAGACACTGGTTGGAGGTAAAACCTGCAGGGTCTTGGCTCTCCATGGCACATGGTTGGACACCCCTGGCTTAGACCCTGACCTCTATGGGTTTGGGGTCAAAAGGTCAAGGTTAACATTCCATATACCCTATTTCTATTGAACGAGTAAAGCTAGGATCATCAAAATTTGTACACATGTTCACTCTTTGACTCTGACCTCTGACTGTGGTTTTGGGATTGCAAGGTCAAATTGCAATGTAAACTATATCTCAACCACAGAAAACTAGCGTCACCAAGCTTTGTACACAGGTTCACCTTGGGACACTGACCTACAACTATGGGTTTGGGGTCAAAAGGCCAAAGGTCATGGTTAGCATTCCCAATGCCCTGTTGCTATACAAGTAAAGGCAGGGTCACTAAACTTTGTACACCAGTTCACCCTGTGACCCTGAACTATGATTAGGCTTTTGAGATTGCAAAGTTAAAGGTCAAGGTCAAAATGCCATAAATTACATCTCAACAACAAAGAGGCTAAGGGGTACCAATGGCAGTCGCCAGTATTTTTTTCTTTTTATTTTAACATGCTGATCAGCGACTTCCGGTTATGGCTGCCACGTAGGACGGACGTGTCTCGCTCTGCTCTGCTCCTGGAGAAAAAAAATCGGCAAATAACTCTCTCATTTGGGACAGAACGTATCTCAGCATTTGGGCGAGGATATGTCGGCGAAGCCTAAGGCTGGAAAACCAGGAAAAGGAAAAAGCGAGCCGCCGAAACAGTCCAAATTAACGGACTTTCAGGTCTGTGACGCAGCAAACAAAACTCCATATATGGCGGAGGAGGCTGGCAACAGTGCGATGTCTGCGCGGGGAGGCGCAGATGCGCTGATGGCTGCCATGAGTTCAATGAGAGCGGACTTTTCCTCTAGATTTGATGGGATTATGACAGCGTTGGAAGGAATAAGAAAGGAATTGGGTGACTGTGTAGAACGAACGGCGCAGATGGAGCTCCGTCTCGCTAGTGCTGAAGATGACGTCACCCGTCTTCAATTAAAGGTGCGCACTTTGGAAAAAAAAAATAAATCTCTGGAAGATAATATTTTGGATTTGGAATCTCGGTCGAGACAGAATAATTTGAGGCTGGTGGGTCTTCCAGAGGAATCAGAAGGTCGGGACGTATGTTCCTTTCTGGAAAAGTGGATTCCGGAGGTGCTGGGCAGCGAGGAGTTGCAATCAGCAGTGGTTCTGGAAAAAGCACATCGCATTGGCCCACGGAGAGATAAGGGACCGCCGAGGACCTTAATTATGAAGTTTCTTAGCAACAGAGACAGGATGAAGATCTTCAACGCTGCACGTGCTAAAGGAGAGATTAAACACCAGGACCAGCAGGTGCGGTTCTATCCAGATTTGGCCAGAGGAATCCAGCAATTGAGGAAGCAGTTTGATCTCGTACGTAAGGAGCTGCGCAACCTTGGGATTCGTCATGGTGTAATCTATCCTGCGAGACTGCTGACCACGTATGAGGGCAGAACCCACATCTTCAAGACCCCAGAGGAGGCGCAGGAGTTCATCAAGAAGATCAAAGAAGAAGAAGAGACTGGTGGGAGCTAAGCATGAACAAAATATAAGGTAGAATAATTAAGCATTTGCACAGGCATCTGACTGACTTGAAGTAAATAGTAAGTTTACAAAATATAGATTGTATTATATATTAAAAAAACAAAACAAAAACAAAACAAACAAAAAAAAAAACTATGATGTACAAAGTTGTTAAAAATTTTGGAGTTAAGTTGGAAAACTACAGAGGAGAGTTAATGTTACGTCATTAAAAGCAGTAGAGTTAGGGTGATTGGGAGGATGAAGAAGGAGTGGCTTAGGCTGTTCCCCGTGGGTGTGGAACGGTCGATGGCTATATCGGGAGACAGAATTTTTCTTTTGATTTTGGGGGGTTTGCCACAAGTGTGGGAAGGGGAAATTTGTTTGTGTGTAGTTTGTAGGATGAATGTTCAACCACTCATGTTTTTGCTTCTCTGTATGAGCATGTTTACACTGCAAGGTAATCCCAAACTCTCTATTGATCATGGACCAAAGTGTTAATCTTAATTTAACTTCATGGAATTGCAGAGGTCTACAAAATTTAAAAAAAACTTTAACAAGTTATGAATAAAATGAAGGACATGGGTTCAAGAATTGTGTTTTTACAAGAAACTCATCTGATAGAGGAGGATGTTAAAAGAATTAGGAGTAGATGGCAGGGAAGTGTATTCACCTCTTCATTTTCATCCCGAGCCAGGGGAGTTATGACTCTCATACATAAATCAGTTCCTTTTCAAGTGAAAAATGTAATTGGAGACAAATTTGGAAGATATGTAATCATTCAAGGTTCTTTGCTATTAGAAAATATAAATCTTGTGAACTTATATGGTCCCAATATAGATGATCAGAAGTTCTTTGCTAATTTATTTCTCATCTTATCATCACTTACAGGGCAACATATAATAGCAGGGGATTTTAATTGTACATTGAATCCAGGTGTGGATAGATCAACAGGACTGGATTGTACGCACATTGGATGTAGGATGACTATTAATCATTTTATGAAAGAATTGAGATTGTTAGATATATGGAGAGAAATGAAACCACAAGTTAAAGCCTATTCTTGTTATTCCAGTACCTACAAGACATTCTCACGTATTGATTATTTTTTGATTTCCACAGAATTAAGGTCCAAGATTCAAAACTGCTTTTATGATAACATCGTGATCTCTGATCATGCACCCTGTTGTCTAATATATGTAGATAAAAAATTGACAAAGGAATCAGGCAGATGGCAATTTCAGCATAAATGGCTTCAGGATGAGGAATTTGTCAAGTATATAGAAAAACAGATAGACGAGTTCTTTGACATCAATACTACACAAACATCAGCATGTGTAAAGTGGGAGGCTTTCAAAGCTTTTATTAGGGGACATATTATTAGTTATACAGGATCAAAATCTAAGAAGACTCGAGAGGAGAGAGCTAAATTGGAACATAAAATAAAAAGTCTTCAGGAAAAAGTGTATGCAGGAAGAGATCCAAGGTTGGAGAATGAATTACTGATTTTGAGAGCTGAATACGACAAAAAATCAGCGAATAGAGCTGCCTCGAGTCTTCTAAGATTGAAACAATCTTTTTATGAACAAGGTGAAAAATCAGGAAAATTATTAGCATGGCAGATTAAACAATTGGAAATTAAAACACCAATAACCAGTATTATAAGTAACGGACAGGTAGTTATAGATCCTTTAGAAATTAATAGAGCCTTTAGAGATTACTATGAAAAATTATATGATACCAAAAATGAACCTGATTTAACAAAACTAAATGGGATTTTGAACAAACTATCTATACCGTGTATTCCAAATGAAAACAGGGAGATATTGGAGTCTAAAATTAGTCAAGAAGAAGTTGGGCTAGCCATTGATAATATGAAATCAGGAAAAAGTGCAGGACCAGATGGTCTTCCAGTTGACCTTTATAAAAAATTTAAGAATAAATTAATAAAACCTTTTTTGGAAATGGTTTTAGAAGCATTTCAAAATAATAATTTACCATCATACATAAATAATGCCTTAATTATACTGCTGCCAAAACCAGGTAAGCCCTCTAATAAATGTGAAAATATGAGACCAATAAGCCTATTAAACGCCGACCTTAAGATAATCTGTAAAATTTTAGCAAGACGAATACAAGAAATTTTACCAAATATTATTAATCGAGATCAGAATGGCTTTATAAAGGGTAGACAAGGCTTCCATAATGTAAGAAGACTATTTAATATTATTTATTTTAATAAAGAAGCACCGGATACAGCTCTCCTATCATTGGACGCCGAAAAGGCCTTTGATAGAGTTGAATGGCCCTTTCTTTTTGAAGTCCTACAAAGGTTTGGACTTGGAAATAATTTCATAAAATGGGTTCAAATAATATACAATAATGCTACAGCAGAAATCCTAACAAATAACAATATTTCAAAACCAATAAAAATCAATAGAGGATGTCGACAAGGCTGTCCACTTTCACCTTTACTGTTTACTATGGCAATTGAACCTTTAGCGATAGCGATACGTTTACATTCACAAATATATGGAATTAAAGTTGGACCAACAGAACATAAAATCTCCCTGTACGCCAATGATATAATTTTGTTTATGTCGAATCTAAAAAAATCAATTCCAACCTTGTTGAATTTAATAAAGAATTTTGGGGAAATATCAGGATATAAAATAAATAAAACTAAATCTTCAATATTAATGCTAAATGAGACCCAGAGAAATTACCCAGCCCCTGAGGTAAATCAATTCAATGTTGTAAATCAGTTTAAATATTTAGGAATCCAAATTATGCCTAAGCTAGAATCAGTCGCCAGTGTCAACTATGAAGCCTTAATGTCAGATATCAATGAGTTAACTCAGAGATGGATGTCACTACCAATGTCGATGATCGGGAGAATCAATATACTTAAAAGTAATATTTTACCTAAAATACTTTATTTATTTCAATACATTCCCTTATCACCACCTTTAGATCTATTCTCAAGAATAAAAAAAAAGTTAGTGGAATTTATATGGAACAACAGGAGGGCTAGATTACGTTTGTCTTTATTATATTTACCATTTGATCGTGGAGGTCTGAAATGTCCAAATTTTATGTTGTATTATTGGTCGGCACAACTGAGGTCTATGGCATATTATTTTTCATCAAATGATCTCCCTCACTGGACTGAAATGGAATCATACAATTTACCTTTACCTCTTCCCATATTCATATACTCAGATTCGGCAAAAAAATTACAAAAACAAGTTAAAAATCCATTTGTAAAGCATATGATCAAAATATGGTGTGAAGCTAAAAACTATTTAAAAGAACCACAGTTATTGTCACAATTTAGTCCAATATGGGGTAATCAATATTTTAAACCAGGGAGAGCGGACGCTGTATTTAAAGTATGGAATTTAAAAGGGATACAAAAGATTCAGGATTTATATTTGCCATGTGCAGACAACATAATGTCTTTTGAAGAGCTGAGGATCAAATTTAATCTCAATAGAACACATTTTTTTAAATATCTTCAACTTAGAAACTTTATTCGATCAAATCAAAATAAAGCTCTCACTCGACCTATTTATTCATCCTTGGAAAAAATAATGATGAAAGATAGTAAAAGAAAGGGTATTATTTCAGAGTTTTATAACTCATTGACACTATCTTCAAGTGAAAATTCACTGAAAAGATTAAACTACTGGAAAGAAGATCTGCAAATTGAAATTTCAGAGGAACAATGGGAATTGGCTTGTACAGAAGCTCAAACCAAATCAATAAATGCACGCCTTAAATTGATACATTTCAAATGGTTAATGCGGATGTATGTTACACCGGAGGAGTTAAATAGATACAACAAAAATATACCAGATACATGCACAAAATGCATGGAAAGTAAAGGAACCCTATTTCATTGTTTATGGGAATGTAGATTAATAAGAATGTTTTGGGAAGAGGTGAGGGTAACAATTGAAAAAATAATCTCAAAACAAATCATATTGAATCCTAAACTGTTTTTGTTGGGTCTGTACCCAGAAAAGCATAATTTTAATAAAAGTGAAAGAACATTCATAGACCTCAGTTTGCTTAATGCCAAAAAATGTATTGCACTATTATGGAAAAAGACTCATAGACCAGATGTGACTCAGTGGTTAAGACAGATGTTAACAAACCTTCCATTAGAAAGAATAACATATATACTGAAATCAAAGGAAATTGTGTTTGAGAATATATGGAGACCTTTTATTGATTATGTAAAAAATTTAAACATAACTCTTGAAGAAGAAGGTGAATGATGTGTGTGGACCTTGTAAATTCCAAACTGGTGAACATAATATGTATACTTATGTATTGGATTGTCTAGACTAAACAGAGGAGCATTGTTGAAGACTTGATTTTGTTGGTGGTTGTTGGTGTTTTTAGTGCATTTTTTTTTTTGGTAGTACTTTAGTGTTAGTGTTTGATTGTTTGTATCATGTTTGTTAAAAAAAAAAAAAGGTTCAATAAAGATATTGTGGGGAAAAAAAAACATGCTGATCAGCTTTAAATTCTCTACACTTCATAATTTTATTAGCTGTGCATAGTTTTTTGTTTTTTTTTAATTTATTCTGTTTAGCTGCTGTTCATCACTGCACCTGAGTATGTTTCTCATTTCATGTGTACACTGTACAACCTGAGTTGGTTCAAACCAATTGCCTTGAATCATTTAAATTGGTTAACTCAAACCATTCAAGCACGTTTTTTTTTCATCTGAGTAAACGGAGTTATATGATAAGAGGCAACTTAAATGTATCTTCTTCACACTAAGCTACCATTCAGGTTTTACTTTATTTCTACTAAGGTTTATTAATACATTCTAGTTTTGACAGTTTACATAACACAGCACAGTTGGCATAGCCATTTCCTCCATAGGGCGGTGTACACAAACACTATGGGCCCCCAGTGAATGAGGGGCCCCACAAGCTACAAATGCAGCCTGAGTGTTACAGCATCAGTTGCCACTGTTGTAGAAGGAACTGCTATGGCAGTTTGTATCACTGCCATAGCAGTTCCACTCATGTTACCAAACACAAAAGTTATCTAAAACTCAAATATCCCAGCAACAAAAGCTTTGACAGATGTACAGTAGTAACACACAGTAAACTGACAGTCTAACTAAGGAGATAAGGCTCATTTTTAAATATTTAACATTTCCCATCAGCCCATGTGGCTGCATTATTTTTGAGAGATTTAAAAGTACCTATCTTCATTTGATTATGGTTATAATTTTTGAAAAAAAAAAACAACAACAAAAACATAAACAAAAACAGGAGCAACCAAACGCAGTCTTGCATAGGGCCCCCCCCAAAGCAGGAAACAGTCCTGTTTCTTGATTGTTTGGCTTTCAAAACAGAATACAGTAATTTAAAAAAAAAAACACTTGTCACTTCAGAACTCATGGTGATCCTGTCAAATGTCCCCACATAATAAAAAAACAACATAGAATAGGCTTTATTGTCATTGTACAGTTGTACAGTACAACAAAATTGTGGGTGCTCCACCAGGCTACTGTGCAATAAAGTAAGAGAAGGATTAGATAACACGGTTACAGAACACATGATTAAACACTGAAATAAAAATAGCCCATGATTCTGGAAATATACACAGGTATGGTAGTGGTTTCACTATAATTTTGCCACTATCAAAGCAGTTTAATTTTGTGTGTTGACTAAACAAGGATTATAAGACTGCAACTCGATGTCAATTTAAAGGGACATAAAATTATTATTGCTTTATTGGATCACAGCCTGATTTCACACCTGAATTTTAAAAAAAAAGCCAGCAGTCATTTTTATAGCAATATTGACGTTAACGTGGAGGAAATGAGTAAATGTAACAAACTGGAATTATGTTACTATTATTTAAAATGCCCCCAGAATGCAAGTACACTCACAGCAACTGAGTTACTACTACAAATTTGTATTTTTGAGTAAGATTAAATTTGCAAAAATGAGTGACTCCATTTTTTTTGTGTGTGTGTGGGGGGTGGGGGTTGATTAAATTATATTTACTTATTTCTTTTATTAAAAAAGTACTGTTAGGTTTTACAGTGTAATAATGCAATGACATTAAATTCTATTTTATGTAGTCAACAACTGTCAAATTGCATGAGGAATGCAGGGTGAAATTCAGTTTTTTTGCTTGTTTGTTTTTTTTATAAACAAAATTGGATGGGGGGATAGTGAAGGGGATAGTGAATACTGATAAATAAAATAAATATTTTTTGTTTCAAGTGAAATAAGTTGGCAGGTAAAGTGATGAAAATGTCCTAAATGTAGTGTATGCTTAAACCTACTTTTTTAAGAGGCTAAAATCCTGTCCCTTTACGTTTCTGTAAGTCAAGTTGTGAAATGTTATAAGGTTCATAAGATGCAAACCTGTTAGTCTCTAAATCCTTTATTCGTTAATTTATTTTTCATCTTGCACTGAAGAACCCAGCGCATTTTGCTACAGATTGAGATTGTATTTGGAAAGTGGGTGTTCACAGCATGTGTACAGTAAATAAGTGCACTAATGCTTTCTTCAGTGCTGAATGATAGCATTTTTTTTTTTTTTTGACTCTGTCCCAGTGACACTTTTGCTGTCACCAGACCAGCCTAATGTAAGAAACATGAAGGAGTGGAACAGGCCGTCTGACAGCCGAACCTTAAAAGTATTAGGAGAGATTTTTAATAAATTCATTTTTATTCACTCTTGTGGATTAAAAATAAATGGTCAATTATACTTGGCATGGCAGCTGTTGATATACCTGGGCAGCCCGCCCAAGTGTAATCTACATGTGGGGAGAATACTGCATTTGCTGTACTGCCATGACTGCTGAAGCGTCATTGTTTTACTCCTGCAGAGGCATTTTAATTTGATTGTGTTTTGGTGCAGACCTTTGGGACTCTCTCAAATGAATAGTCTATCCTTGGTGGGCTGTTGTCTCAAACTCTTACAGGATATTGGTAGTGCTGCTGCATATTTGCCAGTAGTTTCCCTTTAACAATGCACTAATTAAACATGGCAGACACAAAAATACAAATGTTTCCATGTGCATTTGGTAATTAACATATTTTCCTCTTTAATCTGTTCATCAAAACATGTTCAAGTGACAGTTATAGAATGCCTATACTTGGTCCTCTTTTGCATTTTATTTTCTGTCCTTACAACCTGGAATTTAAATTGATTTTTATCCCCCGCCGGTCGAAGACCGAAGAGGGATTGAGTTATGAGTCTGTCCGTCCGTCCCACTATTATGAAATCAACTCCTACAGTTTTGGTCTGATTGTTTTGAAACTTGGTACCATGGTTTGATATACAATGGGGATGCACATATTCCAATTTGGTGTCAAAGGTCAGGTCAGATTTCTTCCTTAAATCTTCTAAACACAGTAACTACTGAAAGAAATGATGTAGGCTTTTCAAATCGATACAGTAGTTGTATCGAATACACATCTTGGACGACTTGCACCCTCGCCTAACTATGGGTTTGGGGTCAAGGGATCAAAGGTTCAAAGTTAACATTGCATTTGCACTATGGTAGATGCTACATTTACTATTACTTTAAAACAAGTAAAGCTAGGGCCACCAAACCTGGTATACAGGTTCACCTTGAGATCCTGAACTCTGACTATGGGTTTGGCATCAAAAGATCAAGGTTAACATTTTTTATGGCTTATTACTGTACAACACATAAATCTTGGGCCACCAAACCTGGTACACAGGTTCATCTTGGAATCCTGACCTCTGACTATGGGCTTGGGGTCAAAAGGTCAAGGTTAGCATTCCATTTGCACTATTACTATAAAACAAGTAAAGCTAGGGCCACCAAACCTGGTCCACGGGTTTCACCTTGGAATTGTGACCTCTTACTATGGGTTTGAGGTCAGAAGGTCAAAGGTCAAGGATAACATTCCTTATGCCATATTACTGTAGTGGCTAAAGTTAGGGTCACCAAACTTGGTACACAGGTTCACTCTGTGATCCTCAAGTGTGACTACAGTTTTTGGATTGCAAGATCAAAGGTCAACATCAAAATGGCTTATAAACTATATCGCAACAAAAAAGAAAGCTAGGGTCACCAAACTTGCTACACAGGTTCACCTTGGGATCCTGACCTCTGACTATGGGTTTGAGGTCAGAGGTCAAGTTCAGCATTTCTTTTGCCTTATTACTCCATCGGTCTATGATGACCATGGAAGAGAATCCTAAACGTCTACTCTGCTGGAACAGCACCGCCTGTGGCTGAACAGGCCGATGCGCACCGGTGTTCTACCTTCCAGCGTTGGGCGTTGGTAGGATTCAAGCCTGGGCAGGAAGATATGGAGGACAAGATGTTACCCATGCAGCATGTCCCCCCTCTCCACGTCACTGATGAATCCAAAGGAACAGCAGGGCTGCTATAGTTTGGCACCAGCGCCATCGCAGGAGCTGCCAGAACGATGTTGAGCACAACAGAGAACTGCCTTAGGGGCTCCGACTCCGGATTTTTCCTCAGGGTTGACTCCCGAAACCTTTCCCGTGACCGGGTGTGCCGCAAGGCAGCGGAGGTTTGAAATCAGGGTTTACCTTCCCTTAGATGGGCTACCTTCCCAGGTTGACGAGCCACCATCTACCCGAAGCATCTGGTTTTAAGGCGCCAGAGATCCGCCCTCACCCCTTCTCCTATTAGTAAAAGCAGTTCCGCCGGGCTTAGAGACTAAACCACACGGGCAGGCTAGGAGTTGGACTTAGTTGTCAGAGGCTTTTCGAGACGCACGCCATAAGGAGCATTTTATGAGCACTGGTAGCTTAACCCCAGTGCCGCTCCTGGCTATGACAACCTTGGAACCTTATTACTATACAAGGAGTAAAGCTAGGGCCACCAAACTTGGTACACAGGTTCACCCTGTGACTATGAAGTCACTGTGGTTTTGGGATCGCAAGATCAAAGGTCAACATCAAAATGTCTTGTGAAGTAGCTCTCAACAGCAAAGAAAGCTAGGGCCACCAAACCTGGTACACAGGTTCACTCTGAGGCCATAATCTGACTACAAGTTTGGGGTCAAAAGGTCAATGTTGGCATTCCCTATAATCTCTTGCTATAGAACATGTAAATCTCTCTAGGGTTGCCATACTTGCTACATGGGTTCACCTCTGGGTCCTGCCCTACAACTATGGGTTGTATACTTTGTTGTATATTCATGGATGATGGGTTTATCATAATTTGATTGTGCCACAGTAATTACATTGAAAAGTTGAAAACTGCTATCCATCCATCCATCTTCTTCCGCTGCTCTCCAATCAGTCATTATTGGGCTTGTTAAAGAAAATGGAGGCAGGGGGTATTACACTTGCCTCGGAGTGCTCTTGTTGGATGGTTGTATCGTTTGTTTTATACAACATGACTACACCTTTGAAGGTGTAGCAGGGACCCACCCCTCCAGCACGGTGGTCAGCACTGTTGTCTCACAGCAGGATGGTCTGGGATTGAACTCCGGTTCTGTCCTGCTTAAGTAAAATATTGACTGCACGTCCGACTATCCACGGGGAAGTCTATATCAGGTCTGTATAATTATTACATGATGATGTCATAAAAGAACAGCAAATCCAAACAAGGCCTTTCAGAACACACAATATTGCCCCCACACACACGCGCACACACACACACACACTTTTTTTAAGGTCATGCCACAGCATCTCAATTGGATTCTGGTCAGGACTTTGACTAGGCCACTCCAAAGTATTCATTTTGTTTTTCTTAAGCTATTCACAGGGATGAGAATCTTCTTCGGATCCGCGGAATTCCTCGGATTTGATCATGTCTAGGGTCATTCTCATGAATCGTCTAAATTCGAGGAGAAAATTTTAGGGGGGGAGGGGGGGTTGGAGGTCTGTTATGAGCGGTGAGTCGTATTTTCGACCGGCTGCTAAAATCCAACGCGCAGAACGCGCTACCCAGCGAGATCAGTAATGTAATGCAACAAGGCCACTGATTGGCTCATACTTATTGAAGCAACCAATCGGCGATTTTGTTATTCCTTTGTCATATCCAACAGGCGGAGCGAAATGCAAATGGCGGACAGTTCATTCAACTGAGTTTTCTTGATTTCGTGAAAATGGTGAACCTAAAACTCACGAAAGACAACAAAGCAAGAATTTTAGAAATCGACAAAGGGATAAGGAACAAGTTTCGTTGGGAATGGCTTGAAAAAACTGTCAATGACTGTAAAGATCGGTAAAAATACCGAAGTTGTGGTTGAAAAAATGGCCGACTTCATAGCGAAATGCGAAGTACCAGGGAAAGCCCAGTGTGTTTATTGTAACGATTTCTTGAGTTATGGATCTCGTGGTTGTTGCCTTAGTTGAACACTGTTCAAAACAGAAACATCTCAAAATTGTGGCTACAAGAGATCGAACTACTCGCTCGTGCTGCATTCAAAACGATCGATGGACACGGTCAAATTCAGATGCCAGTCAAAGTTCATCACAATTGGCCCCGATTACAGCAATTAGTGATCGGAAGACACATTCCGAGGTAAGACTTTTTTCTCGTTGTAAGTAATGTACTTGAGAATTTTCGTGTAATGAATTTGTTATGAAATAGCATGTGTAAGTTGTGACGTCATGCCTGTTTTGAAACACTAATTGCATTTGAATGCTGATTATCGATTGTTAATAGATAAATGTTATTACCTCCGCCAAGGAGGTTATGTTTTCATCGGCGTTGGTTTGTCTGTCTGTCTGTCTGTCTGTTTGTTTGTTTGTTTGTTAGCAAGATAACTCAAAAAGTTATGGACGGATTTTCATGAAATTTTCAGAGATTGTCAGAAATGGGGTATCCTACAGATGATTAGATTTTGGTGGTGATCCGGATCACCGTCCACAAGAAAACCGCCATTACGCAAAATGCGATTTTCGTGAATAACTACTGAACCACTAATCCTATCATTGTGAATCCAATTGCTAGTCATATGTTTTCATGGTCAAGGAATCTGAAAACGTACACACAAACACTGTATGGGGGGAACTGTGGCGCTTGGCAGAGGTCTATGCTCTCCGAGTGCTTTTCTAGTTACGTATTTTCTCACAATTTGAAATGCAATCTAAGAATTTTGAATATAATTTATCATTTTTTGTTTCACTAGGAGGAGTTACATAATGCATGTGTAAGTTTTTTTGTCATGGGTGGTGATGGGTTGCCTTTCCTAAGATATCTTTGCTTTTATTAGTAAACATAATTTCTTCATGGTCATTGCATAAAAATATTAAACATCTTTTAGGTTTTACTTACTTTCTTAGATTATCTTTCAAATATTAAAATATACTAATATGCAACTTTTTTTAATATTCCTAGTAACACTAACAAATGCGCACATTAATAAATCAAAATGTTTGCAGAATGTCAGTATATTTTAATAAATGGGTGATGGACTTGGTGATGGAATTTTGTTAATATTTATAATTTATTTTACTTGGTTAAATTATTTGTCTGTTCTAGAACTATGTAAATGTAATTCTGTGTCAGTTCTAAACATATTAAATAGCAGTAAAATATAATTTAGTATTATTACATCAACATACCATTCAGATATCATAAATTTACACGTGATGCAGCAGCAGATTAAAAAGGTAAACTATAAATGCATTTGTACTTACTTATAACTTTAAACATAAGACCACATTTGAGCATTCTAAAACACCAGATTTCGTTAGCTTATGGGGGGCGTTGCCCCCCAGACCCCCCACCAAGGCTCCGCCTTGGATCCAGCTTGGGGGCCTGCATCCCCCAAGACCCCCGGCTTAGTTTCCTCTTTTTTTCCCAAACCCCATTCTCATCCCTGTATTCAGAGGTGGACTTGCTGGCGTGTTTTGGATCATTGTCCAGCTGCAGAACCCAAGTGTGCTTCAGCTTGACTTCACGAACAGATGGCCGGACATTCTTCTTCAGGATTTTTTGGCAGACAGCAGAATTCTTGGTTCCATTTACCACATCAAGTCTTCCAGGTCCTGAAGCAGCAAAACGTCCCCAGACCATCACACTACCACCACCATATTTTACTGTTGATATGATGTTCCTTTTCTGAAATGCTCTTACTTTTACGCCAGATGTAATGGGACACCACCTTCCAAAAAGTTCAACTTTTGTCTCTGTCCACAGAGTATTTTTGCAAAAGTCTTTGATCATCAAGATGTTTTCTGGCAAAACTGAGATAAGCCTTTATGTTCGTTTTGCTCAGCAGTGGTTTTTGTCTTGGAACTCTGCCATGCAGGCCATTTTTAAGATAAGATAAGATAAGATAAGATAAGCCTTTATTAGTCCCACAACGGGGAAATTCCAGGATTGCAACAGCACAGGGATAGCAACACTCAGAGCAACAATCAGAAGGCAAGAAAAAAAACAAGCAAGCAAGAGCAGCTAATATACATATGTACGTATTACTATAAAATATATATATATACACACACACACACAGACACACAGTGCAGAGCATTGTAGCTGGATGGAATAAATATATGAATATATGAACACACAGTGCAGAGCATTGTAGCTAGATGGAATAAATATGTAAATATATAAACACCCACAGTACGGAGCATTGCAGCTAGGTGGAATAAATATGCAAGTATATAAACACACACAGTGCGGAGCAATGTAGCTAGATGGAATAATATGTAGATATATAAATATATAAACACACCCAGTGCTGAGCATTGTAGCTAGATGGAATAAATATGCAAATATATAAACACACACAGTGCAGAGCATTGTTGCTAGATGGAATGAAACAGCATAACCGTCTACTTAGTTATCCTACATGGTATGATTATGTGCCCATACATATTCTCACCCTCCATAGCGACCGGTATGTTCCTAGTTGTATGCCGGAGGGGACCATTGTGTAAGTCTATTGCATCTTTTGCATTCAAAAAAACTATTAGTTTGTTACGTCTTTTTGCTATCTCTGCGAGCAGCCCTGCTTAGGTTGTACAGTCTGACAGCCGTTGGTAGGAAGGACCTACGAAACCTCTCGGTTGTGCACCTGGGATGATGTAGTCTGCTGCTAAATGAGCTCCTCAGTGCATTCAGTATGTCCTGCATAGGGTGGAACTCGGACTCCAGCAGAGATGACAGTTTAGCCGCCGTCCTTCTCTCTCCTATCTCCTCCATCGGATCAAGGCGCTGCCCCAGGACAGAGCTAGCTTTCTTAATCAGTTTGTTCAGTCTCTTCCTATCGGCTGCAGTAATGCCACTGCCCCAGCAGACCACTCCAAAAGTGATGGCTGATGCCACCACCGTGTCATAGAATGACTTCAGCAGCGCCCCTTGTACACCAAAAGACCTGAGTCTCCTCAGCAGGAACAGCCTGCGCTGTCCCTTCTTGTAGAGTGCATCAGTATTGTGTGACCAGTCTAGTTTATTGTTCAGATGAATACCCAGGTACTTATAGGATGTCACCATCTCGATGTCTGTTCCCTGTATATTTACTGGTACTGTGAGGGGCTGCCCATGCCTGCGGCAGTCCACCACCAGCTCCTTAGTTTTCCTCGCGTTGATCTGGAGGCAGTTCCGATGGCACCAGTCCACGAAGTCCTGGATAAGCCCTCTGTACTCAGCTTCATCTCCATTGGAGATGAGGCCAACGATCGCAGAGTCATCAGAGAACTTCTGTAGATGGCAGTGTGTTGTGTTGTGTGAGAAGTCCGCAGTATAAAGAGTGAACAGGAAGGGAGCCAGCACCGTTCCCTGGGGGGCCCCCGTGCTACTGATGATCGTGTCGGACACACAGTCCCGGGTTCTCACAAACTGAGGCCGGTTCGTGAGGTAGTCCAGGATCCATGATGACAGGTGCTGGTCCACCCCTGCGCGCAGCAGCTTGTCCTTCAGGATCATCGGTTGGATGGTGTTGAAAGCACTGGAGAAGTCAAAGAACATGATCCTCACCATATTCCCGGGCTTCTCCAGGTGGGACAGAGAACGGTGAAGGAGGAAGATCACCGCATCCTCCACCCCAATGCCATGCTGGTAGGCGAACTGGAGTGGATCCATCGCTGGTTCCACCAGGGGGCGGAGGTGAGCAAGGAGCAGTCTCTCCAGGGTCTTCATCAAGTGGGACGTCAAGGCCACCGGTCTGTAGCTGTTCAGGTCTTTGGGGTGGGAAGTTTTTGGTACAGGTACCACACAAGATGTTTTCCACAGCTGTGGTACCCTCCCCAGTTTCAGGCTCACGTTGAAGATATACGTCACAATCCCACACAGCTGGTCTGCACAGGACTTGAGGAGCTTTGCGCTGATGCCGTCCGGTCCCGGCGCCTTCCTCGCCTTGATCTTCCTCAGCTCCGTCCTCACCTGGGTCCTGGTCAGGGTCAGGATGGGGGGCTGTGTGTTGGGAGTGGGGGGGTGTTGGTGGAGTGGGGAGTGGGCAGCAGGACTTGATTTCTTTAGAGGCAGCAGTGGTTGTTGTGCAGTCAGGGGGGAGGGCGGTTGGTCAAATCTATTGAAAAACAGATTCAGGTTGTTCGCCCACTCCCTGCCCCCTGTGGCCTGGGGGGAGGTATTCTGGAGCCCCGAGATGGTTTTGAGGTTTCTCCAGACCCCGCTGATGTCGCTCTGTTGCAGCTTGTCCTCCATCTTCTTCCTGAAGCTGTCCTTGCCTTCTCTGATCTTTCTCCTCAGCTCCCTCTGTACGGACTTCAGCATCTCCCTGTTCCCTGACCTGAAGATCCTCTTCTTCTCTCTCAGAAGTGTTTTTATCTCAGGGTTGATCCAGGGTTTGTTGTTTGAGTGACGCCGTATGGTCTTGGTGGGAACGGATTTGTCCACACAGAAGCTGAGGTAGCCCGTGAAGGTGTGAATGAGGCCATCGATGTCCTCACCATGTGGATCGCAGAGCTGCTTCCAGGCGGTGGCTTCAAAACAGCCCTTTAGGGTGTCCATTGTCTCCTCAGACCATAACTCCACAGTGTGCATGGCTGGAGGTTGTCTGTGCACTAGGGGTTTGTACACCGGCCGGAGATGAACCAAGTTGTGATCCGATCTCCCGAGTGGGGGGAGTTGTGATGAGGTGTACGCCTCCTTAGTGTTTGCGTAGAATAAATCCAGTGTTTTATTGTCTCTAGTGTGGCATGTGACATACTGGGTGAACGTGGGTAGAATGGGAGACAGTGAAACATGGTTGAAATCGCCTGAGATGAGGAGAAGAGCATCTGGGTGTTCTGTCTGCAGCCTGCTGGTTACTGAATGGATGACGTCACGTGCTGTCCCAGCGTTCGCCGTCGGATTTGCATAAACAACAATGCAGATCACGTGTGAGTGTTCTCTCGGGAGATATGTAGGCCTCATGCTAACAGCTAGCAACTCAATGTCTTTGCTGCAGTGTCGTTGTTTAACAGTGATATGTCCCGGTCTGCACCAGTTGTTGTTAACATACATTATCACTCCACCGCCCCTAGTTTTGCCACTCTCTGGTGTTCGGTCAGCTCGTATCATGTGAAAACCCTCCAGCTCAATGTTAGCATCTGCTGCTAGTTCAGTTAGCCACGTCTCAGTAAACAAAAGGAGAGAGCACTCCCGGTATGTGCTATCATAACGGGAGATAGCCGCTAGCTCATCTAACTTTCCCAGTATCGACCGTACATTTCCCATGACAACAGATGGAAGGGAGGGTCTGTACCTTATATTTTTTGTCCTCCGCCTTACTCCAGCCCGGCAGCCGCGGCGTTTTCGCCTCAGTTCTCTCGGTATGTCGAGTTTTTCCAATGGGACCGGGTGGCGGTTGAATGCTAGCAGCTGTTCTCTGCTGTATCGTATCCTGCTATAGACAGTGGCTCCGTCCACCGGCTCAGGAGACATTTAGGACGATCTGTGTGTCCGTGATATAAGTGGGGTGAAAAAAAAGACAGATCAAAAGAGAGAGGAAGGGAAAAAGACTCGGAATCGAGCCGCTGTTGCAAAAGGCAGCCGACTCGTGTGGCGCCGAGAGAAAAAAAAAAAAAAAATAAAGAGATTTACCCAATCTCTTTCTTATGAAGTCATGAACACTGACCTTAACTGAGGCAAGGGAGGCCTGCAGTTCTTTGGATGTTGTTGTGGGGTCTTTTGTGACCTCTTGGATGAGTTGTCGCTGCGCTCTTGGGGTAATTTTGGTCGGCCGGTCACTCCTGGGAAAGTTCACCACTGTTCCATGTTTTCGCCACTTGTGGATAATGGCTCTCACTGTGGTTTGCTGGAGTCCCAAAGCTTTAGAAATGGCTTTGTAACTTTTTCAAGACTGATGGATCTCAATTAGTTTGTTTCTCATTTGTTCCTGAATTTCTTTGGATTGCAGCGTGATGTCTGGCTTTTGAGGATATTTTGGTCTACTTCACTTTGTCAGGCAGGTCCTATCTAAGTGATTTCTTGATTGAAAAGAGGTGTGGCAGTAATCAGGCCTGGGTGTGGCTAGAGAAATTGAACTCGGCTTTCCAAAGATGTGATAAACTACAGTTAATTTATGTTTCAATGGGGGGGCAATCACTTTTTCACACAGGGCCATGTAGGTTTGGATTTTTTTATTATTTTTTTTTACCCTTAATAATAAACATCTTCATTTAAAAACTGCATTTTGTGTTTACTTATGTTTTTGTCTAATATTTAAATTTGTTTGATGGTCTGAAACATTTAAGTGTGACATACAGAAAATGAGAAATCAGGAGGGGGCAAACACTTTTTCACACCACTGTACATGTTTTTGTCTGTGCAGATGCTGTTGCCCATTAGGTGGCAATAGCACATTTGGACATGGATCTGATTTTCTCCACCCTGTCAAGCAGGGTCATCCTTTTACGGTTGATGACACTTTTAGATTTTTCTTTTTTTATTCTGATGAACTCTGTCTCCGTTATCAAACTTAGTCCCAGTCCAAGCTGACACTTGAATATTTTTCATTTTTAAACCACACATTGTTTGTGGGACTAATTATGCAAGCCCACATAGTTTTTTGTGTTGTTTTTTTTTAGCGCAAATTCTGAACATGAGCTCTCATTTTTTAACTGACTGTAGCTTAACCAAATGTTCCTCACTGCTGGATTGGTGGGGAAAAAAATTAATCACCAGCTGATTTGCTTATTTTCAGAACTAATCCTCTCAAATGTTGCCAGCTGTAACTAAATTTGGCTAAAGCGACAGACCTAGCTTTTAGATCACTGTAAAGGGAATTTGAATGATGTGTCAAAACAAGTATTTGGAATTCTTTATGTAGGAGTCTTCTGGTCAGCCTGAATCTGTGAGCGATGCTTGGTTTTCCATCACCTTTTCATCCCTCTTCCACTAACGTGTCTCTGCTCCCATACTGTCTTTGTTCATTGGCTCGCTGACATTTGACACGTCTGTGGCATGCACATGAATTTGTCTGCCAACGTAGAGCCAGCTATCATGCTGTTCCTGTGTCACTGAAGCCACTTTGCTCTAAGCTGGGTTCTGCCTACTTTCACATGACTGTTGCAAATTTTTCTGCCAAATCCAATTTGTCCTCTTTTGTCTCCTTCATTACAATTGATTTCCCATGTGATATGGCTTTGTGGTCCTAGTCACTGTCTGTATGATTTGAAAATTGAAAGAAAATGTGTAGCTTAATGCTCTTTTTTTTTTTTTTTTTTTTTTTTAATAAATACTGTTGTCAAGTGGAACCACAGAAAGTCCTGTAATTCTGATGTTTTACCATTTTTTCCCCTCCCGTTTTTATCTGTAGAGGTTAATTTTTAGCAGAAGATACCTGTTAGATTTCTTTTTGGAAATTTTTGCCTTTGTGGACAGATACAGTGAAGAGTGACATGACATGGGGTGAAGAGCAGGAAAGAAGCTTGTAGGTGAGATCACTACAGCTGGGAATTGAACCAGGAATCACTGCATTTAACCAATATGCGCGTATGTCTTGTGTGTATTACACTAAGGAGGTATCTTCTTTTAATTTTTGTCCCTAATTTGATTGTCCAGATATCCTGTCTTGAAGATCTTGATGACAAGACAAGGGCAATTTAAGTTGAAATGCTGACATAACTCTTGAAAAGAAAGGAATAGTCAGCTTGTGTTTTTCTTTTGCCATTCAAATGGTTATTTTCAAATAATCACACTACAAGTAGCAAAGTATCCTCTCTTATTTACAGCACACCCTTGTCCTGTGTTACTATGCTTTGTGGCTCAAAGATTAGTAACCTCTATTGATCTTTATGGCCATTTTAAACCGATTTTCCCAACAGCTGCAATTTACCTTTGCACATTTGTCTTCTCCTGCCTTCCCTGTTCTTCCCCTGTTGCCTTCCCTGAATTACTGGGCGGTAACACTGGATGAGAATGAGTTTCTGATATCACTGCAAAAGCTCTGACCCTGGCCAGCTCATCTGGCCCTCTGTCATACATTTATTTCTTAAACTTCTCAGACTGCCTTGTGCTCAGAAAAGCCATTGCTGCCTTGACAAACACAAAAGCATTTTTGCTGTTGGCTGGGACAGGTTCCAGTCTGTTTGCAGCCATGTGCTTTGGTTCAGATGTGTTAAATGATGTTGCACCTGCAGGTGTCCGTCTGCATGCCGTCATTAGAAGTGGTCATACAGTAGATATACATTACATTTGTACCTATTTACATGTCAGTAAGGTCAGTTTGTTCAACTGAAATCTCACGTCTGTTCTCTATAGCTCCAGGGAAACGTCCACTATCCACTCACTTACCTTAATGATATCACTTGAATCAGTGTTTCTGGGGATCAGGAATGATCCAAGCATTGTGCTTCTTTGCAAAAGCGTGGAGACTGGTGACCTCGTTCCATCCACGGCTGTTTTATGTCACTTCTTAAACTGTCTGTCTGGCATCCATTACAACTTTTGATGTCCGGGTTTTTTTTTTGTTGTTGTTGTTTTGTTTTTTTTTGTTCTGTCAAAATGAAACGGCCACTTTTTCCCCTCAAATTGTATCAAAAGGTGGGCAGCACGGTGGCACTGTGGCAGCACAGCAAGAAGGTCATGGGATCGATTCCATCACTGACCATCGTGGGTTTGATCCCATCCCCTGACCATCGATGACCCTTCTGTGTGGAGTTTGCATGTTCTCCCCATGTCTGCATGGGTGTACTCCGGTTTCCTCCCACAGGCTCCAGCCTCCTGTGACCCAAAAAGGATTAAGCAGTAGAGGATGGATGGATGCATCAAAAGGCTGATCCAGATTGGAGTCCATCATTTGAGGAACCCCAATATACAATATGTAGCCCTGGGTCATACCAAAGACCATAAAAGTGGTACTTTGTGCATTCTAGCTTGGTGCTCGGCAAAATAGAATGAGGAAAGGAAAGTTGGTTCTTCAGCCATGGGGGGAAGCTCAGTCCAGTGTACTCCTAGTGCCGGTCTTGAGCTTGGGTAAATGGGGCGGGTTGCATCAGTAGTTGTGTTCTGTGTAAAATCTTTGCCAAATCAAATATGCGGATCCATGATCTGCTGTAGTGACCCCTAAAAGGGAGCAGCAGAAAGAAATGGGAATATATGAAGTACTTAACTCGATCACTAATCATGACAAAAATGGTTTACTAGGTTGAAACAGTCTTAAAGAAATTGCCCTCCCCGTTGGATAAAATCAGCAGTGACTGGTATTTACTTTAATTTCATGCAGGTATGACAGCGAGGGTCATGCTATAGATGGACAGTCGGTGACGGAGGTGAAAGGTGGCAGTGGGGGAGGAAATACCAACTGGAAGACTCTAACTGATGTGAAGATGGAGCATCTGGGACATGGAGACAAGGTACACACACATGGCACTGTTTTGACACACATGTTAAAGATATGGCAACTCCACTATTGAAATTCAAGGATGACTCTGAAGGGCTTCAAGGACAAAATGTAATGCGGATGTAAAATCCCAAACAACAGAGCACGTATAGTAGAGGAGAGCTGCATTTGGTATTAAACAGGCGGCACACACTCAGAGGCTCCTATATATGTAACCTTTGTACTCACAGCCTTGCTTCAAAAAGATTATTCCTGGTATCTTATAGAACTATTGTGCAATTTTTGTGACAGTCATATTTATCTCTTGGATTTATTTACAAAGCAATTACATATACTCCGTTTGCCCTCAAAATAAAATTAAGCTTCTCCCTCCCTTTTGTTTTTCATAGATGAAGTTGAGGTGAAATACAAGTCGATAAACTACAGTGGTTATGCGAAATGCCCAGAAACATTAAATTATTAATATTTTGGATTATTTACTAAGCTTTGCTCATTTGTGATTATTATAAAAATATTAAAGATATTCAAAAAAATCCTGTAGATATTAGTTATGACATGGCAGTCAAGTTGAGAATAGTTTCTTCTTGATTTCAGCTGACTACATTACTCAATTAAGTTACTACATACATCACAAACATCTGATTAAAAGCTGGCCATTTTAAAACTGTTGTCCACATCTGGATGGCATCCAACAGGGCTGGGCAATGTGGGGGGAAAAAAATCCAGTCACAACAAAAAAAAAATTCATATCAGTCAATATCCGTATATATTGCAATATAAATCAATTCACTATTTCTGTCAAGCTTAAAGTTTCCTTTTTACTCCTAAGTGAGATGTGAAGATATCACAAGATTAATTTTGGTTTAAGTATGTACTTTGTCAGAAGTTGAACATGGTAAATGGCATTTACTTGTATAGTGCTTTCTTTTCTCATCTCTGGATATCCAAAGCACTTTACAGATCCTGCTTTCCACTCATTCACACACAGATAGCAGCAGAGCTGCCATAAAAGGTGCTGGCTTGACCCACCAGGAGCAACTGGGGGTTCATTATCTTGCTCAAGGACACTTCGACATGTAGACTGCAGACAGTGGGAATCGAACCACCAACCCTTTGATCAGTAGTCGGCCACACTACGCCTGCACCGCAGCCGCTCCCAACAAACAGGACAAATGTACTGTAGAATATTATACAACTGTATTTTGCATGGTGCTGGAGAAACTGGTGACTATGGTCTGTTGCGCTGGTATCACACTGGTACGTTTAGGAGGACCAACAGCACTTGCTTGGGTCTGTTAAGTCTTGCATTCTGTGTGCTCAACAAGATGGCACTGCTTCATATGGTGCAAAAGATTTGTAGTGTTGCCTGATTTTGAGGGAACATGCCTGTGACAGTTTGCAGTGCACTCTAAGCTGCTTCTTGTCACTTTAAATAGCAAAAATATCTCCACATTATCGAATTCCTTGGACCCTTCTTTTCAACAATCTCATCTATTGAGCATTGGCCGGCGTCCGTTTCGGTGCCTTCTTTGGTAATACTGTCGCTTTTCATTAACATTTTCTTTTGTCATTTTCTTTTTAACCACGCTCCAACTCGTACATGTCTGTGCTAGCCTAAACATTAGCAGGTGTGCTACTGCTCTGGTGTTGTGCCAAGAAAAGCATGTCTGCCGTGAAAAGCACCCCCCCCAACACACACACTTCTACAACTATATAAATGGTTATGACATTGGCTGCAGTGCTCCTCAAATACACTCGTAGTGTGTTAGTGCAATTACAATTAGCACAACAGTCCTTTCAGCAGTAGCTGTACACTTGCCCAAGCCCCAATATAGCAACAAGACACATTATTCAACTGTTTCTACTCTAATTAGATAACTAGAAATGTTTCTGGCATCTTTATTTTACTGCAGTTGCAACCATACCACCACTGGAGTGGTGGCCTAGTTGGTAGAGCATCCACCCCACACCCGGGAGGCCTGGGTTCAAATCCCATCCGGGTCATGCTGAAGACCATATAAAAGTGGAACTTCCTGCCGTCCAGCTTGGTGCTCAGCAATAATATATGGCGGCGCTTTGCATGGCAGCGATCCTTCTGATTCTAGATGTGATTAACATTGTAGATAGGAGAAACGTAATTTTGTTCTACTGTACATGATTGACTGACAATAAAGGTGGCTTTACCTTTACCTTATATCGAGTACCTTTAAAACTTTGTTCCAAAATCAAATGCTAATATCTGATAGGCCATTACTTGTGATGTACTGTAAAAAGCAAACAGATGGCCACATCAGAGGCAAACCAACACATTTTAAACATATTTATAAATTAATATGGTATAAATAATCTGAACCATCACTTCTCCTTGTCAGATTTGATTTGCTGTGACCTCTCTGGGCACCAGATTAGACCCTCATCTACATTGTGGAAGTAAAATTTAACATAATTGGCTGCTTTCATGTTCCACGACTGACACCCAAGACTGCCTCAATATCCACATTCAAGTCAGATATATTTTTTCAAGATTTATTGACGGAGCATTTTGATTGTGCTTCCTCCTCAATGCCCCATTATTCCTTAACTGCCAACAGGCTTCAGAGATGAGATTTATTATCTTCAATTAAGTAAAAGACAGATTGCAGATATTGTAACCAGTAATTACATTTTTTCCCCTTGTTATACAGGGTTTCGATAAGAACTTCATGACTTTAAATAAATGAGATAACACGAGACTTGGTGCTTCTTTTTATGATTCTTTGAGGGCCTCAAACATCCAGATACCGCTTCTTTTTTTTCCCTGTTATATTCCACACTGCTCTGTCTGTATCATTAGAGCAGGTCAGTTCAGGAATTTATATCTTGTCTTGGAAGGCTTTTGTTCTTCCTCAGCCTGGCATGTGAGGAGGCCTGTCACTGATAAAGGAACTGTCCTCAGAGCCCTCCATGACACCCCATACTCAGGGGCACAGGACGAGGCTTCTCAAAACCCCACCCACTGAAGACTGTCGCCATTAATTGTTGCTGTCACAAAGTCTTTTTTTTTTTTTTTTTTTTGTGCCACAATCTTGAGTTTCCACATTGCTCCCGTGCCCTTTATGACAGCAAGTGGTCACACTGCTCTTGTTGGTTTGACACCACATTTGTAAAAGCCTGTGACAGGAGCAAAAAGAAAAAAAAAAGTTTTCCTGTCCCTTTTCCCCTCTGCTCTGTCACACGCTAATTAAAGTGGAATTTATTTGATTAATTGGAACTTTTTTCAAAATTGGTAGAGATTGATGCCTTGGCTGTTTTTCGTCAGTCAGAAATGGTTATTAAAAACTGTACTGAAACAGGATGGTTTGTTTTTTTTTTTGTTTTTTTTTTGGCTGTCATTATTTTAGACTCTTAAGGGATTTTTATTTATCCAAAATTGTTACATAGTTGTCCTTCCCTGAAAATTTATTACAGTGTACTTATAAATAAAGTCTGCACCATTAGAAGTACTGATGTACTTAAGTAATATGTTGTGTTTAGGGATGCACCAATTATAAAATTGTGTTGAAGTAGGTTCCAAAAAAGTACCTACTTTTTTGTACATGATACCAGGTACTAATAGAAAACCCTACAGAGTTGAGGCGAGTAGGGCTGAGTAGGTACTGGTGGAAAAGGGCCATTAGTTTTGTCCTCCAATGTTTTAAAGATGGCACCAAGACTGAATGTTTTCTTGCTTTATGGTGAAATCTTGGTATTCTTATTAGTGAATCTGTAATTGATGTTTGGCATTTTAACAAAGTCTTAAGTACTGCACAAATGATCTGATATTATTTATATGGCTGCACGGTGGCGCAGTGGTTTAGCACTGTGGCAGCACAGTTTTACCCTCGGCCGGGGGATCGCGGGGATCATGAGATCGTGGGTTCGATCCCAGCCCCCGACCAACAGTGAGCTGTGTGGAGTTTGCATGTTCTCCCCGTGTTGCGCGGGTTTACTCCGGGATTTCTCCAGTTTCCTCCCGCACACCAAAAAACATGTAGGTTTAGGGCGCTCGCGCACGCAGCGACCAGCAGCCAGTGGCTTGTCACCAGACTGCAAACCAAGTCTACCTACGGGTACAAATAAGTAACCAAAAAATAAAAAAAATAAAAAATTATTGTGGCAACATGAACCATTGGAAAATAAAAATTTGATGTTGCTGGATTGCCCACATTACAGCTACTTTTGAGCAAAACTATTTATAATGTAGACACATACTTTTATATTTCACTAATGCAGTCTCTTTAATTTGATCATGTTCTTAAGAAGGTTGCAAAGTGTTACATCTACCTTTAACCTGCAGATACCGTGCTCTTCACTATCAAGAGCATCTACATCTATTTCTAGCAAACATTTATACATGAGACTAGTTGCATGTATAATCCATGAAGGATTTCATAGAGCTCTTCAAGTACAGCAGGTTTCTAAAGTTTGCTGTATACCACAGGTGTCAAACTCACTCCATGGAGGGCCAAGACCCTGCAGGTTTTACCTCCACCCAGTGTCTTCAACAGGTGAGTTCACTGAATTTCTTCCCACTGATTGCTGATCAGTGAAAACACCTGTTGAAGACACTGGGTGGAAGTAAAACCTGCAGGGTCTTGGCCCTCCATGGAATGAGTTTGACACCCCTGCTGTATACCATAAAATCATCAGCTGCCTCAGTAGTTTGCGTTTACAGACTCTGGTTTGCGTGCAACTTGTGCTTCTCTGTAAATGTTGCCTTCTGACTGTTGGCATACATCTGAACAAAACATGTGCAAATATCTGAACAAAACATGTGCAAATGTCATCCTAATGTACATTTCTGTTTTTTGCTTCAGACATATTGGACATCATAAAGGTTGTGAGAGTGAAACCGCATTGCAGTAACATTATTTAGCACTGAACTTTTGCCCTTTTTTCCCCTATTCTTCAGGCCGACTATTACACCTGCATAGCTACCATAATATATCTGCGTAAGGAAAATTGCCTTTATCAGGCCTGCCCAAGCCAGGACTGCAACAAAAAAGTGATCGACCAGCAGAATGGCATGTTCCGCTGTGAGAAGTGTGACAAAGAGTTCCCCAACTTCAAATACCGCCTTATCCTCTCTGTAAGTGACTCAGCATTTATTTCCCAAAAGCCTTTTTTTTTTTTCCTAGTGGTGCCACACATGCACTCACATGCAAGCATATATGCTAATGCTCATATTTAAAATGCCTGTTGTTCCTCCTTAGTCTTTAGTCCCTCATCTGCTGAGTCATCTTTGTACTCCTTGTTGCCTTGTATTTCTGTTCTCCTGACTTACTGTCCCTTATTTATCCTTCGCTGTCCTGGCAATCTCTCCCTCATGTCTCACTCCCTGTGTTCCAGTGCGTTGTTTGTAGTTATAATTAGAAAGTGTAAAAGTCAGTTCTGCTGCCTGTATGCTTCATTGTGGTGAACATTGAGAATGGACTGTTTTTAAACTTGATATTTTTGTTTTTCCATTTGCCATGCATATGGTACCCCCCCCCCCCCAAAAAAAAATAATAATAATAAAAATCTCTGAAATAACTCAAACTGACAAAGGTTTAATGGCATCCATTGTTTATATCATATTTAACAAAAATCAGACTTTGCTTTTGATTATTGATTCAGTTGAATATTTTATAACTAAACAAATTAAAATGTCATGGACCAAAAAAGATAAGTGGCACTCCACCAAAAATCAAGTTTTTTTTTGTGACTTAGAAGACATATCAAGAGCAAGATCAGTCCCAAATCCAAAGTCTGTTTTTCTGCTGTGAATGTCCAGTTAAGCCCCCCCCCCCACCACCGCAAAAAAAAACAAAAAAAAAAATGCGAGTTGGGACAGAGCGTTTGTAGCTACATAAACATTCCTGCTTAGCCTGATTAGTTATAACATTAACCAATCAGGCTAAGCACTGGTCATGGCAAAACACCTGAGTTCATTCCCCCAGGGAAGAGGGATGAGCCAACATGGCTCCGCGGACAGATGCTCATGGTCTGCCTACCGCTGACCAAGCTGATAGTCGGCGTCCCTTCCCAGGGACAGCACAAAACCAACTGTAGCCACCCGTAGTTTTCCACCGCTGGGGCTACCGTATTCCATAACCTCGTAGCACACGCGAGGCACGGTCAGCTCCGAAACCAGAGTCCACCGGCTGCTGTGCTTGTACATGCGGAGTCCTGGAGGCGTCCATAGGCCGAGCTGGGGGGGGGGGGGGCAATGAAAACACCAAGACTGCCACCTGTCTGTTTTGCATTTGTTTGCGTTGGTTTGGTGAAGGGGTTTTCGGGAGGGTGCAGACCCTCCAGGTGCTCCATTCCGTCCCCGCCAGGAAGGATGGAGGAGGAGACATTAAATCCCCTGCTCCCTCCAAAGGAGGGAGATGAGGTGGGGGGTGCAACGGCTGGGGTGAGGCAGCGCATGCCGCACTGAGGTCATGGTTCCACAGCAGCGGGCGGGTGCATTGGACCGCCGGCCCCCAGCAAGCTGCCCAGCAGGCACCCGTCAACCCCCAGGTGGGACCACCGAGAGCCAGCTCACTTTGACTGGGGTCGGTGGCGTGTACATGTACGGCGGAATCACTTTGATGTTTTGACTAGCCATTGTTTAGCGAAGCAGTTGTCGGTGTTCTCAGGTCAGAGGTGAGGAGAGGGCTGGCCTTGCAGCATTCACTACTGGTGGGCGGGAGTATAGTTGGAGATAATTAGAATATTCATAGATCTGGGTTTGATCCCAGCCCCTGACCAACAGTGATCTGTGTGGAGTTTGCATGTTCTCCCCGTGTCTGCGAGGGTTTACTCCGGGATTTCTCCGGTTTCCTCCCACATGCCAAAAACATGCAAGTTAGGATAATTGGCATCAAACTGGGGATTCTAAATTGTCCTTAGGTATGACTGTGAGAGTGAATGATTCTGTCTCTCTGTGTTGGCCCTGCGATGGACTGGCCATCTGTCCAGGGTGTATCCTGCCTCTCGCCCAAAGATGCTGGGATAGGCTCCAGCCCCCCCGCGACCCGAAAAGGATTAAGCGGAAGAAGATGAATGAATGAATAGATCCGCACGTACTTAAGTAGGTGGAAGATGTAAAAGCTCTTTCCAAGCAATTCTAAAGCAATAGTTTTTGGGGTTTTTTTTGTGGATAAAAAGCCACAATATACTATTTTGGGCAATACACATTTGTTTGTGAGGTGGTTTTAGATCTGCCGGAGTGTGTCTTTAATATTTTGTGGTGCCAGATTCTGCAGCAATCACTGTCATCAAGCAATCTTTGCACTTAACAATGAGATGTCTGCATTTGCCATCAGCCATTCAGCCTATTTAAAGGAGGATAAAACATGCCACTGTGTAGTTTGGTACAATTTTGTGCACTACACTGCACATGGACCAAAAAAAACAAAGAGAGAGCTTTCTGAGGAGCTCAGAAAGAAGATTATAGAGAACCATGTTAAAGGTAAAGGCTGTAAGACCATTTCCAAGCAGCTTCATGTTACTGTGATCACAGTTGCCAATATTATTAAAAAGGCATGAGGTTTGATAATCAAAACAAAGTCTGATTTCTGTTAAATATTATCTAAACAATATGATATGCCATCAAATTTTGGTCATTTTAGAGTTGTTTCAGAGAGTTGTTTAGTGGAAGGGTATCAACAGATTTGTCCACATCTGTATCTGCTTAACTTTGGTATTGGCAGATTTTTACCTCATTGAATGATTATTGGGTACCTGTAAATAAGATGTCGGCACTGGACGATTTTTTAAATGTGTCCCAGTTACAGTATGTGGTGTTGATTTTTGTCCCGAAACAGCTGAAAGTAGACAGGAGCTGCAAATTTAGAAAACATCTGGGACTAAACTTTTTTTTTTTTTTTTGTATAATGTACAGTTTCTTTGTCTCCATGGTTAAGATGGAATAGATGAAAAAAAAAAATAAACATTGTTATTGAATCGGCTCAAAATTTCACAAATAGTGCATCCGTAGTTTATTTTTGTTACTTAAAGCTCTAAGTACAAAAAATCCACAGCAACAGAGCAATGAAAACCATGTATCTTAAATAAGCAGCTTTTGTTTGCTACTACTCACCAGTCACCATATTTTCTTCACAAGTTGAATCATAAACTGTGAATCTGCCTCCACTCTGTTTTTGCCAGGCCCCTCATTAATACACAGTATAAGCTATCCACAAATTGCTATATCAGATTCTTGCACAATATGTGATATAGGAAACACTTTACCCTCTTATTTGCGCCTGCTATACCTTTTTGTTTTCCATATTATCTGCCAGGCAAATATCGCAGATTATGGGGACAACCAGTGGGTAACGTGCTTCCAGGAGAGTGCAGAGGCCATCCTCGGCCAGAATGCAGCTTACCTGGGGCAGCTCAAGGACTCGGTGAGACAGCCTTCTGTTATATAATTCTCACTCTCATGTGCATAGAAAAATGCAAATTTGTCAGTGACTCCTATGTTTCTTCCAGGCTCAGTTACTTTAAAAAGCATAGCATCTCTTTGACTGTTAATGGTACTAGATGAAATGAAACTATCTTTTGATGAAGGAATGTGTTTGATTCTTTAAATTTAGAATGAATCTGCCTTTGACGAGATCTTCCAACAAGCCAACTTCAACACTTTTGTCTTCCGCAACAGAGTGAAACTGGAAACGTATAATGTGAGTAAAACGGAACTAGAAATTTGCCATTTAATACCCACAGCTTTGGTGATATTCCAGTTAGGGTTGTTAATGATTAATTGACTTTTGATTAATTGTCGATAAGAATTTAGTCGACTAAATTAAATTGGTTGTCAATCAATTGATAACTCAGCAGTCCTTTTCAATGGGAGCTTATTCTATGAAATGTAGTGGCGTCGCCGTCCAGGTGAGGGCGCATGTGGTCGCCCACTACCGTATTTCAACCAAAAAAGCAGAAAAAGACGTTAAGCTCCCAGAGTGCATGTGTGGTGCAGAGTGAAAAAACTTGCCCTTCCAGGATGCGTCGGAGCGCCACAGCAAGTTCTAATAGCACGCGAGCTTGAAGGTCCACCTGCTTCAAATTGACATAGCGGAGAAACTGACCGGAGCAAAGAAAAAGACTACACGAGCGCAAAAACCTATCCCCTCGCCGCAAGACAGGAAAGAAAACTGGACTCGGGTTACCACTGAGGTAACAGACAACATAGAGAAGCCCAGATCGTTCTGGGTTTGTCTGGATTGCCGGGGCACTGTGATATTGTTTAACATAGGGCTGTCACGATAGCCGCAGTTATGTAATACCGCGCTATGGACAAGCCTACTGTGGAGGAAAACGAACAACTGTGGTGTTCACTTTTTTTGTGTGGCTAAATCTCGCTTCACTTATGTGCCCCTATTGATTAATAAATAAATTAAATGCATTTTTATTGCCAACAGCATGATTGCATCCGGTAATGACGGCGGCAGCACCTGGTACTGTAGAAGCTTTCACAGCATCGTGTGGGGCTCTCTCTCCCCCCATATGGACTCCAGCAGGCAGTAGTGATGGAAGCATTTGGACTCCTTGCTAAATACAGCTGTGACAGTGAGCACTGAAAGGGCACAAAGCGTGTTATTTCCTTCTGAATGGAGTGTTTATGATCCTGACAATTGAGCTCAGACAGTGAAACAGCTACTGCGTAGTGCATTGCTTCTTTGAACGTGATTTTTCGGACAGTGGCAAAAATTCAAAATCAAATTCAAAATCATGGAGACTGTCCTGTTTAAATAAGCTGAATGTCGCTACAGTCTCCAGTCCACAAAAACCGTAGTTGAAATACTGGAGTTCCTAACACTGCTTTATGAAAATGATCGTTTTTACTTTTTTTTTTTTTTTTTTTTTTTAAACAGAATCAGCAGTTCATGACTAGAAAGACTGGAGCTCTGCACAATTGTCAGACACACGCATAAATTTGAGATTGGAGCTGCAAGCGAGTTTCTCACAGCTTCCATCGTTTTCCACATAAATTATGAACCCTGTTTGAATTAAGAGACCACAGGGTCCTAAAAACATTTGCAGTAATACCGCGGTGTTAAGCTGTCCACCGTCACTGCAGGGGAAATTCCTCTATCGCGACAGCCCTAGTTTAACATGCAACAGATGAAGCAGTTCACGGTTTATTTTCCTGTTAAAACAGTCTACTAGTGCATCTCGGTAAATTAGAATCTGAAAGTTATTTTTTGTAATATAACTAAAAAAGATAAATTTATGATATTGGTAATAGTTTTTAAAATAAATTAAAGGGCAGCACGGTGGCTCAGTGGTTGGCACTGTGGTAGTACAGTAAGAAGCTCATGGGTTCGATCCCACCCTCTGACCATCAGTGACCCTTCTGTGTGGAGTTTGCATGTTCTCCCCTGTCTGCGTGGGTTTACCCTGGTTACTCCGGTTTCCTCCCACAGGCCAAAATCATGCAAGTTGGGTTAATTGGAGACTCTAAGGTGGCCCTAGGTGGGAATGTGTGTGTAAATGGTGACGGGATTGGCGCCGCACTGTAGCTACCTCATCCATCCACGTGGATGCCCTGAATTTAGTATACAAAATCAAAATCAAAATCATGACATTTGTAATTTAGTGAGATGTACCAGCATATGGTACACACTATACAGTGCAAAATTTATTAAACTACAAAAAAAAATGCCATTGTCTGTAGTAAAAAAAAAAAAATACTAATGGTACAATAAATCAATGAGGAATAGGATATTCATGTTTTATTCAGTGTATCAAAAACTAACTTTTTGTATGTTAAAGATAAACCATATTGTACCGAGGGAAATTCAGATTCTCAGGAAAATTGCAGCTAATCAGTTAGCAATTAATGAATTAATCGAAAACGTACATCCCGAATTCCAATATGCAGTTTCCCAAAGCTTTTCAAAGATTACATTAGGGCCAGTCACAGAGCAGGTGCATGTGTCTAAAATTGTTGTACTTGCATTCAAAATTTAAGGTGAGTGCACTGTTTGTATGTAGGGCTGTCCCAAATACCAGTTTGGGGGCTTTTAAAATATTTTGGAGTATCCGAATATTCTGTAGTCTTTATCATTCAGTGAACTTCATCAGCTTCTGTTTTTATTTTTTTCCCCAGAGAAGTGACTTTTCTTATAAATTTGGTACTTTTTCCCATTTAAATGTGCATCTTGGTCATAAATTTGCAACTTTCCTTATAAATTTTAGACCTTTTCTACTGTAAATTTGCAGTTTTTCCCCTTGTAAATTTGTGCTCCTTAAATTTGCAGCTTTTGTCTTGAATTTAGCTTTTCCCTCCATAAATCTGCAATATCTCATGTGAATCTGAGTCTTTTTCTTATAGATTCATGCTAATTTGTGACTTTTTAAAACATCAAGTTGCTGCTTTTTTCTTGTGAATTTGTGAGAATTTTCCTAAATTTGCATGTTTTTTTGCAATTTACCGTTATTAAAATTGGGGTTGGAAAGGTTAACATCTCAATAACAAATTTGAAAGGTGAATGCCAATATAAAAAAGTTGTAATTGAATAGTTTGTTGTAGCCCTATGTTTGGTAACAAGCAGCTGGTGTTTTAGTACGTACGTCTGTCATTTTATGGATGGACGCCACCCTCTTTCACAATCTTCCTGGACAGCTCCACCCACATTCTTCTTCCAGGGATGTTTCAGATAACGGGGAGTTTAAAAACAACCCCAACTAATGCTAGGCTATCACATTCCTGTATTAGCAGTTTGAGGCCACTAAACCATCTTGATTGTAGGAAATGGGAAGAACCACAATTAGCTGGTTTGAGATGAACTGACTTTTAA
The DNA here is from genome assembly GCA_020510985.1 of Pholidichthys leucotaenia. Classification (NCBI taxonomy): domain Eukaryota; kingdom Metazoa; phylum Chordata; class Actinopteri; order Cichliformes; family Pholidichthyidae; genus Pholidichthys; species Pholidichthys leucotaenia. The sequence continues at coordinate 241,530,431 of CM035847.1, read as the reverse complement.
AATGAAAGCAAGAGGTCAAAAGAATATATAATTTTGTTTTCTCATAGGAATGATAAAATGAAAAGCTATTCTAGTTCCTACTACTATTCCTCTGCAGCCCACCGTAGTATAGTTTATGTGGGGGAAATGAGATGTGATGCACAGAGAAAAAACAAGGTTGACTCAAATTCTCTGAACTGCAGTAATTTCTTTGCAATCTTAAATAAATTGCAGGAGCAGGTTTCTTATATTGTTGCTGTATTTTTTCCCTTTTGATAATGTTATAATATATATATATATATATATATAATAATTTGACTGACAGAAACACTTTAAAAGAAAGTCTGTTTGGCCTAGAACATTGCTCACATTTCAGTGGCTTTGTGAAGAGTACACACACAGATTAGCCACGGTCACTATTTCCTGTAGACCACACAGATAGAGGTTTGTTTTGAGGGAAGCACATAAAGGAATTGATTGGGCTGGGACTCTGAGCAGGAAGTCTGGAGCCGAGCCAGAGGCTGCATCCGCCTTCGACACACAGAAAAGGGCCACTGTGTCTGTCACATTCAGCTCAGCATCCTTACTGCCAATGGCACTGCTACAAGCATGCATGGGCTCCCGTCTCCAAACCCCATATTCCTTCAGCTGAGACACCTGCAACCCTGCTTTATTTTCTCCATCGCAGTACGACAAACCATTGTCATTTGTTCACATTTCCACAAGCTCAAAACACTGTTAAGCATCCATCATCTGATGTTCAGAACTAAATTTTGAAGCTGTTAAAATGGCTTCATTGCAGATGTTGATGAAATTACTTTTTTTACTTAACTGCTGTTCGTCTAATATGGCAGAATTATCACCCGTAATTGAATCAGTCACTATTGTACCATCTGCTAATGTCAAATTAATTGTATTGTGGAAAAAAGGTGAGAAACTATGAAGATACAGTGCAGATCTGACTGAATTAATCAATTTTGTTTCATGAAACCTAGTACATACCTGTGCATACCTGTCCATCTCCATAGAAACCAAGTATAAGCAAGTATTTCTGCATGCTTGTTGCTGAAGGGGTCTCCTCCTGTCTCAGATGGCTGTGTTGTTCACAGTCATGCCTGCGGCGTACTGCTGGAACCTGAAGTGTTTAATGTTCACGGCATCTTTTCTGACATGCAGCAGTTCTCATTCTATTGCTCTCCACCTGGTGGGTCTTCTTTGTTAAGACCACTGGTTGAGGGATAGGTGCGTTGTAATTCCAGTTCATGGGCAGGATCATGAAAATAGATCTGAGCAAAAAGTGGCTTCCAACCCTGTTCAGAAAGGCCGATGCATGGCTGTAGAAACCAAGAAACCAGAGCACCTGGAGAAAATAGGCGCTTTGCTTGGCATTTTACACATTTGTAGTGTAGACTGGCATTCTTCAAGGTTACACATTTTTACTGTGTCAGCACCTCTTTAAAAACGACATTGCTGAGAAAGCGACGCTTTTGCTTAGTTTCTTCATCTTGAGCAACAATACGAAGACTGCTTGATCTGCTCGCGGCAACGTAGAATTGGCCATGGCTGCAGAAATCTATTGCGCAGAAAACATGAACGCGCTGTAAAAACTGGTCCTGTGACTTATTGACCTTGCCAATTTTGAGCCGTAGGACATCATAAAGACATATTTGTCTATGAGCCGTCATATAGACATCATATCTTTATGACGGCATCGTGAGTCCTATGATGCCTGAGTTCATAGGACGTCCTATGATGTTCAGGCAGAGATCATAGGCCGTCCTGTGATGTCCTATAAATGTGACACACACACAGATTTCTTGCTTTTATAGAGTGATAGAGTGAAGTTGCATTTTTAATAACTAAAGACTTATGACTCATACTGTATCTTGAGACAGTGCTGAAGAAATAAGTCAGTATCTCTTTGGGAATTTAACGTTTGGAAAAAGGAAAAAAATTGTAGCAAAAGTTAAACATTTTATTAATGTAACCGTTAAATGTAACTGTTACTTTAAAGGTTTACTTAAGATATTTCTTACTTGGACTTTAAATCTGGAAAGAAGTTTAGAATAAATGTATCAGTTCAAAGACAGTATTTATAATCTTTTTGTACTTAAATGGAAATTGCGACATTCACGTTTATTTTTGCCATAATGGGGAAAAAAAAGCTGATTAGTTGGAATTTTTATCAAGATTGAGTTCATTTTGCTACATTTGTGTTTTGTAGGACTTTAATAGTTTGGATTATGGCTTGCCTTCATCATGCCCTGATTTCATTAAATTTATACAATGTCACAATTTATTTCCAACCAGTGTTCCTTTTTTGAAATAAGACCTTTATAAGATCTTTCAATTTGAGAGTTGATGGTGAAGATGATTCTTCACCACCATCTTTCCAGGTTTAATAACACGTTGTTCAGTTCCTAACCCAGTTTTAGTATTTTCAGCAGTCTTCTTGTTGTCTGCTTCATTTTGACTCGTCTGAAATGGAGTAATATCTTTTCCAAACCCATGGGATAGGTCTTCAGACATGGTTCAATTCAAATAACTTTATTTATCTAATAGGGACTTCATTCATTTATGCATTAACATCAAACAATCTGAGACACCCATTCCTCCCAACAGCACTCACACACATACTACAAATATCATACAATCTTGCATAGTTACACATCTTCTGTACACAAAAGTAAACTCTAGCTTAGAGGTTAAATTCAAAAAGTTAAAAGATCCATAACTAATTTTTTACATGTTTACAAAATAAGAAGCTCCTCACTATCAGGGTTAAATAACTTGTTGAAGCTGAAACATATTAACCCCGACAGTAATTATCACATGGAAGGCTCTTTGCTATTTGCTCATATTAAATGAATCTAGAAGATTACTTTTTTGGGCCAGGCAGTGTATTTTGTAACTTGAAAATGAGTCAGTTACTTCCATACTTCACTTGTCACTGATCTCTTGAATATCACTGGCCAGTACTCAATTCTGTCTTTGTCTGCTGGCCCAGAATGACTCGTGACAAGTCATCTTGCAGATATTATTCAGATCTCTCAGCTGTTATGACTAAGTTTGTTTGTGATGTACCGTTGCACATTTCTAAACAAACAGATGGATTTGAAGGAAAATGGTTGTTGACCAGCTTCACTCATCTCATCTTAGCTGATATGATGGGATGTGACCGCCACTTTTCACTCAATTTTGGAGTGGCAGTGTGAGGTGAGAGGTGTGAATGCAGAGCAGTAAAGTGCTTCTGAGGACAGTCGTCTCATTCTGAGCCAGTGTTTGGTGGTGTGTACCGGGCTCAAGTGCACAGGCTTAAATGTATGTTCATAATTCAGATTTAGGATTTGACAAGTTTACTCCTCTGATGCTAGGAGTGTCTGTTCATATTTCCATCAGTGCATTTTAGAAGCTGTATGACATGTTTTGTGCACATGAAAGGATGCTTAAAAGCTTGATGAACATGTCAAAAAATTGTGACCTTACAGAGGAACAAATGTGAGCTGTAGATCCAATTGTTCTTGTGTGTTCGTATTGGTAATGGGGCTGTGCGATATGACCAGAATTTCATATCACGATATAAGTAATCTTATTTGAGTGTATATTTTTTTTTGTAAATTCTATAATTTATATATAATAACCAATAAAAAGGACAATCTTTTTCCACATTTTAAATACCATGGTGAAAAAAATCAATTGTACAAATTCATCTGATTAATTTTATGCACCTTTTTCCCTCAATTTTGCAGTGTTATAAAATTGTTTATTCATGTGCATTTGAGATGACTTCAACTTTATTCGTTATCGCTACTTGACTAATTAAAAATTATTAGAAATCAAGCTACATTAAGAGCCAGTTTGTTCCTCTGACACTTTTATGTGTATGCAGCTGTTGTCACAAACTTTTGCAGTTTTAGTAATATTTTTTCAGACAAACTCTGCAGTAATTTAAACTAAAACGATTGTCTGATACACTGTTTCCTATTGGCGACAAGTTGGCATTCATTTAGAATTTACTGTTATATTGGGGGGGCAATGGGCAATGGGGGGGCAATGGATCAGCGTTCTCGTCGCGCCCTCCGCCAGTACCCGGGCTTGCCTGGGGAAGCTAATGATCCTACCAGCAGACTAAATTCAAAGAGACGACGCCTCTGTGCCAAGTCAAAGAAGAATCCTAGTCACAGTCCTAAAGCCGAAAGCAAACAGCCCCAAGAGCACTTTGTGGTAGGATCTGCCCTTCGCATATTACAACTAAACGTTGAAGGCCTATCTGCAGCCAAGCGAAGCCTTATCGAAGTCCTCGCCTTCCAACATTCGACTGATGTAATCTGCCTCCAAGAGACTCATATTGGCACAGAGGAAGCTGGCCGCTTCACCATCAAAGGCTTTGACCTCCTGTGCTATGTTCTACATGCTAAACATGGACGTGCCACCTATGTGCGTTCTGACATAGTTGAAGCAAATCACCTGATAACACATTTCTCAGACACCATAATCATTGGTGGCTTCCATATTGTCAATGTGTACAAGCCCCCTAATGCCAACTGGGATCTGCAGGTCTTACCCACCCTACCCCACCCTGCCATCTATGTGGGGGACTTTAACAGCCATCACCCTGACTGGGGGTACCCAGCAGTGGACAGTGATGGGGAGGCACTTTCAGACTGGGCATCCAGAAATGACCTCGCTTTGATATACGACCCCAAACAAAGAGGAACCTTCCACTCTGCTAGGTGGAAGAAGGACTATTCTCCTGACCTGTGTTGGGTCAGCTCTTTGAATGGGGAGCCATATCCTACACAGATCCTCATTCTTGATGATTTTCCACACAGCCAACACCGGCCCCTGCTTGTACACATTGGCCTACAACTTCCAGTCATATACAGCCCAAGGAAAATGCGCTGGAACTTCCGCAAAGCCAACTGGAAGAAATTCAGTGAAACTCTGGACCGGAGCATTGTTACCATCCCACTCCACACCATCACTGTAGATGAAGCATACAACCGCTTCTGCAGCGCAATCTTCAAGGCTGCCCATACTGCAATCCCACGAGGCTACCGACCCCTCTATGTCCCATGTTTGGACGGAGAAAGTGCTGCCCTCCTACAATCCTATCAAACATCAGGGGACCCAGAGATAGCAGACCATCTCATTGAATCGCTAAATACAGCCCGGCAAAAGAAATGGGAGGAGACAGTTGCTGACCGGAGCTTTACCCACTCTAGCAGGAAATGTTGGAGCCTCATCCGTCGCCTAGGAGCTGCACAGAAGCCCCCTAGCCAAAGCCGAGCATCCGTCACACCCAACCAAGTTGCATCCCACCTACTGACTATCGCCAAAGCACCCCAAGACAAAGACACCAGAAGAGCAGTTACAACTGAGCTAAAAAAAACACCAAAAAATGCCTGTAGAGGAAACGAACCCTGAACCCTTCGAGGCTGCTGAACTGGAGAAAGTCCTACAGGGCCTGAAATGTGGAAAGGCAGCAGGATACGATAACATCTTCCCAGAATTCATGAAGAATCTTGGCCCCCGAGCCCTAACCTGGTTGACACAATTCTACACAAGGATCACACAAACGAACTCGATCCCAAAGAAATGGCGGACAGCAAAGGTCATTGCCATCCCAAAACCTGGCAAAGACCACAAACTACCAGCAAGCTACCGCCCAATCTCCCTACTCAGCGTTCCTTACAAAATCATGGAGCGCCTAATACTGCAACGCATTTCCCCAGAAATAGAGGATATTCTAAGTGTGGATCAAGCAGGTTTCCGCAAGGACCGCAGTACAGGAGAACAAGTACTGGCCCTAACCACCTTCATTGAAAATGGCTTCGAGAGCAGACTGAAGACAGGGGCTGTGTTTCTCGATCTTACAGCCGCCTATGATACGGTCTGGCACAAAGGCCTCCTCCTGAAACTTATAAAGGCGATCCCTGCTTGGGCAACAGCAATTATAAAAACCCTGCTGACCAACCGAAGGTTCAGAGTCCACCTCAGTCAGAACACAAGTGCATGGAGAATGCAGAAAAACGGACTCCCACAAGGCTCAGTTCTAGCTCCAACTCTGTTCAACCTCTACATAAACGACCTGCCTACTACAAAATCCCGCAAATTCATCTATGCAGACGACATCTGTTTGGCATTCCAAGCACCAGACTTTGAACCACTGGAACGGGTGCTCACGGAAGATCTTGCTAAACTGGACCAGTTCTGCAAAATCTGGCGCCTAAAACCAAGCCCAGCAAAAACCGTCTCCAGTGTATTTCATCTCCACAATGCAAAAGCTGCCAGAGAACTAAACATCCACCTGAGCGGACTCAAGCTTAAGCATGCCCCAAATCCAACTTATCTTGGAGTGACCCTTGATAGGACCTTATCCTTCAAGGAACATCTAAAGGGGACGGCTGCTAAGGTGAAAGTACGAAACAACCTGCTCTGCAAGCTCGCTGGTGCAAAATGGGGGGCGGCAGTCTCCACCCTGCGCACCTCAGCACTGGCCCTTTCATACTCTGTAGCAGAATATTGTGCCCCTGTCTGGTCCAGGTCATCTTACACACACCATGTAGACACCCAGCTCAACTCAACCATGAGAACTATAACTGGAACAATCCGCTCAACACCACTCCCCTGGCTCTCTGTACTGTCAAACATAGCCCCTCCACACATCCGGCGAGCAGCATTAACTCAAAGGATGCTCCAAAAAGTTAAAGATTTTCCTCACTTACCAATCCATGCAGATATCTACACCCCACCCACTGCCCGACTTTCATCCAGACGGCCGATTTGGAAAAACCCTCCCCCAGCTGACTTTACCATCCAGACAGCTTGGCAAGAGGAATGGGAAACCAAGGAGGTCCCAAACAAACAGCTGGTGATAAACCCCAACCAACAGGTCCCGGGCACCAACCTCCCAAGGAGACAGTGGTCTACACTCAATCGCTTCAGGACTGGACATGGCCCCTGCTTGGCCAGCCTTCACAGATGGGGCAGTAGCCCTAGCCCACTGTGCGCATGTGGAGAGGAGCAAACTATGGAACACATCATAGAGGCTTGCCCGCTCCAAAGACTGGAAGGAGGATTACACACCCTCCATACAGCAAACCAGGAGGCAACTGCTTGGCTTAAGGACTTTGCATTCGCTAAATAAATAAATAAACTGTTATATAACAGCATTTATACTGTTGCCAACTCTTACTCTTTTGCCCTCTCGTCTCACACCACAAACCTTATCTCTCACTGCAAAATGAAGAAATTTCTGCTAAATCGTGGTGAATTTCTTCAGCCTTTTCCCCACAAAGAGCTCTCAAGATGGCATGAAGCAGACTGAACATTTTCTAAGACTTATTCTGAGACAAAGAAGTGTATTTGTTAAAAAAAAAAAAAAAAAAAACTGCTTATGTGAACTGTGTGCCTGCACACTCATTCCACCACTATCTCCCAGTCTCTGTCATGGACAGATCTCTCTAAATCTCTCCAAGCTTTTTTGAAAAGTTGGCAACTCTGTTTATAATTAGAGAGACAGTGTTAACGTTATTTACCTCCAGTTAAAACAAGGTTGGAGGACTATCCTCTGATGCAGCATGGCGGGAAACGGTACCACATCCCTGGCAAACGGAAGTAGCAACTGTATGACCAAAACATTAGCTTGCAGTTAGCTGCTGTGCTAACTAACCACCAGACCCCTCTATTACACACATCTGACACACTGCAGGGGAGAGGTGGGGCAGTGACAAGTAGAAACAGGGTATGTCTTTTAAATCCCGATACTAAACGATACAATTTTATATGAAACTGTAGATGTTTTTATCATGTCACCAATGTATATCGTCCTATCGCACAGCCCTAATTGGTAACAAAGGTTTTCTCAGTGCAGCATATCTAACAGCTCACAGTTCTGCATTCATCATCTTGTTTAGTTATAGTTGCAGGCTTGCAGCCGATAGATGCAGAATACCATAAAGCTATTATTAGATTAATTATCTGATCTTTTGTGCATAATTGTATTTGTTGAAATGAAGACAAAATTGCTGCTTTTACAGTTGCAGTAGAAACTAGAGGGCACCCAGAGTGCATACTTATATGCCTGCTTCCTTTCATCTATCTGTCCATACCTCCATCTGTCGGGCTGTATATTGTGAGATGGGGCCTTGGCAGAGGTATGCACTCATGAATCACCTTCAGAATCTAATAGGTTCATATAGGGTTGGGCAGTTTGACCTTAAATCAGCATCACTGTTATGTGACTCTGTCAAGTTAGTTTTGCTTTGTAGTGTTTTTTTTCCCCCTCCTTTCTTCTCCCTTATAGTTCACTGGCAAGACTCGTAATTAAGCCAAAAAAAATGCAGCATCAATTTTTTGATTTTGTATACTTTATTGATCCCCAGAGGGGAAATTGAGGGCATCCACCTGGATGGATGAAGCAGCCACAGTACGGCGCTATCCCTTTACCATTCACACACACATTCACACCTGGGGCCATTTTAGAGTCTCCAATTAACCTAACCTGCATGTTTTTGGCCTGTGGGAGGAAACCAGAGAAATCCCGGAGTAAACCCACGCAGATGAATATATCACTGCAGTGACTGAGCCATAAATAAATGTAATAAGGAATAGGAGTATTCTCACCCCCCACACACTCAAACTAAACACTGTCAGTGCAGAAGTTGGTGTCCACACATACCTGTTGAAGGTCTGTGAGACACATGACTCACACCAGTGGCCATCCAGCTGCTTCGGGAGAGACCTTCACGTAGCCACGACCGTGCCATCACCACACAGGGACCACAAGTTTCCGATCGGTTTCTTAAATACAGCCTTAGTTCATCCATCCCCACAGACGGCAGTGAGAGGCCAACAGTGACCCAGCCTCACTGTACTCCGTGCCAGCCTCCACACAGCCTGCTCACTCCCTCCCAGCATCCCCAGCCCAGATGAAACGGAGTCAATCATCTCATTCATACTGTGTAGACAGACACCACATTTCTTTTAGGTACAAACGGTTTTAATTTTTCTGCCGTGTTCAGCTGCTTCCAAACAGCGCTAACCACACTGTTCCGGATTGCAGAGTCCCACAACCGCTCGAGCAGGAGATATCTTAAAGGGGCAGGACATGAAAGTTGTCGTATACACATGCACACAACAGGAATAAGGGAACAACCAGGAAAAAAAACCCCTGATATGAGCAAGATTCTGTCTTTTATGTCCTGGAAGTCTGTTTTGGTTTTGTTTTAGTTAATTTCATCAACATCCATCCAGTTGTTTTTGTGTAATCCTGCTAATATATTGTGAGAAGACAGAGCCTTGGAGAAGGATCACCTTGACCACCTCCAAATTCTAATAAGTTCATCTATAGCTCAAGGGCCACCTCTGTTGAAAATTTCATCAAAATCTGTCCAGTAGTTTTTGTGTAATCCTGCTAACAGACAACAAAGCACCCCGATAACATTACCTCTTTGGCTCAGGTAATGAGTTACCACTATTGCAAACGGTTGGACCTTTCAATTGTTTCCTTTTAAATGTTTTTTTTTGTTTGGTTTTTTTTTAATTCAAACAGCTGAAAGTTTGTATATTTTGAAAATTAACAATTTGCATTGAGGTTTAAATATTTTTTAGTGCATCTGTATTACAAATCTCAGTTAATTTGGTTAAAAAAAAAATCTATCATGATTGTTAAACTCTATTCAAAAGATTTGGTTTGCTTGATTTTGCTCTTCTAACTGCAGCCTGTGAAAGCAACAGGCCAGACAGCTTAACCCTTTGATTCATTTAATTCATCATTGAATTATTAGGCTACATGGTGGTTCTGTTGTTGTTGTTTTGTGTTTGTTTAGATACACTACTCACAAAAAGTTAGGGATATTTGGCTTTTGGTTGAAATTCATGGAAAATGTAAAAAGTTCACGCTACAGTGATATTTTATCATGAAAGTAGGGCATTTAAGTAGAAGCATGCAATGGTGATTTCCTCATCTCAATTTATTGAAACACAAGCAAACAACAGTGGTGGGTATACCACAACAAAAAAATGTCACTGTCTCAATAACTTGTCATGTACCCTTGAACATCAGTTACAGCTTGACAACGTCTCATGTTGTTCACAAGTTCAATTCAACTTTATTTATATAGCGCCATTTCACAACAACAGTCATCTCATAGCACTTTCAACTGTAGGGGGAACCCCCACAATTGCAGAAAGACCCCAGCAATCAGGCGATCCCCTGTGAGCAAGCGCTTGGCGAAGGTGGAGAGGAAAAACTCCCTTTTAACAGGAAGAAACCTCCAGCAGAACCAGGCTCAGGGAGGGGCAGTCATCTGCTGCGACTGGCTGGGGGGGTGAGGGGACAGAGAAGATGAAAAGAACAGACATGTAGAGAGCAAACAGCACGATGGGGACTCAATCTATGGGAGAGAACAAACAAATGTTAATGACCAGCAAAAAAAAAAAAAAATATTGAGAGTGAAGAAAGGAGTGAGGCCCAGTGCATTATTGGAGGTCCCCCGGCTGACTAAACCTATTAGCAGCATAACTAAGGGAGGGTTCAGAAACACATGATCCCTCCCTAACTGTAGGCTATATCAAAAAGGAAGGTTTTAACCCTATTCTTAAAGACAGAGATCGAGTCTGACTCCCGAATCCAGATTGGCAGCTGGTTCCACAGGAGAGGAGCTTGCTAACTGAAGGCTCTGCCTCCCATTGTACTTTTGGAGATTCTAGGTATTACAGGTAATCCTGCATTTTGGGAGCGTAGTGCTCTGTTAGGATAATACGGTAGTATCAGATCTTTTAAATAAAAAGGGGCCTGATTGTTTAGAGCTTTGTAAGTAAGAAGAAGGATTTTAAACTTAATTCTAAACTCTATGGGAAGCCAGTGAAGGGAGGCCAGAACCGGAGAGATATGATCTCTCTTTCTAGTACCTGTTAAAACTCATGCTGCAGCATTTTGGATCAGATGAAGACTTTTTAAAGATGTTTTAGGACAACCTGATAATAAAGAATTACAATATCTCGAGCTAACAAAAGCGTAGATCAGTTTCTCAGCATCACTCTGAGACAAGATGCTCCAAATGTTGGCAATATTATGCAAATGACAGACGGCAGTCTTAGAAACAAATTTAATATGTGAATTGAAAGACAGATCTTGATCAAAAATAATTCCAAGGTTCCTCACAGAGCTATTAAGAGAGAGTAACCGCATCCAAACTGAAAGCTTGATTTGGAAAGGTATTTCTAAGGTTGACTTAGAAATACCTTTCCAAAGTTGACTTATTGTCTGCTGAAGCATAGCATTCCACTCTTCTTGAAGGGTGGCCCTCAGGTCATTGAGGTTGTAGAGTGCAGGGTTACAAGCCTCTACATGGAGACTGAGCTGATCCCATAGGTTTTCTATGGGATTCAGGTCTGGAGAAAGTGCAGGCCACAACATTTGAGGTACCCCAGCCTTCAGCAGCTGTTCCCTAATGATGCGACCTCGATGAGCTGGAGCATTGCTGTCCATGAAGATGAAATAAAGCCTGTATTGTTCATGCAGGGGCACAACGACTGGATTAATGTTATTGAGGTAGTATCTGCTTGTTACTGTACCATTCACAAGGTGTAGGGCAATTCTGTATTGACTAGACACATCTGCCCAGACTGTAACACCACCATCAAAGGCCCGTCTGGTGACAACAGTGGCTGATGCATAGCGCTCTCCTTGACATCTCCAACATCGTTGGCGGCCATTATTTCTGCTCAGAGTGAATCGACTTAAGATAAGAGATAAGATAAGATAAGCCTTTATTAGTCCCACAACGGGGAAATTCCAGGATTGTAACAGCACAGGGATAGCAACACTCAGAGCAACAATCAGAAGGCAAGAAAAAAAAAACAAGCAAGCAAGAGCAGCTAATATACATATGTACATATTACTATAAAATATATATATACAGACACACAGTGCAGAGCATTGTAGCTGGATGGAATAAATATATGAATATATAAACACAGTGCGGAGCATTGTAGCTAGATGGAATAAATATATAGATATATAAATATAAACACACCCAGTGCGGAGCATTGTAGCTAGATGGAATAAATATGTAAATATATAAACACACACAGTGCAGAGCATTGTTGCTAGATGGGATGAAACAGCATAACCGTCTACTTAGTTATCCTACATGGTATGATTATGTGCCCATACATATTCTCACCCTCCATAGTGACCGGTATTTTCCTAGTTGTATGCCGGAGGGGACCATTGTGTAAGTCTATTGCATCTTTTGCATTCAAAAAACTATTAGTTTGTTACGTCTTTTTGCTATCTCTGCGAGCAGCCCTGCTTAGGTTGTACAGTCTGACAGCCGTTGGTAGGAAGGACCTGCGAAACCTCTCGGTTGTGCACCTGGGATGATGTAGTCTGCTGCTAAATGAGCTCCTCAGTGCATTCAGTATGTCCTGCATAGGGTGAAACTCGGACTCCAGCAGAGATGACAGTTTAGTCACCGTCCTTCTCTCTCCTATCTCCTCCACCGGATCAAGGCGCTGCCCCAGGACAGAGCTAGCTTTCTTGATCAGTTTGTTCAGTCTCTTCCTATCGGCTGCAGTAATGCCACTGCCCCAGCAGACCACTCCAAAAGTGATGGCTGATGCCACCACCGTGTCATAGAATGTCTTCAGCAGCGCCCCTTGTACACCAAAAGACCTGAGTCTCCTCAGCAGGAACAGCCTGCGCTGTCCCTTCTTGTAGAGTGCGTCAGTATTGTGTGACCAGTCTAGTTTATTGTTCAGATGAACACCCAGGTACTTATAGGATGTCACCATCTCGATGTCTGTTCCCTGTATATTTACTGGTGCTGTGAGGGGCTGCCCATGCCTGCGGCAGTCCACCACCAGCTCCTTAGTTTTCCTCGCGTTGATCTGGAGGCAGTTCCGATGGCACCAGTCCACGAAGTCCTGGATAAGCCCTCTGTACTCAGCTTCATCTCCATTGGAGATGAGGCCAACGATCACAGAGTCATCAGAGAACTTCTGTAGATGGCAGTGTGTTGTGTTGTGTGAGAAGTCCGCAGTATAAAGAGTGAACAGGAAGGGAGCCAGCACCGTTCCCTGGGGGGCCCCCGTGCTACCGATGATCGTGTCGGACACACAGTCCCGGGTTCTCACAAACTGAGGCCGGTTTGTGAGGTAGTCCAGGATCCATGATGACAGGTGCTGGTCCACCCCTGCGCGCAGCAGCTTGTCCTTCAGGATTTGACTTTCATCAGAGAACAGCACTGAGGCCCACTGGTCCCTTGTCCAGCGTAAACGTTCCCTGGCCCATGCAAGACGATGATGCCTGTGCCTGGTGGTGTGGTCAGGTACCCTTGCAGGTCGTCTAGCACGCAGACCACACTGATGTAAACTGTTTTGAATGGTCTGATGTGACACTTGGGTGACTCTCACCTCCCTTAAATGTGCTTGGAATTGAGGGGCTTCATCTGGTTCCACAGGGCACTGTTCACAATGAAGCAGTCATCAGTGTGAGATGTGGTCAAAGGACGCCCACTTCTGTGTCTTTCTGTGACTCTTCCAGTCTCTGCATCTTTGTTGCAACTTGCTGATGACACTCTGTGACACTCTAAGCTCAGTGGCTTACTTCGCTCTGAGAACATCCTGTTTGAAGCCTCGCAATGGTGAGGTACTATTGATCAGTTGTTAGGTGTAGGGATGTGCCATATCATATTGTTCATGATAATACCGCTATAATTTTTGATACCGGTGTAAAAATAAATATCGCAATATTTGGGGTCCGTTACGCTGCCAATGTAAATTACGTTACCATAGAAACAAACAAAAAGGTGCGAGAAGCGCCACTCTGTGCTTGGACCATCTGCGTCTAGTTGTGAGGAAGTAAGTTTTAAGGCTGTTTCAGACTGCTGCCTTCTATTAAAAAACGATGTGGATAATCTGCCCGCATTTTTTCCCGCATGTCAATAACACGGCTTCAGTGATAAGTTTTACTAAACCCTGAAGGAGTGTTGTTGACATCTGGACTCCGTTGCTCCAGATTGATTTATTCTCCCAACCGAAAGGAAAAAAAAAAAAAAAAATTGGTTAACAGCCCAAGGAGTTGTCTGTGCAATGGAGATTTCTAACGCGGATAAACAGAGAGAGAGAGAGAGAGAGAGACGGGAGGTCTTGTTTGGCAAAATGGCAGACAGGTAGGCCAAATGTTGAAATAATACTTTTAAATAAGTCCACTCCCTCCCTGTTTTTACAGTGGTGTGAAAAAGTGTTTGCCCCCTTCCTGATTTCTCATTTTTTTTGTATGTCACATTTAAATGTTTCAGATCGTCAAACAAATTTTAATATTAGACAAAGATAACACAAATAAACAAAATGCAGTTTTTAAATGAAGGTGTTTATTATTAAAGGCCAAATGTCACGTAACGGGGTACTTTAAATATCTTGAAACTAGATATAAAAGGGAACCGATCCGTTCGGGTCTTGGTGCATATGCTTCAGTAACAACGGAATATTCGTTAATTTAAAACTGCCGCGCTTGGCCTGACACGGCCCCTGGAATCGCCTGGGGAAGAAGGCGGAAGTGACGAAATCGATTGTACCCTAGTTTGATGCTTGGGGTATTTCAATTGATTGTTTATATGGAGACTGGAAGGTTGAAGTGAGCAACAAGAAAGAAAAAATTGGATATTTCACCCATACCTTAAAACGGGACTATCAGGGACAGCTGGGTAATAAGGGACACTTCTCTGGGAAATGTTTTCATACCTGTCAAGTCAGACGTTTTCGCCGTACTTCAACACCGTAAAAAGCGGCTATAAGGAACGGCGGAGCAACAAGGCACACCTCTCTGGGATCTCTGTCTGTTCCGCAACCGCTGCACAGCTCAACGTGTTAAACCATTGTCCTAATGACTTCTCATTGTAGTGAGAACAGCTCAAGCTGAGCGATCAGCCCGCCCAGACAATTAAACTAATGAGTGACTCCACACTTCTCATGGTAGTGCGAATAGCTCACGCTGAGCGATCAGCCCGCCCAGACAATTAAACTAATGAGTGACTCCACACTTCTCATGGTAGTGCGAATAGCTGACGTTGAGTGATCTGCCAGCACGAGCTGTGGCTGATCACACACAGGACGTGCTTCGCAAAACACTCAATTTTTTTTCCAGTATATTTTTCCTTTTGGGCGTACAGAAATGGCAATACGCCCGTTTTTGCTAAAATTGCATTTTCCCCGTATTTTCCTTAAAATATTTGACAATAACAACACGAACTACATTTAAAACATTTCCCAGAAAAGTGTCCACCACCACTCCGCCCACCAAAATACGGCGAAAACGTCTCCCTTGACAGGTATGCGCCTCCATTTTCATATTGATCTGGTCAATTTCTTGACAGCAGCGGCTCTCCTCCACTGTAATAATAATGGCTTCCGAAAAATCAATATTTATGGGGCGCCCTCGACAGACCCCCTTCGGCTTCGCAATTCTGGAGGCGATTAATGTCCAGTTCAATGACATTTTCCATTGGTTCTGCTCTCTGGTCATCGGTGGAACTGTTGTCATCAGACAAAGCATCTGATTCCGTCTCGGACGGCTCGAACCTGTAAGGTTCTATGCCTCTGTCACTGTCTGAACCACTGACAAAAAAAAAAAAGACAAAACTAAACTAATTTGTTCACAATCGCTGTCACTTTCCGTCATGATTGTCCAATGTTGATAAGTGTGAATGTGGATAGGCAGGGCAGCCAGGGTACAACTGGTGATGTCAAAAACATGGGTGTGGTCTGGACTGGCTGTCACAAGCCAGCAAGCAAGGTGGGGCCTTCACCTGGTGTATTTTGTGCAATTATGTAAATACAGGTGGGTGATATGGTCTCCGGTATGAATATTTGGTTTAAGCTATGTGTATTTTATCTAAATTTGTTGTCATTTAGAAAAAAAAATTACGTGACATTTGGCCTTTAAGGGAAAAAAAATCCAAACCTACATGGCCCTGTGTGGAAAAAGGGATTGCCCCTAAACCTCATGACTGGTTGGGGCACCCTTAGCAGTAACAACTGCAATCAAGCATTTGCAATAACTGACAATGAGTCTTTCACAGCACTGTGGAGGAATTTTGGCCCACTCATCTTTGCAGAATTCTTGTAATTCAGCCACACTGGAGGGTTTTCGAGCATGAACCACCTTTTTAAGGTCATGCCACAGCATCTCAATGGGATTCAGGTCAGGACTTTAACTAGGTCACTCCAAAGTCTTTTTGTTTTTCTTAAGCCATTCAGAGGTGGACTTGTTGGTGTGCTTTGGATCATTGTCCTGCTGTTGAACCCAAGTGCGCTTCAGCTTGAGGTCACCAACAGATGGCCGGACATTCTCCTTCAGGATTTTTTGGTAGACAGTAGAATTCATGCTTCCATTTACCACAGCAAATCTTCCAGGTCCTGAAGCAGCAAAACAGCCCCAGACTATCACACTACCACCACCATATTTTATTGTTGGTATGATGTTCCTTTTCTGAAATGCTTTTACGCCAGATGTAATGGGACACACACCTTCCAAAAAGTTCAACTTTTGTCTCGTCAGTCCAGAGTATTTCCCCAAAAGTCTTGAGGATCATCAAGTGTTTTCTGGCAAAACTGAGACGAGCCTTTGTTTGTTTTGCTCATCAGTGGTTTTCGTCTTAGAATTCTGCCATGCAGGCCATTTTTGCCCAGTCTCTTTCTTATGGTGGAGTCATGAACACTGACCTTAACTGAGGCAAGTGAGGCCTGCAGTTCTTTGGATGTTGTTGTGGAGTCTTTTGTGACTTCTTGGATGAGTCGTCGCTGTGCTCTTGGGGTAATTTTGGTCGGCCGGCCACTCCTGGGAAGGTTCACTACTGTTCCATGTTTTCGCCATTTGTGGATAATGGTTCTCACTGTGATTTGCTGAAGTCCCAAAGCTTTAGAAATGGCTTTATAACCTTTTCCAGACTGATAGATCTCAGTTACTTTGTTTCTCATTTGTTCCTCAATTTCTTAGGATTGCAGCATGACGTCTAGTTTTGAGGATCTTTTGGTCTATTTCACTTTGTCGTGCAGGTCCTATTTAAGTGATTTCTTGATTGAGAAGAGGTGTGGCAGTAATCAGGCCTGGCTGTCACTACAGAAATTGAACTCAGCTTTCCAAAGATGTGATAAACCACAGTTAATTTATGTTTTAACAGGGGGTGGGGGTGGGGGTCACTTTTTCACACAGGGCCATGTAGGTTTGGATTTTTTTTTTTTTTTTACTCTAAAAAACACTTTCATTTAAAAACCACATTTTGTGTTTACTTGTGTTGTCTTTGTCTAATTAATTTTTTGTGATGATCTGAAACATTTAAGTGACAAACGTACAAAAAAATGAGGAATCAGGAAGGGGGCAAACACTTTTTCACACCACTGTGGACCCTCTTCCTGACCCGGTGAAATAACATACTAAATTAATTTAATGTGTTAAAATGAACAAAATCCACTCATGCCCCAGAACATAGAAATGAGATAAAGACCGAAGTAATGTGGTGAATGATGTCTGTGGTTAAATTATACTGCTGTAGTTTAGGGTTTACGTTTTTAAATGTAATCAGTAGGTTGCATCAACCATAGCTAAATTGCTCTTACATTTATAAGGCAATGTTTTCAGGACTATTCTGATGTTTTAAGAAAAACCTTTATAAATTTTCAAAACTACAGATTATATGTAGTTTGCTGTACCAACTTCATTCTCATCGGCTTGTTACCGTTCTCTCCTTTTTAAACATCTTTTCATAAGCGTACATTTTTTAAAAATTTTTTTTTTTTTTTTTAATTTTGAATGTTTTTGGTGACAGATTTGGGACCTTTTTCATGCGGAATTGTAACTTTTTAACTAAATCCTTTTACCTTGTTTTTATTCAGATTAAAATTAAGATTAGTCAATCAGTTCTTTTAATAATCAATAGATCAGTTGACTATTAAAATCCAAATTTATAATTTCCTTCCCAGCTGAAGCTTATAATTACATTTATAACTAGTTTGATACCTATTATTTTAAAATGTTGGCCTACTAAATCTGTGGTGGTTTCTGGTTTCCAACAACCAGGTGGCCTAGGATGAAGTCAAATTCCCAGCCTGAATTTTTGCCCCAGTCCATTCCGCTGTGCTCTTAAGATGTGGTGGTTTATAATGTTTTCTGGTAATATAACTGCTCTTTATAAACTGGAGAAATAAGAGTTTGTTTTTTACTGAATATGTTGAACATAATTAACACTGGCCTGTGAAACTGTACTTTAAAAATTTAAAAGAAAAATCTGTATTCTGTGATATTGTGAAGAATATTGTTATCGTGAAAATTCACAGAAATATATCATTTTTGGGCCATATCGCCCACCCCTAGTTAGGTGTCGTCTTGGTCTCATGATGTCAAAATGTGAACAGCATGATGAAGAGGACTGTTTAAATACCAATTCTAATTGAACCAGAAAATTTATTGGTCAATTCATGAATCAATCACCTGTTGTGAATTTTGCATTAAGCACCTTGTTAGAGAACAGCAAGTTATGCAAAAAGTACTGAAACATTGAACAGGTGGACATGTGCATTCAAAAGGTTAGAGAAGGTCAAACTGAGTTCACCTGGAAAAGTTATAGTGAATTTTAGGTGCATCCTGAAATTTCACCTGAAAGCCGAATATCCCTAACTTTCTGTGAGTAGTGTATGTCATGTTTAGCTATATCTTTGGAAAGGAATACAGTTTATATTTCACCCTTTTCAGCAACAGAGGATTCATTGAGGTAAAAATGAGTGTAGCCTCAGCTTAAACGCAGAGATGAATAGCCGCGGTAGAAATGACCTTCTGTCTAGACAGCTGTGGAGGTGGCTGTGGCTTTAAACGGCTGCATCTGTCTGACACTGATGGTTAAATACATCGTGTAATCATTTTTAGAACCTCAGTCCATGCTCTCAGATTTAATGTCGTGTAGCCTTTTAGCATAGGAGAGATACCAGCTTTTTTGTATAAATGGCTGCCTACCTACAGTATGCTGGTCACTATGTTTTGTCCTGTGACCCTTTGCTTTTACATGAATAACACAGAATTTTAATGACACATTTATTTTTGACAGGATGAATCCAGGATTAAGGCTACAGTGATGGAGGTGAAGCCTGTTGACCATAAGGACTACAGCAGGAGGCTGATCATGAACATACGGAAACTGACTGTCCAGTAGAATCCTGACCGTTATCACGTTTATCTTGATATTTTTTTTCCTCTCCATATGTTTGTTGTTTTTGTATAATTCTGTACAGCCAACTAAAGGTTCAGTACAATTAAATACTAAGTAACTATTCACATTTGTTTGAATTCTGAAATGTCCACACTCAGTTCTGTCAACATGCCAAAAAAAATGTTTTATTCGAAACACAAAACTGGGTCAGTAAGCCACAAAAGAAATGATCTGTCTTGAGTCGGCTGTTGATGCATACACTGCAGTTACGCAGAGGTGGTGGCTGCTTTTAACCAGAAGACCAGCAGAATTGCAGACACTCTCTTTCACTCTCTGACGTGCACTCAAAATGGTTCAGCTGGACCTGCACTTTCCCGATAAGGCTGTTCACACTCACACTTTTTTCCCCCCTCCTCAAATACTTGCAAGCATATGCACAGAGCAGACCTAATAGGAACAGGATCTTTTCCTATTATACCTATTTAAGTAGATAAATTGTGCCGATTGATGTCTTTCAGTTAACATTTCATGAGTTGTGTTCTGTTTTGTGATTAACAAAATAAAGACTATAAATTGTCCTGCTTGGCAATGTTTTCTTCCTACTCTATTAAGTGCGTTTGTATTAGTTGATGCTATTAAGTTGAAAAACAGTTTCACGTAAACACCGGGTCCTTTGAGTTTTTTTTTTTTTTTTTATAAAGGCTATGCAGTGCTTTCAGGACATCTATGAAAGTGCTGGCACACAATGTTCACCATCTCAGATTTCCTCAGATATACAATGGATTTTTCCACAAACTTGACTTTTCATGTTGCATTAAAGCAGAACGTCAAGGCTGCACCACTCCATTTTTCTTGATAACCTCTCGCTTCTAAGCACTGCATTGGCTGCTCATACTCTACGGAGATGCATTCAGCCAGCCTTCAAATAGTAAAGAAAGCTGTCTTGTTTCTTAAGTCTGTAAAGTTCTTGCATTTTATTTGAAATGTTTTCAAGTGACTAAACGAGTGTCTGAGAGATTCCACTACCAATCTCAAACTCGATCAGCAGTTACAAATTGAACTGATGGAGCAATTAAGCTTTCAGGACTGAAATGCTTTGTTCTTCACCTCTATGCAGTTGTGCTTATAAGTTTACATACCCTTGAGAATTTGTGTACCTTTGTTTCAAGAAAACGAGTGTTCAGGCAAAACACATTTTAAATGGGATTCAGATTATACTGAGGTATCTCAAAACGGCACCATCATTAAAACCTAACATTGGAGAAAATACTGACATGGTCCCTGTTTAAAAGTTTGCATACCCTTAGTTAATACTGTGAACTGCTTGTAGTTTTTTGTGATACTTGTGAATGAGGCACTTTATTTTCTCAGATGGTAAACCTGCCCACTCTTATCAGCATAAAGCCTCCAGACCCTGTAAAATCTCGGGCTACATGGCTTTGAACTGCACATTTGAGATCTTTCCAAAATGGCCTAATGACAGATCAGGAAGCTGACGGCCACTTCAGAACCTTCATGTTTTTTTCTCCTGGAACCGTGTGGGTCAGCATGGCCTTGTGTTTTGCATCATTGGAGTGTTGAAGTGCGCCCCATGTGCAGCTTCTGGGCTGACGAGTGCATATTGTCCAATATTTTCCTATAACATGCTGCATTCATCTTGCTTTCTAGTAGCGAGTTGAACTTTTTGGAAGGCGTGCTTCCCGTTAAAACTGGCATAAAATGAACACAGCATTTCATTAAAAAGAACAAACATGGTGGTAGTAGTGTGATGGTCTGGGGCTGCTTTGATGCTTCAAAACCTGGATGACTTGCCGGAATTGATGGAACCATGAATTCTCTACCAGAAAATCGTGAAAGAGAATGTCCGGCCATCAGTTCATGTTCTCAACCAGTTATTAGGTTAAGGGGCAAACTACTTTTTCACATGGGGCCAGGTTCTGTAGGTTTGGAGAGTGGTTTTTTTTTCCCCTTAATAAGAATAGAATTATATACTTTGCTGTAATTTGAAGTTGAAATAGAGCTGTCACTTTTTAACCATTTTAGATTCAACACCTTTATAATTGGAATCAATACTTTCTTCTTTCCACGGGGAATTGATCCCAATCTGAAAGTGATTTAGGAACTCTTTGTATCAAATATAAAGTTATATAGTGCACACACATGCAGTGGTGTGAAACAGTGTTTGCTCCCTTCCTGATTTCTCATTTTTTTGTATGTCACATTTAACCACTTGCACTCCGGGCAATTTTCCTAAAAATGCCAAAAAATAACGTGCCCAAAGTAAATCAAAAGCTGTTCTTCAACCCTTTGCAGCATCTTCATGGGGTTGGTCTCATTTAAAAGAAAACACTTTGAATTTTTTGGCAAAAAAAACATAATCTCTCTACGTGCTCCGGCCACTGAGTTAGTCATCTAAACGTACTGAACTTGAAGAAAAAAAATTTGGACACTGTTTTTTTGGATACAAATGCTTGTAAATAACACACAGCTGTCCGATCCGGCTGGAAAATACAACAGAAATGTAGAACCAAGTGTTATCCAGCTGAGATCCAAATTTGGTAACAATACCACAAAAAATGAATATTTTACACAGCTTTGTTCTCAGGCTGTTCCCAGGCGTTTTGGAACTGTGCCAAATTGTGCCAAATGGCACAGTTTGGAAAAACGTCTGTAACTTTTGAATAATTCAATGTAGAAGCTTCATTTTAGGCTCAAAGGAAAGGTCACACTCAGGGCTGTGTCTGTGTGGGGGGGGGGCCCCCGCTATCAAGGACAGAGTTCGGCCCTCGCTACATGACAGATTACACTCGTTGCATGTTTCCACAGCAACGCTGTCACAGCGGCCCCCCCCCCCCGCTACTGTGTGTGTGTGGGGGGGTTGTCCCCCCCCCCCCCGCTCGCTAGGGAGGATGGACTTTAGCCATCGCTACACAACGGATTAGCCTTATGTGGTGATGTAGGACAGCAGTGCAGTCACCACGGCCCCCCCCCCCCCTCGCTGCAGAGGGGGAGGGGGTGGGGGGCGTTCACAGCGTGTACACTGCGAGCAACCCCTTGTACCGCGGCGCACGAACTTCAGACTTCGTGAACCGCACAGCTGTAATTTACTGATCAGTCAAAAGTCATTTTGGATTACAATTTTCAGGGATAGAGAATAATTTAGCTTATAACACCTTACCTCTTCACAGCGGAGTCTTGGCGAACTTGTCTCCTCATTGTCAGACGAACGCGACGCTGGTCCGCTCTGGTTCTGGTCTCGCGACTCGATCAAAACATAATTCCATTATTGCGGTTTTGTGCTTCCATGATTGCGGTTTTTGGCGAACGATTTTTCAAAACAAATAACAGTAGTAATTAAAAAAAGACTGGCGAAGGCGTGTGTGTCACTCAGCCTTCGTCGTCAGCCTCTGTCGGTCTATAATGACCATGGAAGAAATCATAACGTCTACTCTGCTGGAACCAATACAAAATAAGCACCGCCTGGGGCCGAACATGCCGATCCACGAATGGCACTCCCTGTCACACAGGTTGCATTTGTGGATGGTCTCCATGCTGCTGGGTCTGTGGAGCGCTTCCTGTGTCCTTTTTTGATCCGCTCCAGCAGTCAGTCTTCACCCAGCCTTAAAAAAAAACAGCTCACGAACTTCTCTGCTTCAATTGGCTCACTGCATTCAAAGCGTTGGGAGGCGGGTCCTCCTTCCTAGGTTTTCATTCATTGGTTCATCAAGGTTTCAGAAACCCAATTCAAGGCTCTTATTAGTCGAATGAGAGGTCAATCAGATGAACTAATCTGTTCACGGCTGTGTTTGCAGATTTTTTTCCCAGTGGCGCTTGGAGGCCAGCACCATCTCCATCTGCACCATCATCAGTATATCATGCGTCATGCGTCCGCGCGCGCACTAGTGCGCTCTTGTGCGCCCTCGTGCGTCCTAGGACGCAGAGACTTGCCCGCCCGCGGAACAACGGAGTGCAAGTGGTTAAATGTTTCAGCTCATCAAACAAATTCAAATGTTAGACAAAGATAACACAAGTAAACACAAAATGCAGTTTTTAAATAAAAGCATTTATTATTAAGGGTAAAAAAAAAAAAATCCAAACCAACATGGCCCTGTGTGAAAAAGTGATTGCCCCCCTGTTAAAACATAATTAACTGGTTTATCACATCTTTGGAAAGCTGAGTTCAATTTTCTAGCCATTTCTAAAGCTTTGGGACTCCAGCGAACCACAGTGAGAACCATTTTCCACAAATGGCGAAAACATGGAACAGTAGTGAACCTTCCCAGGAGTGGCCGGCTGACCAAAATTATCCCAAGAGCGCAGCAACAGCTCAACCAAGAGGTCACAAAAGACCCCACAACTTTATACAAAGAACTGCAGGCCTCACTTGCCTCCGTTAAGGTCAGTGTTCATGACTCCACCATAAGAAAGAGACTGGGCAAAAATGGCCTGCATGGCAGAGTTCCAAGACAAAAACCACTGCTGAGCAAAAAGAACATAAAGGCCCGTCTCAGTTTTGCCAGAAAACATCTTGATGATCCCCAAGACTTTTGGGAAAATACTCAGTGGACTGACGAGACAAAAACAGGTTCTTGGAAGGTGTGTGTCCCATTACATCTGGTGTAAAAGTAAGACAGCATTTCAGAAAAGGACCATCATATCATCAGTAAAATATGGTGGTGGTAGTGTGATGGTCTGGCGCTGTTTTGCTGCTTCAGGACCTGGAAGACTTGCTGTGGTAAATGGAAGCATGAATTCTGCTGTCTACCAAAAAATCCTGAAGGAGAATGTCCGGCCATCTGTTGGTGACCTCAAGCTGAAGCACACTTGGGTTCTACAGCAGGACAATGATCCAAAGCACACCAGCAAGTCCACCTCCAAATAGCTTAAGAAAAACAAAATGAAGACTTTGGAGTGGCCTAGTCAAAGTCCTGACCTGAATCTGATTGAAGTGCTGTAGCATGACCTTAAAAAGATGGTTCATGCTTGAAGACCCTCCAATGTGGCTGAATTACAACAATTCTGCAAAGATGAGTGGGCCAAAATTCCTCCACAGCGCTGTAGAAGACTCATTGCCAGTTATCGCAAACACTTGATCGCAGTTGCTGCTGCTAAGGGTGTCCCAACCAGTTTTTCACACAGGGCCATGTAGGTTTGGATTTTTTTCCCCCTTAATAATAAACACCTTCATTTAAGATGCATTTTGTGTTTACTTGTGTTGTCTTTGTCTAATATTTACATTTGTTTAATGATCTGAAACATTAAGTGTGACAAACATACAAAAAAATGAGAAATCAGGAAGGGGGCAAACACTTTTTCACACCACTGTAAATTATTAAATTCTACTGCTATTAAATTCAAAACCAACACACACAAAGCTCAACATTCGCAGCAATAAAATATATAATCCTCAAAACCTAGAGTCACTATTATTCAGCCCCTCAGGTTTGTCCTGCGACCGGAGTGGTGGCTCAGTTGGTAGAGCATCCGCCCCACACCCGGGAGGCAGGGGTTCAAATCCCGGCCGGGTCATACCAAAGACCATATAAAAATGGTACTTTCTGCCTTCTAGCGTGGTGCTCCGCATAATGGAACGGGGAAAGTAAAGTTACGCACAGAGCTACCAGAGGACTGACCCCCCACTGTAGCTTTCACTACTTACAGTAGCTGTGTGGCCTAGGGTCAGAGAAACGGAGATAGGCGCCGCCCCATACACCAACATGGTGTGAAGGGAATTAACTAACTAACTAACAGGTTTGTCCTGCTGTGCCAAAATCTACATATGAATTTTAACAACATTCTGGGCCAGTTTTATTTTGGCAGCAAAGATTGTGTGTCATATTTAAAGTTGAGGAGGAACATGCAAAAGACTGAGGGTGGGAATGTGATGACAGCCGACCGGGGAGGCCTCCAACAGATTAATCCAGCCGTGGCCTTCTGTGATATAGTTGAGTTGCAGTTAGAATTCGGATGAAGCAAGGAATAGCTATCGGAATTTGATTAAATATGAATACATAACACGTGCTGCCAGAGAAATGTCGCACTGACTTTATGGGTATCATACATTTTTTGACTGCAGTTAAGTAAAGAATATTCTGGAATTTTAATTATTTTCTTGAAAATGTTTAGCAGTTCTCTGTTGTAGAATGGAAACTAACAGCAGAAGGCTGTTCAATCATATTTATATAGTCACAGAGAGCAAAGATTAAAATTTCTCAGATAAACACTTGCTGTCTGCAGCACCCCTGGGTACATGTGTGGCTGAGTTATGAAGGAAACATTCGTGTGTTGCACAAACTTATAGTGGTTGCTGTACATATTGTCGGGCCACAGGCATTGTGGCTGTCGAACCATCGATTGCTTCCATGTTGTGCTCATTTATTTTATTGAAGTGTTTATGGGTTTGACATTTTCTCTGTCTCAATTCAGGGAAATAAAATTTATGGGTTTACATCCCTGCTTTAAAGAGTGACACATTTAAGTCAGATCACAGCTGCCTAAGGTGGGTTGTGGTTGTCAACGGCTCATCTTCTGTCTGTCTGTGTTTCTCTGTAAATTGGTGCCTTTCTGTCAAAGCTACTTGCATGTCTCCTTCCAGGAGGCATATTGTGGTGCTGTGGGCACCCAGCACAATGCAGACTGATAATATTCACGCTCAGCAGGGATTGCATATGAACAGAGAGCCCTAGGGGGACAACCATAACAATGACTATTGTTATTCATCCCCGGAGTAAGGAGAGAAGTCTGGCGCCAGTTAATCACGCGATTGATATGTATTGTCTGATATATATATCAATATGTAAATGTGCCATGCATTCTCTCTTGTCTGTATAAAAGAGCTGACTTTACATGCCTCAACAGCGCAGTCACAACAGCGCACACACAGCACACAGTGCTGCAGTGTGTCTCATGATGATGGAGGAATAAAACTCTTAAACCTTCAGCTCGCCGTGTCTCGCCTGAACTTATTTTGTTCCTCCACACTGGTGACCCTTGACGAAGAATGGAACACCAGGCGAACACACTGGAGATGAGCCGGACGGGAAGCCTCAGCACATGCCATGGTGCGACCCTCGCCTGATCTTCTACCAGCACCATGATCAACACTAGCGAACGAAGGAAGCAGCCTGAAAGGGGACAATCATCGACGCCGACTGCGCTGATTTCCATCAAGCTCCCTGACCCTGACTCACCTCTAGACAACGGACCTTCAGCACACAGAAGCAACGCGTGCACATCGTAGGGTTACGAGGACAGCTGCCAGCTATGTGGTCACTACAAACCGGCTCCACAGACTGATATATCGTCCTCCGCCGCTGCACATGCCCGAGTTAAACAGCTGATTGCCACCCTCGGAACCTTCAGGGCAGCTCGTGCACCTGAAACATATGTGCAGCCAGCACACAGGATTTTGTATGAGTTTTCCAGCCACGGCACACAAGGGGAATTTAGCTGATTGCTTTCCCCGATGACTTTAGGGCTGTTTCCCGCACCTAAAGCCAAACTGCCGAGTCCCTGACACAGCTTCAGTTTATCACAGCCACTACGCATCTTCGGGGAATTTGGCCGCTCGCCTTCCCCACATCCTCGCTGGACCAAAACACGAGAGAAGTCAGAGATATAATTTTTTTCACAGCCGCTGTGGATCTCCCCCACGTTTAACGGGAAAAGTTCCTCACCATCGCAAATCCACACGCAATTTTTGCACAGCCCAGACACCTTTGACGTCTCGGGCCAGCACTTGCTTACTCCCACCCCCTCAACCTCCTCCTGCACAGAGCTTTTCCCGCACCTCACTCCCAAAGCCCGCCGATGGCCATCTGGTTCCATTACGCACGACTGCACATTGGCCTGTGTGCCCACGATCCATGGCCGTTCAACGTGCTGGAACTCGGAGCGGAGCACACTGCCCTTTCCACCCCTCCCCCGTCCCCCTCGTGGACTGACATGCCCTCCGTCAGTTCTACCGGAGCTGGAGCCAAACGATGGGTGGGGGTGGGGGGGTCACAACCCCTTCTGACCGTTCTGGGGGGAGCGGTGTGGGCACCCAGCACAATGCAGACTGATAATATTCACGCTCACCAGGAATTGCATATGAACAGAGAGCCCTTGGGGGCAACCAGAACAATGACTATTGTTATTCATCCCTGGAGTAAGGAGAGAAGTTTGGCGTCAGTTAATCACACAATTGATATGTATTGTCTGATATGTATATCGATATGTAAATGTGCCATGCATTCTCTCTTGTCTGTATAAAAGAGCTGACTTTACATGCCTCAACAGCGCACTCACAACAGCGCACACACAGCACACAGTGCTGCAGTGTGTCTCATGATGATGGAGGAATAAAACTCACCTCAATTTATTTTGTTCCTCCACAGTGCACTATAGTTAGTTAGTTTTTATTGATCCAGACGAGCCTTGGTTTGCTTTGCTACCATCTCATATTTATTACTGTAAACAAGCTACTGTTGATTTAATCAAACTATTTATGTATTAAGATTCAAAGGATAACTGGTTAATTTTCCTTTCCCCATTCTATTATGCTGAGCACCAAGCTAGAAGGTGGAAAGTACCATTTTCATATGGTCTTTGGTATGACCTGGCTGGGATTTGACTCAACTAGGCCACCACTCCGGTGAAGAAATCCTTATTTAGTGTTAAAACATAAATACAAAAAACACAATAACAACAACTCCATCTTATAACATCAAAAACATAGCTTAAAACCTAAATAAAAATGAGATCACATAAAATAGTATATAAAAAAACTAATAATTAAACCACTCACTAAAATTTATTACCTCCACCACCAATGTTTTCGTACTGTTTTTTTTTTTGTATTTTTTTAAACAGGATTACACACAAAAAAAACCCTAACTACTGGACAGATTTTGGTGAATTTTTCACCAGAGGTGGCCATTGGGCTACAGATCAGATTTTGGGAGTGATCCAGGTCAGGATGTGGATTCTGGATCACTTTTTCCACTTTCTGTAACATTGCGATTTAGGGCCTTGGTAGAGGTATGTACTCTCTGAGTGCCGTCTAGCTGTAAATCTGTTACTCTGTTCCATGAAAAAAGTATTTACCTGGCTTCTAAAAACCCCATTAATATTTAAGATTTTGATAGAAAGTGTCAAACTATTCCATAACATGACACCAGTGTAGAACTAGAGGGTACTCAGAGAGTGCATACCTCTGCCAAGGCTCCCTCCCTTAAATTCATCTATCCGGCCATCCCTCTGTGCCTCCGTCCGTACATGGCAGGATAGGGCCTTGGCAGAAGTATGTGCTCATGGATCACCTCTAAAATCAAATGGGTTCAGCCATAGCCCCAGGGCCACCTCCGGTGAAAATTTCACCAAAATCCATCCAGTAGTTTTTGCATAATCCTGTTTAAAAAAGGAGCAACAAACTAGCCGCCCTGATTACAATACCTTCTTGGCAGAAATAAAAAGGCACCTATGGCTGCATTACTAACTCTGGGCACTTTACAAGAACGGACACATTCCCTA
Organism: Pholidichthys leucotaenia; assembly: GCA_020510985.1. Lineage (NCBI taxonomy): Eukaryota > Metazoa > Chordata > Actinopteri > Cichliformes > Pholidichthyidae > Pholidichthys > Pholidichthys leucotaenia. Next base: position 241,501,728 of record CM035847.1, on the reverse strand, counting down.
GTATTATAATTGTGCGCTGTATTAACCAGTTTTGTGAGAGCATAGCCATTTATGACACTGTGCACATGACTTAGTTTTAACTCAGGGGTGTCCAATCATATGCCATGGAGGGCCAAGACCCTGCAGACTTTACCTCCAACCAGTGTCTTCAGCAGCAGATTTCACAGAATTTCTTCCCACTGATTACTGATAAGTGAAAACACCTGTTGAAGAGACTGGGTGGAAGAGAAAACCTGCAGGGTCTTGGTCCTCCATGGCATGATTGGACACCACTGTTTTAACTGCTCCACTCTAAGACAGCAGTCTTGCCCTGTTGAATTTGTTCCCACCAATATGAGTTCTGGGTGATGCATTTAACAAATACGGATATTATTATTTTGAATCACTTATTTTGTTTTTAAGCTTAGCTGACAAACCAGAGTACCAAGCAGAACATGCTGCAGACAAGTAGCATCCAGGCCACTGGATGTCCCATGTGTGCTTTTCTTAAGAGGACATGGATGTTACAAGTGCTTGCAAATGTCCCATGTAGCACCTGTTTTACAATATGAAAAATCATCTTCTCTGTGCTGTTGTGTGATTTTTATACACACAAGCCATTTTGTGAGCAGGAGTAATTAAACCTATACAAACCAAACTCAATTTCTCTATAGCAGTGGTGTCGATAAAGGCGCTTAATGTGTTTAGGCAGTCTATACTACAGCTTCCTGAATGTGAAACCAGTCTAGTCTGTATTTGTAATCCATAGTCTAACATTGCACACAGAAGGGATCATCTTTAAGGAGTCATGCCACTTAATTGTTTTCATTTACATCTGTACCTTGCTTTTTTTCAATAATAATCATTTCCGTGGACAGTGTGTTGATACTATGAGAATACAGAAAAGCTAGTGGCCCTGACACCAAGAAGACACACAGGCGAGAGGAACACCCTTGGGTACTGCAGTAATGAATGGGAGCAGGCAGTGTGTTTCTCATGATTCATGGGTCTTGTTTGCTTCCCTGGCCTGGGGTATCCCTTTCTGTGACAGGTGCAAGACTGTACGTGTGCTGAACAGGTAGCAAGCGTTTCTAGTCCAGGGACCTGTTGGCCAAGCTCTAGTGAAGTGGAGACTATATGGCCTCATTATGTCTTGACTGGACCCCTCTGGAACGCTTAAAGTGATAACAAAGGTTTTTTTTTTTTGTTTGGTGCAGAAGTGTCATTGCAGTTGGAAAACTGATTGTTATAATTGTCACAATCAAATACAGTAATCCATTGCTGCTCTGAAAAGATTGAATCTGTAGATACAAATGTGTCTCAGGCAGCAATCCTGCTTCTCCCTAACGTGATTTGGGTATGAATGAAGAACTGTTTGTCTTCACAAGCACTAGATTATAAGGCCATGCAGTGACTTTGTACTGTTATTTTCTCTGCAGTGACTCCTTGTCATCATCAAGGCTAGAAATCCTGAAAAACACACTTTACGTTGATTCAGTTTCAATGAATCGTTTTTCAGTTTAGTGCTTTTCTTTCTCACAGCTATTCCCAGCAAAATTTCACTCTGTGGACAGATTGTTTTTCTCCTGATAACCACTGCAGCAATCTGTAGCTCAGTTAAGTCGCTACAATCTTTTCCTATGCACTGATCTGCTTTGGTGACTGCTTACCAGGCGTCTGTTGTGGGATGGTTTGTTTGTATTTAGAGCTGGCAAAGTGGCAATTTGATCCATCTGGAAGACCAAGTGTAACACATTGTTGTAGGTATAGATGAAGTATTACATACTTTTTCCTGACGTTGTGCCTTTAATGCTTCAGTGAATTGCTTTTTTAATCTGTCATCTGGTTTTTTTTACATGGTTTTCCTCTTATTTTAGTGCCGTATATTCTGAATGCATTGGCTGCAAAGTGCTACAGTGCTGCTTACAAAAACAGTTTAAAGCAGATTTGCATTGTAAAGGACCATTATGAATAAAGAGAAGTAAGGGCCCCTTTACACAGATGGAGATTGTTGGGTGATCATTGAGAGATCAAAAATTGGCCCAATCTCTCAATAATCTAAAGCCTCGAAAAAGCTGTTTCTGTGTAAATGTTTGGGAGATGTTTCTGCAACTTGTTCTGACATATGGCATAGAAATAGAAAATCTTGTAGCGTCTCCTCATAACCCTGTACTGTCAGACCATTGTCTGTTAACCTTTGATTTTACTATTTTTGACTATTTGGCTCCTAAAGAAAAATATTATTACAGTAGATGCCTCTCAGATGATGCTGTTACCAAATTTATGCAGATTGTTTCCTCTATGCCATGTGTCAACACAACGGAAATAAGCTATAGACAGCTTGCTCCTTCTGTAATTGATAACATGGTGGATAGTGTTACAGCTTCTCTGCATCAGACTCTAGACTTGGTGGCCCCCTTAAAAAAGAAAAAGTCTAATCAGAGATTTCTAACTCCTTGGTTCAACACAGAAACTCGTAGCTTAAAACAGAAGACTCGTCAATTAGAAAGAAAATGGTGCTCCACTAATTTAGATGAAATCTATTTAGCTTGGAGAAATCATCTTTTAATTCATAAAAAATCTCTTAGAAAAGCTAGAACGAGTTATTATTCTGCATTAATAGAAGAGAACAAGAATAATCCCAGGTTTCTTTTCAGCACTGTAGCCAGGTTGACAAAGAGTCAGGACTCTGTCAATCCTAGCATTCCCTTAGAGCTTACTAGTCAGGACTTTATGAACTTTTTCAATAATAAAATTTCATCCATCAGAGATAAAATCAATCAGATTCTTCCCACAGTTAACTTAAATACTGTAACTACTACAACTCCTTCAATTGAAGTCTATCTTGATGAGTTTACTCCAATCGACCTTTGTGAGTTAGACAAAATAGTTTCTTCATCCAAACATCATATATACAAGATGACATGTAAAATCACATAAGGATTGTCATATCCAGCCTGCGTTGTGTTGTAGCTTAGTTTTTTGTCACATTTTGTCTTAGCTTCGTTCTGAATTGTAATTGCTCTTGTTTTGTTTTTTTCTTTTGAATTCTTGGATGGAATATGGGTGGGCAATATAAGCTGCGGCTTCAGCCATCACCTATTTCGGATAACTTATGTTGAACTGTATAATCAGAGGAGTTATTGTCTAATTTGACCTTGTTGGATTTTCTTTCCCCCTTTGTTATATTATTCAGTTTCTTTTAACCTGTACTTTTAATCTATCCGAAATAAAGATTCATTCATTCATTCATTCATTCAAACCTTCAACTTGTCTTTTAGACCCTATTCCTACCAGGTTATTGAAAGATGTCTTCCCCCTTATTGGTAGCTTTATTCTTCATATAATCAATTCTTCATTAACTTTAGGCCATGTACCGCAGGCTTTTAAAACATCCATCCATCCATCCATCTTCTACCGCTTAATCCTTTCGGGTCGCGGGGGGGCTGGAGCCTATCCCAGCATCTTTGGGCGAGAGGCAGGGTACACCCTGGACAGATCGCCAGTCCATCGCAGGGCCAACACAGAGAGACAGACAACCATTCACTCTCACATCCATACCTAAGGACAATTTAGAATCCCCAGTTTTGATACCAATTAACCTAACCTGCATGTTTTTGGCATGTGGGAGGAAACCGGAGTGCCCGGAGTAAACCCACGCAGACACGGGGAGAACATGCAAACTCCACACAGAAGGGTCACCGATGGTCTGGGGGTGACCTTTTAAGCTTTTAAAACAGCTGTAATTAAACCCTTACTCAAAAAGCCAACGCTAGATCCAGGAGCTTTAGCTAACTATAGACCAATCTCTAATCTCCCTTTCATTTCAAAAATCTTAGAAAGAGTTGTTGCTACGCAATTATTTGACCATCTGCAGGGAAATGGTTTACTTGAAGAGTTTCAATCTGTGTTTAGAATCCATCATAGTACTGAAACAGCCTTAGGGAAGGTCACTAACAACCTCCTCATCGCATCTGATAATGGACTGGTTTCTGTACTTGTCCTTTTAGACCTTAGTGCAGCTTTTGATACTATCGATCATAATATTCTACTTGATAGATTAGAACACTATGTTGGACTTAATGGAACTTCGTTGCAGTGGTTTAGATCTTATTTATCTGATAGGTTCCAGTTTGTTCATGTAAATAATGAGTTTTCTTTCAACTCAAAGCTTAGTCATGGAGTTCCACAGGGATCTGTGCTAGGCCCTACTCTTTTTAGTTTATATATGCTTCCGTTAGGCAACATTATTAGAAAGCACTGTATACATTTTCATTGTTATGCAGATGACACACAATTATACCTGTCAATGAAGCCAGATGATAGTAATCAATTAGCCAAATTAGAAGCCTGTCTTAAGGAAATCAAAGCTTGGATGACTTGTAATTTCCTGCTATTAAATTCAGATAAGACTGAAGACATTCTTGTTGGTCCAAAAAACCTTAGAAATACCTTTCCAAATCAAACTTTCAGTTTGGATGCGGTTACTCTTTCTCTTAATAGCTCTGTGAGGAACCTTGAAATTATTTTTGATCAAGATCTGTCTTTCAATTCACATATTAAATTTGTTTCTAAGACTGCCTTCTATCATTTGCGTAATATTGCCAAGATTAGGAGCATCTTGTCTCAGAGTGATGCTGAGAAACTGATCCACGCTTTTGTTAGCTCGAGATTAGATTAATGTAATTCTTTATTATCAGGTTGTCCTAAAACATCTTTAAAAAGTCTTCAGCTGATCCAAAATGCTGCGGCAAGAGTTTTAACAGGTACTAGAAAGAGAGATCATATCTCTCCGGTTCTGGCCTCCCTTCACTGGCTTCCCATAGAGTTTAGAATTAAGTTTAAAATCCCTCTTCTTACTTACAAAGCTCTAAACAATCAGGCTCCTTTTTATTTAAAACAGGGGTGTCCAAACTTTTTGCAAAGAGGGCCAGATTTGGTCAGGTGAAAACGTATGGGGGCCGACCATTCAGCCTGACATTCCTCGATCCATTACCATTGTAAATTACCATGTAAATATGTAACTATATCTATCTATATGTGTGTATATATATATATATATATATATATATATATATATATGTATATGTATATAATCACTTTGCTGTGTGCAGCTAGGTTGACATTGCAAATGAGAATCTGTTGACAATTGCATTACCACCAGGATAGTTAAAGGTTAAAATAATAAATTACATACAAATAAACTATTTTATGAAATTTGACTCTGAATATTTTTAGAAATGTGTATTTATTGATTTTGTTTCAACAAATCACATCCCAGTGCATTTTGACAAAGAATAGTATAGTCAAATTAAATGACAGAAATTTGACAAAACTGTGGTTTGATCACAAAAAAAAAATCAATTCACTGAGACTTTGGAATTTATTCTCCTCAGAAGAATAAAAAAAAATGTACCTGCATTAATGAGAAGGGTGACACTGGTGTTTCGACTGCAGTAAGCAGGCCAGGTCTGGCTCAAAAGCAGTGGTTTTGATGTGCAAGATGTCACGCAGGTGAGAGTCACTTAGTCTTGTCCTCACACGGTTCTTGTGAATGTTCATAACCGAGAACGTCTTCTCGCACAAGTATGTCGAGCCAAACAAGCTCAGCATTTTCTTAGCAAATGTTCGAATCTCTTGGAACCTGTCTTTGTCCAGCTGGCGGTAAAAGTCGACGAGAGGGAGTTGTTGTTGACGACCGTGACACTCCGCGTCACACTGCAGCTCAATGAGCTCCAGCTGCAGGTGGTCTGGAGCGTCATTAGGATCCACGGAAAAAGGAGTGGAAAAAAGTGTGATCTCCTTTTCAATAGCTGCAAAATCCCTGAAACGCTGTTGAAATTCCTCAGAGATGAGATGTTTTCTGCGTACCTCCTCATTTGCACACTGATATTGTTTTCTGGAAAACTGGTCATTATTTCCTGCAGTGATTTTACAGACTAGCGTTGATAGCCCACTTTGCTCACCAACCATGGCAGGTGCGCCGTCCGTAATAATCCCAGTGATTTTATTCCATTGCAGTTTCATGTCATTCACGGTGGAACAAACAGCAGCAAACAAATCTGTTCCTCTGGTTTGGTCCTTAAGGCTCTGAAGGTCAAGTAGCTCTTCACGCACGTTCATTTCACTGTCCACTCCTCTCAAAAAAAAAAAAACAAAACAAAAAAACCCAGTAACTGAGCGGTGTCAGATGCATCCGCGCTTTCGTCGCAGGCTAACGAAATAAAGTCAAACTCCATTCCTTTTGCCTCTAACTGTCCCTTGATGTTAGATGAAATTTCTTCAATCCTCCGTGCCACAGTGCTACGACCCAGGCAGACATTGGCAAACTCTTGCTTTCTCAGGACAAATTTTCTCCACCATTTTCATCACGCAGTCTTTAATGAATTCACCCTCAGTAAAAGGTTTGCAGTGCTTGGCAATCAGCATTGCCACTTCTTAGCTTGCCTTTGTAGAATTTTCATTTTGTGTCACGGGCTCTTGTGAACAAACGCTGCTGTGCTGTCAAAACAGCTTCCAGTTGCTTCAGTTTTTCGGCGCGTTCATTCGCCGTTAGCTTGTTGTAGTTAGCATGTTTCGTCTGGTAGTGCCTCTTAATATTGAACTCTTTGAAAACAGCCACAGTCTCATGGCAAATTAGGCAGACAGTTGTTTCGTATGTCAGTGAAAAAATACTCCGATTTCCACTTGTCCTGGAAACGGCGGCCCTCGCTGTCAACTTTCCTCTTTTTATTTCCAGTTGCCATTTTAGAAATGAGCTAAAAACATACCACAGGGGTAAAAGTTCACACAGGGGTCACGCGAAGCGAATGCGGCCACAGGTCTACTGCCACCCTCTGGTGAAATATAAAATTGCTGTTTTTGGTATGTGTGTATTGTTTACTGTGGGAAACTGTGCTGGCGGGCCACATATTATTGATTTTATGACAGGACGCTTCGGGCCGGTGGAAATTTGGACACGGGCCGGATTTGGCCCGGGGGCCGGACTTTGGGCATGCCTGATTTAAAAGATCTGATATTACCGTATTATCCTAACAGAGCACTACGCTCCCAAAATGCAGGATTACTTGTAATACCTAGAATCTCCAAAAGTACAATGGGAGGCAAAGCCCTCAGTTATCAAGCTCCTCTCCTGTGGAACCAGCTGCCAATCTGGATTTGGGAGTCAGACTCGATCTCGGTTTTTAAGAATAGGGCTAAAACCTACCTTTTTGATATAGTCTACAATCAGGGAGGGATCATGTGTTTCTGAACCCTCCCTTAGTTATGCTGCTAATAGGTTTAGTCAGCCGGGGGACCTCCAATAATGCACTGGGCCTCACTCCTTTCTTCACTCTCAATGAAATATTTTTTTTTGCTGGTCATTAACATCTGTTTGTTCTCTCCCATAGATTGAGTCCCCATCGTGCTGTTTGCTCTCTACATGTCTGTTTTTTTCATCTTCTCTGTCCCCTCACCCCCCAGCCAGTCGCAGCAGATGGCTGCCCCTTCCTGAGCCTGGTTCTGCTGGAGGTTTCTTCCTGTTAAAAGGGAGTTTTTCCTCTCCACCGTCGCCAAATGCTTGCTCACAGGGGATCGCCTGATTGCTGGGGTCTTATAGTGCTATGAGATGACTGTTGTTGTGAAATGGTGCTATATAAATAAAGTTGAATTGAATTGAATTGAATTTTCATGGTGATCTATAGAGATCTTTGAAAGATCAGTCCAAAACAATATCTCATCGATCAGCATACAGAAGCAATCTCTCAAGGAGCGCTCAGCAATCTCATCCATTTCCCAGTGATCTCTTGCCGATCTTACAATGAACTCTATTGGTCTTTTGTTGAACACTCAGTGGTCCCTTACTGACCTCTTGACCATCTCTACCTCCAGGCTGGAAAAATTTGGTGTTCATTGAAAAATTACTGAGGGATCAATGAAAGACGGCTTGATATTCAGCTGTATAAACTATCCTTGTACTCTTTATGGGGATGGAGGAAAACAAGCTAGCAAGGCTTCTTGGTAATTTTGCTAACAAGGGGGATAACATTCTCGCGCAAATCACCTAGTGGTTATAGGTTATAGGCTCCCCCCTGCTCTGATGGGACAGTTTTCTCTGTGGCTCACTAATCTGACCAATTTTATGCCTATAAAAGTATGGTATATTGCACAAGCTACGTGTATTGAACAAATGTCTGTGAAAGGACAGTGATGAATTTTTTTCATTCAATCTCTGTGTTAGTGCCTTCTCTAAAATACTTACTTCCTTGGGAGCTGTTTAAAGATCCTCTATGGAAGGAATTTATTTTCTCAATGCAGTTGATTGGCCAACATGTTTAAAGTAGCAGCATGATAATGTAATGATACAGGAAATAAAGGACTATCTTTATTGTTTTAAGAGAAAGAATCTGCAGGGGCTTTTTGATTGGTGCTGGTATATTTTTTTCATATACACTCATTATACTGGAAAAGGAAAAAAAATGAAAGTAGAAACATCAAAGGTTTAGTACGTCACTGGAATTACTATTCTAGTATGGTTTCCAATATTAAAATAACTTTGAAGTTTTCATGTTGCTCTTTTGTAAACCTCACAAAGGAACTGACACGCCTTACTTTGGTCTTCATTCGGTATGTACAGGTGTTGGTGACCTTGTCTTGCTTCTCTTTAATTGGATGACCCAATGCTTTTGACTAAGGGCTTCTTATCAGTGAATACTGAGTACTAGTATCATCCCTGAGTTCATTGAAGTGTCAAGATAACAACTGATTAGACAGTCCAAGGAGAAATGGTGGAGACTGTCAGAGCTCATGACCACAGTGAAACTCTGTGTGTCACTTTTCTTCCCTCTGGAAACACTTGTCTCCCCAAATAAACCCAGATAGCTTCATGTCAGTAATTTATCATGATGCCACTACTGTATAACATCTTGAATTCTTTTGCATCATCATCACTCCATCCACCTTCTCTGTTCAGCTCCTCACCTCCCTCCCTCCTTCTCTGTCCACTTCTTTCCAGCTTCTATACAGGGACACTTCAATGTCCCCATGGAGAAGGAATTGGACAAGCGTTTTAGTTATGTAACTGGACCCAGCTTATGTTACCTCTGTGCTTCTCTTCCTTCTTTTTCCCTCTCCCTTCTTGACTTTTTCATGCATTGGTGCTTTACTGTTAGGAAATGCTAGTGGAGTGCCCTTCCAACCTCAGCGTGTGACCTCTGCTGTTCATGGCTATGTTATTGTGCATTTGTGAGGCCAGGGGAGCCATAAAAAGTGGATTCCACTCTGATGCAGGGACGAGTGCAGACATTTTGAGGGGCTGTGGCTCAAACTTGAAATAGGGGCAAAATTACAAGGAAAATGAAAGCACCACAGGTGCTGATGCCTCAGTGCTTGCGGCATAGGATAGTTAAGTATTGGCTCAGTCTATGCATGCAAGCTTGCTATTTGTTTACAAGTGGAAGGGGACAGTTTTTCCTCCTCCATATGCATGGGAGAAAACAACCAGCACCACATACATACATATGTCAATCACACACCTATGATGCTGACATCACAGTTACAATACACACAAGGTGCACCTCATTGGTCGATGTATCCCCTGGAAGATGGTCTGTTCAAGTCTGTTCATCCCATCCAAGATGGCACTGGGATGTTAAACTGTCTCGTATCTTCAAAACAAAACAATGAAACATGTTTCTGAAAACAATCAAGGTGAGAAATAAATGGTGTAGTTGCTGAATATGTTTACTTTCACTAACAACAGCTATTTTAAAAGTTCAGCATGCGATTGAAGGTTGACAGGAAGTATGTGGCACTGTAAAAAAGTTGCACTGCCACCTACTGGCCCTGGATAGTTAGAACAGTAGCTTTTTGCATCTTTGGTGAGCCAACGTGTTGTTTTCTGTAACGTAATTGTTACGCACCCCTCCATAGGGAATTAGTCAGTGGAGCAGTCCCTGACACCTTAGAGTACACCTCCGTTACTAGCCAAGAGGTAGTGAGGAATTCCTCTTTGGCTCGGTGTAGAGGTTTTCAGACCATGGTGTCATGGGTCAAAATCCCAGCCTGTGATGTGGGTGTAGATCTGCCTGCTGTGTGCAAAGACACCATGTGAGTGCTAGTCTCCTTTGCCAGTGGGTAAGTGTTGGAAAAATTCTCTTCAACCAGTACTCAAAGAATCAGGCAGAATTAAAGTTTCAGTAAATTTAATTTGCACTGATCATTGGAGAACAATAAGGCTACGGTCACACTGCAGGTCTTAATGCTCAATTCCGATTTTTTGCTGAGATCCGATTTTTTGCCATGGGCATTCACATTATAATTTAAATGCCACCTCAATCAGACTCCATTGTGAATGGTCTACAGCCATGAAGTGACCTGCATGTGCAGAAGATGTGATATCACACACAGCATGCTATGTTTGTGGAAGTAAATATGGATGCTACACATGCAAACTTGCATATATCCCTTTTGAAGTTGTTAAATCGGAGCCGACAAAATTATCATCAAGTGATAAAGTGGAAGACTGAGGGGAAAAAAAGAGCACAAATTATAATGGCTTCTTGTGGAGCAGTGGCTACTACCTCTGTACAGAGGTATGTGTGGATGCAGAATCGGAGCCAGGAGTAGTGGGATTGTGATGTGAGGGGCTTCACAGACACTGAGTTCCTCCATAATTTCAGGATGTCAAGGAAGATGTTTGAATACATCTGTCAGTGTCTCTCCTCAAGACTTTCACGTCAACACACTCATCTTTGGCGACCCATATCTGTCAGCAAGCGCATTGGGAGTTGGGCTGTACTAGCTGGCAACAGGCACATGTTATCGTACGGTGTCAAAGCTGTTTGGAATTGCAAAGTCCACCGTTTGCTTGATAGTCCACGAATTTTGCAATGCAGTCTGTTATGTCCTCATGCCTGAGTACATTAAACTGCCTCAAGGAGATGGTCTGCAAGAAGTCGTAGAAGGCTTCCGGCAGAGATGGGGATTCCAACAGTGTGCTGGAGCAATAAACGGGAGTCATATTCCCATCATTGCTCCTGAAGACAATCACAGTGACTACTTTAACCGCAAAGGGTATCACTGTGTTATCCTGCAGGGGGTTGTCGATCATCAGTTCTGGTAGCCTATTATGAAATAATAATTTTGACTCATCAAAAAGTATAAAAAGTATTCTAATGCATCAGCTCACTAGAAGAATTTGTACTTGCAGATAGCTTGCGTTTTTTTTTTCTCCTGACACCCATAATCTAGAAATGGAACAGTATTTGTACTCATGTACAAATTTTACATACTCATTCCACCCCTTGACCCTTTTAATGATACTTTATTGATCCTTTGCAGGAAACTGCTGATAATCTGATAATGATCTAAATACTTTTTTCATCACTATACATATAATGTATTTTCAGCCATTGCTAATTATTTGTTGACACTTTTGGCCACTGGTATCAAGACACCTTTTTGACTTTACAGTGGCCAATTCTGTTTTATTTAATACACCCATATTTAAATAATTATTCAAAATGTGGCCTACCAAATTACTTTATTGTTGTATCACAGAGCATTACTGCTTCAAAGATTAGTTGCAGATTTTTTTCATAACTGTTTGTTTGGTTTTAAGTATAAAATGTTTAACTCATTCCATGTGTCCTCAACAGTTTCACCAACATCTACACTGGATGGCCTGCAAGTGTCCATGATGCCAGGGTTCTCAAGAATTCCCAGAGCTACACAATGGCAGAGAAAGGAAAGCTTTTTCCACCGGTCAGTGATTTCTTTTGTCACACATTCCCTCCCCTCGATTTGGAGACAGTGAACAGTCACTGTAACAAGTCAATTTACCCATTCTGTCATGTTAATTTCCCTTATCTTGTATTTCCATCATCCAAGGAAACTGAAGAGACCATGGGTGTTCAAGTACCAATCAGGCTGCTTGGTGACCCTGCATATCCTCTGCGAAGCTGGCTGCTAAAGGGGTACACCGACACAGGGACCCTGACTGATGAGCAACAATACTTCAACGAGCGATGCAGCAGAGCTAGGATGACAGTAGAGTGTGCACTCAGCCGACGTAAGGGGAGGTGGAGGTGCCTAGGGAAACGCCTGGATGTGGATATCTACTGTCCCCACTATCATAAGTGCATGCTGCACTCTCCACAATGTGTGTGAAAAGTATGGTGAGGCCCACGAGGAATCAGGTGGAGCTGGTCTTCATGATGACAGAAGGGCAGAAGGAGGGCTCCTACCAGATGTTCAGCCAATGAGAATCAGAGAGGCACTGACAATTTTTTCATAACCAGCGCTGAATCCTAAAAGACCACTGTTCTTCTAAGGTTGGAATGGAGTTGAGCCAGATTTGTTCTATTAAATAACCACACCAGCTTTAAGTGACACATGCACTAGTGAAATAATATTTTCAAAGTTTCAGTGTTTTGAAAAAAAAAAATGTAATTAACAGAAAATTTACACCTGTCGTTCTTTGTGTACCCATAGTGCAGTTTTTTTTAATGTCTGCAGGTTTCATAGCATTGCATAGCAATAACAAAACTTTAACACAGAAATCCTTCTTCAATACTAGAAATATTTCATTGTCAACAAATTATTACACTGGAATACCTCAAAACCCTGTCAACTATTTTTTAGTTTAACAATCAATCCAAAACAGAAAACCACTTGCACAGCAATTAAAACACCTTGGTAAAAGGATAATTAAACTTAAAATAAATTTAAAGTGAACACAGTGCAGAACTTGAGCCTCCTGTAAAACTGAAAACATTTAAGAACTTATCAAGCTACTTTAGTTTTCTTCATCGTCTGGAGGGTAGTAGGATGGAGGATGTGCCTGACTGAAGGATGCATGCTGAACCAGATCTTGAGGGTTTGCTGGTGCCTTTCTTAAGGGCTGACTCAAGATTGCTGGGATGTGGAGGAGCATTGCTGAAGGGTAGAGGTTGAGCTAAATCTTGTAGGAAGGACAGAGACTGGTTGGATATCTCATGAAATGGCTGAGACTGAGATGAAGCCATGGGGTACAGAAGAGGTGGTTCTCTTGGATTGTAAAGGTGTGAAGGCTGTACTGCTGCCGGGTAGAAAGGTGGCTGTGGAGAGTGGTGTGATCTCTCCAAGAACTGTGTTAACATGGAGAACATTTTAAGATCATGTTCATGCTGAGCCGCTTGCATCTTCAAAAGAAGGTCTGAGTCATCCGTCTTCAAGGCACTGGTAATCTTGTCAGCATAGATTTCCAGCGTTGTCTCCATTTTTGATTTTCTTTTCCTGCTCTTGGCAGATGTAGCTGTATAAGGAGAAAATGAGAAATGTTTGATAAATGGTGTGTCAAAATAATAAATAAATAAATAAAAACTTTTGTTTCTGAAGTTCTCTTAACAAAATGATGTTTTCTTGTAAAAGGTGGAGTCAGAATTTCTACAAGCAGTTCCGGAAGACATCATGGTATAAGATACAGATGTTTTGGGTTAGTCAAACATCCTAAGCACATGAAAACATTGACAAAAATAAGAAAATACAGGCTGAGGAAGTATCTTTGTAGAAACATTTATCAACACACGCAGGCCATAAATCACGACTGAAGGGGATTAGATCATTTGAGTCAATACATCATTGACCCTGTTTACATGGTCATGAGTAAACTGATTATAATCAGCTTTCTGAAGTTACAGTACCTGATTCTTCAAACCATCGTGTAAACAGAGTAATCCAATTACCCTTATCAGTTAAAGGACATTATTTATGAGAAAAAAAGATTAACACACCTTGTTTATTTGCCCAATAAAACGTTTACTAGGTGCATGTAAACACCATAAGCTGTTTATTACCTTTATTGGTTTATTCCAGTAATCGGTTTACTCATGACCATGTAAACATAGTCACTGTCTTCTGGAAACCACTGCAGATTACATCTTTACATTTCTTACATTTAAATATCCCCCTTCTATTTCATTGGGAAAAAAATGCAGAATCTTTTTGAATATTTTTGTCATTCCAGCAGCTTGTCTGGTGGTTACAAGATGCCCTGCACTGTCCAGTCCATCTAGTTTCCAATCACACTAGTGTGAATTTAATATTGGATTAAGTAAGGCATGCTTGTGGCCCATCCTAATTTGGTTTTCAGTAAGCACAGAAAAAAATATACACTTTCAGCAAATAAGGGTGAAAATTTACTCCGTGGATGTCATTCTGCACTGGGAAGCCCATTACGCTGTAGGAACACATGTTTGGATGGAGGGATACTTTAGCCAAGCAATTAACAGTCTGCAAACAACCTGTGGTTTAACTAAAGCCTGATAAATGACAGCTATGAGTTGCTTACTTTGAGTGGATGAGGTGGATGCGTTGTTCTTGACAGAAGTATCTGCACTCAGTCCAGATGTAGAATTTTCCTCAGATCCACATAGGAGTGCCGCAGAAGTCCCAGCACCTGGTGCACATAAACATTCAACACATCAAACATGCTGTCACACATTAAAATGCTGTCAAGTACATGGTTACAACTGTTGTATCTTATCCTCCATTTGCAGTTACATAATACATCTATTTACATGTATGTGGAAATTGCTGCCCTGTTAACCCAGTAGTAAATAAATTATGGGTTGTTTGTTTAGACATGGATTATGCATGGCTTTACAATTAAGGGCCGTCCACACCGAGCACAATAAAGATACCCAACTATAAAGTGATAGTTTTAATAAAAATTGTTCTAACTCAAGTGGATGTCTTAAGTGTGGACTCTAGAACGACTTTTTTTAATAGTTATCTTTACCGTGCTTGGTGTGGACGGCTCTTTCATGTAACGTTAATTTTAGGTGCAATTTTATTTGCACCACATGACTACAACACAGTACAAGTTAACCCACCTGTTCCGCTGTTGAGGCTGCTAGCTGGACTAGCTCCGGTGCCCCGATTTTCATGCTCCTCTTCAGCTGGACCGATGGAGCTATCGAGCAGCTGACAGCTGGGTCTGCGCCCAAAATACGGTCAAGCTCATCAGGAAACGGGCAGGTGACTCGACTTTACAACGGCCCCGTTTAAGTCTTTAAATTTTGATCTGAGGCTCTTCACTCTCCTCTGACAGTGTCGCTCGTCTGTGCCCTCACTCGACCATTTGTTTCGAAATACGTTCAAACACGGTTTAGCTTGAACAGAATTGTCACCCCAAATACTAATGAAATCCAACATTTCACTTTCCATCCACTGACTAGGTCCATCCGCCACGTCCGCCATGCTGCTTTCAGTCACTGTTTACGTCCGCTCTTCCCACGTCCATTCTCATCCTCTCACGTTCCACAGCAGCACGACGTGATTCCGCTCTTCCTGCCACGTCGCGAGATTTCGCTCTCTGCTACAATTACCAATTTTTCACCAAAGTAAAACGTTAAAAAACACACAAACGACCACACAAACAAACTGCAGTTATTTATTTTAATTTATTATTTTATCTTAGTCTAAAGGCTATTTTATTCTATTTTAAGCTTACTTTGAGTTATATCTTATCGTGTTTTAATTATTGTTATTATATTAAAGTTATTCCTTATTATATTAATGCTTTTTCTTATTATAACTATTTTTCTTCAATTTTTTTCCCTTTATTTTTTCTAGTTTATTTCACCACTCGCGGGTACTGTACCTTCCACTGCTGCTGTAACCTTCCGCGCTGATATCGCTCCGCCATGTGCACTCCACCCCGGTATCACTCCGCGGGTACTGTTCCTTCCACCACCGATACCACTCCACGGTCTGCATTCCGTACCGATATCCCTCCATGGTACTATGTATCCTTCCGTGCGCCTATTTCCCGATTTTAGACTCGAACTAAAATCCAGTAAAAATGCATTTATTACTGAGTGGTTCCGTTAAACCGTGGTACTTTTCCCAACCGGACTCGAACCTGCAGATACCAAATTCTACGCGTAATCCCACGGCCGGACTGAAACCGCCTCGTCAGACGTCTGAATAATTAAATTTATTTTTCTATTTATTTAATAATTAAATTTACTCACTTCAATCCACCTTGGTTCTGCTCCGTCACCCTTTCCCCCTCCAGCGCTCCAGACCGCCTCAGCTGTTGCCTCACTTCAGACAAAACGCTCCAATTGGGATGCGGGCGGGAGGTCTTTATCAGCAGCCCGTATACTGACTGTGAAACCGGTCCAAAGCACCGCAGGTGTGGAGAAAGATTTCTGGAGTCCCTGTTCTGTGGGTCAAATATGTTGGAAAAATTCTCTTCAACCAGTACTCAAAGAATCAGGCAGGATTAAAGTTTCAGTAAATTTAATTTGCACTGATCAGTGGAGAACAATAAGTGATACACTCAGAGTTGCCTCTAGAAATTGTTCTGAATCATATAAAAAACTTTCAGTCTTTAAGCATCCCGTTACTGCAAAACTGTCCATGAGAGAATATCTGGTTCAGGCTGGTTCTTCCAGACCAGGGGTGCCAAACTCATTTCATGGAGGGCCAAGACCCTGCAGGTTTTACCTCCACCCAGTGTCTTCAACAGGAGATTTCACTGAATTTCCCCTCACTGATTGCTGATCAATGAAAACACCTGCTGAAGACACTGGGTGGAGGTAAAACCTGCAGGGTCTTGGCCCTCCATGGAATGAGTTTGACACCCCTGTTCCAGACTGTCTTCCTTCCTCAGACATAATCATAACAACACAGAACGTTCACATGAGAAAAACATAGATAAATGTCCAGCTGGTCGTCCTTGTACATTTTCACCCAGACTCTGAGGTACCAAAGATAAAGAATACAAAATTATTCTATCAGTAAGGGTGGCAGTGGGTATTTCCACCTTGACCGGGGGGGGTCAAAACGGACTTGGTGATTTATGATTTGCAATTCTGAGGGCACCCTGACAGTCCCATTTCTGTTCCCACCCACTTTCTGGATCAAGGCCAGAATTGCCTGCTTCAGCCTGGGATCACAAATCACGATGGCAGCAGTGCCCCTAGCTAAACCGTCCTCTAGAGGAAGGTCATTTAATTGGAGAGGTCTTGTGGCAAGCCTGTGGTGGATGCGCCCCTGGAGGTACAGAGGCCCGCAGACTGGAATCATCTTTTTCAAAACCTCAGTCCAGGTCCCACACCATGTGAGTCGACTCAACTGGGGCAGCTGCTTGAACTCGGCGAAGATGGTTGGCATGCCACACCGAATCATCTGCCAGCTGGAAGGTTGCTGGCCCCAGCTAGTGCAGTGATCTTGATGGGTGCCGGTAGTGGTGGAAACAGTGTTGAGGCCAACTGCGGGTCTCGTCGTTCGTTTCTGTGGCCCCAGACCATCACTACGAGTGCCACTCTGTTCAGCTGCACTCGGCATCGTGGTTGTGATGGTGTGGCTCTCATGTCTGCTGTGGGGCATCCACCAGGTTGTGGTGATTCTGCTGCATCCTGTTGGGTCATGGACTCTCCATCCTGCAGCTTAGCGGTTGCTCCTTGAGGCTGATGCCGGGCGTGGACTCAAAAGCAGTCCAGTGGCTCTACTGTGTTTCATTGAATCACGGATCCTTCATCCTGCAGCTCAGTGGTGGCTCCTGGAGGTTGGTGCCGGGTGTGGATTTGGAAGAAGTCCGGCCTCTTCTCCACCTCTCCTGGGAAGTCTGGTCATGGTGATGTGTTGCTGTTGCCGTTGATAGAACCTGCGCCAGGTTGTTATGCCCCATGGTTCCTGATAGATGCGGGCTCCCTCTCCTGCAGCTCTGCAGTGGCTTTCTGAGACTTATGCTGGGCGAGAATCTGAGGCGAATCTGGTCACTGCCCCATCTCCAGGTGGTGCTCCTCCTGTGAGCACGGGACGGCTGTACCCTTGTTGTTGTCGTTGTCTGGGTGTGTTGTGTCCCACTCGTCGGTCAAACAGAGCCCATTACTGTCGTGGCTAGTGAAGCCCAGCTGATAGAACAGGTCACATCCTAGTATGTTGTTTCCATGCGTAGCGGACCATTAGTGTGATGGTCCCTACATTGCTGATGCGGTAGCTACCATACCTGTACAGCTCCGCTGTGTTTTTCCTGATCGGGTGGTTGGGGAACAACTTCTTCACAGTGAACCAGTTCAACATCAATCTCACTGCAGTGGTGTCGAGCAGGAGCGGTAACCTGGCGTCATCCAGCCCTACCTTGCAGAATGCGTATGCCACGCCTCCGGAGCTCATCATCAGAATCAGAATCAGAATCAGATTTATTGCCATTGTTCATGTAGTACACAAACTAGGAATTTGTCTCGGTACGATGCTGCAACATTAAACATGAAAAAATAAAAGATAGAAATAAAACTATACATGCAATAAAATGTAGAATATGAATGAGTAATACTAGTCAAAGCAATTTTAAATATATTAGCGAGTAGCAGATATTGTGGAGTACCACATAGTGCAGTTGGTAATGCAAAAAGAAAACAGTGAATTGACATGAGTCTGGTTGAGCTGCTGTACATAGTGCACGAGAGTCTAATAAGTCACTTAGTGTTCAGCAGTCTGATGGCAGAGGGGAAGAAGCTGTTCATGTGACGGGAGGTTTTAGTCTGAATGGACCGAAGTCTTCTACCTGAGGGGAGGGGGGCAAACAGTACGTGACCAGGGTGTGAAGGATCGGCTATGATCCGGCCTGCACGCCTTCGGGTCCTGGAGATGTACAGGTCCTGGAGGGATGGGGGCTTGCAGCCGATCACCTTCTCAGCAGTGCGCACGACACGCTGCAGCCTTAGTCTGTCCCTGGCAGTGGCTCCTGCGTACCACACGGTTATGGAGGTGGTGAGGATGGACTCGATGATGGCCGTGTAGAACTGCACCAACATCTTGGTGGGTAGCTTGAGCTTCCTCAGCTGCCGCAGGAAGAACATCCTCTGCTGGGCCTTTTTGATGAGGGAGCTGATGGTCGGCTCCCACTTGAGGTCCCGGGTGATGGTGGTGCCCAGGAAGCGGAAGGAATCTGCAGTGGTGATGGGAGAGCCTGTGAGGGTAAGGGGGGGCAGAGGGGTTGTGACTTTCCTGAAGTCCACGATCATCTCCACTGTCTTCAGAGCGTTCAGCTGCAGGTTGTTGTGGCTGCACCAGGACGCCAGCTGGGCCACCTCTCTCCTGTAGACGGACTCGTCGCCGTTGGAGATGAGCCCGATGAGGGTGGTGTCGTCCGCAAACTTGATCAGCTTGACAGACTGGTGGCTGGAGGTGCAGGAGTTGGTATACAGGGAGAAGAGTAGGGGGGAAAGTACACAGCCCTGGGGTGATCCGGTGCTGATGCTGACGGAGTCTGAGACAGTCTTTCCCAGCCACACATGCTACCTCCGGTCCGTCAGGAAGTCAGTGATCCACCTGCAGAGGGAGTCAGGCACGTTGAGCAGGGACAGCTTGTCCTGGAGCAGAGTGGGGCGGATGGTGTTGAATGCAGAGCTGAAGTCCACAAACAGGATCCTGGCGTAGGTTCCTGGGGAGTCCAGGTGCTGCAGGATGGAGTGGAGGGCCAGGTTGACACAGTCAACCTAGCCATCATGCGCCACATGCGCCATCACGTGGATGGTAGTCACGGGTGAGTGACTTGAACTGACCAGTGGGCTTGGTGATGGTGCTGACCGGCAAACCTTTGTGAAGTGGTTGAGTTTTCCGCATCGCTAACATTGCTGCCCCCTTGCCGGGCAGGAACGTACTCTCTTGGTGTGTTGGGGAGCCACAGTTGCCACATGGGAAGCACCTTGTAGCATTCGTCTGATCCGCGGTGTTTACCTCGGCCTCTTCTGCCACGTCACTGGGCCCTTCTGTGGTTACCACATGTGTTAGCAGTGTCTGGCCTGGCTGTTGTTGCTTACTTAGCTCCAATGCTAACCTGTCAGCATCCTCTAGCTGGAATACTGGCTTGATGGTCTTGGCAAGCGTCATGTCATCTGGCGTTGTTAGCATCTTCGCTCGTAGCCGCGGATTGTTAGTGTGTTCGGCCAACTGGTCCCACATCATTTCGTCCTCCAACAGCCCAAATTTGCACATGCAAACTAGGTAGTGGAGGTCCGCGACGAACTGTTGTGTCGCCTTTCTGGTCTTTTGTCACTGTTGGCGAAGCCTAATGTATCATGCCAACACGTTGTCCGGTATGGTGAAGTAGCTAGCTAGCAGCCGAACTGCCTCAGCAAACGTTTCTGTTGGGCCCAGCATGTAGAACAGATGTTAGCCCTCTATGTCTAGATTGTAAACAAGTATAGCTCACTTCCGTACCTCGTTTAGCTTGCCCAGGTCCAGTGCCGAGACATAGGTGGTGAAAGCATCATACCAGCATGGCCATGATATGGGTGGCTGTTTGGGGGGCCTCCAGGAAAGGCTGTAGTGTCCTCAGACATGCTTCCATGGTGCACTCTTGTCACCAATTGTTATGTCTAAAAAAACGTGGAATGACCAACAGAGAGTGGAGCTTGCTGGGAGCACAAACTTTATTGAACTATACACAAAAGTTACTGAGTGGTTGTACAGGTTGTATGCTGGGAGGCGGAGCGTGCACAAAAGACCCCACGCTCTGGCTGTTCCTGGCTTTTATAAGTCGGTGTGATGATGTCATCGGCTGGTCCCATCATCACGCCGGCGCTGAACCACAAGTGTGGGTTTTTGAACACCAAAAAAAATTATAAACATGCAAATTGAGGAGAAAAAGGTCTGTTATCAAATGGGCTTTTGTCTGGGCAACATTAGCCCATACCTGTACACGTCCTTGCTTTGATGAGTCACTCGTCTTTTCTGCTTCTTTCAATTTTTGTACATTTTGGTTTCTGTATTGAGAGAATTTGTGTCATTCACTTTGAGAATTTTCCCTTTTCCTGTCATCTTTTCACAATATCTGTCTTTGTGAGCCTGCACATTATCACCTCAGTGTAGTGGGAGTCTGAATGGAACTCATGCATTCAAACATGTTTGTTTGAATTTATGCCTGGGTCTTGTTTGGAAACCAGAATTGCTTGCCCTTCTGTTTCTCCCTGGGATGCAGATTATATCTTCATGTCAAGTATGCCGGGTCAAGAAGACCCCTTGAGGGTGGGCCGCAGCCTCAGGCACTGCTACAGTAAGTCTTGGTAGGCCAGTACTCTGGATGGGTTTACACCATGGTGACATAGTAATATTTTTCCTGCCTCTGCACAGAGTTACATTTATATTAACGTTTTTTTCCTCTCTTGTTGGCAGATACTAGATTGGATCAGTGGGAGGGAAACCTCACTTTCTGGTTGTCCCCCCTCCAACCAAAGTGAAAAGCAATTGGCTTATTTACTTACTTGTCAGTGGAGTCTTCTCCTGTTTCTGGGATAAAAAAGAAGCGAAAGGAGTCAGGGAGAGTGACTGTGCTGTCTCAGGAGCTGACAGAGTGCCTGCACAAGCAGCTTTACACACTTTCAGCAGGAGATGATATTTTGACATCTCTTTACAGACCCCTTTAAGATGATGGTGACGCTGGAGAAACCCTTTAGTCACTCATATGAATGGAGTTTGAAAGCTGGGAGGGGAAAAAAGCAAAGCTGCTAAAGAATAATAGGGGAAAACTCCTCTTGAAGTTTCTGTTTTTGTTCCATTTGTTTAAAATGTGTTCATCACTGTCTCATTTAGAAATATTCTCCCAGGAATACACTGTCTTAAGGTTTTACTGGGAGGATGCATGTTTTCACTGTGGCTATATACTGTACAATGAACCAATTAGATGCTTTCCAGGTGCAGTAAACAGCTGACAGCCATTGTGGAAAATCTATTCATTCTCGGGCTCTTCTATCACTCAGACATACAGGTTGAAGGGTGCCATAAAGGAGCATTATTGTGTCACCTACCATGTGCTTAGCTCTTTGGTTAAAAGCTTTGTGTGTCAGTGTGGGAAATCAATATGGGCTACATCAACATGACAAATTAGGCTGGTGACGCTGGAAGTCTTGGGGACGTCAGCAACTCTTAGCTTAAATTAAAATCTCCTTCCTCTACCTGAGTCTCACATCATCATGTGGAAAATACTAGACACTGAGCTGCAGACACGCTTCCCAACTGTCAAGGTGCTTCATTGTCAGCCCCGCCAGCTTGATGGCTTTAATTCAGCAGATACCCCGCAGCTATCATTTCACATCATTACTTACAAACCAACGTGGCCCGTGTTTGACTAATAAAATCAACAATATGAAAACATGAATAGTGGGAAAAGCTAAGGGATGCTTTATGACAACCATTAATGCAGGGACATTAAGGTAATGTGCCGCATTACTCTAAAGAGCTATAATTAAACAAGAACTTCCAATGCCAACTGTGTGTCTTCTGAGAAGCTCCAGGCAAAGCATGCATGTCTGTGGTGTGGCAGATAAAGCGGCTGTGTGGGTGGGAATTCCTCCTCCAGTCAGTAGTAGCCTCAACTAGCATCCGTTGTTTTTTGCCTAATTGCTATCCTGATTTGTCCAGGCGCAGGACCTACTGTATATTCTCCCTGGCCGTTGTTTGAAGTTTTCACGGTCAGGTAGCCACTTGGGGGGGAATTTAATGGCATGTTTGTGTGTGTCTGGGCAGTATTTGGACTGTTTATCCCATCAGCCGCCACACAATTGAACCACACAGGCAATGCAGCGAGAGTAGATGAGTCGAAGGAAATGTCACATTTGAACCTGGGGATGCATCTGTGACCGGGAGCTGTGCTGGACGGTTTACAGCAGAGAGCAGCATGGTGGGACAGTGTGATACCGGGCCTTACTCGCAGGCTTCAAAGCCAGGTGGAGAGATGTGTGGGTCAACATCTAAATCCCTTCTTTCATGCCTGTCAGTTCTGGAATCAACAACAACCCCTTAAGACAGGGGTTTAAGCTGTGAATAAAAACAGGGGGCCTGCCATTGTCCTGCGACATGTCTTCTGCTCTGAGTTAAACTGATATAAGAAGAAATAAGCGCAAGATCTGTGTTTACAGAGGCAGTGATGCAATAAATTAGAATTCTGAAGGATTATTTTCATCCTATTGAATACATGTAAATATGAGGAAATGAGACATTTTTTGTAACAAGATATTGCAGCAATTTGCAATCAATGCATGTGTTGTGCCTATAGACAATCAGAACTGGGTAAAGTTGCAGAGATTATGCACAAGTAAAAATAGTGCCACCTTATTATATTAATTACTCAAGTATAAGTAAGAGTATTCATAAAAAAATAGTTAAGTGATAAAGTAACTACTTAAACTTTAGTAGCAAGTAATGACCTTGCCAATTTACTAGGTTTTTCTTATGACTTTGTGACTTTTTTTAGTCATAGTATTTGTTTTTCTGCTGACTAACTATTTTTGCATTAATTTTCAACTTTTTTCATTAATTTACTTTTTAATCATAAATGTGTGACTTGTTTTGTATTTCAGACTTTATTTTCATCAGGTTTTTGAGATTTTTCTCAATTTGAGCCTTTTGGTAAATTCATGGCTTATTTCTGATAATTTTGTGACTTTGTGACAAATTTGAGTCTTTTTGCACAAACTATTCATTTGTAAATTTGCAGCTTTTTTCTTACAAATTTATTGCCAGTTAAGGATATTTTTCCTCTTAACCCCTTGACGCCTATTGTCGCGAATTCGCATCAATCAAAAACCAAAAAAAACCAAAACAATTTTCAATTATGAAAAAAAAATAAATTAAAAAAAAATAAATTTGTTAACAGTTGGAAATAAATTCAGGCATCAAGGGGTTAAGGGTGTTATTAGTTTGAGGAAAATAACTATTCATATGTATCTTCTAATGTGATCTAACTAATATAAAGAACAGTAGATTGTAATAAATTAAGTATATCCTGAGGCAGATTCAATTAAATAAAATTGTAAGTTCAAAAGTAACTCAGCGTTATTTCCCTTCCCCAGCATATGTGAGATAGGTGCAGCCCCTATCTCTGTTTCAGTCACCCTATATGCCATACAGCTACTGTACAGTGCATCCAGAAAGTGTTCACAGTGCTTCACTTTTTCCCACATTTTGTTATGTTACAGCCTTATTCAAAAACTGATTAAATTCATGTTTCCTCTCAACATTCTACACACACTACCTCATAATGACAATGTGAATTTTTTTTGTTGAGATTTTTGCAAATGTATTAAAAATCTCAAACTAAGAAATCACATGTACGTAAGTATTCACAGTCTTTGCCATGAAGATCAAAATTGAGCTCAGGTGCATCCTGTGTTCACTGATCATCTTGAGATGTTTCTGCAGCTTAACTGGAGTCCACCTGTGGTAAATTCAGTTGATTGGACATGATTTGGAAAGGCACACACCTGTCTATATAAGGTCCCACAGTTGACAGTGCATGTCAGAGCACAAACCAAGCATTAAGTCAAAGAAATTGTCTGTAGACCACCGAGACAGAATTGTCTCGAGGCACAAATCTGGAAAACGGTACAGAAAAATTTCTGCTGCTTTGAAGGTTCCAATAAGCACAGCGGCCTCCATCATCCGTAAATGGAAGCAGTTCGGAACCACCAGGACTCTTCCTAGAGCTGGCTGTCTAAATTGAGCGATCGGAGGAGAAGGGCCTTAGTCAGGGAGGTGACCAAGAACCCGATGATCACTCTGTCTAACCTCCAGTGTTCCTCTGTGGAAAGAGGAGAACCTTCCAGAAGGACAACCATCTCTGCATCAATACACCTATCAGGCCTGTATGGTAGAGTGGCCAGACAGAAGCCACTCCTAAGTAAAAGGCACATGACAGCCCGCCTGGAGTTTGCCAAAAGGCACCTGAAGGACTCTCAGACCATGAGAAACAAAATTCTCTGGTCTGATGAGACAAAGATTGAACTCTTTGGCGTGAATGCCAGGCATCATGTTTGGAGGAAACCAGGCACTGCTCATAACCATGCCAGCGGTGGTGGCAGCATCATGCTGTGGGGATGTTTTTCAGCAGCAGGAGCTGGGAGACTAGTCAGGATAGAGGGAAAGATGAATGCAGCAATGTACAGAGACATCCTGGATGAAAAGCTGCTCCGGAGCGCTCTTGACCTCAAACTGGAGTGACGATTCATCTTTCAGCAGGACTATTAACTACTAACCTGCACTTATATAGCGCTTTTCTAGTCACAAAGACCACTCAAAGCGCTTTCACTAGTACTAACCCTCTATTCTAAGGGCCTATAGGAAACAGATATCTAGGGACAATTTAGAACAACCAATTAACCTAACATGCATGTCTTTGGATTGTGGGAGGAAACCGGAGCCCCCGGAGTAAACCCACACAGCACAGGGAGAACATGCAAACTCCATACAGAAAGGTTCCAACCCCTGCCAGCCTGGGGATTCGAACCAGGAACCTTCTAGCTGTAAGGCAACAGTGCTAACCACTGCACCACCGTGCTGCCCGTGCTGCACTATGACCCTAAGCACACAGCCAAGATGTCAAAGGAGTGGCTTCAGGACAACTCTGTGAATGTCCTTGAGTGGCCCAGCCAGAGCCCAGACTTGAATCCAATTGAACATCTCTGGAGAGATCTGAAAATGGCTGTGCAGTGACACTTCCCATCCAACCTGATGGAGCTTGAGAGGTGCTGCAAAGAGGAATGGGTGAAACTGCCCAAAGATAGGTGTGCCAAGCTTGTGGCATTATATTCAAAAAGACTTGAGGCTGTAATTGCTGCCAAAGGTGCATCAACAAAGTATTGAGCAATGGCTGTGAATACTTCTGTACATGTGATCTTAGTTTTTTATTTTTAATAAATTTGCAAAAATCTAAAAAAAAAAAAAAAAATCATGTCATTATGGGTTATTGTGTGTAAAATTTTGAGGAAAAAATAAATTTAATCACTTTTGGAATAAGGCTGTAACATAAAATGTGGAAAAGTGAAGCACTGTGAATACTTTCCAGATACATTGTTGGCAGTGAAAACTATAGTGGGGGGTGGGGGGTGGAATCACTCCTCTGGAAGTCTGTGAAGTCTTTCCTTTCCCTAGTCTGCTATGCTGGGCACCAAGCTAGAAGGCTGAAAGTCCCATTTTTATCTGGTCTTTGGTATGGCCCGGTCATGTGATTTTTTTTTTTTTTTCACAATAAGGAATACTGATTAAAAAAATGCTTTTTGTGGTCTATATTAATCATATATTCCATAACCTACATATGTTGAAGCATGTGGAAATGTTTAGTAATTACATATGTAAAGGACTTCACACCTCTGAAAGGACAAAAGCTCTCAACCGCCGAGTGAAGAACAAAGACGTTCCCAGACACGGCGGAGGAGACCGGAGGAGCCACCCTCACCCCCCGAGGCGAGGAGAGGAAATACCAAGACAATGGGGGGATTAAGATAATGAGGGATGTCAGCCTTTGTTATGCATGTCTTTTGTTGTGTGCAAGTATAAAGCCAGTGAGCTGGAGACATTCTGCCTCTTTTCTCCCTCTGCCACTCTGCACCAGATGAGACTTGTTAGAAGAGCTGATTATTAAACTTTGTTTATAAATCAAATCGCCTCTTCATTTCCAAGCTCTTCTACACTGGTGACCCCTGACGCGAGTATGGTCCTGAGGCATACCCCCGCAATCGACTCATCCGTGGCGACCCAGGCAGACGCCAGCGACCACGCAGACGAGGGAACAGATGGACAACTGTTCCCCCCGGCAGAAGAGAGTGAGAGGGCTCAACCGAGCACCAGCACCGCCGTGAGAGCCGAGACAAGGCACTTTCACCCGGCGGGCACAGCAGTGATGGTATGCACGAATGCTGTCGCTGTCAAGCTGCCAGACTTCTGGCAAGAAGACCCCGCCTCTTGGTTTCAGCAGGCTGAAGCCCAGTTTACACTGGCGGGCATCACGGCTGACGATACCAAATTTTATCATATCGTCTCCAAACTCGACGCCGCCACTTCGAAGTGTGTGCGGAGCATGATCCGGCGGCCACCGGCCCGGGACAAATATGAGACGCTCAAAGCAACCATCGTGGCGAACTACGTCCCATCAGCGGAAGAGAGAGCCG
This sequence comes from Pholidichthys leucotaenia, assembly GCA_020510985.1. Lineage (NCBI taxonomy): Eukaryota > Metazoa > Chordata > Actinopteri > Cichliformes > Pholidichthyidae > Pholidichthys > Pholidichthys leucotaenia. The sequence continues at coordinate 241,474,828 of CM035847.1, read as the reverse complement.
AGAAGATCCTGGCGGTCTACGGCCACAGAGGGTGCAAACCGAAGGCCCTCATGGAGGATTTGCTACAGCTCAAAGAAGAGGACAACGACAACTTCCTCTTCCAGTTTATATTCCTCAGCACGCTGCCACCACACATGAGAGGGACACTCGCCAGCATGAAATGCAACAACCACCAAGACTTCCGCGCTCTGGCCAACGAAGCTCATCGGCTCGTCAACGCCTGCAAGGAGCTGACACCCACAGCAGCATCCGCAGACCTCAAAGCTGACGCCCCGAGCCACGAGGAGCCACAACCCACTGAGCAGACCCAGCCCACGGTGACAGCGACACAGCCAAAACGTAACAGACAGAGCGACGTCTGTTATTATCACCACCGCTTCGCCGAGAAAGCCCACAAATGTGTTCCCCCCTGCAAATTTGCGATTTCGGGAAAACGCCAAAGCCAAGAGCCGTTAACGGCAGCGGTTCTCGGCGAGAAGAATAAGCTGTTGTACGTGACGGATGGACACACAGGCAAGCAGTTCCTCATCGACACAGGAGCCCAGCTGAGTTTCGTCATGCCCTCCCACGCAGATCGAGCCACGGGCACCCGGGGCAACGGAGCCGTGGCAGCCAACGGCTCTAGCATCGACACGTTCGGCGAAAAGAGCCTGCACCTCCTCATCCATGGCCGCAGCTACAGATGGACATTTGTTGTAGCAGCGGTGAGTTTTAACTTATTAGGCGCAGATTTTTTGTGTGCACATGGGTTATTAGTGGATCTAGCAAATAGGTGCCTGGTTAATGCACTGTCCTTTGCTTCTATTCCATGCTCAGCCCGAGTTTCTCCACCACCTGTGCAGGCCAACGTCACCACGGCAGGAGGTAAGTTTGAGCAACTCCTCACCCAATTTCCAGCACTCACAATTCCCAAATTCTCAGCCACTGTGGCTAAACATGGGGTTGAACACTTCATTCCCACAACGGGACCACCTGTTTTTGCCAAAGCTCGCCGCTTAGACGCGGCCAAGCTCAACATAGCACGGGACGAGTTTACAACTCTTGAAAAATTGGGCATTGTTAGACGCTCGAAGAGCCCCTGGGCCTCACCACTTCACATGGTTTCGAAATCCGACGATTGGAGACCGTGCGGAGATTACCGCAGATTAAACAACGCTACAGCGCATGACCGTTACCCAATTCCTCACATTCAAGATTTTTCACTACATCTGGCGGGTGCGCGCATTTTTTCAAAAATAGACTTAGTCCGCGGTTATCACCAAGTCCCAGTCCGAGCAGAAGACATTCCTAAAACAGCGGTAATAACCCCTTTCGGCCTTTTTGAATTTCTGCGAATGCCTTTCGGCCTCAAAGGCGCTGCTCAAACTTTTCAACGAATGATGGACGCGGTCCTACGCAACCTTCCTTTCATCTTCGTCTACCTCGACGACATGCTGGTAGCCAGCTCGTCTGAGGAAGAACACGAGCAGCACCTCACTACGGTTTTTCAGAGGCTAGAAGAGCACGGGCTAATAATCAATCCAGCCAAATGCAAATTCGGCGTGTCACAAATTGATTTTTTAGGACACAAAGTCTCTCCGAAGGGGGCAGTTCCACTTCCAGACAAAGTTCACGTGATAGAAAGTTTCCCACGGCCACAAACGGTCAAATCGCTACAGGAATTTTTAGGGATGGTTAATTTTTACAACCGCTTCCTCCCCCACGCAGCTCAGCTCATGCAGCCCCTATATGACGCGCTCAGAAAAAAGAAAGCTTCCAACGCGGGCGAATGGACCCCGGAGCGCGAACGCGCTTTCGCGGAAGTAAAAAGCGCCCTAGCTAACGCCACATTGTTAGTTCACCCAGATCCCTTGGCCCGCATCGTGCTAACCACAGACGCTTCAGACCTAGCTATAGGGGCAGTTGTAGAACAACTTGTCAGCGGGGTCTGGCAACCTTTAGCATTCTTTAGCAAATCGCTAAACCAAACTGAGCATAAATACAGCACTTTTGACAGAGAGCTGCTGGCGCTTCATTTATCCATCCGCCACTTCCAGTTCTGGTTAGAAGGGCGGAGTTTCACGGCTTTTGTAGACCATAAACCGCTCACCTTTGGTATAGCTAAAATTTCAGAACCATGGTCAGGCAGGCAACAAAGACAGCTAGCTGCGATTTCAGAGTTCACCACAGACATTCGACACGTGGCAGGCAAACTTAACGTAGTAGCAGACTGTCTCTCTCGCGCCGTGACACCACCAGAGCGCGGGGAGACAGATTATACTGCCTCAGCAGCAGAACTCTTCACTAACGCAGACACATACGCAGCACCTATCCATGCAGGGATAGATTATGCAGCCATGGCGGAGGAACAAAGCGGTGATGCGGACGTGCGCGCACTCCTGTCTGGACCAACAGGGTTAAGGCTGGAGAAAAAGGGTTTACGCGACGGCGTACCCCCCCTAATATGCGATGTTTCAACCGGCCGACCTCGCCCGTTAGTACCAGCTACATGGCGCCGCCGTATTTTCGACACAATTCACTCCCTCGCGCACCCAGGTGTGCGCGCCTTGGTTAAAATGGTCGCCGAAAAGTTTGTGTGGCCAGGCCTGCGCAAAAACGTAAAAGAATGGGCAAAAACTTGCATTTCTTGTCAACACGCCAAAATACACAGACACACAAAAGCCCCTCTGGAGCCTTTTCCAATCCCTGCTAGAAGGTTCGACCACGTTCATGTCGACCTCGTGGGGCCACTACCTTCCTCCCAAGGTTTCACACACCTGCTAACAATGATAGACCGCACCACACGTTGGCCAGAGGCAGTCCCTCTGGCGGCAACCGCAGCGGAGGAAGTCGCTCGCGTTTTTTTAACAAACTGGGTGGCACGTTTCGGCATCCCATCGGACATCACGTCCGATAGGGGGCCTCAATTTGTCTCAGAGCTCTGGTCAGCCATGTCCAACAGCTTAGGGGCAACAATTCATCGCACCACCGCTTATCACCCTCAGGCTAATGGGTTATGCGAGCGTTTTCACAGGTCTTTAAAGGCTGCCCTCAGAGCCTCACTAACGGACACAAATTGGGTAAATAAACTTCCCTGGGTTTTATTGGGGTTGCGTGCTGCACCTAAAGAGGATCTAGACGCCTCTCCCGCAGAATTAGTCTTTGCACAACCTCTCAGGCTTCCAGGTGAATTTTTACCAGAGAACCCAGAGACAGGGCACCTTCCAGTCTCAAGGTTTTTAGGCAGCAACGGACCGGACTCTCTCCCCGGTCCAGCTCATCACTCCTTCCCACGGGTTTTTGTCCCTCAAGCTTTAAAAAACGCTGAGTTCGTTTTTGTTAAGCATGAAGCTTTAAAACCAACTTTCCGCCCAGCATACGATGGGCCATTCAGAGTGCTGGAACATGGTAATAAACACTTTGTGCTTGATTTTGGGGATAAAAAAGAAACAGTCAGCATTGACAGACTTAAACCTGCCTTCTTGTTGAAAGACGAGCCTGCACAGTTGGCGAGAGCACCTCGGCGGGGTAGACCCCCCAAGAGAAAAGACTCAGCCCCCAGGCAGGGAACAATTAACCTCTCTCCTTCCCACACTGCAGACTCCTCACAAGAAGGTCCCAGCAGGGCGCCTAAACCAACCTACAGCAGTTTTGGGAGAAGATTAAAACCCAGACAGCACAGGGACTGATACAAACCACTCCACAATTGTTCACTAATTGTGCTGCAACAGTTTAGGACTGACTTATGATTTTACTATGCTGTTATGATTACCACTGAACTCTCTTCGGAGCATGGCTGCTGGAAAGTTTCTTCTGTGGCAAGAGATGTAACACTTAGTATGTCATAGTAACTATCATGAAGTCCTTTGAGCGCCTGGTCCTGCCCCACCTCAAGTCCATCACCACCCCTCTCCTGGACCAGCTGCAGTTTGCCTACCGAGCCAACAGGTCTGTAGACGACACAGTCAACCTGGCCCTCCACTCCATCCTGCAGCACCTGGACTCCCCGGGAACCTACGCCAGGATCCTGTTTGTGGACTTCAGCTCCGCATTCAACACCATCCGCCCCGCTCTGCTCCGGGACAAGCTGTCCCTGCTCAACGTGCCTGACTCCCTCTGCAGGTGGATCACTGACTTCCTGACGGACCGGAGGCAGCATGTGCGGCTGGGAAAGACTGTCTCAGACTCTGCTAGCATCAGCACCGGATCACCCCAGGGCTGTGTACTTTCCCCCCTACTCTTCTCCCTTTATACCAACTCCTGCACCTCCAGCCACCAGTCTGTCAAGTTGATCAAGTTTGCGGACGACACCACCCTCATCCGGCTCATCTCCAACGGCGACGAGTCCGCCTACAGGAGAGAGGTGGCCCAGCTGGCGTCCTGGTGCAACAACAACAACCTGCAGCTGAACACTCTGAAGACAGTGGAGATGATTGTGGACTTCAGGAAAGTCACAACCTCTCTGCCCCCCCTCACCCTCACAGGCTCTCCCATCACCACTGCTGATTCCTTCCGCTTCCTAGGCACCACCATCACCAGGGACCTCAAGTGGGAGCCGACCATCAGCTCCCTCATCAAAAAGGCCCAGCAGAGGATGTTCTTCCTGCGGCAGCTGAGGAAGCTCAAGCTACCCACCAAGATGTTAGTGCAGTTCTACAAAGCCATCATCGAGTCCATCCTCACCACCTCCATAACCATGTGATACGCAGGAGCCACTGCCAGGGACAGACTAAGGCTGCAGCGCGTCGTGCGCACTGCTGAGAAGGTGATCGGCTGCAAGCTCCCATCTCTCCAGGATCTGTACATCTCCAGGACCCGGAGGCGTGCTGGCCGGATCATAGCCGATCCCTCACACCCTGGTCACGTACTGTTTGCCCCCCTCCCCTCAGGTAGAAGACTTCGGTCCATCCAGACTAAAACCTCCCGTCACATGAACAGCTTCTTCCCCTCTGCCATCAGACTGCTGAACACTAAGTGACTTATTGACTCTCGTGCACTATGTACAGCAGCTCAACCAGACTCATGTCAATCATCACTGTTTTCTTCCTGCATTACCGACTGCACTATGTGGTTCTCCACATTATCTGCTGCTCACTAATATATTTTAACTGCTGACCAGTATTACTCACTCTTATTCTACACTTTATTGCATGTATAGTTTATTTCTTTTATTTGATCATGTTTAATGTTGCAGCATTGCACCGAGACAAATTCCTAGTTTGTGTACTACATGAACAATGGCAATAAATCTGATTCTGATTCTGATCTTAGACTGTGAACCTTTCTGTTGTCCTTTCTTAGTTGTTTGGGGGGCCTGTGGTCTATATTAATCATATATTCCATAACCTACATATGTTGAAGCATGTGGAAATGTTTAGTAATTACATATGTAAAGGACTTCACACCTCTGAAAGGACAAAAGCTCTCAACCGCCGAGTGAAGAACAAAGACGTTCCCAGACACGGCGGAGGAGACCGGAGGAGCCACCCTCACCCCCCGAGGCGAGGAGAGGAAATACCAAGACAATGGGGGGATTAAGATAATGAGGGATGTCAGCCTTTGTTATGCATGTCTTTTGTTGTGTGCAAGTATAAAGCCAGTGAGCTGGAGACATTCTACCTCTTTTCCCTTCTGCCACTCTCTGCACCAGATGAGACTTGTTTGAAGAGCTGATTATTAAACTTTGTTTATAAATCAAATCGCCTCTTCATTTCCAAGCTCTTCTACACTTTTTACATTTTAAATGTTTAAATGATTTTCAGCCAAGGTCAATGTACACTTAAAAAATCCCCCTCACTGGTCTTGATTCCATGTTAAAGTCGGATTCTGGTGGATATAAATCTAAAAACAAATTTACATTGTCTAAAATGGTATCTTATGCCCTTTTTTCTACAAAAAAAAAAGCACTCTGAGGTGAGTGCAGAATCCATGTACTTTGTTCTTTTAATATTTCGTTTGTGGAACAAAAACAGAATGACCAAAAATAGCTGTTATATCGTTCTCGCCTTGTCAAAATAAAATTGAAATTGAGCAAAAACGACATAATGGATCTGATTTTGTTTGTTGTTTTCCTTTTATTTTGTCGGTCACAGCCGGATGTGGTGATGGCAGCAGAATGCTGCCATTTTCAAACAAGCCTGAAAGACTAGCTGCTAAATCTCACTTTAAAATCGGGAAAATGCCCAAAGTTGCAACATAGACTCATGCAGACATCACCATCTAATGAAAGATGAGAAGGACTACCAGAAATATACGTTTATAGAATTCCCATCAGCCAGCAAAGAGGATGAAAGGAGGACACTGTGGATACCGAAGGCCTTGGGAGTCATGAAAGGTTGACATGACCTCTGTTTTGACCACTTTACAACAGGTAAGGTGTACTTATCCAGCTTATTCCTGGGGGTGCTGCTGTAGGAACGATTATGGGCGGAGCTTCCAGTTTCAGCTGACCTAGTGTTCAGTCAGTAAGAGTGGAGGAGCAGGGACATTTAAAATAGCGTTTTTAAAAGTTTATCAAATTCATTTTAATGTATAGTCCACATACGTATTTTGCACTCAAGTGGCAGCTAATTTCAGCTCTTCTAGTTTTTGTATTTTTTGAATGTTTTGGCGTAGTTCTGGCACTTGCTAGTGTTCATGGTTGTGCCAATAGACTGGATAAATGGAGGCTTCTCACCACACGGTGACAGACGACATCCAAGCACGGTGTTGTGGCGTACGTCTGCTCTAAGGTAAATTTGATTATGTCCATCATATTTTAACAAAATGCAGCTGACTTTATTGCGATATACTGTAGATGTGCTGGTCTGAATGCACACTGCGTCATTATGAGTACAGGTAACGAGAAGTCATAAATCATGACTCTCTTTGGTAGCAGCAAAGTCCCAGGGAAACCCCATGAGTGCCTGGTATCATTGGAAAACTTAGAAATTGTACTTTCTAAAAATACCTATGTTTTTGTGGAAGACATAACTCCTGACCGATCAAACGTGATTTTTTAATCTAGCTAAAATATAAACAAATTGTCTTTTTCTGGGTCAGTTTTCGTGCACTTCCTACAAATTAAATATCATTTTGAAGGTCTTTCAATACAGAATATGGAAATAATGTTACATCAGTTTTGAAAATGTCCTCAAAGTGACTCATTTTGCCAGCATGGGTCATTTGTTTACAGCGTTTGCATCTTAGCAGCGGCTCTAACTAATGGAGCTACTATCTACAAAGCCACTTTTTAAGGTCATCTTCCCATCCCTCGATAGTCGTGGGAAATGGTATGATTATATTACTGCTTTAAGGTGCAAGAGGCTGTGTTCCTGCATTTCTGATGCCGAAGTCATTGTTTTTGAACAAGGAAAAGTGTCCCGTTTCAGTGACAACCATATGTTCTAAACTAGTACCGGAAGTTGCTACCATAATTCACGCAAGGCATCATGGGGCCTAGGAATAAGGTGGATAAATTATGCTTCTATTACTTTTTTCTCTTTTCAGATTAGTTTGGGGTCCACATGTTGGCTCAATACGTGATTACCGAGATAATGCTGACATAATGATGGGCTCAGGGAACACACACACAGGCTCGGGAAGATTTAAGGCTTTTATTACCAATAACAGGTGGTGTTTGGGTGCGTGAATGGAGGAGTGGATGTGGTGTGGGTGGACAGCGTGCGTCAAGGGCGGAACAGCTCGCCGTGCAGCCAGGTAACCCTGAGGACAGAGCAGAACAGGGAGTTAGCTATAGTCACACGTCCCGTAGGAAAATAACCACAATGTGCTGCTTACGTGCAGGCGAGAAGGTGGCTGGCGTTGGCGATGCAGCTGTATCCTGGAGGACAGCGTGGCTGCGTGCTCTCGACGAGCTGACGAGAGAGTGGCTGAGGAGAGGCGAGGAGGAGGAATTCCGCCGCCCTGGAGATCCACCTGTGCACAGGGGAGAAGCTGGAGAGAAGGTAAGGTGAATTGAGCAGCTTATGTGCTAGGAGAGCGATGCGCTGGTTGGTAACGAACCTGATGGGCGCTGGAGATTTGGGAGTGTTGTCAAGCAGACGACTCCAGGCCGAAGCAGAAGGCAGAGGGGTTTATATGGGCTGATGCTGATGAGGCGCAGGTGTGCGCGCCGCTGGCGCTGATGACTGGCGAGAGCGCGGTGTAACAGATGCAGGTTTCCAGCAGTTTTAATATGACTGGAGTCTTTGATTTTATGCAATATTTAGTGTTGATATTTGCATTCTGGGTGATTCTAAGGTATTTGTACTTGATTGTCTTTTGTACTTTAATATGTCCCACTTTAGAAAGTGAAGTTTTTGTCTTTCCCTCCAAGTGTTACAGCTTTAAATTTTTCTTCCATAAAACTAATTTAATATACAAGTAATCATTTTTATGTGACTACCGTCTGTCTCCACAGTGCACAGTTTTATTTATTTTAGTCTCTTCACAAACTTTAACATGCAAAGTAATAAACTCAGAAAATCGGACTTCATAGTGTACGGTGGTCTAATGTTCTGTGTGTCTGATAAAAGATCTTCATAATGTGGAACCTGAAGACAGTGTGGACCACTTGTCCCAGACTGATGAAAAGCAATTCATGACCCCAACCATCACTTGTGAAATTCAGCGTCTTAAATGTTAAAGTTACAGTAGAGGAAAGAGTCCATGCTGGGACCTAAAAATCACTTCTGTTTACAGAGGACAGCAGAGAAGATCCCTGGTCCTTCCCTTCAGCCTGTTCAGGATGTTTCACACCAACCAGGAGCGACCAGGACTCACACTGTCATCACCACCACCACCGTGCACTCTTCTCCCTGTTTTAATTGTTATAATAAAGAGGACAGCAAAATATATTTTCTTGTTTATTTGTTAATTTTCTATCTACATCTTTGTTTAAAACCAGAGATGGGTAGAGATGCCAGAAATTGTTCTCAAGTAACATTACTGTTATTGGAATTGTTCAAGTAAAAGAATCGTTGCCAGAAAAGGTGAGGATCAAAGTATTCAATAAATAAGTTACTGGAGTAGTAATGACGGTTCTAAGTTTGCAAACTTTTTTTTCCTAAATTTGTGAGTCTTTTCATATAATTTGTCATTTTTGAATATACAACTTTTATCCTATAAACCAGTTTTTCCCACATAAATTAGATTTTTGTAACATACATTTTTGACTTCTTACTTAAAAAATTTGCAGTTCTACATTTCAAACATTTTTCTTTTCAGTGTATCACTGTCAAATTTGTGACTGTTTTATGATTTTTTTAAAACATGAATTTGTAACATTTTGCATATAAACTTTTCAAATAAATTTGTAACTTTTTTAAATCTAACTTGTTTAAGTTACTTGTTCTTTGTAGCTGGAATAGAAAAACAATAATATCAAAACTCATCTCTGCTAAATAAGATTATAAATTTACTAAAATGACCAGAGATGCAGTAATTTGTAGTGAGACTAATCAGTCATTTTAAACAGGCACATTTCTAATCAGTTTTCAAACCAGTGAAATTAAAATTTAGTGACTATGACCAAAGGTAATTGAGTAAAAGTAGTTTCATCCTCATTCCTGCAAAAAAGTTACTCATCTAAGTACTGCTTTGTCAAAGTTGTCATAAACCCCCGTGAGCCCTTCCATTGCGCACGGTGGAGAGAAGGAAGAATGAGGATTTAAATGCTGGGTTTACCAACACATTTACTGACAAGACAGTTCACAATACGGATGGACAAGTAGGTTATAAACCAAACTGGATGCGCTCGGGAGAGCAGGGAAGACTACAGGGAAATGCAACAAACTCGGGGGGAACGCAAACTGGGCATAGCCTAAGCGTAGCAGTTATGCTGTAGGGAGAAATGCTGCCAGAGGCGTAGCAGAATACTACAGGGGGAGAAACGCTTCTGGTCAGCGTTGTCACCATGGGTTGAGATGCCGTCTCGGCACTGAGCCCATGTTTTCCCTCATCCCTGCCTCCCATTGAGCAGCGTCTCAGCTGGCCCCCAGCTGGCAGCATTATGGACGGCTGGGGCCAATTAGTCTTCATCAGCTGGGGCGCTGCCAATGAGGATAAATAGGAGCAGCCTCGATGACTCGGGGCTGCGACATAAGCACTGCTAGGCTGAAGCCCCTTCGTCTGGTGTCAGCCTCAACTCCCCTTGCAGCATTCTTGTGTTTGTATCCCGCTGTGAGGATGTACGTCTTGCTACCCCCACGTCCGGTACGAGCTGCTTACCTCTGCGCTGTGCAACCTGTGAGTGTACCTCTGCATGAGTATCTGTGCTCTCCTCATCCCTTATCCCTTACCCTGAATAAAATATCACGACTCACTGGCTTGCCCCTGGCTCTGATTGCCCGGCTCCCTAGAGCCGGATATGACAGTATGTCGCAGCCAGAAGAGTTACCGGCGGCCGTGAGTCGCCGTGGAAATGTACCTTTCTGTCCGGGTGTCAGCGCTGCTAGCATGCCGTTTCCCAGGAGTCACTTCCGGCGCCAGGGCGACGAGCTGAGGTCCATCTCGGAGGCTGTCGACGGGACATTCTCCACCCTGCACGACGCCTCCAACGCGAGTCGCTGGCATCCGGGCCGTGCTGAGGAACTCCTGGACTGTCACCCTCACTCTCTGTACCATCTGGAGGACAGTGCCAGGATAGACGCTTCAGGTACACAGCGAGAGAAGCTCCACGGGGTGGATGGAAATCCCGGCAGGGAGTCGAAGTGGGCGACGTCTTTCCCCGCTTCGGAGTCCCGTTCCTGCCGCTATTCCAGTCCGGGAGTTCGCGCCAACCAGAGGACTTCCCCCGACCTGCGCCACGTCACTCGGGATTCCCTTCGAGGAGCCGCAGCTGACAGCAGTTATGTCCGGGGTCGAGTGGCTGTCGCGAGCTCTACTGTGTTTCCTGTCACCACCTTCAGGCATGTGGCGGCGGCAGTGAGATTGATGGTGAGGACTTCAGGGCTACGAAGCCTTCCCGTGCTCGACGCCTTCCTCGTCTCGATCTCCGATCTGGAGCGGCGAATCCTGGGTTTCCCCCTCGCTTCGTCCCCTGGGAGTAGTCGTCATCACATCGCCGAGTCACCTCTGCACGAACCTCGTCCGGATCCAGTTCTGGGTCATCTTCAGGACCGTTCCTCCCACGCAGCTGTCATCCCTTCGCCTCGTCAGTGTGGAGATTCTACAGCCTCGTCCCCTGAGCCTCGTTCCCCCGCTGTCATTCCTGGACATTCGGGCTGGCTCACCCCGGCTGTTTCCCCCTCCTCCTCGACGCGCTTCCTGACCGCTGTGTGTGCCTGGAATCCCGGCCTGGTGAGCTCTCTGCTGGAGACAACGCGAGCGATCCTCAGACGAATTCCCGGGGGGTCCTCCGTTATCGCCGGGCGGGGAGAGGAAGAAGCAGATTCCACTACAGCAGGCGATACTCAACCTCCAGGGGGCAGGCAAGTCATTGTTTTTTCACACCTGCTTAATGATTTGCTCTGTCACATCCCTGGAGGAGAAGTTCAGGGTTCGCAGCTCCCTGAACTCTCCCCACCTGCTGTAACCTGTATTCCTAATCCCGCATCCTCTGTGTCTCTCTCCGCCGAGCGGTCCCCGGCTCCGGGTCAACGTGGTGGGATATGGAGAGGGCCTGTGGTTCCGCAGCTACATTGCGGACGGAGGAGGGGGACTGACTGCTGCGTGGAGTCTACGCTGACGACTGAGCGTCCCTGGGTCTCCACGGAGGAGCGGTTCGGTCCAGCGGGACGAGATTCTTCTGGCTTCACGCCGAGTGGGTCGTCGGCGGGGTTACCTGAGCTGGAGGAATCTCAAGCTGCGCTGACCATCGTGCTGGCTGCGGGGCCCGACGCGGCTAGATGGGAGCCTGACAACGACCTCCTGACGACGGATCCTGGATCTTCGCAGTCCTGGACGGCGTCAGAACCCGAGATCAGGCGAGTGCTCTCCTTTCCTTTCTCTCTTTTTATCCCCGAGCACTTCAGCCTATCTCCAGGGGAGACGAGCCGGGTGCAGCCGTCCGCTGCGTCTGAGCTCGTCTCGCCGGGTTCTGGCGCTGCCGGTGATCCTGATCCCGGTTCTGTTTTCTCTTCTGAGCCTTCTTCCAGGGTCACCGGCAAGGAGTTGCTGTTCCTCGTGGTGCTGGAGGGTCCGGGTTCAACGTTGGAGGTCGGTTCTGGTGCAGTAATCAACGTGGGATCGCCCGAGACCCAGTCGGGGTCCAACGTGGGTTCGCCTGAGGCCCGATCGGGGTCCGACGTGGGTGCTGCCCCAGTATTGTCCAGGTCCGGTGAGGAGGTGGCCGTTTCCCTGAGGCCCGCCGCCCTCGTCATCGGCTCTCCCCTGAGCCTCTTCCACCGGGATCCGCTCTGACCCTTCGTCCGTCTCAACGGTCCTGGTGGTTGAGTGATGCGGGTCGACGACCCGACCCGCAAAACTTTCGGTTCGGTGATCTGGTTCCCCCCACTGGTCTGTGTTTCCCTCTGGGCAGCCTGGTTCGGCTGCCGGTGGACTGGATTCCTGGGATCTGGGTCCAGAGTTCGCCGTCCGAACACTTCTTCCCCTGATTCGCCAGCTGGACAATGGGCGGGGAGATCTCCGGAGCCATCTCGGCTATTTTTGGACTCTGCCTGCCATACACCTCGGGTGTCACTTTTTCTTTTATCGTTATTAAGGTCACTTGGGTGTAATGTCTGTCCTGTTGGTGGATGTGTATTTATAGTGCTGTGTGTTTTCCTTCCCTCGTACCCAGCATTTTATTTTTTGTACCATGTTTTGAGTCTCGTTTTTGCATTGTAGAGTTATGTTTTGTTCCCTTTCAGACCATACTCTGCAGTTGCCCATTCATTCCAGTCACTTTCATTTCTTTAGGTGACTGGGTATTTATATATTCATGTGTGTGGGTTTTTCTTTGCCTGCACTCAGTATTTCTTTTTTATGCCCTGTTGGTTCATTATAGAGTCATGTGCCTTGTTTTCCGTAACACCATGCTCTGTAATTGTCCATTTGTTCCAGTCACCCTCACTTTTCTTGGTGACTGTGTGTATGTACTTATATTGGTGCTGTGTATTGTGTTTTCCCTTTATTTGACCATACTCAGCATTTTTTGCCCTGTACCTTTTTGGTGGTTCTTTTTTTTTTTCTTGCTCTGGGTCACGCATGGTTGGTACTCTCTGGGTAGTATGTAACCGGCGTGCTGACCCAGTTCTTCTCCCCATCTGTACCTGGGTTAATTATTCTGTTGTCAGTATTGTATTTGGGTTTTTCTTTCCCGCTACCCTACATTGCCCCATTGGTGTTGTCCTTCCCTTGGCTTCTTCCCCTCCGGTCCGCCTCCCTTCCTCCCACCCTAGGTGGGGGGGGGGGGGGGGGGGGCTGGGATGTTCCTGGTCGTTCAGGAGCCCGACCTTGAGGGAGGGGCTCTGTCACCATGGGTTGAGATGCCGTCTCGGCACTGAGCCCATGTTTTCCCTCATCCCTGCCTCCCATTGAGCAGCGTCTCAGCTGGCCCCCAGCTGGCAGCATTATGGACGGCTGGGGCCAATTAGTCTTCATCAGCTGGGGCGCTGCCAATGAGGATAAATAGGAGCAGCCTCGATGACTCGGGGCTGCGACATAAGCACTGCTAGGCTGAAGCCCCTTCGTCTGGTGTCAGCCTCAACTCCCCTTGCAGCATTCCTGTGTTTGTATCCCGCTGTGAGGATGTACGTCTTGCTACCCCCACGTCCGGTACGAGCTGCTTACCTCTGCGCTGTGCAACCTGTGAGTGTACCTCTGCATGAGTATCTGTGCTCTCCTCATCCCTTATCCCTTACCCTGAATAAAATATCACGACTCACTGGCTTGCCCCTGGCTCTGATTGCCCGGCTCCCTAGAGCCGGATATGACAAGCGTAGCAGCTAACCACACGGAGAATCGCTAGCAGTTTACTCACGAGTTGGAGTGGTCCCAAGGAGTCCAGTTCTTTCCGCGAGCATAGTCTAATAATCCTTCTTGACGTGGCGATCACTCCGTGGAGAGCAGGAGTGACTCACTCAATGACCCAGCGGCGTTTGTCTAGCGATGAGCTGCTTAAACGCCGCTGGTCACACCAATTGGGAACACCTGAAGCGTGGGAAAGATAATTACCTGGGCTGGGACAGCTGGTGGAATATGGAGAGCGAGGGGGTGTGGTAGGACCGACAGACTTTCAGTAACGTGGGAAAAAGATCAGAGGCTGACTAGCAGCTGCCGGTCGGGCAGTGGACAAGACGAAATGAATACACAAAATGCACATAAACAGTGAAGCCACAACCCACCGAGAGATCAGGGCCGAGCCGGGGAGAACCAAGCTGGCTCGGCTCATGACAAAAGTATCCACAAGTAGAAGAACCTTTTCTGACAGCATGTTTCTGCATCACTGCCAATGTCTGATTGCTCTGAACAAATAATAACTTGTATTCTACCCAAATCTGCAGTGTATATTAATGATTATAAATAAGTGAATACAGATAAAGTACTTGAGATAGACCTTTTATTTAATAATTTAACATTTTTTTGGGGGAAATACCAGATTATGTCTTGTCATAAATAAATGCATCAAGAATGCATGAACTGAGGTGCAGCTCACAGTTGTGTAAACATGTGAATGACTGGTTATTTAAAAATTTTAACACAGTTAAATTAGACTTTTTTATGGATTTAAATTGTAAACATGTAAAACATCAATGTAGGTCTTAAAGAAGAAAGGAGAAGGTGCTTCCATCTCAGACCCAGTGGATGTGGACACCATTCACACCAGACTGGTCCTCTGGTCTCTGCAGCTCTCAGCTCCACGTCAGATGTAGTCGTCACAGATCACACAGACGTTTGCTGGATTAAAAAAAAAAATCGCAGTGATTAATGTACATTACCTCCTCTGCTCAGCTGAATGTTTACAATAGAAAATAACCTTTACTGACTTGTGTGGCTGTTGGACAGTGAAGGACTTCAAAATTTTCATTTATTGGTTTATTATTTTTTGATATACACTACCGTTCAAAAGTTTGGGGTCACCCAGACAATTATTTTGTGCTTTCCATGAAAAGTCACACTTATTTACCACCATGAGTTGTACAATGAATAGAAAATATAGTCAAGACATTGACAAGGTTAGAAATAATGATTTGTATTTGAAATAATAATTTTTTCCTTCAAACTTTGCTTTCGTCAAAGAATCCTCCATTTGCAGCAATTACAGCATTGCAGACCTAACATGATTGCACAAGGATTTTCTAATCATCCATTAGCCTTCTGACGCAATGAGCAAACACATTGTACCATTAGAACACTGGAGTGATAGTTGCTGGAAATGGGCCTCTATACACCTATGTAGATATTGCACCAAAAACCAGACATTTGCAGCTAGAATAGTCATTTACCACATTAGCAATGTATAGAGTGTATTTCTGATTAGTTTAAAGTTATCTTCATTGAAAAAAAGTGCTTTTCTTTCAAAAATAAGGAAATTTCTAAGTGACCCCAAACTTTTGAACGGTAGTGTATTTTTTAAACTCATTGCTCCTCAATAGTAGAAACACAATTTAGTAAATTAGTGACTGTTTTATACTAATAATAGAAAGCACAATTTGGGTGACTAGTCAATATTCTGAAGGCTCATTGGTCCTGAAGTCTAACTGTTAAAAATGGTTATATGCAGTTCAAACCAGCCCTCAAATAAAAAAGTTTACTACAACTCAACCATCCAACATAACATCCTCCCTTCTCATCCACCACGCCACATATGTACACACTTTGCATTTAGTGTATTAATGTATACATACTTAATAATATGGTCAATAAAAATTAAACTGTTATGTCTGTCATAAATAGCATGTTTAATTAACTAATTTATCCCTATGATGGGTGAGACATAAATGTAACCTTAATTTTCAAAGAAAAATAGTCTTTTAATTTAGACCTAATTAATTTGGTCCTAATTTTCAGCTCAATGGACTTTAATAATATGTCTCCTAGTAGACCTACCAGAGGTCGGTCACGTCAACCTTTCATGACTCCTGAGGCCTTCGGTATCCATTTGTCCATAATGTCCTCCTTTGCTGGCTGATGTGAACTCTATAAACATATATATTTCTGGTAGTCCTTCTCATCTTTCATCAGATGGTGATGTCTGCATGAGTCTATGCTGCAACTTTGGGCATTTTCCCGATTTTAAAGTGAAATTTAGCAGCTAGTCTTTCAGACTTATTTGAAAATGGCGGCGCTCTGCAGCTGCCATCACCACTTCCGGCTGTGACCGACAAAATTAAAGGAAAACGACACCAAACGGAATTAGCTCCGTTATGTCATTTTTGCTCAATTTCAATTTTATTTTGACAAAGCAAGAACGATATAACAGCTATTTTAGGTAGCTCTGTTTTTGCTTTACAAACGAAATATTAAAAGAACGAAGAGTACACGGATTGTGCAGTATCCCCCTCCTCCGTTTTCTTTGAAGAGCCCAATATGTTACTGAAGGAAAACAGTTTTCAGCTTTTCCATATAATTATTGGAGCAGATCCAAATTATGATAAGCCTATTATTCATGAATATACAATAAAAATAATTGTATACAACCCATAGTTGTTGATCAGGATCCCAAGATGAACATGTGTACCAGGTTTGGTGGCCCTAGCTTTACTCATTTTATTGTAATGGTGCAAATGGAATGTTAACTTTGACCTTTTGATCCTTTAGTTACCTGCAGTGGATATGTGGCATTTACAGCTTTAAGAAACATGTCTCCCAGCACCCTAACAATTTTCTGCCACTTTCTCTTTCTTTACCTTTCATTCTCTGTAACCATCAGATGACAACTAACCAAAACATTTTTTCCCAACCCTAACTGCTATGTACGAAATGAGTGAGCCGTGAACCATCTTATGTCGAGCAACAAACTGAACTTTATTACAAGAAAAGGAAAACATATACAGTGGCCGCAGCCTGCCTGACGTCATCCCGTTTGATGGCTACGGCAAGCCAAGGGCCACACCTACATACAACATCCCCCTTCCCCACAAAACAGAGAACAGTAAATGACATTAACCAATACCCCCCCCCCCCAAAAAAATAGCGAAGTAAACACCCACATAAAGCAACATAATTATACCATGAATGTTTTGTACAGAGAAATGACAACTAACTGGCCGCTTGGGTGGACTACCAAAGTGCCTGCGTGTTGAAGTGGATTATTCTGCCAGCTGTTAACCAACACGTCCTGGCTAACCCAGTCCCACAACAAAGTCTTTCAGATACCCCGGCTTCTGACGGTTTCTTGCCAAGCACCTCACAGGTGGAGGTCCTGCTACTAGCTCTGTCAGCCGTTCCTGTGCGCCCCCAAGTGCCTCATCAGCCAAGTTCCAGCCGGTGTCCGTCTCGTCTGTTGGTACCCTCAGAACCTGGGTTGCCAAAGATTTCCTGAGGTGGCTAGAATGCCACCGTGACCCGGCCGAGAGGCAAAACGTGTCCGGGCCCAGCTGTTCCACGATCTGCAGTGGTCCTGTCCAGAACGGCTGCAGCTTGTGTGTGTGGCTGGGGTGTCTAATCCTAACAAAGTCCGTTACTCTGAGTCCATGAGTCCATGCCCTGTGTTTCTTGTTGAAATGTTGTTTCATTTGCTACTGTTGTTCAAGAACCCGCCCCCTTGGTGGTTTTGCGTCTGCTGGAGAGGTGGCTGCGGGAGGCTGCAACCGGTCCAGGAAAAGATATAATTCACGTCCAAGCATGAGCTTTGCTGGGGAACACCCCGTTGTGGCATGAGCCATCGCTCTGTAGTGGACTGTTCTCTGAAGCGTGCCAATGAACTTAAAGCCATCCACTAGGTGTGCTCTTAGTCCATTCTTTAACGTCTTGTTGAAACATTCCCCCCCTTCCCCCCATTAGCTTGAGGATGATAGAACGCAGTTCTAATGTGCTCCACGCCCCTCTCCCCCAAAAACTCCTCAAACCCCCCCAGAGATGAATTGTGGTGCATTATCCATCATAATGGCGCTTGGAACACCCCACCGGGCAAAGAGCAAAGTTTGAAAACTGATAACCACGTTGGTTGTGACCGAACCAGTGGGCAACACCTCTGGCCATTTTGAGTACAGATCATAGGCCACCAACAGGAAATGACTGTTCACAGGAGCCGCGTGTAGCTCGCTGCAGACGTCTAGTTGAACGTGCTTCCACGGGACCTCCGGATATTGTAGCGGTCGCAGAGGCGGGGGTGGTGGTGTCCCGGTTTTCCCGCTCTCCAAGCATGGCACACAGTTCTTTACCATAACCTCAATGTCCTTGTCGATACCCGGCCACCACACTGAGTCTCTACTGCGCTGTTTCACCCTAACCACCCCCAGATGGCCCTTGTAAAGCATGGCCAAAACGTGAGCCCTTAATGACACCGAAACCACTGTGCAGTGTCCTCTCGCTATGCACACATTGTTCCAGCAGCTCAGCTCATCCCTGACCCTGTGGAACAGTGCCAGTTCACCCTGCATCTTTGTAGGCCACCCCCCTCTGATGAATGAGTGTAGTTGAGACGAAGCTGGATCCTGCTCCGACTCCGCCTGGAATTCCTGGAGGTATACAGCATTCTGGAGGGGGTCGTGCAATGTGTTGATCAGGTCCACCTCCAGGGGATCACAACTGTCAGGTTGCACAGTGTTAAGTGTAGCACGGGACAGGAGGTCCACCATCACATTCTCCCTGCCTGGGGTGAATTGAGTAGTGAAGCTGTAGGCCCTCAGTCTTTTTGTCCACCTGTGGATCCTCAGGGGCCTGTGTCCTGATCCGGTCATTTCCAGCAGGGTTGTCAGCATCCTCTGGTCCATTTGCAGTGTGAAGTGGCATCCATAAAGGTAAATGTGCCACCGTTCGCACACCCAAACACACACAAGTGCTTCTCTTTCACCCATTGCGTACCTCTGCTCTGCCGATGTGAGGGACCTCAATGCAAACGACACTGGGCACTCTGTTCCATTTTGGAGTTGGGACATGACTGCCCCAACTGCCAAGCCAGACACATCACAAGTCACAAAAGTGGGGCATTGTGGGTCGAAATGAGCAAATACTGGCGGGGAAGTGAGCTGAGATTTCAATTTAGCAATGGCAGCTGAGCAGGCCGGGATTCACTGCCACGGAGCGTTCTGCTTCAGGAGAGCACAGAGTGGTTCTATGGTCTCTGAATAATAAGGAAAGGAAAGGAAATTTGCCATGCCCAGGAACGACGAAATCTATGCAGGCTTTGTGAGGTCTGGAAGTTACAGGACCGCCTCCATGTTCAAGTGCAGGGGGCTCAGGCCCTCAGCAGACAGCCGAAACCCCACAAACTTGATGGCTTCAGCTGTAAAGATGCACTTTTCCTCGTTCAGCGTGACTCCATGACCCAACAGCACCTCTATCACACGTTCCAAACGCTTGTCGTGTGCAACCCATGATGCGCCGTGCACCACAATGTCCTCCAGATATACCACCACACCCCTGAGGCCCATGAGCATCGTGGACATGATTTTTTGGAAGCAACTCAGGGCTAAGCTGAGGCCAAAAGGCATGCGGGTATACCTGAAAACGCCCATGTGCACATTCCATGCACTATCTTGTTTTTTTCACTTTATTGAAAATAAACTTTTTTTTATCCGCATCAGTTCACGTGCCTTTGAGCCAGGTTGTGACAACTGTTATCTGACATTCCTGACATGTCACATCAGCTGTTTTAGGCGTGACTGACCTGACAGATTTGACAGTTCTGCCAGGTTGGTCATGCCCCCCACTGTGGTGTTTGGAGGGGAGAATCATCTCAGTTGAACAGAGATAAGCTCTCCCACACCTAGGATTCGTGGATCAGGAGGCAACGGCAGTTTGGCATGACTACGCTATGCAGAAGTTAGACTATTGCTGCGCATAAGCTGTGAATGTCTGCAACACGCTAAGCATTAGTTCATTTAAATTACTTATAAGTTATGGAAATATTCTATTTAAGTTAATAATACGTTATGTAGTTGATGGAATAATTTTGTATTTTTATCTGCTGGTACCTCAGAGTCTGTGTGAAATGTACAAGGTCATGGCAGCATGACATTTTATCTTTGTTTTCATGCACTGTACTGTTATGAGTATGTTTGAGAAAGGAGACAATTTGGAAGAACCAGTCTGAACCAGATATTCTCTCATGGACAGTTTTGAGATAACAGGGTGTTTAAAGATTGAAAGTTGTATATGTGATTCAGAGCAATTTCTGGAGGCTACTCTGAGGTGTCTCTGTATTGTTCTCCACTGGCCAGTGCAAATTAAAATTTGCTGAAACTTTAATCCTGCCTGATTTTTTGACTGCTGGTTAAAGAGATTTTTCCACCATACTTGGCGCACCGAACAGGGACTCCAGAAATCTTTCTCCACACCTGCGGTGTTCTCACAGTCAGTCATCGTTCTCACAGTCAGTGCATGGACTGCTGATAAGACCTCCCGTCTGCCTCCCAATTGGAGTGGTTTGTCTGAAGTGAGGCGACAACAGAGGCGGTCTGGAGTGCCGGAGAGGAGAGGGTGACGGAACTGAACAAAAGCAGACTGAAGTGAGTAAATTTAATTATTTATTAATGGTTTAGGGATCTGGCACGGTGGGTTCAAGTCTGGTCATTGTAATACACATAGAATTTGGGTTTAGACGTTTGGCACGGCGGGTTCAATGCCGGTTTTTGTAATATGGTACTGTTGGTTCAAGTCCAGTCTGGAAAGTACCACAGTTATACGGAACCACTCAGTAATAAATGCATTTTTACTGAGGTTAGTTCGAGTCTAATCTGGGAAGCAGCGTGCGGAAGGATACAGCGGAAAACTACCGCAGAGTTATATTGACAGTCGAAATAAACTAGAAAAAAATATATATAGAGAGAAAAAACAGAAAAATTGTTGTAATAAGAAATAGCTTTAAAATAATAAGGAATATCCTTAATATAATAACCCGACTGGGTCAAGTGATCTATGCTTTCGTGCATGTTCTTTAGGTTTACTTTGTGAACCATTTTTCAAAACAAGTAAGTAAAATAGTGGCTAATGCTAGATTTATGCACAAGTCAGACTGCGTTCTTCACCCAAGTGGCTCCAGCAGGCAAAAAGGATTTACGCACAGGAACACATGGGTTTTATCAAGCAATGTGACCAAGGAACCCACCCATCATGGGTATCACTGAATTCAGAAATCAACTGGCTAAATAACACATCCATTATCATGATACTCAGTTACATAGAATTGGCTTGTTGGTATTCGCGGTAGTTGGTGGGCAGGTCCTTCTGGCTAGGTTTTCGGTCATTGGCTATTGAAGGCTGTAAAAACCCAAATCGAGGCTCTTATGGGTCAAATGAGATACCAATCAAATCTAGACCAGTACGAAAGTCCTTTACCTTCCTGTTTATGGTTGTATCGTGTGGTAGACTGCAAGTCTAATTTAAAACATTACTGGCACATGCCTCTAGGGGGAACTACCTGTATTGTTCAGCACTACTATTAAGGGGACACATTAGAGCAAGAGTGTGAAAACCCCGCGCAGAAGCCATGTTCAGTCTTATTATGTGTGTTGCAGAATAAACGGCAGAGTTAGCCAAAGAAATAACTCAAGTGTGATCATTGCTACACGGTAGGATATCACACAATTGGCGACGAGGATTAAAAGAAAAAAATCAGCGGCGAGAAACAGAGAACATTGCGAGTGTGGCGAACTCAAGTGACTCCAGTAGTTCGAGTGCAAGTTCAGAGGAGGAAAAACGAGGTTTCCCCACCACGACGAGCAATGGCGGCTGTAATCGGAACGGTAACCCCTTTTGATAACTCGACTCAGTCATGGGAAGAATATAGTGAAATGTTGGACTTTTTCTTCGAAGCTAATGACATTGAGGAGCCAGACAAAAGGAAGGCTGTACTGTTGAGTGGAGTTGGTGCAACTACTTACAGCTTGTTGAGAAATTTAATAAGCCCTGCATTACCGAAAGATAAAACGTACGACCAGCTTACTGCTGAGCTTCAGAAGCACTTCAGCCCCAAACCGAGTGAAATCGTGCAACGATTCAAATTTAATTCACGCATAAGGAGGAACACTGAGTCCATAGCAGAGTATGTGGCAGAATTGAGGAAATTAGCACTACACTGTGATTACAAAGACTCATTGGAAGAAATGTTAAGAGACAGACTTGTGTGTGGAGTGAATGATGACCGAATGCAACGGCGACTTTTATCTGAAACAAAACTCACTTTTGCAAAGGCTTTGGAATTATGCCAAGCGATGGAAACAGCATCTAAAGATGTGAGAGAGATGCAAGGGAAGCTAACAGAGGACACAGCAACGCATGTTCGTGTGCCTAAGACCCAAGTAGGTGTCCACAAAGTGTCGACTGACAAAACTCAGCACAAATTCCCCAGTTGTTATCGCTGCAAAGGCCAGCACAATGCTGCCGAGTGCAAATTTGCCACTGAGCTGTGTCATAATTGTGGCAAGCGAGGGCACATTAAGAAAGCATGTAGAATAAAGGTGGACAGCGCACAGGTGCTGAAAGCGACAGTTAATGGGCAAAAGTATGAAAACAAGGGCCCAGGAAAGGAACAGCGAGCGAATCAACTGAGAGGGGAGGGAGAAAGTGATACAGAAGACATGGGTTTTCACACAATTTACAACACGTCAGAGGAGCTGACCAAGGTAGCGCCCATCACGCGTACCATGAATGTTAATGGAATGAAAGTAACATTTGAAGTTGATACAGGCTGTGGAGTAACCATATTAAGTAAACAGCAATATACACAACTGTGGAAGAAAACAGACACAGCAGAATTAAATCCCTGTTCATTAAAATTAAAAACATACACAGGAGAGAAGCTAGACGTGCTAGGCATGGCACAAGTGAAGGTGCAGCACGAAAACAAAGAAAAGGACTTACCTGTAGTAGTAGTTGGGAGCGAAGGACCAAATCTACTAGGGCGAAGTTGGCTACAAGAACTGGCCATGATTGATCAGTTGGTGAATAAAGTGGAATCTCAGCCCAAATTGCAGCTGGAGGAGATCCTCGAAAGACACGCTGAGGTGTTCAAAGAAGGCTTAGGACAGCTAAAAGGTGTCACTGCAAAGATTAATGTGGACAAGGAGGCCCAACCACGATCCTGCAAACCCCGACCGGTGCCCTATGCAGTCAAGCCACTGGTTGAAAGCGAGCTACAGAGGCTGCTGGATGACAAGATCATTGAGCCAGTGCAGGTTGCAGAATGGGCGGCGCCCATAGTCCCAGTGAGAAAGCCGGATGGCTCCATTAGAATATGTGGAGATTACAAACTCACTGTCAATCGAGCATCACGGGTGGATCAGTATCCAATTCCTAAAGTGGAGGACCTCTTCGCACAGCTGAATGGCGGCCGACACTTCACGAAATTAGACATGAGTCACGCCTACCAACAAGTAGTCCTGGAAGAAGAATCAAGAAAGTATGTAACCATCAATACACACAAAGGCTTATATACCTACACACGCTTACCATTTGGAGTAGCTTCCAGTCCTGCTATATTCCAGAGAACTATGGAGGGCATCCTAGGTGGAATTCCGAATGTTACCATTTATTTGGATGACATCCTTTGTACAGGACCAAATGAACAAGAACATCTGAAAACGCTGGAGGAAGTGCTTCAACGGTTGGAGAAAAGCGGTCTGAGGTTGAAAAGAAGCAAGTGTGAGTTCATGGGAAAAGAGGTGGTGTTCCTAGGCCACAAGATCAACGCCAGTGGTCTACACCCTCTAACAGACAAAGTGGAAGCCATTGCGGAGGCGCCTGAGCCACAAAATGTTACTGAGTTAAAAGCCTACCTGGGCTTGTTGAACTATTACCATAGGTTCCCCCCAAAGCTCTCCACACTGCTGGCACCACTACATACCTTACTTAAGAAGGAAGAAAAATGGTCATGGGGGGTCAAGCAGCAGAAGGCGTTTGAAGAGTCCAAAGCGCTACTTCAGTCCTGTAGTGTGTTAGTGCACTATGATTCAAACAAACCACTCATCCTGGCGTGTGACGCATCACCCTACGGTGTGGGTGCTGTACTCTCTCATCGTATGGAGGATGGCTCAGAGAGACCCATAGGGTTCGTCTCAAGAACTCTTAGTGCAGCTGAGAAAAACTACTCCCAGCTAGACAAGGAGGGCCTTGCAGTAGTATTTGGTGTAAAAAAGTTCCACAGATACCTGTATGGGAGACAGTTCGCTATAGTGACTGACCACAAGCCACTAATTTCACTGTTCAGTGAAATGAGAGCCATACCCCAGATGACATCTCAGAGAATTCAGAGATGGGCCGTTACATTAGCAGCGTATGAGTACACCATCGTTTACAAAGCCGGACGGGACCATACGAATGCTGACGCGATGAGTAGGCTACCCTTGGATGGAGGAAGAGACAGCACGCCTGAGGAGGAGGAGAGAGTGCTATTGTTTGAAGATATCGGCGTGCCCCTGGTGAACGCACAACAAATAAAGAAGTGGACAGACAAAGACCCTGTTCTAGCAAGAGTGCGAGAATACATCTTGCGAGGATGGCCGAAGATGAACAGTCCTGAGTTCATTCCCTATGCCCGACGACAGGATGAGCTCAGCACCCAGGAAGGTTGTATCCTGTGGGGAGGACGCGTGGTTGTTCCACCACCTGGTAGGAATGCCTTACTGCAACAACTACACCAAGCACACCCTGGCATCACTCACATGAAAGCGTTGGCGAGGAGTTACATGTGGTGGCCCAACATGGATGCAGAGGTGGAGGCGCTTGTGAAGTCATGTGCGGCATGCCAGGAGAACAGGAACAGTCCTCCAGCAGCCCCACTACATCCCTGGGAAGTTCCAGATAAACCATGGAGAAGAATTCACATTGACTACGCAGGTCCATGGATGGGAAGAAAGTTGAGGTCAACATTTGACTTAATACATCCAGACTTCAGAAACAAAGTGCATGACAAACAAGAGAAACAAAAAGGTTATCATGACATGCATGCTAGAGAGAGAATACTGAGAGAAGGAGACGTGGTCTACACCCGCAACTTTGGCTCAGGACCAGCCTGGGTACCAGGAGAAATAACAGAAAAGACAGGCCCTGTGTCATTCAAGGTGACATTAGGCCATGGACAAGTGGTGAGGCGACACATCGACCAAGTTCATGGTAGGAGCTCCATTCCCCTGCCGATGGCACCAGAGGTGTTGTCTAACAACCATTCTGAGGAGAGCATCAACGAACCACCACTTCAGGTGAAACCTGAGGTAACCGTCTCTGCAGATTCTACGGGCAGCACTGCAGCAGCTGAAACAGTGGAGCAGTCTGAGTCTTCACCTGCAGTTGGCTCACCCGCCGTGAGAAGATCTCAGCGAGCTAGGAAAGCTCCAGACTACTTGAAGGACTATACTTAGTCAGTAGTGAGTTCCCCAGCCACAGGACAAGAATGCGTCCTGGAACCTCACTGGGATGCGGTAGTCAAACCAATTCCCCAGTTAGACTGTTATGTGTGTTATACATGTAAAAAAAAAAAAAAAAGAGAAAGAAATTATGTGTATGGCACATGTGTTTAAGAAGTTAAAAGTAACTGTGATTGTTTAGGGTTAAATGGGAGTTCCAGGATGTCTAGCATAATTGGCTAGTATAATTAAAAGTAGTTTAATCTAGAGGGGAGGGATGTGGTAGACTGCAAGTCTAATTTAAAACATTACTGGCACATGCCTCTAGGGGGAACTACCTGTATTGTTCAGCACTACTATTAAGGGGACACATTAGAGCAAGAGTGTGAAAACCCCGCGCAGAAGCCATGTTCAGTCTTATTATGTGTGTTGCAGAATAAACGGCAGAGTTAGCCAAAGAAATAACTCAAGTGTGATCATTGCTACACGGTAGGATATCACATATCGGTACCGGAAGACCGGAAATACAGGTTTTTTTCATAGTGCACTGAGATGTTTAAAATATGCCCGCCCCTGGCATCCCTGAGTTTAAGAGGTTATTAAAGTAAGCTTAAAATAGAATAAAATAGCCTTTAAACCAAAATAAAATAATAAATAAATTAAAATAAATAACTGCAGTTTGTTTGTCTGGTCGTTCGCATGTTTCTGTGTGTGTGTTTTTAACGTTTTATGGGTTACTTTGATGAAAAAATAGGTAACTGCCATAGCAGGGGCAGAAATCATGAGAGGCAGGAAGAGAGCAAGATTTGCGACGTGGCAGGAAGAGAGGATATGTATCGTATTGCTGTGGAGCGTGAGAGGACGAGAATGAGATTTTTGTTTTAATGGGGGACAGCAAATATATGTATGGGGGAGATTAGGATGGTGCTAGGTACGTGAGAAATGTGTTTTCAAGGTGGCAGAAGGTGATTGATGGTGACAACCTTGGGTTGCCAGATCTGCTTATTGTAAGCGGATTTGGGATTGTTTACTAATGTGTGTGTGCTTATTTGGGCTTGCTATTGTGGCGTGTGTATGTGTGTGTGAGAGGACTAACTTGTGTTTGTGCTAAAGGTGTTACGTGTGGCCCTCGCGAGCCACACAAAGAGAGCCGAGGGCGAGCCAGTGAGTTGCGATATTTATTGATAATAAGGGACAGGGGATAAGGAACACGGCCTCATGGGCCAAAAGGCACAAATACTCATACAGGGTATACACTCACAAGTAATGCAGCAAGACGAGCAGAGAGCTGGCGCCGGGTATAGGGGTTCCAGCCTTCAGTGTGCTAAGTCGCAGCCCCGAGTGATCGGAACTGCTCCTTCTTATAATCCTCAGCAGTGCCTCAGCTGATGAGAGTTAATTGGGCTCCAGCCGTCCCGTAACTGACAGCTGGGAGCTCGCTGAGACGCTGCCACAGAAAGGATAGGGCTGAGTGAACACGGTCTGAGCGCCGGATGGGACGGCGTCTCATCCACGTGACACAGCCCCCCCTCACGGTCGGACTACGAACAACCCATACCATCCAAGACCCTCCCCCCCCATCTAGGGTGGGCGGACGGGGCGCAGGTCAGGAGGGAGAGAATCAGAGGGGAAGAAGGAAAAAAACCCCGACAATAACCTAATACAGAGAACCAATGGAAACCCAAACACAATACTCTGTAAAATAAGAGAAAACCCAGAAAAAGGAAAAAAGAACAGACAATAAACCAATATCGAGTAAA
Source organism: Pholidichthys leucotaenia (assembly GCA_020510985.1). Taxonomy (NCBI): domain Eukaryota; kingdom Metazoa; phylum Chordata; class Actinopteri; order Cichliformes; family Pholidichthyidae; genus Pholidichthys; species Pholidichthys leucotaenia. Next base: position 241,447,719 of record CM035847.1, on the reverse strand, counting down.
AGGGAAAAACCCAAACAATAAACACCACAAAATACAACATGGAAAAAAAAAACCCGGAGAAAAGAAAAGAAACAGACAATGAACCAATAACAAGTACAAGGGAAAAAAACCCCAAACAACAAACTCCACAAAATACAACAGGGAGAAAAAAAAAAACAGAGAAGGGACAGAAAACAGGCAAAAAACCAATATAGAGAACCAGGGAAACACCCAAACACAATACCCCATAAAATATAACAAAAAAAAAAACCCAGAGAAGGGAAAGAAAACAGGCAGTAACCCATATAGAGTATGAAGGGAAAAACCTACACAATATACTCAATAAAAATACAACGAGAAAAAAAAAAACCAGAGAAGGGAAAGAAAACTGGCAGTAACCAATATAGAGTACAAAGGGGAAAACCTAAACGATATACTCCATAAGGTATACATGAAAGAAACCCATACAGGCAGAGGATGATTGCAGGGATAACAGCCCAACACACAGGGAAAGAGAAAAAAATCCCACAATACACCCTAACCATGTACAGGTCAACCAACGAAAATCAACCCTGGGGCCCCCAACATAAAAGGAGAACTCCCAGGGGTGAAAATAAACCATATGGCTATCCCTCACACAGGAGGGGAAACCCACACACACACAAAAAAAATCACGCTAAATGCGGAACAAAAATAATAACTTAGCTGTACCCACCCAGATATAAGTACAGCAGGAGACATTCAGTTCGGGGGGTCTCCCCGCACCCAGCGTCCATTCCGCTAACGAGGGGTGAAGGAAACAGTTCCGGGGGCCTACCCGAACCCCAGGCCAGAAAACGCAGTTCACCGGGAGGCCGAACCAGATCTCCGAACTGAAAGTCTAGCGGGTCGGGCGGCCGCCCAAGCGAGCCGAACGGGCATGGCAGGCCCTCCAGCGGCCGACCCGCATCGCTCAACCACCAGGCCCGTAGGGAAGAGGGGGAGGCCAACATGGACCCCGGTGGAAGAGGCATGGGGAAGAACTGATGATGAGAAGACCCAACGACAGACGGCAGAGGATCAGCAACCCCCTCACCGGACCTGGACACCACTGGAGCAGAACCCACGTCGGAAACCACTGGAGCAGAACCCACATCGGACCCCGACTGGGTCTCGGGCGAACCCACGTCGGACCCCGATTGGGCCTCGGGCGAACCCACATCGGACCCCGATTGGGTCTCGGGCGAAACCACGTCGGACCCCGACTGGGTCTCAGGCGAAACCACTCCGGACCCCGACTGGGTCCCGGGCAAACCTTCGTCGGACCCCGACTGGGCCGGCGCTGCACCAGAACCGACCTCCGACGTCGAACCTGGACCCTCCAGCACCACGAGAGATGGCAACTCCTCGCCGGCGACCCTGGGAGAAGGCTCAGGAGAGTAAACAGAACCGGGATCAGGATCACCGGCAGCGCCAGAACCCGGCGAGATAAGCTCGGACACAGCGGACGGCTGCACCCGGCTCATCTCCCCTAGAGACAGGCTAAAGTGCTCAAAGATAAGGAGAAGACAGATAAAGTAGAGCACTTGCCTGATCTCGGGTTCTGACGCCGTCCAGGACTGCGAAGATCCGGGATCCGGCATCAGGAGGTCGTCGTCAGGCTCCCACTCAGCTGCGTCGGGCCCCGCAGCCGGCATGATGGACAGCGCAGCTTGAGATTCCTCCGGCACCAGTAACCACGCCGACAGTCCACACGGCGTGGTGACAGGAGAACCTCGTCCCGCTGGACCGAACCGTTCCTCCGTGGAGACCCGGGGATGCTTGGTCGTCGGCGCGGACTCCACGTAGCAGTCAGTCTTCCTCCTCCGTCCACGACATAGCTGCAGAACCGGAACCGCAGGCCCCCTCCTCATCCCACGACGTTGACCCGGCGCCGGGGACCGCTCAGCGGAGGGAGACACAGAGGGTGCAGGATTAATGACACAGGCTACAGCATGTGGTGGGAGTTCGGGGAGCTGCGAACCCCGAACTCCACCTCCAGGAGTTTGACAGAGCAAATCACTAAGTAGATGTGAACAAACTGGGACTTGCCTGTCTCCTGGAGGCTGGATGATGCCTGCTGCAGTGGACGTTGCTTCTCCCTCTCCCCGCGGGGCGGTAACGGAGGACCCCCTGAGAGGACGTCGGGGAGCCGCTCGTGTTGTCTCCAGGAGAGGGCTCGCCAGGCCGGGATTCCAGGCGCACACAGCAGTCGGGGAGCACGTCGAGGAGGAGGGGGTGACAGCCGAGATGAACCGGCCCTGAAGTGCTGGCGTGACAGCGGAAGGGAGTGGCTCAGGAGGCGAGGCTGTGGAATCTCCTCTCTGACGAGACGTAGAGGTGACAGCTGCGTGGGAGGAAGAGACCTTGGGACAGCCCAGAACTGGATCCGGACGGGGTTCATGCTGAGATGATTCGGCGATGTGATGACAGCTATTCCCAGGGGGCGAAGCGAAGGAGAGACCCGGGAATCGCCGTTCCTGAGCAGAGACCGAGGCGAGGAGGGCATTGAACTCGGGGTAGTCTCGTAGCCCTGGACTCCTCTCCACCAATCTCACCGCCGCCGCCACATGCCTCATGATGGTAGACGGTTGCACAGCGGAGCTGGCAGCAGCCACTCGGTCCCGGACCTTAACAGCTGTCAGCTGCAGATCTTCCGGGGGAATCCCGAGTGACGTCATGCTGAACGGGAAAAGCCCTCTGGATGGCGTGAACTCCCGGGCTGGAGTAGAGACATGAACGGGATCCCGAAGCGAGGGGCGACGTCTCCTCCTCTTCGGCTTCCGGCCGGGATTTCCCTCCAACCCACGGAGCTCCTCTCGCTGTGCAGCGATGGCGTCCCTCCTGGCACAGACCTCAGGGTGGTTGGAATAGCGAGGGAGGCTGTCCAGGAGATTCTCAGCATAGTCCAGATGCCAGCGTCTTTCGTTGGAGGTGTCGTACAGGGTGGCGGTGAAGAGCGTCCCGTCGACATCCTCCAAGATGGACGTCAGCTCGTCGCCCTGGCGCCGAACGTGACTCCTGGGAGACAGCATGTGTAAAGCGCTGACACCCAGACTGGAAGGTACAAGTCCGATAACAACTCACGGCCGCCGGCAACTCGTCTGGCTGCGATTTACTGTTACGTGTGGCCCTCGCGAGCCACACAAAGAGAGCCGAGGGCGAGCCAGTGAGTTGCGATATTTATTGATAATAAGGGACAGGGGATAAGGAACACGGCCTCATGGGCCAAAAGGCACAAATACTCATACAGGGTATACACTCACAAGTAATGCAGCAAGACGAGTAGAGAGCTGGCGCCGGGCATAGGGGTTCCAGCCTTCAGTGTGCTAAGTCGCAGCCCTGAGTGATCGGAACTGCTCCTTCTTATAATCCTCAGCAACACCTCAGCTGATGAGAGTTAATTGGGCTCCAGCCGTCCCGTAACTGACAGCTGGGAGCCCGCTGAGACGCTGCCACAGAAAGGATAGGGCTGAGTGAACATGGTCTGAGCGCTGGATGGGACGGCGTCTCATCCACGTGACAAAAGGCAGTAATAAGGTCACACTGAACTGTGGATTTCGGTAAGATGAAATGTATTAGATGCTTATTTTTATCTCAAGATAATTTTGACAGTAATTTCTTCTGTTGTGCAGTTTTCTGTGTGATTTTTGCTTGCTTTATGATAGTTTACTTGTGTTAAGCAATTTAAGCTTACTTTGTTGGCAGATTTTTTTTGTTTTGTTTTTAATTAACATTATCTATTGCTAGAACTTTTTTTTTTTTTGCTTATTTTAAGTAAAATGATCTGCCAGCAGATCAAGAAAATTTGAATCTTCTTTTTTAATTGTTTGGGTTGGGGCTGTCTGGAGGCATGTAAACAGCATTAATTATTTCATTTAACTTATATTTGACTTTTTGCAGTGCAATTGTATTCTCTAGCTCACAGTCGCATTATCTCTCCAACTGAGGCACAACAGTGGCTTCAGATAACAAAAAAGTGACAGGCTGACTTGAACCTTGTGACGGTAAAATCTTAATCTAATGACACATCTGAAAAGACTGACTATGAAAGAAAAAGTGATCTGTCTAATATGTATTCTGTTTCTTCTATGGTCTATGACAAGTGTGACATGGGTGAAAGGGGCCGTGTTTCTGCTCTTCCTCCTCCTTGTCCCCCGCTGTTGAGCCCATTCCTCAAATCTACCCCGACCTCACAAAAACAAGGCTGGGGAAGTCGCGGCTGACGCCACCCCACCTCCGTTTGTCTCCACCCCTCCACCCGCTGACGTCAAACCCAAAGTGAAGAAGGAGTGGGGTACCCGGGAGCAGCCACATAGGGGCACCAAAGAGTTAAGCAGATATGCACACATATCCGCTCCTCACTCACCATCAATTTGATCAATACAAACTGAAGATTATGAAACATGTTGTCACTGAACAATATCCTATGATTGAACTTTCAAATCCAGCTTATATAGGGCAATCCAAACCACAAAACAAGGTAAAGATGAAGGTGTGGAAGCTTATAGAACCAGGTTACAAGAGTTTTTGATAGCCATTCTGGTTTAACTCAGGCTGATAATGATTCAGGTGTAGAACTTTATTGGCAGCATTTGAAAAGTGTCTTTTTGCAAAACTTGCATCCACACCTGGCTGATTACATCCGCAAACATTTGGTCACACACTTCACCTGTGCATTTGGTGATGTGTTAATTTATGCAAAACATGCAGAGACAATAGAGGAGGAAAGGAAAGAAAAGGAGAAAAAAACTGAAAGAAAAGCCAACTCCTGCTTATGTGATTACTGACACGGGGGGGGGGGGGGAGAGCTCCCCCAATTCTATTTTTCAGTGTAGCACCAGAAGGACCTTAGTGGTGAAGGGGAGACAGAAGGAGGCGTGGGGAAAGCTGGCCGCGGCCAGGGGGGCGTGACGTTTATCATCAATATGGACAAAGGGGACATTGGCAGAGGCACTGCCCTGAACACCTGCAGCAGCGGGAAGGGGATGGAGGACCTCACAGCCCAACCGCCTGACTGACCACACCAAAGATAAGTGCAACTAATGACACTAACACTGATATAAGATAAGATAAGATAAGCCTTTATTAGTCCCACAACGGGGAAATTCCAGGATTGCAACAGCACAGGGATAGCAACACTCAGAGCAACAATCAGAAGGCAAGAAAAAAAAAAACAAGCAAGCAAGAGCAGCTAATATACATATGTACATGGAGTATATATGTATGTATATACTCCATGTATATGGAGTGAAGTACGTGGCAGTAATACACCTGTAAGCTGGTTGCCAACCGCCAAGCAAATCTAAAAGAAGAAGAAGAGGAAAACATAACAGACATTTCCCCTTTACCCGACTTTGATCTGATGTTGACAATGCAGTGTTTACCTGAAGTGATGCTGCAGATTCAGGACATTCCGATAAAGTTTCTATGTGACACAGGAGCATGCAGATCAGTAATAACAGGTGCAGACATTCAGAATTTTACAAAATCAGATGAAAAAATAACTGAAAAAGCCACAAACGGTAAGTTAAAAACAACCTTTCAAAAATGTCAAAGAAAAAGACCCTGTCACTGGGGACATGGCAGAAGGTTGTTTCATATTGTCTGAAGCATGCCCTGTCAACCTTCTGGGGAGGGATCTCCTCATTGCCCTCAATATTTCCATAATCCCAATGGACAATGGTATGAGAGCATCACATTTTCCACATGTGGAAGGACTAAATGTATTACAGGATTTCAATGTGCCCAGGTACAGCTACACGTTGTATTTGGTTTCGGCCGGACCACACTCAGTAACATCAGACCTGCACACAAAAGCTATGCAAAATTTTGGTCCAAAATCCCTACTACACATCAAGCCACAAATCAGTATCATCGTAACATGTACGACAGACATTTGAGTGGCCCAGACCCAAACTATGAAAAAAAATTCCTTGCAAATCCATCCTCCAGACTGGTCATTAAAAATCTGTATTGGTCACCAGGGAGATGTGTGGGAGCATCTGTTGTGTTGTCTGATGAGGGTAGCAGGCATTTTAAACACTGGGAGGCTCCCCACATTTCATTGGTCAAGCCCAAACACATGGACTGGAAGGATGTAGGTCGGTTTGTGACCACAGCAGAGGAATGTGGTCAGTCTTGGAAGCAAACTTCCAATCCAAAAGTTCAGTATTCCTCAAAACTTGATACCTACTCGCTGCCTTTGAACAGGGTGACCACAGTGCAAAAAGAGGATCCACACTGATGTTCCCAGCTCACCCATTTGATCACTTTTTACATTAACACATGAAGAGGAACATGCATTGTCGCAAATTCCAAATTCTCTGTGGTCAACAGGAAAGGCAGATGTAGGGTTAATAAGAAATGCAGAGTTTGTCAAAAGAAATGTGAAATCACACTATAGACCATACAAAAGACAGTATCCTCTATGTCCTGAAGCCCAAGAGGGCATTAAACCAGTGATAGAGGAACTGAAAGCAGCAGGTGTCATTGTACCATGTCCAAATTCTCCATGCAACACATCTTTGTTTCCTGTAAAGAAAGCTCCCCCATCTCCCAGTTGGAGGATGGTACAGGACCTCCAAGAGGTGAACAAAGTGGTTATCCCAAGAGCCACTTCTGTCCCTGACCCACACGCTTTGTTAAATGACCTACAACCACACATGCAGTTTTTTTTTTTTTTTTTTTACAGTGATAGACATCAGCAATGCTTTTTCAGCATCCCAATACATCCAGATCATCAGTTTTGGTTTGCATTCACATTTGAAAACAAAAGGTACACATTTACCAGGTCACCACAAGGTTAATGTGAATCACCAACTATTTTTTCCACAGACAATGTCAGGAAATTTGGCACAGCTTATACCTCCTAATGGGAGCCAGCTGCTCCTTTACGTAGATGACATCCTGCTGGCATCACCTGATGAGGAAACATGCAAACAAGACACTATTGCCTTACTGCAATTTTTAGGAGAACAAGGTCACAAAGTCAACAAGGGAAAATTACAGTTGTGAAAAAAAGAGGTCAAATATTTAAGGCACATTTTGTCAGCAGCAGGCAAACATGTTGATCCTGCTCAAAAACAAGCCATTTTGTCAGCATCAAAACCCATCACAAAAAGAGACATGATGTCATTTCTGGGTACTTTAAATTAGTGTCACTCTTGGATTGCAAATTACTCATTTGAAATACAACCCTTATCTGATCTCATTTACAAAACACCCATGGCTCAGGTGGACAAAATTGAGTGGGCACCTGAGGCAGAAGACATTTGTTAAAATGAAAAAACTTTTGATCAGCACTGATGCCCTGGCACTCCCCAATTACAAAAAGCCATTTGTGCAAATGATTGATTGTAGAGAGGGACACATGATGTCAGTCCTTCTCCAACCAAGTGGTACAAAAATGCGTCCAACAGCATTTTATTCCTCAAGGTTAGACCCTGTGGCGAGGGCAGTGCTTCCATGTGTGCAGGCTGTCATAGCTGCCTCTATGGCAGTGCAGGCCTCAGCAGGGCCTGTTCTTTTTCATCCCTTGATCCGAAAGGTCACACATGCAGTATCAGTTATCTTGTCCCAAAGATAAATATCAGTTCTCTCACCATCCAGACACTTTGCATGCATAACAGTGTTATTATCACAGCCTCATCTAACCATTGAACGTTGCATAATAACAAATCCAGCGAGCTTTTTGCCAATTTCAACACAAGGCGAACCTCATGACTGTTTAGCAGAAATCGAGAATGAAACATTGCCACGACTTGATTTGCAGGACACACTTTTGGAGGACTCTGATCTCGCATTGTTTGTTGACAGCTCCTCCAAACATGACTGTACTGGTTCAAACTTGTCTGGTTTTGCAGTGGTCACCCATGACACCGTTTTACAGGCACAACTCCCATCACATTATTCTGCACAGGCAGCTGAATTAGTTGCTCTAACTGAGGCTTGTAAATTAGGCCAGGGGAAAGCACTCACAATATATACTGACAGCCAATACGCCTTTTCTACCATCCATCATTTTGCACAACAGTGGAAAAAAAGAGGCATGATTACATCAACAGGAAAGCCAATCCAACACAAGATCTCATCTTAAAACTGTGAGACAGTGTTAAACTTCCCTCCAAATTGGCCATATGTAAATGTGCTGCACACACCAATGGCACAGAGCCAGTCTCTAAGGGCAACCACTTTGCAGACAACACCACAAAAGCAGCTGCACAAGGTCATACAGGAAACCACACTACAGCATCTCTTCTTTTAACACTGACAGAACAGCGATCACAGGACATGCTCACGAATGCCCGGGAAACATCACCACAAGCTGAAATTTACCACTGGATGAAAAAGGGGACAACATTTGACAAGACTTCCAAACTCTAAAAATGATGCAATAACAAACCCATTTTGCTACGCAAATTATTCCACCAGACTGCTGTTCTGCTACATGGGCTTTCCCATGTAGCAGCAAGGGGTATGATTTCTATGTTGAGTAAATCTTTTACCACTTATGGGTTTAGTCAATTTGTTATTCAATTTTGTAAAAAAAATGCCTAATCTGTGCAAAAGACAATGCTCAGGGGCACTTAAAACCTCAAAAGGGTACTTTCCCTGCATCAGCTTACCCATTTCAAAACATTTGCATGGATTTCGTTGAACTAAATAAATGTGAAGGGAAGAAATATTGCTTGGTGATTATTGATACATTTACTAAATGGACAGAGGCCTTCCCTTGCACTCATCCAAATGCTGTTACAGTAGCAAAGAAACTCTTAGCTGAAGTAGTACCAAGATTTGGAATACCTGAAGAGATTTACTGTCATGAACTAGGGTGGACTTCCAGCCCAGTTCCATGGCAAAGCGGCTGCCTTGCCTTCTAGTATATTTTGATTCCCTATTTTGCCACCAGGCACCTCCTTGGGAGCCTTTGAGGTCTTCTTGGCTACCTGACAGCTTGCAGCCACGCCCCCCTCTCCTGCCAGTTCCTGACAGCTGGCTGTCATTATCTCTTGTGTTCGTTCTCTGTTTATTCATGCACGCGCGCGCACACCCACACACACACGCACACACACATGCATGCCCTCATTCTTTCACTCATGCACACTCCCACACACACACACACACACACACACTCATCCTCATGTACATGCGCACAGGCATGTACATGAAACATGGAAACACACACCTGTTTCCACTTTATCCAGCCCGTGCTCTCACTCTCATTCTACACACTGGCAATCTATCTCCTCATTAAGTTTGGCATTATTTAAGCCCGGTCTCTGTTCGAGTGATTTGCTGGATTATTATTTGACTGTTTGTTCACTTTGATGCATGCATGTCTAGATGCCCTGCCTGTTTTTTGGTACCGCTTCACTCTACATGTTATCTGTGTCTTTCTCTTCTGTTTTTGCAGGTTGGCTCTGGGATTCCGTCCAAGGACGTCTCTGTTCCTGGCTCCAGTAAGTATTTCTGTACTCTCTGCTTCCAGTTCTGTCTAGGAAGCGCTCGGGTGTCCAGACTGCCTTCCCCCCACTGTCCAGCTGTTCTGCAGTGCCTTGGGTTCCCTGGGCTTACTCACTTGTGAGTTGAGGAGCGTCTCGTGAGCTTCCCAGATCCTCCTCCCCATTTTGTGTTTTTCTGTTATTTGCTGGACTGTTGGTTTCCTTATTTTTGCACAATAAACTGCACACAATGTCCCCTGCGTTTGGATTTGTCTCTTTCTTCCGTGCGCTGTGTTAAAGTGCACGGGGATCATAACAGAATAATCTAGCCAGGTTAAAAATCCAGCGGAGGTGTTGTGTGCGTGTGTTTTTTCACCTTCTGTGTTTCTTCTCACCTGTCAGGAGCCCCTTCATCATGGACTTTTCAGTTTTTGGACTTAACCTGGAGGAGTGTGCTGTGGCCGAGCAAGTGGTGGACTTCGCTTCCTGGGTTCGTGCCACCCACTCTCCAGAAACAAATTTTTATTTACTGGACGTTGCTGTCAGGGTGATGCAGATGTGTCCCAGCCTTTGGAAGTATCCAGGGCTGGTGCTGCTGCTCACCCAAATTTGTGAATTACGGCAGCACTTAGAGGAAGTGGTGAGAGGGTCCTCCGCAGTACCACCAAGGCAGCCTAAGAAGCGTCCCGGAGGCCGAAAGCCCATCACTCGCCTCCCAAGCCGGTGTCCTCTTCTCCCCACCAGACCTCCCGTCCTACTCCCGGGGAGATGGAGCATGACACCAATACAGCAGTTGATGTAATCACCTGTTAGGAATTCAGGCAAGTACTTCTCCAATCTCTTGCACGCTTACCTGATGTGATTAGCCAGATTCCTGTGGAGGAGCTCCAGATTTTACAATCTGCTGGGGCTCCCCAATCAGCTGCTGTCCCCACTCCTCAATCTTTTCCCTCTGTCTCCCCTAATTCTCTGCCGGTCCCGAGAGGGAGCAGCCGGATGCTGAAGGAGCCAGAGGTCATGGAGGAGCCTACACCTTGGTGAGTGGGTTGCTCTGCATCAACGTGCCTTAAGAAGCCTATCACCTCATAGGTGGCCGAGTTCCAGACGTCATGCCTGACCACTTCTGCGGTGAAGCCTTCCCCTGGGCCGGCTGTCATGCCAGCCAGTGCCCTCTCCACTTCAGCTGCAGCCTCCACTGTCGAGACGTCCTCTCCTGCTGCCAACGGGACCTCCAGAGCTTCCCCTGACACGCCCACTTCCGCATCAGCTGAACTGGCTCCTCCACTATCCTTTGGGGGGCCTAGGATGGCCATGGAAGCGGAGGAGGATGACAGCTCGCTGCCTGCAACAGTTTACATCCAGACCCGGGAGGTCAGGCGAGTGTGTTTTCATTCTATCCCTGCTAATAATGATAAACCTTGTCTGTCTCCCAGGAGAGAGCCTCAGGTTAGGCAGACACCTGAGTGCTCACCCCTGCTGCTATGGTTAAAGACTCACCAAGACACCCCTCCGTGTCTCCTCCCTTTCTTCCAGAGTGCCACCCGAAACCCAGCTGCTGGACAGTGGAGGAGCTTGTGGCCCTGGATGATTGTAGACCAGAGCCAGCAGGGAGTGGACCCCCAGCCATCCCACTGGAGAAACCACCCGTGTGGGGGAATTCGCCTGGGGGCACCAGGACTGCCATCACCATCATGCCTGCTGCGGAAACTGCCGCAGCAGAGTCAGCCCCTGAGCTGGACCACCTAGAGGCCGGGCCCGAGACATCTTCACCAAGTTTGTCAGAGTCCTGGATGGCGGTGGAGCTCCAGCTCAGGCACGTGCTCTGTTTTGTCTTTCTCTTCTCAGTGTTAGAGCGATCTTGCCTGGCTCTTGGTGAGGAGAACCGGGTCCAGCCATCTGCTGCACCTGAGCTTGCCTCACTGGGCTCCGCCGCTGTCAGCAACCCTGACCATCTCTGTCTCTGCTATTCCTGAGCCATTGTCTAGGGTCGCCGGAAAGGATCCGCCACCGATGGGCCCCATGTGGGTGCAGCAGTGGCTCAGCTGGGCCCCACTGTGGGTGCAGCCGTGGCCTGGCCGGGTCTCACCACGGGTGCAGCAGTGGCCCAGCCAGGTCCCATCATGGGTGTCACTAAGCTCCAGCTGGGAGCCTCTGCGGGTGCAGCTATGTCCCGGACCAGGACCCCCGTGGGTGCTACTAAGCTCCAGCCTGGAGCCACTGTGGGTGCAGCCATGTCTCGGACCCAGACCTCCATGGGTGCAGCTGTCCCCCAGCTCGGGGCAACAGGAGGCGGGGTGGCTCCTCCCTTGTTGCAACCCGACGACGCCGGGGCTCCCCTGTCCTGGTCTCTCCTTCCTACGTTGGGTCTTCCTGTGGGGAGGCCACCTCTCGGGCCGCCTCTCCTGAGCTGGTGGCTCAAGGACCCAGGCCGTCTGCCTGGTAAACTGTGCCGTGGAGGTATGTGGCCTAGTTTTCCTGGCCGGCCACCAGACCTGCTCATCCAGGCGGTCCGTCTGGTCCTGGACTTAGACAGACCACCTGACCGGCCTCCTTTCACCGCTTCTGGGACCTGGGACTTTGGTCGGCCTCCTGAACTTTTGGACCTTGGGGTCTTGGGGGCACTGTTCTTGGTTCTGGGGTTTTAGTGGAGGTTCACTTTTGTTTTCTGTTTAGTATGTTTTGGTTGTGTTGTTGGTTTCCCTCCTGACGTGTTTCCCCCACCACCCTCCCTGGTTTGTTGTTGTAGTTCCTCCGGGGGGCGGGGATTTTGTGCTCCCTTTTGATGGTACAGGGGGTGTCTGGCATCCACCCCTTGGGGGGGGGGCTCTGTCATGAACTGGGGTAGACTTCCGGCCCAGTTCCATGGCTCGGTGGCTGCCTTGTCTTCTAGTATATTTTGATTCCCTATTTTGCCACCAGGCACCTCCTTGGGAGCCTTTGAGGTCTTCTCAGCTTCCTGACAGCTTGCAGCCACACCCCCCTCTCCTGCCAGTTCCTGCCAGCTGGCTGTCATTATGTTTTGTGTTCATTCTCTGTTTATTCACTCACTCACGCACACACACACATACATGCATGCCCTCATTCTTTCACTCATGCACACTCCCGCACACATACACACACACATCCACTCATCACGTACATGCGCACAGGCATTCACACACACCTGTTTCCACTTTATCCAGCCCACACTCTCACTCTCATTCTACACACCAGCAATCTATCTCCTCATTACGCTTGGCATTATTTAAGCCCGGTCCCTGCTCAAGTGATTTGCCGGATTATTATTTGACTGTTTGTTCACTTTGATGCATGCATGTCTAGACGCCCTGCCTGTTTTTTGGTACCGCTTCGCTCTACATGTCATCTGTGTCTTTCTCTTCTGTTTTTGCAGGTTGGCTCTGGGATTCCATCCAAGGACGTCTCTTTTCCCGGCTCCAGTGAGTATTTCTGTACTTGCCGCTTCCAGTTCTGTCTGGGAAGCGTTCAGGTGTCCAGACTGCCTTCCCCCTGCTGTCCAGCTGTCCTGCAGTGCCTTGAGTACCCTGGGTTTACTCACTGGTGAGCTGAAGAGCTTCCCAGAGCCTCCTCGCCATTTTGTGTTTTTCTGTTGTTTGCTGGACTGTTTTTTTTCCTTATTTTTGCACAATAAATTGCACACAAATAAATTGCACACAATGTCCCCTGCATTTGGATTGGTCTCTTTACTCTGTGCGCTGCGTAAAAGCACATGGGGATCATAATATTTACTCAGATAATGGAACACATTTTGTAAATCAGGTTATATCCCACTTAGGCACAGCACTTAATATTAACTTGAAAAACCACTCAGCTTGCCATCCACAATCTGCAGGATTGGCGGAATGCAAAAATAGGACTATTTAAAAAAAGGCTTAGGAAAACCATGGCAGAAACAGGACAAAATAAGATATTGTGGGGGACCAATGCTGGGACCCATGCTGTAGAGTTCAGTAGTTTTCCTCTCAGACTGAGACAGCATGGGGATCAAAGAGCTGGGGGGTGAGGAGAATTGTCTTGGGAGAGTGAATGGTTAATGCAGGACCTCAGGTAGCAGGGAGGTGTGAGTTTCGGGATATGAAAGAAAGAGTCCCTGCTACAAATGTTTAATGTTCAATACTCTGATTTTGGAAGATGTGAGATGGAAATAAAGTTCGTCTGCTCGGAAAGTCGGTCTGGTTATTTCATCTCCACACTGGTGACCCTTGACGCAGAATGGAACACGAGGCGAACACCCTGGAGACGACCCAGATGGGAAACCCCAGCAATGCGTGTGCCATTTTGGTCAAACTACCAAACTTTTGGCTGCACGACCTGAAGTCTTGGTTCCTCCACACCGAGGCCCAGCTCGCGCTCCGGGGAATAACGGCAGATGACACCAGGTATTACTATGTGGTCGCAGCGCCGGACGCTCGCACGACTCAGCAAGTAGCGAGCCTGCTCCAACAGCCCCCAGCCCACGACAAATACGGGGTTCTCAAAGCCGCGCTGACCCAGCGGATTGCGAGAGAGCGGAGAGACTCCTGACGCACTCCGAGTTGGGAGAAGGGTCGGCAGTTGAACGGATGGAGAAGATGTTGGCGTTGATGGGCACGGATGATGGGCATTTTCTATTTGCCCACCTTTTCCTCCGGAACCTCCCAACGGCGGCCAGAGCAGTCCTTGCCAACTCGCCGCTGCTGGCCGTGCGTGACTACCGTGCACTAGCCCAGGAGGCAGATCGGATCATCCTCACCACCAGAGCCCTCACAGTGAATGCAACGGCATCGGAACCCAGCGAGACGGCCAGCGGAAGCGAGGAGCCAGCGATGGTAGCGGCAGCGGGGGCCAGGAAGTGCCAGAGAGACAAGCTCTGCTCCTACCACCGCCGTTTTGGAGAGGACGCACGCCGATGCGTGACACTGTGCCAATTCAAGCATTTGGGAAACGCCAGGGCTGGCAGTCGATAGCAGTTGCGACTGCCGGTGAAGAAAGCAAGCTGCTCTACGTGACAGACTCACACTCGGGGAGACGATTCCTCGTGGACTCCAGCTCCCAAAAGAGCCTCATCCTGCCATCCTATGCCGACCGGCTAGCGGGACCTAGCGGTCCTGAGCTGACAGCCACAAACGGCTCAGACCTTAAGACTTTTGGTGAGAGGACACTGACTGTATCCCTGCATGGCCGTACGTACCAGTGGACATTCGTCATAGCGGCATGCAGTTTCCCAATCTTAGGCGATGATTTTTTGTGTGCACACGGACTATGTTACTAAAGATGTTACTAAGAGATGCCTGATTAACGCAATGTCTTTTGATTCTCTCCCCTGTACAGTTCGAGGAGCCGGGCCAACAACGCTAGCCAACGTCACAGCTCCAGGTGGTAAGTTCCACACACTGCTCACCCAGTTCCCAGCACTCACGGTCCCGACGTTTTCGGCGGCCATCACTAAACATGGGGTGGAGCACTTTATTACCACCACCGGGCCATCCGTTTTTGCACGACCTCGGTGCCTGGACACAGCTAAACTGGCCATAGCACACGAGGAGTTTGCCAACTTGGAAAGGCTGGGCATCATCAGACGATCAAACAGGCCATGGGCATCCCCACTACATATGGTCTCTAAGGCAGGGATTGTGGCGACCTTGCGGCGATTTCCGCAGATTAAACAGTGCCACAGTGCACAACCACTACCCGATCCCCCATATTCAGGATTTTTCCGTTCACCTCGCCGGGGCATGTATTTTTTCTAAGATAGACCTGGTCCGTGGTTACCACCAGGTCCCGGTGTGCGCGGAGGACATACCTAAAATGGCAGTAATAACCCCGTTTGGTCTGTTTGAGTTTTTACGCATGCCTTTCAGGTTAAAAGGTGCGGCACAGACATTCCAACGCATGATGGATGTGGTGTTGCGTGATCTGCCGTTTGTGTTCGTCTACCTGGATGACATCCTGGTGGCCAGCGCGTCCGAGGACGAACACATAGCCCACCTCAGGACGGTTTTCCGGAGGTTGGAGAAGCACGGGTTAATAATCAACCCGGCGAAATGCCAGTTTGGCGTGGCGGGGATCAATTTTTTGGGACACCGCATGGAGCGATACCCTTGCCGGACAAGGTGCGCGCAGTGGCGAATTTTCCACAGCCTCAGACGGTCAGGGCGCTGCAGGAGTTTTTGGGGATGGTGAACGTCTTCAATTGTTTCCTCCCCCGTGCAGCCCAGCTCATGCAGCCGTTGTACGCCGCGCTTAAGCAACGGAAGCCAGTGGACAGAGTTGACTGGACTCCTGAGCGGAAGTAAGCATTTTCCGAGGTTAAAACAGCTCTGGCGAACACTGCACTGCTGGTGCACCCAGACCCGGCGGCTCAGATTGCGCTCACTACATACGCGGCCATACCATAGGGGCCATCATGGAGCAGTGTGTCGCCAGTTCTTGGCAGCCGCTTGCCTTTTTTAGCAGGTCGTTGCGCGACAATGAGTGTAAATACAGCACGTTCGACAGGGAGTTGCTGGCTCTCCACCTGGCTATACGCCACTTCCAGTTCTGGCTGGAAGGGCGCGCCTTCACTGCGTTCGTGGACCACAAGCCGCTAATGTATGAGATGGCCAAGGTTTCAGAACCATGGTCAGGCCGGCAGCAGAGACAGCTGGCTGCAATCTCGGAGTTTACGACCGACATTCAGCATGTGGCCGGTAAACTCAACGTGGTGGTGGACTGCCTCTCGTGCGCATTAGCGGCCCCAGTTTACGTAGGGATAGATTACACGGCCATGGCCGCGGAGCAGATCGGCAATGCGGACGTGCGCGCGCGCCAGTCTGGACCAACAGGGTTAAGGCTGGAGAGCAGAGTTATGCAAGACGGCATACCCCCCCCATATCTGTGATGTCTCCATGGGCCGCCCGCACCCAGTGGTACCACGTGCTTGGCGACGCCGCGGTTTTGAGTCGGTTCACTCCCTGGCGCACCCAGGCATACACGAGTCTTTGCTGCCACCAAAATGGTGGCAGCAAAGTTTGTCTGGTCGAGCCTGTGCAAACAGGTGAAAGGGTGGGCTGCAGCCTGTGTAGCGTGCCAACGAGCCAAAGTGCACAGGCACACAAAGGCCCCCCTTGAGCTGTTCCACATCCTGGCTAAGAGGTTCGACCACGTTCATGTGGACCTCGTCGGCCCCCTCCCACCATCACAGGGGTTCACGCACCTCCTGACAGTGGTGGACCACACCATGCGATGGCCCAAAGCAGTCCCACTAGCTTCCACCGAGTCCGCGGACGTGGCACACGCCTTTTTAACAACATGGACGGCACGTTTTGGCACCCCTTCAGACATCACGTCCAATCGGGGCCCGCAGTAATTCATCGCACGACCGCGTACAATCCATAGTCCAATGGATTATGCGAGCGTTTCCATAGGTCACTGAAGGCAGCACTCAGGGCTTCACTTACGGATGCAAATTGGGTGGACCAGTTGCCATGGGTTCTATTAGCGTTGCGTTCCACACCAAAGAAGGATTTAGCGGCTTCCCAGTGGAGCTGGTTTTTACGCAGCCCCTGCAGCTCCCCGGGGAGTTTTTACCAGATAACTCCGCGCCGAACACCTATCCATCCCCACGTTCGCAGCATAGTGCAGATGCACGGACGCTCCCTGGCCCAGCCCACCACTGATTTCCCCGTGCGTTTGTGCCAAAAACCTTGAAGGATGCAGCGTTCGTGTTTGTCAGGCACGATGCCCACCGGACCCCATTGCGCCCACCCTACGATGGCCCGTTCAGAGTGCTGGAAACCGGGGACAAACATTTTGTGTTAGACCTGGGGGGTCACCGGGTGAGAATCTGTATAGACAGGCTTAAGCCCACCTTTGTTGTGGCAGATGAGCAGCTGCAGTTGGCTCGAGCTCCTCGGTGAGGACGACCCCCACTGAGAGCTCCCCAGGTAAATGATTCATCACAGCAGTCACACGAGCATGCTGAATGTTTCCCCCCCATTGTCCCCCCACAGATGGACGCACCCCCAGGAACCCCCCACCAACACAGCAGCGT
Organism: Pholidichthys leucotaenia; assembly: GCA_020510985.1. Classification (NCBI taxonomy): domain Eukaryota; kingdom Metazoa; phylum Chordata; class Actinopteri; order Cichliformes; family Pholidichthyidae; genus Pholidichthys; species Pholidichthys leucotaenia. Next base: position 241,430,250 of record CM035847.1, on the reverse strand, counting down.
CGCGGAGCCGAGGACCCCCCGTTACAGCAGCTATGGGCGGAGACTGAAGCCGTGAGGTTGGGAGAGTTAACACCCAGTCTGAGACTCTGGGGGGCGGGGGGACCCATGCTGGGACCCATGCTGTAGAGTTCAGTAGCTTTCCTCTCAGACTGAGAGAGCATGGAGATCAAAGGGCTGGGGGGTGAGGGGAATTGTCTTGGGAGAATGAATGGTGAATGCAGGACCTCAGGTAGCAGGGAGGTGTGAGTTTCGGGATATAAAAGAGAGAGTCCCTGCTACAAATGTTTAACGTTCAATGTTCTGATTTTGGAAGATGTGAGATGGAAATAAAGTTCATCTGCTCGGAAAGTCGGTCTGGTTATTTCATCTCCACAATATATTGTTTACCCCTAGTCCTTTTTACATGAGGGTAGTGCCCTCAAAAGGGTTGGTTGTCTCCATTTGAAATAATGTATGGCAAACCTGACTCACTCTCACCATTAAGGCCATTTAATTCAGGTGAAAAGGAAGTGTGTTTAGCTGATTACATGCGAAGAATGTTGACTTACAGAGATATTGTACATGTTGCTCTCCCCAGGAAGGAACATGGGGACACACCCATCATAGCCAAGCCAGGGGATCTTGTCCTCATCAAAGCCATCAAAAAGAAAAACTGGGCCGACGCTCCCTGGCAAGGACCACACAACGTCATCCTGGCGACACCAACAGCCTACTCACACCTACCCATGAACTGGAGAGGGGTGTGTGCCCCCGTGGTGGTGACTGACCATACCATTGTATTGTCGGCAGGACAGGCGGGCAAGGTGAAAAGAGATGTATCTTTTTCACCACATGATCTCATCTGGGGCACAGATGTGCCGGAAGAATTCAAGTTAGAAACCACTGGGCAGGAGGTACTTAATTCCTTGTTCCCTTTGGTGGGAGTGGTAAGAATACCTTATGCATTGAAACAACTAGTTATAGACTACACTCATTTGTGAATTTTTCTTTGTCTGCTTTTTGTGGAATAAAAGAAGAGTTAATAGCTTTTAGACTTATACTGACCCAAAATAGGATGGTTTTTGATCAAATAACTGCCGCCTGAGGGTGTGTGTGTGTTATTGTGGGGGATTATTGTTGTACTTTTATCCCTGATAATGATACAGATGGTTCCGGGATTGCCTTAGCAATACGGAACCTGACTGCTTTGCAGGCTACCATGGCCAAGGATAATGTCACTGAACATACCTGATTAAGTTGGTTATTCTCTTCATGGAGAGGGCTCATCATGAACTTGGTAATGATTTTATGGTAATATTTCTGGTCTTTTCTTGTGTCATTCCATGTATCTGTAATATGATGATGAGACTTGTGCATGTTAATTTAGTGATGTACCATGGAGCAGTTGCCGAGGATGATGGGGATGATGAACAAACACTGTGAGCTCAAGGTGTCTCTCCATGACCTGAGAACAGAGTAGAAGTATGACTGACATGCAAAAAAACCGAAAGAAGTTCCATGATCATGATGTGAAGTTGAAATATACTACCTGTAAATACATTTATGAAGTTTGAAACATTATTTTTATTTTATTTTTTGTTACTTTTATTTTCTGTTTTTATATTTTTGTTATTGTTTTTATGCTTTGATTTCATCCTTTATCTTTTGTTTCTATACAAGCTGCAATGATACATACAGCAATGACACATATCCTTGTTATATCCTTATTATCACCTTTACTTCATTATCATTTTGATTTTGATGTTTTTACCATTAATTACTTTTACCATTAATTAATAAGCTTTACTGTTCTATTTTTTCCTCCTAAAGGACTAAATGTTAGCCGGTGCCTGGGACAGCAGGGCCGATGGCGGACTTTCCCTGTCACTAGCTAGTTAGGGTCTGTTGCACATCAATGCACTGGAGCTTAGCATAGCTGCCAAATGGGGTTTTAGATGCCATAACTTATCACTTTCATTTATGATGCCTTGCATGGCAATGGAAATGATGGAATAATTTTGTATTTTCTATCTGCTGGTACCTCAGAGTCTGTGTGAAATGTACAAGGTCATGGCAGCATGACATTTTATCTTTGTTTTCATATGCATGTACTGTACTGTTATGAGCATGTCTGAGAAAGGAGACAGTTTGGAAGAACCAGCCTGAACCAGATATTCTCTCGTGGACAGTTTTGAGATAACAGGATGCTTAAAGACTGAAAGTTGTGTATGTGATTCAAAGCGACTTCCGGACACTACTCTGAGGTGTCTCTGTATTGTTCTCCACTGGCCAGTGCAAATTAAATTTGCTGAAACTTTAATCCTGCCTGATTTTTTGACTACTGGTTAAAGAGATTTTTCCAATAGTAGTTGTTATGGATACACAATGCATATGGCCAAAAGTGAAAATTTCAGCATATCCCAACATTTTAGACCAATTTTTATACGTTTGGCAAATGCTGCATAAATCGTCATGGTGTGACAGTAGACAGCTCAAGTTTACAATCCCTGTCTGGCTCCAAGTATCTACTCGATCAGTTGCTAACAACAGGCATTCCCAGCAAGATCCTTTGCAGCACTCCTCGGCACCTGTAATCCAAGGATACTGCTCGTTGCTAATATGGAAGTGACGGACAAATCCTTTCCCTGGCTGAGATGGGCCTGCTAGCTTTAGGGTTGGTCAACCTCTCTTCACAATGACCAGCTTTTCTTGAAAAGTCCATCTGGAAAATTGATTTTTTAAAATATCAGCGACCAAATCATTTTCCTCTTCCCTGTCAGCCATTGTGGGTGGAAAAACAGCTATTATATTTAAATAGATACAGTATATTGTAGCTGCTTAAGCAAGTCCTTGCACTGGCATTTTGCTAGCTAGGATCCTCTGTGTTATGTCTGTACATGAGTGACCACAGAGGCGGTGGCTGAACTAAATTAAGGTTTTATTAACAACAAACTAGTAGCAGATGGCACATACAGAATATAGCTATATGCTAATCTAACAGGGATACAGGTTGGTGTATTGGCTAGACTTAGTTAATTAATTCCCTTCCACAACATGTGGGACACCATATGGTGTATGGGGTGGCGCCTGTCTCTGTTTCTCTGACCCTAGGCCACACAGCTACTGTGAGTAGTGAAAGCTACAGTGGGGGGATCAGTCCTCTGGTAGCTCTGTGCGCAACTTTCCTTTCCCTGTTCTGTTGTGCTGAGCACCAAGCTAGAAGGCAGAAAGTACCATTTTTATATGGTCTTTGGTATGACCCGCCCGGGACTTGAACCCCGGCCTCGCGGGCAGATGCTCTACCAACTAGGCCACTACTCCGGCATATTGGCTAGAGGTGGAGCGCGAAAGAGGACAACTCCCACCAGCAGTCCCCTGAAGTAAGCACAGCATGATAACATCACCCTGCCTGCGTCCTTACATCCATGCTGCCTGTTGTTAATATGTCAGTATCTAACATTCACCTCCCCCTTGCAAAAGCAAAAAAACATTATGAACATTTCACATCACAGCAGCTCTTTTTTCTTTTTTTTTATAACAAGCAGAGAAAATTGAACCTGGGCTCTCGGGTAGACTGCAAGTAAACCCTGCATGGTTGAGTGGGATATTCTGCCACTATGTCGTAACTATGCTCTATCTAAACATTTCAAAACAGTAATTTTAAACAGTTCACCTTCACGGGCCTCAGTTGAGCCTGGGGTGGGCGTGGCTCTGGAAGCACCGGCTGCGGCAGACCTGGATGCCATCTCGAACCATCAGTCATCTGGAAAGCGGCTGGCACCAACTGTACAGTGATCTGCCTCGGCAGGGACAGGAACATCTGCAGGCCGTCTGGGCATTCGGATCGGTGGACCTGAACCCAATCGAGCACTGTGAGCGGCGATCTGTTCGGCTGCACTCAGCGCTGCTGCTCTCTCGTCCCTGATGCTGGTTGCTGCTGTGGCGGTGCGACTCTCATGCTGGCAGCAGGACATGTCCCCGGTTGGCGTTGTCCCGCTGGGCCACGATCTCTCTATCCCGCAGCACCGCGGTGGCTCCTTGCTGCCGATGCCGCATGCAGATAATGGATGAGTCCGGTTTCTGCCCTTTTTCCTCACTGCCCTCTCCTTGCGTTGTCAAGCTCATAGTGGCTGTATCCCTGTCCGGGTGTGTTGCGCTCTCAACATCAACGTTCCAACAGAGCCCAAGGTTGTCACAGATGGTAAAACCCAGTTTATAAGACAGGTCACAACCCAGGATATTATCCCCATGTGCAGCCACCTGGAAAACGAATGCCGGGACGGCTCTTGACCCATTGTGAACTGCCAGCGACATGGTCCCATCCAAGCTGATGTGTGTGTGCCTGTAGCCATATAAACTCCGCCGGATTCTTCTCAATAGGATGGTTAGGGAAAAATCTCTTAACAGTAACCCAATTCAGCACTGACCTCACAGCGGCGGTGTCCAGCAGCAACGGCAAGTTGGTGTCGTCCATCTTTATCATGCACCACATGTACACCGAGCCTCCGGAGTTCACAGCGTGGATGGTGGTCACCGGTGAGTCTTTTTGGCTGGGTGGCTGGTCTGATGTCCGTCGTGACAATCGGCACATCTTGGCGAAGTGATTGAGCTTGCCGCAGTGTCTGGATTGCTGCTGCCCAGCTGGGCAGGATCACGCTCACTCTCGGTGCCTTGGGGAGCTGCATTTACCACCCGAATGGTGTCCCCATGATGTTCTGTTGCCCTGTAACATTCACCACTGCGTCCTTTAAGCGAGTTGCATCGTTAACAGGTGCTTCTGCTGGGGTAACTCCATAAGCTAGCGAGAATTGCTGTTGTGGCTCACCTAGCTGTGGTGTTAGCTTGTTGGCGGCCTCCAACTGGAACGCCAACTCTACCACCTTCGCCAGCGGTAGGTCTTCGGGCGCCGCGATTAGCTTCGCCCATAGCCGCTGGTTGCTGGTGTGCTCTGCTAGCTGGTCCCGCACCATTTCCTCCTATAGTTACCCAAACCTGCACCAGCTCGCCAGACAGTGGAGTCCGGCTCATCCAGCCACATCACTCTCTGACCGGGGTGCCAGACATGCATCCATCCTTAGGAAAAACTTTCCTCCAGAAGACCCATTTTTCTCCACATTGCCATTGTTTTGTCTGTAAATGAGCAACCACGGAGGCGGTGGTTGAACTAAATGAAGGTTTTATTTACAGCACACTAGTAGCACATTGCACATACAGAACATAGCTACACACATGGACAAAATTGTTGGTACCCCTCTGTTAATGAAAGAAAAACCCACAATGGTCACAGAAATAACTTGAATCTGACAAAAGTGGTAATAAATAAAATTCTATGAAAATTAATCAATGAAAATCAGACAGTGCTTTTGAATTGTGGTTCAACAGAATTATTTTAAAAAACAAACTCATGAAACAGGCCTGGACAAAAATGATGGTACCCTTAACTTAATATTTTGTTGCACAACCTTTTGAGGCAATCACTGCAATCAAACGATTTCTGTAACTGTCAATGAGACTTCTGCACCTCTCAGCAGGTATTTTGGCCCACTCCTCATGCACAAACTGCTCCAGTTGCCTCAGGTTTGAAGGGTGCCTTCTCCAGATGGCGTGTTTCAGCTCCTTCCACAGATGTTCAATAGGATTTAGATCAGGGCTCATAGAAGGCCACTTTAGAATAGTCCAATCTTTCGCTCTTAGCCATTCTTGGGTGTTTTTAGCTGTGTGTTTTGGGTCACTATCCAGTTGCTAGACCCATGACCTGTGACTGAGACCAAGCTGTCTGACACTGGGCAGCACATGTCTCTCTAGAATACCTTGATAGTCTTGAGATTTCATTGTACCCTACATAGATTCAAGACACCCTGTGCCAAAGCAGCCCCAGAACATAACAGAACCTCCTCCATGTTTCACAGTAGGGACAGTGTTCTTTTCTTGGTATGCTTCATTTTTGCATCTGTGAACATAGAGCTGATGTGCCTTGCCAAAAAGTTCCAGTTTTGTCTCGTCTGTCCATAAGACATTCTCCCAGAAGCTTTATGGCTTGTCAACATGCAGTTTGGCAAATTCCAGTCTGGCTTTTTTATGATTTGTTTTCAACAGTGGTGTCCTCCTTGGTCGTCTCCCATGAAGTCCACTTTGGCTCAAACAACGACGGATGGTGCGATCTGACACTGATGTACCTTGACCTTGGAGTTTACCATGAATGTGTTTAGAGGTTGTTCTGGGCTCTTTTGTTACCATTCGTATTATCCGTCTCCTCCTGCGGCCACGCCCAGGGAGGTTGGCTACAGTCCCGTGGATCTTAAATTTCTGAATAATATGTGCAACTGTAGTCACAGGAACATCAAGCTGCTTGGAGATGGTCTTATAGTCTTTACCTTTAACATGCATGTCTCTAATTTTCTTTCTAATCTCCTGAGACAACTCTCTCCTTTGCTACCTCTGGTCCATGTTTAATGTGGTAACCATGTCACCAAACAGCACAGTGACTACTTGTCACCCTTTAAATAGGCTGACTGACTGATTACAAGTTTGTAGACACCTGTGATGTTAATTAGAGGACACATCTTGGTTGAACATGTCCCTATGGTCACATTATTTTCAATCTTTTCTAGGGGTACCATCATTTTTGTCCAGGCCTGTTTCATGAGTTTGTTTTTTAAAGTAATTCTGTTGAACGACAATTCAAAAGCATTGTCTGATTTTCATTGGTTAATTTTCATAGAATTTTTATTTATTACCACTTTTGTCAGATTCAAGTTATTTCTGTGACCATTGTGGGTTTTTCTTTCATTAACAGAGGGGTACCAACAATTTTGTATATGCTAATCTAATATAGATACAAGTTGGTATATTGGCTAGAGACGGAGCGCCAAAGAGGACGATTCCCGCCAACAGTTCCCTTAAGTAAGCATGGTATGATGACATCACCCTGCCTGCGTCCTCACATCCGTGCTGCCTATTGTTAATATGTCAATATCTAACACTCTACATTGTGGTTGGAGGAGTCTAACCATCCAATCAAAAGATGTGAAAATGCCGATGTTCTCGAATGCCTTCTATGCGTACCCCTGGATGTACAGAAGACATCTGATTATTTAAAGCAACAGGATAAGTTTAACAGTTAATTTAACCTACAGAGCGCACTGTTAATTCCTGAAGGCCCAAGGCAGGTTTGCTTGACCTTGGCAACACAGATAGCTGAAATATGATTGGACAAAAAAACTCTAGCAGTCATTGCACTACTGGAAGGAGCGCAACCAAGAGAAAAGCTACAAAATGAAGAGAATAGACTATTGGAAATAATTTAATACATCCTTATGGAACAAATATAAGAATGTAGTTTGTAAATGTAATTCTGATAGTGTTTAGGCCAGCAGAGAAGGCTTTGCTGGCCCTGAGGGTACACCACTGCCCTTTACCATTAGTGGAGTGAAAAACAAACGAAAAAAAGGCACACAGATCAGAGTAGGACTTGAACCGCAAGTAAGTAACCAACCACTCACCAACCGAAAGAGTGTAGGAAGGCTGGCTAAAACAGGTGTTGTTCTGCTCATGTGCAGTGAGTACGGTGTGTTCTTTTCTTTGCATTTGCACATGTGCCGTGAGCAAAGGCATGGAATCATTTGTAAAACGTATCCAGGTATGTTTTGTTTTTGTTTGTTTGTGTTACGTTCAAATGCAGTTTTTGAGGGGTGGAAAACATTCATTAAGTACATTTTTTAGTCAGATTGAGCTGAGATATTAGAGGATGTGACAAAGTTTATGAAAAAATTGGATGAGCGATGCCACCTGAAAATCATCACAATTGATGAGAATGAACATCATATTTAACAAAGGCCTGGATGACATTCTAGCCTCACTAACCTCTTCCTCAGTTTCAACTTAAAGTGTGCTTACTGATGTGCCCAGAGTTGCAGAAAACACCTTTGAGGGTGGGTAGCATGTCTAGCATCATCTTGCTTTGGCTCATCAATAAAATTATTCTTCAGCTTAAAGACATTGTTTCACCCAGGTAAAGGACAGTCAAGAACTGCTCTTTCATCCCAGGACCACAGCTGAACCAACATTCCTTTGTTGAGCAAAGCTAAGGAATGCTCTCAGTCTATTAACTCACATCATAAATAACTTGGGGACTTCCTCAACTAAGACAGGTTTATATTCAACAGGCATACCATAAAACCTTAAAGGCATTCACTAAGGCCTTGGATTGGCCACAGCTCGACACCCTGGTGGACATCGATGGAGTAGACACTCACTTTGACTGTACAAGTTTTGAACTGAAATTAACTCTTCAAGTTTCATTTTTCAGGACAATTGTAAGGACACCATTTGTTGAAGATCACTGCCTCGGTGGGACTTTGATATTCTGTGGACAGTGGGTTTGAAATATATATTAATCCTTGATTTTAAATATGTGCATGTTAAAATGTTTCAATGAATGTTTATTCTTGAGTGTTAATTTAAAAACACTAGTTATAAAGTTGCATGAATCACTAAAGCTAGCTTACACTTTTTACATAAGTAGGTTAAGGAATCCCCAGTGTATTAAAATTATGTCATTTTGTGAGGACCAGTATCAGCCAGTCATCACCCAGCATATGCTGGGCTCCAGCTCTTTCATTCCATTGGTTCCATACAGACAAAAGCCTGTTCATTGGACTAAAGTTCATAAAACCCGCCCAATGTTTTTCTTTAAACGTCCAGGAATGAATTCTTTTCTTTCCTGAGCTCAAATCCTAATTCAGAGTCAAATTCCCATTCCTAGACGTGTATTTTTTATAACTTCCTCCTGTTAAACTTTCTTTAAACTCACCATTTTTAATTTTTGACTTTATGTTTAATTTTATATTGACCACCTCCACACTTGATGCTATTTTCACTCCACTAAGTCAGAAAGTTGTTGTTTAATTTCGTATTGGGATCAGATTTTGTAATTATTCTCGAATTCCCTTGGGAGAAGCCACTGACCCAGGACAGCCTCGACGCAGCTCGCCATTACACTGCCTGAAGAAAACACAGTTGTCATCTTTGCTGCACATCAGCCCAGCAGTCAAAATCTCATCTTGTGACTGTAGACTTTGGAAGCTGCCGTATCTTGTCCGAATATCTGCTGGCAAGATATTCTGGTTTTGGTGCCATCTACCAACTAAAGCTTCAAGAAGAAAGATCTCCACCACGCCATGGGTCACGTGAGCCACATTCTTTATTCATCTGCTGAATAAAACATCTGAGATTTGAGATTTGAGATTCAGTATCTGATCAGATACAAAATTAAAGAGCAATTAATATAACTCCTCTTTTCATTAAAAATTCCGTTTTCATTTTCTTAAGAGTAATCCAGAATTTTCCATATAATCAGTTTAATTTTCCCCATAAATTTGCATTCAGTTTTCCATAATCCATTAACTTCAAACTGATCTAAATTCAGCTTACATCTTCACCCTGGTTCTGCAAATGTTCACATTGTTACTCTATCATTTACAAGTTTAATTTAATGGTTAATGCAAATCATTTCAATGTCCTTTAATCATCATTTCATTTAATAAAGACGTGAAATTGACAGAAGATGTTGGGAATTTATTTCATTCTGAGTCTGGTTTCAAAGCCCTAGTATTGAATTCACTAAAATTTTGAGACTGATTATTAATTAATTTATTGAGTGATTAAACTGATATAAAGTAAAATTAATGACTAAAAGTGCTCACTAAAGAGGTGAGCTGGTGCCCCGACGAGTGTTTACTGTAAACTTTTCCTATGTGTGGACCCGAAGTAAATCTCAGGTCCTGATACTTTAATACAAATTAAATAATCTTTATACCTGATCACAATTATAAATCAGACATCGCTACACATGTTTGCAAACTACAGGTCTGTTCTAACAACACTAACACGGTCATTACAACAAGATGCAGCATCACGTAAAGTTATCTGGTTCACCTGGATAAGGAGCAATGTGAAACCAAACCTTACTGGACTAAATGTAGACAATGGAATAAAAACATGAACCTTGGTGTGTACTTTCAGGTGTGAAAATGCCCATAAGCAAAAATCTACACAAAAAGCCCTCCCTCACAATATTAATGTGAATTCCAGAGTATACATACTTCTTCAGATCTGTATCATAATCAAATAGGCTTATCTTTGGTCCAAAAGTCACCTCTGATGAAATTTTCATTAAACTTCATCGAGTAGTTTTTTGTGAAATCCTGCTAACAGCCAAACACATTGACAGACAAACCACAATGAACTCATAATCTCCTTGGCAGAGGTATTAAAAACAGCCAACACACTCATTATATAACTGAATGGGGACATCAGCTGCACATAATTAAAAAAATTTGTATAATTTTGTTGTTTTCATTATAGTAGAAATAAGACCTGTACGCTTGCAGAATATATGAGGGGGCACTGAAAGGGATCCAAGCGTTCCAACATCAATGGAAGAAGTGTGTGTGTGTGTGTGTTGAAAAATAAACTACATTTGGTTAAATTTGACCACTATGCACTTTTCAGCCCCCCCCCCAAATAATACCATTTTCATTTAAAGACACACTGGCTATAAATCAAAACAAAGGAAAACAAATACTAGAAATGCACCCAGAGAGCACATACCTCCGCCAAGGCTCCTTCCGTCCCTCATGGATCACCTCCAAAATATAATGGGTTTGTGTGTAGGCCACGAGCCAGTTCTGGTGAAAATTACAGCAAAGTCTATCCACTAGTTTTGGAGGATTCTTGCTAACACACTGTGAGACGATAAGAGCCTTGGTGGAGGTATGCATTCTCAGATCATCACCAAAATGCTCCCAGCATGCTCCCCTGACCATCAATAGTGCTGCTGTAGAGAGGGTGAGCAGCACCAAGTTCCTGGGTGTGCACATTACGGAGGAACTCTCCTGGACCACCAACACTGTATCACTGGCCAAGAAAGCTCAGCAGTGTCTCTACTTCCTCCGCAAACTGAGAAGAACCAAAGCCCCGGCCCCCATCATGTGTACCTTCTACAGAGGCACCATCGGGAGCATCCTGACCAGCTGCATCACCGTGTGGCACGGTGCTTGCACCACGTCCTGCCACAAGACCCTCCAGTGCATAGTGAGAACAGCTAAGAAGATCGTTGGTGCCTCTCTCCCCTCCCTTGAGGCCATCTACAGCACCTGCCTCACCCGCAAAGCCCTCTGCATTGCAGGTGATCCCACCCACCCATCACACAGCTTCTTCAATCTGCTGCCATCAGGGAGGAGACTGCAGAGCCTCCGGGCCAGGACCAGCAGACTCAAGGACACCTTCATCCACTAGGCTGTCAGGAAGCTCAACTCTTTCCCTGCTCTGGCCCCTCTCCCCCTTCTGCCCCCCCCCCACACACGAATTCTGGACTCTGACACCACCCCCCTTCAACAAGTGAACTCTGCCATCCCCAGGTACTGTTCACTCCTACACAAGCACACACTGATTTCAGGAGCTTCAAACTGAACTCTATCATCCAGGAACTGTTCACTCCAACACACACACGCACACTGATCTCAGGGCTGCACCAGTCACTTTAGGCAGCAATGGACTGTTCTCTTTGAACTACACACCACTTTAACCCTCTGTGTGCCTTGATATGTTGTAGCAGACACAAAATGCATATTGTAGACTTGTAGAGGCTTGGTTGAGTCAGACAGCGTCTCAGTCAGGTAGCAGAGGGTAAACAGTAGACGGGGGGTTTAAGGGTGAATGTATTGTGATGTTGGATGTCATGCAGTGTGATGTGGAATGTCACGCAGATGAGAGATGAACGGTGGGGATATAAAGGAGAACCGTGCTTGAATGCGTTCATGCTTTTCTGTGTATGGATGATGAAAGAGTGTTAATACAATTTCGTCTGTTCGTAAACTGGCCTCACCATTTCCCACACTCTCCACACTGGTGACCCTAGACGTATTATGGAACACGAGGCAAGAACCCCGGAGTCGGCCCAGACGGGAAGCCCCAGCAACGCGTGCGCTGTTGCAGTCAAGCTACCGGACTTTTGGCAGCACAACCCACGCTCTTGGTTCCACCACACCAAGGCCCAGTTCACCCTCCGGGGAATAACGGCAGACGACACCAAGTTTTACAATGTGGTTGCAGCGCTGGACGCTCGCACAGCTCAGCAGGTAGCGAGCCTGCTCGACCAGCTCCCAGCCCACGACAGATATGGGGCTCTCAAAGCTGCACTGACCCGGCACTACACGCTCTTGGACTGTGAGAGAGCAGAGATGCCCTTGAGGCGTTCCGAGTTAGGAGATGGTTCGGCCGTCGATCTGATGGAGAAGATATTGGCGTTAATGGGCATGGACGACGGGCATTTTCTGTTTGCCCACCTTTTCCTCTGGAACCTCCCAACAGAGGCGAGAGCGGATCTGGCCAATTTGCCGTTGCTGGCCACGCGTGACTACCGTGCGCTAGCCCAGGAGGCAGACCGGATCATCCTCACCACCAGAGCGCTCACGGTGAATGCAACGGCGTTGGAGCCCAGCGAGATGACCAGAGGAGGTGAGGAGCCACCGACGGTAGCAGCAGCGGGGGCCAAGGAGAGCCAGAGAGACACGCTCTGCTTCTACCACCACCGTTTTGGAGGGAACGCACGCAGATGTGCACCACCGTGCCAATTCAAGCTGTCGGGAAATGCCAGGGCCGGCGGTCGGTAGCAGCTGCGACCGCCAGCGAAGAGAACAAGCTGCTCTACGTGACGGACTCGCACTCAGGGAGGCGTTTCCTCGTGGTCAACAGAGCCCAGAAGAGCATCATCCTGCCGACCTACGCCGACTGGCTGGCAGGACCTAGTGGCCCCGGGCTGGTAGCAGTAAACGGCTCGGATATTAAGACCTTTGATGAGAGAACACTGGCTTTATCTTTACACGGCCGTACATACGAGTGGACTTTTGTCATAGCAGCACTGAGTTAACCCGATCCTGGGAGCTGATTTTCTGTGTGTGCATGGTTTACTAGTTGATGTTGCTAACAGGCGCCTGGTTAATGCACTGTCCTTTGACTCTCTCCCCTGTACAGCTCGAGGGGCAGGGCCAGTAACACAAGCCAAAGTCACAGCTCCAGGCGGTAAGTTCCACACACTGCTCACTCAGTTTCCAGCACTCACGGTCCAGAAGTTTTCGGCGGCCATCGCTAAACACGGGGTGGAGCACTTTATCACCACCAACGGGCTGCCCGTTTTCACACGACCTTGGCGCTTGGACACAGCTAAACTGGCCATAGCGCGCAAGGAGTTTGCCAACCTGGAAAGGTTGGGCATCATCAGGCGTTCGAACAGCCCATGGGCATCCCCGCTACACATGGTCCCTAAGGCTGAGGGGTCGTGGCGACCGTGCGATGATTTCCGCAGGTTGAATAACGCCACAGCACACGACCGCTACCCCACGATTCCCCACATTCAGGATTTTTCCGTTCACCTCGCCGGAGCACGCATTTTTTCTAAAATAGACCTGGTCCGCGGTTACCACCAGGTCCCAGTGCGCACGGAGGACATACCCAAAACAGCGGTAATAACTCCGTTCAGCTTGTTCGAGTTTCTGCGCATGCCATTCGGATTAAAAGGAGCGGCACAGACATTCCAGCGCATGATGGACGCGGTGCTGCGCGATCTCCCGTTTGTGTTCGTCTACCTGGATGATATCCTGGTAGCCAGTGCATCCGAAGACGAACACGTAACCCACTTCAGTACGGTTTTCCAGAGGTTGGAGGAGCACAGGTTAATAATCAACCGGGCGAAGTGCCAGTTTGGCATGACGGGGATTGATTTTTTGGGGCACCGCGTCTCACCGGAGGGAGCGATACCCTTGCCCGACAAAGCGCGCGCTGTGGTGAACTTTCCCCGGCCTCAGATGGTCAGGGCGCTGCAGGAATTTTTGGGGATGGTTAACTTTTATAACCGTTTCCTCCCCCGCGCAGCTCATGCAGCCATTGTACGCCGCGCTCAAGAGACGGAAACCCGCAGATGGAGTCGAATGGACTCCGGAGTGGGAGCAGGCGTTCTGTGAAGTGAAAGCAGCCCTGGCAAACGCCGCACTGTTGGCGCACCCAGACCCGGCGGCCCGGATAGCGCTCACTACCGACGTCTCATAGCTGAAGGCTCTGCTTCCCATTGTACTTTTGGAGAGTCTAGGTATTACCAAGTAATCCAGCATTTTGGGAGCGTAATGCTCTGTTAGGATGATAGGGTAGTATCAGATCTTTTAAATAAAAAGGGGCCTGGTTATTTAGAGCTTTGTAAGTGAGAAGAAGGATTTTAAACTGAATTCTAAACTCTATGGAAAGCCAATGAAGGGAGGCCAAAACCAGAGAGATATGATCTCTCTTTCTAGTACCTGTTAAAACTCTTGCTGCAGCATTTTGGATCAACTGAAGATTTTTTTAAAGATATTTTAGGACAACCTGATAATAAAGAGTTACAATAATCTAATCTAGAGCTAACAAAAGCGTGGATCAGTTTCTCAGCATCACTCTGAGGCAAGATGCTCCTAATCTTGGCAATATTACGCAGATGATAGAAGACAGTCTTAGAAACAAATTTAATATGTGAATTGAAAAACAGATCTTGATCAAAAATAATTCCAAGGTTCCTCACAGAACTAGTCAGAGAAAAAGTAACCGCATCAAAACTAAGAGTTTGATTTGGAAAGGTATTTTTTTTGGACCAACAAGAATGACTTCAGTCTTATCTGAATTTAATAGCAGAAAATTGCAAGTCATCCAAGTTTGATTTCCTTAAGACAGGCATGTAACTTGGCTAATTGATTACTATCATCTGGCTTCAATGACAAGTATAATTGTGCGTCATCTGCATAACAATGAAAATGTATACAGTGCTTTCTAATGATGTTGCCTAACGGAAGCATATATAAACTAAAAAGAGTAGGGCCTAGCACAGATCCCTGTGGAACTCCATGACTGAGCTTAGAGTTGGATGAAAACTCATTATTGACATGAACAAACTGAAGCCTATGAGACAAAAAAGATCTAAACCACTGCAGCGAAGTTCCATTAAGTCCAACATAGTGTTCTAATCTATCAAGTAGAATACCATGGTCGATAGTATCAAAGGCTGCACTAAGGTCTAAAAGGACAAGTACAGAAGCAAGTCCATTATCAAATGCGATAAGGAGGTTATTAGTGACCTTCACTAAGGCTATTTCAGTGCTATGATGGATTCCGGACCCATACTGAAACTCTTCAAATAAACCATTTCCCTGCAAGTGGTCAAATAATTGCGTAGCAACAACTCTTTCTAAGATTTTTGAAATGAAAGGCAGATTAGAGATTGGTCGATAGTTAGCTAAAACTCTTTGATTGAGCGTTGGCTTTCTGAGTAAGGGTTTAATTACAGCAGTTTTAAAAGCCTGTGGTACATGCCCTAATGTTAAAGAAGAATTGATTATTTGAAGAATATGGCTACCAATAAATGGGAAGACTTTTTTAAATAACCTGGTAGGCACAGGGTCTAAAAGACAAGCTGAAGGCTTGGATGAGGAAATTATTTTATCTAACTCTAAAAGGTCAATTGGAGTAAACTTATCCAAACAGATATCAACTGAAGGAGATGTAGTAGTTACTGTATTTAAGTTTACGGTGGGAAGAATCTGACTGATTTTATCTCTAATAGATGAAATTTTATGACTGAAAAAGTTCATGAAGTCCTGACTAGTAAGCTCTAGGGGGATGCAAGGATTGACAGAGTCCTGACTCTTTGTCAGCCTGGCTACAGTGCTGAAAAGAAACCTGGGATTATTCTTGTTCTCTTCTATTAATGCAGAGTAATAACTTCTTCTAGCTTTCCTAAGAGATTTTTTATAATTTAAAAAATGATTTCTCCACACTGAATAGATTTCATCTAAATTAGTGGAACACCATTTTCTTTCTAATTGACGAGTCTTCTGTTTTAAGCTACGAGTTTCTGTGTTAAAGTGTACCTGTGGTGGTCGTGCAAAAAAAGATATTATATTGAGCCCCTGGCTCACTTTCTAGTTCAATTTCAAGGTAAAATTCAAGTTTAAGGCAATTTGATATAAATCCATTGCTGATGTGCTTGTTCAGGTATGCCAGCAAAACATGTTCGCAGCCATATTTGCCTCTACATGGACTTCCAGGACGCTTCCTGTGACGTAATTTCGTGGCTACCGCGATCTGGATCAGTATTGGCTGAGCCTCGAGTACCCGGATGTGCAGCGGCTTTTGGGATATTCTAATTCAAATTCAAACGTTTATTTCAAACTCAGGGTTCATATTAAATGCAGAACTGAAACGAGTAGAAAATAAATAAATAAATAAATGCTTAAATTCGGCGGGTCGTCTCGTCTGATCTGAGGTCGTTAACAGCCGCAAAACGGCAGATTATTTCGGCTCTTCCGTCGCCGCTATAAATAGCGGCAGACAGCGCGTTGCGTTGTATGAGGACCAAAATTCAAACGTTTATTTCAAACTCAGGGTTCATATTAAATGTAGAACTGAAACGAGTAGAAAATAAATAAATAAATGCTTAAATTCGGCGGGTTGTCTCGTCTGATCTGAGGTCGTTAACAGCCGCAAAACGGCAGATTATTTCGGCTCTTCCGTCGCCGCTATAAATAGCGGCAGACAGCGCGTTGCGTTGTATGAGGACCAAAATTCAAACGTTTATTTCAAACTCAGGGTTCATATTAAATGCAGAACTGAAACGAGTAGAAAATAAATAAATAAATACTTAAATTCGGCGGGTCGTCTCGTCTGATCTGAGGTCGTTAACAGCCGCAAAACGGCAGATTATTTCGGCTCTTCCGTCGCCGCTATAAATAGCGGCAGACAGCGCGTTGCGTTGTATGAGGACCAAAATTCAAACGTTTATTTCAAACTCAGGGTTCATATTAAATGCTGAACTGAAACGAGTAGAAAATAAATAAATGCTTAAATTCAGCTGCTTGTCTCATTTGATCTCGTAACTGCCGCAACACGGAAGATGATTCTACAACTATATACAGAGCAGCAGTTTGTGTACCCAAACCCAGCTCACCTTGTCAGAAGATCGGAGCGGAAACAGGGCACAGACGAATAATTTCAGACGAAACTGCGTTGTGTGTGAGGACCACTTCGTCACTTTAACCCTCAGAAGACCTTTCTGGCTCAAACCTGTAGCCATGTTGGACAAATTCTTCCTCAGAGTCCGACAATTCAGCCATAATAGAATAAAAAAACTCACAACAGCACCCTAGTCTCTCATACAGGCGGAGCATTGACTGTTGAGTATCAACGAAGTGACGTCACATCCGCATGTGTCATGGCTGCGCCCACAGTTTTCATTGGCTGCCCATGGCCAAGGTCCTATTTGAATATATGTCTGGTGGTATATGGCTGGCAAAAATTATTTACCAAAATAAGAAATACTTTTTCATAATGTTTTCAAGTCAAATGCGTCTTCACGACCACCACAGGTACGCTTTAAACCAAGGGGTTAGAAATCTCTGATTGGACTTTTTTCTTTTTAAAGGGGCCACCAAGTCTAGAGTCTGATGCAGATAAGCTGTAACACTATCTACCATGCTATCAATTACGGAAGGAGCAAGCTCTCCATCGCTTATTTCTGTTGTGTTGACACATGGCATAGAGGAGACAATCTGCATAAATTTGGTAACAACATCTGCTGAAAGACATGTCTGAAAGACATCTGCTGTAGTAATATTTTTCTTTAGGAATCAAATAGTCAGGAATGTAGATCATGTATTTTTACCTGCATATGTATAAGCACTATGGGATGCTTGAGATTGCATGTGTGGATTGACCTCACGTCTTGGATGGAACAATATGTCTGGACCGCCTGTGGATAACAGCAAGAAGACGGAGGTACGGCGATAAGGAGCTGAAAAGACTTCCTGACCTCCTGGGGGCCAGACGGAGGACTGAAGGACGCGGGGGGAGAGTTATTGTCAATAGGGGGTTTTGACGGTGATATGTGATTCTTCCTTTGTTCTGAGATGTATAAATAAGAGGTTTTGACAGCTCTCTCTCTTCTGTTCTTGAGAGATAGCTGGGGATGTGATCGCAACAATAAAACCTGAATGAAGAAATAATTCAGCCTTGTTATTTCACGCTCCCCACATTGGTGACCAAGAGACGTGAGAATGCATAGAAGGGATTCTCCTGATGCAGACTCGTCGGAGTCTGCCCAAGCGAGCGCTGTCCCCATTAAACTGCCAGAATTCTGGCAGGACAACCCGGACTCGTGGTTCCTCCAGGCTGAGGCACTGTTCACGCTCGCAGGAATAACGGCGGATGACACTAAGTTTTACCACGTCATCGCAAGGCTCGACAACCGCACAGCTCGATGCGTGCGGAGCCTGGTACAGCAGCCACCCGCTGACAACAAATACGGAGAGTTGAAGGCTGCCCTCACCGAGTGTTTCACACCCTCAGCTGAAGAGAGGGCTAGGAGGCTCCTGGCTATGCACGGCCAGGGAGGGCGCAGGCCAGTCACCCTGATGGAAGACATGCTGCAGCTGAGGGAATCAGACAACGATAATTTCCTATTTATGCACATCTTCCTAAGTAACCTCCCGTCGCACATGAGAGGGACCCTCTCCAGCATGCCTTGTGTGACCCAGCGGGACTTCCGTGCGCTGGCCCGAGAGGCGCAGTGGCTCCTTGACTCCTGCGGCGAGCAGACGGCCACAGCAGCAGCGGCAGACCTAGGTGCGGCGACCCGAGGCAACGAAGAGCCAGAGGCAGCGGAGCCAGCCCCACCAACAATGGCAGCGACACAGCCCCGGCGCAGCGGAGGAGATGGCCTCTGTCATTATCACCGGCGTTTCGCAGAGAAGGCACACAGGTGTGTGCCGCCGTGCAGCTACAAGAGCTCGGGAAACTCCAGGACCGGGACCCGTTAGCAGCTTCGGCTCTCGGTGAAAGAAATAAGCTGCTGTACATCACAGATGCGAGCTCCGGGCGGCACTTCCTCGTAGACACCGGAGCCCAAGTGAGTTTCATCACCCCGACCTACGCTGACCGGTTGGCTGGCCCCCGTGGTGACGGGGCAACGGCGGCGAACGGCTCGAGCATCAACACCTACAGAGAAAGGACTTTGTTTCTGTCCTTGCACGGCCGCACTTATGAATGGACTTTTATCATAGCGGCAGTGAGCTTCAATATGTTAGGTGCCGATTTTCTGTGCTCGCATGGTTTGTTAGTTGATCTTGCCAACAGACGCTTAGTTAATGCACTATCTTTCTATTCTATTCCTTGTGCAGCTCGAGTGTCCCCACCACCGGTGCAGACCAACGTCGCCACAGCAGGCGGTAAGTTTAACACACTCCTCACCCAATTTCCAGCGCTCACGGTTCCTACTTTTTCGGTAACAGTTGCGAAACACGGGGTGGAGCATTTTATCACTACAGCGGGCCCCCCCGTCTTCGCGAAAGCTCGGCGTTTGGATGCTGCTAAGCTTTCCATAGCGCGCGAGGAATTCGCCAGCCTGGAAAGACTGGGCATTATTCGTCGTTCGAAAAGCCCATGGGCTTCGCCACTGCATATGGTCCCTAAAGCTGACGGCTCCTGGAGACCTTGCGGCGATTACCGCAGACTAAACAACGCCACAGCGCATGACCGCTACCCAATCCCACACATTCAGGATTTTTCGGTGCATCTAGCAGGGGCGCGCATTTTTTCTAAAATAGACCTGGTTTGCGGCTACCATCAGGTTCCAGTCCGGCCTGAGGACATTCCTAAAACAGCGGTAATAACCCCTTTTGGACTTTTTGAGTTTTTGTGCATGCCGTTTGGCCTTAAAGGCGCCGCACAAACATTCCAACGTATGACGGATGCCGTGTTATGCGATCTCCCTTTTGTGTTCGTCTACCTCGACGACATTTTAGTCACCAGTACTTCAGAAGAGGAACACGAAAAACACCTCACTACGGTTTTTCGGAGGTTGGGAGAGCATGGGTTAATAATTAATCCAGCCAAGTGCCAGTTTGGCGTGGCGCAGATCGATTTTTTGGGGCACCGCGTCTCCCCAGAAGGGGCAATCCCGCTTCCGGATAAGGTGCGCGCAGTGGCAGATTTTCCCCGACCACAAACGGTCAAATCATTGCAGGAGTTTTTAGGAATGGTAAATTTTTATAACCGTTTCCTACCCCACGCAGCGCAACTCATGCAACCATTATATGCCGCGCTCAAAAAACAAAAACCCTCCAATCCTATCGAGTGGTCCCCGGAGCGGGAGCGCGCATTCGCGGAGGTAAAGAAAGCCCTGGCTGACGCCGAGCTTCTGGCTCACCCAGATCCATCGGCCCGCATCGCGCTCACCACTGACGCATCAGATTTAGCCATAGGTGCGTTCGTGGAACAGCACGTTGCCGGGGTTTGGCAGCCGCTGGCATTTTTCAGCAGATCCTTGAACGAAGCTGAGCGGAAATACAGCACGTTTGACAGGGAGCTGTTAGCGCTCCATTTGGCTGTCCGCCATTTCCAGTTTTGGCTGGAAGGTCGGCGTTTCACCGCTTTTGTCGACCATAAGCCGCTCACTTTTGCGATGTCCAAAACTTCAGAACCTTGGTCGGGCCGGCAACAGAGGCAGCTGGCCGCAATTTCGGAGTTTACCACCGATATTCGGCACGTAGCGGGTAAACTCAACGTAGTGGCAGACTGCCTCTCTCGCGCGGTCACAGCACTGGTGCGCGCGGAGGCAGATTATACTACCGCAGCCACAGGGCAAAATGCCCCAGTTCACGTGGGGATAGATTACGCAGCCATGGCAGCGGAACAGGGTAGAGATGCGGACGTGCGCGCGCTCCAGTCTGGACCAACAGGGTTAAGGCTGGAGAACAGGTGTTTGCAAACCGGTATGCCCCCCCTAATCTGTGATGTATCGACTGGGCGACCGCACCCCGTAGTCCCGGCCGCGTGGCGCCACCGCGTTTTTGACTCGGTTCACTCCCTGGTGCACCCGGGAGTGCGCGCTTTGGTGAAAATGGTAGCGGAGAAGTTTGTTTGGCCGAGCCTGCGCAAGCACGTGAAAGAGTGGGCAAGGACCTGCATGGCTTGCCAGCGGGCCAAAATTCATAAGCACACGAAAGCTCCCTTAGAACCGTTCCACATTCCGGCCAAGAGATTCGATCACGTGCACGTCGACCTCGTGGGCCCCCTACTGTCGTCGTAGGGTTTCACACATCTTTTGACAATGGTGGACCGAACCACACGTTGGCCGGAAGTGGTCCCACTGACATCGACCACAGCTGCAGAGGTGTCTTGCATTTTTTTGACGGTCTGGGTAGTGCGTTTCGGGGTTCCGTCGGATATTACGTCCGACAGAGGGCCTCAATTTGTCTCTGAGCTCTGGTCAGCGATGGCCAGCAGCTTAGGATTGAAAATTCATCATACTACCGCTTATCACCCCCAGGCTAATGGTTTATGCGAGCGTTTTCACAGGTCTTTGAAGGCAGCCCTCAGAGCGTCGCTTACGGATGCAGATTGGGTAAACAAACTACCATGGGTTTTTTTGGGGTTGCGTTCTGTGCCCAAAGAGGATTTAAATGCCTCCCCAGCCGAGTTAGTTTTTGCACAACCTCTCAGGCTGCCCGGTGAGTTCCTACCAGAGCATCTGGAGCTGGGGCTCCCCCCGGCTCTGGGGCCGCTGTTCGGCACGGGAGCAGACATGCTCCCGGGCCCCGTTCATCACACCTTTCCGCACGTTTTTGTTCCCAAAGCTTTGAAAAATGCTGAGTTTGTTTTTGTCAGGCATGAGGCTCTGAGACCGACCCTCCGCCCGCCATATGATGGTCCATATAGGGTGCTGGAAACAGGTGATAAGCATTTTGTGCTAGATTTGGGAGACAGGAAAGAGACAGTTAGTATTGACAGACTAAAGCCTGCTTTTGTGATGAACGACGAATCTGTACGGGTGGCGAGGGCACCTCGACGTGGCAGACCCCCCAGGGAACACGTCCCTGAGCCCCCGCAGGGATCAAATAACCACTCTCTTTCCCAGTCAGCAGATTCTTTGCAGGATGGCGCCGCAGGGACAGCGAGACCTGCTTACAGCAGATTCGGAAGACGTCTGAAACCCAGACGGCGTACAGACTGATTTTTGATGGGATCATGTGGTATAGACTATGCTATTGATGTTATCACTGATTTTTGATATGATCATGTGGTATAGACTGTGCTATTGAGGTTATCATGTTTTGTGAACTCTGATATATTGTCCATTCTTCGACGTTTGTGGGGGGGGGGGTTATGTAGCTCATGTATTTTTACCTACATATGTATAAGCACTATGGGATGCTTGAGACTGCATGTGTGGATTGACCTCACGTCTTGGATGGAACAATATGTCTGGACCGCCTGTGGATAACAGCAAGAAGACGGAGGTACGGCGATAAGAAGCTGAAAAGACTTCCTGACCTCCTGGGGGCCAGGCGGAGGACTGAAGGACGCGGGGGGAGAGTTATTGTCAATAGGGGGTTTTGACGGTGATATGTGATTCTTCCTTTGTTCTGAGATGTATAAATAAGAGGTTTTGACAGCTCTCTCTCTTCTGTTCTTGAGAGATAGCTGGGGATGTGATCGCAACAATAAAACCTGAATTAAGAAATAATTCAGCCTTGTTTTTTTTCCACAATATCTTTATTGAACCTTTTTTTTTTTTTAACAAACATGATACAAACAATCAAACACTAACACTAAAGTACTACAAAAAAAAAAAAATGCACTAAAAACACCAACAACCACCAACAAAATCAAATCTTCAACAATGCTCCTCTGTTTAGTCTAGACAATCCAATACATAAGTATACATATTATGTTCACCAGTTTGGAATTTACAAGGTCCACACACATCATTCACCTTCTTCTTCAAGAGTTATGTTTAAATTTTTTACATAATCAATAAAAGGTCTCCATATATTCTCAAACACAATTTCCTTTGATTTTAGTATATATGTTATTCTTTCTAATGGAAGGTTTGTTAACATCTGTCTTAACCACTGAGTCACATCTGGTCTATGAGTCTTTTTCCATAATAGTGCAATACATTTTTTGGCATTAAGCAAACTGAGGTCTATGAATGTTCTTTCACTTTTATTAAAATTATGCTTTTCTGGGTACAGACCCAACAAAAACAGTTTAGGATTCAATATGATTTGTTTTGAGATTATTTTTTCAATTGTTACCCTCACCTCTTCCCAAAACATTCTTATTAATCTACATTCCCATAAACAATGAAATAGGGTTCCTTTACTTTCCATGCATTTTGTGCATGTATCTGGTATATTTTTGTTATATCTATTTAACTCCTCCGGTGTAACATACATCCGCATTAACCATTTGAAATGTATCAATTTAAGGCGTGCATTTGGGAGCTCGGGCGCGGCGTTGGTGAGAGACGGGGGCCACCTGGATCCAGCAGGACAGTGGTCTGAACCGGTGCTCAATAGCGAGGCCCAGCCGAGGAACGACCAGACTGACGGCGGTTGGTGACGGGGCCTAGACGGGGCCCAGCGGAGGAGCCGCCTAGCCAGACGGCGACGAGTGGCTGTGATCGGTGGATTCCGGCTGCGCCGGCGGTGCACGACACAACTGGCCAGGTAGACGGAGGCAGGCGCCGGCGATAGACGGCGGTGATCTGCGGAGCTGAGCAGCGTCACTCGGCGGAGAAGCTGCGCAGGAGCGGCGGGTCCAGTAGCGACCGAGCTAGTTGAGGCCTAGCCGGATTCTCTGCTTATTTCTATCCACAGGTCAGTAAAATGCCACCCAAAAAAGAGGAAATGGAAGAAATTAAAAAAACTCTGAACTTTGTGTTAGATGAACTGGCCAAAGTGACTAGCCAGCAGGACAAAATATTAGACCTAATACAGGAGGTACAAGCCCTACATTCAATAATAAAAGAAAAAGACAAAAAAATTATGGACCTGGAGCAACACGGGCGTCTTTTGGAGCAACGCGTTGAGGATCTTGAACAAGGTTCTCGCATTGATGACCTAGTTATAAGTGGACTAGACATCAGATATCAGTCGTACGCCCATGCCGCTACAGGACTGAGTGGTGAACATGCTTCCATAAGTGAATCAATGTCCTTAGAAAACCAAGTGCTTCAGTTCCTTAATGATAAAGACATTAAGGTAGAAGCCAATGCGATCTCAGCCTGTTATGCTTTACCGAAGAAAGATAACAAAACAAAGAAATCAATTGTGATGCGCTTTGTGAACAGGAGGGTGAAAAATGACATACTGAGGCAGGCCAAAAAACTAAAGGAAACTCAAGTTTACCTAAATGAACACCTGACAAAAAAAAACGCTGAATTAGCACGGCAGGCACGGATGCTAAAAAAACATAATAAGATACAGTCAACCTGGACAAGAAATTGTAGAATTTGGATTAAACTAAATGGAACACCTGAGCAAGCAAAAAGTATAATGATCAGAGATGCTACTGACTTAGATAAATACAGATGAACACTGATTATGAAACACAGAGTGAGGAAACTCAAACTCTAAAAATATGCCACTATGCTGAACATAAACCACAAGAGATGGAGAATGATATTGATCCTGATAACCACTTTTTCAATAATATTCATAACCACTGTGAATATTACACTGAAAAGCAATTCAAAAGTCAAGTGCAATTAGATGGTAAACTGTCAATAATACACTTCAATAGCAGAAGTCTTAACAAAAACTTCTCACAGATTCAGGACTATTTAAAACAGCTAAACAGAAAATTCACAGCTATAGCAGTCTCTGAAACCTGGCTTAATGAAGACCAGGCTCCCCTGATGGCAATAGAGGGATATCAGATGTTTAACATTAACAGATCTCAAAAAAAGGGTGGTGGTGTTGCACTGTATATTGATGACCTATATAGATGTAAGCTTGTAAATGAAATGTCCTCAGCACTACCAGGGATTTTGGAATGTGTTACTGTTGAGATTGACCTAGACAAAACAAAAAATCTAATCATAAGCTGCATATACAGAACGCCGGGAACTTGCATTGAGACATTCAGAGATAAATTAGTCGAGCTGTACAATAATATTACTAGTAAGAAAATGGTAGCAATTTGTGGAGATTTCAATATTGACCTACTTAATCCACATCAACAAAATGTAGTTACAGAGTTCATGAACTCTATGTACAGCATGAGTCTATATCCCACAATAACACATCCCAGTAGAATCACAGCTCACTCTGCTACACTTATTGACAACCTGTTTGTCAATGTTCTCGACAAGAAAATAGAAAGTGGATTATTGATAAATGATATAAGCGACCACTTGCCAATCTTTGCACTTATCCATGGCCACACGGGGCCCAACCCAGAAAAAATCTCAAAATCGTTCAGACACAAATCACCAAACGCAATCAGTTCTTTTAAAGAGGACTTGCTGAAGCAAGACTGGACAGAAGTCTATGTATCAGATGTAAATGAAGCCTATGACGCATTTACAAACATTGTAACCACTCTTTATGAAAAAAACTGCCCATTAGTTAAAAAAAAGCTTAAACACAAATTTACTGACAAACCATGGCTAACCAAAGGACTACAAAAGGCGTGTAAAAAGAAAAATTTATTATATAAAGCTTTCATAAAGAAAAGGACAAAAGAAGCAGAGCAGCGGTATAAAACATACAAAAATAAGTTAACATATATAATAAGATGTAGTAAAAGAGACTATTACAGTAAAGAACTGGAAAAAAACAAAGACAATATTAAAAATACATGGACAATAATCAACAGTATCCTTGGAAATAAAAGCAGAAATACCAGCTACCCAACTAACACTCCAAAAAATAATAAATCGACTCCGAATGTGAATATAGCTTCACCTGCAGATGAATTTAATAATTTTTTTGTTAACATTGGACCTAAACTGGCCCGAGAAATACCCACTACGGTGCCAACAGGTGATTCAATATGCAATAACACTGCTGTAAAAGACACCATCTTCATAAAGAACACAGACGAAAGAGAGGTCATTGAAATTGTTAAATCGTTCAAAAGTAAAACATCTACTGACTGCGATGGTATTGATATGCTACTAGTCAAAACTGTTATCGAATGCATAGTGAAACCACTGACGTATATCTGTAACCTGTCTCTCCAATCAGGTATATTTCCCAATGCAATGAAAATAGCTAAAGTAATTCCGATTTACAAGACAGGCGACAGAGGGGAACTCTCCAACTACAGACCAATTTCACTATTACCGCAATTTTCCAAGATACTTGAAAAAATATTCTATGAGAGAATTGACAACTTCATACTGAAGAATGATTTATTGTGTGAGCAGCAATATGGGTTCAGACACAAAAGGACAACAGCATATGCCTTAATGGAATTTACAGAAAAAATATCAACAGCCATTGAAAATAAAGAGTATTCAGTTGGAGTATTCCTGGATCTTAAAAAAGCATTTGATACAGTAGATCACAATCTATTATTAAAGAAACTACAAAATTGTGGTATCAGAGGGGTAGCACTGTCCTGGTTAAGAAGTTACTTAAAGAATAGATATCAGTTTGTATGTGTTAACAACAAAAACTCAGAGCTACTGAAGGTCACCTGTGGAGTCCCACAGGGTTCAGTTTTGGGACCATTATTATTCAATATGTATATAAATGATATATGTAAAGTTTCAGAAAAAATGGACTTAATATTGTTTGCTGATGACACTAACCTGCTATGCAGTGGAAACAACTTGGAACAACTTCTGGATACACTCGGAAAGGAATTAGGAAAGCTGAAACTGTGGTTTGATTCGAACAAATTAACGCTCAATTTAAGCAAGACAAAATTTATAGTCTTTAACAACCATCACAACTACCCAGTACCCAAACTCAGTGTAAATGGTGTAGAGATTGAAAGGGTATCCGAAACTAAATTCCTTGGAGTAATAATTGATAACAAACTGTGTTGGAAGCCACATATTAATTATATAAAAGGTAAAGTATCCAAATCAATTGCAATATTACACAGAGTGAAAAATTTGCTGAATCAACCCACACTATACACCTTGTATCATTCATTAATACTCCCATACATGACATATTGTAATGAAGTATGGGGAAATACATATAAAACAAACATATATCCACTCTTTATGCTTCAAAAGAGAGCTATTAGAATAATCAACAAAGCAGCTTACAGGGAACCAACAAACCCACTTTTTCTTAAACAAAAAACTCTCAAGTTGAAAGATCTGATCGACTTTAAAACCGCAATAATAATGTTCAAAGTGAAGAATCTATCACTGCCCGCAAATATCCAAAAGTTGTTCCAAACAAGGGAGAAACGATATCACTTCAGAGGAACATGTATATTTCAAAAGCCTACAGTGAGAACAACTACCAAGCAACATTGTATTTCAGTGCAAGGTGTCAGATTATGGAACGATTTTGGACCTGAATTAAAATCATGTACAAAGCTTGGACAATTTAAACAAAAACTAAAGGAAGAAATACTCCAAACATATTTACAAGACGACATGTAAACTCGCATAAGGATTGACATTTCCAGCCTGTGTTGTGTTATAGCTTAGTTTTTCTTTTTTCTCTGTGACACTATGTCTTAGATTTGTTTTTGAATAGTAACCGCTTAACTTAGACAAGCTCAGTTTTCTTTTTCTCTCAGTCATATTTTGTCTTAGCCTTGTTTTAAATTGTAATCGCTCTTGTCTTGTTTTCTCTTTTTTCTCCTTTGAATTCTTGGATGGAATATGGGTGGGCAATATAAGCTGCGGCTTCAGCCATCACCCATTTCGGATAACTCACGTGGAATTGTATAGTAGAAGGAGTCTTTGTCTAATTTGACCTTGTTGTTATATTATACAGTTTCTTTTAACCTGTAATGTACTATCCGAAATAAATTCATTCATTCATTCATTCATTCATTCATTCATTCATTTATTGATTTGGTTTGAGCTTCTGTACAAGCCAATTCCCATTGTTCCTCTGAAATTTCAATTTGCAGATCTTCTTTCCAGTAGTTTAATCTTTTCAGTGAATTTTCACTTGAAGATAGTGTCAATGAGTTATAAAACTCTGAAATAATACCCTTTCTTTTACTATCTTTCATCATCATTTTTTCCAAGGATGAATAAATAGGTCGAGTGAGAGCTTTATTTTGATTTGATCGAATAAAGTTTCTAAGTTGAAGATATTTAAAAAAATGTGTTCTATTGAGATTAAATTTGATCCTCAGCTCTTCAAAAGACATTATGTTGTCTGCACATGGCAAATATAAATCCTGAATCTTTTGTATCCCTTTTAAATTCCATACTTTAAATACAGCGTCCGCTCTCCCTGGTTTAAAATATTGATTACCCCATATTGGACTAAATTGTGACAATAACTGTGGTTCTTTTAAATAGTTTTTAGCTTCACACCATATTTTGATCATATGCTTTACAAATGGATTTTTAACTTGTTTTTGTAATTTTTTTGCCGAATCTGAGTATATGAATATGGGAAGAGGTAAAGGTAAATTGTATGATTCCATTTCAGTCCAGTGAGGGAGATCATTTGATGAAAAATAATATGTCATAGACCTCAGTTGTGCCGACCAATAATACAACATAAAATTTGGACATTTCAGACCTCCACGATCAAATGGTAAATATAATAAAGACAAACGTAATCTA
The DNA here is from genome assembly GCA_020510985.1 of Pholidichthys leucotaenia. NCBI lineage: Eukaryota > Metazoa > Chordata > Actinopteri > Cichliformes > Pholidichthyidae > Pholidichthys > Pholidichthys leucotaenia. The sequence goes on along the minus strand of CM035847.1, from coordinate 241,401,629 downwards.
GCCCTCCTGTTGTTCCATATAAATTCCACTAACTTTTTTTTTATTCTTGAGAATAGATCTAAAGGTGGTGGTAAGGGAATGTATTGAAATAAATAAAGTATTTTAGGTAAAATATTACTTTTAAGTATATTGATTCTCCCGATCATCGACATTGGTAGTGACATCCATCTCTGAGTTAACTCACTGATATCTGACATTAAGGCTTCATAGTTGACACTGGCGACTGATTCTAGCTTAGGCATAATTTGGATTCCTAAATATTTAAACTGATTTACAACATTGAATTGATTTACCTCAGGGGCTGGGTAATTTCTCTGGGTCTCATTTAGCATTAATATTGAAGATTTAGTTTTATTTATTTTATATCCTGATATTTCCCCAAAATTCTTTATTAAATTCAACAAGGTTGGAATTGATTTTTTTAGATTCGACATAAACAAAATTATATCATCGGCGTACAGGGAGATTTTATGTTCTGTTGGTCCAACTTTAATTCCATATATTTGTGAATGTAAACGTATCGCTATCGCTAAAGGTTCAATTGCCATAGTAAACAGTAAAGGTGAAAGTGGACAGCCTTGTCGACATCCTCTATTGATTTTTATTGGTTTTGAAATATTGTTATTTGTTAGGATTTCTGCTGTAGCATTATTGTATATTATTTGAACCCATTTTATGAAATTATTTCCAAGTCCAAACCTTTGTAGGACTTCAAAAAGAAAGGGCCATTCAACTCTATCAAAGGCCTTTTCGGCGTCCAATGATAGGAGAGCTGTATCCGGTGCTTCTTTATTAAAATAAATAATATTAAATAGTCTTCTTACATTATGGAAGCCTTGTCTACCCTTTATAAAGCCATTCTGATCTCGATTAATAATATTTGGTAAAATTTCTTGTATTCGTCTTGCTAAAATTTTACAGATTATCTTAAGGTCGGCGTTTAATAGGCTTATTGGTCTCATATTTTCACATTTATTAGAGGGCTTACCTGGTTTTGGCAGCAGTATAATTAAGGCATTATTTATGTATGATGGTAAATTATTATTTTGAAATGCTTCTAAAACCATTTCCAAAAAAGGTTTTATTAATTTATTCTTAAATTTTTTATAAAGGTCAACTGGAAGACCATCTGGTCCTGCACTTTTTCCTGATTTCATATTATCAATGGCTAGCCCAACTTCTTCTTGACTAATTTTAGACTCCAATATCTCCCTGTTTTCATTTGGAATACACGGTATAGATAGTTTGTTCAAAATCCCATTTAGTTTTGTTAAATCAGGTTCATTTTTGGTATCATATAATTTTTCATAGTAATCTCTAAAGGCTCTATTAATTTCTAAAGGATCTATAACTACCTGTCCGTTACTTATAATACTGGTAATTGGTGTTTTAATTTCCAATTGTTTAATCTGCCATGCTAATAATTTTCCTGATTTTTCACCTTGTTCATAAAAAGATTGTTTCAATCTTAGAAGACTCGAGGCAGCTCTATTCGCTGATTTTTTGTCGTATTCAGCTCTCAAAATCAGTAATTCATTCTCCAACCTTGGGTCACTTCCTGCATACACTTTTTCCTGAAGATTTTTTATTTTATGTTCCAATTTAGCTCTCTCCTCTCGAGTCTTCTTAGATTTTGATCCTGTATAACTAATAATATGTCCCCTAATAAAAGCTTTGAAAGCCTCCCACTTTACACATGCTGATGTTTGTGTAGTATTGATGTCAAAGAACTCGTCTATCTGTTTTTCTATATACTTGACAAATTCCTCATCCTGAAGCCATTTATGCTGAAATTGCCATCTACCTGATTCCTTTGTCAATTTTTTATCTACATATATTAGACAACAGGGTGCATGATCAGAGATCACGATGTTATCATAAAAGCAGTTTTGAATCTTGGACCTTAATTCTGTGGAAATCAAAAAATAATCAATACGTGAGAATGTCTTGTAGGTACTGGAATAACAAGAATAGGCTTTAACTTGTGGTTTCATTTCTCTCCATATATCTAACAATCTCAATTCTTTCATAAAATGATTAATAGTCATCCTACATCCAATGTGCGTACAATCCAGTCCTGTTGATCTATCCACACCTGGATTCAATGTACAATTAAAATCCCCTGCTATTATATGTTGCCCTGTAAGTGATGATAAGATGAGAAATAAATTAGCAAAGAACTTCTGATCATCTATATTGGGACCATATAAGTTCACAAGATTTATATTTTCTAATAGCAAAGAACCTTGAATGATTACATATCTTCCAAATTTGTCTCCAATTACATTTTTCACTTGAAAAGGAACTGATTTATGTATGAGAGTCATAACTCCCCTGGCTCGGGATGAAAATGAAGAGGTGAATACACTTCCCTGCCATCTACTCCTAATTCTTTTAACATCCTCCTCTATCAGATGAGTTTCTTGTAAAAACACAATTCTTGAACCCATGTCCTATATTTTATTCATAACTTGTTTAAGTTTTTTTAAATTTTGTAGACCTCTGCAATTCCATGAAGTTAAATTAAGATTAACACTTTGGTCCATGATCAATAGAGAGTTTGGGATTACCTTGCAGTGTAAACATGCTCATACAGAGAAGCAAAAACATGAGTGGTTGAACATTCATCCTACAAACTACACACAAACAAATTTCCCCTTCCCACACTTGTGGCAAACCCCCCAAAATCAAAAGAAAAATTCTGTCTCCCGATATAGCCATCGACCGTTCCACACCCACGGGGAACAGCCTAAGCCACTCCTTCTTCATCCTCCCAATCACCCTAACTCTACTGCTTTTAATGACGTAACATTAACTCTCCTCTGTAGTTTTCCAACTTAACTCCAAAATTTTTAACAACTTTGTACATCATAGTTTTTTTTGTTTGTTTGTTTGTTTTGTTTTTGTTTTTTTAATATATAATACAATCTATATTTTGTAAACTTACTATTTACTTCAAGTCAGTCAGATGCCTGTGCAAATGCTTAATTATTCTACCTTATATTTTGTTCATGCTTAGCTCCCACCAGTCTCTTCTTCTTCTTTGATCTTCTTGATGAACTCCTGCGCCTCCTCTGGGGTCTTGAAGATGTGGGTTCTGCCCTCATACGTGGTCAGCAGTCTCGCAGGATAGATTACACCATGACGAATCCCAAGGTTGCGCAGCTCCTTACGTACGGGATCAAACTGCTTCCTCAATTGCTGGATTCCTGTGGCCAAATCTGGGTAGAACCGCACCTGCTGGTCCTGGTGTTTAATCTCTCCTTTAGCACGTGCAGCGTTGAAGATCTTCATCCTGTCTCTGTTGCTAAGAAACTTCATAATTAAGGTCCTCGGCGGTCCCTTATCTCTCCGTGGGCCAATACGATGTGCTTTTTCCAGAACCACTGCTGATTGCAACTCCTCGCTGCCCAGCACCTCCGGAATCCACTTTTCCAGAAAGGAACATACGTCCCGACCTTCTGATTCCTCTGGAAGACCCACCAGCCTCAAATTATTCTGTCTCGACCGAGATTCCAAATCCAAAATATTATCTTCCAGAGATTTTTTTTTTTTTTCCAAAGTGCGCACCTTTAATTGAAGACGGGTGACGTCATCTTCAGCACTAGCGAGACGGAGCTCCATCTGCGCCGTTCGTTCTACACAGTCACCCAATTCCTTTCTTATTCCTTCCAACGCTGTCATAATCCCATCAAATCTAGAGGAAAAGTCCGCTCTCATTGAACTCATGGCTGCCATCAGCGCATCTGCGCCATTCCCCGCAGAAATCGCAGCGTTGCCAGCCTCCTCCGCCATATATGAAGTTTTGTTTGCTGCGTCACAGACCTGAAAGTCCGTTAATTTGGACTGTTTCGGCGGCTCGCTTTTTCCTTTTCCTGGTTTTCCAGCCTTAGGCTTCGCCGACATATCCTCGCCCAAATGCTGGGATACGTTCTGTCCCAAATGAGAGAGTTATTTGCCGATTTTTTTTTTCCAGGAGCAGAGCAGAGCGAGACACGTCCGTCCTACGTGGCAGCCATAACCGGAAGTCAATTCAGCCTTGTTATTTCACGCTCCCCACAAGGAATAGTGAAATCAAAGGTTAACAGACAACGGTCTGACAGTACAGGATTATGAGGAGACACTACCAGATTTCTATTTCTATGCCATATGTCAGAACAAGGTCCAATGTGTGGTGGAGATAATGAGTAGAATTTTCTACTTTCTGGGAAAACCCCATCGAGTCTAATATTGAATTAAATGCCTTATTAAGACAGTCACTATCTACATCTACATGTATATACAACACACTGCCATCTACAGAAGTTCTCTGACGACTCTGCGATCGTTGGCCTCATCTCCAACGGAGATGAAGCTGAGCACAGAGGGCTTATCCAGGACTTTGTGGACTGGTGCCATCGGAACTGCCTCCAGATCAACGCGAGGAAAACTAAGGAGCTGGTGGTAGACTGCCGCAGGCAAGGACAATCCCTCACAGCACCAGTAAATATACAGGGAACAGACATCGAGATGGTGACATCCTACAAGTACCTGGGTGTTCATCTGAACAGTAAACTAGACTGGTCACACAATACCGACGCACTCTACAAGAAGGGACGGTGCAGGCTGTTCCTACTGAGGAGACTCAGGTCTTTTGGTGTACAAGGGGCGCTGCTGAAGTCATTCTATGACACGGTGGTGGCATCAGCCATCACTTTTGGAGTGGTCTGCTGGGGAAGTGGCATTACAGCAGCCGACAGGAAGAGACTGAACAAACTGATCAAGAAAGCTAGCTCTGTCCTGGGGCAGCGCCTTGACCCAGTGGAGGAGATGGGAGAGAGAAGGATGGTGGCTAAACTGTCATCTCTGCTGGAGTCCGAGTTCCACCCTATGCAGGACATACTGAATGCACTGAGGAGCTCATTTAGCAGCAGACTACATCATCCTAGGTGCACAACCGAGAGGTTTCGCAGGTCCTTCCTACCTACGGCTGTCAGACTGTACAACCTAAGCAGGGCTGCTCGCAGAGATAGCAAAAAGACGTGACAACCTAATAGTATTGAATGCAAAAGACGCAATAGACTTACACAGTGGTCCCCTCCGGTATACAACTAGGAAAATACCGGTCGCTATGGAGGGTGAGAATATGTATGGGTACATAATCATACCATGTAGGATAACTAAGTAGACGGTTATGCTGTTTCATTCCATCTAGCTACAATGCTCCGCACTGTGTGTGTTTATATATTTATTCCATCTAGCAACAATGCTCCACACTGTTTGTGTTAATATATTTACATATTTATTCCATCTAGCTACAATGCTCTGCACTGTGTGTTTATATATTCATATATTTATTCCATCTAGCTACAATGCTCCGCACTGTGTGTTTATATATTTACATATTTATTCCATTTAGCTACAATACTCCGCACTGTGTTTATATACTCATATATTTATTCCATCTAGCTACAATGCTCCGCACTGTGTGTCTATATATATACTGTATATTTATATTTATATGTACATATGTATACTCGCTGCTCTTGTTTTTCTCTTGCCTTCTGATTGTTGCTCTGAGTGTTGCTATCCCTGTGCTGTTGCAATCCTGGAATTTCCCCATTGTGGGACTAATAAAGGATTATTTTATCTTATCTTATCTTAAAATTCCCTACTATAATTATTGCCTTATTAAGACAGTCACTATCTACATCAACATGTATATTAAAATTGCTTACTGTATCTGATTTCAGCACTAAATCAGCTAAGAATTCGGCAAATTCGGATAAAAACTCTGAGTAGGCTGAGGGAGGACGGTAAACTATGGCAAAGAAAATTGGGTTTAAGCTAAGACTGCTAACATGCCCAATACTGAGGACCAGGCTCTCAAAGGAATTAAAACATGTTTTTTGCTTTACATTAACTAGTAATTTGGAATGGTAAATTGTTGCTGCTCCTCCTCCACGACCAGAACTTCTGGGATTTTGATAGTTTAGATAACCAGAGGGAGTTGATTCATTTAAACCAACATAACCATCTTGCCCTAACCAAGTCTCTGTAAGGGATATTAAATCAATCTGATGATCAATTAACAGATCATGGACTAGCAGAGACTTGGGAGTTAGAGACCTAATGTTTAATAAACCACATTTAATTTTTAAATTATGAGGAGGAAGAGAGGCCAAATCATTAAATTTAGAGACTTGATGTTTAATTTGAGTTTTACCAACAGAGGAAGCCCTTACATTTTGATGACGTGATCCATGAGTGCATACCTCCACCAAGGCTCAATCTTCTTGCAGTGGTTTAGCAGGATTATGCAAAAACTACTGGATGGATTTTGCTGAAATTTTCACCAGAGATGGTCTTTCGGCTGCAGAAGAATCCATTAGATTTTGGAGCTGATCTATGAGCGCATACCTCTACCAAGGCCCTATCTTGCAATGTATGATGGAATGGAGGCAGGAAGGTACGGACAGATGGATGGACAAAGGGAAAGAAGGAAGGAGCCTTGGCAGATGTATGCACTCTCTGAGTGCTTTTCTAGTTTGGGTCAAGTTTTCAGTACAGCTAGTTATTAAATGCTAACTATCCGGGAGGCTAACTTCAGTTAGGCCAGAGAGTCCGGATTGGCTCAACACTTCCCACATGCAAGCTTCATGCATAGTTACATCACCAAAAAGGTTCCATCTCAACTCACCTTTTTGCAGGGGGCGGGGCTTAACTGAAACGTTTCAGCAAAAAAACAGACATGAGACTCCTGAGTGATTTTGCTTTTCATATGTCTTGTAAGTCATAAAAAAACATGTTACAGACATGCTAACAAGAAAAAAAAATCAATTTTTGGCAGAATGTCACTTTAAAAAAATGTTTATATAAGTGTGCAGGGCATACTGTGGCTCTTCTAATAGGACAGTCTCTTTTTCAGTTGTTTTAGCTGCCCATAACTTGGTCAACATCCATTGTTTGAATTATGAATTCACTCATGAATATGACGGACTAACAGAGGCTAGTCAATGATATCTTGCCAGATTGATACAATTCATAATTTGAGAGCCTGTCAGCTGCAGGGGAGGGGCCACCAGGGTGGCTGGGGGTGGCACCGGCCACCACTACAGTCTCACTGGCCACCCCAAGTGCCACCCTAGCTGAGTTGGAATGTGATAGGTCATTGAGCCCATCAGTATTAATTCTCTACAAGCAGTTTGTAACTCCTTCTGTTTCTTTTATATTAACCAAAAGTAAAACATTAAGGCACTTTAATGAAGGCTATATCAGAATCAGAATCAGAATCAGGTTTATTGCCATTGTTCATGTAGTACACAAACTAGGAATTTGTCTCGGTGCAATGCTGCAACATTAAACATGATAAGATAAAAGAAATAAACTATACATGCAATAAAGTGTAGAATAAGAGTAAGTGATACTGGTCAGCAGTTAAAATATATTAGCGAGCAGCAGATACTGTGGAGAACTATATAGTGCAGTCGGTAATGCAGGAAGAAAACAGTGATGATTGACATGAGTCTGGTTGAGCTGCTGTACATAGTGCACGAGAGTCAATAAGTCACTTAGTGTTCAGCAGTCTGATGGCAGAGGGGAAGAAGCTGTTCATGTGACGGGAGGTTTTAGTCTGGATGGACCGAAGTCTTCTACCAGAGGGGAGGGGGGCAAACAGTACGTGACCAGGGTGTGAGGGATCGGCTATGATCCGGCCAGCACGCCTCCGGGTCCTGGAGATGTACAGATCCTGGAGAGATGGGAGCTTGCAGCCGATATTATTTAGCTGACTCAGCTGAACAGTAAATTACCCCCCCCCCCTTTTTTAATATTGTGCCACCTTAGTTTGGAATAGTTTAAAGATGCACATTACACAAGCTTTAGTTATCGTGTTTGTTCAGACTTAGCAGACAGTGCTTTGAGAAGAAAATATTTGAAATAAAACAGTTCACAGAGAGGGCTCACATTAACCAGAGTAACCCAAGAAGTTTTCTGGAAAGTCTGGATTTCATTATCAGTTTTTTTTTCCAGTGCTTCAAATAAAATCCTGCACTCCTCCACCCTCATTATGCTGATGGGAGGTATAGAGTAAGTCTGAGCAGTAAACATCCTAAATCCCAAGAAATAAAAGGAACATGGGGAATATATTTTTCTTTTTTCTTTGTTGCTGTTTTTGCTTGGTGAACTCACTCTTTGCACACCTGTTGTGTGTAAAAGTGATAAATATTCAGAAAAGCTGTTTAAAGGTAGGATTTCAGGTAGGCATTTCAGAGAATTATTCACTTTATAATGCAAATCCAAGAGGTCAAAATATGAAATGTAAACAGTACAAAGAACCAGGCAACCCTATAGGATGATAATTAATTTATTGCTGTTCTAGTTTCACAATCAGTCATGTCACTATTGGTGTCATTGTCCAACGTGTGCAAACTTACAGTAGATGTATTTTGTCCCATGTGAGCTAATTCTTTAATTTCTGATGCCCAAAACCTAAATTATGTTAAAGCTACACCTGTCTGCATTAATCATAAAAGTTACAAAGTTAAATAACCCTGCCTGTGACAAAGTAAAACATTTTTTGCATCCTCCAATATTTGTTTACATCAAATTACAATGCCACTGGTAAAAAAGAACTGCTGCCACTACTGGCAGTTCTTCTGCCATTGACATGTGAGTACAGTGTGAATGTTTTTATTGCATAACTGTAACTAAGAAGTTTTAAGATGTAGTAAGCAGAATAAATTTGTTTAAATTTGAAAATAAAAGAATTATCATCCTATAGCAATTTATAATGCAAGTTGTCTGACTTCTTGGTAGGAACACTGAAAAGCCTGAAAAGCCCAAGTCCCAGTTGCCACAGCGTGTTTTATTAGTTGATGTCTAATGTTGTGCCCTCCTTCAGCTGAGCTGAAGAAGATCAAGGTGAGGAAGGCTGCAGGTCTGGATGATATCAGCTTGAGGCTCCTCAAATTCTGTGCAGACCAGCTGTACAGGATCGTGGAGCCTGAAGCTGGGGAGGGTACCACAGCTGTGGAAAACATCCTGCATGGTACCTGTACTGAAGACTCCTCACCCCAAGGACCTGAATAGCTACAGACCAGTGGCCCTCACATCACACCTAATGAAGACCCTGGAGAGGCTGCTCCTCGAGAACCTCCGTCCCCTGGTGGGACCAGTGAGGGACCCACTTCAGTTTGCCTATCAGCATGGCATCGGGGTGGAGGATGCAGTGATCTTCCTCCTACATTGCTCCCTGTCCCACCTAGAGAAGCCCGGGAGCACTGTGAGGATCACGTTTTTTGATTTCTCCAGTGCTTTCAACACCATCCAACCAGAGATCCTGAGGGACAAACTGCTGTGCGCAGGGGTGGACCAACACCTGTCATCATGGATCCTGGACTACCTCACAGACTGACCACAGTTTGTGAGGACCTAAGACTGTGTGTCTGACACCATCATCTGCAATACATAGGCCCCCAGTGAACAGTTCTGGCTCCCTTTTTGTTCACCTTCTACACTGCTGACTTTTCACACAATACACCACACTGCCATCTCGCTTCATCTCTGATGGGGATGATGAAGAGTACAGAGGACTTACCCAGGACTTTGTGGACTGGTGCCTGCGGAACTGACCCTAGATCAATGTGAGGAAAACTAAGGAACTGGTGGTGGGCTGCAGCAGGTGAGGACAACCCCCCACAGCACCGGTAAACATCCAGGGAACAGACATTGAGATGGTGACATCTTACAAGTACCTGGGTGTTCACCTGAACAATAAACTGGACTGGTCACACAACACCAACACACTCTACAAGAAGGGGCAGCACAGGCTGTTCATCCTGAGGAGACTCAGGTCTTTTGGAGTGCAAGGGGCACTCCTGAAGACCTTCTACAATTTGGTGGTGACATCAGCCATCACATTTGGAGTGGTCTGCTGTTGCAGTGGCATCATGGCAGCCGACAGGAAGAGACTGAACAGGCTGATCAAAAACGCTTCCTCTGTTCTGGGGCAACGCCTCGACCCAGTGGAGAAGATAGGAGACAGGAAGATGGTGGCTAAGCTGACTCTGCTGGAGTCTCAATCCCACCCCAAGCGGGACACGCTGAATGCACTGAGGAGCTCATTTAGCGGTAGGCTGTGCCATCCTAGGTGCACGACAGAGAGATTCCAGAGGTCCTTCCTACCTACGGCTGTCAGACTTTATAACCTAACCGGTGCTGCTCATAGAGGCCATATTGAATGTACTAAACATAACAACTTTGCACAATAGAGATCATCCCCTCCAATGCACAACTAAGACAAAAACAACAATTATTGAGGGTGGCAACAACACTGTTGATTCAAATGCAAAATATAATTTCTGGGTACATGTTTATATTCTGCAGGGTAAGTTATATTGGACACCAGAGCAATGAGAGGCATGGACTGTGGTACTGATCATGTTATGCTGACATCTAGATTAAGGATTTGGAGACAAAAACAGCACTGCAGGACGGGTGCAAAGCCAACACGGAAGCTAAACACTAGCGCACTGAAAGGCCAAAAGAAGCAGGAAGAACTTACACAGGAAATGGATGAAAACTTGAAAGACTGGGACAGCAACAACTCAGAAAATGACATAGAAGAGAAATGGGCAACACTGAAGGATACGGTGTATCAGACTGCGAGTGATGTATTAGGCCACCCTGAGAGGAAACATCAAGATTGGTTTGATGAGCATAATGAACACCTGAAGAAACTACTAGAAGCGAGGAACACAGCTAGGCAGGAAAACCTACAGTGTAACACAAGGTTGAAGAAGAAGAAATACTCAAAGGCTAAGAGTGAGTTACAGAAGTACACCAGAGAGATTAAGTCCAACTGGTGGGATGAAAAAGCAGAGGAACTTCAAACTGCAGCAGACAGGAAGGACATGAAAACATTCTTCACAGCTTTGAGAGAAATCTACGGCCCTAAACCAAGAGGACTGATCCAACTAAAGGTTATGGATGGTGAAACGGTTTTGCAGGAGAAAGACAAGGTCCTGGACAGATTTGCAGACCACTTTGACCAACTACTAAACAACCCTGGAGATGTCACTGAAGAGGCTAAAGAAGCTCTAGTGCAGCAACCAGCTGTATCAAGTCCAGATGAACCACCAAATTTTGATGAACTAAGGGCAACTATCAGGACAACACAGGATGGTAATGTCATGCGGTGGCCCTCGCAAGCCACCATAAGACGCCAAAAGTCACCCGTGAGGTTTGCATAGATGTTTTAATCACAACACAAGATAACATACAAAGTAATAAGCCACGGTGGGCTAAAACACACAACACTAAATACCGGAGATTGTCAGGCTGACACGAAGCTCACTTACAATCTTGACCATGAACAGGGGATGAGCGTTGACGATCCGTTGCCGTGGAATTATAGGGGAATAATGACGAGACTGCTGCATCATACCGCTCCCAGCGCCCGCTTAAGTACAGGGCTGCTGATGAGCCGCAAATGCAGCACAGCTGTTAGGCTTTGACAGCAGGAAGCCCCTCCGAGCGCTGTCACAATAAGAGCTCGGGGAGCCAGAAGGTAAACACCGCTGTCAAACCTGGCGGGGATGATGTATGGCCCGAGCGCGGACGGAATCGGCGCTTGGACCATGACAGTACCTCCCCCCCAAGGGCGGGCTCCAAACGCCCAATGACACCCAAGGCCCCCCCCCCCGGGGTGGGCGGATGGGGGAGCAGGCCTGGAGGGACAGGCTCAGCCACAGACCAAAACCCAAGACGATAACAGGAGCACCCAGATAGCCAGAAAAAATATGATACTCTCAAATGCACAAATCATAATTAAGACAGAGGACAAATGGAGCATCGCGGTGGCAGAGTGGTTAGCACTGCGGAAGCACAGCAACTCACCCTTGGCTGGGGGATCCTGGGTTCGATCCCAGCCCCCGACCAACAGTGATCTATGTGGAGTTTGCATGTTCTCCCCGTGTCTGTGTGGGTTTACTCCGGGATTTTTCCGGTTTCCTCCCACATGCCAAAAACATGCAAGTTAGGTTAATTGGCATTAAACTGGGGATTCTAAATTGTCCCCTTAGGTATGACTGTGAGAGTGAATGGTTGTCTGTCTCTCTGTGTTGGCCCTGCGATGGACTGGCGATCTGTCCAGGGTGTACCCTGCCTCTCGCCCAAAAAGATGCTGGGATAGGCTCCAGCCCCCCCGCAACCCGAAAAGGATTAAGCGGAAGAAGATGAATGAATGAATGAATGACAAATGAGACTATCACAGGACACGATAAAAGACAATACAGTACTCTCAAATGCGCAAATCACAACTAAGGCAGAGCGCAAATGAGACAATCACAGGGTGTAAATGAAGAAATTACAGAGCATGACTCACGGAAAATACCATACCCCATAATGCACATTACACACAGAACAAGACTATCACCCCGAATGACCTTTAACCCAGACAGTTCAGGAAAATGACGACAGGCTGAGACCAAAAACCACGGGAATAGTTCTGGCGGTCTCCCTGCATCCAATGGCCAACGGGTGGTCACGGGGAACAGTATATGATCGGGCGGCCTGCCCCAGTCCCAGGCCCGGAAAGTCCAACCCTCCAGCGGCCGAACCAGGTAGCCCAGCAGCAAACACAGTGTGTCAGGTGGCCCACCCGGGGGGCCGAACCGGCGAAACAGTTCCTCGGGTGGCCGACCCGCATCCCTCAGCCACCAGAACCGTGGGAAGACGGCCCCCGGCGATGATGAGCTGGGCTGGTGACTCAAACGAGGGGAATGATGGTGATGACGAGCCCGCACCATGTCAGGTGGCGAAGGGTCTGCAGCTCCTCCACCGACCTTGACCCATACCGATGCTGCAGTCGTGGCTGCACCCATGTTGGACCCCCACTGGGTCTTGGCTGCACCCACGTCGGCCCCCCACTGGGTCTCCTTGGACCTTGACTGGGTTTCGGCTGCACTCACGTTGGACCCCAACTGGGTCTCGGCTGCACCCGCGTTGAACCCCCACTGGGTCTTGTCTGCACCCGCGTTGGACCCCGACTGGGTCTCGGATGCACCTACGTCAGACGCTGATTGGGTCGGCGCAGCACCGGCGACGACCTCCGGCCCTGAACCTGGAACCTCCAGCACAGTGACCACGACTGGCTCCACACCGGTGACTCTGCAACAAGGCTCAGAAGACAAGAAAGAACCGGGATCAGAATCACCGGTAGACAAGCTTGGGCGCAGCAGGCGGCTGCCCCTGACTCGCCTCCCCGAGAGGCAGGCAGAAATGCTCCAAGACAGAAAGGAGAAACACAAGATAGAGCACTTGCCTGCACTCGGGTTCTGTCGCCGTCCAGGACTTCGTCGATCTGGGTTCAGGACGGAGAAGTTCATCCTCAGGCTCCCACTCGGCTACGGCGGGTTCCGCAGCCGGCATGATGGTCACTGCAGTCTGTGGATCCTCCGGCGCTGACGTCCACACCGATAACCCACACAGCGTGGTGGCAGCGGACCCTCGACCTGCTGGCTTGCACTGTTCCAGCGTGGAGACCCGGGGACGCTTTATCGTTGGCTCAGGCTCCAGGCTGCAGTCCGCTCCTCTCCTCTGCCCACGGCGTGGCTGCGGAGCTGGAACCAGGCTCTCCAGAACCGCAGGCCCCCCCCTCGTCCGGCGACGTAGGCCTGGCGTCATGGACCACTCAACGGAGGGAGACATAGAGGCAGCAAGTTTAGCAATTAGAGCTACAGCAGGTGGTGGGAGCTCAGGGGACTGCGAACCCCGAACTCCGCCCCCAGGAGTCAGGCAAGGCAGATCACAATTATGGTGGAAAGAATGAACTTGCACTTGCCTGTCTCCCGGAGGGAGGATGGTGCCTGCTGTAGGGGACATTGTTCCTCCCTTTCCCCGCTGGATGGTGACAGAGGGCCCCCTGGAAGGACGAGGAGGAGCCGCTCGCGATGGATCAAGGACGGAGCTTGCCGAAGCAGGACTCCTGGCACACACAGCAGCTGGGGAAGACGTCGAGGAGGAGGGGGCAACGGCCGAGCCGAACCGGGCACGATGAGCTGACGGGACAGCAGGGAAAGATGACCCGGAGGGAGAGGCTGAGGGGGTTCCCTCCAGACGAGATGCAGGAGTGGCAGCTGTCCGATAGGTGGAGTCCTTGCAACGACCCAGAACTGGATCCGGACGGGGTTCTTGCTGAGTCTTGTTTGGAGCGTGGCGATGACGTTCACTGACCGATGGCGAGGCGAAGGTGAGGTCCGGGAATCGCCGCTCCTGTGTGGAAACAGAAGCGAGAAGATCAGCATACTCAGGAAAGTCACTCAACTCCGGGTTCCTCTCCACCAGCCTGACTGCCGCCGTCACATGCTTAATTATCGCTGTGGGGTGAACAGCGGAACGAGCTGCCGCCACTCGGTCCCGGATGGAAGCAGCTGTTCGTTGTAGCTTTTCCGGGGGATTCCCAGGTGGATCACCCCTGGGTGGTGTGAACTCCTGGACTGGAACAGAGACATGAATGGGATCCGGACGTGAGGAGCGAAGATGCCTCTTCTTCGGCTTCCTGCCGTAGTCTTCCTCCAGCCCACGGAGTATCTTGCGCTGTGCGGCGATGTCGGCCCTCCTAGCGTCGATTTCAGGATGGTCGGTGTAGCGAGGGAAACGATTCAGGACATCCTCAGCGCAGTCCAGGTACCAGCGTACGTCGCTGTGATAGTCGAGGAGGGAGGCAGTGATGAGCGTTTTGTCCATGTACTCCAAAGCCTCCGCCAGCTCATAGTCCCGACTCCTAGCGTGGCCCCTCCGCGACGGCATTCTCCCAGCATGCAGTTACCCAGACAGGGAAGAACAATTGTCCAATTAAGCAAACTCACCGGGAACGGCGTCTCGGTTTGGCATCTCCGTTTAGGTGCCTTGGCAGCAGTCTACTGTCATGTGGTGGCCCTCGCGAGCCACCATAAGACGCCAAAAGTCACCGGTGAGGTTTGCATAGATGTTTTAATCACAACACAAGATAACATACAAAGTAATAAGCCACGGTGGGCTAAAACACACAACACTAAATACCGGAGATCGTAAGGCTGACATGAAGCTCACTTACAGTCTTGACCATGAACAGGGGATGAGCATTGACAATCCGTTGCTGTGGAATTATAGGGGAATAATGACGAGACTGCTGCATCATACCGCTCCCAGCGCCCGCTTAAGTACAGGGCTGCTGATGAGCCGCAAATGCAGCACAGCTGTTAGACTTTGACAGCAGGAAGCCCCTCCGAGCGCTGTCACAATAAGAGCTCGGGGAGCCAGAAGGTAAACACTGCTGTCAAACCTGGCGGGGATGATGTATGGCCCGAGCGCTGATTCCATCCGCGTTCGGGCCATGACAGCTAAAGCTCCAGGAAGGGATGGAATTCCAGCAGAAGTGTAGAAATTTGGTGGTGTTCAGCTGACCAACTGCCTGCACAAGCTCATCCAAGAGATATGGGATGCCCAGAAAGTACCTCAAGACTGGAAGGATGCAAGTATTGTGCCTTTGTTTAAGAAAGGTGACAGGAAAGATTGTGGAAATTACCGAGGTATATCACTGCTAGCCACTGTTGGTAAAATTCTCTCACATGTACTACTGAACAGACTCAATGAACACATCTCGCAGAATGTACTACCGGAAACCCAGTGCGGCTTTAGAAGTGGAAGAAGCACAATGGAAATGATTTTCTGCTACAAACAGGTTCAAGCAAAGTGTATTGAACAAAACATACCACTTTATGTAGTCTTCATAGACTTCAGTAAAGCCTTCGATACTGTTTGGCGAGAAGGACTTTGGCAGGTACTCAAGAAATATAGCTGTACAGAGAAGTTTGTCAGCCTGATTGAGGCACTCCATACAGGTATGCAAGCAAATGTGGCAATGAGTGGTTCAGTATCTAAAGACTTTTCAGTAAGCAATGGGGTGAAACAAGGGTGTGTGCTGGCGCCTACACTCTTCTCGCTATATCTGGCAGCTATGCTTGAGGTGGCCTTCAAAGACACTTCAGAAGGAGTATACCTTCAAACAAGGAAAGAAGCAGATTTGTTCAGTGTGGCACAGTTTAAAGCCAAGAGTAAGACATCAATAAAGGTAGTAAGAGAAATGCTCTTTGCCGACGACAGTGCTCTAGTTCAGGGGTGTCCAACCATGTGCCATGGAGAGCCAAGACCCTGCAGGTTTTCTCTTCTACCCAGTCTCTTCAGCAGGTGTTTTCACTTATCAGCAATCAGTGGGAAGAAGTTCACTGAAATCTGCTGTTGAAGACACTGGTTGGAGGTAAAACCTGCAGGGTCTTGGCTCTCCATGGCACATGGTTGGACACCCCTGCTCTAGTTGCACACAGTGTGGAAGATATGCAATCTTTAGTGGAGAAATCTGCAAGAGCAGCTAGCCAATTCAGCCTCCAAATCAACATCAAGAAGACAGAGTGTCTTTATCAACCACCAAAGTTCCAATTATCAACATCACTACCAGAAGAGATCAGCATTGGTACAGAGTCACTAGTCAAGTGCAAGACTTTCAAGTATCTAGGGAGTACTGTTTCAGAGAATGCTAGGCTGGAGGATGAACTATCTCTCAGAATGGGAAGAGTGAGCGCTGTGTTTGGAAACTTAAGGGAGAGACTGTGGAACAATCGACATGTGTCAATCTGTGTGAAATGCAAAGTGTACAGAGCGATAGTACTGGCTGCTCTATTGTATGGTGCTGAAACTTGGACTGTCTACAGAGTGCAGGTGAAGAAACTCCACGCGTACATGATGAGACATCTTCGAGCCATAATGAACATCTCATGGAAAGACAAGATAACCAACACAGAAGTGTTGAAATGAGCTTGTCTACCATCAATGGAGGACATGCTAATACAGATGAACCTGAGATGGCTCGGACATGTTGAGAGAATGGACCACCAGCGTCTCCCTCGGCAGTTACTCTACTCACAGTTATGCAAGGGCAAACGCAATCAGGGTAGACCAAGGCTCAGATTTAAAGACACTGTAAAAAGAAACTTGAAGATGTTACGACTCACTCTGGGCCGTCACCTGCTTCAGCTGCGCGCACACCCCGGGCTATATAGCCTGCTCTGACTGCAGCTTCGGCACGGAGCCGTCTGCTTTGCTACGATCTTCGTCCCGCGCACGCCTGATTCCTCTCAGCCCTGCGCATCATCTTTTGGGCTCTCCGTTGGCACGTAAGCTCAACATCCAATCTTACCTTTCCCCCCAGGCTCTCCCCTGTGCACAGGTGGATCCCTTGGCGGCGGTTTTCTCCCCCGCGGCGGCGGAATCGCTCTCTTCACCACGCTGCGCATCACAGCTCATTGCCGAGGGCGCTTTGCAGACGCTGTCTCCCTGGAAGGAGGCCCGAAGCCCAAGCCAGCGCCAGCACAGGAACATCTGCAAGTAAGCCCAGTCAGTTTCCCATTCATAAATTGCACGGCTGAATCTAACACCTGTGTTTGGCTCTGTCCCTAGGGTTGCCAGGCTGTACGGCGCTCTGTCTCACCCCCGGCTGCAGCTCGTTCACCCACAATACACTCACATACCGCATACACGCACCCACACACCTGCTGGTAAATCAATAAAGATAATTGCATTGTACTTGAGCCTGTGTGTGTGTGTTCCCTGGGTCCGACATTATGTCAGTACGTCTCCGTCAAAGTGACCCAGTGAACAGCGGGCTCGCACACCAGTTAAACATCTTAGAGGCTCGAGTTGATCAAATTTCTTAGCAGCAGCAGGTCATTTTGAACCAATTAGCTCAGATAAACAGCTGGTTGGATCGCCTGGAAGGACAGCGGGCGTTCCCTCCGGCTCACAGCAGTAGGCCAGCTCCCGTTAGCTCTCCACCTAGCCAGGCTAGCCCGGGCTTGCTCACGCGTCTCACACCGATCCCCACGCCCACGCGCTTCAGTGGGAAGCTCGGGGAGGCTCAGGGTTTCATCCTCCAGTGTGAGACAGTGTTTCAGCGGGTTCCCGGGGACTTCCCCTCTGACCACAGCCGAATTGGTTACGTGGCTAATCTATTGGAAGGGCGAGCGTTAGCATGGGCTTATGCCATAATGGCGAAACCCAGCTACGCCAATCTCACCTACGCCCAGTTTGTCCATGATTTCCACGAAGTTTTTGACCATTCGGATTGTGATAGTGTGCTAACCACCCGGTTACTAAATCTTTGCCAGGGTGGTCGGTCCGTGACCGATTACGCTGTCGACTTCCGGGTGGTAGCGGTGGAAGTTGGGTGGGAGGATGCCTCGCTTTGCAGCATCTTCATCCGTAGCCTGAGCCCTTACGGGACGAGCTGGCCCGCTTAGATAAGCCTGAACGCCTCACTGAGCTAATTTCACTGACCATTAGTCTTGATAACAGACTGAGAGAGCGAGCTGCCGAGCGGAGGGCTTCCGGACGCTCGAGCAGACCATCACTACACTCTTCTCAGTCCACAGCCTTGGCGCTGCCCGCGCTAGAGGGCCCAGACGAACCTGAGGCTATGATAATGGGACGGACTAAAATCTCGCAGGCAGAGAGACAGCGTCGCATGGACCTAGGTCTCTGCATGTACTGTGGGGATGACCAACATGAAATCGAGTCCTGCCCGGTACGGCCAAAAGGGGGGGGTCCGCGAGTCACTGTGGGGGGTCTCGCGGACTCATCCCAGCCTAATCCCCTATCTAAATGTCTCCTGCCGATTAGGTTTTGTCACAATCGCACAGAGTTCCTCACACACGCACTGGTGGACTCGGGGGCCGAGCAGAGCTTTATCTCTGAAAAACTGGCAACCCGACTGGGGCTTCCCTGCCAAGCTCTGCCAACTCCCCTTATCTCCCTTAACCCTTCACTCTGTCTAAAGCCCTGTTGGAAAAGGTGACGCACCGGACTGCCCCGGTCTCAGCCATCATTTCCGGGAACCATCGAGAGGACCTTTGGCTGTTCATGCTCTCCTCCTCGGCTGCCCCTGTCATCCTGGGTTACCTCTGGCTGCGCTTGCACAACCCTACCTTTGGCTGGCGGACCGGGAGTGTTCTCGCATGGAGTCCCTTCTGCCTGAGTGCGTGCCTCCAGTCAGCACCTTGTTCTCCATCGGTGCCCCTCTCCTCCCCCGCCACCCGACTTGTCCAGGGTGCCTCCAGAGTTTCACGACCTTGGAGTGGTGTTTAGCAAATCCCAGGTGCTGTCCCCCCCCCCCCCCACACTGCCCGTATGACTGTGCCATTAACCTCCGCCTGGGTGCTCCCCTGCCGTCAAGTCGCCTTTACAGCCTGTCGGCTCTGGAACAGGAGGCTATGGAGGCGTACATTCAGGAATCACTCAGCTCGGACATCATTCGGCCGTCGTCATCGCCAGTGGGGGCAGGCTTCTTCTTTGTTGGGAAGAAGGACGGTTCCCTTCACCCTTGCATTGACTTCAGGGCCCTGAACGATATCACGATTAAGGACAAGTATACTCTACCCCTGATGGACTCTGCCTTCGACTCCCTCCAGGGGGCCTCCTGGTTCACGAAGCTGGACCTCCGCAGTGCTTACCACCTCGTGCGGATCCGGGAGGGCGACGAGTGGAAGACGGGATTCCGGACCTCCAGCGGCCACTTTGAGTACCTCGTCATGCCGTTTGGGCTCACCAACGCTCCGGCCGTCTTCCAGCGACTCATCAATGACGTCTCCCGGGATTTCCTTGGGTCCTTCATTTTCGTCTACCTGGACAACATCCTGATCTTCTCTCAGTCCCGGGAGGAGCATCAGGTCCACGTGAGGCGGGTCCTTCAACGGCTGCTAGAAAACAAGCTATTTGTGAAGGCCGAAAAGTGTGAGTTTTACACCAAGAAGACCTCCTTCCTGGGCTTCATCATCTCACACAACCAGGTCAAAGCCCAAGCCAACGCCAGCACAGGAACATCAGCAAGTAAGCCCAGTCAGTTTCCCATTCATAAATTGCACGGCTGAATCTAACACCTGTGTTTGGCTCTGTCCCTAGGGTTGCCAGGCTGTACGGCGCTCTGTCTCACCCCCGGCTGCAGCTCGTTCACCCACAATACACTCACATACCACATACAGGCACCCACACACCTGCTGGTAAATCAATAAAGATAATTGTATTGTACTTGAGCCTGTGTGTGTGTGTGTTCCCTGGGTCCGACATTATGTCAGAAGAAGTTGGACATAGACAGGAGTTCCTGGCAGTGGAAGGCTACGGACAGAGCTGTGTGGAGGAATCTGATCAGACCTAAATGAAACAGTCATTGTCACCCACGACAGACTGCTATGATGATGATGATGAATTTATTCAACTAACTGTAATGCTGTTGATACCATCTAGCTGCAATGCTCCTGCACTGTGTATATAACTGTGTACATATGTATATTTATTTACTGCTTTGGCTGACCTATTCTTATCTTATTATCTTATTTACTATTGCTCTGAGTGCTGCTATTCCTTTGCTGCTGCAATCCTGTAATTTCCCCATTGTGGGACTAATAAAGGCTTATCTTATCTTGTCTTATCTTATAATCAGCTAATAAAACTCAAGCCATAAAACGTACCAGCTGTAGTTTTTTCAGTGTTTCCACCTAAGCAGCACAGTATCATAGTGCTGTTGAAGGTAATGTGGGCTCACTGAGGCTATGGTGGAAGTGACATTCACCTCTATAGTCAGAGGTTGATACACTATCAAAATGATTTTAGAAACATTATTTTAAAGCAGGGATGTCAAACTCGTGCCATGGAGGGCCAAGGCCCTGCAGGCTTTCTCCTTCACTCAGTCGCTTCAGCAGGTGTTTTCACTGATCAGCAATCAGTGGGAAGTAATTCAGTGAAATCACCTGCTGAAGTCACTGGTTGGCAGTAAAACGTGTAGGGTCTTGGCCCTCCATGGCACAAGTCTGACACCCCTGTTCTAAGGTGTGGATTGTATAGTGTTGCTTTAGCTAAAGTGTGGACTGGATAATGGCAGTAAAAGCAAAAAAGGGGGTGGATACAAAAAGAACATTTTCTGCGTGAGATACCACTGTGAATATATAGGAACGCCATGTTGTCACATATCACCTGCATTTAAGTGGCAGATGTGTTGGAGTTTGCATGTTCTCCCTGTGTCTGTGTGGGTTTTTACCAGGTACTCCAGTTTCCTCCCACAGTCCAAAGACATGTCCATTAGGTTATTTGACATAAACTGGGGATAAATTGTCCTTAGGTAGGAATGATGTCTGTCTGTGTTGGCCCTGCGATGGACTGGTGATCTGTCCCGAGTGTACCCTGCCTCTTACTTACAAGACGCTGGGAAAGGCTCCAGCCTCCAATCACCCAAAAAGGATTAAGCGATCAAGATGAAAGAATGAATAAAGTGGGAGATTTGAAATATCATACACCTGTTTATTAAGCAAATGTGAACATCTTGCTGCACGGGCTGCACGGTGGCGCAGTGGTTAGCACTGCGGCAGCACAGTTTACGCTTGGCCAGGGGATCGTGGGATCGTGGGTTTGATCCCAGCCCCCGACCAACAGTGATCTGTGTGGAGTTTGCATGTTCTCCCCGTGTTTGCGTGGGTTTACTCCGGGATTTCTCCAGTTTCCTCCCACATGCCAAAAACATGCAGGTTAGGTTAATTGGAGACTCTAAAGTGGCCCTAGGTGTGAATGTGTGTGTGAGTGGTTAAGGGATAGCGCCGTATCATGGCTGTTTCATCCCTCCAGGTGGTGGATGACCCTCAATTGATTAATAAAGTATACTAAATCTAAAAAAAAAAATAAATAAATCTTGCACTGGACTTTTTCAGAACTGAACCACATTACATTATACATGTCACATAAAAGTCAAAAAGTCTTAAAAGATTCCTTTCAGGGAACTTGCTACATAAATACAATCACTCATAATCCGATCTGACAAATCAGCAGTTGCATCTTTCAGCAATAAATAGCTGTCATGGAAGAGATGTCTTGTGGAGCTGATAGAGCCACTAGATAAATGGGAAGCCCTCTCATTCCACTGAGTGGCCTTACATATATTGACATATCTGTCAGTGTCTCTAATCCTTAATGATGACCTTCTGAGCCTATAGGGGTGTCATTATTCCACTCATCACATGATAGGCAGCTAAAGAGAGAAAGGCTGTTTTTTTTCCTCACAGATCTTTTATAGACTTCCTTTAGCAGATCTAAAGCTATAAATAAATTACAAAATCTTTCTGTCATACAGATGTTAGCCATTAACCAGGACTGACGCTATGGGGAATCACAGAGCTAACAGTTTTGCTGTCATAGTGAGGTACCAGTGACCAAACATGGCTCCCGCTTTACTGTAAAAACCTCAACTGTAATTTAAATTATTTCTATCTCACTGAAGAAGAGACGAAACTGTGATGCTGCTGCTCATGAAACAAGTAACCAATTATACCTCCTTTACTCAGGAGTGGAGATAACTGAGAGATCGCTGAGTAATGACAAAATGGGCAGATCTCCAAATGGTCTTTCAAGGATCTCTCAGCAATTGCCAAGATTTCTCAAGGATCTCCAGTGATTTCCATGGTCCTCAAAGTCTTGACTCATTCCAGAACAATCTCTCAATGATCACCAAAGAGAAGTGATTTCTCATCTATCTCTCAAAGAGCACTCAACAATCTCATCGATTGCCCAATGATCTCTTTGCAATCTTTCAATGAATGCCAAATTTTTCCATCCTTAAAGGAGAGATCGCTGAGAGATCAGTATAGGATCGCTGAGCTTTCAATGAAAGACCAATGGAGTTCATTGAAAGATCGCTGAGAGATCATTGGGAGATCAATGAGATCATTTAGTGCTCCTTGAGAGTTTGCTGAAAGATTGCGTTCCTTTGGTGATCGTTGAGAAATTGTTTTGCACTGAGTGCAAACAATCTCTCAACTGTGGTGACTGTGGAGATCACTGGAAGATCACTGCAAGATCTTTCCGATTGCTGAGAGATCATTATTAAAAGATCATTGACAGATCTAGCCATTTTTTCACTTTCAAGGATCTCTCAGCGATCTTCACCCCTGTGTAAAGAGGGCAGAAGAGCACTACAAACCTCTCAAATAGATATACCTCTTTAGTCACCCAATAAATATTCAATGATCCCTTTGTGATATTGCCTGGTCTCTCAGTGATCTCTACTGGTCTTTCAGTGATCCGTCAAGAATCTTTCAAAGATCTATAAGGATTGCCATGAAAATCATACAGCGATCTCATAATCATTTACACAGAAATGGCTTTTTTAAGGCTTTAAGGTGGATTCACACTACAACGTTTGGACCAACTTTTACTTGCATTTTGGCAAACGTCTGGCTCTGCTGGCAAAACTTAATGATTGCTGGTGTTTGTTGGCAAACGCTGGCAAAAGTTGTGCTCTTTGAAAATTTTCAGCCTGCTGAAAATTTACTGACGTTTGGAAATACACGTTGGTGAAAGTTGTGCTCAGTTTGTTAAAGTTCTTCAGTGCTGGACTAAGTTATGCAGAGTTTATCTAAGTCAGCCTAAGTTAAAGCTGGGTTCACACTATAGCGTTTGGACTGACTTTTACAGACGTTTTGAAAAGTCAGAGAAATACTCAGCTCAGGTCAGCCAACACTCATATAAAGATCAGCGTTCGTGAAGGCTTCCTACCATTCTGGACCTGCTTCTGGAGTGAACATATCTCCCTTGGGTGTATGTTTCAGTATTTATTTTCATTTTATATCCCTATGTAGTTACTTCTACATACCCCTTTTCCCTGTTCATTCATCTAAAAAAATAATAAAATAATGCATAGCCTCCAACACTAAGTCCGCAATTAAAATGTGAATGTGGATGGAATAAAAAACTGTTTAGTGAATCATGTACACTACCGTTCAAAAGTTTGGGGTCACCTCAGACAATTTTGTGTTTTCCATGAAAAGTCTCACTTTTATTTACCACCATGAGTTGTAAAATGAATAGAAAATATAGTCAAGACATTGACAAGGTTAGAAATAATGATTTGTGTTTGAAATAATTATTTTTTCCTTCAAACTTTGCTTTCGTCAAAGAATCCTCCATTTGCAGCAATTACAGCATTGCAGACCTAACATGATTGCACAAGGATTTTCTAATCATCCATTAGCCTTCTGACACAATGAGCAAACACATTGTACCATTAGAACACTGGAGTGATAGTTGCTGGAAATGGGCCTCTATACACCTATGTAGATATTGCACCAAAAACCAGACATTTGCAGCTAGAATAGTCATTTACCACATTAGCAATGTATAGAGTGTGTTTCTGATTAGTTTAAAGTTATCTTCATTGAAAAAAGTGCTTTTCTTTCAAAAATAAGGAAATTTCTAAGTGACCCCAAACTTTTGAACGGTAGTGTAAATAAAATGACGGGTGATTATATTTTGACTGTTACACCCCTCCCCATTAAAATAACATAAAATCCTGTTAAAATTTAACAGGAAATGACATTTAATGTAATTTACTTTTTGACACCACATCAGTGCTGTTTGATTCCCCACAATGGAAGTGAACCAATAAATCCTGGAAAATGATTATGCACGGAGCAGAAAATTAAGCACAGTAAATTTCTCAATGAGGAGATTTTTTTTTCTTTTGGCTGTCACATTTTTGGGAGATCACACACACACACACACACACACACACACACACACACACACACACACACACACACACACACAGATTGTTCAGATGAAGAGCCATCCACCAGGACCAGCGGTAGGACAGGAACAGCTGGAGAGGAACTGATTCCTGGACTACCACAGAGCTAAGAACACGCCTAGACATGGACACATAAAACAGCCTGTAAACTGGACACTGTAAGTTCTGGGTAAACACAGATATTTGAGAACATGTATAAGGGTTCAGTTTAATTTTTGCTGTCGCAAAACTTTTGATCATTCATTCATCTTCTTCCGCTTAATCCTTTTTGGGTCACGGCGGGGCTGGAGCCTATCCCAGCATCTTTGGGCGAGAGGCAAGGTCCACCCTGGACAGATTGCCAGTCCATCGCAGGGCCAACACAGAGAGACAGACAACCATTCACTCTCACAGTCACACCTAAGGACAATTTAGAATCCCCAGTTTGATGCCAATTAACCTAACTTGCATGTTTTTGGCATGTGGGAGGAAACTGGAGAAATCCCGGAGTAAACCCATGCAGACACGGGGAGAACTTGCAAACTCCACACAGATCACTGTTGGTTGGGGGCTGGGATCGAACCTGGGATCCCCCGGCCAAGGGTGAGTTGCTGTGCTGCCGCAGTGCTAACCACTCCGCCACCACGCCGCCCACTTTTGTTCATGTACATTTGAAATATTCACAAAGAGAAAACTGGTGAAAATTCAAATCAGTTCTTTTTTGTGAAAATTCAATTCTGTTCTTTTTTTTAAAAATTACACATTGTTTTAAGCATTTAAAGCATATAATATTGACACATACTTGCCAGATTTTGAAATGTACACGTCTCCTGAAAAACAGGGCAAAATATTTCACACAAAGGACATTTTATGACATATTTATTGAAAAAAAAAGATAAAAAGCACCAGGCAAACTATTAAAATTATAGCACTAAAAGGCTTTAAAGCATTCCAGCGAGTTTCCAGCCAAAGTGAAATGTTCCATGGGTGGAGCACTGGAATTTTAAGAGGTTAAAGATTAAATATTCAACATTTCAAACAGGAGTAGCTCATTTTTCTAAATTAGCTTTAACATTTTTATTGGTGTTATAATCACCACAAAATCACCAACAAAGAACCAAGTGAAGCACAACAAGAAAACTTATTGCAACACACCACACTAAAAAGCATACACAGAACACTCAGCGTGTGTGTCTATGTGGCCTAGTCAGAAATGTTCTCACAGTCCAAGCAATAACACATGTTTGTGCATGGAACCTCATTCTGTCTGCACGTGCATCTCCCTTTCACAGTGTTGTGTTTTTTTTACAGGAGCAGTATACAAGCTCCAGAATGCTGACAGGTGCAGGGGGAAGAGTTATCCAGTCGATCTCAAAGGAGTCTCCCTTAATCTTCCAACCACGGGCCATTGGTGGAGGTATGTCTGCCTGACTCTGCAGGCATCTTCTATAGATGGCTGCCTGGTAGTTTTTTCACTGAATGTGTTTATATAGTGGGTCTCTGGTGGAAGACTTCTCTCTGTGCACTTGCCACTCTTGAACAATTGGCATCTTGTGTAATTCACATCCTTGGAGCCTTTGAGGTCACACAGAACACAAGTTAATTTTTCAATGGCCTTATACTGTTCTGGGAGTAGTTGAAAAGCTTTTCCCAGTGTCTTTAATGACATGCAATGCTCTTTGTTGGATAGTAGTATTTTCATTGCTTAAGTTTCTCTCTTAGCCTCTTGCAATTATATATTTTTTGAGTTATATACTTTTCCCTTCTGCATATGGTGCACTGCCTTGGGAGCAGATGTGGTGTTCTTCTTAGGTGGACTGGAACCTCTGTTTTTGTTGACCAGAGAACCCGGTTTGGTTGGGGATTTGTAGCGGAAGTGTATGGTTCTTCACCTAAAATATTGTAAAAGAGACAAAATTGGGCGGGATGCTTAATTTGGGACAACTATATATTTACTGCATAAGTGCTGATTCTAAGGATAACTACATTGTGTATTTGCTTTCCTTTGTATAAAGATTTACCCACTCTATTCAACACTGCACAATTTTTTTCCCAACTCGTCTGAAAATTGAATTATATTTTCTAAAGAGCTTGTAGCATGCATACAGCACTCCATACCTGTTCCTGATATTCCTAAGGCTGTTGTGAGACATTGTTCTTAATGGTATACATTTTGTTCACAGAATAAACCTGAAAATGTATGTGATATCTGTGAGGTAATGAATCAAGGCTTATAAATATATTATGCTCTATAATTTTGCACTTGTCTGGTCATTTTTCAACAATCAATACATGTTTTTTTTTTGTGAACTAGTTAAATTCTAGAAAATGAATGTTCACGTCAGACCCACTGCATTTTGATTTTTTTTTTTTTTTACCCTGGAGGCGGGATGGGTGGTGGTGTCCTGATTAAGTCGAACGTGATTGGTGTATGCGGTCACCTACCGCAACCTGATTGGTTCATCAGCTAAAGCTGTTCTGACAGATGCCAGAGAGGACTAATGATAAAAATGTAAGTTTATTAAAAAGAAATGCCGGCAAACCGAGGCTGCCAACAAATTTTCTCAGATTTACCAAAAATAGAGAAGACTGTGGTGACACAAAGGAGATGACACTCTGCCCAGTACTTTGAGGTGTTGGGGGCACCAGCCAGGGGTGCCAGGGCACCGGGAGTATGTAGTAAATAAAGATGTGGCTTTCGCCCCTGCTGTGCCCGGCTCACACCTAAGGACGCAAATGTGTTAACGTGTATGTTGATGTGTGTTCACACTTGGTAACTGGTATGTAAATGTATTTACCCTGAGTGCCAGAGGCGGGAAGAAAATATATAGCATGCGAGCCTCAGTTAAACTAGTGGGGTCCAAATTTGCTTGGCTTCACTTACGCAGGGATGTGAAAGAGTGGGCTGCAGCATGCATTGCGTGCCAACGGCCTAAGGTGCACAAGCACACCAAAGCCCCCCTCAAGCCTTTTCAAATTCCAGCCAGGAGGTTTGACCACGTACACGTGGACTTAGCGGGTCCCCTTCCGCTGTCGCAGGGGTTCACACACCTTTTAACAATTGTGGACTGCACTACGTGTTGGCCAGAGGTGGTTTCGCTGAGTTCCACCACATCGGCTGAGGTAGCCAGCGTGTTTTTGTCATCTTAAGTCACACGGTTCGGATCCCCGTCAGACATCACTTCTGACAGGGGTCCACAATTTGTTTCGGAGCTTTGGTCCGCAATGGTCAACAGCCTGGGGGTCAAAATCCACTGCACCACTGCGTACAACCCACAGGCTAACGGTTTGAGCGAGCGTTTTCACAGGTTGCTTAAAGCAGCTCTCAGAGCCTCGCTAGTGGATGCAGATTGGGTCAACTGGCTGCCTTGGGTCCTATTGGGGTTGCGTGCCTCACCTAAGGAAGATTTGGCCGCTTCCCCGGCAGAACTCGTTTTTTCTCAGCCGTTGCGGCTCCCGGGGGAATCTTTGCCAGAGAGTCCCACGCCCAGTACTGATCCGCCCACGCACTTTTTTTCCGGTACAGTGGCTGCCAGTGTCCTGGGCCCGGTGCACCATTGTTTTCCCTGCACTTTTGTTCCAAAGTGCTTAGAGGATGCCAAATTCATTTTTGTCAGACATGACGCCCACAGAACCCCGCTGCATCTGTCGTACGATGGCTGTTCAGAGTGCTAGAAACTGGGGAGAAACATTTTGTGCTAAGACTGGGGGGGGGGGGGGGAGGGGTAAGGAAGCTGTCTGCATAGACAGGTTGAAGCCTGCTTATGTGTTGGCAGACGAGCAGGTGGTGTTGGTTCAAGCTCCCCAGCGCGGGCGCCCTCCTACAGTGGGTTTGCAGGTTAGTGTTCCCCCGACAGAGGACTGTTTTCAGGAAACTAACTTTTTCCCCTCCCCACCCTTTCACCCTCCAGAGACCAAGCCTTTCTCCTACCCACCTCGACAGGAAGGCGTGCCGACTGGCCCACGTTACAGCTGCCACAGGTGCTTGCTCAAGCCCACAGGTCTGGAGAGTTGGGTGTTCGGGGGGGGGGGGGCTGTGTGGTGACACAAAGGAGATGACACTCCACCCAGTACTTTGGGGTGGTGGGGGTGCTAGCCAGGGGTGCCAGAGCACCGGGGAGGGGGGTATGTAGTAAATAAAGATGTGCCTTTTCCCCCCGCTGTGCCAGGCTCACACCTGAGGACACAGGGGCACAAATGTGTTGATATGTATGTTGATGTGTGTTCACACTTGGCAGCTGGTATGTAAATGTGTTTACCCTGAGTGCCAGAGGCAGGAAGAAAATGTATAAAGCAGATTGCTTTGGCACTCAGAGTTAGTCTGTTCTGTGTTGGAGGAGTAATAAACCTCTGTGTCATCAGTTCGTGTCTCTTCTGCTTTCATCCTCCACAAGACTATATTTAAAAAATGGAGTACTCTTCTGATGCGGATCGATCAATGGCACAAAAAACACACTTGGCCCACCACCTAGAACACTACAGTATGTTTGAATTACCGTTTTGAATCTTAATTCAAAAGTTCACAAAGTCAAAATCAGCATTCAGATTGGAGTTCCCTGAAGTTTGCTTTTACCTCATAACTGTCTTCAGTTGGTCAGATAAAAACTGTTATCCTCCAAACACAGATTGCCTGCAGGAATAGTGTAAGTCTGCTGGAATTTACAGTATGTAGACAAAAGACAGAGAGGATACCTGTTATTACTGAGCAGAACAGCTGTTTGTTTAAATGACTCAAGCAGGAGAATCAGTGAAAAGATGGAAATAAATCTTTATTTTCCCCCCTTTCAGTTGAGACTGCAGTCTTAGAAGATGACCCACTATCATGGGCATGTGTGTAACCGGCACATTGTTCACTACAGGACATTGTCATCATCATGGTTTCTTACTCCAGGGCATTGCCTTTACATCGGGTGTGTCCCACCCTCACCTTTTGTGACCTTTGGTGCAACTTCTACGAGGGTCGTTCACAAAGTTCTAAACCTCCCCCACAAAGAAGAGCCATAGCTGAACATTGTTGTTGTGGCAACACACTACCACTTCTTATAAAATTAGAGAAATTAATTCAGATTTATGTCTTAACCTTATGACTATCTGTGGCACTCCATTGCGCCGTCAGCCTCCACCCCCTCTGGTGGTCAAGGTTTTTTCAAGAAAATATTCAGTTCAGATGTCAGAGATTTCCAAAGCTATAACTTGAAAGTGGTATGAGATAATGGCTTACTGTCAATTAGAAAGATGTAGAATATGCTCCAAAGTTTGAGAAAGGAATAAATCTACACATCTAATTTGCATAATGTTACAACAGCCATATCAAATTACATAACTTTCAGTCAAAAGTGGACTTTGGACATATTTACACAATGGATGGTTTTGTTTCTTGTCACCATTTTTTGTTTTGGGTTTTTTTGTTATCTTATCTTCAAAGTATATGAACCAGAAAATCAGTACAATGTAAACAAACAAAGAAATTCGTCAGACTTACCACTGGCCAGGCGGCTCGTTTTGTCCATTTTCGTTGCTATTTTGTCTTCTCTTGGTCATTTTCGCTTTCTCTCCCACATCCAGAAACTCTTATGATTATTCCACCTCAATTTCGCTTTTATTTCACCACAATTTATCTTATATGACGACACGGAACCGGCGTGATTGTTCTGTCCAGTCACATGGCGCTGGGGTCGATGGCAGGTGAAAATTAACCAGCTTCGGCCACCCTCTGTTACAACAAAATGTAGATATTTACCTTCATAAGCTAAATAATGTCTTTTTAGAATCATAGTTGGCAAATTTGGGAGCAAATGCCTCCTCCGTATCGCGATGGCGAACATCAACATTTGCTTACAAACTCTTCTTCTGTGGTGTCCAGAAGTGAGGTTTTTGGATTATTTGGGAGACATTAGTCCTTCAAGGCAAGAGCAGTAAGTTATACGTGTCCGCCACCTTGTGAGGTGGAATACTTTGTACAACTGGGGATTTTTTATGGTTTATGGCCATGTCACATGAAAGGTGCAGAACTGTGACAGACAGTAAGGGCGCTTTCTGTCCATGACACCAAGACACAAAATGGGTTCCTGTGCTGGTGAGGTCCATACAAAGATGAGAGGAGTGTGACAAATTTGAAAATGGACAAAACAGAGGCCCGAGCAGTCATAAAGTATCTGCAAAAGAAAGGTATGACACCCAATGAAATCCATGAAGACATGGTACAGACACTTGCTAAGGACTCCCCTTTATATACAGCCCTGAAGAAGTGGGCTACAGAATTCAAGCGGGGCAAGGCCAGCACAGAAGATGACCCTCAGTCAGGTTGTCCAAGAACCTAAGAATCCAAGAGCCCACCACCTGTTTGACCTGCTTCCCTCTGGACGACGGTTCAGATCAATCAGATCCCACATCACCTGACAGACAAACAGTTTCTTCTCGTGGGCCATCCAAACTGCAAACAGTCAGAGGCCCCACCCTTCCTCTCTCCGAATGCTCACATGCACAGAACTGAGGACCTTTTTAATTATCACAATAACACACCTGTCTTTGAACTCCGCAGTTTCATGTATATTGACCCATCCATGAAACCACTACTATGCATATTTTCCATAATCCTAGTGCCATTTTACTCAATTTTGAGTTTAATTATGTGTTCTGCACTCTGCACCCTTATGCACATACTGTAGTTCCATCCGTGAAGCCACGACCATACGCGTGTATATTTCCATAATCCTGGGCTATTTTTTATTTCAGTTGTGTGTTTAATCATGTGTTCTGTCACTGTGCTTTTATCTAATCCTTCTCTCTTTATTGCGCAGTGGCCTGGTGGAGCACCCACAATTTCATTGTACTGTACAACTGCACAAGCTCATTCAAGAGATTTGGGATGCCCAGAAAGTACCTCAAGACTGGAAGGATGCAAGTATTGTGCCTTTGTTTAAGAAAGGTGACAGGAAAGATAGCGGAAATTACCGAGGTATATCACTGCTAGCCACTGTTGGTAAAATTCTCTCACATGTACTACTGAACAGACTCAGTGAACACATCTTGCAGAACATACTACCGGAAACCCAGTGCGATTTTAGAAGTGGAAGAAGCACAACTGACACAATTTTCTGCTTGAAACAGGTTCATGAAAAGTGTATTGAACAGGACATGCCGCTTTATGTAGTCTTCACTGACTTCAGTAAAGCCTTCAATACTGTATCGCGACAAGGACTTTGGCAGGTAGTGAAGAAATATGGCTGTACAGAGAAGTTTGTCAGCCTGATTGAGGCACTCCATACAGGTATGCAAGCAAATGTGGCAATGAGTGGTTCAGTATCTAAAGACTTTTGAGTAAGCAACGGGGTGAAACAAGGGTGTGTGCTGGCGCCTACACTCTTCTCGCTATATCTGGCAGCCATGCTTGAGGTGGCCTTCAAAGACACTTCAGAAGGAGTATACATTCAAACAAGGAAAAAAGCAGACTTGTTCAATGTGGTACAGTTTAAAGCCAAGAGTAAGACATCAATAAAGGTAGTAAGAGAAATGCTCTTTGCCGGCGACAGTGCTCTAGTTGCACACAGTGTGGAAAACATGCAATCTTTAGTGGAGAAATTTGCAAGAGCAGCTAGCCAATTAAGCCTCCAAATCAACATCAAGAAGACAGAGTGCCTTTATCAACCACCAAAGTTCCAGTTATCAACATCACTACCAGAAGAGATCAACATTGGTACGGAGCCACTAGGCAAGTGTAAGACTTTCAAGTATCTTGGGAGTACTGTTTCAGAGAATGCTAGGGTGGAGGACAAACTATCTCTCAGAATGGGAAGAGCGAGCGCTGTGTTTGGAAACTTTAAGGAGAGACTGTGGAGCAATCGTCATGTGTCTATCCACATAAAATGCAAAGTGTAAAGATCGACAGTACTGGCTACTCTATTATACGGTGCTGAAACTTGCACTGTCTACAGGGTACAGGTAAAGAAACTCCAAGCGTACATGATGAGACACCTTCGCGCCATAATGAACATCTCATGGAAAGACAAGATAACCAACATAGAAGTGCTGAAACGAGCTGGTCTACCATCAATGGAGGACTTGCTAATACAGATGATCCTGAGATGGCTCAGACATGTTGAGAGAATGGATCACCGGCATGTCCCCCGGCAGTTACTCTACTCACAGCTATGTGAGGGCAAACGCAATCAGGGCAGACCAAGGCTCAGATTTAAAGACACTGTAAAAAGAAACCTGAAGAAGTTGGATATAGACAGGAGTTCTTGGTAGTGGAATTGCAAAGGACAGAGCTGTGTGGAGGAATCTGATCAGACCTAAATGAAACAGTCATTGTCGACCACGACAGACTGCTATGATGGTACAACTTGTGACGATGGGATGTCACCACTGTTATGACTTATTGTATGTGTATTTGTGTTGTATTTGTATTATGGTAAATGTTATTACGATTGTTTGTATAGTGCACATATTATTTTGGGATCTGTCTTTGTTTAATTTGAATGCCCTTGGGAGATAATTGGTATGGTTAAGTATTTTGGGTAAAATAATGGATAATGAGTTATTTCACATACCTTTGCCAACATGCTTCCTGTGGGTGTCCAGGCAAAAGACTCTGTGAGGGGTTGAGGGCCTTTTATAGGACACCAGCAGGAAGGAAACATGTATGGTAAGTTAGAGGGGTGGTTTAACATTTGTAAATAGGGGATTGAAATATTTATTGAATTATTTATATTGTTATTTATTATATGTTATGTATATTTGTATTGTATATAGTTGGGAAGTATTTATGTATTTTTAGAGATCAGTGGGTATGTGGAAAACAATGGGAATGTTGATTGTTTTGCCTGGGATTATGGTAGGGGCTAATCAGCCCTAATTATCTCTGGTAATATATAACAGGTGTTGGGTCGTTCGTTTGTAGAGTTTGAAGGATCGTGTCGGATGTCTGGAATGATTTACGTGTAAGTTACTGAAATAAAATATTGGACTAATTGAAATCTCGCTTCACCGTGCCACTTTGTCACATTTGGTGGCAGCGGTGGTCCGCTCCCAGGATGTCGTAGCATTTGGTGGACGGAAGGACTCATGGCAAGAAGGAAAGCGAGGCAAGAGGAGCAGTCTCACCTGGACGCAGGTATGGCGGCTGAGGACCCGGGAGTCAGCGGACTGGGCGAGCTCGAGGAGCTAACGTGCCTGGTGAAATCTTTGGTGCGTTCGCTGACTCTCAGAGATTGCCAGCTGGAGGAAGAAGCCGCTTGTCAGGAGCAAAAGTGGCAGACTGTGGAGAGTCATATTTGTCGGATGGAGTCGCAGGTTGCGGAGCTGAGAGAAGACTATGGGAGCCGGGCTGAACGTAGTGGTGACGACGGCGCTGCGGGGGAGGACCCCAGGGTGACGACCAGTCGGGTTGGCCCGCAGGAGGATGATTTGCTGCTGCAGGTGCAGCCAAAGAGGCCACGAACGCACCACGAGGCCAGGCTGAATCCTCTCTCTCCTGAGGATGACATCGAGCACTACCTAGCGTCGAACTTTGTTGGACATCATACAACAGGTTAGAGAGGAACAAACAGAGGAGAGACAGGCAGGTGGCGCTGTTGAGCAGAGAGTAAACACACCTGTGGTGAAAAATTGTAATATGGTGACAACCAGGGCACAGAGAGCACAGAGGGCTGCCAATGTTCTTCAGGAGTTACCATTCTATGATTCTGAGATAGAGGCAGGCCCTATTAAGCAACCTAAATCCAAGGCTCAGAGGAGAAGAGATAAGGTGTTAGCGTCAGCAAAGAATTTGGGTGAAGAAACACCACAGCTAAATCAGTCAGTAGAGTTTGACATCCCTCCTGACATAGCTGCATTGCAGAAAGCTGACCCAACACTTAGACCATGGTTTGATAAAGTCTTGGAGATTGAGGGTGTGAAACAGGGTAGAATGGATTGTTTGGCTGAGGCCATATATGTCATTAAAAAGGGCATTTTGTACCAGCAACAAGGTGAAGTTATGGCCATAGCTTTGCCACAGGACCTCACACCAAAAATTATGGAACTGGGACATGTTATCCCTTGGGCAGGTCATCTAGCATTTCATAAAACTTTACAGAGAATTGCTAGAAGGTTTGTGTGGCCGGGAATGTATACCCAGATAAAGGAGTTCTGCACAACATGCTCAATGTGTCAGATTACATCATCTAGGGGAGTAGCCCGTGCCCAACAGCAACCATTACCAATCACTGGAACACCTTTTGATAGAATAGGGATGGATGTAGTTGGCCCCCTAGAGAGAAGCTCCTCTGGTAATAAATACATTCTAGTAATTTGTGACTACGCTACTCGGTACCCAGAAGCCTTTCCCCTGAAATCTATCAAGGCTAGGCAGGTTGCCAACTGCCTTATCCAGTTGTTTTCAAGGGTAGGCATACCCAGAGAAGTTCTAACAGACTGTGGAACAAATTTCTTGTCCAAACTGTTGCAGCAAGTATATAAGCTGTTGGGTATTAAGGGTATTAAGACCACCCCATATCACCCTCAGACTGATGGACTAGTGGAGCGATTTAATCAGACTCTAAAAAACATGCTGCGGAAATTTGTTTCTGAAACGGGCTCGGATTGGGACCAATGGGTACCATATTTATTGTTTGCTTATCGGGAGGTGCCCCAGGCTTCAACAGGGTTCTCACCTTCTGAACTGCTGTATGATCGTCAGGTGAGGGGCCCACTGGATTTATTAAAGGAGCACTGGGAGAGTCCACCGAGTGATCAGGACAATGTGGTCTCATACGTTATTAAGATGAGAGAGAAACTGGATCGAATGACTGCTTTGGCTCAGGAGCACATGAGGACGGCGCAGGCCAAACAAAAAACTTGGTATGACAAGAAGGCCAGAAAAAGGGTTTTTCACCCAGGACAACAGGTTTTGTTATTGCTGCCCTCGTGTGACAGTAAGCTGTTGGCTCGATGGCAGGGGCCGTATGAAATTTCTAAAAAACTAAGCTCAGTGACATATGAACTATATATGCCTGACAGGAAGGTAAAGTATCAGACCTTCCACATTAACTTGTTGAAAGAGTTTCAGCAGCCTGGTCATCAGCAGCAGCAACCTGTTCTTCAGGAGACACATCAGCTCTTAATTTGTGCGACGGAAGTGGATGAGGAGAAAGAACAGTCCTTTCCCACAAATGTGTCAGAGCCTTATTTATTTCAAGTGTCTCATTTACAGGTGGATCAGCAGAGAGAGTTAGAGACACTATTGGATCCAGAATTGTTTCAGGAGAGACCTGGTTTCACCACGTTGGTGCGTCATAAGGTTCATTTGAAAGAGGAAGCTGTTCCACGTAGAAAATCTTATAGGATCCCGGAACGATTGGTACCAAAAATGAAGCATGAAATTGACTTGATGTTGCAGCTGGAAGTGATCGAGGAGTCAGTCAGTGAGTGGTGTAGCCCGATTGTGCTGGTCCCCAAAAAGGACGGCTCATTAAGATTTTGTATTGATTTCAGATACCTTAATTCAGTATCTAAATTTGAGTCATACCCCATGCCCCGGATTGACGAATTGTTAGAGAAAGTGGGCAGGGCTAGGTTTATTTCTACTCTGGACCTATGCAAGGGGTATTGGCAGGTGGCATTGGCACAGGAAACAAAGGAATTTACAGCCTTTAAAACACCTTATGGCAGTTTTCAGTTTAGGGTCATGCCACTTGGCCTTCAGGGGGCACCTGCAACTTTTCAGTGGCTGATGGACCAAGTGTTAAGGAGAGTATCAAACTTTGCGGCTGCCTATCTGGATGACGTGGTCATTTATAGTCAGACCTGGGAAGAACATTTGATACACCTTAGGCAGGTCCTTCAGTTAATTAAGAGGGCTGGACTGACAATCAATCCACGCAAATGTGTGTTCGGACAGCAGCAGGTGGAGTACCTGGGGCATGTGGTTGGTCAGGGGGTTATTAGACCATGAGTAGGTAAAGTGGATGCCATTCGGACCTATCCTGTACCCACCACTAAAAAGAAGGTACGATCATTTATGGGAATGGTAGGATGGTACAGCAAGTTCATTCCCCACTTTGCTGAAAGAGCCGCAGTGTTGACTGACCTCACTAAGGCTTCAGCACCAAATAAGGTAAAATGGACAGAAGAGTGTGACAGAGCGTTTGAGGATCTGAAGAGGGCTATTTCTGGGGAGAAGGTTCTCTACAGTCCAGACTTTGCTCGCCCATTCATTTTACAGACTGATGCTTCAGGGGTTGGCATTGGAGCAGTACTTCTCCAGGAGGAGAAGGGAGAGAGACACCCAGTACTGTTCTTGAGCCGTAAGTTGTTGGACCAGGAGACAAGATATTCTACGGCAGAAAAGGAATGTCTTGCCATGAAATGGGCAATAGGGTCCCTTAAGTATTATTTACTAGGGCGTCATTTTGTATTGGAGACAGATCATCGGGCCCTACAGTGGTTGGACAGAATGAAGGATGTAAACAGTCGTCTTACAGGGTGGTATGTGTCCCTCCAACCTTATAATTTTACTGTTCGGTATGTGGCAGGGAAATCCAACCTGGTAGCTGATAGCCTCTCAAGAGTACATGACTCTTAGAGTACTGTACTCTCGGGAAAGGGGGGAGGAAATGTGACGATGGGATGTCACCACTGTTATGACTTATTGTATGTGTGTTTGTGTTGTATTTGTATTATGGTAAATGTTATTATGATTGTTTGTATAGTGCACATATTATTTTGGGATCTGTCTTTGTTTAATTTGAATGCCCTTGGGAGATAATTGGTATGGTTAAGTATTTTGGGTAAAATAATGGATAATGAGTTATTTCACATACCTTTGCCAACATGCTTCCTGTGGGTGTCCAGGCAAAAGACTCTGTGAGGGGTTGAGGGCCTTTTATAGGACACCAGCAGGAAGGAAACATGTATGGTAAGTTAGAGGGGTGGTTTAACATTTGTAAATAGGGGATTGAAATATTTATTGAATTATTTATATTGTTATTTATTATATGTTATGTATATTTGTATTGTATATAGTTGGGAAGTATTTATGTATTTTTAGAGATCAGTGGGTATGTGGAAAACAATGGGAATGTTGATTGTTTTGCCTGGGATTATGGTAGGGGCTAATCAGCCCTAATTATCTCTGGTAATATATAACAGGTGTTGGGTCGTTCGTTTGTAGAGTTTGAAGGATCGTGTCGGATGTCTGGAATGATTTACGTGTAAGTTACTGAAATAAAATATTGGACTAATTGAAATCTCGCCTCACCGTGCGGCTACTTTTTCACACAACTGTACAATAACAATAAAGCCTATTCTATTCTATTCTATTCTATTCTATTCTAAGTCCTGACTGATAGCCTTTAAAAAGGTCTGTGAATATCAGATTGTCACACCACAAAGAACTCATGATGGGTAGAAGTAAAGAGCTCTCTCTAGACCTTCACAACCTTATTGTTGCAAAACATAATGATGGAATTGGTTACAGGTGCATTTCTAAACTGCTGAATGTTCCAGTAGCAGCTCGGTGGAGCAGTGGTTAGCACTATGGCAGTACAGCAAGAAGATCATGGGCTTGATTCCACCCCTGACCATCGTGGGTTCGATCCCACCCCAGACCATCGGTG
Organism: Pholidichthys leucotaenia; assembly: GCA_020510985.1. Classification (NCBI taxonomy): domain Eukaryota; kingdom Metazoa; phylum Chordata; class Actinopteri; order Cichliformes; family Pholidichthyidae; genus Pholidichthys; species Pholidichthys leucotaenia. The sequence goes on along the minus strand of CM035847.1, from coordinate 241,363,415 downwards.
ATCCTTCTGTGTGGAGTTTGCATGTTCTCCCCGTATCTGCGTGGGTTTACTCTGGGTACTCCGGTTCCCTCCCACAGGCCAAAGACATGCAGTTTAGGTTAACTGGCATCAACAGGGGATTCTAAATTGTCCTTAGGTATGAATGTGACAGTGAAAGGTTGTCTGTCACTCTGTGTTGGCCCTACGATAGACTGGCAATCTGTCCAGGGTGTAATCTGCGTCTCACCCAAAGATGCTGGGATAGGTTCCAGCCCCCCGCAACCTGAAAAGGATTAAGCAGTAGAAGATGGATGGATGGATGGATGAATGTTCCAGTGAACACTGTTGGAGCCATCATTCAGAAGTGGAAAGAACATTTCACCATAAATCGGCATGGCCAGGAGCTCCTCGCAAGATTTCTGACAAAGGAATCAAAAGAATTATCAGAAGTTATCCAAGAGCAAAAGACCACTTGTGGAGAGCTCCAGAAAGACCTAGTGTTAGGAGGTACTGCTGTTTCAAAGAAAACAATAAGTAACTCAACCGACATGGGCTCTATGCCCACTCCCCTTGCAAGACTCCATTGCTGAAGAAAAAAGCATGTTGAAGCTTGTTTAAAGTTTGCTGCACAACATTTGGGAAAGCCAGTAAAATACTGGGAGAATATAATCTGGTCAGATGAAACCAAAATTGGACTTTTTGGACACCACAACACACAGCATGTTTGGAGTAGAAATGACACTGCACATCAGCCCAAAAACACCATACCAACAGTGAAGTTTGGAGGTGGGAGCATCATGGTGTGGGGGTGTTTTTCAGCACATGGTACAGGCAGACTTCATATAATTGAAGGAAAGATGAATGTACAAATGTACAGAGACATCCTTAATAAGAATTTGTTGCCATCTGCCAAGATGCTGAAGATGAAACAAGGACGGACATTTCAACAAGAGAATGATCCCAAACACACAGCCAAGGAAACTCAACTGGCTCCAGAGAAGGAAAATAAAGCTGCTAGAATGGCCCAGTCAGCCACCTGATCTGAATCCAATTGAAAATCTATGGAACAAACTGAAGATCAGAGTTCATAGAAGACACCCACGGATCCTTCAAGATTTGACAGTTTGCGTGAAAGAATGGGCTAAAATCACTCCTAAGCAATGCCTGGCCCTAGTTTCTCCATACAGGAGGCATCTGGAAGCTGTTATTACCAACAAAGGCTTTTCTACTAAATATTAAATGAATTTCACCAAGTGTGTTCAGTACTTATTCCCTGTGTCATTCCACTTTATTAAATATAACTTGTTTTGTGAACACAGTTGCCTTGATTTCTTTGTATGTATGGATTACTAGGGTTGTTACTGATACCTGGTGAAAATCTCAGGTCAATGGCTCCATCACAAATATGTTTAATGAGAAAAATGTTGACATGTTCAATACTTATTTTCCCCATTGTGTGTGTGTGTGTGTGTGTGTGTGTGTGTTACAGGACACCATCATCTCTGAGTAGTCTTGTCACCCAGAAGATCAGATGTAAATATTATTTTGGATTATTTCAGACTGTAAAAATTTTTTAAAGTTTTTTTTCATCAGTATAATTTTTTTTAAGACTATGAAGACTTTATTTCTGCACCTTTCTAAACATTTTGTTAATGTAAGTTTTAAAAATATTTGTTTTCATGAAAATACTGTCTAGTCACCTGTAATGCATAGTTATTCTGACATACATATAATACCTCCTTCACAAACATGTCACGACTGCCTTATTTAAAATCTGGAGCTGCCATTCCCTTTACAAAATAAAAAGATTAATATTTGCAAACCACAAAATCTGATGGTCCTGAAGTTGGAAACACTTATTTGTAACTTGGATATTTACAGTAGGTCTCTCTCACAAGAAAATCACAAGAGTATTCATAGATTGAATCCAAAGGTTATAGCCACCATGATTTTCTTGATACAGAAATAATTCAAACCTCTGTTGTGTAATGAGGTGTATCATTCAGTTTTTGAAATGGTCAAAGTGCAAACATCCAAAGTGGAACTTGTTATGTACTGTGCTAAGGTCAAATTTCACATGGGAACTTGTTATTCACCCTAATTTTCAAATAGGAGTGTGAAAGGGGCTTTGGAGCCAGAGATATGACTGTTTATCTATATTCACTGCCAATGAAAATGCAACACTAGAAAAGTTTGATATTTTTCCTAATTGTTATGGAAATGGCCAATTAAAGAATGCAAATTATCTTTAGACATCTTCAAAGCAATATCAGAGATCGACAAGTGAAAATCTGTGTCAACAATTCTCAAAACTGAGCAAAACAGAAGCACTATATACAGTATAGTATATATACAGTGATCCCTCACTTATCGCGGTTAATGGGTTCCAGAACCGACCGCGAAAAGTGAAAAACCGCGAAGTAGCGTCACCCCCCTTTGTGGAATTCCAGGCTGATCTCGTTAGTTTTTTGATACATAAAATAATGTATAAATAATATAAATAATACGTACGTTCATTCTCTCACTCTCTCTCTCTCGGGAGAGAGAAAGAGCAAGAGAATGAAAAGAATCTCGCGAGAGTGCATCTCTCGCAAGATTCCCGAGCCGAGTCAACACGAGAACAAAATCTAGAGTCGGGAGCGATCTCTTAGGGGGGAGATGCTGGCCAGCGAATCAGAGAGGTGAATTTTGAGTTGTGCGGGCTCTCCGTGTTGATACGTGATGTTCTAATGTATTTTTTCTCAATTTTGAATTTTTGATGAATATTTTTGAAAAATCTGCGATGCACTGAGGGTGCGAAAGGTGAAGCGCGAAGTAGCGAGGGATCACTGTATATATACACTACCGTTCAAAAGTTTGGGGTCACTTAGAAATTTCCTTATTTTTGAAAGAAAAGCACTTTTTTTTCAATGAAGATAACTTTAAAGTAATCAGAAATACACTCTATACATTGCTAATGTGGTAAATGACTATTCTAGCTGCAAATGTCTGGTTTTTGGTGCAATATCTACATAGGTGTATAGAGGCCCATTTCCAGCAACTATCACTCCAGTGTTCTAATGGTACAATGTGTTTGCTCATTGCGTCAGAAGGCTAATGGATGATTAGAAAACCCTTGTGCAATCATGTTAGGTCTGCAATGTTGTAATTGCTGCAAATGGAGGATTCTTTGACGAAAGCAAAGTTTGAAGGAAAAAATTATTATTTCAAATACAAATCATTATTTCTAACCTTGTCAATGTCTTGACTATATTTTCTGTTTATTTTACAACTCATGGTGGTAAATAAGTGTGACTTTTCATGGAAAGCACAAAATAATTGTCTGGGAGACCCCAAACTTTTGAACAGTAGTGTATATATATATATATATATATATATATATATATATACAGTATATATATATATATACAGTATATATACACGAAACAAACTCCCCCCCCCAAAAACAAAACAAAACAAGGAACACAGATTGTGGGGCATTGTAGAAGAGCTTGAAATAACGAGGCGATGTGATTTATAAACCAAAGTTTATTATCAGCTCCTCTAACAAGTCTCATCTAGGTGCAGCAGCAGAAGAAGTGAGAGAGCGAACACCTTCGGCTCTACGAACTTATACTCGCACATAACAAAAGACATGCATATCAAAAGCTGACATCCCTCGCTATCTTAATCCCCTCTTTTGTCTTCGTACCCCTCCACCTGGCCCTGGGGGGTCAGGGCGACCTATCTGGTCTCCACCGCAGCGCCTCGGATGCTCTTTGATCTTCACTGGCGGTTAAGACCTTTTGTCCTGTTCTGAGGTGTGAAGTCGCTTTACATATGTAATCACCAAACATTCTCACATGCTTATACATATGTAGGTTATGGGATCTATGATTAATATAGACCACAGACCCCCCAAACGACTAAGAAAAGGACAATAGAAAAATTCACAGTTTAAGATAATTATTATGACATACTAACTGCTACACCTCTTGACACAGAAGAAACTTTCCAGCAGCCATGCTCCTAAGAGAGTTCAGTGGTAATCATAACAGCATAGTAATATCACAAGTCAGTCCTAAACTGTTACAGCACAATTAGTGAACAACTGTTGAGTAGTTTGCATCAGTCCTTGTGCCGTCTGGGTTTTAATCTTCTCCCGAATCTGCTGTGGGTCCGCTTGGGTGTCCTGGTGGGACCTTCCTGTAAGGAATCTGCAGCTTGGGGAGGAGAGTGATTATTTGTTCCCTGCAGGGGGGCTGAGTCTTTTCTCTTGGGGGGTCTACCCCGCCGAGGTGCTCTCGCCAACCGTGCAGGCTCGTCTCTCAACAAGAAGGCAGGTTTAAGTCTGTCAGTGCTGACTGTTTCTTTTCTATCCCCAAAATCAAGCACAAAATGTTTATCACCAGGTTCCAGCACTCTGAATGGTCCATCGTATGGTGGGCGGAAGGTTGGTTTTAAAGCTTCATGCCTAACAAAAACGAATTCAGCGTTTTTTAAAGCTTGGGGGACAAAAACCCGTGGAAAAGAGTGATGTGCCGGTCCGGGGAGAGAGTCCGGTCCGTTGCTGCCTAAAAACCTCGGGGTTGGAAGATGCCCTGGCTCTGGGTTCTCTGGCAAAAATTCACCTGGGAGCCTGAGAGGTTGTGCAAAAACTAATTCTGCTGGGGAGGCGTCTAGATCCTCTTTAGGCGCAGCACGCAACCCCAATAAAACCCAGGGAAGTTTATTTACCCAATTTGTATCCATTAGTGAGGCTCTGAGGGCGGCCTTTAAAGATCTGTGAAAACGCTCGCATAACCCATTAGCCTGAGGGTGATAAGCGGTGGTGCGGTGAATTGTCGCCCCTAAGCTGCTGGCCATGGCTGACCAAAGCTCCGAGACAAATTGAGGCCCCCTATCGGACGTAATGTCCGATGGGACGCCGAAACGTGCCACCCAGTTTGTCAAAAAAACGCGAGCGACTTCCTCCACTGTGGTTGACGCCAGAGGGACTGCCTCTGGCCAGCGCATGGTGCGGTCTATCATTGTTAACAGATGTGTGAAACCTTGGGAGGAAGGTAGTGGCCCCACAAGGTCGACATGAACGTGGTCGAACCTTCTAGCAGGGATTCGAAAAGGCTCTAGAGGGGCTTTTGTGTGTTTGTGTACTTTGGCGCGCTGACAAGAAATGCAAGTCTTTGCCCATTCCTTTACGTTTTTGCGCAGGCCAGGCCACACAAACTTTTCGGCGACCATTTTAACCGAAGCGCGCACACCTGGGTGCGCGAGGGAGTGAATCGAGTCGAAAATACGGCGGCGCCATGCAGCTGGGACTAACGGGCGAGGTCGGCCGGTTGAGATGTCGCATATTAGGGGGGGCACACCATCGCGTAAACCCCTTTCCTCCAGCCTTAACCCTGTTGGTCCAGACAGGAGTGCGTGCACGTCCGCGTCACTACTTTGCTCCTCCGCCATGGCTGCATAATCTATCCTTGCATGGATTGGGGCCGCGTATGTGTCCGCATTGGCGAAGAGTTCTGCGGCTGAGGTAGTATAATCTGTCTCCTCGTGCTCTGGCGATGTCACAGCGCGAGAGAGACAGTCTGCTACCACGTTAAGTTTGCCTGCCACATGTCGAATGTCTGTGGTGAACTCTGAAATCGCAGCTAGCTGTCTCTGTTGCCTGCCTAACCATGGTTCGGAAATTTTAGCCATCGCAAAGGTGAGTAGTTTGTGGTCTACAAAAGCCGTGAAACGCCGCCCTTCCAACCAGAACTGGAAGTGGCGGATGGATAAATGAAGCGCCAGCAGCTCCCTGTCAAAAGTGCTGTATTTACGCTCAGTTTGGTTTAGCGATTTGCTGAAGAATGCCAAAGGTTGCCAGATTCCGCTGACGTGTTGTTCTACAACTGCCCCTATGGCCAGGTCTGAAGCATCTGTGGTTAGCGCAATGCGGGCCGAGGGATCGGGGTGAACCAACAATGTGGCATTAGCTAGGGCACTTTTTACTTTCGCGAAGGCGTGTTCGCGCTCCGGGGTCCATTCGACCGCGTTGGAAGGTTTTTGTTTTCTGAGTGCGTCATATAGGGGCTGCATGAGCTGAGCTGCGTGGGGGAGGAAATGGTTGTAAAAATTAACCATTCCCAAAATTTCTTGCAGCGATTTGACCGTTTGTGGCCGTGGGAAACTTTTTACTGCGTGAACTTTGTCTGGCAGTGGGACTGCCCCCTTCGGTGAAACTCTGTGTCCTAAAAAATCAATTTGAGACACGCCGAATTTGCATTTGGCTGGATTGATTATTAACCCGTGCTCTTCTAGTCTCTGAAAAACCATAGTGAGATGCTGCTCGTGTTCTTGCTCAGACGAGCTGGCTACCAGCATATCGTCGAGGTAGACGAACACGAAGGGGAGGTCGCGTAATATCGCGTCCATCATCCGCTGAAAGGTTTGAGCGGCGCCTTTGAGGCCGAAAGGCATCCGCAAAAATTCAAAAAGACCGAAGGGGGTTATTACAGCTGTTTTAGGAATGTCCTCCGCTCGAACTGGGACTTGATGATAGCCGCGGACCAGGTCTATTTTTGAAAAAATGCGTGCACCTGCCAGATGTAGTGAAAAATCTTGAATGTGAGGAATTGGTTAGCGGTCATGCGCTGTCGCATTGTTTAATCTGCGGTAATTGCCGCACGGTCTCCAAGAACCGTCGGATTTCGGGACCATGTGAAGTGGTGACGCCCAGGGGCTTTTCAAGCGCCTGATAATGCCTAATTTTTCAAGGGTGGTAAACTCGTCCCGAGCTATGGCGAGCTTGGTCGCGTCTAAGCGCCGAGCTTTGGCGAATACGGGTGGGCCCGTTGTGGGAATAAAGTGTTCGACCCCGTGTTTAGCCACTGTGGCTGAGCATTTGGGAATTGTGAGTGCTGGAAATTGGGTGAGGAGTTGATCAAACTTACCTCCTGCTGTGGTGACGCTGGCTTGCACGGGTGGTGGAGAAACTCGAGCTGAGCAGGGAATAGAAGCAAAGAACAGTGCATTAACCAAGCGTCTGTTCGCTAGATCAACTAATAACCCATGTGCACACAAAAAATCTGCGCCCAACAAGTTAAAACTCATCGCCGCTACAACAAATGTCCATCTGTAGTTGCGGCCGTGGATGCGGAGGGGCAGGCTCTTTTCGCCAAAAGTGTCGATGATGGAGCCGTTGGCTGCCACCGCTCCATTGCCCCGGGTGCCCATGGCCCGATCTGCTTGGGAGGGCATGACAAAACTTAGTTGAGCTCCAGTGTCGATAAGGAACTGCTTGCCGGTGTGTCCGTCCGTCACATATAAAAGCTTGCTTTTTTCGCCGAGAACCGCCGCTGTTAACGGTTCTCAGCTTTGGCGTTTCCCGAAATCGTGAATTTGCAGGGGGGGACGCATTTGTAAGCCTTCTCGGCGAAGCGGTGGTGGTAATAACAAACGTCGCTCCGTCTGTTACGTCTTGGCCGTGTCGCTGTCACCGCGGGCTGATTCTGCTCGGTGGTTTGTGGCTCCTCGTGGCTCCGGACATCAGCGTTGAGGTCTGCGGACGCTGCTGTGGGTGTCTGTTCTTTGCAGGCGTTGACAAGCCGTTGAGCTTCGTGAGCCAGCGTGCGGAAGTCCTGCTGGGTGCTGCATCACATGTTGGCAAGCGTCCCTCTCATGTGTGGTGGCAGCGTACTGAGGAATATGAATTGGAAGAGGAAGTTGTCATTGTCCTCTTCTTTAAGTTGCAGCAAGTCCTCCATGAGGGCCTTGGGTCTGCATCCTCTGTGGCCGTAGACCGCCAGGATCCTCTCGGCTCTCTCCTCGGCTGAGGGGATGAAATTTGCCACGACGGTCGCTTTCAGTTCTTTATATTTGTCCTGGGCCGGCGGCCGCTGGATTATGCTCCGCGCACATCTTGAAGTGGCGGCGTCGAGTTTGGCGACGATGTGATAGAACTTTGTATCGTCAGCCGTGATGCCCGCAAGTGCAAACTGGGCTTCAGCTTGCTGAAACCACGAGGCGGGGTTTTCCTGCCAGAAGTCCGGCAGCTTGACGGTGACGGCGTTTGTGTGGACCGTCACTGATGTGTCCGCAGGGTGAGAGTGCCTTCCTTCGGCTCTCTCAGCGGCGCTGGTGCTCGGTTGAGCCCTCTCTATCACTTCTGCCGTGGGGGAACGTCGTCCATCTGTTCCCCTGTCTGCATGGGTGCCGGCATCTGCCTGGGTCGCCACAGATGAGTCGATCGCGGGGGAACGCCTCTGGTCCATACTCGCGTCAGGGTCACCAGTGTAGAAGAGCTTGAAATAACGAGGCGTTGTGATTTATAAACCAAAGTTTATTATCAGCTCCTCTAACAAGTCTCATCTAGGTGCAGCAGCAGAAGAAGTGAGAGAGCGAACACCTTCGGCTCTACGAACTTATACTCGCACATAACAAAAGACATGCATATCAAAAGCTGACATCCCTCGCTATCTTAATCCCCTCTTTTGTCTTCGTACCCCTCCACCTGGCCCTGGGGGGTCAGGGCGACCTATCTGGTCTCCACCGCAGCGCCTTGGATGCTCTTTGATCTTCACTGGCGGTTAAGACCTTTTGTCCTGTTCTGAGGTGTGAAGTCGCTTTACATATGTAATCACCAAACATTCTCACATGCTTATACATATGTAGGTTATGGGATATATGATTAATATAGACCACAGGCATAACCAAAATCCATGGCCCCAAACCAAAATCCAAAAAACGGGTCAGGTGGCCTGCCAAAGTCCCAGGTCCACCAGACCAAAAAGCAAGACAGGTCAGGTGGTCTACCAGAGTCCCAGGGCCACCAGACCGGAGAGCACGGCGGGTCAGGGGGCCTACCTGAATCCCTAAGCCACCTGAGGGGTGAACATGATGCGTCGGGTGGCCTACCAAAGTCCCTGGGCCACCAGACAGGAGAAAAATCATGAGCCCTTTGTTCTGAACACAACACAGGATCTTCTCGTACCAAGGACAACAAAGAGTTCAATACAGAATTTTTTCATTCACAAGATAACACAGGATCTTCTCATACTGAGCACAACAAAGATTTCAACACAAAATTTTCTCCTTCACAAGCTACCAGGATTTTCTGGATCAAACGATAACATGGAAACCTTAAACTCAAGAGATGATAACAAGGAACCCAAAACCTCAGGAGATGGTAACATGGACACGTCAACCTCTGGAAGTTGTAACATGGACAGTTCAACCTCTGGAGATGAAAACATGGACATACAGACGTGGACAAAATTATTGGTACCCCTCTGTTAATGAAAGAAAAACCCACAATGGTCACAGAAATAACTTGAATCTGACAAAAGTGGTAATAAATAAAAATTTTATGAAAATTAACAAATGAAAATCAGACAATGCTTTTGCATTGTGGTTCAACAGAATTACTTTAAAAAAACAAACTCATGAAACAGGCCTGGACAAAAATGATGGTACCCCTAGAAAAGATTGAAAATAATGTGACCATAGGGACATGTTCAACCAAGATGTGTCCTCTAATTAACATCACAGGTGTCTACAAACTTGTAATCAGTCAGTCCGCCTATTTAAAGGGTGACAAGTAGTCACTGTGCTGTTTGTTGACATGGTGTGTACCACACTGAACATGGACCAGAGGAAGCAAAGGAGAGAGTTGTCTCAGGAGATTAGAAAGAAAATTATAGACAAGCATGTTAAAGGAAAAGGCTATAAGACCATCTCCAAGCAGCTTGATGTTCCTGTGACTACAGTTGCACATATTATTCAGAAATTTAAGATCCACAGGACTGTAGCCAACCTCCCTGGACGTGGCCGCAGGAGGAGACGGATAATACGAATGGTAACAAAAGAGCCCAGAACAACCTCTAGACACATTCATGGTGAACTCCAAGGTCAAGGTACATCAGTGTCAGATCGCACCATCCGTCGTTGTTTGAGCCAAAGTGGACTTCATGGGAGACGACCAAGGAGGACACCACTGTTGAAAACAAATCATAAAAAAGCCAGACTGGAATTTGCCAAACTGCATGTTGACAAGCCACAAAGCTTCTGGGAGAATGTCCTATGGACAGAAGAGACAAAACTGGAACATTTTGGCAAGGCACATCAGCGCTATGTTCACAGACGCAAAATGAAGCATACCAAGAAAAGAACACTGTCCCTGCTGTGAAACATGGAGGAGGTTCTGTTATGTTCTGGGGCTGCTTTGCTGCATCTGGTACAGGGTGTCTTGAATCTGTGCAGGGTACAATGAAATCTCAAGACTATCAAGGTATTCTAGAGAGAAATGTGCTGCCCAGTGTCAGACAGCTTGGTCTCAGTCGCAGGTCATGGGTCTTGCAACAGGATAATGACCCAAAACACACAGCTAAAAACACCCAAGAATGGCTAAGAGCAAAACATTGGACTATTCTAAAGTGGCCTTCTATGAGCCCTGATCTAAATCCTATTGAACATCTGTGGAAGGAGCTGAAAGATGCCGTCTGGAGAAGGCACCCTTCAAACTTGAGACAACTGGAGCAGTTTGCTCATGAGGAGTGGGCCAAAATACCTGCTGAGAGGTTCAGAAGTCTCATTGACAGTTACAGAAATCGTTTGATTGCAGTGACTGCCTCAAAAGGTTGTGCAACAAAATATTAACTTAAGGGTACCATCATTTTTGTCCAGGCCTTTTTCATAAGTTTGTTTTTTAAAATAATTCTGTTGAACCACAATTCAAAAGCACTGTCTTATTTTCATTGGTTAATTTTCATAGAATTTTTATTTATTACCACTTTTGTCAGATTCAAGTTATTTCTGTGACCATTGTGGGTTTTTCTTTCATTAACAGAGGGGTACCAACAATTTTGTCCACGTCTGTATCAACTTCTGGAGGTGACAACATGGACATATCAATCTCTGGAGATGATAATGTGGACATATCAACCTCTGGAGGTGATACCGTGGACATATCAACCAGTGAATTTGTAGTTGACAACTGCAAAAAAATGGAATGATGCCGCACTGTTGTGTAATATTGCTTAATAATTATGAATCTTGTCAGTAAACTGTAATGGAGAAGAGAAGAGGGAAAAAAACCCTGAAAACCGACCTGAAAGAGTCAATAAACCATGATGTTGATTTAAGCTGGAATTGCCAAGCCCCAATGTATGGTCAATACAATTATGACAGTCTTGTTATTATTATTATTATTATTATTATTATTATTATGTAGTCATGTAATGTAGTCATATTGTTTTTGCTATTGTCTTTCTGTTAATAATAATAATAATAATAATAATAATGGATTGCATTTATATAGCACCTTTCATTCAAATTTTCAGGAAAGGTGTGTAATGGCACACTCAACACATGATTAGATTTTGGTGATGATGCCAAGGCTCTTATCTTCTCACAGAGTGTTATGTAACCCAGCGTTAAAAACATGATGGAATTATGAATGTCGATACCGCTTTAAGAGGAAGGGGGGACATTCATTTCACAATGGGAGTAGATAGTTTAACATGAATTAAATTATAAATATTGATACCGCTTCTAGAAAAGAAAAACACCCATTTCACAATGGGAATACATAATTTGAATATGAATATTTAAATAAATATATATTCATAAATAGTTAGGAACGTTTTCTAGAATATTCTGATAAAGTTTCTAGTATTGTGTGTTGATATTTATTGTAACCAATGGCTGCGCCGTTGATGGGTCACGCCAGCCAATGGGTTAAGCGCTCTCTCCCTGGATCTGGGATGACTTGCATTTTTGGCTCAGTCACGCCAGACGCCGAAAGACACAGACCAGAGAGAGAGATGGTCCTTGGTGATATGGTGACGCTAGCGTGCTGGTAGCAGCCTTTACCTGGATAAAACCCTTGAAATTGATTGGGATCCGGGGGCTGTTGACGCTGTTGAGCGCGGGAACCCCATTGGACGCACGAGCCACTTAGCATGGTCAGGTTCTTTTCTTCTTTTTTTTCCTTTGGACTGGTTTGACCAGAGCGTGGATCTCCAGATCTGGATGGCGAGCCGAAGCCCGAACCCTATGAATTGCTAAAGGTGACTCCACTAGTCACCTGGAAAGGACCAAAACAGGACTGTGAATTTTGTAAATATAAGTTTGAGTTTATGGATTTTTTATTTTATTTTATCGCACTGTGTATTTATTTATGTGTACATAATTGTAAATAATACACATAGTTACAAGTTCCATATACGGCTGTGTATGTGTTGTCTGTTGCTGCACCTCCCAGGCTCCTACGATCCCAGAGTCGGTCTGACCTGGCCCAATTATCCCTTTTCTCTCAGGTAGAAAAGTTAAGGTAAATACATTGCCATAACACACCACTACCAAAAAGGGTACTACACCTAAAGTGAGTAGGTGTTAGTTAGTAAGGGTTACACACAAAAACCTGGCGAGCGCAGGTGTTAGTGGGTGTTACCCCCAATTACCCTGCAAGTATTGTACCACCCTGTGTATACTATTGTTACAGTGGTATATTGTTACAAAATTTGGCGAGACAAGTAAGTGTCACAGGTGTTACACAAAAAACTTGGCGAGCGCAGCCAGGAGCCTGGAGTGTTGCACAACAGATGTGAATTCTGTTTTGACCCCTGACTAAACAGTTGATATACGGCCAAAATGGATTTTGTGGAAAAACATGGTGTTAAAATTCCAAATGCAGTCATTGTTAGTGGTGTTGTTGACAAAGAAAAAGACAAAGACATTTTTGAGTTTCTAGAGCAACATGGCACTATCCGTAGGGTGCTCAGCATTAATGATAACTCATCTGACTTTGACAAAAGTCATATTGTAGAGTTTGAGTCTGAATTAACCATTGAAGCATTAGCACCTACTTTGCCGTGCTCCTTTCCATCCACTGACAATCCTGAGGTTAAGTACTGCATTCAAACTCTAACCGATGTCTACACTAAAACTGTAGGGGGCAGTGTTACTGAGGCTTATCTTAGCAACCTGAGGGGTTTAGCTAAGCTAAGTGGAAAAAGTTTTGAAGAGGTGTTGCGGGAGGTTATGTCCACAATAGGGAAGTCTGTTGAAGCTGCTGAGACAGCTGAAACAGTCTCTGCCGATGTTGATCCTGCTTTCCCTACTGTAGAACCCACACAAAGTGGAGTCTCTCCTCCACTCCAAGTTGAAGTGCCTCGCACCCCTAAAACCACTCAACCATTCTTCCAAAGCCCTCTTAGACCAAACTTAACACCTCAGATGTTGAGTCCAGCCGATTTTAACCCACCCGAGGTTCAGAAAATCGTAGTCGAGCATGTCATTAAACATGCAGAGAAGCTGTCAAACGCCCATTCCTCTTGGAGAATCAGAGCTTTCTCTGGCAAAATGCCAAGATCGTATACTGAAGCTGACTATGAAACATGGCGTTCACATGTTGACCTGATGAGGGAAGATACTTCTTTGTCTGACTTGGAAAAATCTCACAAGCTCTTTGAAAGTCTTATTGCTCCTGCATCTGATATTATTTGTTCTCTTGGGTCTGAAGCCACCTCTGCCGACTATCTTAAGCTGTTGGACTCAGCTTTCGGGACTGTTGAAGACGGTGAGGAACTGCTTGTGCGATTCATGAACACTTTTCAAGATTATGGAGAAAAACCCTCTGCATATCTGCATCGTTTGCAGGTGGCGCTCAATCTCACAGTGCGTAGAGGTGGTCTAGAGCCACAGGAAGTGAACAAACAGCTTCTCAAGCAGTTTAACAGAGGCTGTTGGGTTGATAATCTGCTAAAGGAGCTACAGCTGGAACTAAAAGATAAACATCCACCTGCGTATGCAGAATTATTGCTTCACCTTCGCACTGTTGAAAACAGACGAGAAGTTAAAAACATCCGCATGAAAAAACACTTGGGCGCCACAAAGCCAAAAGCAGTCTCCTACAAACAAACAGTCACCGAAACAAGTACAAATAGTGACGTGGAGTTGGACAGTCTGAAAGAACTGGAAAAGCAAGTCGCTGATCTAAAAAGCCAATTAGCTGCTGTTGTGAAACAACAGAAACAAGCACCACCGAGGAAAGACCCAACTAAGAAATCTGGAAATAAAAAACCTGACCATGCCAAACCTGAAAACTTACCTTCGTCCAGCCGTCCCAATACTAGGCCCAAACCATGGTATTGCTTCCGCTGTGGCGAAGATGGGCATATTGTAGCCACTTGTGAGTCAGAGCCAAACCCTGCACTTGTGGCTGCAAAATGCAAAGAACTAAGAGTAAAAAGACAGATTTGGGATAGTCAGAACCCCCAATCTTCTTTAAAACTGAAGTCTACCCCTGTTGCGGGACAAACAGAGGCTAGTTCAGAGATGACCTGTCCCAAACCAAAAGCTCCATTCAAGACATGTGCTAAACTGAAGTCACACTACAAAACAGACCCCTTTAACTTTCCTAATGGTCTAATTGGTACAAAAAGTACAGCACAAGTGAAAGTGAATGGCTGTACTGTGAGCTGTTTGTTAGATACAGGTTCCCAGGTGACTACTGTCCCTGAGTCCTATTACAGACAGTACTTATCCAACCATGAGATTAAGCCACTTTTTGAGCTGTTAGAAGTGGAGGGAGCTAACGGTCAGAGTGTGCCTTACTTAGGCTACATTGAAATGCATGTCACTTTCCCAAAAGACTTTTTCGGTATTGAAGCCGAAGTGCCAACACTTGCCTTAGTGGTTCCTGATGTACGTGCAGCTGATCAGTCCTTAGTGTTAATAGGGACAAACACATTAGATGTACTTTACGAGTTGTACTCTGATGCATGTTCTGAACTGCAGCCAACCATGTCACTTGGTTATAAGGCAGTGTTAAAAGTCCTTGAGCTACGGCACAGACAGTCCAAAGACACTAGCCTTGGTTTAGTGACCATGCGCAACAAAGAGCCACAGTTAGTTCCTGCAGGCCAAACAGTTGTTCTAGATGGCGCTGTAGCTGTGTCAGCCAGCAACAGTGAAAAATCTGTCTTGTTAGAACACCCGTTAATGTCAGCCTTACCTGGTGGTTTCCTGGTAAAACCATGTCTCATAGACTTACCTGAAAGAGCACCTTACCTTGTTCCAGTTATACTCACCAATGAATCGGAACATGACGTGACAATCCCTCAGAAGTGTGTCATTGGAGAAATTTGTGCATATCAACGAGTCCTATCACAAGAACACTCTGTGAAAGTTACAAAGTCTAAAACTGAACCAAAGTCCACCCTGAAGTTCAACTTTGACTCTTCCCCCATTAGCGCTGAATGGAAAGAGCGCCTAACAGAAAGACTCAGTCAAATGCCCGAAGTATTTGCACAAAACGATCTTGACTTTGGCAAAACGGATCAAGTGAAACACACAATCAAATTATCAGATGAAACACCGTTCAAACACAGAGCACGTCCCATACATCCAAATGACCTGGAAGCAGTCCGTAAGCATCTCAAAGAACTCCAACAAGCAGGCGTGATAAGAGAGTCTACGTCCCCATTTTCTTCACCTATTGTAGTGGTGCGAAAGAAAAATGGTGATGTCCGCCTTTGTATTGATTACAGGAAGCTTAACATGCAGAATGTAAAAGATGCTTACGCCCTCCCCAACTTGGAGGAAACGTTTTCCACCTTGACTGGCTCGCAGTGGTTCTCCGTCCTCGATTTAAAGTCTGGGTACTACCAAATTGAGGTAGAGGAGCTGGACAAACCAAAGGCGGCGTTCATATGTCCCATGGGCTTTTGGGAATTCAATAGAATGCCCCAAGGCATTACAAACGCCCCCAGCACATTCCAGCGCCTCATGGAGAAATGCATGGGCGACATGAATCTGCATGAGGTGATTGTGTTCCTCGATGACATCATTGTATTCTCCAAGACGCCCGAAGAACATGAGGCTCGCTTAATGAAAGTTCTCAATCACCTAAAAGAGTACGGGCTTAAACTCTCCCCTGAGAAATGCAGATTTTTTCAAACTTCAGTCAGATACCTTGGCCACATTGTGTCCAGTAAAGGAGTTGAGACCGACCCCGAAAAAGTGAAAGCCCTAAGTACCTGGCCTGTGCCCCGTGATCTCAAACAACTCCGCTCGTTCTTAGGCTTTTCAGGGTACTATAGGCGGTTCATTAAGAACTATTCCAGCATCGTTAAGCCCCTCATTGACTTAACAGCAGGCTACCCTCCTTTGTGAAAGAGCACAAAGCCCAAAGCTAAGCCTGCCCAGTACCACGACCCGAAGACACCGTTTGGCGAGCGATGGACTTCTTCCTGTGATCTTGCATTCAAAACCATCATTGAAAAGCTCAGTACTGCACCTGTCCTGGGTTTTGCTGACCCTCAGTTGCCATATACACTCCATACTGACGCCAGCACTACAGGGCTTGGCGCCGCCCTCTATCAAGAGCAGGAGGGCCAGACTAGGGTCATAGCTTATACAAGCCGGGGGTTGTCTAGAAGTGAGTCCCGTTACCCCGCCCATAAATTAGAATTTTTGGCCCTAAAGTGGGCAGTAACGGAGAAGTTCGCAGACTATTTATATGGCAATCATTTTACTGTCGTGACAGACAGTAACCCCCTGATGTACATCTTAACTACTGCTAAGATGGATGCCATGAGTTAGAGGTGGCTAGCTTCTCTGTCGACGTTTAACTTTAAGCTCCAATACAGAGCATGCAAGCTTAACTCAGATGCAGATGGCCTCTCTAGACAGCCACATGGCGAGTTACTTAATGACGCAGTGTCCCAAAAGGAGTTCGATCGCAATCAGCAGTTCACTCAAACTCACTTGTCTCTTCCTGAGAGCAGTTTAAGTTCCGAGGTAGTGTCTGCTATATGTGAAAAACACCTTGTCTGTAGCTCTCCAGACAACACCTTCCCTTTGGTTCACTCGTTAGCCATCTCTGTAGCCGCCATTCCAGATGGCTACGCTGATGAAGATGGCTGTGGTGGTCTTCCAGTTGTACCCCACATGACTCCTGAACAGATCAAAAACGAACAAAGAACTGACCCCTGTTTAAGGGAAGTGACTGCACAAATTGAAACTGGGCTAAATGTTCCACCAACGGTACGAACTGAACTTCCTGACATCAACTTGTTACTTTGAGAGCTCAGTCGACTTGAAATGTGCAATAACATCCTTTACCGCACTCGTCAAGACGGAGGAAATGTTACTTACCAGCTTGTCTTACCTGTACAACTCCGCGATTCAGTCTTTCAAAGCCTCCACTGTGACATGGGCCATTTAGGCACAGAGCGTACTTTGGATCTCGCCAGAACAAGGTTCTATTGGCCTCACATGGCGGCAGATATTGAAAAGAAGATCAAGACATGTAATCGCTGCGTAAGACGTAAAACTGCTTCAGAGCGAGCTGCTCCGCTTGTCAATATCAAGTCCACCCGACCGCTCGAACTTGTCTGTATGGATTTCCTGTCCATTGAGCCCGATCAAAGTAACACAAAGAATGTGCTTGTGTTAACTGATCATTTCACGAAATACGCTATAGCCATCCCTACCAGCAATCAGAAAGCTCAGACCGTTGCAAAGGCACTTTGGAACAAGTTTATAGTCCACTACAGGATACCCGAACGGTTACATAGTGATCAGGGTCCCGATTTTGAGTCCCATATCATAAAAGAACTTTGCAAAATCATGGGCATTCGCAAAATCCGGACGACACCCTGTCATCCCAGAGGTAACCCGGTAGAACGTTTCAATAGAACGTTATTGAGCATGCTGGGTACTCTGGAGGAAAAGAACAAAACTCATTGGCACAACTATGTAAAACCACTTGTACATGCGTACAATTGTACGAAGAATGGCACTACTGGTTTTGCCCCGTATGAGTTAATGTTCGGTCGTCAGCCGAGATTGCCCATCGACCTTGCATTTGGGCTCCCGTTTCACAATAAAAGTTTCAAGTCACATTCCCAGTACATTGAAAAACCGAAGACAACTCTACAAGAAAGCTACAAACTAGCAACAGAAAATGCTAACAAGATGGCTGAAAGAAACAAAACAAGATTTGATATGCGAGTGAAACCCTCAAAACTAGAACCAGGCTACAGAGTTTTGGTACGTGCAGTCCACCTCAGAGGCAAGCACAAACTAGCAGACAGGTGGGAAGCTGAAATTCACGTTGTGGTGAGCCAAGCAGGTGACTTGCCTGTTTACACTATAAGACCTGAGACAAAAGTTGGTCCTGTTCGCACCGTTCACCACGACCTCTTGCTTCCCTGTGGTTTTCTTGCCCCTATTGAAGAAGAACCTGTCCAACCAAAACGTGTCCGCAAACCTAAGACAAGACAATCACCTGAACACAGTGAGGAATGTGAGAATTCAGAACCGGAAAATGAAGATGTCTATTGGTACAGAGAAGAACCAATCCAAACGGCCATAAAGCTCACTCGAGTTTATGAAATTCCCCATCCAAAGACATTCTTTAAAAAAGACATTCCTGCTGAAACTCACTTACCTGAGAATGGCAACCAAATACAAAATGTCACTTCAACTAGATGCGACAACTTACCGAATGATGGAAACCTGGAGGAAACTGAAACAAATGTGGAACCATCAAACAATGACAATGGAACTGAAAGTGAAACCAACTCACCTGATAAAAGTACCTGTGATGAACCTGTGGAAGAAAAAGAACCTGAAAAAGAAGTCCCACAGACTGTGAGACGCTCCGAGAGGACAACCTCCCAGCCAGAAAGACTACAGTATAGTCAGTTGGGAAACCCTCTCCTAACTGTTGCCCAGTCCCTGTTTCAAGGATTAAACTTGGCTTTTATCAGAGCCTTAACAGAGACAGATCCTAACATTATTCAAACCTGTTTTTTACCAGAGCCTTAATAGAGTCAGATCTTAAGATTATTCCCATGAACACTAGTTCTCCCATCATTACTATTTAGCTAATCCCATGCAAAGGGACTTGCATGATTCTAAGAGGGGATAGTGTAACCCAGTGTTAAAAACGTGATGGAATTATGAATGTCAATACCACTTTAAGAGGAAGGGGGGACATTCATTTCACAATGGCTGCACGGTGGCGCAGTGGTTAGCACTGCGGCAGCACAGTTTACCCTTGGCCGGGGGATTGTGGGGATCGTGGGATCGTGGGTTCGATCCCAGCCCCCGACCAACAGTGATCTGTGTGGAGTTTGCATGTTCTCCCCGTGTTGCGTGGGTTTACTCCGGGATTTCTCCGGTTTCCTCCCACATGCCAAAAACATGCATGTTAGGTTAAATGGCTGTTCTAAATTGTCCCTAGATATCTGTTTCCTATAGGCCCTTAGAATAGAGGGTTAGTATTAATGAAAGCGCTTTGAGTGGTCTTTGTGACTAGAAAAGCGCTATATAAGTGCAGGTTAGTTAGTTAGTTAGAGTAGATAGTTTAACGTGAATTAAATTATAAATATTGATACCGCTTCTAGAAAAGAAAAACACCCATTTCACAATGGGAATACATAATTTGAATATGAATATTTAAATAAATATATACAGTGGGGCAAAAAAAGTATTTAGTCAGCCACCAATTGTGCAAGTTCTCCCACTTAAAAGATGAGAGAGGTCTCCAATTTTCATCATAGGTATACCTCAACTATGAGAGACAAAATAAGGAAAAAAAAGTCCAGAAAATCACATTGAAGGATTTTTAATGAATTAATTGGTAAATTCCTCGGTAAAATAAGTATTTGGTCAATAACAAAAGTTCATCTCAATACTTTGTTATATACCCTTTGTTGGCAATGACAGAGGTCAAACGTTTTCTGTAAGTTTTCACAAGGTTTTCACACAGTGTTGCTGGTATTTTGGCCCATTCCTCCATGCAGATCTCCTCTAGAGCAGTGATGTTTTGGTGCTGTCGCTGGGCAACACAGACTTTCAACTCCCTCCAAAGTTTTTCTATGGGGTTGAGATCTGCAGACTGGCTAGGCCACTCCAGGATCTTGAAATGCTTCTTACGAAGCCACTCCTTTGTTGCCCGGGCACTGTGTTTGGGATCATTGTCATGCTGAAAGACCCAGCCACGTTTCATCTTCAATGCCCTTGCTGGTGGAAGGAGGTTTTCACTCAAAATCTCACGATACATGGCCCCATTCATTCTTTCCTTTACACGGATCAGTCGTCCTGGTCCCTTTGCAGAAAAACAGCCCCAAAGTATGATGCTTCCACCCCCATGCTTCACAGTAGGTATGGTGTTCTTTCTCCTCCAAACACGACAAGTTGAGATTTTACCAAAAAGTTCTATTTTGGTTTCATCTGACCATATGACATTCTCCCAATCCTCTTCTGGATCATCCAAATGCTCTCTAGCAAACTTCAGACGGGCCTGGACATGTACTGGCTTAAGCAGGGAGACACGTCTGGCACTGCAGGATTTGAGTCCCTGGCGGCGTAGTGTGTTTCTGATGTAGCCTTTGTTATTTTGGTCCCAGCTCTCTGCTGGTCATTCACTAGGTCCCCCCATGTGGTTCTGGGATTTTTGCTCGCCGTTCTCATGATAATTTTGACCCCACGGGGTGAGATCTTGCGTGGAGCCCCAGATCGAGGGAGATTATCAGTGGTGTTGTATGTCTTCCATTTTCTAATAATTGCTCCCACAGTTGATTTCTTCACACCAAGCTGCTTACCTATTGCAAATTCAGTCTTCCCAGCCTGGTGAAGGTCGACAATTTTGTTTCTGGTGTCCTTTGACAGCTCTTTGGTCTTGGCCATAGTGGAGTTTGGAGTCTGACTGTTTGAGGTTATGGACAGGTGTCTTTTATACTGACAATGAGTTCAAACAGGTGCCATTAATACAGGTAACGAGTGGAGGACAGAGGAGCCTCTTAAAGAAGTTGTTACAGGACCGTGAGAGCCAGAAATCTTGCTTGTTTGTAGGTGACCAAATACTTATTTCACTGAGGAATTTACCAATTAATTCATTAAAAATCCTTCAATGTGATTTTCAGGATTTTTTTTCTCATTTTGTCTCTCATAGTTGAGGTATACCTATGATGAAAATTGGAGACCTCTCTCGTCTTTTAAGTGGGAGAACTTGCACAATTGGTGGCTGACTAAATACTTTTTTGCCCCACTGTATTCATAAATAGTTAGGAACGTTTTCTAGAATATTCTGATAAAGTTCCTAGTATTGTGTGTTGATATTTATTGTAACCAATGGCTGCGCCGTTGATGGGTCATGCCAGCCAATGGGTTAAGCACTCTCTCCCTGGGTCTGGGATGACTTGCATTTTTGGCTCAGTCACGCCAGACGCCGAAAGACACAGACCAGAGAGAGAGACGGTCCTTGGTGATATGGCGACGCTAGCGTGCTGGTAGCAGCCTTTACCTGGATAAAACCCTTGAAATTGATTGGGATCCGGGGGCTGTCGACGCCATTGAGCGCGGGAACCCCACTGGATGCACGAGCCACTTAGCATGGTCAGGTTCTTTTCTTTTTTTTTTTTTCCTTTGGACTGGTTTGACCAGAGCGTGGATCTCCAGATCTGGATGGCGAGCTGAAGCCCGAACCCTATGAATTGCTAAAGGTGACTCCACTAGTCACCTGGAAAGGACCAAAACAGGACTGTGAATTTTGTAAATATAAGTTTGAGTTTATGGATTTTTTTTTTATTTTATCGCACTGTGTATTTATTTATGTGTACATAATTGTAAATAATATACATAGTTGCAAGTTCCATATACGGCTGTGTATGTGTCGTCTGTTGCTGCACCTCCCAGGCTCCTACGAACCCAGAGTCGGTCTGACTTGGCCCAATTATCCCTTTTCCCTCAGGTAGAAAAGTTAAGGTAAATACATTGCCATAACACACCACTACCAAAAAGGGTACTACACCTAAAGTGAGTAGGTGTTAGTTAGTAAGGGTTACACACAAAAATCTGGAGAGCGCAGGTGTTAGTGGGTGTTACCCCCAATTACCCCGCAAGTATTGTACCACCCTGTGTATACTATTGTTACAGTGGTATATTGTTACAAAATTTGGCAAGACAAGTAAGTGTCACAGGTATTACAGTTAGCAACAATACTTCAAAACTACTGGATGGATTCTGGATGAAATTTTCACCAGAGGTGGCCCTTGGCCCAAAGATGAACTCATTAGATGTTGGAGGTGATCTGTGAGTGTATACCTCTGCCAAGGGCCTATCTCACAATACAGATGGATGGTGATATGGATGGGAAAATGGATGGAGGGGAGGACAAAGGGAGGGACGGAGCCTTGGCGGAGGTATGCACTCTGAATGTCATCTAGTTTCTCAATACTTCTACATACAGTGGTGTGAAAAAATGTTTGCCCCCTTCCTGATTTCTCATTTTTTTTGTATGTTTGTCACACTTAAATGTTTCAGATCATCAAATAAATTTAAATATTAGTCAAAGATAACATAAGTAAACACAAAATGCAGTTTTTAAATGAAGGTGTTTATTATTAAGGGTAAAAAAAAATCCAAACCTACATGGCACTGTGTGAAAAAGTGATCCCCCCCCGTTAAACATAAATTAACTGTGATTTATCACATCTTTGGAAAGCTGAGTTCAATTTCTCTAGCCACTCCCAGGCTTGATTACTGCCAGACCTGTTCTCAATCAAGACATCACTTAAATAGGACCTGCCTGACAAAGTGAAGTAGACCAAAAGATCCTCAAAGCTAGACATCATGCTGCAATCCAAAGAAATTCAGGAACAAATGAGAAACAAAGTAATTGAGATCTATCAGTCTGGAAAAGGTTATAAAGCCATTTCTAAAGCTTTGGGACTCCAGTCAACCACAGTTAGAGCCATTATCCACAAATGGCAAAAACATGGAACAGTGGAGAACCTTCCCAGGAGTGGCTGGCCAACCAAATTACCCCAAGAGGGCAGTGACGACTCATCCAAGAGGTCACAAAAGACACCACAACAACGTCCAAAGAACTGTAGGCCTCACTTGCCTCACTTAAGGTCAATGTTCATAACTCCACCATAAGAGAGAGAAAAATGGCCTGCATGGCAGAGTTCCAAGACGAAAACCACTGCTGAGCAAAAAGAACATAAAGGCTTGTGTCAGTTTTGCCAGAAAACATCTTGATGATCCCCAAGACTTTTGGGAAAATACTCTGTGGACTGACGAGACAAAGTTGAAGTTTTTGGAAGGTGTGTGTCCCATTACATCCGGCGTAAAAGTAACACAGCATTTCAGAAAAGGAACATCATACCAACAGTAAAATATGGTGGTGGTAATGTGATGGTCTGGGGCTGTTTTGCTGCTTCAAGACCTGGAAGACTTGCTGTGGTAAATGGAACGATGAATTCTGCTGTCTCGCAAAAAATCCTGAAGGAGAATGTCCGGCCATCTGTTCGTGACCTCAAGCTGAAGCGCACTTGGGTTCTGCAGCAGGACAGTGATCCAAAACACACCAACAAGTCCACCTCTGAATGGTTTAAGAAAAACAAAATGAAGACTTTGGAGTGACCTAGTCAAAGTCCTGACCTGAATCCAGTTGAGATGCTGTGGCATGACCTTAAAAAGATGGTTTATGCTCAAAAACCCTCCAATGTGGCTGAATTACAGCAGTTCTGCAATGATGAGTAGGCCAAAATTCTTCCACAGCGCTGTAAAAGGCTCATTGTAGTTATCGCAAATGCCTGATTGCAGTTGTTGCTGCTAAGAGTGGCCCAACCAGTTATTAGATTTAGGGGGCAATCATTTTTTCACACAGAGCCATGTAGGTTTGGAATTTTTTTTAACCCTTAATAATAAACACCTTCATTTAAAAACTGCATTTTGTGTTTACTTGTGTTATCTTTGTCTAATATTTAAATTTGATGATCTGAAACATTTAAGTGTGACAAACATACAAAAAATTGAGAAATCAGGAAGGGGGCAAACACTTTTTCACACCACTGTACATGTACAGGACATACAGTCCTTACAGTCCTTACAGTTTCTTACTGGTGTGCACAATATAAGACAAGAAGGAATGAGGATGGAAAACAACAACAACGACCTACAGTTGTGTGAAAAAGTGCTTGCCCCTTTCCTGAGTTCTCATTTTTTTGTATGTTTGTCACACTTAAATGTTTCAGATCATCAAACAAATCTAAATATTAGACAAAGATAACACAAGCAAACACAAAATGCAGTTTTTAAATGAAGGGGTTTATTGTTAAGGGTAAAAAAAAATCCAAACCTACATGGCCCTATGTGAAAAAGGGATTGCCCCCTAAACCTAATAACTGGTTGGGCCACGCTTAGCTGTGGAGGAATTCTGGCCCATCGGTACTAGGCCTGTAGGCTCCAGTACCTTCTCCCTGAGGGCAGGGGGCTGAAGAGGGAGTGTGATGGATGGGAGGTGTTGCCTGCGATGTTGATGGCTCTGCGGGTGAGGTGGGTGTGGTAGATGTCTGAGAGGGAGAGCAGAGGGGCATTGATGATCTTGCTGGCTGCTTTCACTGTGTGTTGTAGAGTCTTCCGCAGGAGGTGGCGGAGCTTCCGTACCACACAGTGATGTAGCTGGTGAGGGTGCTCTCAGTGGTGCCCCGGTAGAATGAACACATTCTATGACACACATAATCCAGACCATTCTGACATGGGGAACTCCCATGTTGGTTGCCATGGTAATAACTATTGATGCAGATGGGTGTGAGCAAGGAGGAGAAGGTCAACACTCTCATAAAATAAGGCTCACACGAGGGAATTTAGAACAAACTGAAATAGAATCCAGATGTATGGACATGGATTCTGTTTCAGAATGGCCTGCCCCCACAGAGGGACAAAACGTTGGAACAGAGGACAAAGAGAATTGAAAGGGCCAACCAGCAGAGGCGCAATCCGAAGAGGGGACTGAAATTCTGCAAATCAATGTGGACGAAGTTCAGGGCAGCAGCCATAACAGCCTTCAAACGGAATCAGCCATGAGACCAGAGGAAATAGTGGAGGCTCAAGAAGTGGTAGGCCCGGGCCCCCGAGGAATTGAGCAAACATGGATCCAGCTATACATCGCACAAGGGGAAAAGTTCCAAGACTTCCAATTGGAAGACCCTGAAGTGTGGAAAGAGATTACTGTAAGGGTAGGGAAAGTACCCGATCAACCCCTGTTCCACCTATGGTCAGTGAAACAATGGGCTCAATGTTTCAACGAATCCAGTGTTGTGGAGGTGATAGGCATCATAGAAAATAACAAACCACCAATGGGGATGAATACCCTGATCCTCATATACCAACATGAGGGGGATTATGCGCAATGGTAGAGGCTGTTGGGGAGAACGGCTTCTCCTTTTCACTCTGCTACCTTGCTATTAACTCTGTCCAGACATTGGACAAACCCTATAAGGGACCCATGTGGGTGTAGAGGGCTACTTGCCTCCATCTTGGTTTGAACCATGGAGAAGAACCAACCTGGACACAATGATGTTACGGAGTCAACTATAAAAGTGGCAGAAGTCTGAAACAGTGTGCGTGTGTGTGTCTGTGTGTGTGTGTGTGCGCGCGCGTGTGTGCGTGCGCATGTGTGTGTGCGCAGAGACACAGCAATAAAAGCTTTTCTCATCCTGACCTCTCGCTGTGTTTCTTATTGCTCTGTGTGTGTGTGTTTTTTAGTGTGTTTTATAGAGAGCACAATTTTTGAGTTATGCATTAGAAAGCATTTTAATGTTTTTCCTCATTTATCAGCACAGGGTGATTTATTTATTTATTTTTTTGCTTGCAACACAGTGAGAAGAATTTCATTTTATCCTACATGAGTTAATCCTTTATGTTTTTGCATGCTTTAAACATATTGATTTTTTCTGTACTGAATTATCCTTTTTTGGCTGTTCAGTAAAGCCCATTTCGAGTGGTTTTAACCCTTTGTCTAACCTAGTGACTGTGTTTTTATTTCACTGGAGAGTACCTCTTCTGGTCTCTTGGACTCTTCTCTCACTGTTCAGAATACGACAATGATGGACAAGCTGAAACTTTAATTAAGGTTGAGAAAACAAAGGACCAATTTCATAGGTGCATCATTGTATAATTTTTTAAAACCCATATATAAAACAATACCTCATGCGGTACTATGCCCTTCTGACCCCCCCATACATCTTCTTTGAAGAAAACCTCTGACCTCTGGGTTGGATGCCTTCTAGTATGGATGGCACATAATACTCATTACTTTCTGAAAATGTAGAAAGAACTATGATCTGATTGCTGACTGTGGTAGTGTGATAAGAGTGCTATTCTACTGTTGTAGAGATGGCAAAGATAACCCAAACCAAGAACCAAGTGTTTAGGATTTAATCGTTTTTAAATGAAACAACTTTAGGGAAGAAATTTGTGTAATTTATCACACCAATTTAGCCTTATCACTGTCAAAGACAAAAACAGCAACAACAACAACATAAAAAACACAAAACAAACAAACAAAAAAAAACCCAACAACAGTTACTGATATTAAAAATTTCACCATTGTGCTAAAACAATATTAAATTTGCTTTTTCATTCAGGAAACAATTTTTAAAGTCTTTTTCATCTAATCATGTTAGACAAAACATTTAATTTTAGAATTCAATAAAGCTAAAGGAAGGTTTATAAAGTGCTGTTGCTCCTTTTGATTATATATCAAAGATAACAATGAATATGGTTTTGTGCAGAAATACATTGAACAGTATTATGTTTATTAAAATTCTGTCTCGTGAGCTCATCTTCAAGCTTTGATAACAGAACAACCAATTAGTACAGTAGCTTTTATTTCACTGCTGCTTGGTGTAAAGACTCTAAAACTTTCTCCATCTTTCTAATTTGCAAAGCTTATATTATGTAGTTATTGTTCATGTACAGTATATGGTTGTACTGTTGGAGCTCTTATTTGGGTGGTATGGGATGGCGGCCCTGGTTTCTGGTTCCGCCATCCCCGGTGGTGTAAGAGGGGCTGCTGGTAGAGGGGCAGTCTCTTCCGCCTTTCCTCTGCCAAGCGGTTGCATGTTTGGTCAGGTGTACAGAGTCCTGTTTCCTTAATAAAGTAGTGTTCATCTCCACTCCTGGCCTCGTCCTTGTCTACGAGTTATGACATAATAGCTTAGCCAACAACAAAATCCAACTTTATTTTTAACCAGGTTGTTGTAGGATTGTTAATTCCCACCTTCATTCTTTTTTACTGTTATTTCCCTTTGCCGAAATTTATACTGATGTTGGACATTTTTGTCCTCCTGGAAATAAGTTCAAGACCCCAAAGTGGAGAAATTCAAGTAATAACGAACTCAGCATAGTGTCAGAGTCAAGACATGATCTGGAGACCATGCCCACGCTTTGAATTTAGTTTGTCTTGGTTTTCTGTTTATTACAATTATCTTTATTCCTTGTAATCTCTCTGTATTATTATTTTCATCATGGTCACGTCTTGTAGTTTATTCCTGTCATCATGTTGATTTGGGCTTTTATTTTGACAGCGCCTTTTGTTTACTTCCGTTTTTGTCTAGCTTGTTTTGTGTCTTGTTAAGTTCTTGATTATTCACAGCTGATTATTATTTTGTTAATTATCTTTGTCCTATTTAAGGGATGCCGCTCTGTAAGCTCGGGGCGACATCCTTAAGTCATGCGGTGTGACCAACACACTTCAGTCTTTGTATCCTGCCTGTATCCTGCCAAGCCCTGTGAGTTTTTGTTCCTGTTTCCCAGTTGTGGATTATTTTTGTGTTTTCATTAAATCATATAAACTGTAAGTCCGGTATTTGGGTCTTGAATTTCGCCCCTGGAGGGTCCCACTGTGACACACAGACTCAAACTTTTGTATGTATGTCCTGATAGTCAATTAAATTTAAACCTTTCAGATCAAACATATGTGTTTCGCCTTTACTTCCTTTGCAAACAGAAATAGCCCCCCCCCCCCCAACAAGAGTGGCGATGCCTTTAATTCAGGGTGAGGAGAACAAAGCTGACATTTGTGGGCTAGCATCTGTTCTGCCCAAGCATGCAGTGACACATTAGTACACTGACCAGTGAACTCAATTAACAACACACTCCTGCAAGTCTCTGATCTGCTTTCAGACCTGAATAGCACCTCAGTATTTGTCCTGCACCACCAGCACAATGTTAGATATACTGTACACAATTCTGTATGTAACAGCAGTAGCAGCTAGGGCTGTGCGATATGACCAAAATTTCATATCACGATACAAGTAATCTTATTTGACTAATACAATATATATCACGATATACATTTCTGTAAATTCTATAGTTAATATACGATAACCAATAAAAAGGACCATCTCTTTTTCTACATTTTAAATTACATACTGAGAAAAATCAATTGTACAAATTCATCTGTCATTAATTTTATGCACTTTTTCCCCTCTTAATTTTGCAGTGTTGTTATAAAATTGTTTTTAATGTGAATTTGAGATGACTTCAACTTTGTTCTTTATCGCTATTTGACT
This sequence comes from Pholidichthys leucotaenia, assembly GCA_020510985.1. NCBI lineage: Eukaryota > Metazoa > Chordata > Actinopteri > Cichliformes > Pholidichthyidae > Pholidichthys > Pholidichthys leucotaenia. The sequence goes on along the minus strand of CM035847.1, from coordinate 241,335,096 downwards.
AATTAAAAATGATTAGAAATCAAGTTACATTAAGAGCCAGTTTGTTCCTCCGACACATTTTAATTTATTTATTATTTATTTAGTGTGTATGCAGCCGCTGTTGTGCACTTTTGCAACTTTAGTAATGTTTTTTCAGACAAAATTAAGAAACTCGGCAGTGATTTAAACCAGAACGATGGTCTGATACACTATAATGTTTCGCATTAGCGACGAGTTAGCATCGTCATTTAGCACTTGCCGTCTTATAATTAAAGAGAGATGGTGTTAACATGACTTACCTCCAATTAAAACAAGGTTAGAGTACTATCTTCTCTGACAGCACTAAAAGGGTTAATGGAAAGTTAGTGCCAAAACAATAATTCTATAGGTAATCTCCCATTATGCTCTACACAGATTCCATACATATTCTGTTTGCATGCTTATGAACAAATATGTTATGGTAAACTGATAAATAGGAATGAGGCAAAGCTATAGAGCTCTCTCTCTCTCTCTCTCTCGCTCTCTCTCTCTCTCTCTCTCTCTCTCTTCTGAGTGGGCGTGGTCGTGAGTGCGAGCTGGGAGCGTGTGACAGGGTGAGTGAATTATCTCAAACTTTTCTCTATCTTTTTGTGTTTAAGGTGTTTTTTCTGCTAAATAATCTTAATTTTTGTTATTTTCTGTAGCTGGGGTGGGGTAGGCGTTCTGGGAGGGGGGTTTCAGCTGCCAGCTCTGCTGGTCAGCATGGTTTTGGAGCGAGGCTCCGGGTTCGAGAAGCTGACACGCCGGCATGCTGTCAAACTGGCTCCAGCTGTCAGCTGCTCGGTGGAGGAATGTAGTCTGGCTGTGGGGGAGTTGGTCGGTTATGAAAGCTTTAGGTCTGCTTCTAGAATGAATAATGCCATGGTAATCTTCCTAGATAGTGTTGAAAAAGTTAACCAGGTAGTGGAGAGCGGGGTTGTAATTAAAGACACACTGGTTCCTGTTCTGTCTCTGGTAAATCCCACGAAGAATATCACAATATCAAATGTCCCACCATTTTTAAAGAATGAGCTGTTGGAGAAGGAGCTGTCAAGACACGGGCAGCTTTTGTCCCCCATTAAGCACATCCCTCTCGGTTGTAAGTCCCCGCATTTAAAACATGTCATGTCTTTTAGGCGACAGGTGCTCATGATTTTAAAGAATAGCGAGGAAAGCCTCAACCTCGTATTTAAATACCGGATTGACGGCTTTGATTATACCATCCACGTCACCTCCGATAATATGAAGTGTTTCGGCTGCGGAATGGAGGGACACTTGATTCGATCATGCCCTCAGGGAGTGGGGGGTGATCACTTGGGGGAGGCCGCTAGTGCGGCCTTGCAGTCGGGCGCCGCGCCCACGGGGCCGTCCGGCGACGGAGCGGCTTCGCCATTCTCCGAGGCTGCTGGCGCTGCCGCGCCATCGGGTGCTTCAACCGAGGCCGCGGGGCCATCTGGTGGTGGTGCTTCGGCCGAGGCTGCGAGGCCGTCTGGCGGCGGGGCGGCTTTGCCACCCTCTGCAGCCGGCCTGTCAATCATAAATGGAACAGCAACAAAAGTTAAAGCACATCGCAGGGCTGCTGCACAGACCAACATTGTGGACAAGGGTGAGATTACCGAGAGGGATCACGCTGAGGATCAGACAGATGAGCCAAATGAGGCACAGGTAGATGGGGGGACTAGAAAGATAAATATAAAACCACAGCACAGGGTGAGCGAGAAGCAAGAAGAGACAGCTACCAGGGTGGCTGAGTCAGTGTTGGAGGATGAGGATGACATTGAAATAGATGAAGAGTTATCTAAAGTCTCAATCAAGCAGAAGAACTTGGAAAACAAACAGCAGAGGAGCAAAGTAAAAAGGGTTGTCAAAGAAAGTACTGAGGTTTTTCTATCTCAACCAGATTCTTATGCTGGGTCTGAGATAGAGAGTGATGGTGAAAGCAGTGATGATGTGGCCAGTGGAGGTGGTTACCCCTTCACAAAAATACAGAAGTTTTTGCAGGACACTACGGGATCCAGAATGGTTAGAGTTGAAAACTTCTTCTCCGATTTAAAACGTTTTGTTGACTCTGCTCGGGTCTACATGAAAAATAGGGGCGAGCTTGAGCAGGAAAGTTTTACTGATCAGGAGGTCTACAGACTAAAAAAGCTTGTACTAAAAGTTAAGAACCAAATTGCCCAGGATGATTAGTCTTTTATCGCTCATTCTTTCTTTTCTGTTTTTGTATTGGCTTTGCCCTCTTATATGCATGTGCAGTTTTAATTTTGGCACACTCAACATCAATGGAGCAAGAGAAATGTCCAAGCAAGCATGTGTTTTTATTCTTGCAGAATGCAAGAAAATTAATGTTTTGTTTGTTCAGGAGACTCATAGTTCTGAGGACAATGCTGCTGACTGGAGGAGGGAATTTCGAGGGGAAATTATTCTCAGTCATAAAAAACAGCAGCAGTGGTGGAGTGGGTATTTTATTTTCTCGAGATTTTATTCCACTTTCTTATGACATTGATGAGGTAATTGCAGGGCACATTTTAAAAATTCGAGCCATTTTTGAGAATGTGAAAGTTGTTTTTATAAATGTGTATGCTCCAACCGTAGGCACAGAAAGATTGGCCTTTTTAAATATTTTAGATGGCACGATCAAAAATTGCAGTAATGATGACTTTTTATTTGTGGGAGGGGATTTTAATTACACAGAAAATCCTCTTATGGATAGGAATCACCCAGAGGCACATGCTGCATCCAAGAGAAGTTTAAAAGATCTCACAGAAGCTCATGATCTGTGTGATGTGTGGAGGAATTTTCATGGCAAGGCTAGACAGTACACGTGGAGCCATAGAAAGGACGATATTCTGTCCTTAGCTAGACTGGATAGGGTTTACAGTTTTAAGCACCATTTTAGCATTTTTAAAAGTGCTTTTATAGTCCCTGTTGGCTTTACAGATCACTCTCCGGTTCAGTGTTGTGTTTTTATCAAGAATATAAAGTGCAGTATTGCATACTGGCATTTTAACACATCACTTTTATCGGATAACAGTTTTAAAACTGCTTTTATGTTCTTTTTGAGTAATCTTAAATTAACAAAATCAAATTTTACTTCTTTGCAGCAGTGGTGGGATGTAGGGAAGAGCCAAATAAAGAATCTGTGCCTACAGTATACTCGCAATGTCTCTGGAGACTTGGCCAGGTCTGTCAGGGACCTGCAGAGAGATGTAGTGGAGCTGCAGTCTTTGGCAGGCTCCACAGGAGAAAGAGGACATTTTGAGACCCTCAATGGCAAAAAGTCTGTTTTAACTGACCTACTGGGTGTGGCCGCCAGGGGCGCTGTAGTACGCAGTAGGTTCCAGAACATCGCACTAATGGACGCTCCATCTCATTTTTTCTTTGGTTTGGAGAGGAAGAATGGTCAGAGGAGGATGATCCACTCTCTCAGCTCCGAGGACGGGCGGCCAATCCATGAGTCTGCGGAGATCCGTCGTTTTGCAGCTGCTTTCTACAAAGATCTCTTTAAGAAAGAATTTGTTGAGAATCCACATGTGCTGAGTCATTTTTTGACGGACTTGCCAAAGGTGATGGCTAGCATGAATGCGGAGCTGGAGAGCGGGATCACTCTGCAAGAACTAGCAGTGGCTGTCCAGTCTCTTCAGTGTGGAAAAGCCCCAGGGATAGATGGTCTACCATCAGAGTTCTACAAGGTGTTCTGGTCTGAGATCTGTGAGGACTTGCTGGAAGTACTGTCTGACAGTCTGCGGAAGGGTCACCTGCCCCTAAGTTGTAGGAGAGCAGTCCTCACCCTCCTTCCCAAGAAAGGCGACTTGAAAGACATTAAAAACTGGCGTCCGGTGGCCCTCCTCTATACTGACTACAAAATTCTCTCCAAAGTGTTGGCTACCAGACTGAGGAAGGTGACGGAGCAGGTCATACATGTAGACCAGACCTACTGTGTACCTGGTAGGTTGGTTACAGACAACATTTTTTTAATTCGTGATATTTTGGACGTCTCCAGCTCATTGGTCAAAGAACTTGGTCTTATTTCAATAGACCAAGAAAAGGCGTTTGACCGAGTTGTACATCCATACCTTTGGCAGACACTAGAGGCCTTTGATTTCAGCTCAGGGTTCATCGCCAAGATCCAGGCTTTGTATAGAGACATTGAGAGTATTCTTAAGATTAATGGTGGTTTGAGTGTTCCTTTCAAAGTTGAGAGGGGTGTCCGACAGGGCTGCCCCCTCTCAGGTATGCTGTACTCTCTTGCCATCGAGCCCCTCCTTTGTAAACTAAGGCAAGGCCTCACTGGTTTTAAAGTCCCCAATTCTGACTCTGTTTTTAAAGTGTCTGCCTATGCTGATGATGTTGTTGTTTTTACAAGAAATCAAAATGATGTAGACTACCTTTTAAGAACTGTTAATCTTTTTGGTGAGTGCTCCTCAGTGAGAGTGAATTGGGGTAAGAGTGAAGCTGTTGTGGTGGGGGGGAGACCACAAAAAATTGCCCTACCTGGTGGCCTTTCGTGGACACAAGGTGGTTTTAAATATCTTGGTGTGTTTTTAGGAAATCAGACTTTTACTGGGAAAAATTGGGAGTGTTTTTTAGAAAAAGTTGAAGGAAGACTAAAAAAATGGAAATGGATTCTGCCAAACTTGTCCTTCAGAGGTCGTGTTTTAATCATCAACAACTTGACTGCTTCAATGCTGTGGCATCGACTGTCTTGTCTGGATCCTCCACCCAATTTGCTGGCCAGAGTGCAATCTATAGTCGTGGACTTTTTCTGGGACCGTCTTCACTGGGATCCACAGAGCATTCTGTTTTTACCGAGGGAAGAAGGTGGTCAAGGGCTCATCCATCTGGCCAGCAGGGGGGCTGTCTTTCACCTGCAGTTCATTCAGCGACTGCTGAGTGGCCCCCTTGATCTTGTGTGGAGACCTATTGCCAGGGCTGTCCTGGCTCGTTGTGGAGGGCTTGGACTAGAGGAGTCGCTGTTTTTAATGGATTTAAGGGGCCAAAAACTCCCAGAACTTCCCCAGTTTTACCAAAGTGCTTTTAAAATCTGGGGACTTTTTAAAAAGAACTCTCCCCAGGCTTCCTTGTCGCCTTTCTGACTTTTAAAGGAACCACTTGTGTTCGGGACCCGTTTTGATGTGGGCAATGCTTTAGGACCTTCTGTTTTAAAAAAGTTCATTTCTGCAAAGGTTACAACGCTGGGACATTTGGTGAATTTATGTGGTCCTAATGGGCAATGCTGTTGCCCTGTGCTCGGCTCTTGGCGTTTCTTCAGTCAGAATTATAATGAACTTGCTGAAAGATTGGAGAGACTGCCTGTCCGCAGAAGAACCCTCTGCTATTGTTTTACACTGCAAAAACTCTGTGCGAACTGCTGATGAGCCTTTTCCTTTTAGTGTTTTATCTCCTGATTTTAAAGATGGCACTGGTGTGTTTTTAAACTCTGAACACTTTAACATTTGTGACTCTCCTGGTAAAAAAAATGTATGGACTTTTGGTGAAAATTCTAAATGTGAATAAGTTAAAAGGTCGAGCTGATACACCATGGAGGAAACACTTGGGTTTGGGTCCAGAGGTGAGGCCTGCCTGGAGAGCACTCTATAAACCACCATTAACTAAGAAGGTTGGAGACCTACAATGGCGAGTTTTACATGGTGCTGTGGCTGTAAATGCTTTTATCTCTATTTTAAACCCAAATGTTACTGAGGTTTGTCCATTTTGTCCTCAGAAAGAGACTGTGTTCCATTGCTTTTTGGACTGTAACAGACTGCAATTGCTGTTTGGTTTTTTGGGGAAGCTGTTTTATCTGTTTGGAGAAGTCTTTTCCCTGCAGATTTTTATCTTGGGTTTCCCATATAGACAGAGAAGTAAGAAAAAGAGTGAACTTTTAAATTTCATCCTGGGTCAGGCTAAAATGGCTATTTATGTTAGTAGGAAAAGAAAAATTGAACAAATGCTGGATTGTAATGTAAAAGACATGCTGGTTGACATGATCAAGGCTCGGATAATGATTAATTACAGTTACTATCATCTGATGCAAAATGTTGAAACGTTTGAGGCTATGTGGTGCTTTAAGCACATCCTGTGTTGTGTTAAGGAGGGGAAAATTACCTATGGTATGGTCCTGATGTAAGAAGCAAGTTTTTGTTTTAGTTTTCCTGGTTTGGCTACTTGTGTCTTTGATTTCTTGTCAGTGAGTCATTTTACTTTTCCATTGCTTCTTTTAGTTGTTTTAGTTGTTGTGTTTTTCTGTTGAACTTGTGACAATAAAGGTGTGTTGAAAAATCAATCTCTCTCTCTCTCTCTTCTTTCTCTCTTTTTAGTCAGGTCTTTCACATTAGTTACACACCCAAAACAACATTCTCACACACACTTTTGATAGCACATTTTAGGAGATCGGTAACGTGAATAGCGGATGACCTGTTCACGTCAGAGTTAATCTGGCCAATCAGACGGCTGAGTACAAGACCATCCTATTGTACAGGGGATTGGTCCGATCCGCCAACCCGAGAAGATAACTGTAACACGCACCTGGAAGTCGTGATCAGTGTGGCGACGCTCCAGAGGGAGCTGAGTCACGTTGCACCCAGCGCTGCTTGCTTTACTTGTGACTTCTAAATAAATGTTCCATCTTTAAATTGAAGAAATCTCCGGCTTGTTCTTGGATCTTTCAATCAAAGAATCGGGTATTTTTCTAACAAATTGGTGCCGGTGACCCGGATTGGATATTCCGAGGCGAGCCTGAACGCAACAAATCGGAAGGACCCTTTTGCAGACAGCGGTGGCGCCTGAACAAAAAAGGTAAGCAGAAAACCTTTTTTACACAAATTTCTGCAGTTTGGCCATTCTAAATTTACAGTTGTCTGATAAAGGGGTATATACTGTATATCCGATCTCAAAATTTTATCATTTGGTTGGGAGTCACATGTAAAGTCTAAATAAATAGTTTGAAAAGTTAAAAGGGTGCACATGTTCTATTTTCAGTCTGAGGTAGAACGGTCCTGATCATGGACATACAATTCACAGGTGTATGGTCCGTCAAATTTTAAAACATTTTGGAGACAGTCTGAACCAAAATACCGAGACTTAGGAGGCCAGGGTGACTAATAATCACCCGGGTTCGTCTCCCAAATTATAAGCCAGGTTTTAGTAACTTGTTGCCGGGGGGGAGCCATTGAAAGTGTTCAACCCGAAGCCGCTGTGGAACGAAGCCACGATCGTTTAATTTGCTGGACACACATCACCGCTTGTACTTGGGGCCAAAAGAAGACCCCCAGTGAAAGTGTCCTCTGTGTATCAGAGTTAATCAAGGTACCGCTTGTGCAAGGGGGACCTGCCAAGGTCTCAGCGAAAGTGCCCGCTGTCTAACAAAAGATTAAACGGATCGGTGAGATTTTGGGAAGCAGTCTGTACCCAGAATTTGATAAGACATAGGAGGCAACAGCCGTGCCAGTCTTCCAAATTAGTATCCAGGGTTAGCCTGTTGCCACGTAGGTGAAGTATTTCGGAGCAGTCTGTTCCGAAATAATTACGAGACTTAGTGAACAGCGGAATCAACAGTGTTCGTCTCCCAAATTAAAGGCCCCGGATTAGCCTGGGGGCCAGTAATTTCGGTTGCAGTCTGTGCCAGAATAAGAGACTTAGGGAATAGCGGAATCAACCGTGTTCGTCTCCCAAATTAAAGGACCCGGATTAGCCTGGGGGCCAGTAATTTCGGTTGCAGTCTGTGCCAGAATAAGAGATTTAGGGAATAGCGGAATCAACCGTGTTCGTCTCCCAAATTAAAGGACCTGGATTAGCCTGGGGGCCAGTAATTTCGGTTGCAGTCTGTGCCAGAATAAGAGACTTAGGGAATAGCGGAATCAACCGTGTTCGTCTCCTCAAATATGGGAACTAGGGTCAGCCTGGTCTCGAATGTCTGTGTAATTCTGTGTCTTTAGGGGATAAAAGTGTGGTTTGAGAAATACCAGGAAGTGGAAATATCTATTAAACTTTCCACATAGTATGATTTAACTAATGGCACGCCCCAGACTGCGTGGCCAAAATAAAGGAAGGTAATGCGCCCCCACCACCGAGTGGAGGTGAGATTGGTAAAACCGATTACTGAGAGGAGAATTATTTGAGGTAACGGTATTAAAATGAAGCGCTAAATTAAAGTTGTAAGGTTATTCTGGCATGTGAACAGCTGGGGTTAGGGAGGCAGCGCTCCATTTCTTTAAATAAAAAAAAAAGATAGCTCAGGAGCCATCTTGCGCGTGTGTCCATTCACTGCGCACATGTATGAGAATGCCATCTTGAACCACCTTCAAGCTGCGGCACAGTGCCTCCATCGTGTGGCCAAATATAGGAAGTGCACTATTTCACAAAATTACTGCCAATAAGAACTTAAATCTTAATAATAAATTTGGAGCTTTATCTCTCTGGCTGAAAGGAAAGCTTTAAGTCCATGCATGGCAAACAAAAATAAAGTCCTCCCGCGCCCACCTATGTGGATTTGACTGTAGTGAGGCAAAAAAAGCATGCCCACTCAGCTTGGAGAGAAAAGGCTCAACTTTAAATTAGGCAGAGGGAGGTATAAGAATAATAACTATTCCTACTTATACAATAAAACTGGAGAATAAGGAGATTTATTCAATAAAACCGTAGGAAATCCTAGGTGGACACTATATAAAAGTGAGAGAATTTAAATGAAAAATTGCAGATTGGTACAGATAAGTAAATATATAAATGAATTAAATTATAAATACAAAAATAAATGAATAAATAAACTAAAATGGATGAATAAAAATAAATAGGAGTTTTTGTTGTGGAGGTGAGAGTGGGCAGAAAATGGAAAGGGAAATTTGTTTTCTGAAAAAATTGAAAACTGATGATGAAATGTTAAAGTTTTGTGCAGGACGCAAAACAAAAAATACGGAGAAACGATTGGAGGAAGGAAAGAAAAAAGTAAGAATAAGAGACTTATGCTGCAATGGTGAGAACAAACGCAAAATAATCAATAAACACGATAGAACAGAAAAGGACAAAAACACGCTGTTTAACCTCTTGCACTCCGGTGTACCGCGGACGGGCAAGTCTCTGCGTCCCAGAGCGCACGAGGGCGCATGAGAGTGCCCTCGTGCGCTCTAAGACGCACGAGGGCGCTGCGTCCAAGCGCGCACTGAAAAAAAAAAAAGCTGCATTTGTTCTTCCACTACAGACACAGCCGCGAACAGATTAGTTCATCTGATTGACCTCTCATTTGACTAATAAGAGCCTTGAATTGGGTTTCTGAAACCTTGAAGGACCAATGACTGAAAACCTAGCAAGAAGGACCCGCCTACCAATGCTGTGAATGCAGCGAGCCAATTGAAGCACAGAAGTTTGCAAGCTGTTTTGTGTAAGGCTGGGTGAAGAGAGACTGACTGCTGCAGCAGACGAAAAAAAGGACCCGCAGGAAGAACCTGCTACAGACCCAACAGCACGGAGACCACCCACATGTGCGACCTGCACTTATTCCAGCAGAATAGACGTTTAGGATTCTCTTCCATGGTCATCATAGACCGACGGAGGCCGACGACGAAGGTCGTAAATCATTCGCCAAAACCGCAATCATGGAAGTGCAAAACCGCAATAATGGAATTATAATATAATGGAACCGGGTCGCGAGACCAGAACCACGAGTCCGTAACAAGGGACCAGCGTCGCGTTCGTCTGACAATGAGGAAGAGAAGTTCGCCAGGACAGTGCTGCTGTGAAGAGGTAAGTGTTATAAGCTAAATTAATCTTTATCCCTGAAAATTGTAATCACAAATGACTTTTGACCGATCGGTAAATTACAACTGTGCAGCGCACGAAGTCCGAAGTGCGTGCACCGCGGTACACGGTTCGTGCACCGCGTCCGGACCACGCCCCCCCGCTACTCTTCTGTAGTGAGGCGGGGGGAAAACCGCGGTGACTGCGCCGCGGTCGCCACATGAGTCTATTCCGTCATGTAGCGACGGCCGATGTCCGTCCTCTGTAGCGAGGGGGGGGGGACAACACCCCCCCCACACACACACACACAGCCCTGAGTGTCACCTTTCATTAGAGCCCAAGATGAAGCTTCTATATTGAATCATTCAAAAGTTACAGACGTTTTTCCAAACTGTGCCATTTGGCACAATTTGGCACAGTTCAAAAACGCCTGGGAACAACCTGAGGAAAAAGCTGTGTAATATATTCATTTTTTGTGGTATTGTTACAAAAGTTTCACCTCAGCTGAATAACACTTGGTTCTACATTTCTGTTGCATTTTCCAGCCCGGATCTGAAGCTGTGTGTTATTTGCACGCATTTGTATCCAAAAAAACACCCAGGCCAAATTTATTTTCTTCAAGTTCAGTATGTTTAGATGACTGTAACTCAGTGGCCGGAGCACTTAGAGAGATTATGACTGTTTTGCCAAAAAAATCAAAGTGTTTTCTTTTAAATGAGACCAGCCCCATGAAGATGCTGCAAAGGGTTGAAGAACAGCTTCTGATTTATTTTGGGCACGTTATTTTTTGGCGTTTTTAGGGAAATTGACTGGAGTGCAAGGGGTTAATAGCCTGTCTGTTTCTCTCCATTAAATTTGATATGATGGCGGCGGTGGACACCCCTCCTCCAGCAGCTGTGTCCACCCTCTTCCTTCACCCGCCACCACCTAGCGACCCCCTCCTCCCTCCGCAACAGTAAAGGAATGCAAAGCAAAGGGAAAGATGAACCACAGAGGAACAATTGAGAACGTGTAAGTACAGTATTGTTGCTTTCCATAGCAGAGACATGCCAAGACCACATACTGAGCAGACACAATACATGACCAATCTTCAAAAAAGCCATACCCATGCCCCACCTAATTTGCCCTATCAGTATCAGCTGCAGGGCCACAGGAGGTCAGAGTTTGAATAATAGTAAGTGGCCCCCATGGGACTAATACTTCCTATGTTAGCAATTTGGCCACTGAGCTCAAACACCCACAAGGGCGACCCGGGGGGTCCCCCAATTAGCAACACAATGGGCATCCTCCCCTGCAGCCATTCTGTTTCAAAGGGGGAGAGTGAGACAGGAACGGATAGAAAAGTTACCAATTCATTAAGGTTTACTGTCTTGAAGTCTGAGTTAGGCATTTTGCAAGTGGTATCCTTTTGTAACAAGCAGGGAGTGAATCTAACAGTAAAACTAAGATAACTGATCATAATGTCCTCAACCTTATAGATGAGAGGTCCGCGTGCTTTCTCATCTAAAATGCTACCATGTATGCAAACTATTGAGCAGCTACGAAAAGAGCGTATAAATATGAATGAATCTTTATTTTTTGGAAAAGGGAAGAAAGGAACAGAACAATATATCAAAGAAAAATCCAACAAGGTCAAATTAAACAATAACTCCTCTGACTGTACAATTCAACATAAGTTATCCAAAAAGGGTGATAGCTGAAGCCGCAGCTTATATTGCCCACCCATGTTCCATCTAAGAAACATCTAATAAAACGAAGGCTAGCAACTAAGACCAAAATCTGGAAAATTCTTGACACTTGAAAGGTCATTTTTCCACAGAATATCAGGCAGTCTGAACTTTTGCTACAAGAAAACTAGTCACCTGCTGACCAAGAGAAAGGATGCAGGTTTAGGGCTCCTTAATACTTAAGGGCCAATACATATTTGGAGGTTCCCAGACCCTCCTATTTGTGTTTTTTGCACATTTCCCAAAACTTTATGGATATGAACTAAACTTATTAGCACATTTTCTAGTCTCAAAGACCACCACTAGTGCTAGCCCTCTATTCTGGGGGCCTATGGGAGAGGGATGTCTGGGGACAATTTGGAACAACCAATTAACCAAACATGTGAGAGCAGTGCAGCCAAGAGTTCAAGAAAAGCTTGAGAAAAGTATTGCTTATGCTTTACAAAACTGTTGAAATCTGATAACATTGTTAAAGTAAGAGATTTGCAGTAGGCATTTTTAACTTGACATAAGGTATGAACGTGTGAGGGTAGATCGGGTACAAGTTTGTAAGATGGAGGTGCAAAATATGATAAAAATGTTGATTTACAATCACAACTTAAGACAAAGGTTGGAAATTTATGCAAAAAGGTAAAACTGTGCGGAAAAGCTGCAAATTTACAAAAATATTTTGGAGTCACAAATTTCTGAAAAAACGTGCAAATTTACAAAGAAAAAATCCAAAATTTGTTAGGAGAAAAATGACAATTTAGAGAAAGCTGTAAGCTTACATGAAAGTCACATTAAGATAAGATAAGCCTTTTAGTCCCACAATGGGGAAATTCCAGGATTGCAACAGCACAGGGACAGCAACACTCAGAGCAATAATTTAGAAGATAAGAAAATAAGAACAGTGAATATACATATGTACACATAAATATATGCAGTATACACAGTGTGGAGCATTACACATTTCCTTACACTTTGTATGGAGATGGAGGATGGCAGCATAACAAGGGTGATGGTTTTTGATAATCCAGAGATGAGTAAAAAGCGTTATAGAAGAAGATGAATTAAAACAAACACGACTAGAGTAGACTAGAGAAACAAGAAGATAATTTGAGGTAAAAGCAGCAAACACTCGGCCGAGTAGACTCAAGAATGAAGCATATACATACATATAACTGTGTGCGCACCGGCCTTATCCAAAGGGTACAAGCATCATAGATGCACACACAGAGTGGAGGTGGAGCATAAACAAGGCTTTAATGTCCTGTGCACATAGATCTGCAGCTCTGACACACACAAGACAACCAGCGTAGCTTGATAAACAAAGCAGCAGTTCACACACGGACGGTCCGCGTGTCACGTGGTTGTTAAGTCTTGATTTAAATATTATTTAGAATTGTTTTTGGGTGCTAATGAAAGTTTTACATTTTTGTATCTAAAAATTGTTATAGTTTTGTAGGCATGGTGTTAGCTCGTCTGGAGGTTATCTGTTCAGAAGAAAAAGACAGAAAGCTCCACCACACCAAGATACAGATGACTCTGTTATACTTCAGTTTTCAGAGTAATTAGCAGACGTCTTATTTTAATACATTCCTCGAAAGGCAGATGTTCAGACCCAGAGGCATTATTTAATTCCAAAAGAAATTTGAAAAGGTCAGTAATGGAAAAGCATCCAATGCCAGGGTAGAGAGATCAAGAGATGATGAGTTTTGCCACGAGACAGAATTTTGAAATGAGCCATGTTGGTTTATTATAAAGCTGACTTTTCAGAATGAAACGGATCACTTTTATGTGCAGGATCTTGCATGGAGCATTAGCTGTGGACAGTAGTCAGTAGTATGAATGACGGGACAGTGAATCATGAATAAGACAAACAGGTGGTAACAGAATGTTGATGAAGGCTGAAGAGAACGGAGACCAGATGAACGAAAGGAAGTTTTAATACTGAAAGAGATTATAGATGTGAGATGTGCAGCTTCATCAGCTAGTCCAGGGAAATGTGAAGTCTTGTACACAGATGGATAGTGGATGGAAAAGAATGAGTGAGTGTTTCTGATGGAAAAAGTGCATAGGGGAAGAAGAACGGTGGATTTAGCAAGTGTAGAAAATATTTCTGATGTTGAGATGGAAATGGAAAAAGAAATGAAAGCAGAGTATGTGTAACCAAAGAAAAATAAAGATCCACGTAAGATTTGCAGCTGTAGCTTTAAAAACCAAACAAACAGAAAACCAACAATAAATAAATTAAATTTTGCTTAAGAGTGTCAGGAAGAATGCACAAACGCAGGCAGTCATCTTAAATGTTTCCAAGTACTTAATGCAGCAATGAGGCATTAGGTGTCATTCTTACAATGCATTTCTTTTAGTTGTGAATATTAACATTCAGTAATGAGCAAACATTCACTGCAACGATTATAGCCTTACTATATACACAGTCATTTAAAGTCAGTCTAACACCCCAGTTATGTTCCTCCCCAATAGAGGGTATGCATAGGATGCATACCTGCCAACTACTCCGGTTTTGCCGTAATGGTTCCGGTTTTCAAGACCCCATTCCGGGTTACGGCTTTATTATTCTCTCGGCGCCACACCAGTCGGCTGCCTTTTGCAACAGCGGCTCGATTCCGAGTTTTTTTTTTTTTTTTTTTTTTTTCCCTTCCTCTCTCTTTTGATCACTTTTTTTTTTCACCCCACTTATATCACGGACACACAGATCGTCCCAAATGTCTCCTGAGCCGGTGGACGGAGCCACTGTTTATAGCAGGATTCGATACAACAGGGAAGAGCTGCTAGCATTTAACCGCCACCCGGTCCCACTGGAAAAACTCGACATACCGAGAGAACTGAGGCGAAAACGCCGCGGCTGCCGGGCTGGAGTAAGGCGGAGGACAAAAAATATAAGGTACAGACCCTCCCTTCCATCTGTTGTCATGGGAAATGTACGGTCGATACTGGGAAAGTTAGATGAGCTAGCGGCTATCTCCCGTTATGATAGCACTTACCGGGAGTGCTCTCTCCTTTTGTTTACTGAGACGTGGCTAACTGAACTAGCAGCAGATGCTAACATTGAGCTGGAGGGTTTTCACATGATACGAGCTGACCGAACACCAGAGAGTGGCAAAACTAGGGGCGGTGGAGTGATAATGTATGTTAACAACAACTGGTGTAGACCGGGACATATCACTGTTAAACAACGACACTGCAGCAAAGACATTGAGTTGCTAGCTGTTAGCATGAGGCCTACATATCTCCCGAGAGAACACTCACACGTGATCTGCATTGTTGTTTATGCAAATCCGACGGCGAACGCTGGGACAGCGCGTGACGTCATCCATTCAGTAACCAGCAGGCTGCAGACAGAACACCCAGATGCTCTTCTCCTCATCTCAGGCGATTTCAACCACGTTTCACTGTCTCCCATTCTGCCCACTTTCACCCAGTATGTCACATGCCACACTAGAGACAATAAAACACTGGATTTGTTCTACGCAAACACTAAGGAGGCGTACACCTCATCACAACTCCCCCCACTTGGGAGATCGGATCACAACTTGGTTCATCTCCGACCGGTGTACAAACCCCTAGTGCACAGACAACCTCCGGCCATGCACACTGTGGAGTTATGGTCTGAGGAGACAATGGACACTCTAAAGGACTGTTTTGAAGCCACTGCCTGGAAGCAGCTCTGCGATCCACATGGTGAGGACATCGATGGCCTCATTCACACCTTCACGGGCTACCTCAGCTTCTGTGTGGACAAATCCGTTCCCACCAAGACCATACGGCGTCACTCAAACAACAAACCCTGGATCAACCCTGAGATAAAAACACTTCTGAGAGAGAAGAAGAGGATCTTCAGGTCGGGGAACAGGGAGATGCTGAAGTCCGTACAGAGGGAGCTGAGGAGAAAGATCAGAGAAGGCAAGGACAGCTTCAGGAAGAAGATGGAGGACAAGCTGCAACAGAGCGACATCAGCGGGGTCTGGAGAAACCTCAAAACCATCTCTGGGCTCCAGAATACCTCCCCCCAGGCCACGGGGGGCAGGGAGTGGGCGAACAACATGAATCTGTTTTTCAATAGATTTGACCAACCGCCCTCCCCCCTGTCTGCACAACAACCACTGCTGCCACTAAGAAATCAAGTCCTGCTGCCCACTCCCCACTCCACCGACACCCCCCAGACCAGACCAGCTGTGTGGGATTGTGACGTATATCTTCAACATGAGCCTGAAACTGGGGAGGGTACCACAGCTGTGGAAAACATCTTGTGTGGTACCTGTACCAAAAACTTCCCACCCCAAAGACCTGAACAGCTTCAGACCGGTGGCCTTGACGTCCCACTTGATGAAGACCCTGGAGAGACTGCTCCTTGCTCATCTCCGCCCCCTGGTGGAACCAGCGATGGATCCACTCCAGTTCGCCTACCAGCATGGCATTGGGGTGGAGGATGCGGTGATCTTCCTCCTTCACCGTTCTCTGTCCCACCTGGAGAAGCCCGGGAATATGGTGAGGATCATGTTCTTTGACTTCTCCAGTGCTTTCAACACCATCCAACCGATGATCCTGAAGGACAAGCTGCTGCGCGCAGGGGTGGACCAGCACCTGTCATCATGGATCCTGGACTACCTCACGAACCGGCCTCAGTTTGTGAGAACCCGGGACTGTGTTTCCGACACGATCATCAGTAGCACGGGGGCCCCCCAGGGAACGGTGCTGGCTCCCTTCCTGTTCACTCTTTATACTGCGGACTTCTCACACAACACAACACATTGCCATCTACAGAAGTTCTCTGATGACTCTGCGATCGTTGGTCTCATCTCCAGCGGAGATGAAGCTGAGTACAGAGGGCTTATCCAGGACTTTGTGGACTGGTGCCATCGGAACTGCCTCCAGATCAACGCGAGGAAAACTAAGGAGCTGGTGGTGGACTGCCGCAGGCATGGGCAGCCCCTCACAGCACCAGTAAATATACAGGGAACAGACATCGAGATGGTGACATCCTACAAGTACCTGGGTATTCATCTGAACAATAAACTAGACTGGTCACACAATACTGACGCACTCTACAAGAAGGGACAGCGCAGGCTGTTCCTGCTGAGGAGACTCAGGTCTTTTGGTGTACAAGGGGCGCTGCTGAAGTCATTCTATGACACGGTGGTGGCATCAGCCATCACTTTTGGAGTGGTCTGCTGGGGCAGTGGCATTACTGCAGCCGATAGGAAGAGACTGAACAAACTGATTAAGAAAGCTAGCTCTGTCCTGGGGCAACGCCTTGATCCGATGGAGGAGATAGGAGAGAGAAGGACGGTGGCTAAACTGTCATCTCTGCTGGAGTCCGAGTTCCACCCTATGCAGGACATACTGGATGCACTGAGGAGCTCATTTAGCAGCAGACTACATCATCCCAGGTGCACAACCGAGAGGTTTCGTAGGTCCTTCCTACCAACGGCTGTCAGACTGTACAACCTAAGCAGGGCTGCTCGCAGAGATAGCAAAAAGACGTAACAAACTAATAGTTTTTTTTGAATGCAAAAGATGCAATAGACTTACACAATGGTCCCCTCCGGCATACAACTAGGAACATACCGGTCGCTATGGAGGGTGAGAATATGTATGGGCACATAATCATACCATGTAGGATAACTAAATAGACGGTTATGCTGTTTCATCCCACCTAGCAACAATGCTCTGCACTGTGTGTGTTTATATATTTACATATTTATTCCATCTAGCTACAATGCTCTGCACTGGGTGTGTTTATATTTATATATCTATATATTTATTCCATCTAGCTACAATGCTCAGCACTGGGTGTGTTTATATTTATATATCTATATATTTATTCCATCTAGCTACAATGCTCCGCACTGTGTTTTTATATATCTACATATTATTCCATCTAGCTACATTGCTCCGCACTGTGTGTGTTTATATACTTGCATATTTATTCCACCTAGCTGCAATGCTCCGTACTGTGGGTGTTTATATATTTACATATTTATTCCATCTAGCTACAATGCTCTGCACTGTGTGTTCATATATTCATATATTTATTCCATCCAGCTACAATGCTCTGCACTGTGTGTCTGTGTGTGTGTGTATATATATTTTATAGTAATATGTACATATGTATATTAGCTGCTCTCGCTTGCTTGTTTTTTTTTCTTGCCTTCTGATTGTTGCTCTGAGTGTTGCTATCCCTGTGCTGTTGCAATCCTGGAATTTCCCCGTTGTGGGACTAATAAAGGCTTATCTTATCTTATTAATGAAAATTACGGTTTTTCACTAAAAATTCAGTCAAAAATTTTCAATCGTAAAAAAAACACGAAAGCAATTCTAAACACGAGATCGCTAGGAATCGTATCTAAATTTAGAACAAAGGCAATCGGCACTGCTTCCTGTAGGTGTATTGCGCATGTGCGAGAGGTCTGAGCCTAAGGTGCGCCCTTTCAGCCAGAACTGGAAGTGGCGTCTCTGTCGAACACGCTGTATTTACGCTCACTGTAGTGCAAAAACCTGCTAAAAAGGTGAGCAGCTGCCAAGAACCGGCGACGCATTGCTCCACGAAGGCCGCTATGCTTATGTCCGAGGCGTCGGTAGTGAGCGCTATCCGAGCCACCGGGTCTGGGTGCGCCAGCAGTGCAGCGTTCGCTAGAGCTGTTTTAACCTCAGAACGCCTCTCCCACTCAGGAGTCCAGTCGACTCTGTCCGCCGGTTTCCGTTTCTTGAGTGCGGCGTACAACGGCTGTATGAGCTGGGCTGCGCGGGGGAGGGAACGGTTATAAAAGTTAATCATCCCCAAAAACTCCTGCAGCGCCCTGACATTGATGTTGTGGAGAAAAAAATAGCAAAACAATTTAGTTACATTACTTTTATGATTCCAAACAGTTTGAAATTGACAGTGCACAGTGGACATTGACTCATAACTTTTGAATATTTCTAAGACTTAGCTACATCAGTTATTGTGCAAAATGAACTGCTCAAGACTCAATGGAGATTGAAACTGGTGATCTGAAATGAATGCTGGAATTATAAAAAGTAATGGTATGTTGGAATTTTATTTCTATTATGGAATAGATAAAATTAACTGATTTTGATTTGATTAGGTGTTAAAGCATGTGATGGATAATGCTTGTTGGAATATTTTAGGAATGCTATCTTCTTGGAGCATAAGTCAATATTATACAGTAATAAAGTGGCATTCAGCTGTTTGTTTTATGTCATTTAAGCACAGTTCTGGTACTTAAAAATCATAAAAACCCAGGAGCTTCGGGGGGCTTTGCCCCCCTTGCCCCCCCACCGAGGCTCTGCCCCAGACCCCGTTGGGGGACTACGTCCCCCAGACCCCCTGCTAAATTTTCAGATAATTTCCCCAACCCCAAATCACATCCCTGGAGCCATTGTTTCCATTTGGAATTGCGAAGGAATTAGGTCAGCATTGTATACGTTTTCATCATGGAATCTGCCGGAGAAAAATCACAAATGAGTGTGAAAACCAAACGAAAATTACAGTCTTTTCACGAGGAATACTCCAAAGCATTTCCAGGAATTGTTATTCGCTCAAGAAAGGGTGAAAATTACCCCAACTGCACTTTGTGTAGACAAGATTTTTCGATCAGACATGGAGGAATCAGCGATGTGAAAGACCACGTGGGAACGAAAAAACACAAGTCGAATGCCAATGCCAGTGACACCAGCGGCAAACTTTCTACGTTCTTCATAAGAAAAATAGAAACATGATTACTGAAGAAATATGAGGTTGTTAGCCACATTTTAACTTGATTTAATGCTAATATTTGTTTGTTCAGGAGGAGCCCTCGATGGGGGTACAGGACCTGGTGACAATTCACCTCTTAGACATTGCTGCACCGCGCAAAGGTGTCCACAAAGGGGGAGGCAAGGGTAGCAGAACTAATGGTGCAAGCCTCTTGGGTTGACACACAATGCAGGGACATGCCTTATTCACCATCTGTTACTTGCTAGCATTTCTCACATTATGCATGGTTGACATGATAAAATCATGTCAAAGGGGGGAGTGAAAGGGTTAATGGAAAGTTAGTGCCAAAACAATAATTCTATAGGTAATCTCCCATTATGCTCTACACAGATTCCATACATATTCTGTTTGCATGCTTATGAACAAATATGTTATGGTAAACTGATAAATAGGAATGAGGCAAAGCTATAGAGCTCTCTCTCTCTCTCTCTCTCTCTCTCTCTCTCTCTCTCTCTCATGCGTGAGCGTTTGTGGGAGCAGGGGTGTGGAGTGGTGTCGAGTGAGTACTTTAAACTTTGTTTTTTCTAACTTTTCTCTATCGTGTGTGTTTGAGGTGTGTGTGTTTAATATAGTGGGTTGAGTGTGTGTGTGTGCTGGGGTGTGAGTGTTGGTGTGTGTGTGTCGGGGAACGGTAGCTTCTGCTGCCTGTTTTTCCCGGCCGGCCATCATGCCGGTGATTGATGGTGGTGTGGAGTTTGAGCGCTTAACCCGGCGTCATGGCGTGAGAATCCTCCCGACAGTTCCCTGTTCTGTGGAGGAGGCCAGCCTCGCTGTAGGACAGGTGGTTGGGCATGACGGTATAAAATCAGCATCGAGGATGAACAGCGCAATTGTGATCTTTCTGGATTCGACTGAAAAAGCTGATCAGGTAGTGGCACAGGGAGTGGTCATAAGTGACACTTTTACTCCCGTTTTACCGCTGGCTAACCCGTCTAGGAGGATCACCATCTCAAACGCTCCTCCTTTCGTTAAAAATGATCAGCTGATAAGAGAGTTGTCCCGTTTTGGCCAGGTTGTTTCCCCTATCAGAATGGTCTCTCTGGGTAGCAAGTCCCCCCTGCTGAAGCATGTTTTATGTCATAGGAGGCAGTGTTTCATGGTGTTGAAAGACAGCTCTGCTGAACTGAACGCGTCTTTTAATTTCAGGATTGACGGCTTTAGCTACTTGGTGTTTGCAACTTCTGAAACCATGAGGTGTTTTGCGTGTGGTGCAGAAGGCCATCTTATTAGGTCATGTCCTGAAAAGGCGAACACAAAGAGCACTGGCGGTAAGAAAGGTGACGCCGCTGTTTCTGGTGGTCCGGAGGGTAGCGCTACATGTGGTGCGGCGGATGCTGCTGCGGCCCCCGCTTCGCGGCCGCGACTGCGACCACGGCCGCGTCCGCTTCTACTTCTGCGGGGGCGTCCGCGGCCGCGTCCGCGTCCGCTTGTGCTGGGGCGGCCGTGGCCGCCTCTGCTGGGGTGGCCGCGGCGGGCGCGGTAGTTGCCCCCCCAAACAGTGATGGTGGGGAATTTCTGTCTGGCGGCAGCTCTGATCATTGTGACGAGCCTGTCGCCCGGGGTAAAGAGGTGGAGGGTGTAAGTAAAAGTGCAGTTAAACGAAGGAACGTGAATGAACAGACTTTGCAGGCGGGGGAGGAGCGGTTTGAGGCTGTAGCGGACGCACAGAGCAAACACTGCATGACAAACGTTACAGTTCATGAAGAAATGCAGGAATGTAGTTTTGTTGAAGAGGATCCTTTTAAAGCTGCACAAAAAAGGAAAAGTGCTGAAAACTTGCAGAGCTCTGCTAAATCTAGTAGGGTTGGGAATTTAGATTTACTGAATGAGAGCGCTTCTGACGAAAGTGGAGATGAGTCTGAACTGATGCAGACGCAGACGCAGGAGGAGCAAAGCTCCTATTGTTTTACTAAAATTAGGCAATTTCTCCAGGTGACTAAGGGGAGCAGAGCTGTGAAAGTGGAAAATTACTTTCCAGATCTGGAGTTATTCGTGGCATCAGCTCGCAAATTTATGAAACTGAATGATGGTAATGAGACTTTCACTGATCAGGAAATTTATCGTTTAAAGAAACTGGTTGCTAAACTGAAATCGCAAATTACTAACAGTCATGTTGACTCTTAGTTTGTTTCTTCCCTTTTATGCTATGTGTGTGTTTTTTTACTGTACCCTTTTTTTATCCTTTTTAATGCCCCACCTTAGAATTGGCACTCTCAATATTAATGGGTCCAGGGATGATGTAAAAAGGGCCTCTTTATACAAGCTTTTTAATTTAAAGAAACTTGACGTGCTGATGGTCCAGGAGATTCACAGCACTGTGGACATTGAGAGCTATTGGAGAAAAGAGTGGGATGGCTGCATTTTTTTTTAGCCACAAATCCAGTAGCAGTGGGGGGGTGGCTGTACTTTTCTCTAGGGGTTGTGTGCCTGTCTCTTATGAGGTAGAAGAGGTGGTGAGAGGTCATTTCCTCTTATTAAAGGTACAGTTTGAAAACGTGAACTTCGTTTTTGTAAACGTGTATGTGCCAACACAGAGAGCAGAGAGGATCAGGGTCTTTGACGTGCTTTCGGATACGGTTAGGTCCTGTGATCCAAATAGTTTTTTATTTCTGGGGGGTGATTTTAACTGTACATTAAACCACAGACTAGACAGGAACCATCAGGAGCCTCACCCTGCTTCTGCCAATAGGCTGAGAGAACTGGTGAAAACACATGAAATGGCCGATGTGTGGAGATCACATCATGGGGACCAGAGGTAGTACACCTGGAGCCATGTCAAAGAAAACCTTTTATCTATGGCTAGGTTAGACCGTTTTTATGGTTTTAAACATCAAATGAGTGTTTTTAAAAATAGTTGTATCTGTCCTGTTGGTTTCACTGATCACTGCCTGCTGTTTTGTTCTGTGTTTATTGAAAATGTGAAGTGTAAGAGTGCTTTTTGGCATTTTAACAATACACTTTTAAATGATGTGTTTTTTAAAGAGGTTTTTCATGATGTATGGAAGTCACACAGGGAACAAAAACCCTCTTTTAGTTCTCTCCAATTGTGGTGGGATTTTGGTAAGGCCCAGATAAAACAACTCTGCCAACAGTACACTCAAAATGTCACTCGTAGCTTGACCCAATCCTTGAAAGTTCTGGAGACTGAGGTGGTAGAACTAGAGGAGTTGCTCAGTTCTACAGGAAAACAGGAGCACTTAGAGGCTCTCAAGTCAAAAAGGTCAGCCTTGGCTAGCTTGCTAGGGGTCACCACACAGGGTGCTCTGGTCCGCTCACGCTACATGGATGTAGCTCTGATCGACTCGCCCTCCCAGTACTTTTTTGGACTGGAGGGGAAAAATGGACAGAGAAAGCTTATTCACTCCTTGTTGGGCGATGACGGGGGAACAATCTCCACAGCAGCAGAGATCAGGAAACACGCTGCTAGCTTTTACAGTGAATTGTTTAGAGCAGAGTGGAGGGAGGACACATCACTGGGCCAGGTTTTCCTTGATGGTCTTCCAGTGCTCTCAGAGGACCTTGTTGCCGGCTTGGATGCTCCACTGTCTCTGTCTGAGCTGCATACGGCGCTAATGAGCCTCCAGAATGGAAAATCACCAGGCATAGATGGTCTCTCTGTGGACTTTTTTAAGGAATTCTGGCCCCTGCTTGGTCCAGACCTGCTGGAGGTTCTCCAAGATAGCTTGGAAAGGGGGACCCTACCCACGACCTGCAGGAGGGCCATCATCACACTGTTGCCGAAAAAGGGGGACCTCCAGAGCCTAAAGAACTGGAGGCCAGTCTCTCTGCTCTGCACAGACTATAAGATTCTCTCAAAAGCTCTGGCCCGAAGACTGAGAAAGGTGATGAGCGAGCTCATTCATGTAGACCAGACTTACTGTGTGCCTGGCAGGCTGATTAGTGACAACGTCACTTTAATTCGGGATATTTTGGAGGTCTCTGGTTCATTGGCGGTAGAAACTGGTTTGATTTCAATTGACCAGGAAAAGGCGTTTGATCGGGTTGAACACCAATATTTATGGACAGTTTTAACAGCTTTTGGGTTCAGCCCAGGCTTCATAGCCAGGATACGGGTCTTGTACAGTGACATTGAGAGTGTGCTGAAGATAAATGGGGGCCTGTCTGCCCCTTTAAAAGTCCAGAGGGGGGTTCGGCAGGGCTGCCCTCTCTCAGGGATGCTGTACTCCCTCGCCATAGAGCCTTTGCTTCACTGCCTGAGAAGGGATCTATCAGGAGTTACTTTTCCTGGCTGTGACACCACGTTCAAGCTGTCGGCCTATGCAGATGATGTAGTCATTCTGCTAAATAAGCAGAGTGACATTGACGTTCTGGTTAGGAGTGTCAATCTTTTTGGCCAACTTTCCTCTGCAAAAATAAACTGGGGAAAAAGCGAGGCTCTGATGGTGGGGGAGAAACTAGAAAATCAGCTTACGCTGCCTGGTGGGTTGATTTGGAAAAAAGGAGGTTTTAAGTATCTTGGTGTCTTTATTGGAAATCAGCAGTTTGAGCAAAAAAATTGGGATGGGGTCATAGAGAAAATTAACGGGAGACTAAACAAGTGGAAGTGGCTAATGCCAAGAATGTCTTTTAGAGGAAGAGTGCTCATTTTAAATAATCTTGTTTCCTCATCCCTGTGGCACCGCCTCATGTGCATGGACCCCCCTGCTGGTTTGTTGTCCAAAATTCAGTCTGTTTTGGTGGACTTTTTTTTGGGGGGGTGGACTCCACTGGGTTCCTCAAGCCCTGTTATTTCTTCCCAAAGAGGAGGGGGGGCAAGGAGTGATTCATTTAGCTAGTAGAGGTGCTGCTTTTAGACTGACTTTCATACAGAGACTGCTGACCGGCCCCCAGGACCTGGTATGGAGGCCTTTGGCCTGTGTTATTTTACAGAGAGTCCTTGGGCTTGGGCTAGACCTCCCTGTGTTTTTAATGGATTTTAAGAACTCTAGTGCACTGTCTTTACCCAGTTTTTACCGCAGTCTCTTTTCAGTGTGGACTCTTTTTAAAAAACAAAGAGGGCCATGCGATTCCCTCTACTGGTTGTTGAGGGAGCCGCTGGTTTTTGGTGGTCACCTTGGTGTCCCGCCAGGAGTTGGAAGGACCTTCCTTGATAGGCTGTGTTCCAGGAACGTTCTCACTCTGAAGCAAGTGGTGGAACTGGCTGGTCCTGGCCTCAACAACGCCTCAGCTTTAGCAGCTCATCTTGGTGTCAGGTCGAATCGTTTCATCGATGGTCTTCTTGCACACTGGAAACAGGAGCTTCATGGACTTGAGCACTCCCTACTCTTGGATTTTAGCAATGGCACGCTGCACCCGAAAGCACGGACCCCTTTCCCTCTCTCACACTCTATATGGACTTTGACGTCGCTCCTTGCTCCTTACTGGCATTCTGTGCTCCCACTGGTGTGGACTTTGGAGGAGCCAGTGGTAAGGCACTCTACAGACTGGTGGTGATGGCACTCAACAAGGACAGATTGAACACCTGTGTGGACACTCCTTGGAGAGCCTATTTTAAACTAGGAAAAGGGCATCGGCCTGCCTGGAGGGCTCTTTATAAAGCCCCTCTCCCTAAGAGGCATGGAGACTTACAGTGGAGGGTCCTGCATGGTATTATAGCTGTCAATGCTTTTGTTTCTGTGATTAACAGCAGTGTCAGTGATCAGTGTGTTTTTTGTTCCTCTAGGGAGACTGTTTTTCATTGTTTTATTGAATGTCAGCGCCTGAGTGGCCTCTTTGAACTTCTCACAGAACTTTTTCATATTTTTAAGGAAGTTTTCTCTAAGCAGGTTTTCATTTGTGGTTTTATGTACAATCGTCGTTTTAAGCAGAAGTGTCAACTACTGAACTTTGTTTTAGGGCAGGCAAAGTTGGCTATCTATGTAAGCCGGAGAAGAAAACTTGAGAATGTTGAGAATGATGTTGATGTCAAAATTTTATTTGTGAGGCTACTTAAAGCCAGAATCAGGCTGGACTTTCAGTTTTTTATGGGGAATGGGGATGTGGAAGGTTTCAGGACCCTCTGGTCCCTGGAGAATGTCCTCTGTTCAGTTCATGATGGACAGCTTTTTTTGGGGCGTTTTTTGGGGGAATAATTTTCTGTGTAACATAGCATGACATAGAAATTGTATTGACTGATGGACAAGTGTGTTTATTAAAGATCTTTTAAAAATCATCTCTCTCTCTCTCTGAGTGGGTGTGGTCGTGAGTGCGAGCTGAGAGCGTGTGACAGCGTGAGTGAATTATTTTCCACTTTTTCTCTATCTTTTCGTGTTTAAGGTGTTTTTTTTGTTAAATAATCTTAAGTTTTGTTGTTTTCTGTAGCTGGGGTGGGGTAGGCGTTTTGGG
The DNA here is from genome assembly GCA_020510985.1 of Pholidichthys leucotaenia. NCBI lineage: Eukaryota > Metazoa > Chordata > Actinopteri > Cichliformes > Pholidichthyidae > Pholidichthys > Pholidichthys leucotaenia. Next base: position 241,309,530 of record CM035847.1, on the reverse strand, counting down.
AGGGGGGTTTCTGCTGCCAGCTCTGCTGGTCAGCATGGTTTTGGAGCGAGGCTCCGGATTCGAGACGCTGACACGCCGGCATGCTGTCAAACTGACACCGGCTGTCAGCTGCTCAGTGGAGGAGTGTAGTCTGGCTGTGGGGGAGCTGGTCGGTTATGAAAGCGTTAGATCAGCTTCGAGAATGAATAGTGCCGTGGTGATTTTCCTCGATAGTGTGGAAAAAGTTAACCGGGTAGTGGAGAGCGGGGTTGTGATTAAAGACACACTGGTTCCTGTTCTGTCTCTGGTGAATCCCGCGAAGACAATTACCATCTCAAATGTCCCACCATTTTTAAAGAATGAGCTGTTGGAGAAGGAGCTGTCGAGACACGGGCAGCTTTTGTCCCCGATTAAGCACATCCCTCTCGGTTGTAAGTCCCCGCGTTTAAAGCATGTCATGTCTTTTAGGCGACAGGTGCTCATGATTTTAAAGAATAGCGAGGAAAGCCTCAACCTCGTGTTTAAATACCGGATTGACGGCTTTGATTATACCATCCACGTCACCTCCGATAATATGAAGTGTTTCGGCTGCGGAATGGAGGGACATTTGATTCGATCATGCCCTCAGGGAGTGGGGGGTGATCACTCGGGGGAGGCCGCTAGTGCGGCCTCGGGGGCGTCTGGTGACGGAGCAGCCTTGTTGTCCTCCGAGGCTGACGGCGCTGCTGCGCCGTCGGGCGTTTCGGCCAGAGCCGCGGGGCCGTCTGGCGGCGGCGCTTCGGCCGAGGCCGCGAGGCTGTTTGGCGGCGGGGCGGCTTTGCCGCCCTCCGCAGCCGGCCTGTCGATCATAACTGAAACAGCAACAAAAGTTAAAGCACATCGCGGGGCTGCTGCACAGACCAACATTGCAGACAAGGGTGAGATTACCGAGAGGGATCACGCTGAGGGTCAGACAGAGGAGCAAAATGAGGCCCAGGTAGATGGTGGGACCAGAAAGATGAATATAAAAGCACAGCACAGGGTGAGCGAAAGACAGGAAGAAACAGCTACCAGGGTGGCTGAATCAGTGTTGGAGGATGAGGATGACATCGAAATAGATGAAGAGTTATGTAAAATCTCCATCAAGCGGAAGAATTTGGAAACCAAACAGCAGAGGATCAAAGTAAAAAGGGTTGTCAAAGAAAGTTCTGAGGTTTCTCCATCTCAGCCAGATTCTTATGCTGGGTCTGAGATAGAGAGTGATGGTGAAAGCAGTGATGATGGGGCCAGTGGAGGCGGTTACCCCTTCACAAAAATACAGAAGTTTTTGCAGGACACTAAGGGGGTCAGAATGGTTAAAGTTGAAAGCTTCTTCCCTGATCTAAAACGTTTTGTTGACTCTGCTCAGGCCTACATGAAAAATAGGGGAGAGCTTGAGCAGGAAAGTTTCACTGATCAGGAGCTCTACAGACTAAAAAAGCTTGTACTAAAAGTTAAGAACCAAATTGCCCAGGATGATTAGTCTTTTATCGCTCATTCTTTCTTTTCTGTTTTTGTATTGGCTTTGCCCTCTTATATACATGTGTAGTTTTAATTTTGGCACACTCAACATCAATGGGGCAAGAGAAATGTCCAAGCGAGCGAGTGTTTTTACTCTTGCAGAATGCAAGAAAATTAATGTTCTGTTTGTTCAGGAGACTCATAGTTCTGAGGACAATGCTGCTGACTGGAGGAGGGAATTTCAGGGTGAAATTATTCTTAGTCATAGAAGCAGCAAATGTGGTGGGGTGGGTATTTTATTTTCTCGAGATTTTATTCCACTTTCTTATGACATTGATGAGATAATTGCAGGCCACATTTTAAAAGTTCGAGCTGTTTTTGAGAATGTGAAAGTTGTTTTTATAAATGTGTATGCTCCAACCGTAGGCACAGAAAGATTGGCCTTTTTAAATATTTTAGATGACACGATCAAAAATTGCAGTAATGATGACTTTTTATTTGTGGGAGGTGATTTTAATTGTACAGAAAATCCTCTTATGGATAGGAATCACCCAGAGCCACATGCTGCATCCAAAAGAGTTTTAAAAGGTCTCATAGAAGCTCATGATCTGTGTGATGTGTGGAGGAATTTTCATGGCAAGGCTAGACAGTACACGTGGAGCCATAGAAAGGACAATATTTTGTCCTTAGCTAGACTGGATAGGGTTTACAGTTTTAAGCACCATTTTAGCATTTTTAAAAGTGCTTTTATAGTCCCTGTTGGCTTCACAGATCATTCCCTGGTTCAGTGTTGTGTTTTTATCAAGAATATAAAGTGCAGTAGTGCATACTGGCATTTTAACACGTCACTTTTATC